>JARQOC010000008.1:147555811-149043311 GCA_033576535.1 Allobates femoralis | reverse complement strand
CCGATCCGTGCGATGAAGCCTGCGATCCCGGTAGAGGCTTCCCCGGCTGATCGAGGAAGGGAGAGACGATCAGAGGAGGGAAGAGGGCGACCAGGAGGACGGAGAGGATTCCACAATGCATACAGCTGCGGCTTCTTATCATGCTCCCTGCGTTTCCCTGAGCTGCATCTGCACTACAGAGAGAGAGAGAGAAAAATGTCCCAAAAATAGCCCGTGCTGCCAATGACTGGCTGAAACCTGAGAGAATCGCTGAATATAAAGATGTGGGTCGCTGTGGGTGTGAGGAGGATTAAACTGAGGAGAAAAGGGCTGGCAGGAGACCCAGGGGAGCAGCACCACGTGGGTCCTCAATAATGCCCCTCTGTGAGGGGGTGACCTGAGCTCTGACCACTGGAGGAGACTAATAGAGGCCCTCCTGGCTGAGATACACAGGGTACAACACCCAGGATAGGGCATCTAGGTGGGTATACACTGACAGGCCCACAGACCCATCCATGCAGCTACTCCTGGCTCCAATCCTGACACTGGACTCAAGTTCCTATAACAAAGCCCTAGCTGAAGATGTGCTGGCTCAGGACCAGAAGGTCACTTGTCTATCAGAGAGGCATTGCAGTAAGCCTGTGGTTGTCCTCAAGAACCCTTGTATCAAGGCGAAGCATTCATTCCTCTGCAGACTGTCCACTGTAGTCTGTTCACAGTTATTACATGATTCTAGGGAGATCATACTAAAAAAGTGTGCAGGAACTCGAGTAAAGGTGTGGAAAACCTGCGCTGCTGTGCGAAGACAAACCTCCAAACTGATGTCCGATAAAGGGGGTTTATTCAACACGTTTCAAAGTGTTTCCCCACTTCATCAGGAATCCACTGATAGACAATTGGTGGATTTCCTGATGAAGAAGTGGGGGAACACTTTGAAATGCATTTGTGGCGCCCCACAATGAGTGCGTCACAGGAAGGTATTGCATCCCTGACTGAAGATGTAATATCTTCCGTCTCAGTGATGACGTGGTTAACCTCAGAGCTCCAACACCACATGCACCACTTAGAATAGAGGGCCAATCAGGTCCTGGTGGGAGGAGTGTAGGTGTAGTGAGTGTGGGTAACTTAGGAAAGGGAGTAGGAGTCGTCAGGAGGAGAGTAACGAAGGAGAAGCAGGGCGCTGCACAGTGCCGTGCAGCCCTGTAGACCACTTACCGGCTGGCGCCATTAAGCAGTGCCCCAGACCGGAAACACGGGTAACTACCAAACTGGGTCCAATTATACCTGTGCCCAAAACCACCGGATCGACGTCCACCGCCGCTCAGCAAACCAGGGTGAAGGAACCGCTTCCTAAGAGGACACCTCACCACAGCCGCAACTTAGTTGTCTTGCCAGCAGGGACTCACCACTAGGACACAGGACCTTCAGCCTAATTCAGCTAGGTACCACTCAGAAGTCTCCCAAGTACCCTGACCTGGTACACTAAGGCAACATCAGCAAACAAGCTAGAGAAGTTAGGAAAAGGAGGAACACTGCGGAGCTCTGAACTAACGTCAGTCATTGCTGAGACCACCTGGTCCGTTACCTGCAGACTGTATACCCTGTACCATACTAATGGTTACAGTAAAGACCTGTTACAGAGGAAGCTGGTGTCTGTGTTTTCCTTCAGAACTGTTGTTAACTCTGCACTTCCACATCTACCCGAGCTGCCCTATTCCATCTGGTGCAGCTCCTGGCTCCGGGGACCCCTGCTCATCCTGTGGGGAGCGTCCCATCTAGCTGCCGCACATCCCCCGGAGGCCCAAGCAGCACCGGTGCAATCACCGGACTCCCACAGGTGGCGTCACGACAACAAGAAACTTCCCCATCCGTTCATCCCCTTTTGATCTGACCACCGGGCCCCACAGCCTCAGGCGCGGAACCGTGACAAGTGCTGCATCGCCTGAGACGTGAGCATCCCGCAACGTTGAGTCACATTCAATAAACCACCTTTAATTTATCGGACATCAGTTTGGACGTTCGTCTTCGCACAGCAGCGCAGGTTTTCCCACCACTTTCATCTGGTTCCTGCATACTCATCTGCCTTGATGGATTCTGTGGCAGCTGTCTGAGCTTTTGTAACTGGTTGTGGGTCACACAACCTCACAAGGTGAGCGAGCAGCTCTGAACATACCTTTACTGTTTGTTGGGATAGGACCTTATTGCCCTTTTTTAGCCACAGTTTTTCCATCCTAAATAGTAGCACGAAGGTTGTTTATACTCAGGCGGGAATCTTTGGCGCGTCCGGTTCAGTATAATCTTCCAAGTTGAGACTGTGATAAGGCATCGCATCTCCAGGATCCATGTTCATGCCCAAAAAAAGTTTAAAATAACACAATGCAGCTGTCACAAGTATTTAAAGGGAGCCGGTCGTGTAATATTTGCCCCCAAACCAATCCCTGCAGCTTCCTACTACATCCCTAATCATCCATATCTGACCTAAATGTGAAGATAATGGTTGTAAAATGCTCTATATAACTTACATTTTCCCCATTATGTAGATATGTGGGTGACATGTGGGCTGTCTCTCGGGTCCAATCTCCCCCCTCGCTCCGTGTAATCACGCTCCGATGGGTGTGATTATTAATTCTGAAGCGCCGTTCAGCGTTTCCAATTCGGTGGGCGATACCTTCCAGGTATGACGCCGCTGTGCATCATTTCCTGATCCAGTGCATTGTGAGGGATTATCGGGTGCCCTCAGTGGCTTCAGAATGCACACTGTGCATGCTCTGGTACTGGCCAGTATAACCAATACACCCCCATACTGGACAGGACTGTAAATGACGTGACTGCGGCGTCATACCGAGAAGGAGTCGCCCACCAAATTGGAAACACTGAACAGCGCTTCAGAATTATTGATCACACTCATCGGGGTGTGATTCCATAGAGCGAGGGGGGGAGAATGGACCTGGTGAGACTGCTCACCCATCTAGGAACACCCTCAGAATGTGGGGAAATGTACGTTATAAAGAGCATTATTTCACAGTTAGGTCAGACAGGGATGATTAGGGATGTAGTAGAAAGCTGCAGGGACAGATAGTGATAGTTCCCTTTAATTATATGTGTCCAAATACACCACATAGCACACAATACCATTCTATGATTCTATTCCGTCTGGGATGATTTAGGCTGGGGTCACATTTGGAAGGCAGATTGCGGTTACCGCATCCATTTCCAGATGCGGTAATCTCCTGTGCCTTCATACTAATTTTGCCCTGTAAAAAGTGTGTCCCTAAATCCGTATGTGGTACTGGATGTCTCCTTAATGTGGCATCTGGTACCGGATGCGGTAGACACTGTGGTGATTACAATGTTCCCCTGCTTTCCAAACACGGATTTTGTGTCCCGGGACTGAAATCGGATTGAATCAGATCCACCCAGATCGGGCCAGATCCGGTGCAATCTGGCGTGTCATAACTTGGGTGTCTATAAGCGCCGGATTCCGCTGGTCTTAAAAAATCGGACCGAATGCTCTTTTCAACCCTGCTGCTTCATTATTTGAAGGTTAATGTGTATAATATATGTGGGCAACATGTCTCTAGGGAGTGTCCACCCTTCCTAGAGACATAGTACCCAAGTGTTAACTGTGTATATTAGAGGGCAGTATAAATTAGTGGCTGTGGGGACCATCATACTGTATGGAGATCAAGATGACATATGGGGGGGGACCAGGATGGAATAAATGGACCAGGATGACATATGGGAACCAGAATCAGATATAAGGACCAAGGATGACATATGGGGGGACCAGGATGGAGGACATGTAGGGACCAGGATCAGATATGGGGATCAGAATCACATATAAGGACCAGGATGCATATGGAGTCCAGGATGATGTATGGGGACCAGGATGAAAGACATATGAGTTCCAGGAAGGAAGACTTATGGGGACTAGGATGGATGGCATATGGGGACCAAGATGGATCACATAAGGACCAGGATGTTGTATGGGGACACTATGGTAACATTATTAAAGGAAGGGGCCATGGCAGAGGAAATAGGGTCCCAGAATGGGTGACAACATTTTTGTATGGGGGCCAGAATGAGGAACATACATTAGTTTATAGTGACACTGGGGACATATTTACTGTAAGAGGTAATTGAGGTATATTATTACTGCTGTAATATATTTTACTTTTGAGGATACTGTTTTCATTGAGGGCAGGGTCCTGTTACTGTGCAGGGTGGCACTATGTCGCTTTATTTCTTCATCTTGTGAAGGGCAGAAGTGGTAGGAAAACCGATTGGCTATAGATGTGTGTTATTTTCTGCAGAGACTTGTCCTCCCTGGAAGAAGTGACAAGAAAGTGACAATGGTCTGCACCGGATGAAGATTAAATGTGAACAAGAACTTTACCTTGAGATGTCACTAGTAAGTCAGTGTATTACCGGAGGTGGCGTAACTAGAGCCTAATGGACCCTGGTGCGAAATTTGGACCTGGCCGGCCCCACACATTGATCAGATCTATGTGCCCTTGTAGCATTCTAAATCTATAAGACTTGTGAATTGCCCCCTTTACGCCTACATTATGTATTATTACATTATCCATCCTGTTATATATGTCACCGTCTGGATATATATGATTCCCATCCAGGTATAAATGTCCCCATTCAGGTATATGCAGTATGTCCTTATCCTGGGCCCATCCTTGTATATGGGTCCTCATCCTGGTATTTATGTCCCCATTTAGTCTAAAGTCACGCAGGCGCAGAGCGAGCAATGTGCGGGAACGGTCCCGGCAGCTGAAACGCCTCCTGCCAGTGACGTCAGCGCCGGAGCCTGCGCTACTCCAGATTATGTATGAACAGCAGGGCAGGCTCCGGCGCTGACGTCACTGGCAGGAGGCGTTTCAGCTGCCGGGACCGATCCCCCATTGCTCGCCTTGCACCTGCGTGACTTCAGACGCAGAGAATCATAAGCGGCCAAGGAGGGGAGACACATAAAGGAGGTATTAGTGAGGGGGCTGGAGGTGGCACTCAGAGGACTGGAGGCGGGGAGGACCCCAGGGAGCAGCGATGGACTCATTACTGAGTAAGTTTCCTCCAGACTCCTTATCTGTACACTTTCTAAAGTGTTTTGTACAACTTACAGGGGGGCTAGAGACATGGGTACCCTTCCCTGAATGCAGCAGACATGCTGTCAGGTCTGACTTGAGAAGGGGGGGGGGGCAGGTGCTATCAGCCTTACCTGATCAGAGACTTCCAGCGTACAGAGCGACTCCCGCGGCCGGCCGTCTGCGTCATGTGCGCCGCAAAGCGAGCCCGCGGCCGGCCCGTTTCTGTAGGGGGGCCCTAGATGTGACTATCACCAGCCAGGGGCATTGCCCCTGCCACCTGGGCAGCCCGCCCCTGGCTGTCAGAACTGGGTTATATGCTGCATTGATTTTATCTACTTGTTATAAAGGTTTTAGATATGCCTGATTATGTATAACAAATTGTACAATGGCGATGATTAGTGATGAGCGAGTGGTGTAATATTCACACTCGCTACACTCGTAATGAGTACTTTTTAATACTCGCATATTTGTCTGAATAGCGAGTCTAATGTTAGTCAATTAGAGACAGACTCTGCACACACACATCCGGTCATAAAAGAGCATTTCCAGGTCAGGACGGGTGGGTGGGCTTTTTTCATTTCCACAGCATAAAACACCTTGCAGTGCCCCCCAGAGAGACCCTAATATCCAATCTGCTCTCACTGAGGTGCCAGCTCCCATTGTTTACTGAAGGGAGCTGTTAATATGTGTCAGATCGTTCACAATGGACACATCACTCATGAGCACCAGCGTTACTCACCGAGTAATGAGTATCGCGAATACCGAACTATTCGTGCGAATAGTAATGATTATACTCACTCATCACTAGCTATGGTGTATGAATAAGGAGCAATGATTACTTTTCAGTTGTTGTTTAGCTGTCAACAGTATCAACATATTATTTATTACTGTACAACTAAACAGCCATATGAGCCCAAAAATGGGGCCATGACTGGCAGCAGGCTACTATTACTATAAGATTACATAAATCAGCATTGGTGGAAGTAAATGTAAGGGTACCTTTACACGCCGCAACCGCGGTGAGAAATCTGACCGGCAATCTGTAGCCCCGTTACCATCGCCGTGAAATTGCCTCGAAATTGCGGCATGTAATTGGGTAACCTGGCGGCGATCAAAAAGGTTGCGCCTGGTTCCAATTTCACAGCACTGCTCCAAAACCAGAGGCAACCATGAAGGGGAAATTCTCTGCTTTTGGTGTGTGAAGGGGCGATAGGGATGGAATCAGCGTCGCCTATTGATTTCCCGGAGGTGTGCCACAGCGTGCTGGAGTCCGTGCCCCGTCGGAGATGATTGGTGGTGGCTACTGTGTCTCCATTGGCTGTCACTTGACACCGCGCCATATTTGAACAGCTGTCCATTCACACCACACAATGGCAATGGCGTCATGTATTAGCCAGCCTTCCTGCGCAGGTTGGCCAATCATGACGCTATTGCGTTGTCTAATCAGCGTGTTTGGGGCGCGGAATACACCAGTCTGTCACGCCTATGTTCTTGTAGCACTAACCATGTATGCCCACGTTCCTTTGGGAATTGTGGCAAGTGAAGCAGCGACAGGAGTCTACCGGATGTTTCCCGCTGATGGTGTGGCAACATCCGGGGAGACACGTCGCCTTAGGTTGAGGGCGAAATTGCGGCGGGTAAAGGCGACTTCGGCGTTCAGAGGCAACCTTGAAAAATGTGCACGAGCACGTTAAGAAACCCATCATAGTGTAGAGTGGTACGAGGCAGTAGTCATGGGTGAGGGATTGACCCCGGACGCCCTTAAATACTACAAGAAAACCATGGACATGGCTGGGTGTGGGGGCTTAAGTGATGCAGGTCATACATCTTAGCAACCCATATGTTACCATTGTGTTTGGCAGGCCAGGACCAGACAGCAGTGTAGACTGACACGGCGACCAACAGTTCTTATTAAGCATCAATCTTTACTGAACATCTTCTACAGTCCTTTGGGCAAAACGTGACATGTGAGATAGTGGGCATATAGCTTAAACACAATTCTAATTTCACAGAATAGCATCAGACTCGGTTCAAGTCCATGCTGGGTTGTTCCTGATCTTCTTTATCTGTTAGCTTCAGCACAACCCAACACTACAACACAGTCTCTGGTGATCACCTTCCTCCGAATCTTCACCTTTTGTACTATTCAATAATAGAGCCCTGTCTTCAGTTCTACTAGGAAACAGTATCTTACCCTGGAGACTAGCACCTCCCATTGTAGGCTAATGCTAACACTTAACTATTACTTGTGCTACAGTCAGTTTCTGGGAATAACGTCCTCAATAAACATCCTATCCAAGATTTCGATAAATGATAGATTACCAAACAGAACTGTCAGTGACGGATTATAATGAGGTCAATCTGGGCGGTAGCCCTGGGTCCAGTGCTGTGGGGGGACCCAGCAGCCTGGGTAAATTGCACCATTATAATCCGTCAATGAGAACTGTACATCCTACAATATACTATACATTATTATTATACATTGCATTGCAGCTCACACAATACATTATTTACAAAGCTGCATGACATCATTCACATTACAATACATTAGTGTGGTTGGTGTCATCAGGAAGGAACATGACTTTCAGTCCACCTCCTTACACTAGCAAGGAATATATATATTGGTGCTGTGGGAGCAAAGTTTCCAGCTGTGTTATACACTCTGCTTATTTCTTTAAAGTGGTTATTCGTGGGTACCGCCTTGAGAGATTTTCCAGTGGCTTCCTTATCATGGTTTGCGAGGGTACAAACAGTGCGTATGATGTGGCAACCAAAGATTATATACCTCTTTAGGTGCTTGCCACTCCAGTACACACGGACCCAGTTGACACGTCTGCAATCCATGATAAATAAATGTGTATGGGCGGGGAAGCCCTCCAGAGTAAGGGGTAAAATCATGTACCGGCGGATCACCAAAGGAGGTATGGGGGTACCTGATGTGGAATCCTATTACAAGGCGGTAATTCTGGAAGCAGCGAGATCCTGGTGGAGAGGTGAAGCGTCTCCTGGATGGCTGCAGATTGAGGAAGCTGAGACTCAGGGAGGTTCACTTCGATCCCTCCTGGTAGCCGAGACCCTTGGAGAGGTACGGAGGAAGGAACTGCTGGGAACGGTCCGGACATTACTGAAGGTGTGGGGATCAAAAGGGACAGGTGGGGTCAACCTAGCGACAGAGGACATGCATTTGGATGCACTCTGCTGGCATATCCCATCATTGAACCTCTCCATGTGGAAGGAGAAGGGCCCGAAGGTAGTGGGAGATCTTATGTCCCAGGGGAGAGTCATCTCTCTAGAGGAATTTCTCTCCAAATACCCTTCGATGACCGGTACCTTCCTGCAGTTCCTCCAAATTTCTCACTTTCTCCGTGCTAGTCAGGGCCGCGGCCTTTTAAGACCAGAGGGTGTAACCACAGCCCTGAAGAGATTTGTAATCTCAGACGGGGTATTGCCCAGGAGCTTATCCCTGATATACTCAGAACTCATGGAAAAGGACGCACCCGCCAAATTAGGGTACATGGAAAAATGGGAGAGTGATTTTGACTTCCAGGCGGACGCTGATGACTGGGAGGACGCAATTCACTGTGTTTCGGCAGCATCCAAGTGCGTCAACCACATTGAACTCCTTAAGAAAATCCACCTACGCTGGCATACACCCCCAGTAAAATTGGCTAAAGTGGTTATTCGGTCTAAATCCCTGAGTTTGCATAATTTCTATACATCACTCAATGTGACTGAAGACTTATAAATTCTCACATTGCATGTATATTGTAAGGATTCACCGGTGTCAGAGCCGGGAACGATGGTCCCTAAAAAAACTATAATGTACAGTATAAAGTAAAAAAAAGTGTAGGCCGTATAAACAATTCCCATTTCGTAAAGATATTAAGGTTAATGTTAGAGGAGTCATACTGAAATGTCATAATATGAAAGGTCGTAATGGAGGATATGACATCAGCACTAAAAAAAGGTCTGGATGCTTATCTATAATCTAGTGATAAAAAATGTTTAATTGATTGAGAAAGGTTGAATTTGATGGATTTGTGTTTTTCAACCTAAGTCATTATTTATATCAAAGAAGCACTTTGGATTCCAAATGGCTTCTCTGACGAAGGCGAGCATTTACTTTATGACCTCAACAAGAGGTGGCTTATATAGAGGACACTTAGAATCTATGAAACACAGAACTTTGATTATTGGTAAAACGCTCCATTCATACGTCTTTAATTTAGCAAAGGAAAAAAATGGCAACAAGAATCATTACCATCATCCACCACAAAGCTCAACGCATAGATATTAATTCAGCCATATATTTTAGTTAATAGATCCACATGTAGAAATCCCCACACTGTCTACTTATCTAATAATTACAGACTGGCAACAGTTCTTAAGGTACCGTTACACGGGGCGATCTCCCCGGCGATGTTGCTGGCAACTGAGAGGCGTGGCCAAGTTGGGGCGACAGCACCGGAGAGTTGCCGCGTGTGACAGGGCGATAATCAGGCGAAAAATCCCCTGAGCAACATCGCCAGGTTTCCCAACATGTTGGGAAACCTGGCGATGTTGCTGAGGCAATCATGCCTGATCGCTCTCTGTAACACGGCAACCCGCAATGTTGCGGGCGCCGCTGCCTATCTCCAAAATTGCGGGTTACTGCTCGCTGGGTTGCTGGGCAACCTAGCGAGCGATAGCCGTGGCAACTAGCCAGCGAAATCGCCGGCGAGTTGCTCCGTGTGACATCTCCCCGGCGATGTTGCCAGGGATGCCCACTCCCGCGAATCGCCAGCAACATCGCCGCAACCGTCGCCCCCGTGTGACGGTACCATTACAGACGCATTAAAAGTGTTATATGTCTACAGCTTGGAACACTGATGTGGAGTCATTAAAAAAGGGAAGGTTGCAGACTTTCAGAAAAAAATATACATTTTTGCAATAATGTATCTGAGTTAATCATGGAATGAAAGACTTAGAAAGGACCTCCTGTGTCATCTGCTAAATCATTCCAGACAGGTCTGTCCAGCCTCTGTGGGAAGACTTCCATTGAAGGAGAACTCACCACCTCTCTTGGCCGCCTGTTCCACTCATTGATCACCCTCTCTGTCAAAAAGTTTTTTCTAATATGTAATCTGTGTCTCCTCCCATTCAGTTTCACCATTGCTTCTAGTCTTTCCTTGTGCAAATTAGAATAAAGCTGATCCCTCTACAGTGTGACAGCCCTTGAGCTATTTGTAGACAGCTATTAAGTCTCCTCTCAGTCTTTTTTTCTGCAAGTTAAACATTCCATATCTTGTAACCATTCCTCATAGGACATGATTTGTAGACCGGTCACCATTCTGATCAGTCTTCTCTGAACTTGCTCCAGTTTGTTGATCTGGTCGCTCTTCTCTGAGCTTGCTGTAATTTGTTGATGTCTATATTACAATGTGATGCCCAGAACTGGACACAGTATCCAGATGAGGTCTGACCAAAGAGGAGTAGAGTACGATAAAGACTTCATGTGATCTAGACTGTATGCTTCTGTTAAAACATCCCAGAATTGTGTTTGGCTATTTTGCTGCTGCATCACGGTGTTGACTCATGTGCAGTCTGTGATCTATTAGTAAATCCAAGTCTTTCTCACATGTGCTCTTGCTTAGCTGTATTAATTTTTCTTTCCCCAGATGGAGGATTTGCATTTTTCCTTGTTATAAATCATTCTGTTAGTTGCTGTCCACTGTTCTAGATTGTTTAGATCTGTTTGAATCCTCTCTCTCTCTCCACACTAGTATTAGCTATCTGATGTTTTTGCTGTGAACTGCAAAATGATAAAAATTAAAATCATAATTAATAACTAAACAAAATCAAGAATGTATCAATTTATTTGTAGACACTGGAAAATATTTGATATATTTATGGACAATGTACCATGTTACCCAGGGGCTGCTAAATACCCTCTCCTAAAGATAAAACCTAGCAAACTTTTTTTTCTTAAGCATGCCCGTCTCACAGAAGACCTGGGCATGCAGCTGTGTTTATGTGAATTTATTACTGTATTCCGCCCGCCACCCTTGTCCTCGTGACCACCACTGCATGTATTACGGCGCTGCTCTGAGCTTTCTGCTTCTGCTGTGCAGGTGTAAGGACGGGGCGGCCAAGCAGAGCCCAGCAGCTGCCAGCCAATCAGAAACTTTACACGCAGGTCTCTGATTGGCCGGTGGTTTCCCGTACAACTATGCAGCTGAGGCAGAAAGCTCAGAGCAGCCAGCGTCCGTAATACATGCAGCAGTAGACCGGTGAGAAAAGGGTGTGTGTGTCTGTGTGTGTGCCGTAATAGGGATGATGGGGGCTGCATGAGGATGATGGGGATATGCAATTGAGGGCTGCAAGGGGATGATGGGGGCTGCAGGGTGATGATGGGGATATGGTATTGGGGGCTGCAAGCAGATGATGGGAATATGGTATTGGGGGCTGTAAGGAGATGATGGGGGATACAGTTTCAGGGACTGCATGGGGATATTGGTGGCTGCAAGGAGATGATGGGGGCTGCATGGCGATGATGGGGGCTGCAAGGGAATATTGGGGGTTGCAAGGCGATGATGGGGGCTGCATGGGGATGATGGGGGCTGCATGGGGATGATGGGGGCTGCAAGGGATGATGTGGGTTGCAAGGGGATAATGGGGATATTGGGGGCTGCAAGGGTATGATGAGGCTACGGTATTGGGGGCTGCAAGGGGATGATGGCACCTGCATGGGGATGATGGGGGATTGAAAGGGATATTGGGCTGCAAGGGAATGATGGGGGCTGCATATCTTTGGGAGCAAAATTTATATAAGACACTGTCTTATTTTCGAGGAAACAGGGTAGGATTTTCTTGTAACGCAAGCAGTCAGTGAGGGTTTTGCGTATGCACCATTTTGTCTGTAGGAAAGTAACATCTATCCCCCCGTGTGATGCAATATTTATGTCAACACCATTCAACTGTCCAGCCCAAGCCATGGGGGTACTCGGTTCACTCAGGCGCTGTCTCTGGGGAAGTCACGGGTAGCGGTGCCTGAGGCCGTGGGCCCGGGGGATGCAGATTAAATATGGGTAGAGGGAAAATAATAGGAATGTCTGCCATGACGTCACCTGTAGGAGTCCGGTGATGGCACTGGTGCTGCTTGGGCCTCCGGGGTGATGGGCGGCAGCAAGGTGGAACCGCTCCCTACAGGACGAGCGGGGTTCCCCGGGGCTGTAAGTTGTAGTGGGGGTAATAGGGTAGCGCGGTCAGTGTGGTGCAGATGGAAGGAGGGACATACACACATAAAAGTCTTTTGGTACCTTTACTGGTGTTCTGTACGGGTACACTCGAACGGAGATGAGGTAAACACTTCAAGATTTCCACAGCGAGTAGTGTTGTAGGCCTCCTTGTCTGAGTTATTCTGTCAGGCTTGGAACCCGACCAGACCGTTACTCCTCTTTCTGTGTAATTCTCCACACCTGGGTTTGCTGCACTGAGGGCACTTCTGTGGGACTTCCTGTGTGGCCTAGACTCCGGGCTCTCATTTGGTGGTGCTTCGGGTGTCCTGGAAGCTAAACCTCCTTGTAGTGCTCGTTTCTCTGCAGGGCCTATTCTCTATGTCCCTGTAGCTTGGACCCAATGACCGGAACTCTGCTGGGGTGAGTCGGTATGACTCCTCTGCCCCCTTCTTGTAGAACGTTTCTCTCTCCTCTGCCTGCGACCCCTACTCTGCGGGTCTACCACTGTCTCAGGTGTTACTGGTATGGGCCTAGCATGGCTCCAGTACCAGCTCAGCTCACTCAACTCTTCACAGTTCTGAAGTGACTGCACACTCTGCTCTTTTCCCCTCCAGAACCCGTATTTATAGGGGGAACTGGCTTAAGGCAACCAGTTGGGCTCGCCGTACAGGCCTGGGGTGAAGGTGTTGTGTGTTAGTGGGTTTACTCGCTGTGTTACATCCTTCCATGTCCCAAGGGAGTCTGTGGTGACCTGGCACAGGGTGCCACACAACCACCACAACCAAGTTATCACAACAGTTTGGAAGAATACTGCATTTTATAGACTTTTTTCAGGTTAATGGGTTCTTTGTAATACTGGGAACTCATTTAATAAAGGAGCAAGAACTTAAAAATTAGTGAATTAAATTTGTAAATATATTAGGACATACAAACAAAAAATAAGAAACCTGTATCATGAGAAATAAAGGGCCCATTACTCCTATTGCACGGACATATTCAGAGTCCAGTTACGGCTCTTTGAATGCGTTATTTAATTTCTTACCATAGATTTCGCTATGGATTTCCTTGTTCTTCTAACTTGGTGACTCCATGAATTATTTTTCTATTTCAAGATCCAGACTTGGACTATTTCCCATTTATTCTCATCTGCTTCATATTTCTTTTGAATTTGCTTCAAGATATTATTCTTGGCCTCTTTTAAGATTTACAACCATATGGAGTGTCCCTTTTTAACTTTTCTTCTTGTACTATGCTGATGGCCCTCTTTTAGTTTTTCCTAGAGATAAAATGATGTACGTAATATCCAATTGTATGCATAAATAAAGGCTATTTCTGGTAAATTGTTCAATCTACTATATAATTGCCTAATCGTGTCTGTCTGTCCAGAAAATCGCGCCCCAGCCCTCATTGGTCGCCACCAACCGCGGCGACCAATCAGCGCACTTGGCGCGTGTTTTAAAACACGCTTTGCTGATTGGTCGCCGCGGCCTGTGGTAACCAATCAGCGAAGCGGCGCGGCTTGGCAGGAAATATGAATCCCGTGCTGCTGATTGGTCGCCGCTCTCAGCGGTGACCAATCAGCGGCGCGGGATTCAAAACCCCTGCCAAGCCGTGCTCCGCTTCACTGATTGGTCGCTACCGGCCACGGCAACCAATCAGCGAAGCGTGTTTTAAAACATGCGCCAAGTGCGCTGATTGGTCACCTCGGCTGGCAGCGACCAATCAGCAAAGCGGAGCATGGCTTTAAAACACGCGCCAAGTGCGCTGATTGTTCACTGTGGCTGGCGGCGACCTATCAGCGAACCGGAGCACGGCTTGGTATATTGGCGCGCAATTTGAACTGCCGCTCATAGTGTGACGCACTTCACTCCATTTACAAGGCTGCCGCTCATAGTGTGACGCACTTCACTGCTGTTTACAAGGCTGTCAGTCATAGTGTGACGCACTTCACTGCTGTTTACAAGGCTGTCAGTCATAGTGTGACGCACTTCACTCCTGTTTACAAGGTTGTCTGTCATAGAGTGACGCACTTCACTCCTGTTTACAAGGCTGTCAGTCATAGTGTGACGCACTTCACTCCTGTTTACAAGGCTGTCAGTCATAGTGTGACGCACTTCACTCCTGTTTACAAGGCTGTCAGTCATAGTGTGACACACTTCACTCCTGTTTATAAGGCTGTCAGTCATAGTGTGACGCACTTAGATTATTTTAATTGTAATTTTCTTTATTTTACAGATTACTGTGAATGCAGGCAATGTCTTAGATTAGAATTATGGCATGGTGACTTGTATCACTTAGAATGATTCATTATGATTTTCAAATGTGTCAGTAAAAATATTGTTTGTCCATGATTTTGTAAAAGGTGGTGGCCAGAAAAAGTAAAACATCAAGTTGCCAACCCCCTTTCAGTTTTGAAATATGACAGCACTGGAGGATAGTGACAGCTAATGTATGTCTTTTCTTTCTGAACACATTTTTTGTGACACTGTTGACTATTTGCAACAAAACTTTTGATGGTTCTGTGATCACACCCTGAGAGGGCCGGCACTGCAGATGTACTCCGGGGCATGGATTCAGGCACTGAGACATCCAGCAACTCTTCTGGCATACGGTCTTCCCTGCTCGGGGTGGTATAAGGGGTATGAGCCTGGCTGGAATGCACGATCTGGAGCTGTTGGTACTGGACACAGTCTATTTGGATCTGGGTTCTTAACTCAGCGCGAACCCGTGTTGGCTGAGGGGGTTTTGGACCTCTGGGATCTTTCTGCCGCCTGCTGCAATGATTTCATGGTCACCGAGTATCTCTCCCTTCTTGGGTTCCTCCACTACCAATTCTTATGGGCCCCGGCGGGATCAACTCGTCTCTTCCAATTACACCATCCAGCCTAGCGTCCTGTTCTTCGGTACGGATGTCTCGCAATGGCTGCCGCACGCCATTCTGTTGCTCGCCCCGCCTTCTTTGGCTGTTCTCTTCAGCTCCCGCCATATCATCATTGGCTATTGCAGTTTTGGGTGGAGGTTCTTCTTTTGGATTGATGGCTGGCTCACCCAAAGTTAAGGGGAGCCAGGGTGGGCCTTTCTTTTCCCGCTGTGGACCGGACCGGCCCACGATGGGGGGGCTTGGCACGCCTTCTCTGCACATGGCCTCAGGCTCCTATGGCCGCCATTAAGCACAAATTTAGTAGTACAATCCAAATTTTGAGTTTTAGGCACACGGAGTCCGGTTCTGTTGGACTGGGTGCATCATGTTTGGGACGCCAAGTTGTGGAGCCCACTGGGACGGAGTACTCGGTACCGGACCAGGGTATCACGGGGGTTATCATGGCGGTCTTGGTCCGGACCGTGTCCCGAGCCCACAACTAAAGGGGTTATTTACAGGGATTGTCGTGACGCCACCTACGGGTTGTGGTCAATGGGGACCACCGCTGCTGCTTGCTTCTACCAGGAGGATGGATGGTGCTGCAGCCGGATGGATGAGCCCGCCGTGGGTCAGGCTGCTCCTGGCAGGGTGAATAACAGTTTAAGGCTGCTTTCACATCAGCGTTTTTCGCAGGGATGTCAGCATAGGACTCATCAGACCTGAGGTCACCGTGTCGTGGTTGATGAGCAAACAGACATTGGCCAATGTATGTACCAAGAACCTCAGAAATAAAAAAAATAAGAATAGTGAGTTTTTGAAAAAAACTTACGTTTTTAATTTTTTCCTCATATATAGCTTGTTAGCATATGTGCATTATTGGTAGTAGCTGAGTGCTGCAGAGAAATCTTTTCTAGTTGTTTGATCCCTGCTGGCACCAGTTCACACTATGTCTTTGAGTGCTGTGCAGTTTTTTCAGTTTTTTATCTATCTATCTATATAGATTTCTAATGTACACAATTTACTCAATATAGAGTATCTTAAAACAGAGATGCAGGTAACAACAAACATGAAGCTGAGTACCTTACATAACTACGTAGCAGCACTCAAATATCACTTTAAATTCCAGTTACTAAATCTTTTATAGAAAAGTTAAAAATAGGAGTGTGAAGACAATTTCTCCAACACTCTAGGGACTGCTTAAAGTCCGTCTAGAAACAAAACAAAAGAAATGTGTAAGTTGAAGAGGTAGAATAACATCACAAAATCTTTTTCTGTCCTCTTTGTCAGTTCCTATAAATGCCATTTGTATCATTCAGACGTTCTTGGGTAATATTCTTTATAGAGAACTTTGTTATGTCCAAGCTTGATTTCATAAGGGTGAAGGGACCCATGATCACATCACAAACTTGAGATCAATGACAGAAATGACCAACTGAAGCTCTACCTGTGCTTTATTGATAATAGCAAGGATTTTGACTTTGTTGAGCTTGATAAGCTTTGGGAAGCATTGAGTGAGGTACGAGCAGTGGTGTAACTACCGCGGTCGCAGAGGTTGCAGCTGAGACCGGGCCCGCCCCCTGGGGCTTCCAGCCACCCGCCACGACCGTGATAGCGCTTGCCCGAGAACGAGGAGTGTAGGGAGGACGGGAAGTGAGCTGTGCCCGTCCCTCCTCTCCGTGGGGAGTCACTGAGAGCTGGCAGACCGACCGCGACAGGTATTCATGCTAGCCCCCCTATTCCCCCCACCCCGCTAGCACCCCCCCACCCCCGGTCCTCAAACTTTTTTACTGGCTTTCCCCCCGGTCAATCACCAGCACCCCCCCCCCCCTTCGCTCCTCACCTACGGGGCCCCAGAGTGAATCATGCACCGGGGCCCGCGACTATGTAGTTACGCCACTGGGTACGAGTGACGGTGCACCTGATTAGGTTAATCAGGTCACACTATTACGATCAAGACGTCATAACACTGTAACCAGTGTGGACCAGGTATGGAGATCCGGTAAGGTTCAAGAAAGAAAAGGCACAACACAAACATACATCCTTTCTCCTTTTCTTTTCGACCTCTAATAAGGAAGTGGGACTTGGATGTTTCAATAGGCAGAAGAACCATTAGCAATATGCGATTTGCAGATTACAAAACCCTGCGGCTGAAAATGAGAAGGACTTGAAAAAGCTGATCTTTAAATTGAAAAAAGAAAGCAAGAAGATTGGGCTTTTACCTGGATATCAAGACGATCAAAATGAAAACAACCACAGAAAGCGTCTGCATAACAATTATGCTTGAAGAAATATAAACCGTTGACAGCTTTGTTTTCAAGCTTCGACTAGGTCTTAAGCGTCCAGCCATGATGAGGATGGATCAAATATGGTGTCAGGATTTCTAGCTTTTCCAGGTCACTTTCGATGTCTATCAAGGGGGGATCCCCGCTCACCTGTCCCTTTGTGCATGGCAGACAATCCAAGGTATAGTCCACAAGTGAAGGAGCGGTTCCGGCACCAGCTGGTTGATTTCAAAATCTTTAGTCCACAATTTTAAAATCACAGGGAAATGAGGCAAAACAATTCAGGCACATGGTGGGGTGACCAGGCACTGCTTTACGCGTTTCGAGGTGTAAATTATCTCTTAATGATAACCAGGTGTGATAGGGCGATTCGCTTGCAGGCATCAGGAGGCAACAAGAGGCAGCGTCTTCACAAATTATAGGCCAAAACGGTTATTCACCCCATCAACCGATCACAAAACAAATGTGAAACTAGCAGCCTTAAGTGCAGGCCAAAACCAATCGGAAAGGAACAGTCTTTTATAGCGCACCGTCTCAGGTCAGGTGTCGCCTACCTGCGCTCACACAGGTTGGTAAGTCACCCGCATCCAGCTTCGCCTGGAGACTGCACACACACAAAAAAAAACCCGTGCTGAACACCAGGCTCCAGTTTATGGCCTGTAACCACATCCAGCGGTGAGGTATGTGGGTCCTAGACCCGCCCGTCTCTCACAGAACCCATAAGCCGGACCCATATGCACTAAGTGAAAAACTCCCAGTGCAGTCGTGCACTAGAGAAAAATACTCCGGCTTATGTCACCGATAACGTGCATCTCTGCAACACATACCTCCAGTCAATTATGCGACCCCTCTCTACCCCACACCAGGTTATGATTAAGAGGTAATTTACACCTCGAAACGAGTAAACCAGTGCCCGGTCACCCCACCATATGCCTGAATTGTTTTGCCTCATTTCCCTGTTATTTTAAAATTGTGGAATAAAGATTTTGGAATCAACCAGCTGGTGCCAGAACCTCTCCTTAACTTGAGGACTATACTTTTGATGTCTCCTTGCCCTTACTCAAGATGGAGTCTGCTGCCTCACCATGTCTATGTATTTATTTGTATTTATGCATGAGTATTGTGTTTCTGCTCTGAGTCAGCTGTGCATCATCTGCATCTTGCTCAACCTCAATCTGCATTTTGCTCAACCTCCTGCCATCCTGGATCGGCTCTACATTTCTGCCTTGCAATCACCTGCTCTGCTTAATTTTTGTTGCTCTCCAGCAACTTGTGCGTGCCTTGCAAGGAATCTTTCCTGCTGCCAGCTTCATACAGACTATTCTGCTCCAAGTAAGCCTTGTTTGCTATGATCTGTTTGTTGTGTATTTGTGCAGTACGTATTTCAGGACAGATCAGGGCTGCTGTTTCTAGGTGCACTGCACTACTCTAAGTCTGGAACTCTGTGAACTGTGCTGCAAAGACTTTTCCACTATTTGGCCACGCACTGTGTGAACCGTATTTCAAAGACTTCCCCATTATTTGGCCATGCACTGTGTGAATTATTTTGCAAAGACTTCTCCATTATTTGTCTGCTGTGTGGCCACACACTGTGTGAACTATGTGCAAAGACTATTCCCAGTGTTGGCCAGCTTATGAATGCCTGTGAAACATTCAGGGAAGCTTGCAAAAGACAAAGACTTCTGAAAGAGGACACACACTGGAACATGACTCTCCATAAAGCAGCAGTTATATAAACCTCCACACACAGACCCACTATACAGCAGGAGGCCACACACAGCCTCCAGTAAACAGCAGGAGGCCGAACAAAACCCCCAGTATACAGCAGGAAGCCACACACAGTCCCCAGTATACGGCAGGAAGCATTACACATACCCAAGTATACTGCAGGAGGCCATACACTGCCCCCAGTATACAGCAAAATGACAAATAAACCCCCTGTATACAGCAGGAGGCCGCACAAAGCCCCCAGTGTACAGTAGGAGCATGCACACAACCCCCAGTATGCAGCAGGATGCCACACACATTCCCCAGAATACAGCAGGAGGCCACACACAACCCCCAGTATACTGCAGGAGGCCACACACAGCCCCTAGTATACCGCAGGAGGCCACACATAGTCCTCAGTATACAGCAGAATGCCACATAAAGCCCCTGTGTACAGCAGGAGGCAGCACACAGACCCCGGTGTACAGCAGAACGCTGCATGCAGCCCCCAATATACAGCAGGAGGTTGAACACAGCCCTCAGTATACAGCAGGAGGTCACATAACCCCCAGTATGTATCAGGAGCATGCACACAGGCCCCAGAATACAGTATGAGGCTGCACACAGCCCTCAGTATACAGCAGGAGGCCACACAGCCCCCAGCATACAGCAGGAGCTCATACACAGCCCCCAGTATACAGCAGGAGGTTTTACACAGCCCTCAGTATACAGCAGGAAGCTGCACAGCCCTCAGTATACAGCAGGAGGCCACACAGCCATAATATACAGCAGGAGGCCGCACGCAGCCCCCAGTATACAGCAGTAGCCTGCACACAGCCGTCTGTATACAGCACGAGTCCATACACAGCCCTCTATATACAGTAGGAGCAACAGGAGCCCTCACATAGCCCCAAGTATACAACAGGAGGCCACACATAGCCCCCAGCATTACAGCAGGAGGTCACACACAGCTCCAAGTATACACCAGGAGGCTGCACTCAGCCTTCAGTATACAGCACTAGGCCACACACAGTCCCCAGCATTACAGCAGAAGGTTACACACAGCCACCAGTACACAGCAGGAGGCTGCACACAGACCTTAGTATACAGCAGGAGGCTACATATAACCCCGGTATAGCAGGAGGTCACACACAGCCCCTGTATACAGCAGACGGCTACACACAGCCCCCAGTATACAGAAATAGGTCGTACATAGCCCCCAGTATACAACAGGAGGCCTCACTCAGCACCCAGTATACAGCAGGAGGCCACATAGCCCCAGTATACAACAGAAGGCTGCACACAGCCCCAGTATACAGCAAGAGACCACATATTGCCACTGTATACAGCAGGAGCCCACACACAGCCCCCAGTATACAGCAGGATGCCACACATTGCCTCTGTATTACACCAGCAGCTCACACATAGCCTCTTTATTGAAGCAGAAGCTCACACATAGCTCCCTGTATTACATTTGAAGCCTGTGCCTACACATAGCCCCTGTATTACACCACGAGCCCACACATAGTTCCTGCATTACACTTGCAGTATGAGTATCTCAGCAGTGAGAAGCAAGACTTTGTTAACCTATTATATGTTCTTATAACTCAAAACAGTTAGTTACTATCCCAGGCAACACTGGGGACTAGAGCTAGTTACATAATATAAAGTACAAATGATGCATATCAGAATAAGGGCATAATAGCTACCAAAACCCAAGGCGCTTTTCATCAGAACTTAGGGGAATTTACATATTTTTATATGTATGCTTTCCTGTACATTTGTCTTTGCTTTATCAGTCTTCTATGTACACATGATGGAAGAAGGTTCTCCACCAATGAAACATTTTATGAAATTAAGGTCCATGGTACTATGTCGGTCGCAAGGGCCAGGGTACTCAGCAGCTGAGCTAGAGTTTAGTTCGCGGTAGCCATGTCCAGCAGCTGTGTTCCTAACCACACGTGACAAGGGGATAGTAATAGTGATAAAGTTTGTGACACCAGTTAGGATGATCATCCAGATGTGGCTGGCACTGCAGGGGATCCCTGGGAGTTAGGTGATGACAGCAGTGTAGATGTTTAACCCTTCCCAACCAGGGCTGGCTCCCAGGGAGATGATGAGGGTAGTGGCGAAAGGTGTAGGGGAGGAAGACAGCAGGAATCAGTCTTTGCTTTACCTTTTTACTGAGATTTCGGTAGCCAATCCAGGGGTATACATCCACAACCAGACAGGTGGTCCAGCCAGTCTGATGAGAACTGTGGTCCATTCTGCTGGCCAAGTAATATGTCCTTCCTGCTGACTTTAAGTTTCTAGGTGCCTTGAGCTTCCAGTACTCCCTTTAGGTTGCTGTGGGGTACCTCCTGCCATGCTGGTAGTGCGGATCCTGCGGGTATCTGTGCCTATAGCAGTTCCCTGACCCGCAATACTATTGACATACCGGAGAAGTCCACTTAAGTTGCTGGTGAGCTTTAAACTCACAATTATCCAGTTCTGCCACCAGGCCCTATAAGCCTGGATGACCTAGGGACTGGTTCCCTGACTGCAGCTGGTCACTTCAGAGCAGCTTCTGCTACCTCCTCACTGGACCTTTCCTTCACCTATTCTCTGTCCTACTACACCCTAACTAACACCCTAACATCTCCCTCCAACTAAAGGCTGAGTCACAGCCCAACCCAGGCCTTTAGTGCTCAGCCTCCTGGTTCGAAATCAAGCAGTGCGTGTTTGCTTTAGAAATCCAGCAGAGGGACCACAATTCCCATCAGACATAGCATTACATGATTTCATAGCAATACCATATTGTGGTGTCCAGACGCAGGGTCACCACGGTACTCCATGTGCTATACGAGATATTTCGTATTTGGTCAGCATGGACTTTCTATAGAGAGGTGCGTAAGGATTTAATACATCTTTTTTTTTTTTTAAAAAGGGACATTAATTTTTCACATATAGCACTTTTAATTTTCTCCTTTTCCTTTTTGCCTCTATGACCTTAAGCAAGATACCAGTATAATTCATAATAACAACGATGTCAGTGTCTCCAGATTCCTGTACACTTAAAGACAAATGTCATCTCTCATTTGGATATTGATTAATCTTTCCTTTCTGCTTTGACTGCAAAGAGACAGAGCACGTCTTCAGCTGCACTACTTAATATATTATTTAATCCACATTACTGGTTCTCATAGCTCACCAGATATATTTTGGTATATATTCATATATAAAGTTATTTAAGGTCATCTCAGCATTGTGGTCTACTAAGAATCCATCCTCAGATTCACCTTCCTCAGTAAGTAAGCTGCTTGTGTCACATACAATAGCTCTTATACCAAAGCTCTGATAGGACATGGGTTAAAGTGATAAATCCAAGCTGGTATGTTATTGAGATACAGACGATAATTCTTCACAACACAAAGAAAAGAATTAAATCTACATTATGGGACTAAGGAAGCCCCGAACAAAAGGACGTTCACATTTGACAGAAAGATTAGCACCTTTTTCAACCCTAAATCTCAGGGGCGGACCTACAGTGGTGCAGCTGGTTCAGCTGCACCAGGGCCCTGACCGGCTAAGGGGCCCCTCAGGTACCTGTAGGAGGGCCCTTGCACCTCCCTGCAGGGGGGCCCGGGCCTCCAGCCACCCCTCGCAGACCACGATAGTGTGTCAGAGGAGAGGTGAAGTGAGGGAAGCTTCCTGCTTCCCGCGGCTGATCCCACCCCTCCTCTCCTCTCAACTGCCGCCACGGCTCCCTGGTCTGTAATGAGCTGGAGACACAGGTAGCCGCAACCCCTCATCCCCACCCCCCCCCGCCCGCACCTCCCCTGTGACAGCAGTTCGTCCCCCCCCCCCGCTCCTCAACTGGGACAGCAGCTCGCACCCCAAATCCCCCTGCTCCTCACACCTGGGACAGCAGCTCACCCCCCTCGCTCCTCACCTGGGATAGCAGCTGCAGCACCGGGGCCCGCCAGGCTCTAGTTAAGCCACTGCTAAATCTACAGGTATGTTATAAATAGAACATTGCAGAAAAAGAAACAACCATTACTAATACCAGGCCAGATTGATTATCAATGCACTAACAGGATGCAGCAGACCCCATGATAAAGGTGGGGGTAACACATATGCAAAATACTGATAAGAGAACCAATCACAACCTACCAGTTCATGGAGGGGTGGTTGCCCAGTTTTAGACATGTGTAATGAGGTGAGCAATTCAGATTGTATTATTGAAATGGACACTGAAGTGAACATTACACAGTCCGATACTGCCCCCTTGTGGACAATTGCTGAAATGACTGCAGAGAGAAAAAAAACATTCATTGCTGATCCCCTCCCCCAACTGCCTTGTGCTGAGGAAGAGAAAGGGCGGGAGATTATTAGAGACCCAGAGCTGAGCAAGGGAAGACCTGTGTGTGGATGTCTGTTGAAAGAGGGCTACTTTGCTACACCTTGCCGGAAAAATCACCCCGCAGAAGCCCTCATGACGGATCCTGGGCCACTGGACTTTGGTGCTGTGACTCTGGCCGCTCTGCAAAACCTTGCCCGCCGAGCACCCGGAGTGCATGTGCAGGGGCCGTGACCGACATAAGGGAGCCATTTGTACTGCCGTGATCTCCCTCCTGCTGCTGCTCGGTGTGCCCTGAGACTGGAGAGACTAACAAGACAATTCTGTTACCTGCGGAAGGAGACCAAAGAAGAGACTGAGGAGACCCCCAGGCCTGCTACGTGGGAGCGACACCTTCTTCTGTGATAAGACTGGTACGTGATTTTAGGGAAAGTTAGGGAAAGATACCGTCATTGTTGTGGTTTTTTCTTCTCTTGCTGCGTACCCAGAAGAAGTGAAGATCCAGAGACTCTAATATATACAAGTGCACATATAGTTCGGTTGACTGTGATATAAACATGTTTGCCAGTAAAGAAACGTTATTATCGGTTAAACCTGAGTATGGGGATTCTGTTGAGAAAGATCATACACACACACACCCGCGGCCTTCCCACCGGTCGCTACACATGCACACAGATAAGGATTGTATAGGGCACCAGTCAACAGGTACATGTGATGCACAGTGTCTGGCTTGCAACCTATTGATGGCCCCCACACTATTAAATCAGGAAGGCTGCCCAGCACTATATAAGAGCATCCTACAGGACACACACCCCAGTTCACCCAACCAACAATAAAGGGACTAACTGCATCATCTACAAAAATAGAAAAATGTGCAATAAAAAGATGAAAATAATGCATAAAATACATGAGGTTTTCATTCACATGTTGGCAAAAATATGCAAACTATAAACCCGCCATAGTTGCAAGTCCCTACACTAATCTCAAATACAGCTCAGAGAAAAGGACGAATATTCAATAAAACTTAAGAAAAAAGAAACCACCATTACATACACCAACTCCGATTGTAAAAAAGAAACAACCATTACAAACACCAACTCCGATTGTAAAAAAGAAACAACCATTACAAACACCAACTCTGATTGTCTATGCACTAATAGGATGCAGCAGACCCCATGATAAACATGGGGCACGACTTGTGAAAAATACTGATGAAACAACCACTCACAACCTACCAATTCAACATTGGTTGTGAGCTTGCATATTTTGGACAAAATATGGATCAATATCTCATGTAATGTTTTTTATACATCATTTTCATCTTTTATTGCACATTTTGATTTGTAGTATGTGAGACTGCACATCCAGTTTTCTACTCATCTGACCTCCTGTTTTTCATGCTGCAATATTCCCTTCTTTTATGTATGTATCTGTTCATTTCACTGCCCCCACACCCACCACTACAGTGCTGTGCAAATTAATTGGGACGCATTTTTTTAAGTAAAATCGTAGGTCGGGGTTACCAGTCAGTGATTCAAACCAGTTTTAACTGCTTTGAACAGGTGTGAGTGTACAACCTTGAGTAACAAAATGTGGATTGACTGGTTTTAGTGAGAAGATAACAGCTAGCTGCCCCCTCAGCTTCAGGTGAGAGCTTGTTTCTGTGAGGAGTGGTTTAGTGTACTTTTTCTCTGTGTGATTCGTGCCTGTAAAAATGGATGATACACCACAGAAGAGGTCTACAATTATTACTCTTAATGAACATACAAGTCTGACTGTAAGAGAAATCGCTTCCACCGTTGGTATTGGAAAATCTACAGTTTCAGGAATAATTCGCTCACACAAAGAAACTAGATCGTTTTCTCCAAAATGAAAAGGGAAATGTGGAAAAAAAAGGAAAACGACACCAAGAACTGATAAACACTTATGAGAAATAGTAAAACTAATGCAAGAAAAACAAGTAAAGACTTGCTTTGTCCCAATTAATTTGCACAGCACTGTATTCATGAGCCCTTGTTTACTTTGCTTGTGATCCACCCTTTGGTTCAGCCTTCGTTGTAGCTGGCCTAATGAAGTCCAATCCTCTCCCTTCTGTTCCACAGGTGGTTGTACTTGTATGAGTATATCTTGCAAGCCACTAGTCTGCTCTCAGACTTTTCTGTTCATGTATCATCACTGTGTATTATGAAAGTGTCCAAAAATGAATTAGACCACAATTTGACCACTATTGACTTGAAGGTAATGGGATACAAAGCCCCATGTTTCTGTTTCTTTTAACTTTCACCCCCATACTACTTAATTTTTTACTAACTTCTCTAATCCCTCCTCCTAGTAAGGAAGTAGTAATTTCTCCCTCCATCCTCTCTAGCCATCTCGCTTCCTCTTCAGAACTGTTCCTGCACATGCAATCCTTTATCTTCAGACACACATGGCCACCTCATACCCTCTCCTGCCCCCACCTTCTCACACTCTCTTTGCTTCTCCTCATTGCTGGTGACATATCCCCAACTCCTGCCCCCCATCACATTCCCACAATCCTTTCTATCCCCCACCCACGATCCATCACACATTTTTTCAATCCTAATAACTTTATATCCATTCAAGCAGCCTCGACTCAGCCAGTCCCCCTACCTGGGGCCCTATGAAATGCTCACTCTGCTTGCAACAAACTTTCATACATCCATGACCTCTTCATCACTAACAAACTTTCTTTACTTGGCATGACTGAAACCTAGCTCATCCTCTCTGACACAGCGTCTCCAGCTGCATGGTGGAGGAGTTGATTTGCTTCTGTCCGATAATGGCTCCTTTACCCCAATTCAACTGCCACCCTCCGTTACTCTTCCCTCTTTTGAGGTGCACTCCATCCGCATCTACTCTCCCTCCAACCTCCAGCTGGATGTGTGTGTGTCTGTCTTGTAGCTCCTGCTCCTATTTGCAGCCTCCATATTATATATACCGTATGTAGTGACCTGGTCCAGATTATGTCTGTCCCTTTAAGTACCCCTGAACCGTGTGTAACCCTTTATACTGCAACTCACTCCTCAGCTACTTCTTTACCATTATTAGTGAGTGTCAGATATGTACTTTCATTTAAATCCAATTATATTTCATTTGTTGTACTGCAGCACCATCTGCTGGTAAAATGTATAGTTTATATATCTCCTTTAAAGATTTGACATGAGAATTGAGTGTTCAATAGGAGAAGCTAGACAAGACAAGAGTGGGAAATCCCCAGTCTGGTACAAGATGTGACACAGAGCAGACCTCATGTGAGGGGTCACTTCAACACTTCCAGGCTCCAATCCTTGAAGTTAATCCTTCCCTTCATCACATGATTTACAGCCAGGCCCAATGCCTTGGATCTTTCTCTGACTTCTACAGCCAAGATGCTAAAGACTTTTAACCCTGGATCCTCGCTGTCTGGATTAACTCATGCTTCTTCAACATTAGGTCGCACTAACTGTACAGAAGAACCTATTGCCCCCGTGTTGAGGAACTTGCGGGTCTCCTGCCTCACTCGCAATTGTCCGTTATTTGCCTCATATATTTCTGCTTGTGCTGTGACCAGCTGTGAAAGTAATACTGGATTCCAGGTCTGTAAATCTCTTGCTATATATCTACTATACCAAAGCCTTTGAACTTTCCTATAACTACCTACAAATACTACTTCTAAATAATACGGGTTCTTAAAGCTCCAGAACCTCAATTCCATATTAGAATCTAACTCTGAATTTTACCTGCCGTGGACTACCCACGGGAACTGTGAAGAATTACTCGAGACCTGAGTCTGTGGTCATTCCATTGGCTGCGGATGCTGTATGGGGCTGAATAGCAGGGAACGTAAACCCCCCCATTATGAGGTCTTTACATAAACAGCCCAGCAGCAGCCTCCATATTATATATATAGCCCAGCAGCAGCCTCCATATTACATATACAGCCCAGTAGCAGCCGCCATATTATGTATACAGCCTAGCAGCAGCAGCCACAATATTAAATATGCAGCCCATCCAGCAGCCTCTATAATATATAGATACAGCCTGCAGCCTCTATCTAATATAATAATTGCCAGTTTCTGGCATCCGGCCACTGTGCCACTATTCCGGCATGCACCGCGGCCGGATGCCAGCGCAGCGAGCCATGGCGGGTCCGCCACACTGCCGCAGTGCCCGCACACCTCCCTCAGCCTCCGCCTGCTCCTCGCCCAGCCCCACCATCATGCTCTGCCAGCCCCGAAGACGCAGGGAGATGAGCACTGCGTGCGGCACTCATCTCCCTGCGGCACAGAGCTGAAGTGCCCCAACTGCCATATTGGAACACCCAATTTTCGGGTATTCCTATATGGTGCCCGGCACCCCTCCTCCTCTGCCGCCGTATTCCTATATGTAAAAGAAAAAACAACAACAGCTTGTAGTGCGCCTATACACATGGGGCTGTTAACGGGCGGTTCTTTTGCATTTAAACTCACCTGGTCTGGTTATAAACCACAGCCCGTAGATAAGCTTATTAATTTGAAGCAGCAGAATCCTCCGGTTCCGTCCTCGTGCTTCCTACGAGGTCTTCTCCGGGGAAACACTAGTGCCGGGCGGCGTCACGTGTCTAGTAACGGGGCCGATCCAGCTGGCGTCTTTTCAGGTCCTCTCCCTCCTCTGCAGCTCACTCCACCACTCTCCCCATAGGGAGTCAGAATGATACAAAAAGATGGAAGCGTGATGTATGTTTGGGCGCTGAGGTAAGGAAGATCTCTGATGCTGGCTTCTTTTCCGGACTTTATTAAAATAATTGCAATTATAATTATTGAAGCTTAAGGCTCTCAAAACCCACGAGTGATCCCATTTTAGCAGGAATCATTCCCAAAAATCCGAGGATTATATTTAGAAGAGGGATGAATCTCCAAAGAATACTGGCACCAAGCAGGATTAGAAGTACTAATGAAATAAGGCAGGAAGAGGATAGAAATAAGAAAGATGAAAATGAAGAGATAGAAAGAGAAAAAGGGAGTTTTAGGTGTGGATCCGTTAAATGTAAATGCTGTAAAAACATGATAAATGGGAGTAGAACATTTTTTTCCAATACAACAAAGCAATTATTTAAGATACCCCACAGACTGGACTGTGGATCCAGATTTGTGGTGTATTTACTGGAATGTGAATGTAAGTACCAGTATATTGGAAGGACTACCCAAAGTATGCGGGCAAGAATGAATAAACACCGCCACAATATTGTGAAAGGATTCCCTCTCCATAGTGTGTCACGACACTTTGCATCTGTCCATAATAAGGACCCGTCAGGCCTAAAATTAATTATTATAGATCAAATTAATGAATATGCGTATGATAAAATTGAAAAATTAAATAAAAAAGAAACATTCTGGATCTTTAAAATGGGGACGCTTTCACCTGAGGGTTTAAACCTGGCACTAGAAAGAATATAAGTAATAGTGCAGGTAAAATTTGGAATATTGTGTGACCCACCTGGAATACTAAAAAAAAAAAAATAAATATAAAAAAAAAAAAAAAAACAAACAAAAAAAAACATATTAGATTACTAACCTGAGAAAGATAGACCTGAATAAATGGTAGTATAAATCCCCACCTAGTGTCCATATCGTTTAAGAACTATTCCTGTTTTATTAATAATATTTTTAATGGTAGTGTATGGAAATTGGTTATTTTGTATTTATATAATGTGTGTTGATGGAATGAAATGTAATGATGGTGTTATAATGTTATGTATTTTAAATTATGCATGTTATAGTGAGGTTGGTAACTTGGTATTGTGGTAACTATTGAGTTAAAAATAGGAACCAATGATAACTGAGGGTGGGAATATAAGATAGGAGGAATTGAAGGGCTCTCATTCACTTGAGAAAGACGTGTGTGCACGTCGAAATGCATCGTGGGTTTTGAGAGCCTTAAGCTTCAATAATTATAACTGCAATTATTTTAATAAAGTCCGGAAAAGAAGCCAGCATCAGAGATCTTCCTTACCTCAGCGCCCAAACATACATCACGCTTCCATCTTTTTGTGCCGTATTCCTATATGGCGGCCATTAGCGCTGCTGCCGCCCGGTTTTCCCCGGTCCCCGCTCTCCGTCCTCCTTCCCCCGGCCGCTCCAACAGGCGTTTTCCTTGCAGACAGACGGCTGGAGGAAGATAATCAGTGTGACTCCGCTCATGTGATTGGCCCATCAGCCCGCCCCTGTCACACTCATTCTCTTCCTGCTGACTTCAGAGCCTGCAATAAGAACGCCGGTGTAGGGTGAGATTAGAAGCACATGACAGGGGCCACACAGGACATACAGGAGCCCTCAGAGGACACACAGGGGGCCACACAGGACTCACAGGGGGCCACACAGCACACACAGGGGGCCACACATGACATACAGGGGCCCTCAGAGGACACACAGGGAGCCACACAGGGGCCCTCAGAGGACACACAGTGGGCCACACAGGACACTCACAGGCAGGGGGCCACACAGACCAGGACAGACAACAGGGGCCCTCAAGGCACACACAGGGGCCACACAGGACTCACAGGGGCCCCAGCAGGACACACAGGGGGCCACACAGGCCACACCAGACAAGGGGCCACACCGAACAGCACACATAGGGGGCCACACAGGACACAGGGGGCCTCACAGGACACACAGGGGGCCACACAGGGGGCCACACAGGACACACAGGGGGCCTCACAGGACACACAGGGGGCCTCACAGCACACACAGGGGGACTCACAGCACACACAGGGGGCCACACAGGACACACAGGGGGCCACACATGACACACAAGGGGTCTCACAGGACACACAGCTGAGCCATCGTATACAGTGCTAACCACTGAGCCAGCATATACAGTGCTAACCACTGAGCCACCGTATACAGTGCTAACCACTGAGCCACCATATACTCTATATAAATCCTGCAACAACAGTGTACTTTCCGGAGAAAAGACTGTACTATTCAGCGGCAATTTTTACGGCACCTGTTCATTACACCGCACTCCCGATGCAATAGCATCGGGCCTTTTTCTAGTATTATATATGCACAGCCTCTATGTCATAATTATGAATTGTGGTATACTGTATGTTCAATGAGCCCAATGAGACAGTTTCACCCAAGGCCCACAAAACCTGGAGCCGGCCCTGAGTGCACTCATATAGTGCTGGGCAGCCCACCCGATCTAATAGTATGGATGCCATCAATAGGTTTTTTACAAATGTATAAAAAAGACTAACCCGGAACCTCCAATAGATGTGAACAGATGCAAGCTGAAAAGGGGCAGGTAGAATCCAACTAAAAAGAAAACAGAAATGCCGTAGTTAAAGGGAACCTGTCATCCCCCCAGGGCCTTTTAAAATAAAAGAGCCACCTTCAGCAGCACTTATGCTGCATTCTGTGAAGGTGGCTCTTATGTCTGTACCCCCAGGTACACCAAAAGAAAGGCTTTTATAAATTTCCCGCCATGTATGCAAATACCTCTATTAGGTTCGGAAGGTACGTCCTCTCCCCAGGACCTAAATAAGGTGCCCCCAGGCCGTTAGGTACTCAGGAACTGGATCACTGCTACTGTCGCAGGGGAGTCACGGGAGTCGTGACCCGGTCCTGTGGCCTGGGCGTCAGTTGAAAAAGGGGATATGTACAGGGGAGATTGTCGTGATGCGATCCATGGTATGTGGTCATTGGGGATCACCGCTGCTGCAGAACCTCCGGGGATGATGGGTAGCAGCTGAGATGGGACAGCTCTCCATGGGTAAAGCCAATCCCCGGGGCAGGGTAAATAGTCTATGTGTGAGATGCAGGACGACGGGTGCAAGTAATAGGCAGACTCACTGTTTTGTAGTTTTTTCGGTCCTTTACTGGAGCACATGTTAAAAGCTGTCCACGGAGCCTTGAGAGCAACTTGGCGTTATTCTCACCCGACCGGGTCTTTGGCTCCCTTACTGCGCTTGTAATTAGGCTCCTGGTGTTCTGTAAGCTAGGCTGCCAGCCCTGTCTCTTCCTGTGAGGTACTGGTATGACAGGCAACGCGAGTCCTTTCTTTTCCCTGATCTCGGGTGTATGCTGCTGAACTCTCACGGTATTGATGTGCCTCCGATAGAGTGTAGCTGAAGAATTTGGAATCCCCACTTTCCGGTACTGACTGCCGGGATGTGATGCCCTGCACAGTCTCGGACTCCGGTGTCCGTTCTATGCACCTTTCCTCTGGGGTGAGCAGAGTTGCTTAGCCTCCCAGGTGTGTTCCTACAACTTCTCCTTTCCTCAAACCCTAGCCTTAAACCATGAACTCGTCAGTGGACCCTGAGATGAGTGTAGCACTGCTCCTTTACATTCAGCTCCTCTTCACAGTCCTCCTAGAAACTGCACTAACTTGCTCCTCTCTAGACCAGAATATATAGGGGAGCTCACCCTGAACCTGTGCTTGGTCTCCCCCTTCTGGCCTGGAGGTGTTGGTGTTGTGTGTGTGTTGCCTGATGAGAATACCCTTTGTTGCTCTCTTCTGACACCACCACCCGAGGCAATGATGACACTGTGGCACTTTGACCCAGGGGTACCACATTTCCCCTTAGTGGCAGACAGTACTCCGGGACTGTGGCAACTTTTCAACAAGGTAAACACAAAGAATGAATAACATTCTTAAAATATAAAAATGACAAAAAACAATAAAATTGTGAAAATTAGTTCAAAAGAGTTCAAAAAGCAGTCTCTCCGTTGATGAGTCCTTTTTCCACTGGAGCTGGTGAATATTTACAAGGAGTCTCTACCACACAACAAAACAAATCCAGGAAAGGGGGAAAGGGAAAATGCTCACCCCTCCTTCAACTGTGATCCAAGTCGGGTGCTCAGCGGCGGCCGGCCACCGCCCGAAGTAAAAGACAACGGGCATCGGCCTCAGGATGCTTTTATTTATGCTGTGAGTTTTGCCAAAATAAAGTTTCTTATCATTGAATACGGGTGCCAGCTCCCACTTTTTCCTTAGTCTTTACCACAACCAGTCCAGTGGTATGTTATGGTCCATTTTTAAAAGTAAATAGTTCAAGAATATTCAAAAGTTCTTACAAGAAAGTCTCTGTAGGTACTGGGCTTACTGGTTTCAGGGTTCCATATAAATATAAACAAACATTTTCCATACGGGTGTCTCAGCTTAGGAATCCTGGTTTCACTCTTACCACCCACAGGCACTTTCTTTCCTTAACTTAATGTGCATGGAGGTTAATCTAGTCTCTCCACCCTTCTGTACACTATGTTTACCGGGTTCAATTCGCACTTTTCACACTAAAACATATGTACATTTTACACCCAACTTTATACTTTAATCTGCGTAACGGGCTGTTTTTTTTCCTTGGGTACTACGCTGTGACCTTCTTACTACCGGTGTACCAGGTGCACTAAGCGTAATGGTGTGAGTAGAGGTGTACCTTGTAGGTGTCTCTGATTCTGAGTGAGACATAGATCTGACAGCAGGACTGGCAAGTCCACTGTGCTCAGGATTCTGTTCTTCCTGTGCTTCCTCTACAGGTGCTTCTTCCAGTTCTTCCTTTCTTGCGATTTCTTGTTGCACGGGTTCAGGTACTACCACTTGAAGAAATACGAGCATTGGGACTAAGACTGCTCCATGGTAATTTGTCCAGGCTTTTGGAAAATCTCCTAAAACAGTATGGAATACATCTTCCTCTTTCTTGGGTTCAACTACAGGAAGTGGAGTTTCACGTATCTTCAGGGATTCAGGACACAATTTTAAGTGATCTCTTGATTCGGCTGATGTGGTTCTACCTTCATTTTTACTAATTAGGCACACTTTTGTATTGTCAAAATTTGATGAGAGAACAGTGTATGGTGTTGGTTCCCATTGTTCATCTAATTTGTTGGTGCATCTTTTCCTTTTAAGCACTTGCTCACCAGGTTGCAATGGAGATGCTGGGACATGTTGATTGTAGGTTTTCTTCTGTTTTTCTTGAGCTTGCTGGAGACTTTTCTCAACGCATTCTTGAACTTGGCAATACTTTTGCTGGCGTAGGGTATCCCAACTGGCTTCTGGAACTTCTGCATCAGGTTTGAGAATTCCCATATCCAAATCAATTGGCAGCTTACCGGGTCTTGCTCTCATGAGATAAGCTGGGGTGCAATTGGTGGAGCTCACCGAAACATTGTTGTACAAGTCTACCTTGTCGGGTAAGTTCTCTGGCCATTGGTTCCTTTCTGATGCTGGTAAGGTCTTCAAGAGGTCAATCACTATATGGTTCATCGTCTCACATAAGCCATTTGTTTGAGGATGGTATGATGTTGTGCAGATCTTTTTACATCCATACATATTACAGAATTCTTGAAACACCTCTGCTTCAAAGGCTGGAACTTGATTTGCTAAGATCTGTTCAGGGTAGCCATGGGGTCTACAAAAGTATGTCTGGAATGCCTTGGCTGCGGTTCTTGCTGTGAGATCCTTTACTGGCACCACCACTAGGAAACAGGAATAGTGGTCCACAATGGTCAAAGTGTAAACATGGCCGGATCTGCTTGGTGTTAACTTGATGTAGTCTAGGGCTACTAATTCCAGGGGTTAATACTAGACCCATATAAAGCATCATTACTATTTAGCCCCTGTTGAACGGTCTCAACACTCCGGGGTTTGTTGCATACTCATTGTAATCAATTTTAAACAGGAGGACAACTTGAGTATACTTGCAACTTTAATCCACAATTAGTGTATACAGACAAAATATGTGAGAAGATGAAAAAACACAAAGGGGGCTCCGCATAGGTTACAATTCCAAATAAAAATACTGTACAAGATTAAAATGTCACATTGGATACACATCCATACAAGTGGGGTATAAAGTGCCAAATTTAGCATATAGAGGTGATTACTGTTAACATCATTATTAAATCCTGTGGTTGTTATACCACAATTCTGTCATTGGTATGGAGGATTACATGTTACTCAAACCACCTCATCCATAACCACTTGTGGAAACAAATCACACTCAATTTATAAACTACAGCCTCCTTGTGAATGCAGTATTAAACAAACCGCACTTAAATTACAAGACAGTATTATCCAACAATATTATGGTGCCCAAGCACAACAATGGAAATCCTCAAGTTAAGGCAGAAGTTCTTACATATTGCCCCTACACGTGTTTCCTCGGGGGGAGATATGGTATGGTGCAGTAAGGCAGTCCGCAATGTTCACTTAGTAAACCGCCGCTTCTTATTGTCCGGCATCAGCGGTGGTGTCCACCCGAACTTCCGGGTGTGTGACGTCACATGCGCGCGCCGTATGCACGTCATCATTCACATATGCACATTTGCACATATGCTGCCCCCACCTTTATCATGGGGGCCTTCTGCATCGTTTTAGTGCATTGGTAATCTGACCCGGTGTTGGTAATGGCTGTTTCTTTATCTGTGATTTTTTTTATTATATGCCCCTTTTTGTGACCTGCCTATGTTATAAACAGAGACAAAAACTTAGATTGTGTGAACAGAGCCTAAGATACTGTATATGCAAACACTAAATATTTGAAAAAAAAATGTAAATTGCATTTCTATTATGGGAAACTTTGCTTTGCACTAATCCCACATATATAGTATTAGCACCTACAAGATTATTATTTCACTCAGTATATAGTATATGTACGGTATCTGTTGCTGTCTAGAGAGTGCAATGTGATATGTACATATTCATGTCATGTAGTAATAAGGGGTTGATAAGATTTTCTTTGTCGACAATGTGAGAATATGGTAAAATAAGTGAATAATATGCAAGAATTCTTAGAGAACAGATCCTCAGTCCTTTCTCTATATTAGCTTTTTATTTTGCAGTGCATTGTATCTCATCTGTTGGTAGGGGGCGCTCATCTACAATCTAAGGACAAGATGATGTATTTGTGCAGTGACGAGAATAGCTCGGACCACTATAATGCCACAGTGTGGTGTGACGTAGGGTGAAGTAGAGGATCATATACTGATCTGCCATGACATTATTATTTTAATCAGGTTATATTGTTTATCTCATTACATTGTACCTGTCAAAGAAAGAAGGCTACAGGTAACAAGTGAATGCAAGCCGAATTGTAATGACTAGATGACTGCATCAGGGCTGCTCCAAAACCAGAGATCATGTTTGGTGTTTCTCGATATGCAATAGTTAAAGACGATCTGTCAGCATCTGAAAAGTGGATAGTTTTTGCTTTTATTTTGTTTCCATTGCTCCCTTGGGTATTCCATCCTTTTTGTCTTAAATCCACCATAAGGTTCCAGAGATTTTATTATTTTTACTTAAGGGGCATGGCTTATAGGATGCTATGGGTGTGTGTGATGTACCCCAGGGTCATGGTGTACTCGGGATCAAGCTATACTGCCTTTGTGGAGTCACAGGGGTGGAGACCAGGTTCCGTGACCCTCGGTTCAGCTGTAAAGGGGGTTTTCTGTCTTGGTAGGGAAAGGGGGATTGTGAATAGGGAGATTGTTTGTGACGCCACTCGTGGTATGTGGCTATAGGTGGCCACCGCTGCTGCAGAACCTCTGGGGACGGTGGATAGCAGCTGGGATGGAATGGCTCTCCACGGGCAGAGCAGTTCCCCAGGGCATTGAAGGTAGTTTAGGTGTAGGGTGCAGGACGACGGGCGTGAAGCAATAAGCAGACTCACTGTTTGTTGATCACTCAGTCTTTTACTGGAATAGCTGACTTCATGCAGTTGTCCATGGAGTCTTTGCCGAGAGCAATTCAGGGTTCCTTCTCACCCGGCCGGGTCTTTGGCTTCCTTACTGCGCTCCATGTGTTGGCTCCTGCTGCTGCATCAGCTAAGCTGCCGACCCTGTCTGTCCTGCGAGGTGACAGTATGACAGGCAACTCTAGTCCTTTCTAACCACATCTCGGCTGTCAGTTCATGAACTCTCTCCGTTGCTGTGTCTCCGGGCACGGTGTGGCTGAAGAACCTGGAATTCCCCACTTTCTGGTACTGACTGCCGGGACGTTAGACCCTGCATAGTCTTGGACTCCGCCGGTGTCCGTTCTCTCCGCTTTCCTCTGGGGTGAGCACGGTGTTGCTCGGTTCCCCAGGTGTTCCTGCGACTTTCCTCAGACCCCAGCCTTAGGCCGGGAACCAAGTCAGTGATCCTGGGACGAGCTCTACAGCCTCAGTCCACGAGGATGTCTTCCTCAGTCCTCCTAGGAACTGGACTGCTGTACCTAGGATGAGCTTAGCACAGCTCGATCCTCCAGGTACTCTTAACAGTCCTCTCGGGAACTGAACTAACTTGCTCCCCCCCAGACCAGAATTTATAGGGGAGTTCACCCTGAACCCGGGCTTGGTCTCCCCCTTCTGGCCTGGAGGCAGAAGGTGTTGTGAGTGGTTTTCCTGCGTGATGAAAAGACCCTATTGTTGCTCTCAGTGTGACACCACGACTCGGGGGCAGTGATGACACAGTGGCAGTTAGACCCTCCGGTGCCACATGTGTCTTTAGGCTGCTCTGCATTATTATTCTGAGTTCCGTCCCCTTAGTAAAAACCATTAAATTTAGTTTACCCTTGCTGTTCCCCTTAGGTTGGTTTCACATTACGGATTTTGCAAATCTGATGCTGTCCGATAAAAATCGGACTGCATCGGACCGATTTTGGCCCCAATGCAGCCCTATGGGCATTAGACCGAATTGGATGTGCACTAAATGCCATCCGATTTGGTCCGATCCGATTCTGTCCGATTTTTTTATCGGTGCAAAAATCGGAGCATGCTCCGATTTTTGCACCGAAAATAAAATCGAACAGAATCGGATCGGACCAAATCGGATGGCATTTAGTGCACATCCGATTCGGTCTGATCAATTTAATATGGGGCCCTATGGAGCAGGGTCCGAGGAAACATCTGATGTCTCCTCGGACCCGATTTTAGTGTACTGAGCATGCTCAGTACACTAAAATAGCTCCTAACAGTAAAGGATGGGGTTAAAAAAAAAAATCTATGCTCACCTGTCCACGAGGCTCCCGGTGTCTCCCACGCGTCTCCCGTGTCTCCAGGTGTCTTGCTGTCTGTGCTGACAGGACCTGCCGTGATGTCACAATCACATGACTGCCAGTAACCAATAACTAAAAGAAAAAACAGATATTGCGCCACACTGCAACTGGAGGAACTTAATACACGGTTTTACTATGTTTGCACTAACCTTTACTGGTTGTGCAACACCCCGCACAACCAGACTGATGGCTTAATGTGGATCACTGTAGTGACAAGGGCCAATAATCCCTCCTCCTCAGATACTCCGGGCCTGGTGGTCGGCTCCTTAGTTCTTCTGGAGATGGAGGTAGGCTCCTTCACTCCTCCACCCGAAGAGGCAGACTCGCTGCACTGGCTTCCATCCCAGCTCCACACTGTGTATCAGTTGATCATTCAAGGGTGGGTCTTTATGATGTACTGCCAGGTACTGTGGATCTTAGAGCAGCTCACACACCGCACTCCCAACAAGGGAGAAAGAGATTAGCAAATAGAAAACAAGCGGTGTCAGAGGTTTGGAGCGCTAAAGAAACCACGGGTTGGTGATTAAATTACCAATAATTTATTGCACGAACAGCAGGGGTCCAGTATGCCACAACCCGTTTCGACGCACAGATGCGTCTTTCTCAAGTGGTCCACTTGAGAAAGACGCATCTGTGCGTCGAAACGCGTTGTCGCATACTGGACCCCTGCTGTTCGTGCAATAAATTATTGGTAATTTAATCACCAACCCGTGGTTTCTTTAGCGCTCCAAACCTCTGACACCGCTTGTTTTCTATTTGCTAGTAACCAATAACTGGCAGTCATGTGATTGTGTTGTCACGAGAGGTCCTGTCAGCACAGAACAGCAAGACACCGGCAGACACAGGAGATGCGCGGGACCGTGCAGGAGTCGTGGACAGGTGAGAAAACATTGGGGGACCGGGGGACAAGAGGGGAGGAGGGGGAGCACATCAGAGGAACGGGGGACAAGAGGGGAGGAGGGGGAGCACATCAGAGGAACGGGGGACAAGAGGGGAGGAGGGGGAGCACATCAGAGAAACGGAGGACAAGAGGGGAGGAGGGGGAGCACATCAGAGGAACGGGGGACAAGAGGGGAGGAGGGGGAGCACATCAGAGGACCGGGGGAAAAGAGGGGAGGAGGGGGAGCACATCAGAGGAACGGGGGACAAGAGGGGAGGAGGGGGAGCACATCAGAGGACCGGGGGAAAAGAGGGGAGGAGGGGGAGCACATCAGAGGAACGGGGGACAAGAGGGGAGGAGGGGGAGCACATCAGAGGATCGGGGGACAAGAGGGGAGGAGGGGGGGCACATCAGAGGACCGAGGGACAAGAGGGGAGGACGGGGGTGCAGAGTGGAGGCACAGGGGAGAAGAGAAGAGGACTGGGCAGTAGCGGGGAGAAGCGGGAGTACAGAGGGAGAGACAGCTGACAGGAGCAAGGTGACAGGAGGGCGGGCATCAGATAAAACGTCGGAATTGGACGCCTATTTGGCATCTGATTCCAGGCATCAGAAGAATCCGATGCTGTCCGATTTATATCGGATTTTACAAAAATCGTAGTGTGAAAGTAGCCTAAGGCTATGTTCACTGTTCTTTTTCCGGATTGTTTTTTTTTCATAATCAATTTTTCATCATTTTCTTTCATGAGGTTTATGCAAATTAAAAGATGCTTTTTGCAGTACCAGCAAAAGCTATGAGATACCTGAAATCTCATGCGCACACACATTTGATATTTTTTTCTTGACTGAAATGGAAAACTGTTGAGTTTTTGAAAGCAGCAGCGTGTCAATTCTTTTAGCATTTTTGCAACTATTTTCACCATTCAAAGAAATGAGAAAGTGCAAAATGCAACTGCTGTGTTATTGCTGCTTTAGTGTTGAATGAAATTAACTTTATTAAACATGCAGACAAACTACACACTAAAAATGCAGTAAAAAACAACAAAAAAAACAGCAAACCTTTTTGGAAGCACATTTTTTACTGCAGGTTTTCGCTGCAGCAATAATGCACCAAGTGAACATAGCCTAAATCCTTTTAATCCTCACCCTGTGTTGTCTGAGTAGTGCTCTGCCCACACGTAAGGAGTTTGGGCTGAGCCCTGTTGGGATGAGCCCTGGTCCATGTGGTCTTCCTAAAGGTGGCCAGGCCAAAGGACAAGAGCACCCATTGACCCCTGGTGTCTCCAAAATTGGTGGCAGCAGTGGGATACTGCTCAGCCTGGTTCATCCAGAGGAGCTGAAAGGGACTAGAGTTCATGGACACCATCCAAGGGTTCAATAACCAGAGAGACATATAAGAATACCCGGCAGGCCACAGGTGAGGCATACAAGTTTTGGATGCCGCCATGTCAAACACCACCAGCTCAGCCATGGGACGAGGACCAGAGTGGATATACAGCTACCACAAGAAACAGCAACTACAGGATCTGTGCCACGTGTGGTCAGATTTGATGAAGGAATTGGACAGTTGGGAGGACGATGAGGACCCCACCGAGATTGACCTAGAGGATGTAAACTGCATGCCACATCATAGAACCAGTGACAGAATGGACACAACCCAGTCCCAAGCAGCCCAAATTAAGTTTATGTTGGCTGCATTGGGGCCCAAAGCCTCAAGAGAAGAGAGCGTTGTGTTCTGCAATTAGTTTTGGGAGTTCCAGTTAATTTACGTCCAGCAACAGTTGTTCGAGCAGGATTATCTTGCTACCCAGCAGAAGCCCCACCAGCACAAAGGTCTACAAACAGGACCTGTGACTTGCTCAAACCACGGAGCTGTTATACGTGTGGGCACCTTGTGCATATGGATAACGATTGTCTCCAAAGCCTGGGCCCCCAAGCCTGGAGCCCATCTGCCAGCACGGCCAATCAAGTTTGGTGACATACAGGGCCAGGACTATGAGACACTGATTTTGCCATCACCCTTGTTCACCTTTCACATTACACTATGAGCTCAGACAGGGATGATTAGAATAGTACTATGAAGCTACAGGTACAGATAGTTATAGCTGGAGGGGCATAAACCACCTGACAGGTTCCCTTTAAACAATTGAGCGCTGCTGCTGGCCGATCACTTCCTGTTGATTGTTCCTGTGACCAAAGGCGAGGAAAAGGAGTCTGGGTATGATTAGTCTCAGGCTCGTATGTCATCATAAAAATGTTAACTGGGCCCCGGGAACGAGAGTTCTGTCATCGTTAGAACCATCCGGTACCTGAGGTGAGTATAGGCTTATTTATTTTTATGGGGGCACAAATAGAGACTATGAAGGGGTTGTCCAAGTAGTGGAACAACCCCTCTAATGAAGTTTTGTGTTTTGAAGAAATTGGTAACAGAAGAGTCAAGGTGAAATATTTGCAGTAGTACATACCATTCAGCACTTCATAGAATCACATTTATATTTATATTTACTCTTTGCTACTTCAACCATGTTATAAATCTCTTGTATTATAAAAATGGTAATATAGGGAATTAAAAATAGAAAAAAATTGCACTACACTACACTGTCCTTTCATCTTGCTTATTGCAGTACTGCAGTAACATTGGACTTACATATACATATAGCTTATAACCGACACTGAATTGTAGACAGGAGTGCGTATCTATACCTATATATACCTACTGTCTCCCTCCCCACTGCCCTGTAGAATGTAAGCCTACAAGGGCAGGGTCCGCTCTTCCCTCTGTATCGGTCTGTCACTGTTAGTTTGTTCATTGTATTTTTAACTTGTTTGTATGTAACCCTTTCTCATGTACAGCACCATGGAATCAATGGTCCTCTATAAATAAATAATAGTAATGCTATATAGTGGAAGGGAATGGCCCATAGAAGTTACAGCTGAGATAAAGGCTACAAGTTCTCAGCCAGAAGGGAAGGAGTCCTTAACTCTTTCAGCACTGAAAGAAAGTAAAACCACTCCATACCTGATAATAGTAAAGCTGGCAGCAATGAGGATCTGCGGTCAATTATGGGCTGTGACCTTCTGATTTCAGATCCCCTAGAGGTCGCATGAGAACGTGATGCACATGTGACAGTTATCACACGGAAAGTGGGTTGATTGACATCCCAGAGTGTACAGGGAGAGCAGGGAGGAGGAGAAGAAGGATAAAGTTCCTGTACAATAAGCAATGAATGGGAAACCCTTAGTAGATGACAATGACAGCAAGTGATTGACGGGTTAGAGAATACTAGTATCAGCAGAAACAAGTGCGCCTATCAGTACATCTGTCATATTTACTTATATCTTTCAGTCAGCTATTTTAATGAGATGCTAGGCACGGAAATGCTCCATGTTTCATGTATTTCTGCTGTAAAACTGTGTGCTGTAAATATGATGTGTCAAAGCCTGGCACAGATCGGACGTTTTTAAGTGTGGACATTGATGTTGGTTTTGGATGATTCCGAAAACCACAAACTGTAATGAAGAAAGAAGCTCTGTTTGTGTAAGGGAGAGGATGTTTGACCTGCTTTACAAAAGGAAAATGACAAATTATATTGTGCATGGTTGAAAATAAGGGCCACCATCGGATGGAAATGAGGATTATCACAGAAGCATTATGCTCAATTACTTCTACAAATACGTAGTACTTTCACAAGAAGGATGAAAGACCACAGATTACCAAATGACTCTAATAATGATTTACTCACCACCACTCATTTATCTGTAATGCTATCAATTGACTTAAATCCCTTCCCACGAAAGCTCGTCCATAGTGTCCTGATGGGGCTTATGGGTTTATTGCATGAGGACGTATGTGTAACTCTACTGTATCTCTAGTACTTCAACTCTCAAATGCTGCAGTTAATGGTGAATGTGACCATACCTCCCAATTTTGTAAGAACAGAAAGAGGAACAAATTATGTGGCGCACCCAGGGCTGGTTTTAGACAAAGTCGGGTCCTGAGCAAAAGATTAAAATAGGGCCCTAAGTGCTCACATATTGCACCATGACACTCAAACATTACAGTCCTGCTCATTATTAGCCCCCATGAAGTTAAGTACATAATGTTGAATATGTACTGAAAAACTCGTGTTAAATACAAAAGGGCAAATGATAAATAACAATTTAAACAAAAAACAAAGGCAGTGAAAAATAGAAAAACCTAAAGTTTGCTGTGACACTGGTATTGGCCCCTCAGCATTAAATTAGTATGGAAACACATTTTGACACGCCTATGGTAAATCTCTAATGAGAATCACCTGTAATAAGTTGTCGGTACCCATGTGACACGAATTAGGCATCAATGAAGCCTTCAGTGTTTTAGAAAGCCACATATTAGGCCTGTTCCTTTGTCACAATTGTGAAGACAAAAGAGTTGTCTGAGGACATCAGAACTGCTATTATTAGCAAACACAAGACTTCCAAATGATATAAGGCCATCTCCAAAGACCTTGGTGTGGAGACACGGGGGTCAGTTGGTGCTCTTGTCCACAGGCCTGGCCTCCTTTAGAGAGACTGCATAGACCAGGATTCATCCCAACTGAATGCCTGAACTGTGGGTCGAACACTACTCAGACAACACAGAGTGAGAGAGCCACACAATGGCAAAACTTTATTGGACCCCAAAAGTCAACGGCATATTACATATAGCAAGAAAACACATAATGTAACAGGCCACAAAGTCTCACCCTTCCGCTGGCTCACCAGGGATTAGAATGTTCGTGCCTTTGGGGCTCCCAGGGCCACTTCCTCCAATCCAGCAGCACCCCGGTTTTGGCAGGCACTCACCTAGAAAGGAATAGCAGCAAGCTTGAGAAACTGACCGAGCACAGCAAAGCCTGTAGCCAGGTGACTGAATTGTCTCAACCTTAATTTCTTCCATAAATATTCTCTGATATTACAGCCGAATCCTAGGCTGAACTCCTGCAGAAAAAAATCCAGTTTTGGTGCTCCTCTAGTCTGTCCTGAAGCTCCTAGACTGAGACCATGCAGAGTGTGAAGACATGATGTTATCCTGGCAGCCGGAACCAAAATTCCTAGGCTGAAGTCCTGTAGCAAATGAAGACGTGATGTGATCCTCTAGTTGGGATCGAAGTCCATAGACTGAGGTCGCAAAGCATATGAACTGCTGGTGACTGAAGCAAGTCCTTTTTATATCTCAAGCCCACAACTCAGGATATATTGTGTTCTTCCAGGATTGGTGGGATAAGGCTGTTTTTTTTTATTGGTTGGCATTTCAATTCAATATCTGCATAATTCTCCTTTGGATGATGTAAACAGAGGGGGGTAAGGCAATTTACTTTAAATTAGCAATACACAAGCTCTGACAATGAAGGCCCCGCATAGTATGGCAAGAAACAATGACTCAGCAAACATGAGATAACAAACAAATGACCAATACATCTGGCCATATTAAGAACATTAACCCACAACAAGCATTGAGAAAAGTTGTGTCGTCACACTTGGTATCCCAGTTTTAACAGTGCGCAATATTATTAAGATGTTTGCCAAGCATGGAACGATCAAGAACCTCCCTGGACATGGGGGAAATAAGAAAATTGACAAGAGATGTCTTCGAAGGTTGGTGCGAGTGGTGGAAAAAACACAATGTCAAACATCCAAAGACCAGAAGGACAATCTGGAACAGTCTGGGGTCATGGTTTCAACACGTACCATAAGCCGCACTCTAAACCAGAGATTTATGGGTGAAAGCCAAGGAAGAAACCCATTGCTGAAGAAAAGACATAAAAAGGAATGATTGATCTTTGCCAAAGAGTACCATGACAAACCACAATATTTCTGGGACAAGAAATTCCTAAGGACAAGAAACTCAGAGAAGAGAATTGTTTATTTAATTTACCTGCATACAAAGAGATAGCAAGTAAATAAAGAGTGGTATACCAACGTATGGTTAACCCTTTGTCGGGATGTTTATTAAATGGTTAAATAAAGAATAAAATTAAAATTAAAATGTTAACCAAAAAATGTCTAAAAACAGTAAAATCTAACAGGAATATGTTAGTGTAGGTGGCTCATTCCCTCGAACAGATTCTTACTAAATATGCTACATTTTCTTGCAAAGGCTAGGGTCACACATGTGAATCCGTTTTTGGGCAGCCTCCATTAATGCTAGGCGTTTTTTAAAGTTGCCATTTTGATGGCAAAAAAACCCTAGCGTTAACGGATCTGTTAACGCACGGTACCTATATGTACCATCCATTAACGGATGCGTTTCCCATAGGGTCCCATGTTAAAAAAAGCTATGCATTTATTTTACTGCACCCAAAAAGCAGCGTTTTTGGGTGCAGTAAAAAGACGCATAGTGTTTTTTAGCAGTGCATTTTGACACTGCGTTTTTTGCATAGGAGCCTATGGATCCGTTAACGGATAAGGTTTTCACAAAATTTTAAGTTGAAAAACGGATGCTTTTAACAGATCCAGGGCTCATGTGTGACCCTAGCCAAACTGGGCAGCATCAAGGCTCAGGGGTTATCTCGGGAAGCTAACCATTGTAGCACTGGGATACTAGGTTTAAATCCCACTAAAGGACCAGTTACACGGTACAATATCATGAATAATATCGCTCAAACATCATGGGTTTGTAGTTGTTGAAACGACATCGTTATAACGTTGTTGCGTGTGACACCGATATTCAACTACAATAAATCGTTGGATCATTGATCGCAGATTGGAGAACATGTTCTCAAATCAGACGATCCACGATCAGCCAACCTGCTGCATCGGTGTGTGTGACACTGCAATAACGATATCAAAGTAAAAAAAATATAGGGGGGGGGGGAACAAGAGGCGCAATAGTGCCCTATCACTAGTGACACTAATGTATGTGGTGGGTATGAATTCACTCACCTAGCACAGTTGTGAGACCCACAACTGGTGTAAAAGCATTTGGCATTAAATGCAGCTGCTGCAGGACTTCCACCTTCCACATGCACGTGGGAATCATCCAGAAGTTACCTCAGGGGAAATGGTGTATCAGTGTCCGCGCTGCTGAAATCCCAAGAAAACGATCCGGAAACCATATGTAGGTTGCATCAATCATCCATTTATTCCTTTTCCTACGCGTTTCAACACTGTCCTAGTGTCTTCCTCAGTGATATTACATGTCAGCTCTTAACAAGGTTTATATAGCCCCTGTACATGGCATTTAGGGGTGTGTTAGCACATGCTGATGATGTCAAAATCGTCATTAAAGTGGGCGGAGCCCAATTCGATGATGTCAAAATTGTCATCAAAGTGGGAGGAACCTAATTTTTGCCTCCAAAACAGTAAAAACAAGTTTCTGTGGAGCATTTTACATCGTACAATGATATACAAGTTGATAAAAATCTGACTAAACAAATGGTATAAAAAACGTTCTGAAATTTGCTGCGGAAAAGTAAATAAAACCTTCAGTAATAAGAACAGGAAAAAAATAAAAATAATATACACTCCAATATGCCTCTGGGTGTAGTAGAACTCTTGGTCATTTGGATGAAAAACATCCTCACTATTGGGTTGTGCCACCAGGGCAATTCATTAGCGATTAAAAGTGCTAAGAAGTTTGGTATTATCCTGTGAAGGTGGAATAGGGAAAAACATATGGACAATATTATCTATATCTATGTAATTAAAAAACAACTATATTATAAAATTATTCAAAATAATATAAAAATATATTAAAAAATATAAAAAAATATAAATATATGAAAATGTATAAAATGATGAGGGATAAGAATATTTAAAAACTTAATATTCATCATATAAATATATATATATATATCTGAGAGGGATTTTGCTTAAAAGGTTTCAAATTATAGGAACTACTTATTATTTATGTCAGGGGATCTTATAAAGATAAAATCAAATGTTAAAAATGAGTATAAACTAGTTTAAAATACTCATATTCATGGTTCAAGTGTTGTGCACCACTTAAGGAACCGCTCTCATATCTAAAACCTTGCCAGTTCTAATCCTCCAAGAGGCATTTACATATAAAGCAAAACTCTTCCATCATAAAGTATAATTTATGTTGTAAAATTTCATTAGCAGGTGTATTAACAATTTGCGTCACAAGATGGCGCTCACATTACACCATAGAATAATTCTGGATGCAGTTTCCATAGCAATAGGGTATCAAAGTAGTTCAAATGTTCGCCTCCGGGGGCGACCAAAATACACGTTCCTATGTATTTGAATTTCTGTGCAGTGCAATTGTTCGCCTCTAGGGGCGATCAAAATACATGTTTCTATGTAATCATACTCTGTTAGCTCATAGTAGTGATAGAATAGTGGTTCCAAGATGTGTTGGGTTAAATATTTGTGTTCAGAAAGAAAATTATTGACGCCCACCATTTTATAAGAAAATTAACACTGAAAAGACATTTTGCCCTAAAACCTGAGAATGAAACAGTAACCACAGAAGTAGTTACTCCTGATAAAATGTTACAGGTAAAATCTAATTTTTATCCCTTGGAGAGTAGAGGCCATATACTTGAAGCCTTTCAGGACATTCTTTTAAATGACTTGAAAAAAGAAAACCTAATAAAGAATAACTCAATGGGTAAGAATAAAGACAATCTAACAAAAGAAGAGAAAATGGCCTTGAAAAAACTTAGAGACAATAAAAATATTGTCATACGGGCTGCTGACAAAGGGGGAGGCATTGTAATCCAAACTAGTTGGATTAATACTCATTTTTAACATTTGATTTTATCTTTATAAGATCCCCTCACATAAATAATAAGTAGTTCCTATAATTTGAAACCTTTTAAGCAAAATCCTTCTCAGATATATATATATATTTATATGATGAATATTAAGTTTTTAAATATTCTTATCCCTCATCATTTTATACATTTTCATATATTTATATTTTTTTTATATTTTTTTATATATTTTTATATTATTTTGAATAATTTTATAATAAACTTGTTTTTTAATTACATAGATATAGATAATATTGTCCATATGTTTTTCCCTATTCCACCTTCACAGGATAATACCAAACTTCTTAGCACTTTTAATCGCTAATGAATTGCCCTGGTGGCACAACCCAATAGTGAGGATGTTTTTCATCCAAATGACCAAGAGTTCTAATACACCCAGAGGCATATTGGAGTGTATATTATTTTTTATTTTTTTCCTGTTCTTATTACTGAAGGTTTTATTTACTTTTCCGCAGCAAATTTCAGAACGTTTTTATACCATTTGTTTAGTCAAATTTTTATCAACTTGTATATCATTGTACGATGTAAAATGCTCCACAGAAACTTGTTTTTACTGTTTTGGAGGCAAAAATTAGGCTCCTCCCACTTTGATGACGATTTTGACATCATCAAATTGGGCTCCGCCCACTTTAATGACGATTTTGACATCATCAGCATGTGCTAACACACCCCTAAATGCCATGTACAGGGGCTATATAAACCTTGTTAAGAGCTGACATGTAATATCACTGAGGAAGACACTAGGACAGTGTTGAAACGCGTAGGAAAAGGAATAAATGGATGATTGATGCAACCTACATATGGTTTCCGGATCGTTTTCTTGGGATTTCAGCAGCGCGGACACTGATACACCATTTCCCCTGAGGTAACTACTGCAATAACGATGTCGTTCACGACTTCGCTCATTCACATCAATGAACAAGTATCGTTCGCTGGGTTGTGCGAACTATACCTGCTCACAACATGGTTGGTGCGTCGTGCACGATATCTGCTCACAACATAGTTGGTGGTGCGTCGTGCACAATATCTGCTCACAACATGGTTGGTGCGCCGTGCACGATATCTGCTCACAACATAGTTTGTGGTGCGTCGTGCACAATATCTAGGCGTCTGACATCTCACCAACGATCTCTAAACAATGTCCTAATGACCGCTCCCCCCTGAGATCGTTAGTGAGATCATTTCAACATTGAAGCGTGTAACAGTACCTTAAGGACAACATCTACAAGGAGTTTGCATTCACTCAAGACATACTGATAGAAAATGCAGGTTGGATCAGCCCCGATGTGGGGAGTGATGATAACATGTCTATAAAGTACTATGGAGTATAAAGGTTCAATGAAAGAAAAATAAATAAATTCTATAGTGCACTATATATAAGTCTGATGCTTGTACTATATGTGTGATGCTGTTGAACATGGAACGCTTACTATTTAATACTTTTCGAATTTTGCAAATAAAGACACCACTGGAAAATGCTGCAATAGCAATCCACTGTATTGGAAAGTAATACTTAAAAATCGGTTCTGCCCCCTAAACTCCTGATAGCCTACACAAAAGCCTTAATGATGCAATGAAATTGGACAAAATGTGCACTGGTGTGAGTTCTGCACATTCATCCTTTCTGTGTGGTCCAGTTTGATTTGCGTTCTTCTACTTCTTCAATGACATATCAAAGTCACGGGTCGGCTTCATTAATATTCAAAGCAGAGTTTCCTTCTGACATTCAACTGGTGGGGTGGCTTTCTAGAGATCTCCTGGAAGACATTACTGAAAGGTTTCTTTCACGTCCTCTTTAAACTGGAACACAGACAGACGGAACACAAAGCAATTATTATGATTTTTCTTTAGAGCGAAGCCTTTGGAGTGAACATTAGGTAGTCTGTCTGAGGCGATTTCCTAGGGTATCTAAAAATACCGCAGCAGGGATTGCACAGGGATAATCAAGCCCGTTACTCTCCAGGTTCAGAAAGGCTGTGAGAAATAAATAGAAGCTTTGGAACAGTGATTTTAGGGAGCACAGAAAGTTCTGAATTTGCAGACTCATGTTACATTGATGGTAAGAATCCGGTTCCAACATCCACATGATATGACTAGAAACTTTACTAATTTTACACAATGCCAATAAGTGTTAATAACAATCTGAATCAGAGTTTTAATGCTTATTTTAGGATTGTGACCGTTCACACTGCAGATTATGGAGAGTGTCTATGTATACAGTTAGTAGCCAGCTATCATCTCCTGGCTCGCTTGTTTCCCTCTCCTCTTTCATTATATTGACACAGCAATCATACTCATGATCACAGGCTGGTGTAATAATTTGTAAGGCTTTACTCAAGAATCTATTAGCAGTGGGAGTAAAGACATACTGAGACCAAGTTTAAAGCTGAAAGCAGTTTGGTTGTTGAAGTTCGAACTGCAGATGCTAGAAAATCCGGAGCGGATTAGCAGGAAGGTGAACAAACAGGAGAAGCATCATGGAGCCAGAATTCAAACTGAATACTTGATCAGGCTAGATTGGAGTGTTTTTGATAGCACATCAACGTCTTACTTTTTTTTCCTCAATCATCATAATTTTATATCTTGAATTTTTTTATCATTTACAACATCTCTTCAGACTAGATACCGGAAGTGGTCGGGAGCATGTGTTCAGTGGCGGTCACGTGATCGGAGGCGCAATGGACGGCACGGAGGGGCGGGCACACACACCGGCCTTGCATTAGACAAGAGGGACACTATTTAAGTCCGCTTTTCACGCTCATAACTGGCACACTGACCCCCTGAGGAAGTCTGTTGACGAAACGGCGTCGGGGTAGCCGGGAGCTCTACACATACAGGTCTGTACCATCATAATCTGGGCTTTAGTGCAATCCCCATGTGTTACCATGTTAGGATTTAACCCATTGTGGGCTAAGGTGAGCAGTGAATAGGGGGAGATAAACAGTGTACAGGGTAGGGTGAGTGGAGTTTTGTGTGAGCACACCTGAGTGGCACAAACCACGACCTCCTATATCAGCAATGGGAGAGTATTGTAGGTGAGGCACACTGCTTGTCCCTAATGTTAGATACTAACTTACTGTATTGCACTGCCTGTACTGTGGGATTGATAGATCTCATATGATAACACTATGGTGAGGGTTGAATCTGAATCCTAGATATTCCTACATAGTGTATCTCCTATTGCCATGAGGTACTTAAAAATGTTATTGTAACCTCCTAAAATCTTCCAGACCTGATTGTATTTCATGTTTTCATTGTGAGTCCACATTGTATCTTTGTGATATTGTATATAGAACTTTCTATTGTATTGCTTTTAACTAAAGCTCTTTAATAAATTGGTAATTTTTAAAGCTATTCCATAGTCCCCTAGGGGTCTTTTTTGATATATTTGGTATTTGGAATACACTTCCATGGTGAAGATTTTTGAGTTGATCTCTTCAGACTAGCCTGATGATTTTCAGAACTCAAGAGTTTTTAACCACAATAGAGCTGAGCTAGGTAAAGTGCGACCTAATGGCCACATCTTGCCCTCTGGCTGTTCCAATCTGGCCAGCAGATTGAGACTGCCAAAGAGCTGATAACAGTGGCCCGCGGGTGGCCCCATGTCCTTGCCCACTGTCAACCGACCTCTTCCTACTTCCCAATGTAATCACTATGTGCAGTCTCACAATGCAGACAGCGGCGAATATAATGGTGGAGGACGGAGTCGCCGGCTTCTTCTTTTACCAACTGGCACATGAAGCAGCATTTGCGATGATGTCATATCATTGCATGTGCTGTGCAGAGAGTCAGTGCATCAGAACAGAGCGCTAAGGGAATGGGACAGAGATGAGTATGTGTTTTTTTTTTAGTACAAATATGATATGTTTGCATGTACATAGAAGGACTATGTGGAGTCTCATACTGTATATAGGGGGCTATTGGGGCTCACTGTATATAGTGTGCTGTGTGAGGTCTCACACTATAGAGAGACTATGTGGGGACTCATACTGTATATAGGAAGGTATGTGGTGGCTCATACTGTACATAGAAGGCTATGTGGGGCTCATACTATATATAGTGCGCTAGTGGGGATCACTGTATATAGAGAGCTATGTGGTAACTCATGCTGTGCATGGGAGGACTGTGGAGTCTCATACTTTATATTGGGAGCTATGCGGAGGCTCATACTGTATATAGGAAGCTATACGATGGCTCACACTGTACATAAGAGGCTATGTGGGGGCTCATACTGTATTTAGGAAACTATGTTAGGGCTTATACTGTATTAAGGGGGATATACACACTATCTGTCACACTATATAGAGACTATGTGGGGACTCATACTGTATGTAGGAAGGTATGTGGTTGCTCATGCTGTGTATGGGAGGACTATGTGGAGTCTCATACTTTATATTGGGAGCTATGTGGAGGTTCATACTGTACATAGAAAGCTATATGGTGGCTCACACTGTACATAAGAGGCTATGTGGGGGCTCATACTCTATTTAGGAAACTATGTTGGGGCTTATACTGTATTAAGGGGGATATGTGGAGGCTTATACTGTATATAGGATGGCTGTATGTGGGCTCATATGATATTTAGGGGGATGTCAGCATACACATTTCTGCTCAATATTGAGTAATACCCTGTTTCCCCCAAAATAAGTCACCCCCGAATATAAGTCAGGGCAGGGCTGGTGCAGAATTTTCCAATATAAGTCATGCCCCGATTATAAGACAGGGTGACTTATTTTCGGGGAATATAAGACAGGGCACCGCTAAAGTGCCATTTTTGCCCATTGCATGTTTTTCCTGTGTCCCCGCTGTCCCACTGGCCCCACTGTCCTCCATGGGCTCCCCTCTGTCCTCAGGTGCAGCCGCAGGTCCGCTGTCCCCCGTGGGCTCCCCTCTGCCCTCAGGTGCCGCAGGTAACCCCGAGGGCATAGGGTTAATCTTGTGCGCCTGTCGCCCTGGCCTGACGTCACCGCTGCCGGCAGGAGCTTCTGATTGGCCTGCGGCTCCCCAGCATCTCGAGCGCTGATTGGCTCAGCAGCTCGAGTGCTGATTGGCCAGAAGCTCCTGCATGAAGAAGCATCTGGACAACACCCTGCACCGCGGAGGAATCCATAGCCCGAGGCCACCATTACCCTAAAAAGTAAGGATGTTTCCTTGCCGACTTGCCCATTAAAACCGCAATTCCGCCGCACAGCCGACTTGCGGCACACTTGCGGCAGGTCCCCATACAATGTACGGTACTGTATGGGACACTTGCGGCAAGGTGCGGTTACCGCACCTTTGCCGCACCTTGCCGCAAGTGTCCCATACAGTACCGTACATTGTATGGGGACCTGCCGCAAGTATGCCGCAAGTGTGCCGCAAATCGGCTGTGCGGCGGAATTGCGGTTTTAACGGTACTGTGCTGAGGGCTGCAGTGGCATACTGTATGGGGCTGGGACTTTTCATTTTTGTCATTTTTTTTTTAATATAAGTCATACCCCGAATATAAGACAGGGTGGGACTTTTGGGGGTAAAATTAATATAAGACACTGTCTTATATTCGGGGAAACACGGTAGTGATATAAAATAATAAATATAATTGTAATTCATATGTTAATATTAATATTGAGTAGAATTAATTTAAGACTATTGGTTTGGCCCTGTACAAGAGTCAGTCTCGCATGTGGCCCCTTTTGAAAATTAATTGCCTGGCATTAGAGAATAATACATTTTATATAAGCCTAAACAGCTTTATTAAATTAAATGATATGTAGGAAAATAGATCTTATGACACTTATTCAGCCTTTTGGAGGTTTACCATCATTCTGTAGCTTGTGGCTTCGATTCTGATGGTTTTAAATCCACTCTTTTTGCATCCAGGAGATACACTAATGCTAATCAGCATAATCTTAGAGACAAAAAGCAGGGTGCACCGCAGTCCTCAAGAAAGATAGAATGGTGCTGCACAACAGTGTCAAAATTAATCAAGAGAGAAGAGAAAGAGACACTGCAAGGATAGGCGCACACAATATCATGTGAGAAAGTGGTTATTATTTTTTCAATTTTTTCTCTTTTGCTTTGACATAGTGATAAGGTGGGGTCAAACAGACAATTCTAAAAACATTTAAAACGAGTTACGATGACTCGGTAGCATGTCACTATCACATACCTGAGTGAAGGTAGCTCAGGAAAGAAGGGTTAAAGCAGGTATGCAGATAGGTGTGCCAATTAATAATATATGATCAATATACATTCAGACAGTGTGATAGTATGAATGGTAACCACCAGGTGGCTGGAGTACCAGCCAAATTACCTGACTATATGGTGATATGGTCAAAAACGTTCATACATGGATAAAATTCACTGTCAGCATGAAATGGGGTTGCCAAAAATACAGACCCAAAATACCCTGTGTGGATAATGTCATATAGATAAAGTGGATAATTAGAACTCAAGTATATTATTCCTCAACAGTTTGTACAATAATCAACAGATCTTTGATACGGTATTGAAACAGAGGACAGATATATCAGAGTGTATTATCAAATTAAAGGGTCCAAAATACCTGGACACCCAGAGCCAGGCTAATTAGCAGGCTGGCTACTGGCAGATAAGAAAACACAAGGATCCAGTCAAGAGGTTAAACATTGTCAGAAATTAATATGAAAAAAAAAAAAAAGACAAAATCCATGTAATGACAAGTGTATCCCTGTAGAGCAGTACTGTTTAGCCACAAGGCGATACTCAAAGAGACTATGAGTGCTGTTTGACTCTCGGAGTACAAATTTTGGTGCAATAGTTTGTGGACTCCATATACAAAACTCCTCATTGCCAGAAGAGTAGAATCACTCACAAGCAGGGGAGTAACTACAACGGGTGCAGGGGTTGCAATCGCATTCAGGCCCTGGAGACTAGGGGCCCCAAAAGTCCCTTTGACCTATAGAAAAAGACTATTGCTTATAAAGATGTGCAATAATTGGGGGCCCCATTAGGGCTTTCACATCGGGGCCCATGAGCTTGAAGTTACAGCACTGCTTGCAAGTGACCCCATTATGGAAATTACACCCCTCTAGGAATTTATCTACAAGTGTACTAATGATTTTGACTCCAAGGGAATTTTCCAGAATCAAGCAGTAATGGTGTTTGCTGAGTGAAAATGTTACATTTGCCATTGTAGTGCCCATACTTTGTAGTGCCCAGTACTTTGTGTTGCTCATTTGTTGTGTCCAGCTCATGCTTCTCGAGACATGCACCCCCATAAATAAAGTGGGCTCTCTTCATTACAAAAATGCCAAACGTGGATGCTAAATGTGGCTTAGGATCCCTGTTGGGACTAAGAAATGAATTTGGGGAAACCATAGTTCTTTTCCAGGGTCTTTGTGCTACGAGTATTGTGGAACACCCTATATATCTGTTTAGAGATGATGGACCTGAGTGGGGCTTTGTTTTGTTTAGGTTTTTTTGTGGCTTGTGTTGAAGCTTATATTTGGCACACTTTCCACTTTACTGGCTGGTAACCAGCACTATGCAGTTATTGGGGAATGTCCTCTTCCCTGATCACTGCTAAGTCTACTGTGCGCAGCTCCGGTACAGGTTGACAGGTTGACAAACTGGGCCACCAGAGGATCCAGAGATAGTTCCTATACCACCCACATGACCTCTCCAGCAGGAAGAAGAAGCATCCAGGACACTCCCTCAACTTCAAGAGACAGCCAAACACAGTGTGGGTGTGTCTACATCACTGTATTGCAGACGGCGTGCACATATACAACAATGCCCGATGGCCTCCTTCCGCTGCTTTGTATCCGGCCCGGAGGCATATGCACTTTTGCCCCCAGGCCCAGCCCACCCCTGGCAGGAACGCATCAGCAACAGAGCAGAGTAGAAGAGCAGGAACTGCTCTGTTGATGTGACATTACCATAAGCAGTAGAATCACTGGCTCTGAAACAGGACAGACCATTGCAGGGCAACACAGGAAGAAAGTTAACAGCTGACTGGCACCTGCTTGTGGAAAACAAAATAGAACAACCCAAAGGAGAGTGACCCCTTCACCAAATGTACCAAGTACAGGAAACTAAATCAAACTGAAGATATAGACCAGCGCATCATGATTGGTTGCACCTTGTTGCGGTTGGATGGATTTATACTTTTTGATCAAAATAGCATTAAATAAGTTGGCATGCTAAGTTTTTTTTACATGTATTACTACTATTTATTTACTTACTGCAGGGAATCTACTTATTGTTTTTATTCTAGGTTTTGTATGTTAAAGGCTGTTGTATGATTGTGCACCTACATATTGCAGACATACTAATAGGAATGCCGGCCCATGGTTTCAGTGTGAGCAAGTTAGCAATGACCTGCTGATAGGTGCTTAGCTTAGGTGTTGAGTTATGGAAGGTGCAGGAAGGATTGCTTACCTATCACTATTGATGGTCAGGATGTGGAGATGGTGGAGAATTTCAAATGTTTGGGGGTTCACCTGGACAGCAAGCTTGATTGGAGGTGCCATATGGAGAAGGTTTGCAAGAAAGGGATGAGTAGACTTTACTTCCTAAGGAAATTAAGGTCGTTTAATGTGTGTAGCAAAATGCTTGAAATGTTCTACCAATCTATTGTGGCTAGTGCAATCTTTGCTGCAATAATATGCTGGGGTAGTAGTGTGCGCACAGCTGACGCTAATAAGCTGAATAAACTTATCAAGAAGGCTAGTGCGGCGGTGGGTCTACAACTTAGGACTTTCGAGGAGGTATTAGAGGATAGAATTAATAAGAAATGCAAGGCTATAATGAGCAACAATACACACCCGCTCTCTGAACTGTTTGCGAAGCAGAAGAGCACATTCAGCAAGCGTCTAATCCAACTAATGTGTAAAAAGGAAAGATACAGAAAATCGTTTGTTCCGACAGCTGTGGGGATGTTTAACAAATGTATAAGTGTAAAGCGTCCCAAGACTATGTGAAGTTCTATGTGTATGGGGGGAATAGGTGAGGTACATGTACCAGTCTACCCGCATCTGCTGCAAATATAGACTTATTTTGTAAAGTGTGAAATGTTCTTGATCTTTGTTCTGCTGCTGTAATACTGTAATTTCCTCCGGGATCAATAAAGTTTATCTTATCTTATCTTATCTTAGCTTCATAGGGGAAAAAATAGTCTCTTTAATAAATGCAGAAATAGAAGAAATTCCAGGGGGGTTACTTACTTGTTCTTGGAACTGTTGTATGAATAAAAAGTTGGATGTTGATAATTTTGTTTTTTGTCATTTTTAGGTTGTGTTGTTAGTATTAGGACCAGGAGGTGGCAGCAATTTGCTGATTTCACCTATTTTCTTGCATTACATTGCAGAGTGAAGCCACATGTTGTAGTTTATCTAGAAGGCTTTGTGCTGCTGTGCTGTGTCATGCATCTGCTTTTCTTCCCCAAGAATTTTGTACAAGGTTTATAATTTCCACACTTAAAATGAATAGGGCGCATCAGGTCTTTTTTTCCCTATGTGACCATTTTTTGTAAATTAGTTGGACTTTTTGCTTATAATTTTCTCGTTTTTGATTCTGACAGGTTTATCAGTAAAGGAATAAAATTAAGGAATTCAGCATACTTTAATTCACAAGAAATATACCGTAGATCTTAATCAAAATCGCAATCCAGAAACCAAAATGTGTGTAACATTCGGTCAACAAGACCATCGCGGATTGAAGACAGGAAACTACATTGATAGGGTAGTCTTTTATTGCTATTCTATATAGTTTCCTGTCTGCACTCTATCTGAAGAAGGTCTTGTTGACTGAAACGTTATATGTAATTTTGTTTCTGGATTGCGATTTTCATTAATATCTATATTTCTTGTGAATTTAATAGTGCCAGATTCCTTCATTTTGCTTGAATATGGAGTTGTATCCTATCCAGGCACCATACTTTTGTACAGAGTGACATACAGTGCCTACAAGTAGTCTTCAACCCCCTGCAGATTTAGGTGGTTTGATAAGATGCAAATAAGTTAGAGCCTTCAAACTGCAAACGAGAGTAGGATTTATTAACAGAAGCATAAATCTTACAAACCAAAAAGTTATGTTGCTCAGTTGAATTTTTATAAATTTTAAACATAAAAGTGTGGGTCAATTATTATTCAACCCCTAGGTTTAATATTTTGTCGAATAACCCTTGTTTGCAATTACAGCTAATAATCGTCTTTTATAAGACCTGATCAGGCCGGCACAGGTCTCTGGAGTTATCTTGGCCCACTCCTCCATGCAGATCTTCTCCAAGTTATCTAGGTTCTTTGGGTGTCTCATGTGGACTTTAATCTTGAGCTCCTTCCACAAGTTTTCAATTGGGTTAAGGTCAGGAGACTGACTAGGCCACTCCATCACCTTGATTTTTTCCCTCTTGAACCAGGCCTTGGTTTTCTTGGCTGTGTGCTTTGGGTCGTTGTCTTGTTGGAAGATGAAATTACGACCCATCTTAAGATCCTTGATGGAGGAGCTGAGGTTCTTGGCCAAAATCTCCAGGTAGGCCGTGCTATCCATCTTCCCATGGATGCGGACCAGATGGCCAGGCCCCTTGGCTGAGAAACAGCCCCACAGCATGATGCTGCCACCACCATGCTTGACTGTAGGGATGGTATTCTTGGGGTCGTATGCAGTGCCAATCAGTCTCCAAACGTCACGTGTGTGGTTGGCACCAAAGATCTCGATCTTGGTCTCATCAGACCATAGAACCTTGAACCAGTCTGTCTCAGAGTCCTCCAAGTGATCATGAGCAAACTGTAGATGAGCCTTGACAGGACGCTTTGAAAGTAAAGGTACCTTACGGGCTCGTCTGGAAGGAGACCATTGCGGTGGAGTACGTTACTTATGGTATTGACTGAAACCAATGTCCCCACTGCCATGAGATCTTCCCGGAGCTCCTTCCTCGTTGTCCTTGGGTTAGCCTTGACTCTTTGGACAAGCCTGGCCTCGGCACGGGAGGAAACTTTCAAAGGCTGTCCAGGCCGTGGAAGTCTAACAGTAGTTCCATAAGTATTCCACTTCCGGATGATGCTCCCAACAGTGGAGACAGGTAGGCCCAACTCCTTGGAAAGGGTTTTGTACCCCTTGCCAGCCTTGTGACCCTCCACGATCTTGTCTCTGATGGCCTTGGAATGCTCCTTTGTCTTTCCCATGTTGACCATGTATGAGTGCTGTTCACAAGTTTGGGGAGGGTCTTAAATAGTCAGAAAAGGCTGGCAAAAGAGATAATTAATCCACACATGTGAAGCTCATTGTTCTTTGTGCCTGAACTACTTCTTAATACTTTAGGGGGACCAAACAGAATGCTGGTGGTTTGAGGGGTTGAATAATAAATGACCCTCTGAATTCACTTTTAACGCTTTAAAAAAAAAAAAAAAAAAAATGTAAAAATTTTTTGGCCGCAGTGCATTTCCCACTTCCAGGCTGATCTACAGTCCAAATGTCACAATGCCAAGTTAATTCCGCATGTGTCAACCAGCTAAATATGCAGGGGGTTGAAAACTACTTGTAGGCACTGTATATCCCTGTTATTTATCATATAGGAATATTTATAATTGAGCAATAGATTGTAGTTGGTGCAAATCAATTTGAATGACTGGGTCCATCAAAAGTGTCTCTGGCCACTGGACGGAGGCCTTGAGAACCACATCTTAAGGCCACGTCACACGTAACGATATCGTTGCCGATATCGTTCAAAAGTCACATGTTCTGTGACGCTGGAACGATGTTGAAACGACATCGTTGCGTGTGACACTACAAACGATGAACGACCAGTCGGCTGATCGTTCATCGTTTGATTTGAGGTCATGTTCTCAAATCTATCGTTGGTTGCCCAGTGGACACGCAGCATTGTCGGAGATGATCGATAAGCCAGCTCCCTGCGCCTCTCAGCAAGCGCTGGGAGCTGGTATCCAAGGTAAACTGCGGTAACTAGGCAGCACGCGCTGCCTTAGATAACCGATGTATACCTTGGTTACCAGCCTTCTCCGCTCACCGGCTGGTATCCAAGGTACACAGCATGGTAACTAGGGTCCCTAGTTACCCGCTGTGTACCTTGGGATACCAGCTGGTGGCAGCAGAGAAGGCTGGTAACTAAGGTATACATTGGGTATCTAGGCAGCGCGCGCTGCCTAGTTACCCGCAGTTTACCTTGGAGACCAGCCTGCTCCCGCTTACCGCAGCCTGGCAGCGGGTAGCAAGACATCGTGGAAACGATATTTAAATCGTTTCCACAATGTCTCTAGTCCATTGATCGCTGGTGAGTCTACCTGTGTGACAGCTCACCAGCGATCTGAACGATATTGTTAGCGATCGCGCGTACATGTGATTGCTAATAATATCGTTCTTCAATTGATGCGTGTGACGGCACCATTACCTGATGGCATCACTGGCAAATCTTTTAATTAGCTGGTATTGCACAGTCATCATTCTGATGGACGTATATCTGACATTACGCCAGGCCGGCTAAACAAAGAGAGCCGTTTGCCTCTCAAGGGTACCACCAGTCTATGGCCACAGACTACTGACATGGCCATTGGACTTCTTTGCGCAAATCTATTCATACCAACTCTACTAAGCAGTCAATGTTGTTATTATTATTATTTATTTATAGGGCACCATTGATTCCATGGTGCTGTACATTAGAAAGGGTTACATACAAACAAGTTAAAAATAAAATAAACAAGCTAACAGTGACAGACCGATACAGAGGTGGGAGAGGACCCTGCCCTTGTGGGCTTACATTCTACGGGACAATGGGAAAGGAGACAGTAGCTTGGGTCAGCTCTGATGATGGTGGAGCACCGACTCCGTTGGTGGTGAAGCACCAGGTCAGTTGGTGGTGGAGTGCCTGGTCTGGTGGTGGTAGGGTCATTGCAGGCTGTAAGCTGTTTTGAGAAATGGGTTTTCAAGTTCCACTTGAAAGTTCCGAGTGTAAGGGATAATGGGACGTGTTGGAGTGCAGAGTTCCGGAGGAAGGGGGATGCTCGGGCTAAGTCTTGCAGGTGGTTGGATGAGCAATGTACAAGTGTTCAGGAGAGAAGAAGGCCTTGGGAGGATAGAAGATTAAGAGTTGAATGATATTGGGAGATTAGTTCAGAGATATATGGGAGAGATACTGTAGAATGTAGACAGCTTTGTAAGTCAATGTTATTAGCTTGATTTGGATATGCTGGGAAATTGGGAGCCACTGCTCATGGCAGTATCAATGATATTATCTGACATAAGGAGGCCTTGGGAGGATTGAAGATTACGAGTTGGATGATATCGGGAGATTAGTTCAGAGATATATGGGAGAGATAGAATGTAGACAGCTTTGTAAGTCAATGATATTAGCTTGAATTGGATACGCTGGGAAATTGGGAGCCACTGCACATGGCAGTATCAATGATATTATCTGACATATTGAACCTTCTATCCCTGTACTTTTTTTCACACATGAGATAGATCTGTCAATCACCTGGAGCGGGATTGGGAGGAGCCAACCATGGTGGCACTAGACTAGTCATACCTCTCCTTATAGTCCCTGGTCTCCTTTTCAAACTCTCCTTTCTATGTCACAGTGTAATTGTGCAGCCAGTCTTTGCCCAAGCCACAGCCAGCACGAATCTAATGACAGGTTTCCTTTAAGTCATGCCCCCCTCCCACACACACATACACAATAGACTAAAGTCATCAGAACCCAGCAATATTTGAGCATCAGACCTCGGTCTAATGTGTATGGGGCCTCCATAATCTTTCCTGACAGTTGATGTCAGGTAGGAGGGAGATCTGGCCAGTTGGATTTTCAGTAGCTGATCTCTTTAATTTTAGTCTAGAGTAGGGATGGGCGAATCCTGAAATACTTGGAATCGCTGGACTCTAAAGAGTCCGGGTCCGAGACTCGGTACTCGTTGCGAGTCCAGCGAGTCCGAATAGTAACCTGTACTTTTGCAGTGTATCTATACAGATACACTACAAAAGTACCCTAAAAGTTAATCTAAGGGGTTAAAAACAATAAACATTCATACTCACCTTCTGTGGGGCCTGTACCTTATGTATCGGGACCGGTACCGAAGACCTCCGGACGTCACAAGACCTCAGATCACCGGGAGAAGATGGGCTGAAGGACCTGTGAGATTCCTAATTCCTGTAATTCCTAAGGAAACTCGGCGAGTAGCGAGTCCCCCGAGTCCGCTACTATTCGGGCGAGTCCCGAATAGTAGCGAGTAGATTCGCCCATCCCTAGTCTAGAGATAAGTTACTGGCCAGACGAGTCTGGAAGCGGCTCTCATAAAAAACACTGGAGCACTTGGCCGAGAATTTCTGTATATGGGGAAGTTAAAGAGATAGCTGTTAACTGAACAATCATAGCCATCAAACATATATGGGGTCTTTGGAGGTCTCTGGATTAAAACATTAATTGATAAGCCACCTATAAATATTCAGTTGACTAGTATACGCATCTAGACCCTGTACGGGGCCATGCAGTTCTGATCCGTACACTGTTTACATCGGGCTGCTGCCAGGACAGGTAACATTGATCGGTGGGGTGCTAAATGGGAGACTCCCACTAATCTCATACTGATGTCTTATCCGAATGTTAGATTTTCAATGTCATAATAGTTGAAAAGCCCTTTAACATATTTCTTCCGAAATCTTGCAAATAATTATACACGAAAATAGAACCAAAATAGTCTTGACCTGGTAAGTTTTTCTGTTTTTTTTATGATTTTTATGTGAACCTGGGGTGTTGAACATTTTTATTACTCTAGTGTAGTTCCAATCCTGTCCCGCCAGAGGTTTAGTACATCAAACACATTCTTTCTTAACCTAAGAGGAAATGTAGAAATCTGATATTTTTTGTATAATAAAAATGTTTTTTATAGTCCATGAAGACCAATTTTGTCTGTAATCTGGCTTTATATTGAGTGATGTTCCTGTAGTGACTTTAATGTAGCACATATCTGTGAATATTGTTTGATTTGTCCTGTGATTTCATATTCGTACACTTCACACAATTATTAAGCAATTGAGTAATTTGACCACATCATCATTTTTATGTAGATTTTTCAATTCCAAGCTGTATAAACTTGAATGCTTATTGGATGAAGCAGATCAGGTGATGTGTATTTGTGTAATGAGGAAGGTGCGGCCTACGGATACAACCCCCTTTATCAAGGTGTGCAGAATTATTGGGCAGATGGTTGAAACTGACTCTGAGAAGACAAAATTGTTCCAAGTCTTACAGATGGAAGCAGCATTCTTGAAATTGCTAAGATATTGTGTCGTGATCACAGAACCATGAAACGTTTTGTTGCAAATATTCAACAGGGTCACAAAAACCATGTTGAAAAACAAAGTACTAAAGTTTTGAGAAGAGCCAAATGTGAACCGACCGGGAACCTATTATCCTGCAGTGCTGTCATATTCCAGAACTGCATTAAAGGAGATTTGGGACCACGCTCACGCTCCAAATGATCCAATTGAATCAAAAAATGTGTGGCATCCTGAAGAAGGGATTATGCCCCAAAACACAGAAATAAAACAATAGCTTGAATAGTAAAATTTTTTGATTCAATTGGATCATTTGGTGCGGGAGCGCGGTCACAAATCTCCTTTCCCTCATACACGATCCTGGATGACAACACGTGGGAGGACTGCTGCAAACCGATGAAAAAGCTTGACATCTTTGGCTGTCACAAGTGATTTGGTGGTTGTGACGTCTCACAACCCCAACAGGTGAGCTGATTCACTTTTATTCTGTTACCCCTGCCTGACCGATAAACACTATTGTGCACCCATTTCTTTTTAGTGCTGCATCCCAGAACTGGATTAAAAGTAGAGATCGACTGGTGACACCTGTATATGAAGGTGCTAGCATAAAAGAAAACATAATGTACAGTTATCCATTGCACAGTAAACACTATGAAAAACATGGAATAGCATAATGATCAAAGGATGAATGGAAAGGATGAATGGATGAGGAAAAAGGACATTGCAGAAACTGCTTCAGAATACAAGAAAAAATGAGAAGCTTAGCTGATGCACTGGCCATTGCATGTGAGCTCGATAACCAAGGTCAAGGTGTTCTCATATTTATCATAATAAATAAATATGAGAACACCTTGACGTTGGTTATCTTGACAGACCAGATGGATGGGTCTGTGGCTGTATCTGTAATGGCATAGACCTCCAATTCGAACCATTTTCCTAGACTTGGTGATGTGTAACCTGGACAAACAGTCTTTAGCACAATTAGTTCTGAGAGAGTTTTTCTCAGGGACCAGATTTTGGGGTCTAGATTTTAGGAGTGGAAAGAAGTGCAGGGTGGGACTGACCACTCCAATACTTCCAGCCCAGATTTTCGAGCCCGTCCAGTTGCTATTAAAGGCAGCTGAGCTTTTCATAGTTGTTCTGTGTGTGGGAAGTAGAAGGACCTGTTGGTGCTGGTCAGATCCTGGCAATGCCAAGCAGGTAGTGTTCCACTATGGGTGAGCCTGTTGTAATATATGGACTGTGTATTGTTACATTATACCTTTGTTCCAAAAAAAGGCTCTTTTGTTTTAGTGAGCTGCAGCGATTCATGGATTTTTTTTTTTTTTTTTTTCAGAAAATAGTTTATTGGTTTTCAAAGGAAACAATACAGGAAAAAAACAAATATTGCTACAGGTGCAATAATATAATAATAGCAAATAGGCAAAAGTTAATAGCAGGATCGCTCCAGAATAAGAAACGCATAAGGGAAAATGGTATCCATAGAGACCATTCTCTTATAACAATAAACATAACGCAGCCTATGCAATCAATTTACCCAATACAGAAGCAATGTAAAGTAAACCTCTTGAGGAAATTAGGTAAGAGTATCCAGGGAAAGTGAAGAAAGAAGTAAGGTCGAGAAAGAAATAGAGACGGGAGGGGAAGAATCTGAGGTGGGGGTAGTACGGGGAGATAAAGGTGGGAAGGAATAGGGTAGGGGAAGGGGGGGAGACGGCCAACACGTCCAGGTCAGATCAAGAGTCCCGCAAAAGGCGTGCAAGTGAGGGACCCTCTCTGTAGTACCACCAAGGGGTCCAGAGTTTCTTATGCTGTTCCCAGGTACCGTGGTCATGGGCCATCAGCCCTTCAATACGACATATTTTGTCCATTTCTTTCACCCACTCCCCGGTAGATGGGACCAGAGTCGACTTCCAGTGCCGCGGTATAAGGACCCTGGCAGCCATAAGGCAGAATCTAAAGAGTCCGCGTTTGGCCGAGGCAAGGGAGCCGGGGATGAGGGACAAAAGAGCCACCTGTGGGGTGGGGAGGTGTCGTACACCGGAGATGGATGCGTATATTGAGAATATCTGCAACCAGAAGGCCTGAATGGGTTTACATAACCACCAAATATGGAGCATGATACCCGGACCCTCACCACACCTCCAACACAGGTCAGGCACCGAAGGGAATATTCTGTGGAGGAGTGCTGGACACCTGTACCACCTGGTCAAGATTTTATAATTCGTTTCCTGATAGCTGCAGGACACCGACATCTTATGTGTTAACGTATAAATCTTAGCTCGATCGGAGTCTGAGAAAGTCATCTGGAGATCAAGTTGCCAAGTACCCATAAAGGAGGGGTCTGCACAGGGGCTGGCATCTCGAAGCACGTCGCACAAGAGGGAGATGGCATGAGGGGGGGGGTCAGGCTGAAGAAATAAGGCCTCGTATCTCGAGAGCGACTTTCTCTTCAGAAGCCGAAGGAACGCTTTCAATTGGGAGATCTCTAGCCAGGAACCCGGTCCACCCCGAGCCACCGCCTCCGCCATGTCACTCTCAAGGCGTCCCGCTACCTGCGCTAGACAGGGGTCGTCACTGGCATTCCAGGTCAGGAAGGTATTACGCCCAATTGCGGAGGGGAAGTCGGGATTGCCAAACAGCGGTCCAAGTAGGGATGGGTGGTCAATATCAGGATCGTCCCTCCGCCACGCATCCCAAAAGCTTAATACAACACATGTGAGTGGAGGGAACTGTGAAGCCAGGGGACGGGAGCCCCTACGTATCCATGGCAGCCATTTCAACGGAAATGGTGATAGTAGCTCCTCCACCTCCACCCACTGTTTATGATGTCGATTAAAGTACCAATCAAGAATGCGGGACAGGAGGACAGATCGATAGTACTGTCGAAAATTAGGCAGGCCGGTTCCGCCTCGTCGCTTTGAGTCAGTTAGGGTAGAAAAGCGGACTCGTGGTCTCGTCGATTTCCAAACAAAACTGCGGAGCGCAGAATGTAGTCGGCGAAAGAATGTAGGTGGAACGTCCGTGGGGATTGTTTGAAATAAGTAGAGGAACTTAGGGAGGATGTTCATCTTGACGGCGTTAATACGACCGAACCAAGATAATTGAGTAACAGTAAGTCTCTTGAGTTCAAGTAGCGTGGAGTCTAATAGTGGAATGTAGTTAAGGGCGTACAAATCCTTAGGGTGTCGGGGAATAGTGACACCTAAGTATTTCAGGCCCCTGTCGACCCAGCGGAATGAGAAGGAGGACTGAAGCTGGCTCACCAGGGGGTCAGGGAGTGTAAGATTCATCACCTCCGTCTTAGCATAATTAACCTTGAAGTTGGAAACCTCCCCGAACCTCGCAAACTCGTTCATAAGGACCGGGAAGGCAACCAAGGGATTCGTGACATAAATCAGCAGGTCATCAGCATAGAGGGCGATCTTGAAGTGCCTGTCGTGTATCTGGATCCCCCTAATGTCCACAGCCCCCCGGAGCGCGCATGCTAAGTGTTCCATAGCAACAGCATACAGTAGCGGTGACAAAGGACAACCCTGTCGGGTCCCATTTGAGATCCCAAAGGGAGAAGAAAGGAGTCCATTGACCCTCAGCCTGGCAGTGGGACCACAGTATAGAGCCCGAATCCTGCTCAGTACCACCGGACCTAGGCCCAGTTGCCTCAAGGATGTAAAAAGGAAATTCCAACCCAGGCGATCAAATGCCTTCTCAGCATCCACTGATAGAAGGCAAGCAGGGATATTACTGCAGGATGCATGGGTCGAAATAAGAAGGGTCTTAATGGTATTATCCCTTGCCTCACGGCGCAGGATAAACCCAGTCTGATCGTTATGGATAGAGGCAGGTAGCAAAGGCCCTAGTCTCAAAGCAAGCATTTTGGCCATTATCTTCACATCAAGGTTGAGTAAAGAAATGGGGCGATAGCTAGCGCAGGATAAGGGGTCCTTCCCAGGTTTAGGGATGACCGTGATCGTTGCTGCCAGGGTCTGAGGAGCAAAAGGGCACGAGTCAGAGATAGTGTTGTAAAGGGTAGTTAGCTGTGGTGCCAGGTCGCGAGTGAATAGTTTATAGAAGTCCGCTGAGAACCCATCAGGGCCTGGACTCTTGCCGTTAGGTAGGGAGGCGATAGTATCGGCAACCTCTAGCTCTGTGAAAGGAGTTTCTAGAGATCCTGAGTCCTCCTCTGAAACGGGTGGTAGTGGGGTCTCTGAGACATAGTCCTGTACGCGACGTTGAAAGTCAGCCGGAGCCATGTCAGCAAGGGGACCCCTAAGATTGTACAATGATTTATAATAGTTCCCAAATGTTTCCACTATTTCACGCGGTCCGTGGAGTAAACCTCCCAATTTTGATTTAATAGATGGGATAAAAGTGGAGGGGAGGCGTGGATGCAGGAATCTAGCAAGCGCTCTCCCAGGTTTGTTTGAGAACTCGTATAAATACTTGCGGAAGCGATCCTGTTGGCGGCTAGACGTCGTGTCCATAATCTTGCGTAGGTCAGCACGGGCCTTATCTAGTTCAGTCAGGAGTTGTGGGGTTTGCGTCTGTTTGTGTCTAGTCTCCAATTGGAAGATGGAGGATAATAGGTCACTAATCTCGCGCGTCCTTTCCCGTTTTAACCGGGACCCTGTTGAATGAAGACTCCACGTATGACTCCCTTCAAGGCCTCCCATCGGTAGGGGAGGGCAGTGGGGTCCGATTCATGATCTGCCAGGAAATTAGTAATAGCCTCGCGAACAGCAGAGATGCAGGCAGGTTGCTTCAAGAGTCCTGGATTAAGAGACCAGGTCCATTCCGTTGGCGCCAAGCCCGATAGACCAAGAGACAAGAACACTGGGGCATGATCTGACCAGATCATAGAGCCAATTTCTACAGTCGGGTCTGCTAAAAGAAGCTTATGACTGATCAGAAAGAGGTCTATTCGGCTATACATGTCATGTACAGTCGAGTAATAGGTGTAGTCTCTGGCTCTCGGGTTCAGCAACCTCCAGATGTCCACTAGTCTAGAGTCGAGGAGTTTCAGTCTCAGGGCCTCAAGTCTGGAAGCGGGAACTGGGGATTTGCGAGTGGATGAGTCTAAGTCACGGTCAAAAACGAAGTTAAGGTCACCTCCCAGAATTACGGAGCCTTCCGCGAAGTCAGTCAGGGTACGCAGGTAGGAGAGCAGCCGACGCGCCGGGTCCTGGTTGGGCAGATAAAGATTAGCTATGGTGAGGATGTCGTGTGCTATCTGCAGCTTCAAAAACACGAATCTGCCCAGAGGGTCAACTCTAGAGCTCAGGACCTGGGCCTGTAAGGATTTGTGGAGAGCCACGCTAACCCCCTTAGACTTCGCCTCAGGGTTAGAGCTATGGTACCATGTGGTATAGTGCTTATGTTTTAGTGCGGGGATTTTGTCCGATCTGAAATGCGTCTCCTGCAATAGGAGGATGTGCGCATGCCTCTTGTGCATATGAGAGAGGATCTGGGATCGCTTCTCAGGGATGTTGAAGCCCCTAACATTTAGAGAGCAAATGTTAAGCCTGGACATGGAGGCGTCTGGGTGGGGCGAGGGAAGAGGAGTTAGGATAGAGGTAGAAGGGGAGAAGTTGAGGTTAAGATAGAAAGAAGAGAAAAGTGGTGGAACGGGATTCTGAATCCCGCCCTAAGGATCTGAAGGTAAAGGACCTACAGACCAAAGGAGCAAACAGAGAAAGCTCTGTGTAACGTGTCAAAGACACTCCCTACGTGTGGGGTGACCAGGGCACGGTGGAGGAACAAGGCACCCGAGTCACAGTCGCAGCCATCTTCCGTAGGCGGCGAGACCTTATAAGAAAGTACATGCATCGAAAAAACAATAAATACATATAGTCATAGAACAATTAACAAATGAAGCGACCAAACCATAGGGGGACGCTGTTAGACAAACCAAGCAATCAGTAGGAGGGGTAAATGGAGTCGGAGGAGAGGACAGGGAAAAAGATGGGGGGAATGGGGAAAGAAAAGGGGGGGAGGGAGGGGAAGGATGAGGAAGGGGGGGGGGAGAGGGGGGGGAAAGATAGGGGGAAGTGATGTATGGGAGTCAATAGTATCAACATATAATTATAAGTATAAACCACCCCTAAGGGGTAAATATGTCAGCGTCCCAATTCAAATAAGGAGGCTGCAGTTAGGGAACCAGGGAGGTAGCGGCACCCCGCACAAAGAAAATTTAAACCAAACCTCCGATGTGAATCACAGGCACGACCATGGCCGCGATAAAGTTCAGTTCAAAGGCGTCAAATTAGAGGGGCTCAGGTGGCAGCTGTGGAGGATGCCCGGCGACGCCTGGAACCCCTCTTTCTCTTCCTCGCATCTTCAGGTGTGAAGCGTGGAGTGTTATTGAGGCCTCCTCGTAGAAAGTCAGCCAGTTGGGGCCAATTAGTGATGGAGACAGGCGGTAGGTCGAGGGCATCACAGAAGGCAGGTGCATCAGCCGGAGAACGGAGGATCAGCATCTCCGGGCCCCTGCGGACTTGAAGCTGAAAGGGGAAGCCCCATGAATACTGGATCTCTCGATCACGGAGAAGGGCGAGCAGGGGCCGCAGGGCTCGGCGTTTGGCCAATGTGATGGGTGAGAGGTCAGCCATGAGTTGGATAGGTGTGCCATTAAAGTCAATAGAATCCGAGTCTCTAGCTCTCCTCATCACCTCATCTTTCAATTGGTAAAAATGAATCCTGCAGATGATATCCCTTGGGCGTGCCGGGTCATCTCGCTTGGGGCCCAAGGACCTATGTGCCCTATCCATTTCAATGTATTCATCCCGGGGCCTTTCCAGTAGGGAATTGAATACCCGCATCAGGGCTGGGGTGATATCACGGGGTGCAAGGGTCTCAGGTATGCCCCTGAGGCGTATGTTGTTACGTCTGTTGCGGTTTTCTGCGTCTTCTAGCATATCTAGAATGGTATGAAAGTTCTGGTCGTGCCTATCTAGACGCTGCTGCTGTTGTTCCACTATGGCAGAGAGGTCAGCAACCTCTTGGGTCACGGTCTGAACTGAGCCCTGGAGTTTGGCAGTGTCCTCCCTAATCGCCCCCATTTCCGATTTACAGGCAGCTTCCAGCCTCTTGATGTATACCTCCATATCAGCTTTAGTAGGCAAGAACTGCAGCCCAGACCTAATGTCCTGTAGGTTATCTGCCTGTGATGCAGGGGGACCATCTTGATCACACAGTGGCGAGGCACATGGAGTATGGCTAGGAGATTGAGTAGATGCAGGCATTGACATGTGGGGGCCCTCATAATCCAGGGTAGGGGCAGAGTGCTCTGATGTGGGGCTAGAGTCCGGGTCAGCAGCCATTAGCCCTGCACTCTGTGTGTTTAGGTGCCTTATCTCCGCAGCCTGGGCTGCAGCCTGGGCTGAGGCTGCACGTGTCTCATCCCCCTCATGGGTAGGGGAGGGGGAGCGAGGTGCACGCTTGTCCCGCTCTTCCTCTTCAGCAATGGCGACTTTCGCGCCTTTTTTCCGGCCCCCCGTGCCCCCCCTGGTCACCTCAGGGGTCTGTGCACTTCCTCCGGGTCCGCTCCTGGTGGTCCGGCGAGAGGTGGAAGCCGGTGTCCGGGCTAGGCTAGACGCGGGAGTCCCGGAGCGTCGGGATCCCGCAGCAGGGTTGGCAGCCATAGGAGAGAGGCGGGAAGGTTGGTGGCAGGGCCGCGCCGGGGCAAAGAACTTGGTGATCTCCCGGGTACCTGGCATTAGGAGGCGTGCAGGGGTGCCCAGACGTCCCGAGCCTCCGTGGGTGAACTGAGGTCCGCCGGAAAGCAAATGAGGGCTGATGTCGGCTGTAAATGTGACCGGGCGCGGGAGCTCTCCTTAGGTGCGACTTGCACCAGCCATGTCCAGGACACGCCGATTCATGGATTTTAATAACCCCTCACTATGTTGAACACAAGAATTGGATCTTTGTGTGTGCACTAGCATATGCCAGAGAGCAACACCCCTACAATTGGTACAGGAAAAAGTCTGTATCTTTCAAGAAAACCATGATTTTTATGCAGGACAATGCTCCATCACATGCAGTGAAGTCTCCAGTTTGTGTCTAGTTATTACTTACTCCACTTCCACTCAGAAGCCAGCAAGGTGGAGTTGGGTACTATGAAAAGGTATTACTGTAAATGAGCTAGTTGGACCTGATTAGGTTTAAAATAGACTTAAATCAACTCCCAAAACTACTGTCCGTTTTGGAAGGCACTTTCTTCAAGCAGTGATTCAGGAAAAAGTCTGTATCTTGCAAGAAAACTATGATTTCTATGCAGGACAATGCATTTATTATTGCCTGCACCAAAGTGTCTACTTTGTGTCTAGTTATCAAAGGCCTTAAAGATGAAAGAATAATGACATGGCCCCTTCCTCACCTGACCTAACTCTCTTCAGAAATTCCAGTTCAATCCTTCTTTATTCTCCTACGTGTTTCGGCGCCTAGCCTGGCACCTTCATCAGTATATCCCTGATGAAGGTGCCAGGCTAGGCGCCGAAACGCGTAGGAGGATAAAGAAGGATTGAACTGGACATCGTCTACTCGTTTTCTTTGATGTGAGTGAACTTGGCAGCGCGGACTGTGGTACACCTCTCTTCCCTAAGCTTCTGGTTTCGTCTTCACGTTTGTGAGACCGGTGGAAGTCCAGCAGCAGCCATCAGGATATTTATCCAAACAGGTCTACAAACCAGTTGTGGGTCTCACAACTGGAATAGGTGAGTGGTTCACTTTTCTCACCTTAACACAAGCTAGTGTCTAATGATAAGGGCACTATTGCACCTCTTGTCCCCCCCCCTCTTCTTTTTGTCTCTTCAGAAATTGTGTGCCCTTCCTAAATGGAAAATGGTTGTAAGGTCCCTCGCCATGGGACTTATCTCCAGGAGGCAGGGAGACCAGGTCCCGTCATGCCGCAGACATCCACCTGTTATCCACTCCAATATTTACCCAGTCTGCGCTCCTGCGATATCTGTCTGCACTATCCCTGCTGCGGCGCTGTCCTGACATGTCTCCTCTACCTCCTCTCATTCTGGGTTGCATGCTTAGGCAAAGTGCATCACAGCTTCTTTTCATTTAAAGTGCCAGTGCACCCTTTTTCAGGTGTTTGTGTATTTAAGGCCCACACTTCCTTAGGGAGGTGCCTGGGAAACTTTTGCTGTGCTCAGGTCCTTGGATTAGCGCTTGCTCACAATTGCCTTATCACTGATCGCTATTAATGCCTGGTGTTTTCTTTTAATGCTGGTGTCCATGTAATGTTCATACAGCTGCCTGGACTTTTGCCATTGTCATTATCATCCATGCAGGCTCAGTTGGTCTTCTGGACCTCTCCCTCGGTGACACAGCATTGTACCTCCTCCCGATCCTCCTGGCTATCCTGGTCCCTCGCTGATTTGTCACATTCAGTTTCTCTGGATCCCTCCCTCCCCCTCATAGACTTTGTTTCTCTTGAGTCACCCCTCTGGTCTAGAAGTCGTTGCACTCAAAGCCTCTGAGACCGTGTAAGGTCAACCCCTGTATAGGGGTTCTCTCATTGGTGCTCCCTTGGAGAAGTTTGGTGCCTTGACCCATGGTGTCCTCTCTTACTGGTTCTCCTATTCTCCTCAATAAAGTTCTTGCATTTCTTTGATTTCCTAGTCTAGTTGTTTCCTTGGCTGCTGCATACACAGAGGTGTCTGTGGTCTAGTGGGTTCACCTTCCACGTGACCACCTCCACTGGTGTGACAATGGTCTTGTGATTCCAATAGGCAATTCCATTCAGCAGCTGATAACATTTCTTGCGTAGGTCACTAACATTTTGGGGAGGATATCAATAGTGTATAGATAACATTGAACCATTTGTAATAGGTGATGTCACAGCTCACCTCCTCCCTCTTGGTTCGCATGGAACATTAAAGTTTTTCAACTCTAGAGATTGCCGCTAGCAACCCCACTTAGACCCTCACTGAACTAGGTTCCTGAGCCCTTCTTATTCGGCTTCATGGCAAGACTACAGTAAAGAAGAGCCTGAAGGAAGTGGCAGTCAAGTGTGCGTTTTGCTGTTCCAGTAAATGGATATGCCGTTGATTATCGTTCTGTTAACCAGTTTTGATTGTGAACAAATAATAAATGTAAATTGTGAAAAATAACTGTTTAAAAGTTCTGTGATAGAACAAATTCCTTTCAAAATTAAATCTGCTGTCACATGTTGACTGCCTTTGCAGTTCTGGAGTGTTGATGCAGTGCTATTTGAGGTTTTTTCCCTTAGTCTCCTCTGCGCTCTGCAGGTGGAGGTTAGGTGAAGGGGTGTGTCTGAGCTCTCTGCTCTCCACCCTCTCAGCCTTAAGTAGTTATGCTTCCCACACCAGATGTCACAAATTGAGTTCATTTCTCATCTAGGACCCATATTCTGCAGATGTGCTGGAGCAGCTGCTATCCTCTTCACTTGGAGAGGTGTCCTTTTCCTGGTCCGTGTGTGGAGTATGGGGCTCTTAGTTGAGGGCTGGTTGAGGATTTGAGGAATAGGATGGTGGCTCGAACCTCCTCACCTTCAGAGGTACCTTCGGGAACAAGGCTAGTCAGGGACCTCAAGTCTAGGGCCAGACTATCCTCTCAGTCGCCCTTGCCCGTTATCCCTTCCTGCTCCATTCCCCTCATCTGCTCCACGCATGACATCTGGCTGATTGACTGAAAAGAATCATGAGACTATCATTATATAAAGAGCACACTTTTCAATGGTTTTACAGAAGGGAGTTTAGATAGGACATCAAATAAGTGCCCTAAAATTAGTTGAAATTCCAAAACAATATAGGTAACTCTACATACACGGTGCATCAGCATACTATGGTTAATGAATACATGAACTTCAATATTACTGGAAACATTAAAAACGTAAGGTGCTTAGCGATTTTTCATCAAAGAGCAGAAAAGCCATCTAACCGCATCAAGGTGTACCTTTAATATGGATAATCCCTAACCACTATTGCCCCACCTCTCAATGTGCCAAATCCAAACTTATCTGTATGGGGAATGAAAAGTGAACCAGGCATAGCTCACATTTTAAACCCTGTGTGGGAAAGATTGGGCAAAAGTTCAGAGAGCACACTGCCGTTAATGATTACATGAACTGCATTATAGCTTCCCAAAAAGATGAATGGGAGGGGACTTAATAGATGTCTACAAATATCTCAAGGGTTGTCATGATAGGTGGTGAGTTCTCCTTCAATGGAAGTCTTCACACAGAGGCTGAACAGACATGTGCTTGGGATGATTTAGTGAATCCTGCTTGGAGCAGGGGTTGAGCCAGATGGTTCTAAATGTTAAAACGGTAAGGTACTTATTTAGCAGTTTTTTATGAAAGAATGCAAAAGCGATCTAACTACGTCGAGGTGTTCATTAATTTAATACTACCGTATATACTCGTGTATAAGCTGAGTTTTTCAGCCCAAAAATTGGGCTGAAAAGTCACCCCCTCGGCTTATACACGGGTCAATACGGTAATCCTATGGTGGGGAGGTTGGAGGAGGCGGGGGTAGGCTAATGACTGAGCGGCCCATCACGTGGTGCTGCTCATTAGATATGCACAGCTCCCCCCGCCCATCACAGCGGCAGGGGGAGCCGTGCATACAGCCCCCCAGTGTAAACAGGCAGCCCCCAGTGGCACTAGCCCCCCCATCATGTGAAGAGCCCCCCACACTGTGCAGAGCCCCCCCGCTGCATTATCTTACCATCCAGGGTCTTCTTCACCGCGGGTCCTGCAGTCATCATCGCGCGCTGTGTTCAGGTCTCACGTGGCCCGGCGCGATGACGTCATTCCACTGCGACCGCCGGGTCACATGAGACCGGGAACACAGCGCGCGCGGGATGGACTGGAGGACCCGCGGTGAAGAAGACCCTGGATGGTAAGATAATGCAGTGGGGGGGCTCTGCAAAGTGTGGGGGGCTCTTCACATGATGGGGGGGCGAGTGTCACTGGGGCCTGCTTATACCCCTGGGGGCCTGCTTATACCCCTGGGGGCCTGCGGTATACCCCTGGAGGCCTGCTTATACCCCTGGGGGCCTGCTTATACCCCTGGGGGCCTGCTGTATACCCCTGGGGGCCTGCTTATACCCCTGGGGGCCTGCTTATACTCCTGGGGGCCTGCTGTTTACCCCTGGGGGCCTGCTTATACCCCTGGGGCCTGCTGATACCCCTGGGGGCCTGCTTATACCCCTGGGGGTCTGCTGTATACCACCACTGGGGGCCTGCTGTATACCATACTGCTGCGGCCTGTATACCACTGGGGGGGGCCTGTATACCTCACTGCTGGGGGCCTGTATACAATACTGCTGGGGGCTGTATACCACTGGGGGGACCTGTATACCTTACTGCTGGGGGCTGTATACCTGTCCTGGTGGCTGTATACCATACTACTGGGGCCTGTATACCACTGGGAGGGCCTGTATACCACACTGCTGGGGGCTGTATAACTCACTGCTGGGGGTTGTATACCTGTCCTGGGGTCCACCCTCGGCTTATACACGAGTCAATAAGTTTTCCCAGTTTTTGGGGGCAAAAGTAGGGGGGTCGGCTTATACACGGGTCGGCTTAAACACGAGTATATACGGTAAATGTGTGTGGATCCTATATATTTTTTCTTTTATACAGGAAAATTATCTGCACAGACTTCTGAAAAATGTTAATATGCTATATTGCCTCAAATTCTAAGGGAGCATATGTCCTCGATTTAGCTTATGCTTACTTTTTCAATATGTTGGATGCAGTGGCGTAACTTCAGGCCCAGAGGCCCCGATGCGAAAGCTCCAACGGAGCTCCCAATTATTGCAAAACTTTAATAGTATTAGTCTTTTTCTATAGGCCAAAGGGACTTTTGGGGCCCCTTAGGCTGCAGGGCCCGGGTGTGATCACAACTCCTGCACCTATTGTAGTCACGCACCTAGTTGGATGTTATATACCGGACTACCTTACAAGCGGAAAATAGGTGGTGGATTGCATTCTGGATTGCAATTATTGATGGAACTTAAGTATTACAGATAACTCATTTTTGTTAATTGAAAATATGCTGAAAACAGAAGAAAAATGAACAGACAGAAATAATCTCTTGTTTATATGTCCTTATCACCTCACGAGTTATTTCTCAAGGCAAAATCCATTGGAAAGTCTCCAATTCATTTTATCTAGACAGAACTGCTGAGAGGCGTAAAACAGCTGTAGACAGGGTGTGTTTAATCTGACTACCAAGGTTGCTGCTGCCTCTTAACCTTGTTTTAATTAAGAAGGGTGAATGATTTATCCTCTGGACCAGTGGCTGCATCTACCTTACCTACACCTGCAGTGCAGACATCCAAAATCAAAACACAAACTGCTGTAGAGATTGTTGCGGTTCATTTACACGAACCAAGTGGGTGTACTAAACGACCGCCATTTGGTAAAACAGGAGTACCATTTGCAAAAGAAACATATATAATCCTGGGGCTGGCAGTTACTACCAGCAGGAAGCACGCCACATCTCCCAATGTGTGATGTTACAACCCAGAAGAGAGGGGGAGCTCCAGAGTCACTCTGAATTACAGGTACAGGAACAGTACTATGGATCTCATCTTTATAGTTTATGGGGGCACGGCCATTAAAAGAATGTTCTATCTCCGCTTTAAAGGTATTGTTTCAAAATGAATCTTCAAGAGTTCAAAGCACCCAAATTACTGCTGAAGAAGGGGGGCACAAAGTGGACTACTAAAGGTTGGTGGCAGTTCAGACCAGTGGCATGGCCGTGCTACTGGTTGGAATTCTATGTTCTTCCATGCAGTTGGCAGAGGCAGTTTTTGGAAGAAGCGAATGGGAATGGAAGCTGTCTAGGTGTAGATATCTGACCAGCTTAGAAGCAGTGCAAAAAGGCTCTAAAGTAGAAGTGGGCAATTCATTTTCCCAAGGGCTTCGTAAAAGACTGTGACTGGTATGGAGGGCTGAAGCCATAGGCTGAAATTCATTATGCTCAATATTAATATCAACATATTAATTATTATGTTATATTAATATCAGTTGTATAATTTAATATTGAACAGAATCAAATATGCTGATATCCCCCTATATACAGTATGAGCCCACTCACTGCTCCCCTATAAACAGGATAAACCCTCATATAGCTCCCTACTTACAGGATAGGCCCTCAAATAGCCCCTATATACAACATGAACCCTCACATAGCTCCCTATACAGTTAGGGCCAGAAATATTTGGACAGTGACACAAGTTTTGTTATTTTATCTGTTTACAAAAACATGTTCAGAAATACAATTATATATATAATATGGTCTGAAAGTGTACACTCCCAGCTGCAATATGAGAGTTTCCACATCCAAATCGGAGAAAGGGTTTAGGAATCATAGCTCTGTAATGCATAGCCTCCTCTTTTTCAAGGGACCAAAAGTAATTGGACAATGGACTCTAAGGGCTGCAATTAACTCTGAAGGCGTCTCCCTCGCTAACCTGTAATCAATGAAGTAGTTAAAAGGTCAGGGGTGGATTCCAGGTGTGTGGTTTTGCATTTGGAAGCTGTTGCTGTGACCAGACAACATGCGGTCAAAGGAACTCTCAATTGAGGTGAAGCATAACATCCTGAGGCTAAAAAAAAAAAAAAAAAATCCATCAGAGAAATAGCAGACATGCTTGGAGTAACAAAATAAACAGTTGGGTACATTCTGAGAAAAAAGGAATTGACTGGTGAGCTTGGGAACTCTAAAAGGCCTGGGCGTCCACGGATGACAACAGTGGTGGATGATCGCCGCATACTTTATTTGGTGAAGAAGAACCCGTTCACAACATCAACTGAAGTCCAGAACACTCTCAGTGAAGTAGGTGTATCTGTCTCTAAGTCAACAGTAAAGAGAAGACTCCATGACAGTAAATACAAAGGGTTCACATCTAGATGCAAACCATTCATCAATTCCAAAAATAGACAGGCCAGAGTTAAATTTGCTGAAAAACACCTCAAGAAGCCAGCTCAGTTCTGGAAAAGTATTCTATGGACAGATGAGACAAAGATCAACCTGTACCAGAATGATGGGAAGAAAAAAGTTTGGAGAAGAAAGGGAACGGCACATGATCCAAGGCACACCACATCCTCTGTAAAACATGGTGGAGGCAACGTGATGGCATGGGCATGCATGGCTTTCAATGGCACTGGGTCACTTGTGTTTATTGATGACATAACAGCAGACAAGAGTAGCCGGATGAATTCTGAAGTGTACCGGGATATACTTTCAGCCCAGATTCAGCCAAATGCTGCAAAGTTGATTGGACGGCGCTTCATAGTACAGATGGACAATGACCCCAAGCATACAGCCAAAGCTACCCAGGAGTTCATGAGTGCAAAAAAGTGGAACATTCTGCAATGGCCAAGTCAATCACCAGATCTTAACCCAATTGAGCATGCATTTCACTTGCTCAAATCCAGACTTAAGACGGAAAGACCCACAAACAAGCAAGACCTGAAGGCTGCGGCTGTAAAGGCCTGGCAAAGCATTAAGAAGGAGGAAACCCAGCGTTTGGTGATGTCCATGGGTTCCAGACTTAAGGCAGTGATTGCCTCCAAAGGATTCGCAACAAAATATTGAAAATAAAAATATTTTGTTTGGGTTATGTTTATTTGTCCAATTACTTTTGACCTCCTAAAATGTGGAGTGTTTGTAAAGAAATGTGTACAATTCCTAAATTTTCTATCAGATATTTTTGTTCAACCCTTCAAATTAAACGTTACAATCTGCACTTGAATTCTGTTGTAGAGGTTTCATTTCAAATGCAATGTGGTGGCATGCAGAGCCCAACTCGCGAAAATTGTGTCACTGTCCAAATATTTCTGGCCTTAACTGTATATAGGATGAGCCCTCACACATCCTCCTACATACAGTATGAGCCCACTCATTGCCCCCTATATGCATAATGAGCCCTCATTCAGCCCCCTACATACAACATTAACCCTCACATAGCTCCCTATGTATAGGATGAACTCTCACACAGCCCCTTACACACAGTATGAGCCCACTCACTGTCCCTCTATATACAAAATGAGCCCTCATACTGCCCCCTACATACATCATGAGCCCTCACAGAGCTTCCTACATACAGGATGAGTCCTCACACAGTCCTCTATATACATTATGAACCCACAAATAGCCTCATAAATACAGTAGGATCCCCAACATAGCCTCCTATATAAGTTATGAGCCCCACATAGCCTTTAATAGATTATGAGTGAGCGCAACATAGCCTTCTGTATACAATAGGAGCCTCACAAAGACCCATGTATAGAAGACTACACAGCATTCAAACAAGCACTTCTCACATTCAAGTCAGCACTCAACTCCACTAAACAGAATTACTTCATTACCCTCATATCCTCTTTTTCCAACAACCCCAGGCAGTTATTCAACACATTGAACTCCTTCCTCCGTCCCCCACTGCCCCCTTTTACTTCTCGTATCACTGCAAAAGATTTTGCAACACACTTCACCAACAAGATCGCCCAGATCAGTCAAGTCTTTGCTACCCAACCATCACAACCCCCATGTATACCAGACCAATCCCCTCCATCACTAACTCTCCTCCCCTCCATCACTGAAAGAGAACTTGCACACCTCCTCTCCAGGTCGCACCTCACCACTTGTGCATCGAACCCCATCCCATCCCACTTCCTCCCCAACCTCACCAACATGCTTATCCCAGCTCTAACCCACCTCTTCAACCTATCACTAACCGTTACCTTTCCTTCCTCTTTCAAACATGCAAACATGCAAAAATTACACCTATCTTAAAGAAGCCATCCCTCTACCCGACCTCCACATCCAGCTACTGCCCATATCGCTGCTCCTGTTTACCTCCAAACTTCTTGAAAAGCATGTCCACACTGCACTTTCCTCCCACCTTTCATCTAACTCTCTCTTTGACAACCTTCAATCTGGCTTCCTCCCCCACCACTCCACCGAAACGGCCTTAACCAAAATCACTAACAACCTACTTACCGCCAAAGCTAACAGACACTTCTCTATCCTTCTCCTTCTTGAGCTGTCCTCTGCATTTGACACAGTCGACCACTGTCTCCTCTTACAGATCATCTCTTCCATTGGTATCACTGACCTTGCCCTCTCCTGGATCTCATCCTACCTTTCCAACCGCACATTTAGTGTCTCCCACTCCCACACAACCCCCTCGCCCCATCCCCTCTCTGTTGGGGACCCTCAAGGCTCTGTCCTGGGACCCCTTCTGTTTTCCATCTATACCCTTGGCCTCAGACAACTCATAAAGTCCCATGGATTCCAGTACCACCTGCACGCTGACGACACTCAGATCTACCTCTATGGCCCAGACATCACCTCTCTGCTGTTCAGCATCCCGGACTGAAAGTCAACCATTTCCTCCTCCTCCTCTCACTTCCTTAAACTAAATGTAGACAAAACTGAACTCACCATCTTTCCCCCATCTCGCGCACTTCCCTTACCTGATCTATCTATCACAATAAATTACATCACACTCTGCCCTATACCTGAAGTCCGCTGCCTCGGAGTAACCCTTGACTCTGCCTTATCCTTCAGACCACACATCCAAGCTCTTGACACATCCTGCCGCCTCCAACTCAAAAATATTTCCAGAATACATTCCTTCCTCAGCCATCACTCTACTAAACTACTAGTGCATGCCCTCATAATCTGCCGTCTGGACTATTGCAACCTCCTCCTCTGTGGCCTCCCTGCTAACACTCTTGCACCTCTCCAATCTGTCCTTAACTCTGCCGCCCGACTAATCCACCTCTCTCCTTGCTGCTCCTCCACTTCTCCCCTCTGCAAATCCCTCCACTGGCTCCCTATTCCCCAGTGTATCCAATTCAAACTACTAACACTGACTTACATCTACATCTACAATCTGCTTTATAGGATGATGTGTCGCAAGATCTGCGCTGCTGGCAAAGGAAAACCAGAAGACCGGAGTGTCTGGTTTTCCTTTGGCAGCAGCGCAGATCTTGCGACACATCGTCCTATAAAGCATTTATTTGCACCGCGGTTGTTCGTGTATGTGTGGATCCTGCAGCAGCTGGCCTCTGAGCGCTCAAACTTGGTTGTGGGTACACACAACCTTACCAGGTGAGCAGATTCCGTCAGGAATTGCTTTAAAAAGATAAGACCCTATTGCGCATTTATCTCAAATTCTAGATTCTTACATCTGCAATCTTTCACCCCATACATCTCTGAACTAATCTCCCAATACCATCCAACTTGTAATCTTCGATCCTCCCAAGACCTCCTACTTTCCTCCACACTTGTACGTTCCTCATCTAACTGCCTGCAAGACTTCACCCGAGCATCCCCCATTCTCCGGAATTCTGCACCCCAACACATCTGACTATTCTGTAGATTCGGAACCTTCAAGCGAAACTTGAAAATCCATCTCTTCAGAACAGCCTACAGCCTACAATGACCCTGGTGCTATGTCACCACTACTGGACCCGGCGCACCACCATCATCGAACCCGGTGCTCCACCACCATTGGACTCGGCACTCCACCACCACTAGAACAGACCCAACCTACTGTCTCTCTCCCCACTGCCATGTAGAATGTAAGCCCGCAAGGGCAGGGTCCTCTCACTCCTCTGTACCAGTCTGTCACTGTTAGTTTGTTCATTGTATTTTTAACTTGTTTGTATGTAACCCTTTATCATGTACAGCACCATGGAATAAATGGTGCTATATAAATACATAATAATAATATATACACTATGAGTCCCACTTAGCCCTCTACATACAGTTAATCTACCTTTACACGCCGCCACTGTGCCTAGCAACAGGTGTCAACCGCACGTGCACACACACATGTTTGACGGTTGATACCGTTAGCCGATGTCGCATGTACACGCCACCATTGCGTTGTCAACTGAAGGTATCTTTCTCCCCGGAAGTTCCGACAGATCCTGCAGATAACTTCCTGTTGAATACATTCGCTGCTTCACATGCGGCTACCACAAAGGAATATGGACGTAAATCTTTCGCGCCGCAAGTACATAGGCGTGACAGAGTTGTCTATTCCGTGACGCTAATACGCTGATTGGACAACGCAATAGCATCATGATTGGCCAGCCTGCGCAGGAAGGCTGGCTAATACATGATGCCATTCCAATTGTGGAGTGTGAATGGATAGCTCTTTAATTATGGCGCCCTGAGAAGGGACAGCCAATCGTAACACAGTAGCCCCCACCAATCATCGCTGATGGGGCGTGGTATCCATGACGCTGTGGCAAGCCCCTGGGAATTCACTAGGCAACGCAGATTCCATCCCTGTGCCCCGTTTACACGCCGCTACCATGGCAATTGTGCCTTTGTGTTGCCTTGGGTTTTTGAGCACGGCTCAGCAACAGGTATCTGAGTCAACTGTAGGACACCGGAGGAATTTCCCTATTTACTCGCCGCCATTTCGTCGCAATTTCATGGCAACAGGCACAAATATCCCAATGCCAGGCAGTTGCTACCACGCAGTGGTGGCGTGTAAAGGTACCTTAAGAGCCCTCATTTAGCCCGCAGGCCACACTTTGCCCAGCCCTGATTCTAAGCATAGCACTTGCTCTTGCCACATTGTCCTTGAACGTGTAAGGCTGCTTTCACACTGCAGTTTTTTCCTGATCAGGATTCATCAGGTTTTGTGAGCCAAAACCAGGAGTGAAACTTGCAGAGAAAAACTATAATTGAAAGACTGACACCTGTTCTGGGTTTTGGAGACACTTCGGGTTTTGGCACACAAAACCTAATGAATCCTGATCAGGAAAAAACTGCAGTGTGAAGCCAGCCTAATTGGCCACTTTGAGACTGCAGAGAGTCTAGGTAATGAGCTGTACACTAGTAAACTGAAAATCTGTCCATTGATTTTTAATAAGGGGCAAATTGCAAAATTGCTTGTTTTTACAAGCACTTTGCAATTTTATCCACTTATGAATCTTGGACAACCCTTTAAAAGGATTATAATAATTTACTTTAAGGTGATGCCTCTACGTGTTTATTGTTAAATTTAATGTTGTGCTTCGTGTTTTGTTAATTTCACACTAAATTACCCTAAAGTATCAATTTTACCATTCAATATATTTATGTGTAATCAATTGCATGCATATAAAATTCAATTTTTATTAATACAAGCCTAAATATTAGAATTAAATTTACCCAGTGGCATACATAGAAATCATGGGGTTCTTAAGCAGAATTTCTAATCTCCCCCTCAAAAAAAAATATTCAGAGTGGTCACAGAAGAGCGTATCTCACAGCTTTGCTGCCCTTACAAAGTAAATTTGCTCCAATTGAAACCGCTAGATTCCCCTTTCATTGCAGCCATAAATTATGATGCCATCAAAAGTGCCCCACAAACACTGTATGATACCTTCACAGTGTATTGCTCCACAGTACCATTCACAGACACAGTATGCTGACCCTACTGTACCCCCCTTCCACTACCCCAGTAATGAATGGTAATCCCAATACAGTAAGATCCCCAATGGTGATCTCCCATTTTAGGCCTCCATGAAGTATAATGGGCCTACATACAGTATAATACCACTACTATCTCTCCAAATAGTTTAATGGCCCCCACACAGCCCTCCGCACAGTATCATGGACCCTACACAAACCTTCACACTGTATAATTGCTTGCATACAGCATAATGGCCCTCAAATAGGCCTAGATAAAGTTTAAAGGCTCCTTCACAGCCCTCCAAATTTTTTAATCGACTCAGCAAAGCTCTTGAAATATTATAATGGTCTCACATAGTCTTCCATATAATATAATGGCCCCACATAGTCCTCCATATAATATAATGCACCCCCAAAATCCTCCATATATTATAATGCACCCATAGTCCTTCATGTAGTATAATGTACTCCCCGTAGTCCTCCATATAGTATAATGGGTCCACATTGTCTTCTATATAGTATAATGCTTCCCCATAGTCCTCTATATATTATAATGCAACCCCAATATTTCTCCATGTATTATAAGGCAGCCGCCGTATTCTTCCATTTAATATAATGAAGCCTCCATAGTCCTCCATATAATATAATTCAGCCTCCATAACCCTACATACCCTGTTTCCCCTAAAATAAGACACTCTCTTATCTTACTTTTTGCTCCAAAAATGCACATATTTTCAGGGGATGTCTTATTTTTCTATCATTCCCCAATATCCCCATCATCCCCTTGCAACCCCCAATATTCCCATGCAATATTTCCCTTCCCCCATCTTATTTTAGGGAAAATAATATAATGCAGCCTCCATAGTCCTACATATAATATAATGCAGCCTTTGTAGTCCACCATATAGTATCATATAGCTGCTATAGTCCTCCATATAATATAATGCAGCCTCCATAGTCCTCCACATAATATAATGCAGCCTCCATAGTACTCAATATAATATAATGCAGCCTCCATAGTCCTCGATATAGTATAATACAGCCTCCACAGTCCTCCATATAGTATAATGTAGCTACTATAGTCCTCCATAGAATATATACAGCCTTCATTATGGTAAAATGCACCCTCACAATCCTCAATATAGTATAATCAAGCCTCCATAGTCCTCAATATGTTTTAATTCAGCCTCTATAGTCCTCCATGTAATATAATGCAGCTTCTATAGTCCTCCATGTAATATAATGCAACTTCTATAGTCCTCCATATAATATAATGCAGCCTCTATGGCCCTCCATATAATATAAGGCAGCTACTATAGCCCTCCATATAATATAATGCAGCCTCCATAGTCCTCTGGCCACCATGTCTGCACTGATTGATTAAATAAATGAATAAATAAGTATTCACCTTTCCTTAGTTCCCTCGCAGCTCCAGTCGTTGTGCATGCGTCCGTCCTGCGCTCAATTGTATCGACATCGGCGATCCCGATACAATTAAGTGTGATGATGGGGGGGCGCAGATGCCTGCACTGGCACCGGGCCCCTGATTCACGGACCTCATAGCGACCACATGGTCTACCACCTTTGGCAATACACAACTGCTTACAATTATACGTGTATTGCGTTCCCATTATGTTGTAACAGATGTGTCAGCTATTTAGTTGGCAGTGATTTAATTGATGTTGGTATTGAATCGAAAACCTTTTTTAGCGTTTCACATTTGTGATTAGTTTTTACTATTTAGGCATACAGCTATGTGACTCGTGAAGAGCAAGAGGGTTAAAACACATTTGCACAGTCGTGCCCCAAGTTTAGATGACACAAAGTAAGATTGTGAAAAAATAAACCAAATAATAAAAGGAGGACAGTCATGTGAATGCCAGAAACGTATTTTATCTTCATTTATCCCAAAGATTACAGCACCCGCTACACTTGTGATAGATACCGTATAAAACATTCACAAACACCATATTCACATCGTATGTCTTACAAATTCCAAGTCACGCTGCAGATATATCATGTTCTTTGACTCTCTATGAATTCTCTCTCTTGTCACACTCGGATAAATATTAGATAAGAAAAGTTTGTGTGTAATACTTTCTTTTAAAAATATCTTGTATGAAACTGGAGCCAATAAATGACTTTATACTGGATTTATACTGGATTTATACTGGATTTCACAGTGACATCATCCCCTGTAACTGCAGTAAACACATTCATAAATTCATATCTAAAAGCTGAAGTCAACATCTCGAGTCGTGGGATATTTTATTTATGTCTTTGGGTCTTTAGTGTTGGAGGTGAAAGGATTTTTCATGTTTGTCATCCCTAACGATAATGCCATAAAGGGAATACAGATGCATCTCAATGAGCTAGAATATCATCAAAAAGTTAATTTATCTCAGTAATTCAATACATAAAGTGAAACACATATATTATATAAAGTCATTACACACAGAGTGATGTATTTCAAGTGTTTATTTCAGTTAATGTTGATGATTATGGCTTACAGCCACTGAAAACCCAAAGTTAATTATCTCGGAAAATTAAAGTAGGGAGGATGAGAGGATGAAGAGTTAAAAACTGCACTGCCGTGTTCCATGTGACATCAAAGGGTGAATATAATATTGATTAGTCAACGCGTTTCAGGGATGCCTGAAACACCCTGAAACATGACAATATGACATAGATTTGTCCTGAGGAAGGGACAGGATAACATGGGATGTCCAAAAGCAGTCCCCAAGGGTGGGAAGAGAAGGACTAAAGAATAAGAGGAAAAACCAGAGGCCAAATCTTTGGGTTCGAAGTGGCCACTGTAATTGCAAATGTATGGCTGCCTCGGCCCGAAATGAGAAGTAAATAAGGAAAAGGAGGACCCAGTATCACCTGAAAAGGGGGAATCAAAGACCTTAAGGAAGCAGCTAAGAAGATGCTGACAAGGGACATGAGGGCCTAAAGAGTGACACACCTAAAATCCTAGATAGGAATGCTCCTAAACGTATTACGTGATTCCAGATCAAAGAAGGTCATCCGAACCGCCCGGTCCTGAAGAAAGTACTCTCCTCTAAGAACAATAACCTCAAGAATATGATGAGCTTGTACCCAACAGGAGAAGGAGGGCTGAAAAACAGCAAGAGAGATAGGACCGAAAGGGTGCGATACAATCGTTGGACCGCTTCTGGAAGCCACCGAGGCTCCATGATCAAGGATAACTAGAAGACCAGTCCTTATCAGAATGGAGCTAAGGTCAGAATGAAGGTGCTGAAGGCTTTCTTCAGAAAAGAGACAGGAAGGAATATATCCTACATAAAGGGAACCTGTCACCTCCAGAACGCCTCCTAAGCTAGCAAAACATGTCCCTGCAGCATCCCATCACTAATCTCACACTTCTTTTGTCTCAGAAAAGCATCCTGTGAAAGTACATAAAAACGTTTTAATACTCACTCATTAGTGATTATAATTAGCAGGGGCTGTATTCTTTAGTCACCAAGGTGGGATGTTTTGCAGCTCCAGGATCCACCCTGTCTCTGTGTGTTTTGCTGTGATGTGCAGGCATTGCCATCCCCCCTCTCTATCACTCACAGAATGCAAATCATTAGTCCTGCCTTCAGTTTCAGTTTCACAGCAGCACAGACAGAGACAGGGTGGATCCTGAAGCTGCTAAACAACACCCCCTGCTAATTATAATCACTAATGAGTGAGTATTAAAACGTTTTTCTCCACTTTCACAGGATGCTTTTAGGAGACAAAAGGAGTGTGAGATTAGTGAGGGAATGCTGCAGGGACATGTTTTGATAGCTTAGGAGGCGTTTTGGAGGTGACAGGATCTCTTTAATAAGAGGCAAAGAACGTATTGGAGAGAAGGACATTCTCAGGACAGGAGAAAAGCTACATGGAAAAGGCTATATGTAGTTTTCCACCAAACATGGAGCAGAGAAGTCAGCTCTGCGTGGGGAAAGGTTTCACCTGTGGATTCTAAGGATGTACTCCTTCCGAAGAAGAAAATGGAAGAAAATCGAAGGAGCTCGTGAGTAGCCCTGAGCGCTTCAGTGTCAGGAAAGATGACTGACGGGACCTGAAGAACCCCTTTAGTCCACCTGACTGAACGGGTAGCCCACCAAAGCCAATATAGTCATAAACCTTTAGACTAAATAGCGGCCTAACTCAGACCAGGTGGGTCCAAGGTTCCGAAATTCCTTCACAAAACAAAAAATTGTAGGGAGTACCTGCAAGCAATGCCAAAACCTTAGGACAGTGTTCCGGCCATGGCAGGACAGAGGGTCGTTTCCTGTAGACAGAGGAGTAACGAGTCTACCCGTTGCCTACTCCTAAAAGTAGCCATTACTAGGGTTATTTATCATTCATAATGTAACGCTAGCTGCTGGTAAATTCATCATGGGACTCAGTCACATCCCACAATGATTATTTTTTTAAAAGCATTTTTAACAATAGTTTATAGAAATACTTTTGTTCAAGTCATCCAGCCAATACCCCCTTATGACAGGTTTATATTTCTATATTTCACTGCCCTTATGCGTTGCCAGAATTCACAGGAATGTATTAAACAGTAAGGTGCAAGATTTGTGTCTCGTTGCTACATCCTTTCTGCCAACATTTTGCATGAAATATAATGTAGCATTGTAAGCATTTTTCTAAAGCAAGAATTTCATTTTTTGTGGCAAATATATTTTTCATCATGAAACGTTATAAAAGAGGATTTTCATCTGTATATGTAAAGAGATAGCAGGTGAGTCCTTCAGGTATTTTTCAATCCGCTCACTGCTCACTCTACTATCTGCACCGCTAGCAAAAAGACGTTTTTCATCCTGTATAGTCACAGAATCATAATTGTGATCTGTATTCAAGTATGTTACTTGCTGATTGCCTTGTGTTCTTGGTGTTGCTTGTCTGTGTTCAGAAATGATGGCACCTAGACTTCACCCTGTGCCCATCATTCTAGTGATGATACTCTGAATAATTATTATACTAACTAGATGGTGGCCGGATTCTAACGCATTGGGATGTAGTTGACATACTGTGACTGACAGAACTTGTTCAGTCAACGTGAGGGAACTATATATATATAAATATATATATATATATACAGTTGTGGTCAAAAGTATTGACACCCCTGCAGTTCTGTCAGATAATACTCAGTTTCTTCCTGAAAATGATTGCAATCACAAATTCTTTGGTATTATTATCTTCATTTAATTTGTCTTCAATGAAAAGACACAGAAGAGAATGAAGCAAAAAGCAAAACATTGATCATTTCACACAAAACTCCAAAAATGGGCCAGACAAAAGTATTGGCACCCTCAGCCTTATACTTGGTTGCACAACCTTTAGCCAAAATAACTGCAATCAACCGCTTCCGGTAACCATCAATGAGTTTCTTACAATGCTCTGCTGGAATTTTAGACCATTCTTCTTTGGCAAACTGCTCCAGGTCCCTGATATTTGAAGGGTGCCTTCTCCAAACTGCCATTTTTAGATCTCTCCACAGGTGATCTATGGGATTCAGGTCTGGACTCATTGCTGGCCACCTTAGAAGTCTCCAGTGCTTTCTCTCAAACCATTTTCTAGTGCTTTTTGAAGTGTGTTTTGGGTCATTGTCCTGCTGGAAGACCCATGACCTCTGAGGGAGACCCAGCTTTCTCACACTGGGCCCTACATTATGCTGCAAAATTTGTTGGTAGTCTTCAAACTTCATAATGCCATGCACACGGTCAAGCAGTCCAGTGCCAGAGGCAGCAAAAGCAACCCCAAAACATCAGGGAACCTCCACCATGTTTGACTGTAGGGACCGTGTTCTTTTCTTTGAATATTTTTTTTTTTCTCCTGTGAAGTCTATGTTGATGCCTTTGCCCAAAAAGCTCTACTTTTGTCTCATCTGACCAGAGAACATTCTTCCAAAACGTTTTAGGCTTTCTCAGGTAAGTTTTGGCAAACTCCAGCCTGGCTTTTTTATGTCTCGGGGTAAGAAGTGGGGTCTTCCTGGGTATCCTACCATACAGTCCCTTTTCATTCAGTCGCCGACGGATAGTACGGGTTGACACTGTTGTACCCTCGGACTGCAGGGCAGCGTGAACTTGTTTGGATGTTAGTCGACGTTCTCTATCCACCATCCTCACAATCTTGCGTTGAAATCTCATCAATTTTTCTTTTCCGTCCACATCTAGGGAGGTTAGCCACAGTGCCATGGGCTTTAAACTTCTTGATAACACTGCGCACGGTAGACACAGGAACATTCAGGTCTTTGGAGATGGACTTGTAGCCTTGAGATTGCTTATGCTTCCTCACAATTTGGTTTCTCAAGTCCTCAGACAGTTCTTTGGTCTTCTTTCTTTTCTCCATGCTCAATGTGGTACACACAAGTAGGGATGGGCGAATCTACTCGCTAGGACTCGTTACTCGGCGAGTAGTAACGGACTCGCAGGACTCGGTAGTCTGCGAGTTTCCCAGTGATTACTCGCACGAGTCCAATGCAAATCAATATCAATCCTAGTTTTGTCAGAAACGCTGACAAAACTAGGATTGCCATTGTTTGCATTAGACTCGGCTACTGTGCCAGTGATAGCAGGGAAACTCGCAGATAACTGCTGTTTCTTTGCGAGCCGAGTCCAGCTGTCTTCTCTGTGCAGCTCCAGGGTCTTAGAGCCCCGCCTGCTCACAGACATGATGTAGCAGTGCTGAGATTGTTCTCAGTCTGCTCATTCCCTGTGTACAGACATGAATGTCTGTGCACAGAGATGATGTAGCAGAGCTGAGATTGTTCTCAGTCTGCTCATTCCCTGTGTACAGACATGAATGTCTGTGCACAGAGATGATGTAGCAGTGCTGAGATTGTTCTCAGTCTGCTCATTCCCTGTGTACAGACATGAATGTCTGTGCACAGAGATGATGTAGCAGAGCTGAGATTGTTCTCAGTCTGCTTATTCCCTGTGCATAGACATCTATATTTATGCACAGGGGATGTAGCAGAGAGGACATCGCGTTTTGGACTGCGTCGGACGGAAGAGGATTTTTTTAATTAAAGATGGAGTCCCTAATGGCTTTTTTTTTTATTTCTAATAAAAAATTTTCCTTGTGTTGTGTTTTTTTTAAAACAATTTAATAGAAATTCATGGCGGTCATGTCTAATATTGGCGAGACCGCCATAAATTTCGGGCTTGGGGCCAGCTGATAATACAAAGCTGGCCCTAACCTCTTTATTACCCAGCGTGCCACCGCTACCAGGGCCGCTGGAAGAGCGGGGTTCAGCGCCAGAGGATGGCGCTTCAATGAACGCGCCATCTTCTGGGGCGGCTGCGGGCTGCAATTTGCAGCGGGGGGTGCCCAGAAAGCTTGGGCATCCCTGCGCTGCGGATTCCAGCCCCCAGCTGCTTAGCTGTACCTGGCTAGACATAGAAATTGCGCGGAGCCCCACGCATTTTTTTTTTATTATTTCATGAATTTCAGAGTCAGAGTCTCAGAGTCAGAATCTCAGAATTTCATGAAATAATTAAAAAAAAATGCGTGGGGCTCCGCGCAATTTCTATGTCTAGCCAGGTACAGCTAAGCAGCTGGGGGCTGGAATCCGCAGCGCAGGGATGCCCAAGCTTTCTGGGCACCCCCGCTGCAAATTGCAGCCCGCAGCCGCCCCAGAAGATGGCGCGTTCATTGAAGCGCCATCCTCTGGCGCTGAACCCCGCTCTTCCAGCGGCCCTGGTAGTGATGGCACGCTGGGTAATAAAGAGGTTAGGGCCAGCTTTGTATTATCAGCTGGCCCTAAGCCCGAAATTTATGGCGGTCACGCCAATATTAGACATGACCGCCATGAATTTCTATTAAATTGTTTTAAAAAAAACACAACACAAGGAAAATTTTTTATTAGAAATAAAAAAAAAAGCCATTAGGGACTCCATCTTTAATTAAAAAAATCCTCTTCCGTCCGACGCAGTCCAAAACGCGATGTCCTCTCTGCTACATCCCCTGTGCATAAATATAGATGTCTATGCACAGGGAATAAGCAGACTGAGAACAATCTCAGCTCTGCTACATCATCTCTGTGCACAGACATTCATGTCTGTACACAGGGAATGAGCAGACTGAGAACAATCTCAGCTCTGCTACATCATCTCTGTGCACAGACATTCATGTCTGTACACAGGGAATGAGCAGACTGAGAACAATCTCAGCTCTGCTACATCATCTCTGTGCACAGACATTCATGTCTGTACACAGGGAATGAGCAGACTGAGAACAATCTCAGCACTGCTACATCAGGCAGCAGGCAGGCTCTAGGACCCTGGAGCTGTGGCAGCCAGCACACTGAGGAGACAGGACTCTTATCTGTGCGAGTTTCCCAGCGATTACAGTTGCAAAGTAAACGAGTCCAATGCAAATAAATGACAAAACTAGGATTGCTTCAGGCTGAAGCTTCCGAGACACATCTGCGATTTGTAAATCTCACACTACTCGCTATTACTCGCTTCCCCATTCATTAACATTGGACTCGCTAGACTCGCAACGAGTAGCGAGTCCTGTGCTCGGACTCGCTAGAGTCAAGCGATTCCGAGTAATTTAGGAATCGCCCATCACTACACACAAGGACACAGGACAGAGGTTGAGTCAACTTTAATCCATGTCAACTGGCTGCAAGTGTGATTTAGTTATTGCCAACACCTGTTAGGTGGCACAGGTAAGTTACAGATGCTGTTAATTACACAAATTAGAGAAGCATCACATGATTTTTCTAACAGTGCCAATACTTTTGTCCACCCCTTTTTTATGTTTGGTGTGGAATTATATCCAATTTGGCTTTAGGACAATTCTTTTTGTGTTTTTTCATTGAAGTCAAATTAAATGAAGATAATAATACCAAAGAATTTCTGATTGCAATCATTTTCAGGAAGAAACTGAGTATTATCTGACAGAATTGCAGGGGTGTCAATACTTTTGGCCACAACTGTAGATGTAGTTGAAGTATCTTCCCTTTTTGTTTAAAGAAGGCCTGCATAACATACGCATGCAATCTGCCAGAGGATTTGATGCTGTCCATCCATCTGTCTAGCCAATGCCGCTTCCTACTTTCTAAATTCAAGTGTATTTGCATCTTTCAGAATTGGGCAGAGGAACTCAGACTTGTGGTGTGCCCATCATCCTCGGTTGCACGTTGCTGATATCATAATGATTCTGCTGGCGCCACAGGCATCCGAGATGGCTGACTCTGGTAAGTGCTTCGTGCAGGAGCTGAAGCTTAAATGTGTAATCATAGTAAGAGGCAGTGAGACTTTATGGAGAGGGGCAGTGTGAGAGGAATATTATGTAGAGGGGTAATATGGGGGGAGAGGCTCAGTGACGAAGTGACATTATGGAGAAGGGTGTGTGGGGGCAACATCATCTCTCTATGTGGCGAGTGAAATTAGGGAGAAGGGCTGTTTGGGGGATACTTTGTGCAGGAAGCACAGTGAGGGGCAAATATTTTTTCAAAGGTGCAGAATGGGAGATATATATTTTTATGGGATGGTATAATGATAGTTTTATTTCTATGGGCACCGTGTTGGGAAGTCCACTGAAGACAGAGAAGAGGGAAGTCTGCAGAGATGAGCTCTGGGGATGAAATCTCCTCATGGCATCTATATTATGAGGGGACAAAAGGGACTGGAACAACTCCAATCAGAGAAGATGTCACCTATAAGGTACCTGGTTGCAAATTTTTTTTGTGCTACTGGCTAAATCTCATCAGTACTGTGGTTCTTGTATGGCCCATACTCGGATGATGAATGATAACAACAACTCCAATTAACTCCTTACCATTGTTAAGGACATACTGGGAATTGTAGGTTCAAGCAATACATATATGGGGCTGACATTACATTACATTTGATCATTGCACTATGCTTGGTGCTGTATACATGTACTAATGGTCTTTTTGCCTCTGTATTCCTGTACTGACGATGGTTCTGGCAGCACATTCCTACACTAACGGTGGTTCTGATGCTGCATTCATGTACTGATGGTGCTTATTGCACCGAACTATTGTACTGACAGTGGTTCTAATGCTACATTCATGTACTGATGGTGCTTCTGGTGCTGCATTAATGTACCGATGGTGGTTGTAGTGCCACTCTCATGTATTTATGGTGGTTTTGACTTTCTACACCTACAGCAATCCATAACGTGCTTTATGACTATGTTAATACAACCTCAAATCGCTCATTTTGAGTATTTTTATGAGGAGGATTTGGTGAGTTTCTGCTCTAAAACTCAGTTTAAGTTGCTGTGTGTTCACACTCATTTTCTTTGGAGCAAAAACGAATCAGGAGCTCTCCAAATACTTAAAACTTGGTTCTGGTGATGTATTAACTTATTGATGGTGGTTCTGGTGATGAATTCATGTAAGCACCCCTTTGAATTTGTTTGCAGTCCTTTGCATTGATTTAGTATGGCAATGTGTCCTTTGGACCAAAAAATGTTGTGCACCACAACTTAAAGGGATCCTGTCACCTCCAAAACGCCTTCTAAGCTATCAAAACATGTCCCTGCAGCATCCTATCACTAATCTCACACTCCTTTTGTCTCCTAAAAGCATCCTGTGAAAGTGGAGAAAAACGTTTTAATACTCACTTATTAGTGATTATCATTAGCAGGGGCCATATTCTTTAGTCACCAGGGGGTGTTGTTTTGCAGCTCCAGGATCCACCCTCTCTCTGTCTGTGCTTAAGTGAAACTGAAACTGAAGGCAGGACTAATGATTTGCATTCTGTGAGTGATAGAGAGAGGGGAGGGAAATGCCTGCACATCACAGCAGAACACACAGAGAGAGGGTGGATCCTGGAGCTGCACAACAGCACGCCTTGGTGACTAAAGAATATAGTCACTGCTAATTATAATCACTAATGAGTATTAAAACGTTTTTTTATGCACTTTCACAGAATGCTTTTAGGAGACAAAAGAAGTGTGAGATTAGTGATGGTATGCTGCAGGGACATGTTTTGCTAGCTTAGGAGGCGTTTTGGAGGTGACAGGATCCCTTTAATTTGTTGTGCAGTGGTGGTAAAATGATCTTATTACTGTTAACCTATGGTTTTGCAATTACATTCTTTCCTCTTACTGCCATGTGTTCTCTCAGAGTTCTCTTACTCTGTGCTAATTGTTTGATCTACTATCCCAGAAATAGATGAAACAGGGATATTTTGTGTATTCAATCTGCTGTACCAGGATAATATTCACCATATTTAAATCCACACAGATTGGCCACCGGTGATCGTGTATGGTATGAAATTTTGCATTCTGTAAGTATTCAAGTATTTGACACATACATTACAGACCATCTTTGATTTTATTACTCCTGTTGAGGAAAACTGCTCAAAGTAATGTGTGAGCAACTTCATTATCTCAAAAAGTAGAGTTACTACAAAAAAATCAGTGGCATATTCTGATTCTGAGGACTGAATAAACCCAAAATCAAACCCAATTTTTTTTTTATTATTAGACTAAAGTAAAGCAAACCCTGCCATATTGGCAGGGTCAGATGACAATCTAATATGAAGTGTCAATCAAAGTGACGATTGTCAAAGCGACAATCTAATATTTAAAGGAAAACTGTCAGGTCAAAAATCCATATGTAACTGCTATCATTTTCAAATTCCACACTCTAAACTCTATTTATGTATTTCTTTTATTTATATTTCCCTCCTAGCTTCTGTAAACGTCCAATAAAGAGATTAATTTCATCTGTCAATCACAGTGAGTGATCCACTTAGTTCTCTGCTGTCCCCTCCCCATAAGATGAATATGCATTTCACATATTCACATTACTGCACTGGACATCAGTTTGTGGAGGTGGGGCTGTAGTCTCCTCTCTGTTCTCTGTGTTTGCAGCATCACAAGAGGTCAAATACAACACAGAAACTGTCACAGCAGAGATACCTGCTTAGGCTGCTTTCACATCACGTTCTACTTCAATCCGACGCTGTCTGTTGTAAATCGGACAGCATTGGATCCGATTTTGGCCCCATGTTATCCTATGGGGACGGATTGGATTTGCCAACAATGGCATTCGATTTTCCTCCAATCCGATCCTGTCCCATTTTCTGCAGCAGCCAAAATCGTAGACTGCTGCTATTTTGGATTCCGCTGCAAAAATCAGATCGCATCGGATCAGATCCGATTAAAATAATATGGGAGTCCATGGAGATCAGATTGGATGGAAAATTGGATCCGATATCGGATGCAATTTTCTGTATTGAGCATGCTCAAACTCCAAGACCACTCCCAAAACCTCCCCCAGCTCTCTTCCGACGCCATAAACAGATCCGATAAAAAATCGGACCGATGGCATCCAATGGCATTCGATTTTGAGCATCCGTTGCTGTCTGATTTACAACGGACAGCAGCGGATTGCAAAAAAAAGTGATGTGAAAGCAGTCTTAGAGAAACAAATGGAGTCTAGATAAGGCAGACCTGTAATAGCTCTCTTCTTCCTTGTCCTCAACAGAACAGAAGCTACTAAAACCTGACACTGCACTGTTGGCAAAGTGAGGAAGGAGGAAAGAGCTGGAGAGGGAGTGCATAATTACATGACAGTTTATACGGGACCCAGACTATTCCTGTTTGCTTATAATGGAGAAGGACTAATCCAGAAGCTCCTGCAGGTCTGACAATACTGATAACATGGAAACTACAAAGGGTACAATAATGATTTTACATGTTTTTAAAAGATCTGCCCTATTCAAGGGTAATATTACTATCATACTGAAAATTGGGCCTGACAGTGTCCCTATAATCTGAGACAAAATGTACCTGTCTTTATTTAATTTTGCGTAAATCAGTATTATAAACGTTCAAATACTAGTACGAGAAAAAGTGTCATCTATTCCCCTCCATCCTACAAGTCAGTAGTTCTCCTCTACCTGCCGGAGGGTGGGCAAGTCCTTGTTCAGGGAAATTTAGAAATATTTGACTTATTATTCAGTTGCATAGATTTGTTTAAATTAAGTCTGAAAACATCTGATGTCCTTAAATAAGAACAAAATGATCTCATCTCTTTCTCATCTCATTTCTAGTCCTTTAATATTTGTTTTCTGCTGACGGCTTGTTTTCTATGGAATACAAACACTCATAAAGCTCAACAGTTTAAGTGAGAAGATCCGTAATTGAAAGCTGTTGTTGTCCCTGCCTTCACTTCAAAGCCAGAAAACATGACGCAACATCCAGTTTCCCAGTCTCATTTACAGATCTGACACATACATAGCAGCCTGTATCAGCGGTGCTGTGAAGTAGACACAAGTGAGCCCGGGCAGCACCATTTCTTGCCAAGAGCTCATTAAGAATCGTGTTTGCACTTAGTGAAATCTGCACACTTGACATCCACGGCTCGCTTCAAATGAGCAGCTCTCTTTTGTGATGTTCTGATGATGATTTCAGCTCGAAGAATCCGAGCGCACTCAAAGGACCAGCTGTGCGATGAAGGCATTGGTTTCCAAATAACTCACATGGGCCGTAAACCCTTAATGACTGGACCCTGCTCAATTTGGTAGAACTGCGCCAGCTCTGAGCTTTGTGCATCATTTCAACAGAGAGGCCTTTGTCTGAATTATCAGATGGACAATTAAGCGGGAGGTGCTTTGTTTGCTGTGTAAATAATTAAAATATTAGGGCATTTTATGGAAAGATGCTGATAATAAAATTCAAGTGCATTTTAATAACTTTACAACTGTATATTAAATTATTATGGGTGTAGGCAGTTTATAATCTTTATCAGCAAAAATTAATGCATTTTTCCGCTATTTAAAATAATATTACATATGCTCACCTCTGGTGCCATCGCTGTTCCAGTGGGGTTGGTGCTGTCTCTACAGTGTTACATCACGCGATCCCTGTGGCCAATCAGTGGCCGCTTCACTCTCCCGCCTTCAGATAAATCACTTACTTTCAAAGGAAGGGATCACTGCTCCTCTCTCACTTTCACGTGATCCCAGAAAAGCCAGTGACAGTGGTGAGTATACATGTGTCACAAGAGTATCTTGCCCTATGGAGACCGTTGACGAGTCAAGACCCTGAAGGTTACAACGCTGTATAGATTGCAGGTTATTTGCTTGTGTTGTATCACTGTAGCCTGCACATTTTCCTGGGTGAGACCAGGGCAAGTGATGGCCTAGGCACATGACAGTGATGGGGGTGAGGACCTGTACAGGGACGTTAGGGAGTGCAGGGTTCAGCTTCAAATGAGTGTCAGGAAGTGACCCCTCTCCCTATCGCCAGGTCCCACCCGCTATACCATCCCCATCGTCACTCGTGTGTTGTGCCATACGCTGCGTCTTTACGCCTAAGCGTGACATTGTTATTATTTAAAGCTGTCACACTGATATTGATTGAACATGCTGACATTAAATCATAAGTTCATGAGCGGTCGTTCCAAGAGTACCAAATGATGTGTTTCTTGAGGTAGTTATTTACAAAAATACTTCAGTAATGTATAGTCATTAAAGCTATCTATGAAAAAAATCTAATTTTGATTTTATTTGGGTAAAACATCTTAAGGAGATTTAAGTGAAAATTCCTTAACTATCTCAATGGTTGATGGATTTGCACAAATATAAGTTGTGGTTCCATGAATGAATTTATCTTTGATATTTATACTGAATGTAACATTTGTATACTCTTCTTAGGTTCACAAACTGATCTAACTTTAGTATTGTTATGTCGGTGTCACAACGAATCGTAGACATGACAGGTTAGCCTATGTGCGTGTACTGGAAGTTTTCACATAGCATGCAGAAATAATTGCAATGTGCTATTAGTCAAATTTATGAACCAGACTATTATATGTATATAGTAGCAGATCCCACACCTCTCCCATTTACGGACCAGAACATTGAGTTGCCCACATTGGGAATGGCTGGTATGTATCACAGAGGTGGTTGTCCTCTGATCGGATTCTAACCTGGAATTTGTAATGCCATGAGTATTGTTGAAGCATTGAAGCCAGGTTTAGTCTAGCTGCGAATGGGTGGGTCTGGCTATCAAATACCTCCATCCATGGATATGTCTCATATATAATGGTGTCTGAAGTTGTTTAATAATAAACCCACTTGACTTTAAATAGAATGTGTTCCTGTCACTACCTTGTAGACCAGCAAAGGGAGTGACCTCATACCATTTTGCAAGTGAATTGTCACAGAACCAAAATTTGCAAATTCTACCTATTTCTTGAGATATGGAAAAAGCTTTTAAAAGCTATATAAATATTTACAGTCTGAAACATTTTTGGAAATTGGTGGTTTATTTGTTCCAGTACACTGTATACTTCTAATCACCGCATTCATAGTGGCATCGAGTCATTTGGAAAAACAATTACACCTGCCTGATCCTAGTGAAGCTAATCCAAGTAGCTTTGGCCTAGAATTGTAATTTATTTGATAGGAAAAGCTCTTACATTTATAAAAATGTCACATTGTCCTGCAACACAAAACCTGTACAATGGAAACTCAGTAAGGTGTTGCAGACAAGAATGGAAACCTTTTTATAATTAAGGTTATGTGAAAAGCAAACTCCGAATTTAATGGTAAAATCAAATATAGTTGTGCCAGTGCCAATACAATGTGTCACCTTCTTATTAAAAGCCTCACTTGGCCAACTGTCCAGCTGTGCACTTGGGTATATTAAGACAGGCACATGCACATGCTCATGAATTCTGTATTTAATACATTATGGGTCTTCCGTTCTTTTATTAAGTTATGCTTATTCCATTAATTTTAACTTTCCAAATAAACATTTTTTTCTCATAAAGAAGTAACCTGTGTTTTTTAATCACAGTTGATGCCAACCCTCTAAGGCATAAGAGGAAGCATTTAACTGCTCACAGACTCCTACACACACGGGTCTGCCAGTTACTTCTCTTCAACACACCATGCTTCATAGTCCCTAAATTCTGGGTTTTGCGACAATGTTGACTTAAGCAGAATCAGCTTGCAGTCCGGCTACAAATCCAATGTCTTTAGGCGGCCTCAGGTTTTCTCTTCCCGTTCAATGTTTTTGCTCTCAACAATGACCCTTTTCAGTCTTGTCCAGGTACAGAACCTTCACCAAGTCTTCCAGCTCAGTCCGGCAAATTCGAGTTTCACACATGTGGCTAATCTGAGCTTCGCCCTCACTGAAGATTTTCCACTGGCCTAAAATTAAGTAAACAAGTAATAACTTAGAGGTTTAAAACTTAATTAGAAAGACTCGCAACATGAATTGTTAAAAATATTCTACAGGATACCTGTCTTACATATCACTGCGGAAAATGGTATATTTTTGGATATATTTAATTAAACAACCTTTATTCTATACAGTGTGCACAATTATTGGCAATATATATTTCTGATGATTCATTTTATTATTGAACTGTCGGTAAATCCAAAGGGTTAATCAACCTCAATTTTGAATATTTAAGAATGTAAAGATGAGGTTTTGCCTTTCCTAAAATAATATCTGTGAGCAGAATTATTGATCATCTATTAGTTTGCAGAATTTTTCTGCAACTAAATGAAAAACATAAATTTTCCCATCTCAATTAGTGATGGGCGAGCAGTAAAATGCTCGGGTGCTCGATGTTCGGGTCGAGAATATCAAGATGCTCTGGTGTCGAGCATTTTGCCAGCGGCACCTCCGGTGCGCTGCAGAAAGCCTAAAACTTTCACTTTAGCAGCATATGTGCGTCAGCTTTTGGCCGTCTGTACATTTGCTGCTAAAATGAGATCCAAATGATCAAAAAAAAATCATACTCACTTAAACCGCGGACTCCCGGGACTCGTCCGATCGCTGCCAGGATCTATCGGTAATCAGCTGATGCTGTCACCTGACAGCATTGGCTGATCAGGAACTGCCACGGTAGAAAGCTGGCTTTTACCCGCACGACCGATTTAAACTATCATCCGGACATCGCCAGGAGATTTAAACACAGCTGAACTGACAGCTATTTAAATCTCCCATGCCGACATCACCTATTGTCAGACCAGCTGTGTTTAAATTTCCCGCATGAACACCTCCGCGAGATCAGTGTCACTCGTTGCCGGGAAATCAGCGGCTGCTGCCTCCGGGAGATGAGCGGCGCCTGCCGCTCGGAGATCAGTGGAACCCGCCGCTCATCTCCCGGCAATGGGCGCTGTTCATCTCCCGGCTGCTGTTACTGCTGATCTCCCGGCAGTGTCAGCGTGGGAGATTTAAACACAGCTGGTCTGACAATAGGTGATGTCAGCGTAGGAGATTTAAACAGCTGTCAGATCAGCTGTGTTTAAATTTTCTGCGTGGACATCGCTGAGAGACCAGCGGCTGCCTTCGCCAGGAGATGAGCGGCGCCTGCCGCTGGGAGATCAGCGACACCCGCCACTCATGTCAAAGCTATGGAATCATTGGAAGCTTACCCTATAAATGCAAGGAGCAGTGACTGAGGGACAGGAACAGTCATGTAGAGACTGAACCATAGAGACGCCTGAAACCATGCCAAAAATGAAACATTTGTAGACTGCACTCCTGGCGGCTGGCACTGCTGATCTTCTGGCAGTGTCATCGTGGGAGACTTAAACACAGCTGATCTGACAGCTATTTAAATCTCCTGCGCCAACACCAATAGGAACTGTCAGCGTGGGAGGTTTAAAAAGCTGTCAGACCAGCTGTGTTTAAATTTACCACGTGGACACCGCCAGGAGATCAGCATTGCCCGTCGCCGGGAAATCAGCGAATGCAGTCGCTGGGAGATGAGCGGTGCCCGCCGCCGGGACATCAGAAGAACCCGCCGCTCATCTCCCGGCGTTGGACGCCGCTCATATCCCGGCGGCTGGCATTTTCTGATTTCCCGGCAGTATCAGCGTGGGAGATTTAAACACAGCTGATCTGAAAGCTATTTAAATCTCCTGCCCGACACCAATAGGTGATGTCGGTACGGGAGAGTTATACAGCTGTCAGATCAGTTGTGTTTAAATTTCCCGCGTGGACACTGCCTGGAGATTAGCGACGCTCGTCGCCGGGAGATCAGTGGCTGCCGCCGCCGGTAGATCAGCGGCACCCGCCGCTCATGTGAAAGCTATGGAATCATTGGAAGCTTACCCTATAAATGCAAGGAGCAGTGACCGAGGGACAGGAACAGTCATGTAGAGACCGAACCTTTGAGATCTCTGAAACCATGGCAAAAATGAAACACTTGTAGACTGCACCCTTTATATACAGAGACAGATGAAGATTAAAGAGCAATGAAAAGCAGTGTCTTAGAGGACGAGATGGACCTGAACTGTCAGAACAATTGTATAGACTGACGCGTGATAAGTGGCGGAGTGTGCGACTGAGTCAGGTACTGTAATACACTGTGGCCTCTGTACCTTTGACCAAACTGCTGATTCAGTTTGGCTTCCAAATTAACAGAACAGTCACATAAGAAAATGGCTACTGTGCTGTGTACAACGACGGCCAAAACAAGGAGGTAAAAAATACTAACTTGAAATAAACAATATTGGTAACAACTAGGCACTAGTAAAATCTCATCATTACAATGAGAATATGAGGTTAGAACCAAAAGAAATCTAACACAGCAGATATTGCTAACCAGTCCCATGCCCTTTTACTCACTGAGTCGCCAAGGCAGGACACCATGCCACTAAATTATTGGGTCTTGTGAGATTGGATATCATCTCACTAGGGATGGGAGGTCAATGGTTTCGTAGGTATGACCAACAAGGGAAAACCAGGATTGTTCCTTGCAAGAGGATAATTCCCCCATATACTTTGGATGAAAGTCGGTAGAACCCACTGACAATATGATGAGTTAGGCTGGTTTCACATTGCCATTTCTTTTTAATCTGGGGGGATGCAGGTTTTAACTGCATCCCCCAGATTCCCGTGGACCCCACTGGAATTGTAAAGACTGAAGCACCCTCACTGGTATTATCCATCTCACAGATCAGTGATAATATCAATGTGGGAGCATACAGTTGCTTCCAGCTGCATACCTTTTTCCGACGAATCTGGGAACAAATAACACACCCTCTAGGGGTGTTGTGTTATTTAGAACTGTGTTCTAGGCATGCGCAGACCACTCATCCGGATCTGCCGTTTGGACCCAGCGGGATCCAGAGTCCGCCGGATCCAAGTGAAGGCCCAGTTACACACACAGATAATTGTGCAGAGATTGTTCGCAGATCTCTGGTTGCAGTGAAATCATGGACACATTGTTACATTTGTACACGGCCACAAAATGGAACAATGTGTCCATGATTTCACTGCAACCACAGATCTGCGAACAATCTCTGCACAATTATCTGTGTGCAACTGGGCCTTTACATAGGGACACATTTTAATTCAACACGGATTGTCCAGGATCTGGGTGTTCCTGTTTTTGTCACGGACACCAAAATCCAAACAAAATGCAAGTTTTGAACTCAGTGCAGAAAATGCTGACACTCGGATCAAGGACAAACGGGAAGAACTGGATGCACCCTCAAGTGCCTGCGGTCCCATTGAAAGTAAAAGGGGCCGATAATGGATATGGGTGCATCCAGTTTTAGCCAGATTCATACTGATGCCAAAAAATAGCTGCGTGAAACCGGCCTTACAGGCCTTCCGAACTCTTCCACTGACGTTTGGGACTGAAAACTCTTCGTCAGTTGGAATTTCATCACTTGATATTTTGTTTTCAGTAAAGATAAGACACCTCTGGCAGTTTTGTTCTCTCTCTTGCTAAAAATACAAGAACACTTGGCTGTTCCCAGGGTTTATGTGTATGGGGGAGTCAGGACAGACCGCTGTCTGTTCGGCCATTATCTATCTCATGTGTTTGGGCAGCTTCAGCCTGGAATAGTAGCTGATAACAATAACAGCCATAGCAGACACGACTAAGGTTTGTAATCATATAACTTTTTTAATATTTGTATTTTAATTATTTGTGAACCTTCAACTTCCAAAAAAAGTAATTTATACTGGAGCAGTTTATAGTGGATGTAAGAAATTTGTCATAAATGAACCCAATGGAGCAAAATCGGATGTTACATATTGTTCTGCAGTGTCTAAACTTACAATAAATGTAAATATTAGAACATTGATACATACATGTAAATGCACATGCTAAAAATACATTGACTATTAGGTTTCGAGCTCTCTACAATGTATAATAATTTGGGAACTTACTTGCTGTTGTCCTTGTTATCTGTTTAAATTCCTGCTGGTCGTCAAATTCTTCCTTGGACATTTTATCTGTGTAAAATTGGCGCAGAACACCTACCAAATACAAGGGTTCATTGTGGTTAGATGGAACAGAGTGTGTCTAGTCATATCCGGCTATGAATGTTATATCCCAATAGGGCAGTCTGCAAATGTCTCAGCCACTCATTACCTCTCTGGATTATCCACACGTGAATTTCGGCTACAGGAGGCTCTCCTGTCACCACCGCTATTTTCCTGACTGTTTCTCCTTCCTCTAGCAATACAGACTCAAACACCGGGATGGTGTCCTCACATAGGTAATCTTTGTCACCTGACTGTGGGTCTGGGATTTCCTCTGTTATAATAAGCAGACAAGAAACTAATGGTTAATACACATTTCCACCTCTAAGTAAGATATAACTTTTCGACAGTTCCTCTAACTTAGAATAGATCTCAATACAATATTAGCGAACTGCATTTTCGGCAAATCCCTATTAAAGGAATTTTCTACAGAAGAGAACTTTAAAATTCAAGTCACAATGTAGGGAGCATTGAAGTCCCCTTCTCCTCCCCGTCAGACTTTTCAGCAGTTTATATGCTGTTTTATGACAGTCTGTGGTCTGTATTCCATGGGCAGGAAACAGTCTGTGATAAAACATTCTCTAGGCACATGGCATCACAGGGCAGCTGTGGGCACTTTGTTATTACCTTAGCAACATTGCCTTACATACTGATCGCTCCAATTTGTAGCTTGAGTTGGAATCACAATCCTAAAAGAGAACCGATCACCAGGGTTTTCCCTATAAGCTGCGGCCGCCACCAGTAAGCCCTTATATTCAGCATGTAGAATACTGTATATAAGTTCCCAGTCCGATCTGTATAACATAAAAAAGAGCTTTTATTATACTCACTTATGGGGCGGTCAGATCCGATGGAGCCACTGATCTTGATCCGGTGCCTCCTCTCGGCTTGCGATCGTTATCCTGCTTCTCTACTTCATGTGGATGATGCATCCTATGTCATCCAAACAGTATCCTCATTACACTCCTACGCAGGTGCACTTCTCTCTCCTGCTGAGGGCAGAGCAAAATACTGTACTGTGTATGCATGGAGAAAGGTTAAAGAACATCTGCGCATGCGCATTACAGTTCTTTACTCTGCATTCAGCAGGAAAGAGAAGTGCTTGTGCAAGAGCGCAATGAAGCACACTATGTGGATGATGTCATCCACACCCAGCAGAGAAGGAGGACGGCGATGGCAAGCAGAAAGAAGGCACTGGATCAAGATCAGTGATGCCCATTGGACCAAACAGTCCCATAGTTAATTAGAATAAAAGCAAATTTTTATGCTATACAGATTGGCCCAGGGACTTATATACAGTATTCTAGAAGGCTGTATATAAGGGCTTATAGTTGGTGGCTAAAGTTTATGAAGGAAAAACTTGGTGATAAGTGCCCTTTAAGGCATGTGACTCGCACAAGTGCAATGCAAGGAAATCTCGCATTGCATTTGGGCTCATGTTAGACAATCAGGCAGCTCAGATCTGTGACTTTTTCATCAGCCCTATACAGGCTGAAGAAAAAATTGCAGCATACTCCAATTGTCAGCGAGTCTTGTCTCACTCGCACCCATACAAGTCTATGGGTGCTAGTGAAACATTGCAGTGCAATTGGCACATATCCGAGTGCAGTGCGATGTATACTGAGGCCAACAATGGAGGCGATAGGGAGATTAATCTCTCCTTCTCCTCCATGGCTGTGATCTGATTGCAGGATCGGATCATAATATAATGACACTCGGGTCACACTCACAGCAGAGCCTGAGCTGAGTGTCATTAACCCATCACATCTAATGCAATACATTAATGTAACTCCAACTTAAGATTGAGATACCAACTCAAGCTACAAATTGTAGAGATCAGTAAAAAAAGCAATCAGGTTCACTTTAAAGGGAATAAAGGGAATGAGTCATGAGAAAATGACCTACGGTTTAAATTAGGAATTTATATTAAACTATCTTTTTTTCTCTATTTTTCGAACCACTGTCTTTATTAAAGAAAAGAAAGAAAAAATCTTGAATATTTGACTTCTACATCCAAAAGAAATAGATAATTAGTGATACAGAAAATTTAAAAAAAGACATAAAACATAATTTAAAAAAAGTACACTTAACAAACCTGATATAAACAGTAAATTTCTGTTGACATGTGACAAGGAAATGCAGATAATAGAAAATCTTTTTCCTGTAACACATTCATTGTCATCCCTCCCAATATTGCCCTTCCGCCCCACCTCTCCACTGAAACTTCCCTGACCAAGATTACTAATGACTTACTCACGGCCAAAGCTAACAGACAGTTTTCCATCATCCTCCTTCTTGACCTGTCCTCTGCATTTGACACAGTCAACCACTGCCTCCTATTACAGATCCTCTCTTCTATTGGTATCACTGACCTTGCCCTCTCCTGGATCTCCTCCTACCTTTCCAGCCACACATTTAGTGTCTCCCATGCCCACACTTCCTCCTCGCCACATCCCCTCTCTGTTGGGGTCCCTCAAGGCTCTGTCCTGGGGCCCCTCCTTTTTTCCATCTATACCCTTGGTCTGGGACAACTCATAAAGTCCCATGCCTTCCAGAACCACCTGTACGCTGATGACACTCAGATCTACCTCTCTGGCCCTGATGTCACCTCTCTGCTGTCCAGAAACCCAGAGTGTCTATCAGCCATATCCTCCTTCTCCTGTCAGTTCCTAAAACTCAATGTAGACAAAACTGAAGTCATCATCTTTCCCCCATCTTGCGCACCTCCCTTACCTGATCTATCTATCACAATAAATGACATCACACTTTGCCCTGTGCCTAAAGTCCGCTGCCTTGGAGTAACCCTTGACTCTGTCCTGTCCTTCAAACCTCATATCCAAGCCCTTGCCACCTCCTGCCGCCTCCAACTCAAAAATATTTCCAGATTCCGTCCTCCCTCAACCCTCAATCTACTAAACTACTAGTGCATGCCCTCATCATCTCCCGTCTTGACTACTGCAACCTCCTCCTCTGTGGCCTCCCTGCCAACATCTTGCACAACAATGTGTCCCCCCCATATATCTCTGAACTAATCTCCCGATATCATCCAACTCATAACCTCGATCTTCCAAGACCTCCTCCTTTCCTTCACACTTGTACGTTCCTCATCCAACCGCCTGCAAGACTTCACCCGAGCATCCCCATCCTCTGGAACTCTGCACCCCAAAATGTCCAACTGTCCTCTACACTCGGAACCTTCAAGCGGAACCTGAAAACCCATCTCTTCAGAGTTACCGGGCTCTTTGCAGTGGCGCCAATGTTGAAGCTAAGTCTCTCATTTCTTTTTTCTAATACAGCATTTACTGTTTTCCTCTTACACATACATTTATTAGCTGTGCATAATGCCCTGCTTTTCACTGTTTCCAATGGCCATTAGCTTATTCATGTGCATGTTATGTTTAGTGTTGCAGCATTTCTCCTTTAATAGTAACCACTATATGACTGAGAGACGGAGGCTCCTGAGAGGAATAAAGTTAATTTTCTCACGGGAGTCGCGCTCTCAGTATGAGCTTAGCAGCTTTCTAACATTACTATCCTGATGATTTTCCCCATATCTGCAGGTTAATAGCATTATTAGCCCTTACAGTTCCCTTTAAAGGAGTTGTCCATTTTAATTCCATTTGTTTTTCCCTCAGTCAATATAATAGCCCATGTACTCAACTCCTTTTTCTGGCACCGTTCCAGCGCTGTAATCACGGTTTTGGGCTCATTTGACATTGTGACATCACGTGAGCCCAGCATCCAATCACAGCTGACTTCTGTCTCCCCACCTTCGAACCAAATTAATTAATCAGCAGGAAGTGACTCTACAGCTGCCGATCACTTCCTGTTGATTGCTCATGTGGTTCGAAAGGCATGGTGAGAGATGTCGGTGGTGATTGGATGCTGGGCTTGTGTGACATCACAATGTCCGACGTCCAACAGAACTGAAACGGCACCAGAACAGAAAGTGAGTACAGGGTCTATTTTTTTAACTGGGAACACAAATGGAATCCAAATTGTGGACAACCCTTTTAAGTCCAATTGCCTAATCCAGAAACACATATTAGGCTGGTTCCATACTGCCTTTTTTGTCGGCATCTGGGTGATGCATCAGTTTTCGGCCCCATTGACTTTCATTGGGGCCGGAGACCCCTTGTGGGTGGTATCCAGTTATGCCCAGTCTGCCCTGGATCCAGGTGGATGCGGGTTGTCTACAGATTTTTTTGTGGAGACAAAATCTGCATCTTGTTGCGATCAGGTTACTGTGAAAAAAACATGAACCTTCGGATCTGCCTGGATCGAGGGCACCACGTGTGCAATCTGAATGGGGGTCTATGCAACACGGATTCATCAAAACTCCAGATACTGGTGGATCTGGATTTCTGGTCCATGTTCTCTGAACTGCGCATGCACAAAACCACCCACTGGATCCCTGTCAAATATGCAACCGGATGCCCCGCATTCATTGCGGGGAAATCCAGGCTTTTCTTTCATGCCCCCAAATTCCAAAAAACGCTAGTGTGAAATCAGCCTTAATGGTCAAATATAGTCATCAGGTGCTTGTGTAACATAGCATTCATATCATTTTGGAAAAGCAGAACATTTATTATTCCATACAAAGTATGAAATTTACTATTGCAAAGACAAGAAAACTAAAAATACACATTTACAATTTATTTCTATTGCCTTATATTAACTAGGGATAATTGGAAGCCATTAGTGAGCTGCTTTGCCATGTGCGGTGACCTCAGTAACTAGTGTCAGTCTTGGGCCCCGCATGAAAGCTGTGTGCCGTGCCAGTGGATGATAATAGAACAGAGATGGTTCCTTTATCTTAGAAACAAAATCTAGGCATGGAATATCCTTAGCTGACCTGTGGAAAGTCATCAAGAATTTGACATTCTCTGTAGCCAAGTAAGCTGCTATTTATCCAAAATATTGCATTAGAATGTACGGCAATATGATACCGATACCCAGAATTTTTGCACCACTAAAATCCTGACAAATCCACTTATAGTCACAGTTATATATCAAACTTTATACTTATAAGATATAGTAATAGGAAGGAGTATTAGAATGGCTTTGTGCAGATAAATTATTTTTTTAAAGTTTAAATATCCTATTAGGATGAAGTAGCCGGCAGCAGAGATAATTGTATAACTACATGTGGCTTAGGCTTGCCACTAATTGGCTATACCACAGTAGCCCTTACATTACTGTACGGGACAGTAGTGAGAATAGAGGAGTTACGCACTCCTCAACATTAAATTACAACACCAAGAAGGAAAGGATGAGGAATTGTGGAAGTCACAGGATTGATAGACATTTTTAATAATATGCAAATGTTGAAAAAATGGAAAAAAATATTTCAAACCAGCATCCTTATCTCTGTAACTATGACCCACTCAAAATAGTCAAGCAATGTGCCTCTACATCGGAGCTTCAAGCGGAGAACCTGAAAACCATCTCTTCAGATTACCGGGCACTCTTTGCAGTTGGCTATGTTGAGCTAAGTTACTCGATTTCCTTTTTATCTCCCAATCTTGACAATTTACTGTTATCTCAATTACACATACATTTGGTTAGTCATGTTGCATAATGCGCCTTGCTAATATTCACTGTTTCCATAGCCATTACTTATTCATGTGTATGTTACTTTTTAGTGATGCAGCATTTCTCTCTTAAATAGTAACCACTAATCTGATAGATGGTGTAGAGTTGACTCTGAGAGGAATAAAGTTATGCTTTCTCACGGAGTCCGCCATCTCAGTATGAGCTTAGAGCGTTTCTAACATTCTATCCGATGATTCTCCATATCTGCAGGTCTAATAGCATTATTTGCCTTACAGGTTGCCTTTGAAGGAGTTGGTCATATTTAAATTCACAATTTGTTTCCTTCAGTCAATATTGAATAGCCATTGTTACTCAACTCCTGTTCAAATGGCACGTTCACAGCGCTGTAATCACTGGTTTGGGCTCATTGGACATTGTGACAATCACGTGAGCCAATCCAATCACAGCTGCACATTCTGTCCTTGACCCTGCCTTGAACCAATTATTTATCAGATGAAGTGACTTTACAGATGCGATCAACATTCTGTTGATTGCCTCATGTGGTTCTGAGAAGGCGAGGGTGAGAACTGATGTCGGTGGTGATTGGATGCATGGGCTGTGTGACCATCACAATGGTCCCGACGTTGCCAACAGAAAGTGAAACGGCATCCAGAACAGAATATGTGAGTACAAGGGTCTATGTATTTACTACATGGGGAACGACATGGAATCCAATTGTGGACAATCTCTTTTCTAAGTCCATGTAATCCGGGTATTAACACCATATTAGGTGGTTCCCATTACTAGCGGTTTGTGCCGGCTCCTGGGTGATGCATCAGTTTTTGGCACTCATTGATTCCATTGGGCCGGAGAACGAGTTGTGGGTTGGTATCGCGCAGTTAATGTTCCTTTGCCCATGGTTCCAGTTGGATTCAGTGTCTAAGATTTTTTGTGGAGACAAATCTGCCATCTTGTTGCGTTCAGGTAACTGTGAAAGCAAACATGAACCTTCGGATCTGCCTGGATACGATAGGACCGTTGTGCAATCTGAATGGGGCAGCTATGACAACAGGATTCATCAAACTCCATGGATACTGGTGGATCCTTGGATTTCTGGTCCATGTTCTCTCCGACACTGCGATGCACATAACACCTCCAATGGATCCCTGTCAAATATGGACAGACGGATGTCTCCCCGATTCTGTGTCGGGAGAGATCCAGGTCGTTTCTCTTTCATGCCCCAAATTCAAAAACGTAGTTGGGAATCAAGCCTGGTCATGGTCAAATATAGTCATCCGGTGTTGTGTACAGAGATCATATCATTTTGGTAAAAAGGCTGAAATATTTCTATTATTCCATAACAAGGTATGAAATTTTACTATTGCAAAGACAGAAACTAAATTACACATTTACAATGTTACTTTCTATTGCCTTATAATTTTACTGGGATATATTGAAGCCTTAGTGAGCTGCTTTGCAACCAGTGTTGCGGTGACTCAGTAACTATTGTCAGTCTTCGCATGGGCCGACACGCAATGAAATGGCACTTGTGCCGTTTGCCAGTGGTTGAATGAAGAGTTGAGACATGAGACCTCGTCCTTTATCGTTAGCACATAAACTCAGGACAGGGAAGACTCCTTAGCTGGACCTGTGGATCTGTCACTCAGGAGAAGTTGAGTCTTCTCTGTGAGGCCAAGTAGAGTGCTATTTGTATCCAAGGAATTATTGCATTTTATGGAATGTACGCAATATGAGACCGATTACCCCTAGGAATGTTTGCACCCTAAATCTGGACAATCGGTTGTGAGTGTCACAGTGTTATATCTCATGACTTCGTATACTTATAAGATAGATGGGTAGATCAAGGAGGAGTATTAGAATGGGCTTTGTGCAGGTCAATGTATTATTTTTAAAGTTTAATCCTATTAGATGATGTAGCCGGCAGCAGACGTATATGTATAACTACACTGTGCTTGTCAAGGTTGTCTCACTATATTGGCTACTACCATAGTACGCCCTACATTAATGTACGGATACTTGCTAGTGAATAGAGGAGTTCGCCACTCCCTCAACATTGCATATTACAACACCAGTAGGGATAGGAGTCGGAATTGTGGAAGTCAAGGATTTTGATTAGACATTGTTTGAATAATATCGTCAAATGTTGTATAAACAATGGAAAAAGAATTTTTCAAAAGCCATACTCAACTCTATTCAGTATAATATTGGCCCACTGTTGCCAGAAATACAAGTAGGATGTCTTATATTGCCAAACAGTCATGAAGGTTATTATGTTTTCTGAGAGATGCACTGGACAAAGTCCCTTAAGACTCACCGTGGCGGCTTCCTTTGCAATTGTAGACTAATGGGTCCCACACTTACTTGGATTGGAGATCATTTGCCAGTGTGACCCCCAAGTCTGTTCTGTATTCATCATTAGTGGGCTCAAAGGTACTCAAGTGTTAGGCACTATTAGCAAGATGATGGGCCTGGCATTATCGGTCCATGTTTGAAAAAATCGAATGCCTTCGATACACTTACATGGAAATGGAACACTTCATACAATTCCATTGTGTCAGAGATCGTTGTTTACTGTGAATGAATGAGCAGAGCAAGTCCTGCTCTAAACATTTGCCACTACAACACATAATCTAGGAATAGAATGTGTGAAATTCCCTTCAGGAGGCGGTATTTATGGGACATCTGTCCACATGGTCTCCAGACCAAGTCCTAGCTATTGTACGCAAGGACAAAACAGGTCTAATTGCATTAACGTTTTTGAGAGACAACTACCAATTTATCAGACTCATTTGCTATCCTTCGCATCTGAAGGACATTTCCGTCAATTGCCTTTGACGTCCCTAAATGGTGTATTGTGACTATTTAACAACCACATTTCCTTGTAGGTGGTTTGCATTCTACACTGTGGAGGCTTATCCAGGCCTTTGGTGTATGATGTGCTCCATTTTCCAAGTTGCTAGTCCAGAAATGGATCATCATGTTGAAATAATGTGTATTGGCTATGAGAATGGGTCCCAGGAGCAATTCCTTCAATACCACAACAATGAAGGCTGCACATTGCTTGAGTCCCATTGAAGTCAGCAGCTCTGTCCTGTTTTTCCTGGATTTGTCCGTTCAATTAAGTCACAGTTTGTGATGTCATTGGTCAACATATTGCTATTGTGGAGCTGCCAGCTAGGGATCTTCCCATTATATGTAGGAGGGTGGTTGTTACTGCCTTGCCAATGCATAGCTGGTATGGGGTGTGCACGGATGACAGGGTAGAGGCCCGCTGCCACCTGTCCTCTGAGCTTTTGTGCCAATCAGCTTAGGGTTGTGTGTAGGAGTCGACGTCCGTTTCGTTCAGGGGATTCATTTTACGCTTTGGTGGGTAGAGAAAGGACGGTACTGGAATTCGTATCTCCCTTAGTGTGTGGAGACGGCTGGGAAGGTTTCGTGACGTCCGGTCTGGTTTCTCTCTGACCAGTATTCTGGGTCTATGGACCATGCAGGTTTTATCCCACCTTGTATAAGGAGTTTCATGCGCTCATGGTTGATGTTATATTTCCTTGTGGACTCCATTATCCTTGCTCCGCAGAACTGAAGGTTTTGTGGTAGTTGCTGTGCTTCATGAGTCAACTGAGTAAGGTTTTTGTTACCTTTCCCAATTGGTGCTGTTTTTTGCCTTGTGTATTGTCTTTAGTTTTTTTGTTATTGGAGGGTCTAACGAACCTATACATCTGATCTTAGATTAAGGTAGTTGCAAGGATCAGGAGAGGGACGAGGTTCGTGTCCGGCCGACATTTGCCTTAAAATGTCTCAGGAGTCAGGGCAAGCAGGGGCAATGCCCTATTATGACTAGGGTACCCTCTCTTTGTGCCATACCATTTAGGGACCCATTTATTCCCCCCCCCCAGTCGGGGTCCTACCTGAGTGCTCTAACGCTCTCAGCGGACAGTATCAACATGCAATACTGTAACTGAAGGACAGGGGAGGAACCGATGTTATTCCTTTCTTATGGATCCAGTGCTGCTTTGCAGCAGTTGAGGTCCCTGTCTTGGAGGTTGGGACCTCGGTTCGGCCTTATCAGGCCGCCTAACTGCAAAAGTGGTGTCTTGCGGAAATCAAGATTGGTAGGTCCAGACCTGCAAACCTAAGGTTGCCTCTCCTGACAGTCTTTCCCCGGAGATAGCGGGAAGTTTACTTTGATTCAAAGAGCCTGTAAATTATATTTAGGTTAGGCCGTTATCTTCTATGGTGATGGAGCAGACAGCGTCTGAGGATGATTTGGTCGCTACTGCGGGAGATCTCCCCAGGTGTCCTGGGCTTTTCTCGTCCACCGATAACTGTACTTGTGCTCCGGGCATCTGTGGAGAATTTTTTGTACGTCCTGGGGGCCTACATTAGATGACCCTGCGAACGGTTCCGTCTTTGGCCTAATCACAAGGTTACGCCATCGTCCGCCAGGGGACCTCGTGTGGGAAGATATTGTTATGAGTTCCGCGGTGGGCTACTGGGAACGAGTGGAAGATCTGGCCGTCTGGAGTTCACTCTTGTCAGGGTCTTTAGGACCCAGGCTGAGGCTCTTGCGACTTTATAGGACTTCATCGCCTCCCTGGTGGCTATGTCGTATATTCGTTGTGGATAGACGCCTTCCAGAGAGCTGAGGTGTGAGAAGCTGCTGTCTACTGGAGACATTTTCGTGGTGATTCCCATGTGTTACCTGGAGGTCTAGTGTATGGGGAGTCGTTCCTCCCGAGTGCGGAGGCTAACGATGCAGCTAGGAGGTGCGGCGGCCTCGAGGTTCTCGGCGCCGGTACCTCGGAGGAACTGAAGGGAGTGGGGTCTGTGTTTTTGCTGTAGGGAAGGGGGCACCATTTTTATAGTGGGCCTGATCCCTACACCCCTAAACGGACTGTGGGTGGCCTGGCTTCTGGTGACTATGGGGGGTGTGATGTGTACGAGCGGGAGGAGTTTTGTTTCCTCCATTTGGACTTCCCTGTTTCCCTAAGTGCGGAGGTGCGCTGGAGGGCAACGGGGGTATTTCTGTCGTTTGTGGATATGGTGCTGGGGATCAGCATGGTGGAGTGCTCCATTTTGGTAGGACGCTCATGGGCTTAAAGCTGTAATTTATTGTCTGCGCCATCCGTATCTATGGCCATGACTCAGCACCTTGCTCAAGGTTATCTCACACATATCGTACATGACATTAAGTTGACGGTTGGATCCCAACATCAAGAGACGATATCTTGCTATGTTCTGAGACGGTCTCCCCGCTCCCATTGTCCTGGGCTTGCCATGGTTGATTAAACATAATCCCGTAGTGGATTGGCAGTCCCGGGACATTGTGGAATGGAGTGATTTTTGTTCTGAGAATTGTTTGGTTACCTCGTTTTCGGTGGTGTCTGCGGTATCTCTGCCCCCGTTCCTATCGGAGTATGAGGATGTGTTCTCAGAGAAGGGTGCCAAGACCTGCCCCCCCATCGGGCATATGATTGCCCAATCAACCTCGTTCCCGGAGTTAAACTGCCCAAAGCTAGGATGTTTACTATATCGGGTCCGGAAAGACAGGCGATGAAGGATTTCATTTCCGAGAGTCTGCAGACGGGTCACATCAGGCCCTCAACCTCGCCGGTTGCGGCTGGTTTCTTTTTTGTTAAGAAAAAAGATGGGGGCCTCCGTCCTTGCTTGGATTTCCGGGAGTTGAATCGGATTACTGTCCGTGATCCGTACCCCCTCCCTCTGATTCCTGATTTATTCAGTCAGGTAGTGGGTGCTAAATGGTTCTCCAAGTTGGATTTGAGGGGGGCCTACAACCTGATTAGGGTCAGAGAGGGGGATGAATGGAAGACGGCATTTAATACCCCGGACGGCCATTTTGAAAGTCTCGTAATGCCGTTCGGGCTCACTAATGCCCCTGCGGTTTTCCAACACTTTGTCAATGACATATTCCATCATTTGGTGGGTAGATTTGTGGTTGTTTACTTAGATGATATCTTGATCTATTCCCCGATTTGGAGACGCATCAGTCCCATGTCAAGCAGGTGTTACAGGTCTTACGAGACAATAAGCTGTATGCTAAACTCGAGAAATGTGTCTTCGCCGTTCAGGAGGTACGGTTTTTGGGGTAACCTCCTGTCGCCGTTGGGTTTTCGGATGGATCCGGAAAAAGTCCGGGCGGTGTTGGACTGGGAACAACCGGACAATCTACGGGCATTGCAACGTTTTTTGGGGTTTACCAACTTTTACCGTAAATTTATTCGGAACTATTCGGTGCTGGTGACGCCTCTTACGGACATGACTAGGAAGGGGACAGATTTTTCCGTGTGGTCGGAGTCTGCTCGCCGGGCTTTCTCCTCCCTAAAGCGTTGTTTTGTTTCCGCACCTATTCTCCGTCAGCCCGATCTTTCTCAGCCCTTCGTGGTGGAGGTGGATGCGTCGGAGGTGGGGGTGGGGGCTGTATTGTCGCAAGGCCCTTCGCCTGGGAGATGGGTGCCCTGCGCGTTCTTCTCCAAGAAGTTGTCGTCGGCCGAGAGGAATTATGATGTTGGTAATAGGGAGCTGTTGGCTATTAAATTGGCTTTTGAGAATGGCGTCACTGGCTGGAGGGGGCTGTCCATCCCATCACGGTTATTACCGACCACAAGAACCTGTCTTACCTTGAGTCCGCCAAGCGTCTCAATCCCCGGCAGGCTCGGTGGTCCTTGTTTTTCACGAGATTTGATATTACCGTCACTTACCGTCCGGGGGTTGAGAACGTGAAGGCTGATGCATTGTCGCGTAGTTTCCCGGGTGGTAGTGCTCATGAGAGTCCCGTTCCCATCTTACAGGAGGGGGTGGTTGTTTCTGCTCTTTGCCCTGATCTGGAGGGGGAGGTGTTGAAGGTCCAGGGGGGCGCCCCTGCCTCCTGTCCTTCTGGGAGACTTTTTGTGCCATCATCTTTGCGTCTCAGGGTGCTGTCAGAGCATCACGACTCCGTATTGGCAGGGCATCCCGGCAGTAGGGCCACCTTCGATCTTTTATCTCGCCGCTTTTGGTGGCCGGGGTTGAGGAAGGACGTAGCGGAATTCGTATCTGCCTGTAGTGTGTGTGCACGGGCTAAGGTTCCGCATACCCGTCCGGCTGGTTCTCTCTTGCCATTGTCTATTCCTGAGAGGCCATGGACGCATGTGTCAATGGATTTTATCACCGATCTCCCGGCGTCGGCAGGCAAGACGGTAGTGCTGGTAGTGGTTGTAGTAATACTAAGATGGTTTCGCCTTTGTGCGCATAGCTAGGCGACTCCTAATGCCTCGACCTGGCACAGGTGTTGTAGGTGAATTGTGAAGCCTTCCAGGAGTCCTCACGTGGTAGGTTTCTGTATCGTTGGTTACTCAGTTGTGTCTCCAATTTTGGAAGGTATTGTTGTGCTCGTTAGGTATTGAGTTTCAGTCTATCTTTTGATTTATCATCCTCGTCATAATGGGTGCTAGACCAGACGTAGAATCAGAATTTGGAGACTTATGTGTAGGTGTTTTGTCTTGACAATCAGGAAGACTGTTCCGGGAAGTTATCTGCCCTTGGCGAATTTGCTCTTAAAATGTCTCCAGAGAGTACAATGGCAATGATCACACGTTCACCATTCGGTGCATAGGGTTTCATCCCAGATTGAGATATTTTAGTGGTACTAGTCCTAGGATTCCTGGGAGGATCGATTTACCATCATCCTTATCCTCAGTTTGCGGGCGGTGTACAGATGTAGCTTGAAGCTCTTAGGCGATCAGTTATAACTATGCTATGACAGTAAGCTGAGCGCCAGGTCCGGACCTGTGTGTGAATGACTACGTGTGGTTGTCTACCAAGAATGTGAAGTTGAAGGTACCCTCTTGGAAGTTGGGGCCCAGGTTTATTGGCCCTTATCAGATAACCGCCGTTATCAATCCCGTGGCGTTTCGTCTTGCGTTACCTCCCGCTCTTAAAATCCACAATGTATTTCATAGGTCGCTCCTCAAACCGTATGTGCCGTCGTCCTAACCCGTCTCCTTTGCCCCGGAGCCCATCTGCGTGGCGGGGAATTTGGAATTTGAGATCTCAAAGGTGGTTGATTCTCGCAGGTTACGCCGTTCTCTTCAGTATTTGGTGCACTGGAGGGGATACGGTCCTGAGGGAGCGGATGTGGGTGCCGGCGTCGGAAGTCTCCGCCGCTAGGCTGGTCCGCGCTTTTCACCGTTCCCATCCGGATAAGCCTGGTCCTGAGTGTCCGGGGGCCACTCGTGGACGGGGGGGTACTGTCACGGGTGGCACGGATGACAGGGTAGAGGCCACGCGCAGACGGTCCCAGCGTTTGGCCAATCAGCCATAAGGTTTGAGGACGGTCCGTCTTTCAGGGGCATTTACCTTCTGTGTAGATAAAGAGAAGGTATGATAAGATCTCCCTATCATGGGGAGACGGCTGGGAAGGTCTTGTGCTCGGTCTGGTTTCTACACCAGTATTCTGGGTCTCTAGGACCCAGCAGGTTCTTCCACCTTTATAAGGAGTTTCATTGCCCTCCCTCGGTGCATGTGATATTTCCTTGTGGACTCATTATCCTTGCTCCAGCAGAAGCTGAGGTTGTGGAAGTTGCTGTGCTCTGCTGCAAGATAAGTGTTTTTCTTTCCCCATTGTCTGTTTTTTCCTTGTGTTTGTCTTTAGTTGTTAGTGGAGGGGTCTAGTGAACCTCTCCATCTGATCCTTAGATAAGGTAGTTGCAAGGATCAGAGAGGGGACGAGGTTCGTGGTCGGCGACAGTTGAGGAAACTGTATAGGGACGTTAGGGCAGACAGGGGCAGCCCTAGTAAGACTAGGGGTCACCCTCTCCCTCTTGTGCCCATAGCTTTAGGGACTCCTTATTCCCCCCCCCCGTCGTGGTCCTACGCTGAGTGCCTCTCCCGCTCTCAGCGTGACATTATCACCTGCCAATACTGTAACTGAAGGACAGGGGAGGAACCGATTTTTTCTTCCTTTCCTTATGGATCCTGTGTCTGCTTTGGCCCAGCAGCTGCAGTCCCTGTCTTTGGAGGTTGCGGACCTTCGGTCGGCTTTACAGGGCCCGCAACTGCAAAATGGTGTCTTGGGGAATCAAGCATTGGGTCAGGCCAGACCTGAACCTAAGGTTGCCCTCCCTGACAGGTTTTCAGGAGATAGCGATAAGTTTACTGTGTTCAAAGAGGCCTGTAAATTATATTTTAGGCTTAGGCCTTATTCCACTGGTGATGAGCAGCAGCGTGTAGGAATTATTATGTCGCTACTGCAGGGAGATCCCCAGTCCTGGGCTTTCTCTCTGCCACAGGACTCTACTTGTCTCCGCTCTGTGGATGAATTTTTTGACGCCCTGGGCCTCATATATGATGACCCTGACCGTGTCTCTTTGGCTGAATCCAGGTTACGCCATCTCCGCCAGGGGACTCGGTCGGCGGAATCATATTGTTCTGAGTTCCGCAGGTGGGCTACGGACACGAAGTGGAACGATCCGGCACTCTGGAGTCACTTTTGTCAGGGTCTTTCGGAGAGGCTGAAGGACGCTCTGGCGGTTTATGAGACCCCTCCGTCCCTGGAGGCGGCTATGTCGTTAGCTATTCGTATGGATAGACGCCTCCAGGAGCGGAGGGGTAGACCTCCTGTTACTGGGAGCCATTCTCGTGGTGATTCCTGGTTACCGGGAGGTCACGCAGAGGGTGAGTCGTTCCTCCCGAGTGCGGAGGAACCGATGCAGCTAGGAGGTGCGGCGGCCTCGAGGTTCTCCGCCGGTACCTCCCGGGGCAAGGGGAAGGGGGTCTTGTTTTTTCTGTGGGAAGGGGGACCATTTTATTGGGGCCTGTCCCTACACCCCTAAACGGACTGGGGGGCCTGGACCTTCTGTGACTATGGGGGGTGTGGAGGTGGTCGAGCGGGAGTGTGTGTATCCTCCATTTGTACTTCCCGTTTCCTCCTAAGTGCGGAGGTGGCGCTGGAGGGCACAACGGAGGGTATTTCTGTGTTTGTGGATAGTGGTGCGGGGGTCAGCATGGTGGATGCTCATTTTGTAGACGCTCATGGGCTTAACTGCTGTTTATTGTCTCGCCCCATCCGTATCTATGCCATCGACTCAGCACCTCTTGCTCAAGGTAGTCTCACACATATCGTACATGACATTAAGTTGACGGTTGGATCCCAACATCAAGAGACGATATCTTGCTATGTTCTAGACGGTCTCCCCGCTCCCATTGTCCTGGGCTTGCCATGGTTGATTAAACATAATCCCGTAGTGGATTGGCAGTCCCGGGACATTGTGGAATGGAGTGATTTTTGTTCTGAGAATTGTTTGGTTACCTCGTTTTCGGTGGTGTCTGCGGTATCTCTGCCCCCGTTCCTATCGGAGTATGAGGATGTGTTCTCAGAGAAGGGGTGCCAAGACCTGCCCCCCCATCGGGCATATGATTGCCCAATCAACCTCGTTCCCGGAGTTAAACTGCCCAAAGCTAGGATGTTTACTATATCGGGTCCGGAAAGACAGGCGATGAAGGATTTCATTTCCGAGAGTCTGCAGACGGGTCACATCAGGCCCTCAACCTCGCCGGTTGCGGCTGGTTTCTTTTTTGTTAAGAAAAAAGATGGGGGCCTCCGTCCTTGCTTGGATTTCCGGGAGTTGAATCGGATTACTGTCCGTGATCCGTACCCCCTCCCTCTGATTCCTGATTTATTCAGTCAGGTAGTGGGTGCTAAATGGTTCTCCAAGTTGGATTTGAGGGGGGCCTACAACCTGATTAGGGTCAGAGAGGGGGATGAATGGAAGACGGCATTTAATACCCGGACGGCCATTTTGAAAGTCTCGTAATGCCGTTCGGGCTCACTAATGCCCCTGCGGTTTTCCAACACTTTGTCAATGACATATTCCATCATTTGGTGGGTAGATTTGTGGTTGTTTACTTAGATGATATCTTGATCTATTCCCCGATTTGGAGACGCATCAGTCCCATGTCAAGCAGGTGTTACAGGTCTTACGAGACAATAAGCTGTATGCTAAACTCGAGAAATGTGTCTTCGCCGTTCAGGAGGTACGGTTTTTGGGGTACCTCCTGTCGCCGTTGGGTTTTCGGATGGATCCGGAAAAAGTCCGGGCGGTGTTGGACTGGGAACAACCGGACAATCTACGGGCATTGCAACGTTTTTTGGGGTTTACCAACTTTTACCGTAAATTTATTCGGAACTATTCGGTGCTGGTGACGCCTCTTACGGACATGACTAGGAAGGGGACAGATTTTTCCGTGTGGTCGGAGTCTGCTCGCCGGGCTTTCTCCTCCCTAAAGCGTTGTTTTGTTTCCGCACCTATTCTCCGTCAGCCCGATCTTTCTCAGCCCTTCGTGGTGGAGGTGGATGCGTCGGAGGTGGGGGTGGGGGCTGTATTGTCGCAAGGCCCTTCGCCTGGGAGATGGGTGCCCTGCGCGTTCTTCTCCAAGAAGTTGTCGTCGGCCGAGAGGAATTATGATGTTGGTAATAGGGAGCTGTTGGCTATTAAATTGGCTTTTGAGGAATGGCGTCACTGGCTGGAGGGGGCTGTCCATCCCATCACGGTTATTACCGACCACAAGAACCTGTCTTACCTTGAGTCCGCCAAGCGTCTCAATCCCCGGCAGGCTCGGTGGTCCTTGTTTTTCACGAGATTTGATATACCGTCACTTACCGTCCGGGGTTGAGAACGTGAAGGCTGATGCATTGTCGCGTAGTTTCCCGGGTGGTAGTGCTCATGAGAGTCCCGTTCCCATCTTACAGGAGGGGGTGGTTGTTTCTGCTCTTTGCCCTGATCTGGAGGGGGAGGTGTTGAAGGTCCAGGGGGGCGCCCCTGCCTCCTGTCCTTCTGGGAGACTTTTTGTGCCATCATCTTTGCGTCTCAGGGTGCTGTCAGAGCATCACGACTCCGTATTGGCAGGGCATCCCGGCAGTAGGGCCACCTTCGATCTTTTATCTCGCCGCTTTTGGTGGCCGGGGTTGAGGAAGGACGTAGCGGAATTCGTATCTGCCTGTAGTGTGTGTGCACGGGCTAAGGTTCCGCATACCCGTCCGGCTGGTTCTCTCTTGCCATTGTCTATTCCTGAGAGGCCATGGACGCATGTGTCAATGGATTTTATCACCGATCTCCCGGCGTCGGCAGGCAAGACGGTAGTGCTGGTAGTGGTTGATAGATTCAGTAAGATGGTTCGCTTTGTGGCACTGCCCGCACTTCCTAATGCTCGGACACTGGCACAGGTGTTTGTAGGTGAGATTGTGAAGCTTCATGGAGTTCCCTCCGAGGTGGTTTCTGATCGTGGTACTCAGTTTGTCTCCAAGTTTTGGAAGGCTTTTTTGTGCACGTTTAGGTATTGCTTTGTCCTTCTCTTCTGCTTTTCATCCTCAGTCTAATGGGCAGACCGAACGTATGAATCAGAATTTGGAGACTTATCTGAGGTGTTTTGTCTCTGACAATCAGGAGACTTGGGCGAGTTATCTGCCCTTGGCCGAATTTGCCCTTAATAATCGTCTCCAGGAGTCCACTGGCAAGTCACCGTTCTTCGGTGCATATGGGTTTCATCCTCAGTTTGGTACTTTTAGTGGTACTAGTCCTTCCGGAGTTCCTGAGGAGGACCGATTTACCTCATCCCTCTCCTCAGTTTGGCGGGGGGTACAGAGTAGCTTGAAGCTCTTAGGCGACAGGTACAAACGTATGGCTGACAGGAAGCGTGCGCCAGGTCCGGACCTGTGTGTGAATGACTACGTGTGGTTGTCTACCAAGAATGTGAAGTTGAAGGTACCCTCTTGGAAGTTGGGGCCCAGGTTTATTGGCCCTTATCAGATAACCGCCGTTATCAATCCCGTGGCGTTTCGTCTTGCGTTACCTCCCGCTCTTAAAATCCACAATGTATTTCATAGGTCGCTCCTCAAACCGTATGTGCCGTCGTCTAACCCGTCTCCTTTGCCCCCGGAGCCCATCTGCGTGGCGGGGAATTTGGAATTTGAGATCTCAAAGGTGGTTGATTCTCGCAGGTTACGCCGTTCTCTTCAGTATTTGGTGCACTGGAGGGGATACGGTCCTGAGGAGCGGATGTGGGTGCCGGCGTCGGAAGTCTCCGCCGCTAGGCTGGTCCGCGCTTTTCACCGTTCCCATCCGGATAAGCCTGGTCCTGAGTGTCCGGGGGCCACTCGTGGACGGGGGGGTACTGTCACGGGTGGCACGGATGACAGGGTAGAGGCCACGCGCAGACGGTCCCAGCGTTTGGCCAATCAGCCATAAGGTTTGAGGACGGTCCGTCTTTCAGGGGCATTTACCTTCTGTGTAGATAAAGAGAAGGTATGATAAGATCTCCCTATCATGGGGAGACGGCTGGGAAGGTCTTGTGCTCGGTCTGGTTTCTACACCAGTATTCTGGGTCTCTAGGACCCAGCAGGTTCTTCCCACCTTTATAAGGAGTTTCATTGCCCTCCCTCGGTGCATGTGATATTTCCTTGTGGACTCATTATCCTTGCTCCAGCAGAAGCTGAGGTTGTGGAAGTTGCTGTGCTCTGCTGCAAGATAAGTGTTTTTCTTTCCCCATTGTCTGTTTTTTCCTTGTGTTTGTCTTTAGTTGTTAGTGGAGGGGTCTAGTGAACCTCTCCATCTGATCCTTAGATAAGGTAGTGCAAGGATCAGAGAGGGACGAGGTTCGTGGTCGGCGACAGTTGAGGAAACTGTATAGGGACGTTAGGGCAGACAGGGGCAGCCCTAGTAAGACTAGGGGTCACCCTCTCCCTCTTGTGCCCATAGCTTTAGGGACTCCTTATTCCCCCCCCCCGTCGTGGTCCTACGCTGAGTGCCTCTCCCGCTCTCAGCGTGACATTATCACCTGCCAATACTGTAACTGAAGGACAGGGGAGGAACCGATTTTTCTTCCTTTCCTTATGGATCCTGTGTCTGCTTTGGCCCAGCAGCTGCAGTCCCTGTCTTTGGAGGTTGCGGACCTTCGGTCGGCTTTACAGGGCCCGCAACTGCAAAATGGTGTCTTGGGGAATCAAGCATTGGGTCAGGCCAGACCTGAACCTAAGGTTGCCCTCCCTGACAGGTTTTCAGGAGATAGCGATAAGTTTACTGTGTTCAAAGAGGCCTGTAAATTATATTTTAGGCTTAGGCCTTATTCCACTGGTGATGAGCAGCAGCGTGTAGGAATTATTATGTACATATCGTACATGACATTAAGTTGACGGTTGGATCCCAACATCAAGAGACGATATCTTGCTATGTTCTAGACGGTCTCCCCGCTCCCATTGTCCTGGGCTTGCCATGGTTGATTAAACATAATCCCGTAGTGGATTGGCAGTCCCGGGACATTGTGGAATGGAGTGATTTTTGTTCTGAGAATTGTTTGGTTACCTCGTTTTCGGTGGTGTCTGCGGTATCTCTGCCCCCGTTCCTATCGGAGTATGAGGATGTGTTCTCAGAGAAGGGGTGCCAAGACCTGCCCCCCATCGGGCATATGATTGCCCAATCAACCTCGTTCCCGGAGTTAAACTGCCCAAAGCTAGGATGTTTACTATATCGGGTCCGGAAAGACAGGCGATGAAGGATTTCATTTCCGAGAGTCTGCAGACGGGTCACATCAGGCCCTCAACCTCGCCGGTTGCGGCTGGTTTCTTTTTTGTTAAGAAAAAAGATGGGGGCCTCCGTCCTTGCTTGGATTTCCGGGAGTTGAATCGGATTACTGTCCGTGATCCGTACCCCCTCCCTCTGATTCCTGATTTATTCAGTCAGGTAGTGGGTGCTAAATGGTTCTCCAAGTTGGATTTGAGGGGGGCCTACAACCTGATTAGGGTCAGAGAGGGGGATGAATGGAAGACGGCATTTAATACCCCGGACGGCCATTTTGAAAGTCTCGTAATGCCGTTCGGGCTCACTAATGCCCCTGCGGTTTTCCAACACTTTGTCAATGACATATTCCATCATTTGGTGGGTAGATTTGTGGTTGTTTACTTAGATGATATCTTGATCTATTCCCCCGATTTGGAGACGCATCAGTCCCATGTCAAGCAGGTGTTACAGGTCTTACGAGACAATAAGCTGTATGCTAAACTCGAGAAATGTGTCTTCGCCGTTCAGGAGGTACGGTTTTTTGGGGTACCTCCTGTCGCCGTTGGGTTTTCGGATGGATCCGGAAAAAGTCCGGGCGGTGTTGGACTGGGAACAACCGGACAATCTACGGGCATTGCAACGTTTTTTTGGGGTTTACCAACTTTTACCGTAAATTTATTCGGAACTATTCGGTGCTGGTGACGCCTCTTACGGACATGACTAGGAAGGGGGACAGATTTTTCCGTGTGGTCGGAGTCTGCTCGCCGGGCTTTCTCCTCCCTAAAGCGTTGTTTTGTTTCCGCACCTATTCTCCGTCAGCCCGATCTTTCTCAGCCCTTCGTGGTGGAGGTGGATGCGTCGGAGGTGGGGGTGGGGGCTGTATTGTCGCAAGGCCCTTCGCCTGGGAGATGGGTGCCCTGCGCGTTCTTCTCCAAGAAGTTGTCGTCGGCCGAGAGGAATTATGATGTTGGTAATAGGGAGCTGTTGGCTATTAAATTGGCTTTTGAGGAATGGCGTCACTGGCTGGAGGGGGCTGTCCATCCCATCACGGTTATTACCGACCACAAGAACCTGTCTTACCTTGAGTCCGCCAAGCGTCTCAATCCCCGGCAGGCTCGGTGGTCCTTGTTTTTCACGAGATTTGATTTTACCGTCACTTACCGTCCGGGGGTTGAGAACGTGAAGGCTGATGCATTGTCGCGTAGTTTCCCGGGTGGTAGTGCTCATGAGAGTCCCGTTCCCATCTTACAGGAGGGGGTGGTTGTTTCTGCTCTTTGCCCTGATCTGGAGGGGGAGGTGTTGAAGGTCCAGGGGGGCGCCCCTGCCTCCTATCCTTCTGGGAGACTTTTTGTGCCATCATCTTTGCGTCTCAGGGTGCTGTCAGAGCATCACGACTCCGTATTGGAAGGGCATCCCGGCAGTAGGGCCACCTTCGATCTTTTATCTCGCCGCTTTTGGTGGCCGGGGTTGAGGAAGGACGTAGCGGAATTCGTATCTGCCTGTAGTGTGTGTGCACGGGCTAAGGTTCCGCATACCCGTCCGGCTGGTTCTCTCTTGCCATTGTCTATTCCTGAGAGGCCATGGACGCATGTGTCAATGGATTTTATCACCGATCTCCCGGCGTCGGCAGGCAAGACGGTAGTGCTGGTAGTGGTTGTAGTAAGACTAGGGGTCACCCTCTCCCTCTTGTGCCCATAGCTTTAGGGACTCCTTATTCCCCCCCCCCCCCGTCGTGGTCCTACGCTGAGTGCCTCTCCCGCTCTCAGCGTGACAATAGCTTTGTAAACTGTACTGTGTTATGTGATGTAAATGTGTTAACAATTTGTAGTGAAGTGTATTAGTTAGATAGGCTTTAGATTAAGAAGTTTTAACAGAGATAGCAGTAGGTGATGTTAAGTAATATGTAATGGGCAGAAAGGGAACCCTCATAGGGTGCTGAGTACCAAAAGAGTCAGATAAAGAAAGAGGTGTCTTATGTTGTATACGGCAATGTAATGAAACAAAACTGTTTAGTAAAGTTATCTGTTCCAGGAACTCTTGGGCATCCCTTGGTGTGTGTGTGGCAGTGCTATGACAAGATAGGTGCCGACCGAAAAGTACAAGTGAATGTCCCGCACCTCACACAGACTTACACACACACAATTTGACCCATTGGCAAAGCGAGATGCCAGAGTGGCAAGGAATATTGCTTCAATATGCCAAAGTGCATTCAATGTGGTAGATCATTGGCCAAACAACCATTGATAACCTTACTGATTGCATGCCAAGGAATGTACTGTAAGTGTACAGTATATAGCTGAAGACTCTAGTGTGCCAATACATTATAACTTGATAATGACAGTAAGTAGCAGTAAACAAACACTATTGCAGAATTCATTGACCACTACGTTTCTTTTTGGCTTACCTGGACACACCTTACAGCACTTCCCTTCGATTTTCTGAGGATATTTACAAGGGTATTTCTCGGGGCAGCTAATTTTCTTGCACTCTTGTTTTGTGAAGTTGCATGTACACAGCACACATTCCACCACTCCGAAGGCTCGCAAGCTCGGGTGCCAAGACTCTCCGTGGGAGTATGTTTTCCCATTTGAGACACATACTGCAAGGAACAAGGCAAATAAAAGCAGATGTTGCATGAGATCTGACAATATCCTGGTGAAATTTATTATGATAGAAAATTAAGATGCTGAAAGGGTTCAGTGAGTTAAGGGAACAATTCTTTTTTAAAAGACGAGGGCTGATCTGCCAACCATCATAGCAAGTACAACGTAGTCCAGAAGAAATCTCCTCCAAATGTGGTAAATAAAAACAGGTTGATAATCATCTTACAAGTTATGTCGTTCTGTCTTACTTAAGATTTCTTGCTTGGCAAAAACAGACTCAAGCGATTGCCAAATACCTTAACTAATATGGCATGCTATTCATCAACATAAAGCATCAACAGCAATTTTAAGCCAATTTTTTCAGTAGCCAATAAAACTAAGACCACCATTAGATGAACAAAGACTGAATAAAATAAAAATTACAATTATTTCATTATACAAGGGGAAATGTTCCAAAATTAATGCAATTGAAAAGTGGAGTAATTGTCCTTGTCAACCAGATTGCTGATTTCCTTTTACAAAAATCCTTTACAATACGAGATGGAATTCATTTGCTTTGGGCAACTGCACCACTTTTTTTGCACCAGTTTTTGTACCGGATATTATGAAAAAAGTCCCTTAATTTTGATTTGAGTTTATCTTATACCTTCATTTAAATCTACTGTACACCAATTTCTTCTTATTAGAGATTAAAGTATTGATTTCTATTAACCCTGGTTCAGTGTCCAGATCAGTAGTCTGTGGCTCGTGGATAAGAATTCTGACTCCTGCCTGCTGGATTCCCTGGCACCTCTTCTGATTTATAGGCTTGGCATGCCATCATCGTTAGGGCGTGAAGTATGCACGGAGTCGCACTGGGACTAATTGTTGATTCCCTTATCTCTAAAGGTACCGTTACACGAGGCAACATCAACGGCAACATCGCCCAAAAGTGAAGTAGTCATCACTGTTGCCATTGAAATCGTTAGTGCGTTGCAACATGTGACAGGGCGATTCAACTGCGATAAGTTGCGGAGTTGCCAGGTTTATGAACATGTTCTGAAACCTGGTGATGTTGCTCAGGCGATCTGCTAGTATCGCTCTGTGTGACACCGCAATAGCGATGTTGAAAGCAACTTCCCCTATTCATTACATTGATATGGATCACTCACTGGGTTGCTCATACCCAGCGAACGAAAGTTGCTTTCAACATCCTAGTTGCGTTGCCTGCGATATCTCTGCGTGTGACATCTACAAGGCAATCTTGGAAAAGTGTCAAAAACGTGAGCACTCCTGTGAAGTTGCCAGCAACATCGCAGCACCATTGCCGAGTGTAACGGTACCTTTAGTCTCATTCATTTCCTGCTGCCATCGCTACCTTACTTTATTTCATATTTCTTTACATATATAAGTAATCAAAATATTTGCCAACATTCTGTCAAATTTGAGCATGTTTTGGACCAACGACAAAGATTAATGTAGACCCAACCTAAAAGTAGACATTTCCCAAAGGTCCTGGGGGTGGGATTGTACAGTAACATCTTTATTTCACTAATTGAGATTTTATTAATGTGGGTTTAGAATTCCTTATGAAGCCAACTTCATCATCCCATCATAACTAATTGACAGTCAACAAACTGCTTGTGCCTAAATTAATTTTAGGGATATTATAGTTCCAGACAATAAGGATTTTCATTGTCTGATGAGAATACACATTTCTGGCTTATTTTCTGTAATTATTTTTCACAATTTTAAGATCTCTGCAAGCTTGTCATGGTTTGGGTCCAATGAAAATCAATGTTGTCCTGATGAGGTGACTCGCTACTTTTTTGTAATGAAGTATGCACCTATGTGCATATCACATCCACTGGACAAACGTCATTCACTGGAAGGAAACAATGAAGGCTACTATTGAAGGTTCTGCAGCTTAACTTCTAGCATCCAATTGCAGCTTGGAAATAAATACAGGCACATGGTAAATGGTAGCCACCACTGCACACCTTCGCCATGACATTCCTTGAAGTGATGATACGGCCCTCACAGAGCACTGATCTCAACATCATCGAGTCTGCCTGGAATTCCATGAACAGAAAAAAGGATTTGCACAAGCCTACAACCATCGGAAGATCGGTGGTTAGTTCTTCTAGATGTTTGGAAGAACGTCCCTAGCGAGTTCTTTCTAAAACTGTGTGCAAGTGTACATAGAAGAGGTAATGTTTTGATGTGATTTTGAAGGCAAAGGGGGTTCATACCAAATTTTGATTTTAGGTTTTTATTTTGTTAATTCAATTTGAATTTTGTTACATGATAAAAATAAATTATTAGCACTTCTATTTTTGAAAGGATTCTTATTTTGCACAATTTTTCCACACCAGCGTAAAACATATGCAGTCTTGGACATTATGTGATGGCCAAAGTAAGGGAAAATGATGTACAGCATCTTATCGGGCAAGTGTTACCGGTAGTGAATAATAATGGATCTGTGGTCTAATTGAAATACATATTGTAAACATACTTTAATAAAGGTATTAAAGGGTTTAAAACTGAATTCCAGACAATCCCTCTAAGAAAAACAAGCCAAAATCTGTTCTTCCATGAGAATCTAAAATGATACCTGAAATCTTTCTCTTTTGATAAGGTTCCACTAACCTCTTCTCCCCAAGCATACAGTTTCAGAATACTACATTACAGCTTTCACATCTGAAACTCAAACCCTCACTCCCCCACTTGTCTTACTAAAATACAGAATACTGCAACATTCAACTTTGAGGTCAACATACAGTTTGCCACTGCCAGTCCCTCATTATTTTATAAGCTCTGCTACTCGAACCATTTGCTAGACTTCGAAAAAAGTAGACCATATTATTTAATATGGCACCTCTTAAAACTACCGTTTATGTTTAACTGTGTCAGGCATACAAGACTGCTCTGCAGACTCTCTGAACTCCTCTGCAGTGTGATTAGTTTGAATGGGAGTACATTTCCTTGTGTTCATCAAGGGTTAATGTCAGTTTCTGCTGTATCAGGAGCTGCGGTTTACCACTCCTCCAGCCTTTAAATAGTCCCATGACCCATTACCTGATGTCGCTCATAGAGTTCATTCTCTGTTTGATCGTGAGCTGTGTGGATGCTGAGTGCAGTTCCTGCTAAAGCCTTCCTGAAGCTATTTTTTCCTTGGAGATTGCCATTGTGTGTGGGGAGTTGCTGTTCCTATCCTAATACCTGGGTGGAGGTGAAGAGATGTTTGCCTAAGGCTGGTTAGGAGCAGGGCAAGGGTGGCAGCCCAGATGTCCTTACCTTCAGAGGTAATTCTGGGAACAGGTTCAGATAGGGACCCCCAGTCTGAGGGTCAGACTAGTTAACTTTGCCCAACACTATCATCTTGCTTCATTACCTTTATCCATTATAACCACCCCGTTACAACCTGGTTTTAAGGTGGAAAGAGTTGAGCTTTATGTCCCCTTATATATTGTATTTGTAGTTGACATATTTATGTTTTTTTCTGTAGATAAATGGTTTGCTGTGTTTAGATGATTTTCACAAATCTGTTAACAATAAAAGTTTAACAATTTACAGCACCAAAGAAAATGACAGGTTTATACATAATTAATATGATTACATTTTTTTATTTATTATACCTTCTACCTTTACTTTACACCTTTGTATCAGTTGAAATTTTCAAACAAAATCTTTAATATGTGCTGTCATACTTTCCGGAAGTTGTGTGAGACAATGTTATTTGTTTACTATGGGATTAAGATCTAACAGGCAGGTAGTTAGCTTACTACCTGCCTGATGTGCCTGGCGCTCACAGACTACTTCCTGCTGATGATCCAGTGGTTTCCGCTGATGTCAACAAAGCAACCGCTTATCTTCTGCTCTGGTCTGTGGACAGCCAGTGATTGCCGACATCATGCTTATTGACAGCCGCCTGCCAACTGCTTAACTGCGCGGAGCTGGCTGTCAATCAACATGAAGTCACAGTCACGCCTCATCAACAGACCTGGAGCTGGGTAGCTAGCAACTACCTACCTGTAGGTCCACGGTAAAAAAAAATAGTCCTAGGCAAACTCTTTAACTCGTACAATTTTAAAATTATTTTCTCACAATATGCATAAAATAATTTAAATTTACATCAAAGTAAAAAGTTACTGTTTTGTCAGAAGGAAGAATTTAACATGTAGATATTGAACATTCACACTTTCCTACATTTGGGTGTAATATACCTTTCCCATGCTTGTGGCTGTTGTTTATTACTATCTGCACAATAGTTCCGGAAGCTTGCTGAGGGTCAGCGACAACTCCACGGTTACTTCTTGGATTAGGGTGTTTGTGGGCATTTATTGCCTGTCTCAAAGCACTTGAGCCAGATGAATGGTCATAAGAACGCTGATAAGAATGGCGCTATGTGAATTAAAACACACAAAAAAACAAACAAATTTAAAACATTTTGTAGAAAAAACATTTAGGTGTGCAGCTCACAAATGATGTAAAATTGCAAAAGTGCTTTCTAAAACACAATTTGGACAAAACCAAAGTCATCTTCCCCTCCCCCTGTGAAGCTGTGTGCTTCAACAATCCTGGTTACCTTCAGCGCAGTGCATACAATCTCTTTTGGAAAGATCTTGTAACTACTGTACATATTCTACTACCATCTATAGACTGCAACCATGGTAATGAGAAAGCCTACCGAGAACTTGTGCCTCCCTCCCTTATAGGCAGTATACTTTAAAGGGATTGTCCAGGCTTTTATAAAATCTAAGTGTATATCTAGGCTGCAAAATGTTAACAGTTTGTAACTTACACCCTGTCAGCATTTTGCATTGTTACCTAGATATCAACATTGAGCATGTGGAGGAGCAGCCTCAACCCCCAACTAGAGGCATGTTTGTTTTGGAGCCTGGGTGTAAACGTCATTACTTGTCGATTACATCCATTTTCCTACAAGCATACATTCCCCAGTCTCCTACAAGAAGCCCTCTGGGGCCTGATGAAGGTAGCAAGCCGCTATCGAAACGCGTCATCTTATAATTATTAATATTCTCCTGAGTCCTCTCCTGGCCTTAATACTCATATACACCGCTTTGTTCTTTCTCCATATCCACGTCCTGTCCAAAGGTATGCGGCAGGAGCTGCTCTGGGCCTATCTTAATCATCTGAGAAGCAATCAAAGGACCTGTGGTGATGTAATACTGGCTACACTCCCGTGTTCACGTGACCAAATCAAGGAAGAGCCGCACGGAGCGGCAGAAGCGAGGTCCTTGTTTCAGAGCAGTCAGCTGGGGTCGTGCAGGGGTACACAACCCAAGGAAGTGAATAGCCTACTGACCCCCTTTCTCTCCCTAGCCCACTGGACCACCAGGTGCTTCTTAGTGTGCACTTCTCTATCCCTCCCCTTTGTTTCTTTCAGACTCCCGAAGCAGACACACACTGCCTGAACTTTGAGCAGAGGGCTGGGCACAAGAAGATCTGATTTAGGCTGTGACAGACTTTGCTTGGAGGAAGGGGTTAGCAGTAGTGGGTAGTAGGGAAGGATGGCAACAGGAGTTACTTAGAGTTAGACAGTGAAAGAGCAGAAATCTGCAGTTGGCTTCCAGGTGAAGCAGCCGTTCAAGGTGGCAGGAGGGGTGTCAGAACTCCAAGCTGCCAGATCTTCAGGACTGGTAGTGAACTGTAGGCTACTGAGCTTTAAGTTGTGTGGCACTGTCTGGGGCACAGCAACAAGCAAAGGACTAGAGAGCCGGTGTGGGGCCGGCTGCTCATAGAGTCTGTGTTGCCTGCCTGGCTGTAAGTCAACCATGAGGAATTACAAATGAACAGAAAAGCTACAGGCATCTACAATCTCATCCCAAGAAAAAGTCAGCTGGTAGGCCATATACCCGTCCAGCTGAGTGGTCCCTAGTTCTCCTCAGACGGACCAGATCGACAGCCTTATGAACTGGACTGCATTACAAAGTAAAATATAAAGAACAAGAGACTGACTCCTTGCCTTACTCTTGCTACCTGCAATCATGTTCCAAATGTTATACAATTTTAAAATCTCTTCTTCGCGTCAACAGTAAATGATGCTCAGTGTATACTTACTGCTTCTCTATTAGCTGGTTGTCGAAATGTCTCTGTTTCATGATGCTCCCAAGACAACATTCCCATCTCCTGTGGAAAAAGAAAAAAGAATTCCCTTTATTTCAAGAATACCGAAATATTTATGATTGGAGTTACCCAGTATTACTCTACAATGTTTGGATATATAAGCCAATGATTTTCTGGTTCTTTGTATTGAGCCAAGTGACTGTGTTAGCTTCAGGCCTTAGGTGTCTCCTGACATGTAGGTAAGTGAACGCTTGGCCCTAGCTGTGTAGATTAGTTGCGTACACAAGCTTCTGAAACTGTGTATTTGGAAAAAAAGAAATTGCCTGCACTTGGGTCTACAGGTTAATATGTTACAGCACACTGCAGGTCACTTGATGTCTGTTTTTCCCTTAAATCCCAACAAAAATCTCACCTATAATGTTGAGGAGAGCCATAGGATCAAATACTTAATTAACCTTAATGGCCACTTTACACACGGCAACAGGTAGATAGAAAACGGCAGGTGTCGGAGACAATTGTACCTTTTACCTTCAAAACACCTTGAAGTGGCTGCGTGTAATTTTAGGTATCTGCAAGGTGTTTTGAAGGTAAAAGGTACAATTGTCTCTGACACCTGCCGTTTTCTATCTACCTGTTGCCGCGTGTAAAGTGGCCATAAGACATAAGGGGTTGAGAGAAACAACCCATAGAGTGTATAATTTCACCTTACATAAGCTTGTTTAGACCTAAGATGAAACTGAATTCCATAGAAGGACTGACCAATCACAGAACGACACGTCGCCTGGAGACACTTCGAACAAGACCACACATTCTGATGACCTCATGGACCAACCCACCCTGATGACCTCATGGATCCGCCCATGGACTAGCCCATTTCCCAATGCATTAACCAATGAATACATCCAATTATTCCCATTCTCCAGCTAACCAAGCCCCTTATTGAGTTTGTAATAAGTCCATGCCTGATTAAATAAAGGGTCACTTGGAGCTGTGCCATTGCTGATTGAGTGAGAGCTTACATTCTGACTGTGTGTTCCCGGTGTCTATCGTGCATGCACCGGTCCATATCTATTAGGCCCCTTTTTATTGGGCATGAACAGTTGATGTATCACAAGTCGGATGTCTTCCATGACACTGGTGTCTGCATTTCAGGTTTGACCGACAGGACTTGCGTGTGTGGTTGGATGGGTGGGCAGAGACTTTATAATATTTTATTAAAATTGGTGACATGTTCTTTACTTATGTACTTTGTGATTGAACTTTGAGCAGGCAGTATGGAGCTTTTTTTCCCACGGATATGATTACTACTCCATGACACTTATCACTTTGGTTGCCCAGCTACTTGGCAGATCTCTAATGACGAATCTAAGCAGCAATAGCAAAAGACCAAAGGGCTATGAGTTTAGAAGGACATGGGGCAGGAGACTTTGATTTAATCACTTTTCCAGAGGTCAAATAAAAAAAATGCTGGAGTGATGCTTCATCCTGCTCTCTTTGCTCTATGTTTGGAGCTTAGCCACTTTGAGCGTCAGTTGGCTGCTTCAGATGATTACATAACAATTTATCAGTATCCACAAGAATACTTGGACCGACTTGCCTGCAAATAATTTACTTATTCAAATAAATATGTAAGATTATAAATTACATCTCCTGCAACCAAAGTACCAAATATTACATTGTTGTAAACGTTACATTTGTCCAGTTTTCCATTTCTACTCTCATTGTCTTAAAGGAGAACACAAGTCGATAGCTGAAATGTCTTTCTTTTTTTTCATTTAATACCATACTTCAACACTATAGATAAACTGAAGTAATCCCTAATACTTTATATTATATTTGCAGTACAAAAATATTAAATGCGTCTTAACATGATTGTGTAACAACTGCTGCAGCCAGTAAACTAAGTGATACATCAAAGGATTCAGGGTCTCCTTGCCTACATTACGCAGCTCTCAGATGACATAACAAAAATCTGCTATAAATTCCCTTTAAGCAGATTTACTTTCTTTGCCTTATGTGACTTTATGTCCACTTATTCCAGAGATAAAGCTAGTGGAGTAGACAAGGGATGTGCCTAAATAGGCGGGTGTTCTTTGATCTTTCCCTGCACCTGCACATTACAGTACTTTGCTATGCCACCAGCAGGGCAGAGAGTAGTTGAGAAAGAGGATGGGATCACAAAAGAAAGGAAGGACCGGACCAAGACCAGCGACACCATTGGACTGGACTAAGACCCAGCGACACCCATTGGACTGGACTAAGCAATCAGCGACACCCACCATTGGACTGGACTAGACAGCACACCATTGGACTGGACTAAGACACGACACCCATTGGACTGGACTAAGACCAGCGACACCCATTGGACTGGACTAAGACCAGCGACACCCATTGGACCGGACTAAGACCAGCGACACCCATTGGACTGGACTAAGACCAGCGACACCCATTGGACCTGGAACTAAGACCAGCGACACCCATTGGACTGGACTAAGACCAGCGACACCCATTGGACCGGACTAAGACAGCGACACCCATTGGACTGGTCTAAGACCAGTGACACTCATTGGACTGGACTAAGACCAGCGACACCCATTGGACCAGACTAAGACCAGCGAAAACCATTGGACGGACTAAGACCAGCGACACTCATTGGATCGAACTAAGACCAGCAACACCATTGGACCGAACTAAGACCAGCAACACCCATTGGACCGGACTAAGACCAATGCGACAAGCTGACACATTGGATCCAGACTAAGACCAGCAACACCAATTGGACTGACCGACTAAGACCTAGCGACACTCATTGGACGAACTAAGACCAGCAACACCATTGGACCGGACTAAGACCAGCAACACACATTGGACCGGACTAAGACCAGCGACACACACATTGGACCGGACTAAGACCAGCAACACACATTGGACCGGACTAAGACCAGCAACACCCATTGGACCAGACCCCCCAGGTGAGTATAATAAAAGCTGTTTTTTTACATTATACAGACCGACTTTGGGACTTATATACAGTATTCCCATTTGTTTTCCCATTGAGCTGTGAAAGTTTTATTTTTAACGCTCAGTGTTCACTTGGCCGGTGTCCCAGGCATCTTGCATGTGGGTCAGGTTATAATTGTTCATGGCGAGCTTGATTTCTGGAAATTGCAGCGGCTTTCATACTCTCCATATAAAGTAATAGTGTTTGTTTTCACTTTGAAAAGTTCCATGGAGAAATGTAAATTTAGAAAGATTATAAAAAAGATTAGCTTGTGTAAATACTCCCATAAGTGGTGAGTATACGGCAGCCCCATAATGGGAATAATGAGAACAAATTGGTATAATTCTGGTAAACTCTCAAACAGTTCATTCTATAACACTTCCCAATACTGACTGCACTTGTACAGTGAGTCCTATGTCAGGTGGAGTGTGCAGAGCAGGCTCAGGGGCTCAGAGCACTTCACACAGAGCAGATGTTGGTTGTGTTATGTACAAAAAAGCCCTTACACAACTGTATTGATTAAAAAACCCAAAAATCTGATGTCTCAGAGAAGCTGACACAAGACAATTTATTAGAATTTTTTATTATAATTTTCCATTTTTTCCACACTAAAATGATGATTTACCTATACCATCATGTAGACGGGTCATTTTTACTGCATAATGAAAATTGTTAAAATGAAAACCTTCAAAACAATGGAGGAATGGTGTGAACCAAACATGGAATTATTTTGACTTTTTCACAATATGTTATATAAATGGTGATCTAAAGGATAACATTTCTCCTTATGGTAAGAAAACAAGTCAGGTCTGGCATGCCAGTAGGATATTGACCTTTAGGATTGATACTTCCAATAGGTGGCACTGGAGTTCAAGTCTTCTTTGAAGAGGTAATTTGCATCCCGTAATAACTGGTGTAATTCAAAACAACAACACAAGCCTGAAATCATTATTTCATTAAAGGAAACCTGCATCAGTTTTTGCAATGTAATCTAATTGCACCATAGGTATGGGAAGAGACCCTAATTGGAGTGATATGTCACTGCGCTGTGCTTTGCTGTTTCAACGCAATTGGTGTTTATTAGGCATAATATGATCACTACAGGACAAGGTGTTTAATGCCTCCTAGTCCAACCACACTGCCAGCACTGAAGAGCAGCTTTCTGTCGATATACCGTACATTATACATAGAAAGCTGCCAATCAATGGTGAGGTGTGGTTATACAGGGCTCAATATCACGAGCTCGGCTACATCTACAGCAGGAGAAACTCTGTATCACCACTGTTGCAGCCAGTAAACTAAGGGATCCATTGCTGGAATTAGGACCCCCGTCTTTATCTCAAGCTGCAGTCAGATTAAACTGGGAAAACCTGCTGACAAGTTTGAGAGGTTTTATTTTTTTCTGTTTACAGTATTCATCAAAATATGAAAATTAGGTTTAGAAAGGACATTTATAGATGCAGTAATACCAAATATGTTAATTTTTTGGGAAGGTGGTGATTAGAGATTTAATTTTTTTATGATTTTCAAGTGAACCTGTCAGCTCGTTTTAGGCCCCCTGTTCTATCACTACCTGTCCCTGCACCTTGCCAGCTCATCCCTAACCATCCCTCTCTGACCTAAAATTTCACTATAAAGTTTGTATAAAATGATTTAATAACTTACATCCAGTCTATAAACTGGATGGGCGGTCTCCGGGTGTCCATTCTCCCTCCTTGCAGGCTCTTATCACGCCCCGCTGGGAGTCATCATTCCGCCTCCTGTGTTGAAATTCCCGCCTCCTCCGTGTAGTCTGATGCACCGGCCGAACATCAGTTCCGGTCCAGTGCAATGTAGGGGCTTTAAGTTTTGCAACACATTTTTAATTTTCATAGACATAACAGGAGAAAATGGATGATACGATTTATTGTATAATTTCTCCTGCATACTCCAATGCCCTATATGTGGTGGAAAAAAAACACTTTTTTTCTGCACAACAGGGCTCAGAAGGGAAAGAACGCTATTTGATTTTTTGAGCGTCGTTTTGGCTGGAATAGATTGCAGACGCCATGTCACATTTGAAGAGCCCCTGACATGCCAAAACAGCAGACACACTCACAAGTGACCCCATTTTGGAAACTACATAGGATGTAGGTCACGATCTTCACCCTTGTCTGTTAGTATTATTGTGGAAGTTGTTAGTCTGTGCTGGGTCTGTGCTGCAATCACCTGTCTTCACTTCCCTTAATTAGGCCTCTACTTAAGCATGCTAGCTCATCCATTCAGTGTCAATCGCACACTTGCTTTTGCCTGTGTAGGTCTGATCCCTCTATGCTCTGTGCCTGACCCAGCCTGACTTTATTCCACTACCTGGACTTTGACCATTTGCCTGTGACCTGACTACTCTTTTGCCTGCTCCTTGTATTCTGTCTTGTCCCTTTGGTGTTCATGACTTTGGCTAGAATTGAACTATCTCTGACTACTCCTTGCTGTTACTGCACCATTTCCTGGACCTGACCTTGGATCGTTTGACCTCCCTTTACTTCCAGTAAGTAGTATTATCATTATATTTACTTTCTGTTATTGTAGTCTGTTTCTTCACATCTGAGACTAGTTATTACTGTAGTTACTCGCGTCACAATGTACCAACATGTCCATTCTCGAGAACACTGGTATGTCCAGTGTTAGGAAGGAGTTAAAAACATTTTTCTTTAAAGGGAACCAACCACCGAAAAAACCCTATCTAACCTATAAATATCTGTCCCTGGAGCCTAAAATGACTATTCTAACCATCTCTGACTGACTAAATCTACCTAATTACATGCCCAATAAATCACTTTTTATACTTACCAAATCCTTGTCTGATGGGCGTTCCTCCAGGGTCTTCGTCAGATAGGCAGGGTCTTCAGGCCGCGCTCGCACCCGCCTAGCTGCTGCCCATCTTCTTCTATGATTCAAATTACCCGCCCATCGTGTCCTCGCAATGAGCGGGTCACGTGCTGCAGGCCCCGCGTCACTTCCGCACGCCGCGTCGCCTGGTCTATGATGCGCCCAGGCCGGCTTCAGCATGCCATCTGCGCATGCTCTGAAGCCGGCTTGGGTGTACAAGTGATGCGGCGGGCGGAAGTTACGCGGGGCCTGCAGCATGTGACCCGCTCATTGCCAGGACGCGATGGGCGGGTAATTTGAATCATAGAAGAAAATGGACAGCAGCAAGGCGGGTGCGAGCGCGGCGAAGAGACTCGCCTCGCTGACAAAGAGCCTGGAGGAACGCCCATCCGACAAGGATTTGGTAAGTATAAAAAGTCATTTATTGGGCATGTAGTTAGGTACACTTAGTCAGTCAGGGATGGTTAGAATAGTCATTTTAGGCTCCAGGGACAGATATTTATAGGTTAGATAGGGTTTTTTCGGTGGTTGGTTCCCTTTAACTACCTACTTGGGATGGATTCTTGCAATTGTTTGATTAGTTATTCTATATACTGCTAGTGATGTGTTGCAATATCTGAATGCTATAAAGTGTCCAGTATTTGGATTAGTCATTCCAGATCACCCGTTGAGCGGAGAAGTGAAAGAAAAAGTGATCCTCTTTTCTTAATGGGGGTTAAGTGTAAAAATGTCGGCATCATAAATTCCAAGAACAACAGGTTTAACTGGGAATGAGCCATAGTAGATGAGAAGAGAACTTTTGCAAGTACATCTCACCAAATTATTTAAGGGAGTCGGACGGCAGTTTGCCATGTCTTTTCAGTTGTCTGAAGCATGTAGCTGTTTAGAGGGTAGCACCAGTGCGATGCCAGGGTTGTGATGGGACCCTCCATTCCATGACATCGAGACGTTTTTTTTACCAATAATGTGTCTGTTTCTTTAGGCAGTGGTTCTGAGATGGCAAAGCTGCTGAGATGGAAGAGGAGGTTGAGTCTGTGTCAGAAACACAAGCCAATGATGGCAGAGAGAGCCAGATGGGAAGTAAGCCTGTGTTCTGTGATCGGCGCATCACTCCAGGAAAATGTCTAAGCTGTTAGGTGTTCATGTGAGTGAACCTTCTGAAAGCCTCCAATTCTCCCATTTTTCCCATTTTAGAATAGTAAAACAATCAAAGAAGCAGGAACAATATGCATAGCCCAAAATGAGACATGTCTGCTCCTGTGGCACGCCAAGCCATACCTCCCAGGCAACTACTATCTTGACCTTCAATGATAATATTATAAAATATGGTCTTTCTTTGCTTTCCATTCCACTAGATATGAAATATGTTAAAAATTACTACAAAATAATCTACTTATGGTTTAGCACAAATACGAAATTAAATTCTATCGATATCTACAGTTGTGGCCATAAGTGTTGTCACCCTTCGAAATTCTTCCAGAAAATTTAACTATTTCTCCCAGAAAGTTATTGCAATTACACGTTTTCTCATATACATAACATTTAAGAAGGGACTAGATGCCTTTCTTGAAAACTATAATATTACCGGTTATATATACTAGATTCTTTGATAGGGAGTTGATCCAGGGATCTAGTCTGATTGCCGTATCTGGAGTCAGGAAGGAATTTTTTCCCCCAATGTGGAGCTTAGTGTTGCCACATGGTTTTTTTTTGCCTTCCTCTGGATCAACATGTAAGGCTATGGGTTGAACTAGATGGACTTAAAGTCTTCCTTCAACCTTAAAAACTATGTTATGTTACATGATTATTTACTTATTGTGTATTGGAACAATACAAAATAACAGAGATACTAAGGCAAATTGGACATACTGTAATTGCACACAAAACCCCAAAAATGGGCCAGACAAAATTGTTGACATCTTTCCAAAAATGCGGGTAAACAACTTTTTTCAAGCATGTGTCACTTGTTCAAACTCACCTGCGGCAAGTAACAAGTGCAATATGAAAATAGATAAAAAGGGGAAAAGTTGACTTAATCTTTGCAGTGTGTCTTTGTGTGCCACACTAAGCATGGAGAAGAGAAAGAGAAGACTGTCTGAAAATGTGAGAACTAAAATTGTTGAAATATATCAACAATCTCAAGGTTACAGGTCCATCTCCAGAGATCGTGATGTTCCTTTATCCACAGTGCACAACATAATCAAAAAGTTTAGATCTCCTGGCTCTGTAGCTAATCTCCCTGGACGTGAATGGCAGAGAAAAATTGATGAAAGTTTGTGATGTAGGATAGTCCTGAGACATCCCGTTACCCGTTCTACTGCTGCTGAGAGAAACATTTGTCGTGTGGCAGCAGTAGTGTTGCAGTGTGCCAGAATTACTTTGGGCACTGTGAGTTAGGAAATATGTCATATCTGTTGTGATGTGATGTCCATACACTGAGGATGGATAAATGTACATTCTGCATTGTACTTTGCTATCATTTGATGGTCAATGTATGAGTATGAAAGTTAGATAATCTTCTCAAAAGCTATCATAGCGATGGGTGGAGAGCCTCTACCTCAGGCCTCTCACACGTAGCGATGGTGGGAGGAGCCTCTACCTCAGGCCTCTCACACGTCGCGATGGTGGGAGGAGCCTCTACCTAAGGCCTCTCGCACTTCCTGTAACTGGTTCAAACAGGTTTAGTCAGTCTAGTCAGGAGAGAGTTACGAAGCACTACTGCTCCAAGAATGTCTGTCCCAGTCCATGCTGTGGGGACATCATTCTCTACATTTAATAGCCTCCAGAAAGGAGTGAAGCTTCATACAGCCAGGAGTGATAAGACTAAACAAGTGCTCTCCTACATGTTGGTTTTATATTGGCTAGAGCCGATGCAACGTGACTTCCACCTCACAATCATACAGTGTGAAGGTTGTGTGTGGTCCACCATACTGTTTGGAGGGCTATGTGGGAACCATTCTATGGTTTGTAAAGCTAGTGGGGTCCACTATACAGTGTGAAGAGGTGTGGGGGCCATTATAGTGTGCGGAGAGCTGCAAAGGGGCCATTATTGGTTTTGAGAGCTAGTGGGGGCCACTATACAGTATAATGAGGTGTGAGGGCCATTATACTGTGCTGAGGATGCTGTGGGAGCCATTATACTGTGCATAGGCCCATTATACTGCATGGAGGGCTATGTGGGGTCGCAGTTGGGGATCATACTGCCGTGCAGTCACCATACTTTTCTGTGGTAGATGAATTGGGTACAGTAGAGTCATCATACTGTGTGTGGAGGAATGCATTGTGGGGGGTCATACAGTGTTTGGGGGGCACTTTCGTTGGCATCATGTTTTATAGCCTCAATGAAAGGGGAATCTAGAGACTTCAATAGGAGGAAATTTACTTTGTAAGGACAGCAAAGTTGTGGTATATGCTCTTAAGTAACCCAGCCGAGTGTTAATTATTTATTATTAAATATAATTTTTTTTGGGGGGGAAGGGGTTCAAATTAGAAATTCTGCTATGGGACCTCACAATTTCCATGTACACCTATGGTTATTGGTCTTCCAGCAGGGCAATGACCCAAACAAACTTAAAGATGCCCCCAGAAATGGATGGAAACAGAGTGCTGGAGAGTTCATGAAGAGTCCGGATATAAATCCCATTGATCACCTGTGGGGAGATCTTAAAATTGCTGTTGGGAGAAGACGTCTCCAACTATGAGAGACCGGGACTAGTTTATAAAGAATCCAAAACTCCAGGTGAGAGGTGTAAGAAGCTTGTGGGTGGTTATAGGAAGTGATTGATTGCAGTTATTTATTCCAAAGGGGGTGCAACCAAATATTAAATTAAGGGAGCCAACAATTTTCTCTGAGTTTTGTGTGATAGGATGTCCACTTTGACTTTTTTATTGTTTTTTTTTTTGTATTGTTCGAATATACACAAAGGAAATAAACGTGTACAACAAAGTGTGTGTGATTGCAATGATTTTCTGGGAGACATACTTCATTTTCTGGAACAATTTCAAAGGTGCCAACACTTTCAGCCTTGACTATGCATACTAATACACATCCCCAGTTATACTGTATATTTACACCGTTAGACCATACTATTCTATAGCCATTTTTCATCCAAAATATGTTGACACTTAATACATTTTGAACTTAGCGTTTTCATGAATCTTACATTTCACAAACTAGCATACCCTCACACTGCGTGAACGTTTGAAACCATTGAATATTCTGGATCTTGGTGTATGTTGGCACATAAATACTACAGCCGGTGGTAAAGAGTGCCCTGTTCATAATAGGAATTATGTCATTCCGGTGTGTTATTTCCCCCACATGCTGAGAAGACTTAAAAACACTCCAGAAATGTTATTTTTACAGATTGGAGAACTTAGTCCTTTTTTTTTTTTAAGTAAGTAACCAAGGAGCAAAACTTCTCTTAATACTAATTGTGCACTTTATTGGGTTACAAAAAGCAAGACTTTCTGCTCATATGAGTCTGGCATGACAAAAAAAGAACATAGCACATAAACACAATCATACATCACAACTCTGTGAAAGAAATCAAGTACGTTATGGCGTGAGACGGCTGTATAAAAAGAGTTTGTCTCTATTTTTAAAAGTTGGCAAAGAAAAATATGAAGATGGAAAAGAATGAAAACTAGAGTGACACAGACTTGGGTAAACTGTGAGCATCTGGAAAGTGTAAATTTCGTGCAGATAAAGAAAGGGTTTTGTTGATAGGATGAAACGTACAATATTTGCACAAAGGAGAATAAGCCGCACTCACCCGGTTTGCCTAACACAAGTCCTTTATTGGGAATTCATAAAATGAGACAGGTACAGAAGGACCCTATCAGTACTAGAGGATAACAGCTGTTTCGTTCTTGTCCAGCACTTCAACAGATCCTAACAGTGCTGGCCAAGCACAAAACAGCTGTTATCCTCTAGTACTGTTAGGGTCCTTCTGTACTTGTCTCATTTTATGAATTCCAATAAAGGACTCGTTTTAGGCAAACCGGGTGAGTGCCGCTTATTCTCCTTTGTGAAAGTACTACATGTTTTTCTTTAGCAAACACCATCTTTTGCCATTATCATTCAAAACGCTGTAAACAACCATTTCCATATACCAGTAAATCTGCGTAAGGGTCCGGACACACATCCATGAAATTCGGACGACTGTAGTGCGAGGTAAAATCGCTTTGCAGTCGGACCAATGTTAACCAATTTCCAAGAGCACATTTCTGAGCGTCAGACTTTTTTCCTCGTCCGACAATCGGATGTCGAGTCAGTCACAACATGCTGCGATTTCATGCGAGTGTCGGACGAGACTCGCCAATGCAAGTCTATGGGTCCGACAAAAATCATGGACCGCACACACAGACAGCACAGGGACAGCGTAGGGAGAGCGATTTTAACATTCATTTTCTCGCAGAGATAAGAATAGACAGGATAGATAGGATAGAATAGCTAGATAGAGTTCTCCAGTATGAGTGGCGAATAGAGGAGCAGCGGTGAGAGCAGAGTTAACTCCTTGCTTGCCTGTGTTGCTGTTATCGGTAGGCAGCGCCAGTCAGTAGGACCTTAACTCCTGCGGCTCCTGTATGAGCCGCTCATTCAGGAGCCGTTGTTCTGTCCCTGGCCAGCATTGCCATAGTAACCGCTTGTTAGGTTACTATGGCACCTGTGTAAGCAATGATGTCATCACTTAATCTCCGCTGACTCTGCTCATTCAGTCATCACAGAGCAGGGGAGGAAGCGTTCTTCCTCCTCCTGCTTTGTGATGTAGCAGAGCTAAACATTTGGAGAAGAAAGAATATAGAAGAAAGACAGAAGAAAGAAGACCTGGAAGGTTGTAAAGGGGAGTAATAAAGATGGAGTCCCTTAGATTGTCTGTGTCTTTATTTCTCATAAATACTTTTTTCTCTGTGTGGTGTTTTTTTAACTATTTATTGGAGATTTTAATGGCCGGGTCAAACTTGACCTGACATTAAGAATTTCGGGCTTAATACTAGCTTGTATAACAAAGCTGGTATTAACCCCTTTATTAACCAGCGTGTCACCACCACGAGGGCCACTAGAAGAGCCTGGTAAGGTGCTTGGAAATGGCGCTTATTAATGTGCCATTTTCAGGGTCGACTGTTGGCTGTTGTTCTTTAGCGTGGGGGGCCCTATAACAATGGGCCCTCACCCGCTGGGAATACTAGCCCTCAGCTGCCTAGTTTTACCTTGGCTGGCATTGAAAAATAGGGTGAAGGCCACACATTTTTTTTTGCCAGCCAAGGGAAAATTAGGCAGCTGAGGGTGGCAGCTCACAGCTGTCTGCCTTCATCGGACTAGACTTAAAATTGCTGCGAAGCCCCACGCATTTTTTTTAATTTATTAATTAAACACCCTATAATGCCAGGTTGGTTTCCATGCATTAATGTGTACAGCAACCAAGCAGAATCACTGTCCAGATTGTGGAAAAGCACCCTGACTACAACAGCCAATCACAGAAGCTCTCAATCAGTGTGAGCTTCTCTGATTGGCTGTTTGTCTGACAGTGCAGTGAATATGTAATTAGCCTATTAGGTGGCCCTGGAAGTAGTAGCGAGAGACAGGTGAACCCTATCTAGCTATTTACCATCTATTGATTTGTCTATTCTATTCTATCTATCTATTCTGTCAACTCTTTTTTCATTTTATACAGGATAAGTAATCCCATGTTAAAATTGCATTACACACGGACAACACATGGATGGCACTCGGATGTGATCCAAGAAAATGTCGAACAGTCATATAACATTTGGATGCAAAACAGAGCAAAAATCGGATGACATTCGTCCAACTCTCGGATACGTGAATCAGACCATTTTTACACTCGCATGTATGTCCATACCCTAAAAAACACACAGGGTGGTGTGGATTTTCTCATTTTTACTACATGTGGAACTGAAATTTACAATATGGTAAGTTTACATAAAAAGTTTTTCCCATGAACAAAGTCTATTTTAAAGTTAATTTTAATCAATAGATCTTGGAATAATAATAATTTCCACAACTGGATGTATTTTAATAAAATGTTTTTGTGCTGAGATAACCTTATATATGTGTTCTTGCTATGCACAGTGCAGTTCTATATCCTCACAATACCTGTAATTCAGTGTGACCATGGAGCTGCTGTTTACTGCTTTCCCCTCCCCTCTGTGGCAGTACACTGTTAGGCCATGTTCACACTGGACGTTTCTGGACCCTGAGGACAGGGTTTTTTTGAGCCATATATTTTACACTATTTTACCTTAAGGTACCGTCACACGCGTCAATTTTGCATGCAGTTTCACTGGCAATTTACTGGTTGCAGTGAAATCATGGACACATTGTTCCATTTGTAATCGGCAACAAAATAACCAATGTGTCCATGATTTCACTGCAACCAGCAAATTGCCAGTGAAATTGCAAGCAATATTGCCGCATGTGAGGTACCTTTAGTGTTTCTACAGGAAAATTTCTGCAAAAATGTTTTATAACTCCTATTATAAATAGTAAATTCTCTGACAAACCACATGTCAAACAGTGGGTATTAGCTGAGTTATGTGATAGTGGTGCCATCCTAGTGCCAGGCTTCTTTATGTGTAACCCTAGCCTAGTAAAAATCTCATTCTATCAGAATGAGGAAAATAAAGATGGAAAGGTAAAAAGAGACATATCCGATTATTATGAAATGGTTAAAAAATAAAACGTATTTATTTTAATACAGACAGAAATAATTTCTATTATATATAGACTATGGTAAAACTTGATTGCTCAGAGTTAATTAAGCTCTCCAGATGACACAAAGCAAAGACCTATAAAGCGAAGACTTTCTTGCTCCTGACCAACATTTCTTTAGGTAGGACTGAACGAAGAAAGAAGCTCAGAATTGCTAGAGTTCAGACCTCATGGTACATAGAAACTACTGGTACTAATATTATATTACCGTATATACTGGAGTATAAGCATAGGGACCTCATTTTACCAGAAAAAATTGGAAACCTATTGACTCCAGTATAAGCCTAGGGTGGGAAATTCAGCAGCCCCCATCCTGGTATATAGCCCCTCATCCTGGTATATCATCCCTCATCTTGGTATATCATCTTACATCCTGGTATATAGCCCCGAACCTGGTATATCATCCCTCAGCCTGCTAATAGCCCTCATCCTGGTATATCATCCCTATCCAGGTACATAGCCCCCATCTTGGTACATAGCCCCACATCCTGATACATAGCCCCTATCCTGGTCTATCAGCTCCCATCCTGGTACATAGCCTCCATCCTGGTACATGACCTCCATCTTGGTACATGGCCTCAATCTTAGTATATGCCCCTCCATCTTGGTATATAGACCCCCATCCTGGTACATAGTCCCTCATCCTGGTACATATCCCCCCATCCTGGTATATAGCCTCACATCCGGGTATATCATCCCCATCCATCTTGTCCAACTGTTGATTGTTTCAAACTTTGGTCTTTAGCAATACATTCCTGGCCTTTTGTAGCTTCTTGAGTCTCAATAAAATGGAGTGGCCATCTCAGTCTCCTGACATCAATATCATTGAGCCACTCTGGGGAGAACTACAGCGCACAGTTCATGCAAGAAAGCCCAGGAATTTACAGGAACTGGAGACTTTTTGCCTAGAAGAATGGGCAGCTTTACCATCTGAGAAAATAAAGAGCCTCATCCACAACTACCACAAAATACTTCAAGCTGTCATCAAGGTTAGAGGGGGGCAATACACAGTATTAAGAACTGGGGTATGTGAACATTTGATCAGCGTCATTTGGATGTTTTTGATAAATGATAATAACTTCATGTCTGTGTATTATGAGTTTAGTTAGTCTGTGATTGTCTGTAATTGTGACTTAGATAACAATCAGACCATGTTATTAGTAAAGTATTCAGGTACGTGGTGTCCATTACTTTTCTCCTGCAATTTTATGGCTTTTTTGGTTGTAAGGTAACCCCATGCAGAGGTTACCCAGCAATATAGAGGGGAACAATGATTATTTTGCACTGTGTGGGAAAAAGAATCATTTTGCTCTATGATAAATGATAGTACCTCGATTTTTACAGGAGCATAGAGTCATCGATATCTAGCAGTAGCACCTTATTGAGAGCTTAAGGGCAACTATATTGATTACAAAAGGTAGGGAGATATTTTACATTATTTCTGCTGTTTTTGTACAGGTTTCTTTATGTATAAATGCAACCCAGTAAAAAATATATATATTTCGAACAGAATGAATGGCAAATATACATTTGCAAACTTTACGAGAACTCGTTGTCCCACAAACACTATTATCCTTCAGATATGGAGTTAATCTCTCGGTTAATAGGGTTCTAAAGCGGTGCGTCCACACACTGAAAGTGCAGCTAACGGGAGGAAATGAACATCCCTCCCAAAAGCTGGGCTATCAGTGACAGAGGCGCAGACAATGCAGCTTCAGTCACCACTTAGCTGTGTGTGGACAAGGGTGCACTGCCTGGGAAGGGGTAAGACGGTGCAGCAACACAGAAGTGGGTAAGTTCAACAAAGGGAGCTGTATTTAACCTGTATTAACCTATAATTGTGACCAACAACACACCCCCTAAAAAAAAACCCATTGTATTCTGCTCCAGCTATCCAGGTGTATTGCTGATCTTGCACTCCCTAGTAATCAGCTACCCAGGTCCCGGTTACATCCCCTGATTTTTTGTGTGCCATTCAGTGTTTGGTTTTAATTGCATTTAAACCTCAGTCAAGGTTTGCCTGTTTCCACTTGCAATAAACATAATTTTCTTGCACCCACAATTACAGTTGTGCGCGCCTTTATACAGAAGTTCTCCTTCTTCCCTATTTCAGTCACCACTTAGTACCCAATGGGTTGTGGCTACTAGTTCACCCTAGCACTGACTGACAGCCGGATCAGCAATGCATCGACACAGAGCCGGATGTCAGTCAATGCCGGGCAGTTGTTACAATCGCCACTCACTATGCACTGAGCGGTGATTGAAGCTGCGTCCCTATGTCGGATATTTGGAGGTTGCCAGGTGGAATAAAGTTCACTTCCTCCTGGTAGCTGGCCAGGCGGCTTTAGAATGCTATTCACATGCAGATTAATCCCATATCTGTAGGTTAATAAAGTTTTTTGACAGGCTATGTTCCCTATAAACACAGACATATCTCATGTTTATGAAGTTTACCTGGACATCGTGGGCAGCACAGTTGTGGTATATAGACTGGATTACTACAGTGAAGACTTGGACATCTCACTCTACTGCACAAAACGTTTCCACCCTGTAAGAGAAAACCCCTGATCAATATTACCTGATTACTATAATATTTTCACAAACATATTTCAGTTGTTTATTATCTGGAATTTATACCATGTCAGGCATAAAGGGGAACTTCGGAGAGATAAAAAAATTCTACTGTCCCTGTCCTCATACACTACGAAGCTGAGCTGACACTACATTTTTAGTACCTTTGGATCGCATATCAATAAAATTATATCTACTCCTCAGCCCTCACCCCTCCCTTATGGGGCCAACACGTCATAGAGAAGATTCATCTTCGGGCATCTTCAGAATGCAGCAAATAACAGGGGTGTGTGGTAGGACATGGCCGCCAGATCTGATGCTTCCCCTATATGCCAGCCCTTATTCTATGACACACACACTCTATATACCTGCTGTATTTATTGATGTACACTATTGAGCTGAGAGTGACAGCTGCACAAAAATACACAAAATACTTACAATTTCTTCAGTTTTGTAAGGCTTTCTCTCCTAGTCTCTAAGCTTTAAGCTATGAAGTCCTTTTACCATCCAGATTCATCATAAAATGGCTGCTGCATTCCTTCCCTCTGCTTTTATACATATTTTGGGTGTTTTCCGACCTACCCATTCTTGCACTGCCCAATATTTTCTCTGCCATCAGCAGGGCAGAGTGAAGTATGCATGTACCGGAGGAGACCATGTGCGGGTGATGTACGCTGATGATCACCATTATTGGCACCATTTCATTATTTTCATAGACTGTACAATATCTTCATAGATAAATGGAGCTGTACCAATGGTATGTCCTCAGGATCTTTTAATTAGTGGTCCAAAATAATACAATAATAAAACATTGTCAACTTACCGAACATGTTGCAATTTCAAAAAAGGAAACAGCATACATAGCATGTGAAGAAATAAAGGTCCTAATTAATAGTTGGTTGCACACCATTTGGCATTGACGAAGCCTCCAAACATTTCTTGTAGTCATCTATAAGCTTCTTTTCACTCCTCAGCTGGTATTTTCTCCTACTCTTGCTTTGCAGTTTGTTCAAGCTCTTGAATGTACGCTGGGTTCTTTTTCCCAATGGCAGATTTCCATTCACCCCAAATATTTTCAATGGGATTGAGGTCAGGACTCATTGCCGGCCATTTTAAAACAGTCCATTTTTTTTTTAACCGTTTCTGTGTACTGTAGGATGTGTGCTTTGGGTCATTGTTTTACTGGAGGACCCATGATTGTTGACTCAAACCAACTTTTCTTACAATGGGTTGGACATTTCACATTAAAATCTCTTGATAATTCTCTGATTTCATGATTCCTGTGATACGGTCAAGGTCTCCAGTATCGGATGCAGCAAAGAGACCCCACAGCATTATGGATCCTCCACCATGCTTAACAGTTGGTATGGTGTTCTTTTCCTTACAGGATGAAGCATAATGAACTATGCTATCTGTATCTGTGTGTGTGAGTGGGATTAGCTCCTCTACACATCCATATAAGTGGAAGCAGCATATATAGTTGCAGGAAATAGGTGACAACCGTGTATGACTATATCAGATATCAAAATCCCTTATCTTATGTGCAATATTGTCCTAGGCTTTGATGCAGTAATTAACTAACGGACTTGTGCAATAATTTAAGCCTATATAGGTAATTCATTTTTTGCCCTAATTACAAAAGTATGGGACGTATTGCAATATTGTGAACCAACTTGCAGCATATGTGGGCAAATTGCAATAACTGTAGCCTGATTGCACACTCGCCTTTGAGATATATAATATAATATGTCAGCTTGGTATATATAAATATTATATCTTGAAAGACACCATATCCTCATATAAATTGCTAATATACTATGTAACGGGAATATCACCTGTCTCAGATCCTTGTATCGCACTTTTTCATTAATAGGTTTTGCACTATTATGATATAATTTGTGGACTTTAGAATCGTTTTTTTTTTTTTTTTTTTTTTTTTTTTTTTTTTTTTTTTTTGTAAATCAATTTTTATTGGGTTTTCAAACATATTCAAGACAAACGTACAAGCCAGTATCGACCAAACAGGTAGAGTAACAAACTTCGTGACCTATTAACACAACTGGGTAGAGTTACATGAAATCAAGTTTCTAGAAATTCAAAATTGTTAAACATCTAGGTCTCACGCAATTACTTTTTTGTTGGAACTGGTTGAAACTGGTTGCATTGTATAGTAAATCTTTCTGGGGACCACCACGGTGGTCTACCAAATTAATTGTCAAACTGTATTCGTAAAGATAACAAAAACATTTAAAATAGACAAGAGTAGGTTTTAAGAATTAAAGAGGAGGAAGAAAAAAAGGAAAGGAAGAAAGAGAGAAAGAGAAGAAGAAAGAAAAAAGGGTGGGACACCAGTAGAGCAACATTATAACATTAGGACATCTGAACAGCAGAATAACTGATTATGTCCGGGCCCAAGTGATCCAGCCACTTGAGCCTCGTAAGAGTTCAGTATTTCCAGCATAAGCAGAATGCCTTCCTATGTTAGCCATGACACTAGGTCTGTTGACTCTCTAAACAGCAACCATGAAGCCCATGTGTTTTGATGGCGATCCATGCCCCCTGGGTCCGGCAGGTTAGCGTGAACCAGCTCCTCCATGCGGCATATATGGTTGATCTCATCCACCACCTCCTGCTTTGTTGGGCATTCCCTCGCCCTCCAATGTTTGGATATGAGGTGTCTCGCTGCTGTCAGAAAGTGACGCAGTATTGATTTTTTAAATTTGGGGATCGACATAGGGACAAGGTTCAATAGTGCCATTTCAGGAGTAGGAGGCAGGTGTATGGATGTGATCCGCTCATATAAATCAAATATCATCTTCCAGAACGCACCGATCATCGGACATCCCCACCATATATGGAGGTAAGAGCCTCTCTCACCACAACCCCTCCAGCAAAGCTCCGGGGTCTCGGGGTGGAAAACATGAATGTCCGCAGGGCACCTGTACCATCTTCCCACCACCTTGTAGTTACGTTCCTGAGCTGAGGCCGATATGGAGGCCTTGTTGGTACATGTGAAAATCCTCTCCCACTCCAGAGGGGAAAACTTTCTCTCCAGGTCAGACTCCCACCGTCTGGTAAACCCAGGGAAAGCATTCGTCTCTCCCAATTCCGCTTCTGCAAATTCCCTATATAGAGAGGATAACGCGTGGTCTAGGGTCTCCCCTTTCATGCATCTCCGCTCAAAGGCGGACAGAGGTCGGAACAGAATCTCTCTAGGTATGGATTTGATATAATTCTGAAGTCTAGCGTGCATCAACCATGAGTCTGGAGGAGGGCTTCCCCCCGGAAACAAATCAGATATAGATTTCATGCCCTCCCGGGTGATATAGTTATGTAAGGTAGGGTAGTCTTTCCTATCTATGCCCAGGAAGCTGGGCCTCCCCATCTCAATATGAAAGTTAGTATTTCCATAAATAGGGGTCAGAGGCCCAGGGTACGATGTGAGTCCCAGTTTAGTTCCCTTATGACGTAGGAAAAGTCTTAGATGTGAAGAGATAAAAGGCACCTCTGTCCGTCCCAGGGAACCAGATGACCAGATCACCGACCGGGGGGGATGGGTGAGAACATACTCTCGGCCTCCACCCATTTTTTTCTATCATTCTTGACAAATAAGTCTAGGATACATCTTCCCATATTAGCCGAGTGGTACATCTGGACATCCGGTAGCCCCAAACCACCTCTAGGCACCGATCTATACAAAGTGCGGATAGCTACTCTCGGAGGCCTGTGGGACCATATAAATTTTATAAATAAGGTTTTTAGACGAGAAAAAAATGAAGCAGGAAGCATGATAGGTATGGTCTGGAAGTAATACAGCAAACGGGGTAACAGATCCATACCTAGCACATGAATTCTGCCCAGCCATGAGATGGTAAGCTTATTCCACACATTCAGTTCTTTCTCTAGTCGGAGGAGGAGGGGTTGATAATTTATTTTATAAAGGTCTGCTGTATCTCCCGTAAGTTGGACACCCAAATATCGCATGGAGTCTAACCTCCACTTAAAAGGAAAGCTGTCTTTCAACATCTGAACCACCAGCCGTGGTAGGGAAATGTTAAGTAATTCCGATTTGGACATGTTTATTTTGAGGTTGCTTAGGTGACCATACGCCTGTAGCTCTGAAAGTATGTTGGGGATGCTGATCAGGGGGTTGGTAATATAAAGCAAGAGGTCATCGGCAAAAAGAGCCAACTTATGTTGTCCTCCATGGCCCCCCACGCCCTGGATTGCCGAGTTGTTACGAATCGATGCGGCCAGGGACTCCATGCAGAGTATATAGATGAAGGGAGACAAGGGGCATCCCTGACGGGTACCGTTCCGTATCGGAAACTGCTCCGATAGGGAGCCATTGACCCTTACACGAGCAGTTGGACATGTGTATAAGGCCTCTATGCTATGGATTGAGGAACTCCCCAGTCCCAGATGGCGCAGTGTCTCTGTCATGAACACCCAGTGCACCCTGTCGAATGCTTTTTCAGCATCTAGTGACAGGATGCACATGGGTAACCCTCTGCGTTTGACTCCGTCTATCAGGGCCATCGTCCCAATCGTGTTGTCCCTGGCCTCTCGACCAGGTACAAATCCTACTTGATCAGAATTTATTATATCAGGGAGAAGGTTTTTAAGTCGGTTGGCTATTAATTTGGCGTAAATTTTTACATCTATATTTATCAGAGATATAGGACGATAGCTTCCGTATAGAGACGGGTCCTTGCCCGGTTTTGGCAAGACTACTATATGCGCCATCAGGGTCTGCGGAGCAAAAGCCCCCCCCCTCCCGCCACCGCATTACACACATCCAGGAATCTAGGGGATAATAAGGACTGGAACGTTTTAAAAAATTTAGCAGAAAAGCCGTCAGGGCCCGGGGACTTTCCCATTTTAAGTGATTGCCAACATTCTGTGATTTCCTCTTCAGAAAAATCTCCAGCTATTCCATTTGCTGCCTCTTGTGATAGGGTAGGGAGGCCACAACCTCTCAGATACGCTCTAACCTTTTCCCGCAAGTGGGAGTCAGGCATATTCCCATAGTGACTATTGATATTATAGAGGGATGCGTAATATTGGCGGAACCCCGCCACTATTTCGCTAGTTTTATACACTTTGTGACCGCCCGTCTCCTGCATATGTAAAATCGTGGTCTGAGGACCTCTTTTATGTAGGGCTCTTGCCAGCAACTTGCCCCTCTTATTCCCCAGATAATAGAAACGAGAGTGGATTTTTGCCTGAAGGCCTCGATCATTCTCGTCCAGAATTGTCAAGAGTTTGTGTCTAGTGGTAGATAAACGAGAGTACGTTGCCGGCAAGGAGTCCACCTTATGTATTTTCTCCAGTTTATAAATTTCTGACAGCAGAGAGGCTATGTTCGCAGCTCTGAGTTTTTTAAGGCGAGCTCCATGTGAGATGAATAGGCCACGCAATACCCCCTTTAGAGCCTCCCATTTCATTGGTAACGGGGTGGAATCTGATTCATGGTCCAAGTAAAAATTGCCTATGGCTTTTTCCACATCGGCCCTACATTCAGGGTCTTTCAGTAGATTATCATTTAGGCGCCAGGTAAAGTCTTTATGGGGTCTTGACCATAGGCGGATAGACAGGAATACTGGTGCATGGTCAGAGTAGAGCATGCCTCCTATGTCCGCAGACGGGTGGGAGTCTAGCAGGGAGTGTGATATGTATATTCTATCTATTCTGGAGTAGGAGAGGTGCACCGGTGAATAAAATGTATAATCTCGAACGTCTGGGTGTAAAATACGCCAGGCGTCTACTAGGGATAATCCCTCCCATAATCTCCTGAGGTGGCGGAGAGACGGCCCAGGTCTGCTGGACTTACCCGTGGAGACGTCCAAGATCGGATCGGCCGGGAAGTTAAAATCCCCTCCCATCACTATCGGATTGTTCTCTGCGAAATCCTCCAGCTTCTTTCTGATGAAGGAGCCATAGGTCTCGGTTCTCCTGTTGGGAAAATATACATTAGCGAGAGTTATCACGCGGGAGGCCATAGATATTTGAATAAACAAGAAACGTCCCCGGGGATCAACCACCTGCTTCAGGATAGTAGGAGAAAAAGACTTATGAAATCCTATGGAAACCCCCTTAGATTTAGCGTCGGGGTTAGGGCAATGGACCCACAGCGGGTAAAATGGGCTTTCACACTTAGGTATGGTGTCTGACCTAAAATGAGTTTCCTGGAGCATCAATACATGTACATGTTTCTTATGAGCAAAATAAGATATTTGTCTCCGTTTGTTGGGGGTATTGAGGCCCCTAACATTGAACGAACATATATTCAGGTCATCCATGCCGATATTTACAGTTCAAGAGCACACAGCTGGATATAGGACTCTGTCTGGTGTTAAGAAAAGAAAGAAAAGAAAGAGTGGATGGAAGAAATAGTAGATATAGGAAGAAAAAGAACATCTTAATAATTGTTTATGAAAACACGTAATACAAAACAAGGATACACTGTGGTGAAGTCGAGGATTGACTTAACTATCCTGCACTCGTAGGGGGAAGGTGGAAGCCAAGGCATGGGCTGGACCGCTCCCGTTTGTATCCCCCGCAGTAATCATATATCTAAACATAAAGTCTCTGCTGCCAGTATGGTACTTGGGGCAGCCTGGATGTCAAGTATTGGGCCTGAGTGAACATTAGCTCCAATGGTGACAGTGGTAATGATAGAGGAAGGGAACGCGGAAAGGAAGGGGTAAGTGTTGTGGGGGGAGAAAGTTTCCTGGGAGTCCCGGGATCATGCCCTCGAAGGGTAAGGAGAGTTCACAGGGGTCAGCGAACCATATGTCCTCAGGTGGTAGGGTCCAGGGTTCTGCGATCTCTCCTCCTCTCTTGCCATCTGGGTGGAGGGGGAGGCAGTTGATTGATCACAGGCCAGTCTGGAAGAGACATCTGTGGGAGATCAAATGCAGCCAAGAAGGCAGGCAAGTCCCCAATCCTCCTGAAGGTGGCAGACTTCCCGTCTTTATGCGCTGATAGTTGAAAGGGGAAGCCCCATCTGTAGGGGATGTTGTTGTTCTGAAGAGTTGACAGTAGGGGGCGTAATCCTCTTCTCTGCATCAGGGTGCGTCTTGCCAAGTCAGGGAAAGAGATATTTCAGTGTCCAAGAACAAGATGCTGCCCTTCTGCCTGGCCCCTTGCATAATTGCCTCCTTTACAGTATAATAATGGACTCTGCATATAACATCGCGGGCCCTGGAATCTCCTGACGGTCTGGGGGCCAGGGCTCTGTGTACTCTGTCCATTACAATCACTGAGTCCAGTGGATCTCCCAAAATGGTATTAAAGAGATCTTGGACCGTTTGTCTCAGGTCCACTGCAGCCACACTCTCAGGCATACCTCTTATCCGGATATTATTTCTGCGGTTCCTATTCTCAATATCTTCATGATTGTACACCATATCCTCCAGCATATTGGAGTGTAGCTGCAGCAACTCCCTATGTGCCTGGAGCTCATCTAGGATGCCATTCTGTGTAGACTCCACATCCTCCACTCTGGCTGTAAACTCTGTCTTCAGGCTCTGGAGCTCTCTCCTGTAAGATCCCTCCAGCCTGCTTGCCAGTCTCTCCAGATCTCTCTTGGTTGGCAGCATTTTAAGAACTTTACTTAGCTCAGCTGGTGGTAGAGTGGCCAGATCCTCCAGACTCTCCTGGTCCCGGTCGTCCTCGCTCCCTCCCTGCAAGGCACTGTATCTGTTTCCCCTCTCTCCTCTTTCCCGCGCTCCCGCTCCATGTTGCTGTAGGGGCGCCGCCATCTTAGATGACCCGGGTGCCTGTGTCGCGGTGCCAGAGGAGCGCAGAAAGCGGTCTAGAACCCCGCTGGAGCCGGTTGCGGTGGATCCGGAGCCTCCCTGAGAGTTCCTGGGCTTGCCCATATGTGTGGGTAACGGCAGCAAGAGGCTGTTGATAGCAGTTAGGGGGTATCAGGAGCGGAGCAGCGCCGGTGTGCGACTTATCCCAGCATCAGCAAGCCACGCCCCTAGAATCGTTTTTTGGTCTCTTTCCTTAAGGGGAACAGTGGTAATTATCTGTAAACCAACTGTTGCTTTGAATTGTCAAGAAGGTCTATTTTGTATCCGTCCATAGAACACTTTCCCAGAAGGATTGTGGTTGGCAAAGATCATTTGTTCCTTGGTATGTCTTTTCTTCAGCAATGGGTTTCTTCCTTGGCTTTTCAACCATAAAGCTCTTCTTGATTTAGAGAGCAGCGTATGGTACTTGTTGAAACCATGAACCCATACTGTTCCAGGTGAGCCTTCAGGTCTTTGGATATTGGACGTGTTTTTTCTTCCAGCATTTGCACCAACCTTCATAGACATCTCTTGTCAATTTTCGTCACGTCCTGGGAGGTTCTTGATGATTCCATGTTTAGTAAACTTCTTAATAACATTGCACACTGTTGAAATTGGGATACCATACCTTATACCTCTTGGAAGTCTTGTGTTTGCTAATAATAGCAGTTCTGATGTCCCCAGGCGGCTCCTTTATCTTCACCATTGTGACAAAGGAACAGGGCCTAACATTTGGCTTTTTAAAACACTGAAGTAATTCATTTTCTAATTCATGTCACATGGGCACTGACAATATATCACAGGTGATTCTCATTTGTGATTTACCACAGGTGAATCAAAATCTGTTTCCATACTAATTTAATATAAAGGGTGCACAGCAAGCTTTCCTATTGTTTTTTGCTTTAAATTGTTATTTATCATTTGCTCTTTTGCATTTAACAAAACTCTCTATACAAAAAAGGTGTTTCACTTGATTCCACATTATGTACTTAACTTCATGAGTGTCAATAACGATGAGCAGGACTATAGGATGCATCATCCGGTGATACAGAGGATGGTGATCGCAAGAAAAAAGGAGGGGCTGGACAGATACCTGCAACACCCTTGGACCAAATCGCCTTGTGGGTAAGTATGATAAAAGCATTTTTTTTGCATTATATAAATCAGCTTGGGGACTTATATATAGTATTCCAGCTGGTGGTTAGGCCAAAAAAACTGGTGACAGGGTCACTTTAATGTGCAGTCCATGGTCAGACGTCTACAACTGCAGCTTAAGAAAAACTGGAATGTTATACAAGAGTTGGTAATAGTCTAGAAGGTTTACATTGGCAGATTCCATACATTTATAACAGTTATCAAAGGTTTAACACAATGTATAACTGTGCAATATTACCTCTCGACACAGACAGTTAACACAGTATACGAGTCCATATGGCTCCAGGTAAGGGTGCCATCTCTCGCCAATCCGATACTTTCTGTCTTGGAAGACGCAGTATGTTTCTGAATCTACAGGGATGACAAAAGCAGCTTTCAGTTACATCCCATAAGAGATGGATTGGCTATAGTCAGAATTCTCATCTTTATAAAGCAATGCATAGAAAGCTCATGAAACATTTCTGGGGTTTCTCTGGTTTATGTTTTTTGGCTTTACAAAAAGTCTTTAATGTTCCCGGTCTCGGGAGCTCGAACAAGTCTAAAGGGAACACTGTAAGTATCAGTGACTACTGGGAATACTCCATAAACCGGACCGCAGAAGAACGGACCATTAGATCTAAAAATTGGAGGTAACCCCAAAGCTGTCAGCACCTCCGATTGTGAAGTCTACCAAGCGGCCAAACACTTTAGCTGAAAGAAAACCTTTCACAAATTGGCAGCTTATTCCCAGTGTAAGTGCCAAGAAAGGAGAGAAGGCAGCTGAGAAGCATATACCTACACATGATACAGCTTAGACTGAAGAATGATATGTTAGTATGCAAACATGAAAGGGAAACGTTACAAGAAGAATAAATATAAGATGCATGACCACTTAGGCGTGTGATCCTCAGATTTCCTCTGGTGGATCTACAATATCCATGATATTTTAAAGGTTAAAGTCTAGATGGGCATTAAAATTAAACCTCCAATATTTCACCGGGACAGGTTGCAATACAACTCTATGTGTAATCTATTTGCCCTATTTATGTAGGAGCTGGATATACTGACCCCTTTTTACAATATTTCTTAATCTTGATATGTCATTGTAAATTACTAAGCAATATTACAGAGCTCAACCGGGAACCTTAGAACGTGAACGAAGGGTGGAGAAAGGTATGAGGGTATATCCGACTATTAATTAGAAGAGAAAAAAACAGTAATTGTCCCAATATACTTGAACGCCCTGTAGCAATGAGTGAAAGTTGTGTACAATACGACCCTTTTAACCCTTTCACAACATGCGCTGTATGTGTACCGGACTCGTAATTGCTGTGTGTTATGTCCAGGACTTGCCTCTAACGTGTTAAATGCTGCTGTCAAACTATGACCGGGACGTTAACAGCGTGACAGCATGGGGGATGCATCATATTATGCACCCATCGGCCCCTTGACGTGATTGTGGGTTGCCCATGGGTTGCTATATGACAGCCGGGGTCTGATGAAGACCTCTATGCCTTTCATTATTGGCCAGGATTCAAAGTTGACTGTGATTTTTGCTATATACAGCAATGCCATTAAAAATTAACATAATTTAAGAAAATGTAAAAATACACTCAGGTGGTATTGCCGCGTTCAGAAAAATTAGATCTATCAAGATATAAAAATAATATTTATATTGGTAAGCATTGTAAACAGAAAAAATTCTAGGGCACAAAAATGATATATTTTTTGGTCAATGAAATGGAAAAAATGAATGCTGTAAAAAATGATCAAAACACTATATCTATCCTACAATGGTATCAATAAAAAATCATCTCACCCAGGAAATAATAAACTGCCCAACAGCTCCAATAACTGGAAAATTAAAACTTTACAGGTATCAGAAAATGGTGACAAAACCCTAAACATTTTTTTGTATAAACGTCTGCTTTTTGCCACTAAACTAATAAGAAAAATGGCCGTTTGGTATCACAGTAATTGTACTGATGAGTCAGGTCATTTTTATCACAGTGTTATTTCCCCAATGGCAATATTTTTTACAAAGCATAACATGTGCATGACTATTGTTCATTTACAGGGCAAGCCCAATATAATGGTTTCTTTCTTTTACCTTTGCCTTTTGTCATCTCCTTCTGCCACGCACAGCATCCAGCTTCACAGACTTAATGTGCTGTCCTATTCTTATCTGTTATCACTACATTTTCCAACAGCACACAGCTTCTTCTCAGTGCTACGGGCCCCTCCCTCTGCTCTCCTTTGTGCATAGAAATAGATAGATCTCAACATGGACAATTTTTTTTACAAGGGGTAAAATGAGTAGTCACCAATTTTCTGAGTAAGTACTACTAATATGAAATTCTGACCACATGTTGCTAACAACCCATCCAATTCCAACAGGCAAAGAAATCAAACCACAGATGTTCATAAACTAAGTAATATGTAATAATGAGAGATGACACAGAAAAAGTATTGAACACATGCAGAGGGAGAGGTGGATAAAACCATGGAAAGTCGTGATACCAGCTGAAATCTATCAGTAATTAGAAAGCAATCCTGCCACTTAATGAAAAATATTATCAGCTGTTTCAACTGATGGCCTATAAAAAGGTGTCTCATTACCAAGGTGCCACTCAAGAAACATCTCATGATGGGAAAAACCAATGAGCTGTCTCAAGACCTTTGCAACCTTATTGTTGCAACACATACAGATGGCATTGGTTACAGAATTTTTAAACTACTCAAGATTCACATGAATGTGGCGCCCCACTGGTGGGTGCACCACGAAGGGGTACTGCACCCAGACCAGCGTGTGTGGTATCTCAGTGACCAGTGAATGGGGAGGTTCATATGTGGCTTTCATCCTGCACTCACACACTGAGCTCAGGGGGCCAATTGGTTAAACCTGTTACCAGGGTAATCGGTCCCAGTGGGGAGCGGGAAGAGGGAGTAAGAAGGAAAGGTCCCTTCAGGGGACGTAGAGGGAGGGCACCCAAAAGGAGAGGTGACGCAGATGAGAAAGAGGAGCCTGAAGGTGTAAGCTAACACCCAGCGTCAGACCGACTACCTACCGGTCTGCGGAGGATTCCAGGTCACGGAACAGAGTGTCGGTTCCGAGTGTGGTGCAGGCAAGTTAAACTCTGAGCCGCCAACACTGGTCTTACCGAGGAGACTTCAGTCTCCAGGTCACCTATAGCAGCAACTAACTTAAAAGCCAGGACCCGCAGGAATCCATCAGGAGTTAGCGGCAATCCAGAGAAGGTTCTTACCCGAGTTCACAATTACAGTGGAGAGAGAGAAAACACAGGAGGCCAGGCCAGCTCTATGCGGTCAAGGTTTCAACACAAGTGAGGATAGAGGGCGAAGCTGAAAGAGCATCAATGAAAGCCGCAGAAGGACACCCCACTCAGTGGTCACTACCCAGGCCATCTACCTGTAACTGTGTGACTGTGTACCGATGAGAACTGCCTTGACAAGTTGCCAGTAAATACCCGTGCAGAGCAAGAAGGTCTCCTGTGTCTCATTTCCATTAAGTGGTAAACTGCATTCCAGTCTCAGTGAAGAGACTGTGTCATTCTCCAAATCCTGCTGAGCTGCTGTTGTGAGAACAACCAAGACAACCAGTACTATGGAGAGCTGCCCCGGGGACCCTGCTCCGCCTGCGGGGAGCTCTATCATCCGGCTGCCTATCCATCATCCCCGGAGGTCTGCTGGCAGCCTAGTGTTATCACCAGGTACCGTGACGTCACGAAGATTGCACTTTTATTATTTATTTGTACACTTTTCAGCGGCCACCAGGGCCACGGACCCGGGCACCAACCACCAGTGACGGCATCTATTAGCAACGCCCAGGATCCGAGTTCCCAAACCCCTGGGTGAGTCATGAGAACTGTTGGGGCCATAATCCAAAAGTGGAAAGAACATAATTTTACTATACACTAGCCAAGACCGGGTGCTCCCTACAAGTTTTCAGACAAAAGAGTGAAAAGAATTATAAGAAGCTGTTCAAGAGCCAAGGACAACCTGTAGAGTGCTACACAGGGGCGGACCCAGACTGTAGTGGGCCCTGGTGCAAGAAATTTTTCGGGGCCCCCCCCCCCCGCATAGTGGCGACAAAGTAAACAGTTTCCCTCCCCACCAGGCACCAGACCAAAGCCCTGCTTCGGGGCTCTTACCTGGCTGGAGCCCCCCTCAGTATCTTCAATCAGCTTGCTGGAGCGGGTGTGTTGCCTGCCTCCACGGAAGAGCCGGAAGAGGAAGTGCAGCAGCACCGACCCTCCCAGCCCCCTCTGCCTCAATGCTGCTGCTCCACCAGCAATCCCCCCTCCCTCCCCCCCTTCGTGCTACTGTACAGTACTAGCAGCGCCGCCCGCAGCCAGCACTTCCCCCCCGGGACCGACTCAATGTAAGAGCCTCACCGCGGGTGTGCAGCGCGACGCTGCTGGCACAGCAAGTGCCGCGGGTGCGCAGCCTGCACAACCCGCCGGGTGCGAGCCTGTACACCGCAGCACCGGTCCGGACCAGTAACCCCCCCCACAGGGACAATGAAGACTTTGTATGTCGGGAAAAACGGACCTCCGCTGGAAGCTCAGGGGCCCCAAGGTGGCTGGGCTGTGCAACTGCACATGTTGCACACGGTAGTTCCGCAACCTGGTGCTACATAAAGACCTGGAGTCAGCAAGTACAATTGTTTCAAGGAAAACAATTAGTAATGCACTAAACCATCATGGCCTGTATGCACACTTATCATACAAAACTCCATTGCTGAACAAAAAGCATGCTCAAAAGCATTTAAAGTTTCTCAATAACATTCAGACAAGCCTGTGAAATACTGGGAGAATATAGTCTGGTCAGATGAAACCAAAATTAACTCTTTGGATGCCATAATACACACCATGTTTGGAGGCTTTTAACACCATACCAACACAAAAGATTGGAAGTGGGACCATCATTGTTTGGGGTTGTTTTTCAGCATATAGCACTGGCAAAATTCATATACTTTAAGAAGGATGAATGGACACATCTACTGAGAGATACTTGATAAAAATCTGCTGCATCTACCAGGATGATGAAGATGAAATGAGGGTGGACATTTCAGTAAAACAATGATCCTCAACACACAGCCAAGGCAACACTCAATTGGTTTAAAAGAAAGAGAATAAAGCTGCTAGATGTCCAAGCCGATCACCGAGTTCAATCAAATTGAAAATTTATGGAAGGATCTAAACCTTAAGGTACCGTCACACGGGCAATATTGCATGCAATTTCACTGCGATTTGCTGGTTGCAGTGAAATCATGGACACATTGTTCTATTTTGTTGCTGTGTACAAATGAACAATGTGTCCATGATTTCACTGCAACCAGCAAATTGCCAGTGAAATTGCCAGCGATATTGCCGCGTGTGACGGTACCTTCAGAGTTAATAGAAGGATCCACGAGAACTTCAGGATTTAAAGAGTGTTTGTGTAGAAGAATGGCCCAAAATCCACCTAGGCAATGCATTGTACTAGTGTCTCTACTAGTCTTGACGCTTCATTACCAACAAAGGATGTTGTACGAATAGTGTGTTCAGAACTTTTCCCTGTGTCATTCTTATTATTACACTTTCTTTGCCTGTGTGGATTGGGTGGGTTGGCAACCGGCATCTGGTGAGAAATTCACGTTAATAACATCTTTAGAAATATATTTATTTAGAAAATCGGTGACATTTCAATACTAACGTTAACCACTGTATATGGATAAGGTGACCATTTATAGTTTGGAATGGAGTTACTGTGGCCCACTATATGACCAATATTTATTGCTATTTATAAGCTTCAAATTTCATTGGGGATTCATTGGTATCTTCAAAGCATGCTCTTGTTTACCCCTGAATGGACAGTTGAGCATAGAGTAGCGGAGCTGTGCTACATCTGGCTGTCAGGGTGATAAGCATGTCATGAGAGAGACTGGAGGATGTTTTATTTGGTAATTGATTGGTACATCTGTTTTTCTTGAATTGGACAAAGTCAATAAATGGAAAGGCACCTGGAATCTTTAGTATAGCATAGCTGAGCTGTGATACAACCGGTCCGAAGTTTTATTAAAAAGGGTTATTAGAAGTATCTAAGAATGTTGGACAATGCTTCGATTACCAGAAGTCAGAGCAACTGGCAACAAAGGGTAAAGAAAACTCTAGGGTGTCATGATTACGGGAAGCAATAACTGCAAAACAGTGCAGATTTTAAAATAGGTTAAAAAAAATATTATATTATATTTAAAAATAAAAAAAAGATTAAGAAATAGATTAAAAAAAGATTTAAAATATTTCCATTTTTGATATATTCTGCATATACAGAAAACTGAGACCACATTAAGAATTGGAGAAAAACTTTTAGGGGTTGTAAGATGAAAGAGGCAATCACAGTATTTAATCACATACAGTGAGAGCAGCAGTCACCGCAGCATCCAGAGATTCATGATCAAGCCAACGGTATTTTGGAATGAGATGCTCAAAGCTATAAAAATAAGCTCCAGTAAATAAAAAATATCCAAAAGACTTATTTATCATCCAAGACAGTATTTTAAAAGTGTTAGATACATTTTTAGATTTGCCTCATCCTTGGCTATCAAACAAATCTATAATGTGCTATAGGAGATCTGTTTGGAAATCAGCCATTTATAAACAATTATACATGGAAGCTATTGCAGCCCTCATCTCCCAACAAATGCTGATTATTTTCGTTATAAAAACATATATTTTAATTATTTAAAAAACTCAACAAGATCTCAACCTAAAGCCCAGGTTACACGCTTCAATGTCTCAGCGATCCGACCAATGATCCAACTTGACCTAGATCGCTGGAACATCATTAATTGATCACTAGTGAGGTGTCACACATACAGATATCGCGAACAAGGCAGCAAAGATTCCGCGACAAGCGAACGACACTTGCGGTCATTTGATCGCCTACGTCCTTCAGTTCTGAATAGGCGAAGTCATAAACGACATCGTTATCAAGGTGTCACACACACTGATGCTGCAGGTTTAACGGACGATCAACGACTGATTTAAGGTCGTGATCATAAACCTCCGATCAACGTCATTGCTCCACCCTAAAAGCCATGACGTGCCAACAATATCGGTAACGATATCGTAGCATGTAACGGGCCCTTAAGTTTAAAATCTGAGATTCCTCCGTTGTTGATACCTTTAATGGTTAACTGAGAAGATGGTAACAAATAGCTGTCGAGACAACTCAGGTCTCTTCTTCAGGCTGGTATAAGACTAAATCGGATGTGGCACACTGAAAATGACATGGAGTACTGCACTTTTTTGGACAAGTGAGATGGAGCAGGACAGGAATGAGATGGGGTGAAATGGTTATGGCAGTAAATATCGGAACAGTTCACCAATAAGAAGTGTCAGAGTTTTATTGTAATAAATTATTATTCTAATTAGGGTCTCTTCAAAGATATGATGCCATATCACAGAGAGCCAAAAGAATTTGAGAATACAAATTGATGATGACATTTGACGCATTCAGAGCAGGAATGAACATTTCACATGGATTCATGTCTTTTTACGTAAATTCAAAGGGCATTTGGGGGCATCATATCTTTGAACAAACCCCAATTAGAGGACAATAAAACTTTCACTTCTCAACAAAGAACTGTTCCGATATTTACTGTCATAACCATTTCGCCCTATCTCATTCCTGTTTGTTACCATCTTCTCATCTTGGCCATTATTAAGTGTCAATCACTGAGGACTCTCATATTTTAATATTTTCCTATCTACTGGCTAGCTTGGCACAAACATATATTTTACTTAACCTAAGTTTATTCATACATGGTTGGAAACTTTCAAAAGCATCATTATGGGAAGAGAGACCTTTCTATAGTGCATACATTTACTATGTAGATTTCAACTCAATTGCTTTTTTTCCGATGTTTTCATTTGATGCCAAATGATCTAATGCTGTTCTGCAAAAGATGATTTATTGCTACAAGAGGCCCTGGATAAATTGGTAGAACAGGCAACAAACTGTGGTAACATAAACTATGCCTTAAAGTGCCTAACACGGAACACCAAAATTGGAAACAGCAATTGTAGAGCCATTATTTTATGAGAGCAAAGTACTGTCACTTTTACAAAGTACTAGTAAATTCATTTTTGGGCATTTTTGGGTCTGAGTCTGTGTCTAGGTGTGACTCTGTTTGTGGGTGTGAGTCTGCTCCTTTCTCCCCCTGCCTGTGCCGCTTCATCCTCCGTCCTCCTCCCCCCGCCTCTCTTTGCCTCTGTCCTCCCCCTGCCGCTCCATCCTCCCCCTGCCTGTGCCACTCCATCCTCCGTCCTCCCCCACCCCGCTGCTTTGTCCTCCATCCTCCTCCCCCCCGCCGCTCTGTGCTCCATCCTCCCCCTGCCGCTCCGTCCTCCCCCTGCCTGTGCTGCTCTGTCCTCCCCCACCCCACCGCTTCCTCCTCCTTCCTTTGTTCTCCTCCCCTCCAACACTCCATCCTCCATCCTCCGCCTGCCTGTGCTGCTCCGGCCTCTCCCACCCCGCTGCTTCATCCTCCATCCTCCTCTCCCCCGCAGCTCTGTGCTCCGTCCTCCCCTGCGGCTCCGTCCTCCCCCTGCCTGTGCCACTCCATCCTCACCCACCGTTTCCTCCTCCCCTCTGCCACTCCATCCTCTGTCCTCCCCCTGCCTGTGCCGCTCCATCCTTCCCCACGCCACCGCTTCCTCCTCCTTCCTTTGTCCTCCTCCCCTCCGCCACTCCATCCTATGTCCTCCCCCTGCCTGTGCTGCTCCGTCTTCCTCCCCCCTGCTGCTTTGTCCTCTTTCCCCCCTGCCGCTCTGTGCTCCGTCCTCCCCCTGCTGCTCCATCCTCCCCCACTCCTTCCTCCTCCTTCCTTTGTCCTTCTCCCCTCTGCCACTCCATCCTACGTCCTCCCCCTGCCTGTGCTGCTCCGTCCTCTTCCCCCCTGCTGCTTTGTCCTCTTCCCCCTGCCGCTCCATCCTCCTCTCCTCTGCCTGTGCCGCTCCATCCTCCCCCACCCCACCGCTTCCTCCTTCTTCTTTTGTCCTCCTCCCCTCCATCCTCTGTCCTCCCTCTGCCTGTGCTGCTCCGGCCTCCCCCACCCCGCTGCTTTGTCCTCCATCCGCCTCTCCCCTGCCACTCTGTGCTCCGTCCCCCCCTGCCTGTGCCGCTCCATCCTCCCCCACCCCAATGCTTCCTCCTCCTTCCTTTGTCCTCCTCCCCTCTGCCACTCCATCCTCCGTCCTCCCCCTGCCTATGCTGCTCCATCCTGCCCCACCTCGCGGCTTTGTTCTCTGTCCTCCTTCCCCCCGCTGGTCTGTTTTCCATCCTCCCCCTGCCGCTCCATCCTCCCCCTGCCTGTGCCTCTCCATCCTCCCCACCCTGACGCTACCTCCTCCATCCTCCATTCTCCTCCCCCCTGCCTCTCCATCCTCCCTCCACCCCCCGCCAGTTCATCCTCCCTCTACCTGTGCTGCTCCTTCCTCCATCCTCCTCCCCCCCACCAGTTCATCCTCCCCCTGCCTGTGCTGCTCCTTCCTCCATCCTCCTCCCCCCCGCCACGCCTAACTCCCCCCACCGCTCCATCCTCAAAGTCCCTCCTTATTCAGCCCTCACCGCCTTCCCCATGCAAACCCTATTTCTATATTCTAGAATACCCGATACGTTAGAATCGGGTCACCATCTAGTAGTTAATAAACATTATCATGATACTTACCAGGTCGAGCTATAACGCATCCTGCAGTCCAGTTGTTCTGGCCGGAAATCTACTTCCAGGGCCACTCATTAACTTCCGGGGATATTCACTGCACTGCTGAGAACTCAACAGTTTTCGGTAGTGTTTGCGGTGACATCAGGGGTCACCTGATTTCATGGCTCAGCTATGAACTCGATTGACCTCTGTCACTATCAGTCTGAGCCTGCTTGTCACTCTGGACAGATGCTTGTCTGTTCAGAGCAATGAAGCAGAGCTGAACCTCCACTGTCAATGAACTACGTTGGAGGGAAGGGGTTTTTTTTTGTAATTAAAGATGGAGTCCCTAAATGTGTTTTTTTGTTTTATTACTAATAAAAAAATGTTCTCTGTGTGATTTTTTTTTAACTGTTTACTAGAAATTCATGGTGGCCAAATCTAATTTGGCTTGACACTATGAATTTTGGGCTTAGTACCAGCTGAGAATGCAAAGATGGTATTAACCCCATATTACCCAGTGTACCACCCCACACAAGGACCGCTGGAAGAGCTGGGTAAAGCACCAGGAAATGGTGCTACGATGAATGAGACATTTTCATGGACAGCTTACCAAAAAAAAACTTCCTCTGACGTAATCCAGGTCTTCTTATCTTCTTCAGCTCTGCTACATCTTTGCCAACAGACAAAGATGTCTGCTGGCAGAGTTGAGCTGCCACGGAATGACCGGCGGGTGTGTGTGAAAGTTTATCCTTCAAATTAACTCAGACAACCCCAGTTTCACCTGGCACCCGGAGCCCAGCCGTAAGTGAGAGAAGCGCTCACTTCACTTTATGGCTGGATGACATGTGATGGTGGGGTTATCTTAGTTCATGTCAACTTGATAACCATTCACACAGCACCTGGCAGTCATTCCCTGGCAGCAGATGTCCTTGTCGGTTGGCAAAGATGTAGCAGAGCTGAAGAAGCTAAGAAGACCTGGATTACATTAGAGGGAGGTTTTTTTCTTCTCTAACAAAGATGGAGTCCCTAAATGTGTTTTGTGTTTTATTTCTAATAGAAAAAATCTTTTTGTCTGTATTATGTCTTTTTTAACCATTTATTTGAGATTCTTAATGGTCGGATCTAACTTGGCCTGACATTAAGAATCTCAGGGCTTAATACCAGCTGGCAATACCAAGCTGGTGTTAATCCCTTATTACCCAGCGTTCCACCCCCCTCACCAGGATTGCTGGAAGAGCCAGGAAGAGCACCTGGAACTGGCACTACGAAAAATGCGCCATTTTCAGGGGCGGCTATGGTTTTCAGCGTGGGGGACCCAGAACGCTTGGGCCTTACCACACTGAGAATCCCAGCCCCCAGCTGCCTGGTTTTACTTGGCTGGCGATCAAAATATGGCGAGAGCCCACACATTTTTTTAATTATGCTTTTAAATAACTAAAAAAAAATAAAGTGCTTCCCTGTATTTTGATTGCCAGCCAAGATAAAACCAAGCAGTTGGGGTGGTAGCCCATAGCTGTCCGCTTTATCTGCACTGAGAACCAAAAACACCGTGGAGCGCTGCATCATTTTTTTAAATTAGTATTTTATTTTAAACTACTATAGTATATGTGTGATGTACCCAAAAACCAATCACACATGCTGTCACAGAGAATGGACATCCCTGGGAAACCCGTGTTCGGGATATGTACACGAACACTAGGTGTTCGGCACAGACCCCGATTTTAGCTGCTAACCTTTCAGTTTCATCTTATATCAGCCAGTGTAGGGCCAGAGGAATTTCAGCAGAGCTGAGCTATCTCTCATCACAAACTCTTTGAGAAGCTCTATTCTCACAGTGCTGTCAGTTTGGCTGTATCACCCTCTCAAAACACAATCTGTTGTAAGATAAAACCTGAAGGTGTATTCAGCCACACTCATCTGTGCTCTACTCTTAGCACATTTTAATTACACACAGCTCAGCAGAGTGATCAGTGAGAGAGCAGACTGTCTGTCAAGCAGCCATTGAATTCCTCTTTAGTAGCCCTACATAACAACCAATGCAGAAGTGAGAGGTGCTGGATAAACTTTTTAAAAGAAGTCTGGAAGTTAACAACAATATGATGAAGCCTGCAATTATTTATGTGGGTAAATTTTAAGCATACAAATACTTTACAGTGCAAAACATATAGTGCTACAGATGAGCTATGCCAACATACAAATGTGACATAAGAATACAGTCCCTGACAAAAGTTATCTCGCTTATCCGTGTTATGTAATTAAAAGCTTATAACCTGATGGTAAATTCATCCATTGGTTTTATAAATTACTCTTTTGAAAGCTGAATCCCTCCCAAATGTGGTTTAGGTTAAGAAAATAAATTGGCATCAATGCTGAAATATTTAATGAACACAGAATTGTCAGATTTTGGCAAGACTAAAGCTTTATAATATATAGAGGACTATGGGGGTACATTATAATATATAGAGGAATATAGGGATGCGTTATATTAATTGGAGGACTATGGTGGAGGGAGGAAGAGGACCTTATATACCATGATAAGGGCCGCATTCCAGAAGGAATTTAAAGTATTTAAGTCTTTAAAGTACGGTATTTAGAAAGTTACTACTATGTGAACACATGTGGAGAATCTCTGCTGCGTTCACATCATTTACACTGCATTTGCGCCTCCATGCCAGACACATGCAGACACAAACGCTAGTGTGAAACCAGCCTTATATCTTCAGTGATGCACAGTCCAATCCAAGTGATTATTAGTATAAAATATCCTTATTCTTAATTTGATTCCTCTATAATGGTTGAGTTTTACCTACATTCTATATACATAAATACACGGTATATTGTTAGTACATATCCATTCATTACATCTCTACCTCTACGTGTAAACTGGCTAATACTTCACAAAGGAAAATCACATGTGAGATGATTCATGGACCCGCTTCCTCGGGTGAACAGGAAGCATAAACCTTCCAGAGACTCTTGTAATCCTACTGTTAATGATGTTGACCTTTACAAGTGCCATGTTTTGGTTCTTGGAGCTGTAAATGAAACCTTCTTCCTACAATAAATTAGGCAGGTGCTTCAGGAGCCAATTTTACCCTTTGCACAGTCCAAATAGGCTTTATACCATTCCTGTACCTAAAATTAGCAATGTACTCAGGTATTTTCATACAAAACATAGAAGACCTTTGCTGGGGGTTAGATCTACTCTGCAGGACCTAATATAATTCCGATGTGTGTTATTGTTGCTATCTAAAAAAAAATGAATACTATTGTCAATTATAATTAAAGAACTACATTTCAAACCAGGAAAATGAACAATATCAGGGACCATACACCACGTATTAATTTGGGGAACTCAGAATATATATCTGAAAAGAATGGAGCAAATAACCCCAGGTAAAGTATATTTATACACCAATCACAAAGGCTATTGAAAACAACTTAAAAAGTATACAGATTTATTAAAACAATCAGAACGAGACGTAAAAATGTAAACATTTTTGCCTTTTGTTGTGTTTTTTCTAATAAAATGATATTAAAAATATTACTATTTTCATTAGGCTTTGTGATTGATGTATAAATATACTTTATCTGGGGTTATTCACTATATTTTTTTTTCATAATACATATTAATATATAATAATAGGTAATGGAGGTGGCTGACATGGAGAAATCCTACCAATGGCTGGAGAAAGCTGGACTCCAAGACAGCACACTAATCATAGCAGCACAACAGCAAGCGCTAAGTACCAGATCCATAGAAGCTGGGATCTACCACACAAGACAAGACTCAAGGTGCAGACTATTTAAAGAAGCCTCAGAAACGGTCCAACACATAGTGGCAGGATGCAAAATGCAGGAACAGCATACACCGAACGCCATAACCAAGTAGCGGGAACTGTATACAGGCACATCTGTACAGTATATGGGCTAAGTCCCCCCTAGCTCAACGTGGAAGACCACAGAAAAAGTGGTGGATAATGAAAGGGCTAAAATCCTGTAAGATTTCAAGATCCAGCCATATAAGCAGGTGTTGGTTAACCAACCAGATATCGTGATAGTAGACAAGTATCAGAAGAAAGCAATGATAGTAGATGTGGCAGAAGGAACATGAGAAGCTGGAGGAATACCAGGGCCTAAAGAACAACTGGAGAAGATGTGGAAGGTGAAGAACAGTGAGAGGAGCACTCGGAGCAGTGACCCCCTAAGTTTGACAAATGGCTGCAACAGATTCTAGAAGCCACATCTGAACTCTCTATCTACAAAATCCTGCACAGAACCCTCACACTCCCAACATACCTCGAATGCCAAGAATGAGGAAGGACAAATAACTAACCCGGGGGGAGGAAGGGGTTAAGAAGATATATACATACAATATATACATACAGTTAGGGCCAGAAATATTTGGACAGTGACACAAGTTTTGTTATTTTAGCTGTTTACAAAAACATGTTCAGAAATACAATTATATATATAATATGGGCTGAAAGTGCACACTCCCAGCTGCAATATGAGAGTTTCCACATCCAAATCGGAGAAAGGGTTTAGGAATCATAGCTCTGTAATGCATAGCCTCCTCTTTTTCAAGGGACCAAAAGTAATTGGACAATGGACTCTAAGGGCTGCAATTAACTCTGAAGGCGTCTCCCTCGTTAACCTGTAATCAATGAAGTAGTTAAAAGGTCATGGGTGGATTCCAGGTGTGTGGTTTTGCATTTGGAAGCTGTTGCTGTGACCAGACAACATGCGGTCAAAGAAACTCTCAATTGAGGTGAAGCAGAACATCCTGAGGCTGAAAAAAAAGAAAAAATCCATCAGAGAGATAGCGGACATGCTTGGAGTAGCAAAATCAACAGTTGGGTACATTCTGAGAAAAAAGGAATTGACTGGTGAGCTTGGGAACTCTAAAAGGCCTGGGCGTCCACGGATGACAACAGTGGTGGATGATCGCCGCATACTTTATTTGGTGAAGAAGAACCCGTTCACAACATCAACTGAAGTCCAGAACACTCTCAGTGAAGTGGTTGTATCTGTCTCTAAGTCAACAGTAAAGAGAAGACTCCATGACAGTAAATACAAAGGGTTCATATCTAGATGCAAACCATTCATCAATTCCAAAAATAGACAGGCCAGAGTTAAATTTGCTGAAAAACACCTCAAGAAGCCAGCTCAGTTCTGGAAAAGTATTCTATGGACAGATGAGACAAAGATCAACCTGTACCAGAATGATGGGAAGAAAAAAGTTTGGAGAAGAAAGGGAACGGCACATGATCCAAGGCACACCACATCCTCTGTAAAACATGGTGGAGGCAACGTGATGGCATGGGCATGCATGGCTTTCAATGGCACTGGGTCACTTGTGTTTATTGATGACATAACAGCAGACAAGAGTAGCCGGATGAATTCTGAAGTGTACCGGGATATACTTTCAGCCCAGATTCAGCCAAATGCTGCAAAGTTGATTGGACGGCGCTTCATAGTACAGATGGACAATGACCCCAAGCATACAGCCAAAGCTACACAGGAGTTCATGAGTGCAAAAAAGTGGAACATTCTGCAATGGCCAAGTCAATCACCAGATCTTAACCCAATTGAGCATGCATTTCACTTGCTGAAATCCAGACTTAAGACGGAAAGACCCACAAACAAGCAAGACCTGAAGGCTGCGGCTGTAAAGGCCTGGCAAAGCATTAAGAAGGAGGAAACCCAGCGTTTGGTGATGTCCATGGGTTCCAGACTTAAGGCAGTGATTGCCTCCAAAGGATTCGCAACAAAATATTGAAAATAAAAATATTTTGTTTGGGTTATGTTTATTTGTCCAATTACTTTTGACCTCCTAAAATGTGGAGTGTTTGTAAAGAAATGTGTACAATTCCTACATTTTCTATCAGATATTTTTGTTCAACCCTTCAAATTAAACGTTACAATCTGCACTTGAATTCTGTTGTAGAGGTTTCATTTCAAATCCAATGTGGTGCATGCAGAGCCCAACTCGCGAAAATTGTGTCACTGTCCAAATATTTCTGGCCCTAACTGTACAAGGTGGGCCATTCATATGGATACACCTAAATAAAATGGAAATGATTGGTGATATCAACTTCCTGTTTGTGGCACAATAGTATATGGCGGAGGAAAACATTTCCAGATGGGTGGTGACCATGGCGGCCATTTTGAAGTTGGCCATTTTGGATCCAACTTTATTTTTTTCAATGAGTAGAGGCTCATGTGACACATCAAACTCATTGAGAATTTCATAAGAAAAACAATGGATTGTCGATACAACCCTCTTCTCCCACTCTTGACACAGTGATAGCAACACCGCAGAAGAAATGCTAGCACAGGCTTCCAGTATCCGTTGTTTCAGATGCTGCACATCTCGTATCTTCACAGCAGAGACAATTACCTTCAGATGAGCGATGAGGCAAACTTTATTGTAAATGGTGAAGTTAACAAACAAAACCACCGCTATTGGTCTGACACTAACCCACAGTGGATAGATCCCTCCAAGACTGTTGGAACGCAAAAATTGATGGTATAGTGTGGTATTTGGGGTACAAAGATAGTGGGGCCATTCTTCATCAGTGGAAACCTCAATGCCACTGGATATCTAAAATTGTTACATGATTTAGATATCCAGTGGCATTGAGGATTCTATTGATGAAGAATGAACCCCATGATCTTTGTACCCCATATACCACACTATACCATCAATTTGTGCGTTCCAACAGTCTTAGAGGGATCTATCCACTGTGGGTTAGTGTCAGACCAATAGCGGTGGTTTTGTTTGTTAACTTCACCATTTACAATAAAGTTTGCCTCATCGCTCATCTGAAGGTAATTGTCTCTGCTGTGAAGATACGAGATGTGCAGCATCTGAAACAACAGATACTGGAAGCCTGTGCTAGCATTTCTTCTGCGGTGTTGCTATCACTGTGTCAAGAGGGGGAGAAGAGGGTTGCATTGACAATCCAACACAATGGGCAGCACTTTGAACACATTTTATAAGTGGTCATAAACTTGTAAATAACTCATGAAAGAATAAAGTTACATTAAAACCAAGCACACCACTGTTTTTCTTATGAAATTCTCAATATGTTTGATGTGTCACATGACCCTCTTCCCATTGAAAATAACAAAGTTGGATCCAAAATGACCGACTTCAAAATGTCCACCATGGTCACCACCCACCTGGAAAAGTTTTCCCCCTACCATATAATAATGTGCCACAAACAAGAAGTTCATATCACCAACCATTCCCATTTTATTTCGGTGCATCCATATAAATGGCCACCCTGTATATACATTGTAGCAGCACTCTGCAAAAATGTCTTTGTAAGAAGACTTTCTGGATAGTATCTTCTTCATGCTTCATGTTCTATAAAGACAAGTATAGTGTTACTTACTCTTAACGTGCTCTAATCTGCAGCCATCCATGATGAGCAGGAACAAAAGACAACAAAAACTGTATTTCTCTTCCATCTTTCTGTGCTGAAACAGTCCAAGCTGAAAAATGTAAAAAAATAACAAATTACATTGAAATTAAAACACCAAAAGAAAAGATTTTAAAGATCTAAAGACCTATAAATTGTTTATAAAAATGAGGCAAAGAGAGAAAAGGGAAACAGAGCTACAGATAGCCAACAGGTATCTTTATGTATATGGGCAATTTTATATATTCCACTGATGATATAAGGCCCTCTTCACAAAAAAAGCACAGGTCGGTTTGACCATCCATGCGGTTATCCATGTGCATGTGTGTCATATGTGAATCATCCATGTAACAAGTACCGGGAAAAAAAAGCATGACACTGATATTAATATTTTTATGTGTTACAGATGTACAAAGTTTGATAGACAGGTTGGTTATAGACAGGTTGGTTATAGACAGGTTGGTTATAGACAGGTTGGTTATTTGTCCTTCCTCATTCTCTGGTCCTCTACCAAAGGCATGCTGGGGTCACTGCTCCGAGTGCTCCTATCACCACTGGAATCACTGTTGCCTTCTCTTTCCACATCTTCTCCAATTCTTCTTTCTGGTAATTCTCCAGCTTCTCATATTTCTTCTTTCTGCCCCGTCTATCATTGCTGTCTACTGATCCTTGTCCACTATCACTATATCTGGTTGGTTAGCCATCACCTGCTTGTATGTCTGGATCTTGAAGTCCCACAGGATTTTTGCCCTTTCATTATCCACCACTTTTTCTGGTGTCTCCCACTTGGAAATAGGGGGACTTAGCCCATATGCTGTACAGATGTGCCTGTATACAATTGCTGCTACTTGGTTGTAGCATTCAGTGTATGCTGTTCTTACGTTTTGCATCACGCCACTATGTGCTGGACAGTTTCCGAGGTTTCTTTACATAATCTGCACCTTTGGTCTTGTCTTGTGTTGTTGCTTCCTTAGGCTCTCCCTCAGCATCTCATTTTTTGGTGTCATTTTTCTGATGTGTTCTGGATACTCCTTGTTTCATGATGGTGGCTTGGACGCCTATCAAGTCTTGACCACTTTATTTACTGTTGGTATACAATCTTTGTGTGTTAGGGCCCCGTTACATGTAGCGACGCTCCAGCAATAACGATGATACGACCTGGTAGGGATCACTGGTGTGTCCTATGTGGTCGCTGGTGAGATGTCAAACAGTCAGATCTCACCAGTGATGCAGCAACGATACGGAACAATACAGTGGTCGTTGGGAACCTGTCACTCTCGGGCATAGTATTGAGATCATTGTTCGTTTCCCTGGCAAACAGAGCGATTCACGCTGCCCAGCGGGAGAGTGATGACTGAAAATGGTCCAGAACAGTTTGTAATGATCAGAAATCTCACAGCGGAGGCCTGATCACTGTTCACACGTGTCACACATAGCGAGATCACTGGCAAGATCGCTGTTATGTCACATAACCTGTGAGTTGCAGCAATATCGCTAGCGATATTGTTGTGTGTGAAGTACCCCTTAGACTTGGGGTGGAGACCTCCATGCATTGTAAGTAGCTTCTGGGTCTTCACATCTGTAGCTTCCAGGTCTTCTTTTGGCCAGCACACTATGCCAGCAGGGTATCTGATAACTGGCAGGGCGTATGTATTGATGGCGCAGATCTTTTTCTTCCATTGAGCTGCCTCTTCAGGACCTGTCTTACTCTTTGATGGAATTTGGATGTTGCTGCTTTCCTTGGCTCCTCATCATGGTTACATATCCCTGTGGGATGCCGAGGTACTTGTAGCAGGTCTGTACAACTGCTATCTTCCCTGTTGGTAGTTCTAGCCCATCAGTCTTTACTAACTTGCCTGTCTTTATTATCAACCGGCCATACTTCTCCAGTCTGAAGGACATCCTAATGTCTTCCCTGTAGATCCTTGTCAGGTGGATCAGTGAACTGAGGTCCTGGTCATTTTTCGCATACAGCTTCATGTTATCTATGTACAGCAGGTGGCTGATGGTGCTTCCACTCTTGAACTTGCATCCACAGCGCGACTGTAGGTATCTGACTGAGGGGTTCAAGTCTATGCAGAACAGCAATGGGAACAGTGCATCGTCTTGGTATATATATATATATATATATATATATATATATATATATATATATACACACATATCCTTTTTATATGATGGATAGTTAGATAGCTTGTACAGCTTTCTATTTAGGAAAATAAATAATTAAAGGTATGAAAAAAATGTTATGGGGTGCCCCCATTTTTGGTAACCAACAAAGGTAAGGCAGACAGCTGGGGCTGGTATTATCAGGCGACGAAGGTCCATGGTGATAGGGCCCTTTTCAGTTGTGCTTCAATTCTGGCACCTTGCCTCGATTTTGTCATTTACTTATTTATTTGGTTAATAGCTGTGAAATCTATCTATCTATCTATCTATCTATCTATCTATCTATCTATCTATCTATGTATCATCTGTGCACATCTTTAACACTTAAAAATCAGTAATTTCTTGAATGTTTTGTGTCACACAGACCGCACCAAGATACCATCTGTGTGTTTTTTATAGACCCATAAATTTGAATTGGCCCTTGTCATCCATTTTTACTGCCGGAAAAAAATGGCATGCCTCTGCGTGGTTCACACGAATACACAATCTATGTGAAAACATGGACATGTGAAGATCACCATAGGTTATTATGGATACGTATGGTGTCTGTGAACAAAACAGATGCCACACGTACCGGAAACACGAATATGTGATGGGAACAACTCTCCATATACTTAACTTGTAAAAGAAGCTCGAACATAGACCCCAGTGCAATCCAGCAAGCTGGAATAGAAGTCAGAGGACCGAAACGCTGGTCCTGGCTAATTAACATAAGACAACCTGCACTTGTATATTTGTTTTTTACAATAATGAAACATTTTTGAGTGTGACATCAGAGACATTGTTGTAATGTGGCAATAGGCTTATCTAAAGTTCTAGTGATCAGGCCTCCAGTTGGGGTTTCATGACATCATTGTCTATAATCAACCTCGATTTCATGGTTCAACCACAAGTTCGCATAAAATGATTTATGGCTGATCGTGAGCAAAGTCCTTGTTCCAACATCTATGATTTCTCAGATTGCAAGTCTGGTCATCAAAAACATACCATAACCAGTTTCAGTGTTAACGCCTTCTATTTTAATATATGAAAATAACAAGACATTAGTGCAACACTGTTCTCTAGTGGGAACAAACAGATGTCCATACATAGACTCTTTGCCGCAGACTTGGCTTTAATACTTCTTTAGTATATCTGGATCACATCCTTGGAGTCTTTCCAAGATAGGAAATAATGAGTGATCATACTAGAGTATTGCCCAGTTTATATTATGGTTATCGTTAAAACAGAAATGTAGGTAATTATAGTTATCTCTTAATCCCAGTACCGGCATTTACCACCTATTTAGTGACCAGGATTATGGGTGTGAAACTGCACCTGTGACGTCTGCAGAGCTCATGTACATATACTTAAGCTCCATTCACATAGGATACAGGGACCTTGTTCTGGACCCCATTGATCATAAATGTATGATATATCCTGTGGACTGGTTATAAATGCTGCTGGGGAGTAGGGCACATTGACGATCGGGGGTCACAGGTTACGAAGGAAGGAACAAAGCCAACCCCATCCCCACTGATGACAGCTAAAAACCTGAATTTCAATAAAAAAATGTAATAAATGACACAATTGACCTTCACTAGTAACATCACAGATATGGAAAGTGATTGGTGACCATGCTGTGAACAAGTCATGCAAAATTACCGTATCTCTCTCCTACAAAGTGTCCAAAAAAAGATATGTAACAAGTGACAGACCTCATGAGAATATTGCGTTTTACTTATTTATTGACAGCAGGGTATACGCTCATTATATTTTTATTTTAGGATTTCTATGTGCCTTCATATAGGCTTTGTACACGTGACCATTATGCTTGCATTTCATCCCCAACTACCATGTTTATTGTTACATGGATATACAAGACACTTGTTGATTTTTCGTATTTAACATCTTCACATCTTTTCCTATTTGACTGCCAAACTGCTAAGTTAACGATAAAATTATTAAAGGATTTTATAAGAAATAATAAAATCTTTCTCTCGTGAAACAAAATCCTATGATTCAGTTCCAAATGATTTATTATACATTTATCTTTACAGATTAAGTAACAGGATGAGACACTTCAAAGGACTTATATTTTCCATCTGACCCCTAACATTTTTTCATAGCTGTACATTTTTAAGAGTGATCTAAACCTCATATTGATGAAATCTAAATGGTTCATTTTGTGGAAGACTAGAAAACTCTGTATAAAACATATATTATTATCTGGTTGATATGTAAATTACAAGCATTAATCTTTAATAATTAGATGATAATTTTCTTTATAAGGCCGGCTTCACACCACGGTTATTGGCTGTCAGGTTGTGTCCGGTGTTTTGCAGGATGCACTGCACAGAACCTGACAGCCCTGAACAAACAGGACCTGCTTTCTGCCTGAATTAGCAGCTGCCGCTGTCCAGTACTGACATTTCAGCATAGCGGCTGGATGGGAGCTAGCCAAGTGCTGAAATTTCAGCCGGGGAGCTCTCCAGGTGCAGACAAGCAGCCGCAGCTCTTTCAGCACCCATCATCTGGGAACTGGTCCAATGTTATGTCGGATCCAGCACGATCCTGCGCCCATAGACTCCCATGTTATGGGCGCCGGATCGCATCGGATCTGGGAGGATCTGATTTTATCTGATTTTTGCTCTGGACACAAAACATGCTGCAAGCGCCGATTTTGTGTCCGGGCAAAAAAATCAAAATCTGCCATATCCTCCCGGACAGCACAAAACCGGATGCAAATCACTGCCATCCGCCCATCCGGCCCCATAGGGATACAATAGGGGCAAAATCGGACCGGGGCCCCAGAGCCCAAACATCGTGGTGTAAAGCCGGCCTATGCCAAAACAAAATGCCAGTCTGAAAGAACAACTCCCATTCTGGTAGACTCAAGTGGATTTAGAGTTAGTAGCAATTCATCTGTATGGTTTATATCGCCTGTAGCACCAGCAATGGTGACACCAGTGTAGCATGGAAAATCAGCTACTAGGGATGTCTAGAGCAGGACCAAGGCCATCAGCTGATCACTCAGAGGTAATATTCTGAAAAGATGATTGTGTCTAATGAAAAACCTTTATATCTCAAATCTATTAGCTGGTAATGGAATCCCAAACATAATCCAGCTACCAATCCCAAACAATATATTTACCCTAAATAATATATCGCTTGAGATTGCCATTAAATTACCTTCCTTTATACATGCTGGATTCATAGCGACTCCCACTGATTGTTGTAATGTAGAGAAAAAAAGTTGCATATTTTGTGGTCTACAGGGTTCCTAAAGTCTTAAGTTCATAGATGAAGACAATGGATAAATCATAACTATAGCTCCAAGTTATGAATTGAAATGCACTTAAAGGGAATCTGTCAACAGGTTTTTGCTATTTCATCTGCGAGCAGCATGATGTAGGCATAGAGACACGGAATCCAACAATGTATCACCTAGTCTACTGGGTGCAGACGTTTTGACACAATTAGAGTTTTTAGATTTAGCAACGTAGCAGAGATTAAAAAAAAAAAGCTGCACCAGCCCACACCAAGCTCTCTATGGACATGTCTATAGACAGTGAGGTGCTAATCACCCGAGGGGGCAGAGTCAGACAAATTACAGCAATGATCATTTTAAAGTTATAAAACACACACTAAGTGTAAGTAAATAACAGCACAGGAGGTGACATGAAACATAATTAAATTCTGTGCTTTCATTTCTACCACATGTTGTCCTCACATTACATAGGGAAAACCTAATGAAAGATTATATTTAATACAACTTGTGCAGCCACAAGGGGCATTGAAGACAAGGTGGCCTATTAGAAATTAGTAGAATAGAGCAAGGTCAGCTCACCTGTCCAGTGCATGGTGTCAGAACTCCATCGGATCAACACGTAAGAAAGAGGTCTGCCCAGCACAGTTACTCTTGTAAATGAATGACTAAGTACAGCTGCAGGTCAGAAACATGTTGCTGTTAATGCTATATTATCCAGAGTGTTTTGCTCTGAATCCTGTGCTTTTTCTGCTTTTATTGGATTTCAATAAACTATAATTTTATCATTAATTTACAAGAGTAAGGCCCGTTCACATCAGCGGGTTTTGTTGATTTGCGGCAGATGAGGCAGACCTACCGCATCTGCCGCGTAACGGCCAACTTGTGGCAAGCCGCCATTCATTCTCTATGGGATTTGTGGCAAGTGCAGGTTTTGCTGCGATCCAGCAAATCCGGCACTTGCAGCAAGTCAAAAACCCGCAGCTAACCACGTTTTTGGCTTGCTGCAAGTGCCGGATTTACCGGATCACAGCAAAAACCGCACTTGCTACAAATCTCATAGAGAATGAATGGAGGCTTGCCACAAGTCGGCCATTACGCTGCAGATGCGGTAAATCTGCCTGATCTGCTGCAAATCAGCAAAACTGCTGATGTGAAAGGAGTCTTATTGTGCTGGTCGTACCTCTTTCTTACTAGAACTTAGTGGATAAATTTAATGAGGATTAAGTTTTGGTTACATTTCCTGATAATGAAATGAATTTGAACTTTTTGAGGTTTTATAAACAAGGAAAAAAACATTTCCCATGCTATTGATGCATCAGAGAGCACTTTAACATATTTTTGCAGTGCCGTCCAGGCTTCCTATAACCCCATTAGCTATGACATCCTATGGATGGGACATCACAGATACGCGTTTCCCAGTGGAGCTCATTTTGTACGGCAGAGATGTGTTCCATCTCCAGGGTCAGTCTCTCTATTCTGTAGTGTGTAAGCTCTTCTGGCGTCTCTCACCTCTCCCCTTCATCATTTTACGAGCAACTACAAGTTTTCCAGTATTAAGATTCGCAAATCAAATTTTTGTGAAGTGATTTTCAATTACAAAAGATCTGCTCTTCTCTAGATTTTATTCTTGTATTATAATAATATTAGTAATCTATAAGATCACAATAAGATCCCATCTAAGAATTTTACTCCATCATGTTCCTGTCTGATCATTTCTGGTGGACCTGTGCAGTGATAAGGCTGCATACTCATGATCAGTCTACGCAGCGTTTTGGACGCAGTGTCTTGCCGCTTCATCCAAAACGCTGCATAGTACAGTATCAGATTAGTGGATTTCAAGAAATCCCATCCTCACTATACTTAACCCCACCGCAGCGGTGCGGATTGCATTTCGCTCCTCCTCCTCCGCATGTTCATTTCATGCTGCAGAGACGGAAGCTGCTGTCATCGGGTGCATGGAGGGAGAAGCCACCCTGCACCCGCCGAACATGATGAGTACAGGGCGGCAGCAGTCTCTCTGAGGACACCCACGGGTTCCTTCAGGTCCAACACGTTTATGATCATTGGGGTCCAGAACAAGGTCCCATGTAAATCTGCCACATCTGCCGCAAACTGTAACAAATGATAGTGTGAAAGGGACCTTAGACTTGTTATTGTTAGCCAAACAAGTACACTGTGTCCTTTGATAGAATTTTTTGCATGCATGTAATGTACAAACTTGTTGTTAGGTGAATTAGTAGTAGAGTTATTGTTAGGGTGCTGAGTAGTCCCTACACCCATTGAGTTTTTTCACTTCATTAAAGAGGATATCAAACTCTTAACTTCTTGACCTGTTCACGGACTGCAATCCCCAGGCATTGTAAATTGTTACTCTGGACCTTGTAAAAAAACAATTGAGATTTTGACACAGGTGTCTCCGGCTCTAGGGAGACCTATGACAATTCTAAGACCTGAAGGTTCCTTCGCATGGTGGATCAGGTCCATACTTGTTTTTAAATGTTTTTTACATTTTTTTGGTGTTGTAGGGGTCATGGACCCTTTCCTGTCTGGTTGCTTTTTTCAGTCTAAACTTTGGTGCTGCCATTTTTCTGACCACATCGCTTCCATATAAAGAGTCACATGCCTGGTCAGCTGATGCCAGTGATAGAATCTCATTCTTTGTTGACCAAAGGAAGGAGCCTGTATCTAAACATAATTGTAGTGATGACCATTACAGCTGGTGGAAAGCATCAATCAAGGAGTTCTGTGTTATATCCTTTTGTGCCTATTTTCATTCTGTCTGTGCACCTTTCCCTGTGTTGTATTATTGGAGAGGTGAGACTAGCGTCCTTGCTGGCAAGCAAATTACCAGGGGGAAGGACCAGTACAGGATGTTAGGGTGCTCAGGGTTCAGGTAAGTGTCAGGTGGTGTCCCCTCTCCCTATTGCCAGGATCTTCATTCTATAGCATCCCCGTCATCACCCCTGTCTTTTGCCACATAATGGGCGTTCACGTATGCCCAAGTTTAACAGATTTAGAGAGGTTGTGAATATTTATATTTTCAGACACCACATTTATGTTTGAGGATATAATTAATGAGTTTGAGTTTATTTCCAAAGTGTTTCTTCATGATTTAATGAAAGCTGCATCATTTGGACAAGGAGGGTAGGATAGTGAGTTAAAGGCCCCTAAAGGTAACCTGTCAGGTCCCCTGTGCATCCAGAACCACAAGCAATTCTGGGTGCATATCTCTAATCCCAGCATAACAGTCCCTCTATGTAGGAGCATCTGTGGTGGCGCCCCTATGGTCTGGTTGCCACAATGGTATCGCCTCCCTAACTGGTGGTGGTATCATGTCTGGAAGTAAATGGAGCTCCCTACATCAGATAACCACGCATCCACACACAAGCCTGATCCCTGACGCGAAGCAAGCAAGCACCTAGTTTTTAGGGCGACTGCCTCTTCTGGCTGGGGGAGTGGACAGAGCAGGAGAGTGTAGTTTGAGGAAGGGAAGAGAAAGGATGCATGAGAAGATAGAAGATCCTGGGGTTTGGAGCTACTGCAGGCTCACCCCAGGTTTGCACGGAGAAGACGACAACAGAGTCCTAGGCTATTCAGGGATTGCAAGCAATGGGAGCCAATTCTGGGGACCAGAGGATTACACTGCAAGCACTGGGATCCAATTCTAGGCACCAGAGGATTACAAGTATGCTCATTACAAGTCTGCTGGTCACATGTGTGGACCCATGAGCACAGCAGTATTGAGAGCTTGGAGCTGTGAGGAACAGGACAGCACTCCTGATAAGCTCACACTGCCTGCTAGTTGGGAAAGTAAAGAGAAAGGAGCACAAAGCGAGGAACAGATTAGCTCACAGGCATCTGAGACTCTAAAGGGGGTGTCACACGCGTCAATGTCGTCAGTGAGATGATCGCTGACGACATTGACGGATGATCGCTGGTGAGCTGTCACACAGGCAGACTCACCAGCGATCAATGGACCAGAGACATCGTGGAAACGATTTAAATATCGTTTCCACGATGTCTTGCTCCCGCTGCCAGGCTGCGGTAAGCGGGAGCAGGCTGGTCTCCAAGGAAAACTGCGGGTAACTAGGCAGCGCGCGCTGCCTAGATACCCAATTTATACCTTAGTTACCAGCCTTCTCTGCTCACCAGCTGGTATCCAATGTACACAGCGGGTAACTAGGGACCCTAGTTACCTGCTGTGTACCTTGGATACCAGCCGGTGAGCGGAGAAGGCTGGTAACCAAGGTATACATCGGTTATCTAGGCAGCGCGTGCTGCCTAGTTACCCACAGTTTACCTTGGATACCAGCTCCCAGCGCTTGCTGAGAGGCGCAGGGAGCTGGCTTATCGGTCATCTCCGACACAGCGCGCGCTGCCTAGATACCGGCTGTGTACCTTAGATACCAGCCGGTGAGCGGAGGAGGCTGGTAACTAAGGTAGCGCGCGCTGCCTAGATACCCGCAGTTTACCTTGGAGACCAGCTCCCAGCGCTTGTGAGAGGTGCTGTGAGCTGGAATATCGCTACTCCTGGTGTCACACGCAGCGATGCTGCGTGTCCACCGGGCGACCATCGCCAGATTTTAGAACAGATTCTAAAACCTGGCGATCATCAACCAGCGATTTATCGCTGGTTGATTCAGCATGTCACACGCGTCAATATCGCTGCAACGTCACGTGCAGCCGAGATTGTGCAGGCGATATTGACGCGTGTGACATACCCTTTAGTATATTGTGCAGAAGAAAGGCATACTGATCCCACCTGATGGAGTGGACTTCAGCTGCTTCCAAGCTGACTGGACCCTGGATCTGGTGATCAGTACCCCTGGATTCAACTACCATCAAACATCAGTAAAGTTAAAGACTGAATTCATTGCCTCCTTGCTTCTTTCTGTGGCACTGCTCACTACAAACCTGCACCATCCATCCACTCTTCTACACCCACCTAGGGATTCCAGTATTAATTGGAGAGAGTTTACCATCTGGCTGCTATATCATCATCCCTTGGAGGTCCCCTACAGCAGCCCCTAGCCACCTAGAGGCCAGAACTCCAGTTGGCGTCACAAAACATCTAATAGACTCTCTATAATCCCTGTAAACATTTCACCCTTTAAGTTGTCCAGTCAGGTCCACAAAGCTGGACTATTGCCACCATGATACCCCAACAAACTGCCTGCCCGGCTACTGAGTACCCCGGCCCGCACGAACATGACAGATCCATAAACAGATCTTTAGAAAATGTATTTCTAAAGTTTGTTTATGAGAAGGTTATTAGGGCTTTGAATAGTTGAGGGGGCATTAGTGCCCCTACTAGTTGGTCCACTACTTAACCACTCAGAATGTCCCTGTGGGTGTGACAACAAGTTTTACACAGTATCGTTATCTGCATTACCATACAAAGACGCGCATATGCCCGGCTTTATATTCCTCATCCTTGAGTTTCTCTGATGCTGAGTGTATGCACCCCGGTTTCAGAGAGGCTCACTGTGCATGACCTGAAATCGTCAGCACTTACGTTCATGTGCACTATGCCTTTCTGAAGCCAGGACACATACGCTCAGACGCAGTGTAGTGGAAGTGCGTACGACTTCCAAACATGCGCAGTGAGCCTCTCTGAAACTGGAATACATACACCCCGCATCAGAGAAATTCAATGGACAGGGATAAAGAGCTGTGCTCATGCATGGCTTTGTATGGCAAGGCAGACCACGCTGCTATGTAAAGCATGTTATCATGCCCACAAGAGTGTGATAACATGCAAAGTGGCCCAACTAGTCAGATGAACTAACATTCTCTCGACTAGTCAAAGCTCTAATTAGCATCTCATAAACAGACTAGAAACACTTTTTCTAAAGGTCTGTTCATGTATGTTACTACATAGAGGGACTGCTAGGCAGGGATTAGAGATATGGGCACAGAACTGCTCGTGGTTCTGGGTGGCCAGGGAACATGACAGATACCCTTTAAAGACTAGTTTCTCTTTCACATAGATGTTTAGAAAATGACAGTCAATATTATAGAAAGCATCATCTTTAGAATAATTAAAAAAATGCATGGGGCAGAATGGTGCAACCCATGTAGCAACTGAGGGGCATAAGTGATAAGGAGGTCCAATTCTACCTCTAAAGCAGGTGAAATTGTTCATTATGATGAGCTATTGGGCTACAGTCATGTCCGAAATTGTTGGCACCCTTGAAAATGTTTGAGAAAATGAAGTATTTCTCCCAGAGCAACCAGGAGACTTTGAAAGCAATGGAGACATTTCAGAAATGAATACTCCACACTGTGCCAACCACTATGGTGTCGAAACTGGTGACTATACCAAGGACATGAATTATTGAGCAGTAAAGTAGACAGGGATGCATCAAGCTCCCCTGCCACCTGAGCCCTAATAGAGGAGCGGGGGGGGGGGGGGAAGGTGCTGTCATGTTATCAGCTCCCGCCACAGGTGAAGAGCGAGGGGGGCGCTATCAGCTCCCGTCACAGGTGAAGAGCAAGGGGGGCGCTATCAGCTCCCGGCCGCAGGTTCTAGGTTCTAGCAGCTCCCGCCTCAGGGCAATCTCTAGCGGCAGCAGGGGGAGAGGCTGTCTCTTACCTCAGCCGGCGGCGCCCATCACACATATTGCTGCTGTGTGGTGCTGGCGCCGCCCCCTTCTGCACAGCCACTCCCCCTGCCTACTTGCCACCTGAGCAATGGACGGTGCGTCCCTGAAAGTAGCTTTTTCATTTCCTAGTTATCAGTAATATTTATACTGTATGTATCCAGTTTGGTGATTATGCCTAGTTATTAATAGAATGTGATAGCAAATTATCTATTGACTCCCTGTTTGATTGTAAGGGTAAGTGCACACAATCAGGCCTCCTCGCGTTCTGGACGCAGCGTGTTTTCTCTTGTAGAGAGACGTGAGTGTTCTTTGCGGGAGAACGCAGCGTCCGTGCCCATGAGAAGGATTCTGGATGCAGCGTATTTTCATTGTGGTCTCCCACTCAGAACACTAGTATCTCTGCAAGTATAAATTGACCTGCTGCGGCTCAGAATGCCAGGCGTGTACCAGTTTATGCTGCGTCTAAAAGAAGCACAGTGGCCATGAGATTTCTATAAATCCATCCACTGTGTTTGTTCTGTACAAGGCAGCATTTTGGACACATGCTGCTAATCCTGATGGTGTGCGCTTACCCTTAGATGGTTTATTTGGAGAGGAAGATTAGGGAAATGTATTAGGGACAGTCGTCGGTGAGTGGGGTGCCATATCAAAAACTAGGGTGCATACCTCCATGGCAAGGTTGCGTGATTACTTTGTAGGGAACTCTCAGTTCTATTACAGTATTACTTGAGTGTTTTTTTTCTTCTTTGTGTGAAGTCTATGAATGTTTTGACAATTTATATTTTTAATAATAAAATTGTGTTTTTTGATTCTTCAAGCTGGGCCATTACCTGTAAACTCCCATAGCTATTGCATACCCATTATTTAAATATATTGTATGTTTTATTATTGTTCATATTAATCAGTGTACAAACTTTAAAATGAAACAACGGTAGAAAGATATATTTACATGGGAATCTGTCACCAGGTTTTCGCCACCTAATTTTAGAACAACATAATATAGATACAGAAATCCTGATTCTAGTGATGTGTCATTTACTTGGCTGCTTCCTGTATCTTTTAATAAATCACAGTTTTATCAGCAGTAGATTATCACTAGAGAACTAGTAGACCTGCTGCCAGGGAGTCCTTCATGTTCAAGAGCTGTGTATAATCCCATCCCCACCACTGATTGTCTGCTTTCTGCCTATGTAAAGTGTACAAAGAAAGCTTCCAATCAGTGGTGTGGGTGGGGTTATGAAGAGCTCTGCAGAGTTCAGCATTCACATAACTGGTACCCCCCCCCGTTTCACCAAAAAATATACCATACTCCAAAAAGCTGCTCTCCAGCCTCACTCCTGAGTCCCACCTCCAAGTCTTCATGTCCACCTCCAAAGTCTCACTGGTCCACGTAGGATGGGGGCAAAGCTGTGGAACCGAGCTGCAGGGGAAGTACCGGTGGGTGCCGCCATTTTCGATGTGCCTAATTTATTCAAAAGCTGCAAGTGATTGCTAGAGGTTGTGTTGAGACTTCCAGAAAATGTCCACAGAGGTGGCGCATGTGCAGACGAAGATACGCGGACATTTTCTGGAAGTCTCAACTCAACCTCTAGCAACCACATGCAGCTTTTGAATGAATCAGGCACATCGAAAATGGCGGCACCCACCGCAATTCCCCCGCAGCTCCGATCAGAGAAACCTGCCTCCGGAACCCCCACTCCACAACCACATCCCCCCTCGGTAAGCCATGGTTGGTCCAGTGGGGGGGTATATATACACCCGGATGAGGGACACCAGCATGGGGGGCCATGTACAAAGGATGAGGGACACCAGGATGGGGGGCTATGAACAAAGGATGATGGACACCAGGATGGGGGGCCATGTACAAAAGATGAAGGACAGCAAGATAGGGGACCACGTACAAAGGATGATAGACACCAGGATGGGGGCCATGCACAAAGAATGGGGGACACCAGGATGGAGGACCATGTACAAATGATGGGGGACACCAGGAGAGGGGGCCATGTACAAAGGATGAGGGACACCAGGATGGGGGCCATGTACAAAGGATGGGGGACATATATGCCTGGATAGGGAATCATATATACCAGGATGGGGGGGGCTATGTACCAGGATGGGGGAATATATATATACCGGAATGGAGGATATATACTAGGATGGAGGACATATATAATGATTGTAAAACATACACTGGTATTATAAGACAGACCCCAATTAACATTAAAAAATATTTTTTTTCTTTTTTCCTTCACCAAATTTGAGTGCGTCTTATAATCCGGTGCGTCTTATACAGTGAACAATACGGTATGTTTAGCCATTGATTGCCTGGAGCAGTCACATAATGCCTTTACCTGAAGAGAAATGGGTTAAGGCAGGGAGGGACCAGGGCAGAGCTATGGAGGGTAAGTATAGATATTTATAGAAATGTAGCCTCATTTAAAAATAAAAATGGGGTGGACAACGCCTTTAGATTTACCCCTATTCCTAAATGATGGAGGGGTTAAGTCCCTGGTACAGAAAAGAGATGAACTATTTTTCTATTCACACAACATATTTTGCTGACATAAACATTGCTCCACTTACAGCAGTAACACATCTCATACCCATACATGTGTCATAACAAGCTTAGTGCCAATCCTCAACTCTTACAAACTCAAGGCAACCAGCCAATTCTCTGTTATTAAAACTTACAACCAACTACAGCCAAACCGCTGAACGCTGAATCCAGGTAATTCATCTAATAAAATGTTCAGTGTAGTAAAATAAATTGACTCGCAGCACCCGAGTAATTAATAATAATAATGTCTGGTAGAATATCAATACCTACAAAATTGGCTGACAAGCTTGTGCAGTTACACAGAAGGTACACATATTCCTTCCATGCTGATATTGCATATACAAATCATAACCCAGAGGTGCTTCATGAGGCATTGCCGGCATTATGTTATGATTAGACGTTGACTGATGTCATTATTGAAAGTGGCGTTGTGAATTACACAATACATAGAATAGTCCCTTCTTTAATGTTCATGTATCGGATCGCTGGTCTGCAGGTATTTGGTTATTTTAATACAACAGTGCCATCTAGCAGGGTGTCTCACAAACCATGACTTGTTAGCCATACATCACTTACACTCTTAAGGTACCGTCACACGCGCAATATTGCTTGCAATTTCACTGGCATTTGCTGGTTGCAGTGAAATCATGGAGACATTGTTCTACTTTGTTGCCTGTACAAATGGAACAATGTGTCCATGATTTCACTGCAACCAGCAAATTGCCAGTGAAATTGCAAGCAATATTGCTGTGTGTGAAGGTACCTTTAGGCTAAGTGCCCACGATCTGGTCCAGAATGCAGTGTGTTTCTACTGTAGATGTCAAAGGGCTCAAAGCAACGGGGTCAGGGTAGTCAGGCTCAAGGCCAACAGTCCAGACCACAGCATGACCCCAGACCCAAGGCATCTCGCAGTCCCGGCCAGCTCTCCAGTTAGAAAAGTTTCATTTGGTAGCACCCTCGATGAGAGACAAAGTACATAACAAATCCACAAAGTCATTCAAAAGCTCTTTACCTAAACAGTCTTGTGTAACATGGGCATCCAGCTTACACGTTACCAGTTTAGGAATATCTACAGTTCTTTGCTTTGATGCAGACAACTCTCTACGTTTCAGCACTTCCAGGTTTGAACCCAACATCTGCACCCTACACAAGTTCACGCCAACTCCATCCCCATCGTTCCCATAGGAAATTGCTAATCAGGATTTGAGCCCAATCATTGTAAACCTTTATACCTGCTGCCAGCACCATGTTCATCCATTACTTGTGGTCCACGCCGACGTTCATGTTCATCTCCCGCAGGGTTCAGCGGCAAGGGTCAAATTAATTAATGGTAATTGTTCCTGTGAATTCTTTTCTCCTTATGGAGACTTTCCTAGCTGTCCATCCAAACGCACTCCCTTTTATAAAATAAACCCTCCCTCCAAGAGGACCAGTACTCAAATTTATTAACGCTGACTAATGGGGGAGCAATCCTTACCTTGGTCCTAGAGGGCAGCAGACAAACAGTTACACAAGCAAAAGCCATAACCTTATATAATTTTTAACAAACCCAATGTATTTCCACACCCCTTTACACAAATATGCAAGTGTTCTCTTTGGGAGAACGCAGCATCCGTGCCCAGTATTCTTGGCGCAGCGTATTTTCGCTGTGTTCCCCTGCTTAGAACACTAGCTTTCCCGCCAGAATAAATTGACATGAAGCAGCTCAGGAAGCCACACCGCATGTCATATTACGCTACATAAAAAAGCACAGTGGGCACTGGGCAGAAGTTTTCCATAAATCCATCCACTGTGCTTGGACTATACAACGCAGAGTTTTGGACACAGTGAAAACACACTGTGGCCAAAATTCTGCTAACACTAATGTGCACTCACCCTTAAAATTGTCATTACCATCTTGGATATTAAAAGTAAGATTTAGACAGTTGTGAAATTTGCAAATAATATGCAAATAGCTCCAAAACACTCAATAATATGATAACATCACGTGTAGCATGTTTAAGCTTTGAGAAATCAAAGGGGTTATTAGGGACTATTTTACTTTTTTACTATGGGCCCAAAAACTAACAGGTGCCTGGTGCCTATCTCTGCCGCTCAGAGTGGTCACAGACAGTTCCTGCCGGCAATTCTGCAATTTCCACTTATGTCAAGTCAACAGAGCAGCTTCTTGTCTTCTGTGGCACCCTACGGTTTGGTTGCCACAAGAACACCTGGAGCAGGGAGGGATTTCCACATCAGGCCAGCTCACGCACAACACCTTCCACTCCAGACCTGAAGGGGGAGCTCTACTTGCTGAGTTCAGGAAGGGTCCCCTAAAAATTCAGGCCTGTGGGCGGAGTTAGGCAGTTCAGTACAGAGCAGTACTGAGGAAGACATCCTGGGGAACGGAACCACGCTAGGCCCATGCAGTGAGAGAGACTGACCAGTGTGAGGACCCAAGAGTGAGGGTCAGAGGCAAGGCGAGTTAGCCAGGGGGTGGAACCATACCGGTTCGCCAAAAAGGATCAGTTTTGTAACCCGGACTCCGAGTCCAAGAGACTGTGAGGGATCTAACAGCCCAGCAGTAAAGACCGGAGGGCCAGGGAGGACCAAAGTCTCCCAGCTGCACAGTACCTGGAGGTACAGCTGCATATAGAGCCTGGGGACCGCAACTGACACAGCGGTGCCCACCAGCAGGGTTCACACTGCCTGCCTACAGGTGAAGACAGCAGGAGAGAGTCAGGGCCTAGCTACAGGCAGGCTAGGACCGTAGCAACCACAGCACAACAGGGAGGCCTCATAACTCATCGAGTGTGGAGATCCTGAACTGCTCCCAGACCACCCGGACAGTACCCTGAACTTAACCTTGCACATCAACATCAGTAAGATACGAAACACAACCCTAATGTGGTGACTATTATTGGGCCACTGATCCTGCTCCCATCATAAACTGTCCCGTAAACTATAGCATTCACAACTGCCCCTAACGGGGAGCGTTATCATCTGCTGCTGCTACCATCACCCGGAGGATTGTCTCGCAGCACTGGTAACATTACAGGAACCGTAGGTGGCGTCACGAAACACTTTTATTTTATTTTATTGATTGTATCCCTCCTTTTTATGCGACCACCAGGGCTACAGGCCCAGTGATATCTCCCGTGAACTAAACGCCCGGACTGGTACCCCACGGCCTGGGCAGCTCACTTCTACTTTGCTCTGTTCACAGAAATTGCTGAGGATGTCAATCTTAAAAGTTGAAGCAAACTTGGGCCCATTCAGGATGGATTCAGCATCCTTATATAGTAGCAAAATACCTGCTGCTCGCTCACGAGAAAGTGATATGTTCAAAATGTTGGTTATGTTTGATAAGGTTACATTTTCTGTTTCACCCTGAAGTTGACATCTTCAGCATTAAAATTACCTTAGTTTTTTTAACTCTTCTTTTTATTAGTTTGTGTGTTAACAGTTGCTTATTTTTACAAATTTGGTTGTTACACTGAAGCTATCAACTACTTTTGTGAACATTTTTTTATTAAATATAGAATTTCTCTCCTTTAACAAAAAATAAGAGGAGGAGAGTGCAATGGCGCCTCACTGTACCCTTATTGAAGAGCAGTGATTCCGCTGGCGAGACTTCGGGTACTGTGTGGGTGATGCGAGATCGAAGTCTCGCACCCACGCAAGAGAAAATCTGGCTTTTCAATAGGGTGCAGTGAGGGCCCATGTGCAGGTGCGAGACTTGTGAATGACGTCTGACGTCGCTGTCTCACTTGCATACACAGGAGGGGTGGGTTTTGCATGCAGCGGTTATGTGATAATACGTAGTTGTGCTGCTACTTCATATGGCCCTAAAAAGTAATTAGAAATAATACGTGGGACAATTAAAAGTCATTTTCTGAGATATACAGGGGTACATCTGGGGTTAATAAAGGAACCAATTACATCATGTAAAGGTGGTGGGCAGGGTTTAGAACCCCCAAAATAGGTGACAGATGCACTTAATAATCACTTCCACACTGATCAGAGATCTAATACGTGAATTTATATATAAAGCACAAAATGTGCGTCCTGAAGGATCTCAAATCTGAGGTATGAAAACTGCCTCACAGTCAAAGTCTTCAAGGTGTCCATGACAACCAATCAGAGCTCAGCTTTCCACTTTACCTTGAGGAGCTTCAATGCTGAAAGCTGCACTCTGGTTGCTATAGGCAACCAGAATGATCTTACTGTGAGGCGATTCTAATAAATGAGCCCCAGGGGCTATAGGTGACCAGAAAAGACAGGCCGTGGAAAATTTCACTCAAATCGGGTGAAAACTGTGGTTTTGTATTCAACAATATGCCTTTTACAATGCATAGGAAGTGGTCACACTGAAGAGTCTCAGATTAGCCCACATCTCTAGCTATGTACAGAGAATAAAGTCCTATTAGTCCTTGTCCCTATAGTGCTCATATTCCAGGGCAGTGTTGGACAGGGGCCAACAGAAACATGAAGTTTGAGGCTTAATGAAATATTAATGTGACTATACTTTTATATTGTAGACTGGATAGTTTGTTATAGGGGTTATCCAGGACTTTTATATTTGCATGTATCCATATATATATACATCAATTTACTAACTGATGGGTTGTGACACCTGGCGCAACGCAAGCTGCACAACACAGCTTTGTCAATTTCATAGTGGTTTTGCGGTTGCAGTTGGTACCACCGTATAGGGAGAAGAACGTGCAGTATCTAGCTGAGGCCACAAATTCATTGTACTATGCAGCTCCAAAACTCAGCACATCAGGTCCCAGCCAGAATCCACAACAGCTGAGTGCTGTCATGTCATACCCCCACCAATTAGACACTGAGAACCAATCTTAAGGTTAGGTCAGCAATACCAAGTCCAGACAACCCCTTACATGATGAGAAGCTGCCTTCGTCAGTAAAGTTGCATACGTGTGCATGTAGGGTGGTGAAAGGACATAACATAATCATAAATTGTATAATATAATAACAAAATTGCATAAGGGCTCCCCAGGAAATTTAATGTCATCACCAGTATGAGGGTTGTAGTTCAAGGTAGCTGAAAGAGTAGATATGTTGTGACCCAAAGTGTTGGCTCCCTTGAAATTGTTCCAGAAAATGAAGCATTTCCTCCAGAAAACTATTGCAGTAACACATGTTTTGTTAAAGATATGTTTATTTCCTTTGTGTGTAATGGAACAACACAAAAAAAAACAAAAAATAGTGAACTGGACTAATTTCACACAAAACTCCAAAAATGGTGAGACAAAATGTTGGCACCCTCAGCTTAATATTTGGTTGTACACCCATTGAATGAATAACTGCAATCAGTCGCTTCCTATAACCATCAACAATCATCTTCTCACTTGAATTTTGACCTCTCTTTATAATCTACTTCCCGGTCTCCATACTTTGAAGGCGTCTTCTGCCAACAGCAATTTTAAGACTCTCCACAGGAGATCAATGGGATTTAGATCCGGACTCATTGCTGCCACTTCAGAACTCTCCAGCACTTAGTTTCTATCCATTTCTGGGGCCTTTTTGAAGTATGTTTGGGATCATTGTCACCTAGAATGCAAACCCAGCTTTCTGACACTGACCACTACAAAATCCTCTGGTAATCCAGATTTCATGATATCTTGCACACAGTTAAGGCACTCAGTACCAGAGGCAGCAAAACAACTCAAAAACATCTCTGAGACTCCACCACATTTGACTGTAGGTACTGTGTTCTTTTCATTGAAGGCCTCATGTTTTTTGGTGAACAGTGCAATGATGTGCTGTACCAAAAAGCTCTATCTTGGTCTCATCTGTCCACAATACATTTTCCCAGAATAATTTTGGCTTGCTCATGTACATTTTGGCAAACTGAAGTCTAGATTTTTTACTTCTCTGTGTCAGCAGTGGGGTGCAAATGTGTCTCCTGCCATAGCATTCCATTCCATTGATATGTTAATGGATAGTTCACACTGACACTGATCCCCCTGATCCTGCAGTATAGCTTGAATTTATTTGGCCCTTGATTGGGGCTGCCTATCCACCATCCGGACTATCCTATGTTGCAACATTTTCATCAATTTTTCTCTGCTGTCGTTCTCCAGGAGGATTTGCTACAGTTCCATGGATTGTAAACTTTTTGATTTTGTTGCGCATTGCAGACATAGGAACATCAAGAAGATCTCTGGAGATTGTTCATATTTTACAATAATTTTGATTTACAAGTTATCACACAGTTTTCTTCTTCACTTTGTGATCTCCATGGCATAGACACACAATGCAAATATTGAGTCAACTTCTCCCCTTTTTATCTGGTTTCAAGTGTGATTTTCATATTGCCCATACCTGTTACTTGCTACAGGTGAGTTTGAATGAGCATCACATGCTTGAAACAAAGTGTTTACCCACTATTTTGAAAAGGTGCCAACAATTTTTTCCTGCACATTGCTGGGGTTTTGTCTGAATTTATGTTCAAAAAGGAAATAAACATGTGTATGACAAAACATGTGTAATTGCAATAATTTTCTTGCAGAAATACTTTGTTTTGGAACAATTTTCAAGGGTGACAACACTTTCGGCCATGACTGTATTTCATGTGTGCTTAGGACAGGGCCGCACCGTCCATTGGTCATGCGAGCCTGAGTCCAAGCTGCAACAGCCAGGGGGAGCGGCACCAGAGAAGGGGCGGCACCAGCATTCAGGCTGGGTTCATGACAGACAGCGGCCACCGCAGCGACCCCTGGTAAGAGGGCGGTGGCACTCTGTCTGTGTAGGCTGCAGGGGTGGCAGGGGTGGAGTCTGCTAGCACCCCATCCCCCGATCCTCAACTAAGGCCTAAGGCTACAGGGGCAGTGGGGCTGGATTCTGCTAGCACACCCCCTCCCCCCAGGTCCTCTATACGGCTCAGGCGCAGGGAGCTTGATGCACCCCTGGCTTAGGAGTACCAAAAGCTACCTTCCTAAATCTCCGCAATAATAAAATTTAGCTAGAACTCTGCATAATGTCTGACCAATAATTCTTGAAGAACACATATAAAGATTTTTCAGGACTTCAATATGATGACCTATCCAAGTAAATGTGTGAGAGCTTGCAGTACCATTCACACCACTACACAATGTATGAAGTTTACCATTCATTCAGCTGATCATTGGTGATATCATGATCAAACCCTGTACTGATCATCAGGGCGTAACGCAACAGGTGCAAGGGTTTCAACACACACGGGTCCTGGAGCTAGGGGGCCCTAAAAGTTTTCCCTTTGGCCTATAGAAAAACATAAGTGCTATTAAAGATTTGCAATAATTGGGGGCCCTGTCTAAGTTCTTGCATTGCGGCCATGAGCTTCAAGTTACGCCACTGCTGATCACATATACAGGTGCATCTCAATGAATTAGAATATCATCAAAAAGTGAATTTATTTCAGTAATTCAATACAAAAAATGAAATTCATATAAATTCATATCGACTCATTACAGAGTGATCTATTTCACTTGTGTATTTCTGTAAATGTTGATGATTATGGCTTATAGTTTTTAACCCTTCATCTTCCCTCTTCTATATGCACCATATAGGGGACTGCAGCAGCCGTGATCTGCTTTTATAGTGGTTGTGACTCTCACAACCACACACGGTGAAGCCTCAGATATCTATTTAGGTCATATTTTATCTCTCAGACCTTCATCCTCCCTACTTTAATTTTCTGAGATAATGACCTTATTGGGTTTCATTGGCTTTAAGCCATAATCATCAACATTAGCATAAATAAACACATGAAATAGATCACTCTGTGTGTAATAAATCTATTAATATATGCGTTTCACTTTATGTATTGAATTACTGAAATAAATTAACTTTTTGGTGATATTCTAATTCATTGAGACGCACCTGTAAGTATAGGTCACCAAAAAAGTCCTGGAAAAGTAGGTTTTTGGATTGGGAGAACACGCAAATGATATCCACTTCATATAATGGTCAAATATTAACCTAGAAAATTCCTCAACATTTTATTATGGAATCACCACCTCCTGCATAGAACATTGCTTTGAATATAAAACTATATTAATAGAGTTGCTAGTAATGCCATGCCCGGCTTCAGATGAAGTTTCAGACTGCAGTTGTATACAATTCTTTACTACATTAATTTGGAATATTCATTTCATTTTATAAATATAAAAACAGACTTGTTATTACTTTCGAGTACACACTGTGCTACATGGTAACTCCTCAGTCTTGGCCGTACGCAGGCTTTACATCATTTACAGTACGGTATGTGAGTAAAGCAGAAAAGAGATAATAACATCAAGTCAGTAAATTGTAAGTGGCATAAAAGTGCCGTGTTGTAAAGGTTTTACACACTGACTGACACTTTTATATTAAAACATTAAATCATTTTCTACCAGCCAAGATTTATATCCAGCACACACCCCAGCAGCACATTTGCAATACCAAATAAAGCATAATTTGCAAAATATAATCTAATTATCCTGTCCAATTTTCCTTTTCACGCCAGCCAAAAGCTTAACTATGGGGTAATCATAGCGTGTCAATGTAGCAGACAGATAAAGTAGGTGTGTTCAAGCAAATGCTACCATATGGACGTTTAAATAAGACATTTTCGGTATTCATTATTGCAACTTAATCCTGTACAATCTGCAACACAAATGCAGCTAGCGAAGTTCATTATCATTATTGATTGTTCACTCTTCTAAATTAGGCTGCTGGCCTTCTTTACACTGTAAAAGGAGGATTAAAACAGTAACTACCACCCAGTGGCGTAACTTCAGGCCCAGGGGCCCCGATGCGAAAGCTCAAACGGGCCCCCAATTATTGCAAATCTTTAATAGTATTAGTCTTTTTCTATAGGACAGAGCAACTTTTTGGGCCCCTCCTAGGCTGCAGGGCCTGGGAGCAATGCAACCCCTGCACCTATTGTAGTCACCCCCTGCTACCACCTGAGTACCTGAGCACCTCAAAAATAACCTCTCCCCCCCCCCCGCCATATAGATTACTACTTAGATACTCATGAATTGTAGGATGAATTTGTGAGAATACCACCCAGGCTATGACTTAAATTGACTGTGGTACCTTGCACAACGTATCTAGCTATATTCGTAAATAAGCATTTACTACTGCATCTCAATGAAATTAGAATATCATCAAATACTTAATTTATTTCAGTAATGCAATATAAAAAGTGAAACGCATATCTTATATAGAGTCATTACAACCAGGGTGATCTGTCTCAAGTGTTTATTTCTGTTAATGTTGATGATTATGGCTTACAGCCAATAAAACCTCCAAGGTCAGAAAATTAAAGTAGGGAGAATGAAGGATTAAAATATAATTAGGTTATAGTATTGATTTATTAGTCAACGTGTTTCAGGTCTCAATATGACATTGATTTTTGATGACACTAATTCATTCAGATACACTAGTATGTGTAAATGAACATATTTGCATTCTATGTGCGGTCTGATCACTTCCCTCTATATTTCTTTTGCTTTGTATAAAAATAAGTTTTAATCGATCATTTATAGACATTTCTGGATATAAAGAAGTATTTTCTTCGGATGTTTCCAATGGAATATATAAAACTTTATTTGAGGGAATTTGATACACTGTATTCCACCAAAGTCCTAGCAGGGAAATACAATGCATTCTTTTCAGCTTGGTAGAATAACCATGTGTTGTTCCAAACTGGATTCAGTCTCCACAGCAAGATTATTGTAATGAACTGTGAAATTCAAAATCACATCAATGGTGTTTACATCATATTTAATGGTTATTATTTTATAGTTGCAGAACTACTTGTACAACTTGCACATGTTTTTCAATAGTAATACAGAATCCAGCAGCACATACATGACAGATTACTCACCTTCTTCAGAAGAGGCAGTGTTTGATCCAGGTTCTTCCTAAACAATTAATGATAAATAATCCAAGTGTCCTTTTAGTATCTGTAGCAAAGTGCAGTCCTGTGCTTCAGTATGGAGCTCCTTGGTTCTCCCTGGGGAAGGCAGTAGTTGCAGGCAGAGAGTATAGAGAAGGGAGGGCAGAGCTTGTATCTGGCTGATTGATTGCCAGAGCTGGGGTACCTGCCTCCCCTTACTCCTCCTTCCTCTTTCCCCACCTCCTCTCTTTCTCTCTGTAGCTACTGGACACCTGCTACTTGATGCTAGATATTCAACCACACAGGGGAAATGGGGCTGCAAAGATATGATACCCATTTTTTTTACTTTTTCTTCTTTCTTCTCTTGAAATGCAGCACATAAGTGCTGTATATATTAACCCCTCAGAGTTCAGACCTAGATTATCCTTAAAGGGAACCTGTCAAGTAATTTATGCCCCCAAACCTATCACTACCTGTCCCTGCAGCTTCCTACTACATCCCTAATCATCCCTGTCTGAGCTAAATGTGTAGTATAATGGTTGTAAAAATGCTGCTTTATAATCTACATTTTCCCCCGTTGTGTAGACGGATGGGCGATGTGTATGCAGTCTCTCAGCCTTCAAGTCTCTCCTTGCTGGGTGTAATAATTCAGAAGCGCAGTTCGCATTTCAAATCTTTGGGCGGCTCCTTACGGGTATGACACACAGCTGCGCGTCATTTCCGGTCCAGTGCATTGTGGGGCATTATCGGGTGTACTGGCCGGCTTCAGAATGCACACTGCATGCTGCAGAACCGGACAGTATACACAATACAGCCCCAGAATGCACTAGATCGGAAATGACGCGCAGCTGTGTGTCATACCCATAAGGAGCCGCCCAAAGATTTGAAATGCAGGACACCATTGGGGTGTGATACCACGGAGCGAGGAGAGACATGAAGGCTGAGAGACTGCATACACATCGCCCATCCGTAGGTGACACTACTGTGGAATCATACCCGTAAGGAGCTGCCCACAGATTTGATACTTGGGACCGCGCTTCTGAATTAATTATCACGCCCATCGGGGCATAATACCACAGAGCGAGGAGAGACATTAAGGCTGAGCGACCGCCAACCAGGCACCCACCTGTCTAGACAATGGGGGAAAATGTAAGTTATAAACCGCGTTGTTACAACCATTCCACTATACATGTAGATCGCACAGGGATGATTAGTGATGTAGCAGGAAACTGCAGGGACAGGTAGTGAAAGGTTTGGGGCATGAATGACCTAAAGGTACCTTTACACGCCGCCACAGTGCCTAGCAACAGGTGTCAACCGTACGTGCACTCGCACGTTTTTGACGGTTGATACCGATCGCTGATGCCGCATGTACACGCCGCCATTGCGTTGTCAACTGAAGGTATTGTGGTTCCCCGGAAGTTCTGACAGATCCTGTGGATAACTGCCTGTTAAATCCCGTCGCCCCTTCACACACCGTAATCAGTAGGGGAATGTGGGCATACATCTTTCGCGTGCATAGGCGTGACAGAGTTGTGTATTCCGTGACGCAAAAACGTTGATTGGACAACGCAATAGCATCATGATTGGCCAGCCTGCGCTGGAAGGCTGGCTAATACATGACGCCATTCCAATTGTGGACTGTGAATGGATAGCTCTTTAAATATGGCGCCCTGTAAAGGGACAGCCAATGGTTACACAGTAGCCCCCACTAATCATCACTGATGGGGCGCGGTATCCATGAGGCTGTGTCACGCTCCTGGGAAATTACTAGGCGACGGTGATTCAACCCTGTGCCCCATTTAGATGCCACTACCATGGCAATTGTGCCTTTGTGTTGCCTTGGGTTTTTGAACACGGCTCAGAAACAGGTATCCAAGTCAACTGCAGGAAACCCGATAACTTTCCCAACTTACACGCCGCCATTTCGTAGCAATTTCAAGGCAACAGGCACAAAAATCCCCATTGCCAGGCAGTTGCTACCAAGCAGTGGTGGCGTGTAAAGGTACCTTAACAGGTTCCCTTTAATGACTAGCCATTTATTTGTAGTTACCCTCTCCACTGTGCGGGGACAAATTTGCTTTTCACTGTATGAGGCAGCTTATTATTTTTGCTTTATTTGGACGGGGGGGGGGGGGTAAAGGGGGTAAATTATGCTATATTTAGCACTATTTTGGATTAGACATAAATTATGTATTGTGTGTGTATATGTATACATTTGCTGTTATTACAATTATATCACAGGCCATTTCCATAACTTTGAAGTCAACATTTTATAGATCATGATGATCTGACTGAATTAATATGAATTTTAGCTTTATGTATTAGTTTACAAAAATCTGTACAACTAAATAGTAACTAATTTAGCTCTCATTTTGGTTTTAAAGGGAACCAGTCATGTGGAAACATACTATATACTATTAACCTGCGGATATGGGGTTAATATGCAGATTAATAGCGTTCCTAAACTGCCCTCTGCCTGAACATTGAAGCCCTCTGCTGGGAGAAAATTAACTTTAATCTTCCGGCAGCATTTTGGTTTCAGTCATGGAGGCGTCACTGGCACAGTTTCAGTCATCGCTCTGGAGAGAGGCATCTATAACCACCCCCAGCACTGTTTGGCAACTAATGCAGAGCGGCTGTCAGTCAGTGTGGGGATGTGGTTACAGCCAGTACAGAGAGCAGTGACTTAACACATGCCAGCGCCTCCTGCATGACTGAAACTGGAACACTGCCAGGAGAATTAAAGATAATTTCCTCCAGGCTGCAGGGTTCAATGTGCAGGCACTGGGCAATTTCAGAAGAATTTTACCCTGCAGATTAACCCTATATGTGCAGGTTTGTAGCATTTTTCCTTATGACAGGTTCCCTTGAAGGGTTCATTAAGTGGGCCAACTCAGTGGTTGACCGCTATCTTGATGTGCAGACTTATAGGGGAAGGGAAGGACCCCCACTGGACTCCTAATACACTTATGAGCTGAGGGGTAAATTAATCCCAAATTTTACTGAAGCTTTTTTGAGAAATACATATTTTAACCTTTAGCTGCCCTATTTCATGCCGCTCACAGATTTAACAGAATTTTCAATGTAACAGGTTCTGTTTAAAAGAAACAGTCAGTTAAATCAGATTACTTTGACATTCAAACCAAGAAAGACGCTATGACCTTTTGTATTGCAATTGCCCTTATTTTTTGCATTCATAGCTATTTTGAAGTTCTAGAGTTTGCATGATTAACTTCCATTTGTAATAAACCTAATTGTTTGGACCCAAAGGAAACAAAACAAATCTATAATGTATCTATGGCGCTAAATAAAAAAAAAACAAATATGTGGCATAGCTCTCATAACTTCACCTTTTAAATTAGGGTATTCTGCCTCAACAACAATTACTATAAAGAAACCAATTCTAGATTAATTAAAACATCCTTGCACAAAGGGTCTGGCTGGCCCGGGGGGGGGGGGGGGGCAAACGCCTCCCAGTCCAGTGGTCCAGCAGCAGTTTTGGGTCCACGCGGCCATCTGTCCAGTTGGTCTGGGAGGCCGCTCTGCCCCTGAAGCTCACTGCTCATGGGCCACTGCTGTGTACTTGCCCCCCAGGCAGAAATTTGCCAGCCAGCCCTGCTTGCACAGTAATGGCCACTTTACACACACCAACTTATCTGTCCAACTTCTGACCAACTTACTGGTTGCAGTGAAATCATGGACACATTGTTCCATTTGTACACAGCCACAAAATGGAGCAATATGTCCATGATTTCACTGCAACCAGTGAGTTGTTCAGACGTTGGACAGATACCGTATATACTCGTGTATAAGCCGACCCGTGTATAAGCCGACCCCCCTACTTTTGCCCCCAAAACCTGGGAAAATCTATTGACTCGCGTATAAGCCGAGGGTGGACTCCAGCACAGGTATACAACCCCCAGCAGTGAGGTATACAGCAGCCTCCCCAGTGGTAGTATACAGCAGCCTCCCCAGTGGTAGTATACAGCAGCAGCCCCAGTGGTAGTATACAGCAGCCCCAGAGGTATATGCAGCCCCAGAGGTATATGCAGCCCCAGAGGTGTATACAGCAGCCCAATATACAGCAGCCCCAGTGGTATTGCAGCCCCAGTAATGCAGGGCCCCTATATACAGCAACCCCAGTGGTATTGCAGCCCCAGTGGTATTGCAGCCCCTATATACAGCAGCCCCAGTGGTATTGCAGCCCCAGTGGTATTGCAGCCCCTATATACAGCAGCCCCAGTGGTATTGCAGCCCCAGTAATGCAGGGCCCCTATATACAGCAGCCCCAGTGGTATTGCAGCCCCAGTAATGCAGGGCCCCTATATACAGCAGCCCCAGTGGTAGTATACAGGCAGCCCCAGTAATGCAGGGCCCCCCCCTCATGCTCCGGTCTCCTGTAAAGCAAATTATACTTATCAGTGCCCGCTGCCGTCCGCGCCCGCATCTGCCGACATCCCGATCCTCCGTCTTCATGCATCTTCTTCCTGTTTCCTGTGAGCGTCGCCGGTAATGACGTCATTGCCTGCGACGCGCACAGAAGCAGGAAGAAGATGAATGAAGATGGAGGATCGCGATGTCGGCAGCGGCGGGCGCGGACGGCAGCGGGCACTGATAAGTATAACTTGCTTTACAGGTGACCGGAGCATGGGGGGGGGGCCCTGCATTACTGGGGATGCGGGGGCTGCTGTATACCGCTGTATACATCAGCCCCCGCACTGACTCGCGTATAAGCCGAGGGGGGTACTTTTCAGCCCAATTTTTGGGCTGAAAAACTCGGCTTATACGCGAGTGTATACGGTAAGTAGGTGTGTGTAAAGTGGCCCTAAGAGTCTTTGAAATGAATAGTTCATAAGATATACCTTTGTATTTGTCATTCAGATATAAGAAGATGAACAAAAAAAAATCTCTACAGTAATGACAAATCATATACAATGGATACATAAGGTTTACACAATCCTTTTAAATGCCAGGTTTTATGTAAAAGAATCATACCAAGAAGAATCATTCCAGAACTTTTTCCACCTTTTATGTCACCCAAAAGACTGTACAAATCCATTGGGAAAAAAGTTTAAATCATTTTGAGGGAGGCAATGATAAATGTAAAATAATGTATTTGCATAATTCTGAACACCCTCTTATAATTATTGATGTGGTTGTGTTCAGAATTAGTCAATCGGATCTAAGCTCATATTGAGTACACTTTTCCCTCTCCTTCAAACCCCACATCTATGCCCTCGGCACCGCCTGCCGACTCCAGCTCAAAAACATTTCCCGAATCCGTTCTTTCCTTGACCACGACACTGCTAAAACACTTGTCCATGCTCTCATCATCTCCCGCCCCGACTTCTGCAACCTCCTGCTCACTGGCCTCCCTGCTGCCTCTCTCGCACCTGTCCAAACTATTATCAGTTCCATTGCCCAACTCATCTACCTGTCTCCCCGCTACTCCCCCGTCTCCCCACTCTGCCAAGCCCTTAACTTGTTCCCCACTTCCCAGAGATCCCAGTTCAAAACCCTAACCATGACATACAAAGCCATACACAACCTGTCCTTTCCATACATTTCCGACATGGTCACCCGATACCTAGCTTCATGCAATCTGCGCTCCTCCCAGGATCTCCTTCTCTTCTACCCTCACATCTCCTCCTCCCATAACCGCATACAAGATTTCTCTCATGCATCCGCCATACTCTGGAACTCTCTCCCCAAACACATCAGACACTCCCCTACCCTGGGTATCTTCAAGAAAAACCTGCAGACCCACTGCTTCCGTCAAGCCTACAACCTAGACTGAGACCTAATCCGCTGCACCGTCTCACGCTTGGCTCTCCTCCTCCTGTCTCCCCACCCATCCCTTATAGACCGTGAGCCCTCGTGGACAGGGTCCTCTGCCCTATTGTACCTGTACAATCTGATTGTTGTCAGTTTACATTCTTGTCCTCGTCTGCCCTTGCACATGTAACGCGCCATGGAACCTAATGGCACTATATAAATAAATAATAATACACAGCTGCATTCATTTAAAATTATTACAATTTACTCCATATAAAGTTGAACTGTTCTAGTCAGATGTTCCTGCCATTTTCTTAGTTACATTTTACAACAAAAGCCATGGTCATTAATCAGCTTACAAAACAGCGGAATCTCATTGTTGAAACATATCAGTCAAGAGAAGGGTTCAAAAATATTTCCAAGGGATTAGATATACCATGGAACACTGTGAAGGCAGTCATCAAGAAGTATCTTAAATTTGGCACAACAGTGACATTACCTAGAACTGGAGGTCCCTCAAAAATTGATAAAAAGACAAGGAAATTGCTCTGGGAGTCTGCCAAGATGTCTACAGCAACATTAAAGATGCTGCAGGAAATTCTGGCATGTACTGGTTGTACACTGCCTGTAACAAGAATATAACATATTATTCAAACTGTATGCTAGGTATGGGAGTAGGATGGCAAGACATAAGCCTTTTCTTACAAAGAAAACCATCTAAATCTGACTATGTTTTACTAAAAGCTACTTCAAGTCTACCAAAAGCATATGGGAAAAAGTGTTACAGACTGATGCGACAAAAGTTGAACCTTTTAGCCATAATTCCAAATGGTATGTTTGACGAAAAGCCAACATTGTCCATGAGCAAAAGAAAACAATACACACAGTGAAGCATGGTGGATGTTTCATCATGTTTTGGGGCAGTTTTTTTGGCAGCTGGAACTGGAGATTCAGTGAAGATGCATGGAATTATGAACAGATCCAAATATAAATTAATTTTGCTTCAAAACCTTCAGGCCTTTGCTAAAAAGCTGAAAATAAAAAAGAATTTCACCTTTCAGCACAACAACCCTAAGCAAACCTCCAAAGCAACAAAAGATTGGCTGTGCCAGAAAAGGATCAAAGTTTTGCATGGCTCAGCCAGAACCCAGACCTACATCCAATTGAAAATCAGTGGCTTGACCTATGTAGGGTGCTGCACACAGACGATGCCCTCACAAACTGACAGCGTTACTGCAAGGAAGTATGGGTAGGTATTGAGGGAACGGAGGCTCCTGTCCCTCCATACAGACCAGCCACTATGCTGCTGCTACACTTGCACTAAGAATTTAGGACGGAGTCACCTGCTGAGTATCCCCTGAGGGTACTGGCCTGAGCGGATGCTCATGTGGGAACCTGCCCACGTACTCTAACAACATCCACAAGATTCATTTGAGAAAGGCTCGCCTTGAGCCGAAACGTTGTGTGATACAACTTGTTCTTGTCAACCTTTATAATAAAGAACACAGAAATATACCAAAAATCTCCTCATCTTTTTTGTGTGCCGGGGCTATATTTACAGACTCTGCAGCCTTTTTTCCCCAGAGCACCCAAACGGTGGTTGAGCTGTACTATATGCTCTCTAAATGGTTCAAGTAGACAACTGACAATAATTCCACCAGACACAAAACTGACTTTATATGGAACCCTTAGATCATTTTTGTCATCAATTCTTTTCAGCAGTTTTATTTAAAAAAAAAAAATGGCTAGAGGACTGGTCAAAAGTGAATAAGGTGTCTCCAGGGGTGAAATTCAGCCGATTCCTACCGGTTCTCCTAAACTGGTTGTTAAAATCATAGCTAGTTCACAGAATTGGCAAAAAGTGTCCCGATTAGGTGCTGTCTATCAGGATGAAGCACAATCCTCCAGCTGCAGAAGCGCTGACTGTGCCTTTGAGAGATTGTGGCTGAAATTGAGGAAACAAAAGCGCAATAGGCTCTTATCCTTTAAAAAGAAAGACCTCAAAGCATTGAAGGATAATGGTGCCTTTATTCAACGCGTTTCGGAGCGTGTCCCCGCTCCTTCATCAGGAATGCAACCAATGCATTTCATAGTGTTTCCCCGCTTCTTCATTAGGAATGCAACCAACCAAGATGGTTGCATTCTTGATGAAGGAGCTGACACACACTCTGAAATGCATTGAATAAAGGCACCATTATCCTTCAATGCATTGAGGTCTTTCTTCTATATATGGAACAGCACCATCAATTTGGATTTATAGCAACCGCCCTTTCAGAGATGGCACTTAGTGCTTCACTGCGGGTTGATGAGGCGCTAACCTTGAGCAGGAAAACTCATCCCGGCCTGCAGTCAGCAGCAGAGCCAGGAGCGGATCCTTTCCCTCATATAGTGTCATAGCAGGCAGACTGGAGCAATATGGGAAGGGCAAGGCCAGAGACAACCAGAAAGATGGAGACAGAAGAAAAGAAGGAAAAGTGCGAGAGAGAGAAAAGATGAAGAAGAGACAAGAGGATGTGAGACAGGAGACAAGAGAGAGGCAGGACACAAGAAGGAGGCAGGAGACAAGAACGAGAAAGGAGATCATGTGAGTAAATGTGGTTTCTACAGCCTTGTTCGTCCACACTCAAGAATCGCCTTGTAGATTTTTGCCACTGCTCCTGAAATATTCAGCATGTTGCTTATTTCAGTGGATTCTGCATGGAGATACAGATTACCCACACTGAATGACAATTGGTGTAATCCACATAACTATCCCCACTGTTTGAGCATAATCTTAAGGGGCCGTCACACGTGGCAATATCGCTGTCAATATCGCTGCTGCACGTGACGTTGCAGTGATATTGACGCGTGTGACAGGGCGCATCAACCAGCGATAAATCACTGGTTGATGGTCGCCAGGTTTTAGGACTGGATCTAAAACCTGGCGATGGTCACCCGGTGTACACGCAGATTCGCTGCGTGTGACAGCGGGAGACGAGATCAGCCAGCTCCCAACGCCTCTCAGCAAGCGCTTGGAGCTGGTATCCATGGTAAACTGCGGGTAACTAGGCAGCGTGCTTCCTTGATACCCGATGTATACCTTGGTTACCAGCCTTCTCCACTCACCGGCTGGTATCCAAGGTACACAGCGGGTAACTAGGGTCTCTAGTTACCCACTGTGTACCTTGGATACCAGCCGGTGAGCGGAGAAGGCTGGTAACCAAGGTATACATCGGGTATCAAGGAAGCACGCTGCCTAGTTACCCGCAGTTTACTCTGGATACCAGCCTGCAGACATCGTGGAAACGATATTTAAATCATTTCCACGATGTCGCTGGTCCAATGATCGCTGGTGAGCTGTCACACAGGCAGCCGTCAATGTCGCCAGCGATCAGATCGCTGACGACATTGACGTATGTGACGCCGGCTTTACTGTAAAGACCACCTACACAGTGATTTAATTATCAGCACAGGTATCTTTACAGTAAAAAAAAAATATCACCTATATATAGATAACTCAGTTTTCACAGTAAGTGAGTATCACAGCTCACCTCCTCCCTTTTCTTGAAAAATATATTCTGCATAGCTAACAATTGCTCAAGACACTTTCGTATAGAAAATATGTCTATAGACATATTCTACTTTCCAAAAAAAGCACATATATGCCTCACCTCACATTTAATTCATTCTGCTGCTCACATCTTCTGGGCTCTGATCCACAAAGCCGTGACTCTCAGCCGGTATATATGAAGAAAAAGTGGGAGGAGTTGTCAATAAAAATAATTCTCACTTTATTTCTGCAAAATATTAAAGTATATGAAAATCCATACTAGTGGAGATGCAATCTTGATACATTTCTGGTTTACGCTCTTAGTCAGTGATGTCACTAAGCCAGAAACGCGTCAAGATTTCATCTCTGCTATCATGGACTTTAATATATTGCACAAATAAAGTGAGAATTATTTTTTATTGGAGACTCCTCTCACTTTTTCTTTGTGTAGACATATTCTACTGTAAATCAAAAATAATTTTAATCAGAAAATAAAGACTCTTAAAAACACATAAAAAGCTTTAAATGTATTAACATATTTATTGTAAAATATGGTAAACTCTGCTTTAAGTGTTTGATGGTCTCAAAGGGCATTTAAACTGCAAGATAAATGTGAATGTTATTAAAAATGCTGGTTCACCATTATCTTGCTGTGTAAACCTATATAATGAATGAGCAAAATGGCAGCCTATGTGCACTGAGTGATCTGGTATAGATTACTCAATGTGCATCATTTGCTTTGCTCTACCTATGTAACAGGCATTCAAACAACTTCAGAATCTGTAAAAGTTTACCGATTAATTGTTGTATTGTATAAACAGACCCTTAGTGTTTCTTTCTGGAAATAGTATTGTCTTATGATACCCTACGAAGTGATCCAATTAATATATTATCATAGCTCCCTACTGTCCTGGATTCAGTGGGACTGTCCTGATTGAGGGCTCAGTCCCACTATCCCATCAGTCAGACAGCCGCCTCGTCCTCTTCATCCTCCTCCTCCTCATCCTCCTCCTCCTCCTCGTCCTCCTCCATCTCTGAATGGGCATAAACTGAAGATATGATTCTCCTGTTCGCTGGTCTTGCCAAAACTTGCAACCTTCATATTTGCAGAAACAGAAAAAGTAGTAAAACAAATGTAAAAAAATACTCTGCTGTATTAAATAAAGAAGCAAGTGCTAAAGAAAAAAGAGTAAAAGAGTAAAAAAGCCAGATATCTGGATGATACGTTTTTTACAAAAAAAGTAACGTAAGCTGCTCTACCATTGCGTCAAGTTAACCCTTGTCAGAGCAGTCCCTAACTGATATATTTAAAAACCTGATCAAATGTATAGTACCTATAAGACAGGATTCAGACAGGAACATGTTTGATATGGGCACGCTGCAGAATACATCTTTTTATGTGCTAGGTTCATGGTAATGGTAACCCGGAGAAGCAGATCAGCGGTGGCAGAGCAGAGTAGATTCAGACACTCATTGAAGCTATGTAACAGAGTCCAGTCATGTTGCAGAGTTCAATATATCAGGAGGCACAATGTGGGAAATATAGCAGAGTGCAGCAATGAGTACAGCTGATATGTCATGAGAGAGAGTGACAATGTAGCAGAGTCCAGCGATACTTGTCTTTCCAGTGATGGTGTCCCTGACCATCCACGTGACCGCTATATCCCATCCCTAGCATTTGTGGTTTATCGCGGATGCAAGAGATTTAGTGCAACAGTCACAAGCAGTAAGAGACATCATTTGTTGCACCACAATGAGCAAAGACTCATGCTGCAGATACAATGAAACTTTTTTATTAACCTATTACAGTATTTTAACTATCTTACAACATTACTAGATAAAAAAAAAAAACGTAAGTTTTTAAATTTTTTCTCATATATATTTAGCTTGTTAGCATATGTACACCACTGGTAGTAGCTGAGTGCTGCAGAGAGTTTTTATCTAGTATTTTGATCCAGCGTCCCTGCTGACACCAGTTCACATTGTCTGTGAGTGCTGTGCAGTTTTTTTCTCTTTTGTATCGTGTGGAGTGGCTGGCTCCATTTCTGCAATGTGCACCCTCATTGCCTACAGGTGATCTAGGGTATAGATGGTGTCCTCCCACTAGTGGGATCGGGTGGACAAGGAGGACTTGGGTGTCAGCGTTAGGACTCATCGTGCCTGAAGTCACTTTGTCGCAGTCGACGAGCAAGCAGACATTGGCCAATGTGTGTACTAAGAACTTCAGATTTAAAAAAAATAATAAGAATTTTGAGTTTTTTGAAAAAAACGTAAGTTTTTAAATTTTTTCTCATATATATTTAGCTTGTCAGCATATGTACATCATTGGTAGTAGCTGAGTGCTGCAGAGTTTTTATCTAGTATTTTGATCCAGCGTCCCTGCTGGCACCAGTTCACATTGTCTGTGAGTGCTGTGCAGTTTTTTTCTCTTTTTCTCTCTTTTTTTTCTCTTTTTCTCTTTTGTATCTTACAACATTAATACATTGCATTGAGCAATTCTCTATGTTCCCTTTGCTGTATGCACATTAAATTTGGCTCTTGCTTTTCCATGTTCCTTTAGTTACACATCATTATCTAATGCCAACATTCTTAGCTTAACAATAAACAAGAAAGTATTTCAAACTCCCCTTTCCCTCTCATCCCCTGTCACGCTCAGTTTCTTTCTTATTTCCATACCTAAGAAGTAGATATCCTTTTCAAGGCACAACCTCCATTATTCTGTTTCTCCTACTCTCTTGTTGGTACCATTATCAGTGTATGGGAAGGCCTATATTCCTTGCCCCTCGAAAACTTTCGGTTTCCCTAGTTTTCCGCTAATGTCCTTGGGCTAAGAGATGTCCGGGTACGTGTGTGACAGTAGACACATGGACCAATGATGTCCATCGCACTACACAAAACAACAGATGGGGAAACACTGGGGGGTACCAAGTACAACAGGGGGGCCTGCTCATATGGAATGGGGAATAGGTGACCTCCTGTACTCACCTACGGCTGTGCCCTGATCTCTCTACTGTCCCTATACAGTTTCTTTCAAGCTGTCTCCGAACAGGACACCTAGTCACTCTCTGGCCCTAACATTAGCCCTCAATAGGGAAATAGCTGGAGGGAGCACTAGTCCCAACCACTGTGATATTAACAACAAGAGGACACAGGAGACAGACAGGAGGACAACAAAAATAACGTCATGCCTGCTGCCACACTCGTAGGCAGCAGACGGCTTGACAACAGTCAGGTTCTCCAGAGAACTTCCTTCACCTCAGGAAGCCAGGCTAGAAATGAAGTTCAATCACCAGCAAAGGATGCTAGAACCATGTGATCATATAAAGGAGATGGGAGTGATCACAACATAGCCACGCCTGGAAAGAGAACTAGCTAGCTTGCTAGCAACAGAAACTGACATTAACTCCTAAACTACCAAAGGAAAGAATAGGAAGTCTCAATACAGGAAGGAGAAACAGAACCCAAAACTGTCACAAGTCTCCAAAGTAAGGCTGGGGTTCCACATAAGACCTCAGTCCGTTTTTGGCTTCAGTTTTCTCATTTTTTTTTTCTAAGTCCAAAAACTGACAGAAAAATGGATTGGATGTAATAAACACCCTGTCCGTTTTTCTCTGGAGCTCAAAACATTGCCCTGTCCGTTTTTGAGTCAAAAACGTTGCATGCAACGTTTTTGGCATCAGTTAAAAAACGCATGCGTTTTCATGCGTTTTTTTTAACATGGGGCCCTATGGGAAACGCATGCGCGAACGCATGGCATATGCGCACTTGCGTTTGCGCATGCGTTCGCGCATGCGTTTTTTTAATGAAAAGTCCAAAAACGTTCAGGAGTGCAGGAGGCTCAAAAAGCACCCAGAAAAAAACGGATTGGTGATGAAAATCACTTCCAAAAACGGATTTCTATGTGTGACCACAGCCTAAGAGAGACCGCGAATTTGGTTATCTCGTTGTCCCTCGAGTAATAATGAAGTAGAAATGCAATGAAACCTTTTTAGAAGACCACTTCTTTCCTCTTTGAGAAGACCATAACTTTATCCAGATTGAATCTCTGTTGCATCATATACTGCACATAATCATCATCTTCTATGGAGGACTAATTTGGAGTGGTTTTACAGTATGTGAAGCATGGTTTTAAGGTTCGGTGTTCTGTTTCAGCCTATACATTTTCTCCTATACTCATACAGTAGCTTTATATAACTTTAAAACGCCCGTCTGACATAGAGAACTGTGTGTACAAATACTTGTGTAGTCAAGCACTTGAGGTTAGCGGTTAAGCCAACTATAAGTTAGATGGATTGACTCTACTGGTATCGACATTGCACTGGTAAAAACATGCCACTGGTATCCTAGAAATTCTTGGGTCATTTTGCTGTTGTATTTTCCCATGTCAACAATATGCGGATCAGTAACCGGAGAAAATAGGAAAGGCATAAACTCGAGCACGGTAACATGGTAACCTTGATGGGAGATTACACAGAACAGCCTTTGAAAGGTGATCATTTCTGTTCCACCGCTCTTGTAATAAAAAAAGGAATCTTAGATTACCATCCATTCTTGATAACTGAGCCCCTTTAAAAGGTATAGACGAGATGCAATAAAGTAGAAACATTCAGCCCAGTGACACACCATGGGAGACTTAATGTCTGTCATACGGGAAGATATTTTTAACAAGCTTTTCTAAGCTGTGGTCATTGCGACAGTCACCCAACGTCTGGATTCCATGTTCCAGAGGTAGGAATGTTTTACTTATGTAGGTGGAAAATCCATAAAATATAATAATAATACATACTTTCTATACTTATATTTAACAGAGGGCACGAGGGAAATGATATTTAGATTTTATATATACCACAGTGTAAAAAAACAGAGCCAGTCATTACATATTTTCCATACGTATAGCTACTATATATCTTGCAAATATGGTGTATAGAACTGACAACTTCTTTTTATTATACTTTAATTTGAGTAATAAAATATTTACTACAATGTGTATTTAGATCAGGGGTCCCCAAACTTTTTACATAGGGGCCAGTTTACTGTCCCTCCGACCGTTGGAGGACCGGACTATAAAAAAAAACTATGAAAATCCCTATGTACACTGCACATATCTTATTTGAAAGTAAAAAAAACAAACAAACTGGAATAAATACAATATTTAAAATAAAGAACAAGTCAATTTAAATCAACAAACTTACCAGTATTTCAATGGGAACTACGGGCCAGCGTTTAGCTAATGAGATGGTCAATGTCCGGTCCCATATTTGTCACTGCTAGCCGTAACAAGTGGTGCAAGTGCGGATCACTTAGTCTAGATCTGCTTGGAGATTTCAGATTTTCATTCAGGAAAATTCTGGACTCAATTTTTCTCTTTCTTGATGTCATTGTTTCCTAGGGATTCCAAACTGCTATTAGTAAAATACCAATAGATATAAATACAGCCCTACAAAAACAATATACCAACAATAATACTACTACTAATAATAATACTGTACCCACGATTATATCCTGCAACACACTGTACTGCCCAAATACAGCATAGTGCACTGCTGAAATGTGCTTCTCTCTTTCCCCATATAGGTCCAGCTCTCCGCCACCATATAGGTCCATGCTCTCTGCCCCCATATAGTCCATTATCTCTGGCCCTATATAGTCCATTATCTCTTCCCCATATAGGTCCATGCTATCTTCCCCACATAGGTCCCTGCCCTCCCCCATATAGGTCCAGCTTTCTGTCCCCATATAGGCTCTCTGCCCCCATATAGGCTATCTGCCCCCATATAGGTCCCTGCTCTCCCCCATATAGGTCCCTACTCTCCCCCATATAGGCCCATGCTCTCTGCCCTCATATAGGTCCATACCCTCTGCCCCCATAGAAGTCCATGCTCTCTGTCCCCATGTAGTCCAAACTCAACCTTTACAAAACTGAACTCCTTCTGCTCCCTCCACATCTCTAGAATCCACGCCCTTTCTCACCTTGGAAACAAAAAGCCCTGATCCATTCCCACCATGATTATTGTAACTCTATACTAATTGGCCTCCCCCTCACTAGACTCTCCCCTCTCCAGTCCATTCTTAATGCAGTAGCCAGGGTCACCTATCTAGCTAACCATTACTCAGATGCTTCTGTTCTATACCAGTCATTGCACTGGCTGCCCGTACACTATAGGATCCAATTCAAATTGCTTGCTCTCACCCACAAAGCTCTTCACAGCACGGCACTTCACTACCTCTCTACCCTCATCTCTGTCAATCACCCCACCTGTTCTCTTCGGTCTTTGCGACTTTTGACTCTCTTCTGCATTAATCCGAACCTCCCACTCCTGGCTCCAAATTTTCTTCCGAGCTGCACAAATTCTCTGGAATGCTCTACCACAAAAAATTAGGTCTATCCACAACTTAGGCTGTGGTCACAGTACCATTTTTCACATGCATTTTTGGAGACCTGCGTTTTCAAAAACGCATGTAAAAAACGCACCCATAGGCCCCCATGTTAAAAAACGCATGCCCTAATAGCCAAAAAGCATGTGTGACTGTCCCATGCGTTTTTGGAGCATATCCAAAAACGCATGCGTTTTTTAATAAGGGGCCTTATGGAAAACGCATGCAAAAACGCATGTACAATTAGTGCCATTCAAAAACGCATGTGTTTCCCATAGGAGCCCATGTTAAAAAAACGCATGCGTTTCCGGAAACGCATGCGTTTTTTTAACATGGGCTCCTATGGGAAACGCATGCGTTTTTGAATGGCACTAAAAGGTACTAATTGTACATGCGTTTTTGCATGCGTTTCCCATAGGAACCCATGTTATAAAAACGCATGCGTTTTCTACAAAAACGCATGCGTTTTTAAAAACGCACAAAAAAATACTACAAGCACTATTTTTAGGTGCAGATTCAAAAACGCAGCCAAAAACGCAGGGAGCCATCAGAGACATGCTGACATGAAAAACGCATGTAAAAAAGCATGCGTTTTTAAAAGGCACCAAAAAAACTGTGACCACAGCCTTACATAGTTTTAGGCGCTCCCTAAAAAAAAATATTTTAGGGCAGCTTATCACACTCCCTAGTCAAAGTAATTTAGAAATAGCCTATTCACTACACCAGACTCAAAAGCCTTACAAAGATTGGCTGGTGGCCACTCATGCAGTTCTTATCTATTCCCCATTTCCTCAAGCTGGCTAGGCCATCATTGTAAATAAGCCCCGGTACACTGTGACATGCCCACTTCATTGTTAGCTTGTAAGCTCTTATGAGCAGGGCTGTCATTATTTTGCTTTAATTATTGTATTCTTTGATATCTGTTAATTATGACTGTTTGCATATGAACCTCTGAATTGTAAACCGCTGGGGAATATGTTGGCGCCATATAAATAAAGATTATTATTATTATGAGAGAGAAATTTGTATATTCTTTTGTTCTGCTTGGTGACTAGATGTCTAATGGGGACGTCACACGCGTCAATGTCGCCAGCGATCTCATCGCTGGCAACATTGAAGGCTGATTGCTGGTGAGCTGTCACACAGGCAGACTCACCAGCAATCAGTACCAGCGAGAACGCTGGTATCCATGTAAACAATTGGGTAGCTAAGCGCCGTGCGGTGCTTAGTTACCCGCTGTTTACCATGGATACCAGCTCCCAGCCCTTGCTGAGAGGCGCTGGGAGCTGGCTTCTCGCTCGTCTCCTGGTGTCACACGCAGTGATGCTGCATGTCCGCTGGGCGACCATCGCCAGGTTTTAGAGCAGGTTCTAAAACCTGACACCAATCAACCAGCTATTTATCGCTGCTTGATGTGCACGGTCACACGCATCAATATCGCTGCAACGTCATGTGCAGCAGTAATATTGCAAGCGATATTGACACGTGTGACGTTCCCATAAGGGTACCATTACACGTCGCGACATTGCATGCAATTTCACTTGCAATTTGCTGGTTGCAGTGAAATCATGGACACATTGTTCCATTTGTGCACGGCAACAAAATAGAACAATGTGTCCATGATTTCACTGCAACCAGCAAATTGCCAGTGAAATTGCATGCATTGTTGCAACGTGTAACGGGACCCTCAGTGGGATCAAACTTGCAAAGCATGTAAGGTCATAGAAAGTTAAATAAAATGATACGGCTCTTTTCACATCTAAGGTTTGTGTGCGTTTTGCTAAATTTGCATTTTTAGGCGTTTTTACCGCTAAAAACGCTTAAAAACGCTAGCGTTTTTGGCCCCATAGGTTTTAATGGAAACGCATGCAAAAACGCAGCAAAAAACACATAAGCGTTTTCAAAAACGCAAAACGCATGCGTTTTTGCAAACACCGCTCTAGACGCATTTCCCGACGTTTTGGGTCGCGTTTGCAAAAACGCATGCGTTTTGCGTTTTTGAAAACGCTCATGCGTTTTTTTGCTGCGTTTTTACATGCGTTTCCATTAAAACCTATGGGACCAAACATGCTAGCGTTTTTAAGCGTTTTTAGAGGTAAAAACGCCTAAAAACGCAAATTTAGCAAAACGCACACAAACTTTAGATGTGAAAAGAGCCCTTGGAAACGCATGCGTTCAAATATGCAAAAACCTGAGATGTGAAACAGGCCTACCTTGATATTTTCAATCTGATGTTGTGTTCCATGGTACTCAACATTTTTCTTAATATGTTCAGATCTATGGGCCAGACATAGATCTCCCAAAGAATCTGCCTCTAGTAATCAGCCTCTATCACTCCAGCTCTATCGTACAGTGAAACCTACTTCTGCTTGACTGAAATCCTTTGTGCTGTGTGACTTCATGCAAAGGAGCCATCAGCCAAACAGAAGTAGGCGGCGCTGGTCCAGAAATAGACCTCGAATGACCAAGGCTTCAGATCTATCATAGCTATTTGTATATCCATTAAACAGTAATTACTTAGTAAGGCTAGGGTCACAGTAGCATTTTTTACAAGCGCTTTTGGAGACCTGCGTTTTCAAAAACGCATGTAAAAACGCACCCATAGGCCCCCATGTTAAAAAACGCATGCCTTAATAATAGCAAAAACGCATGTGTGACTGTACCATGCGTTTTTGGTGCATTTCCAAAAACGCATGCGTTTTTTAATATGGGGCCTTATGGGAAACGCATGCAAAAACGCATGTACAATTAGTGCCATTCAAAAACACATGCGTTTTCCATAGGAGCCCATGTTAAAAAAACGCAAGCGCTTTTGAAAACGCATGCGTTTTTTTAACATGGACTCCCATGGGAAACGCATGCGTTTTTGAATGGCAATAAATGGTACTAATTGTACATGAGTTTTTGCATGCGTTTTCCATAGGGGCCCATGTTATAAAAACGCAAGCGTTTTCAAAACGCACCAAAAAATAGTACATGCACTATTTTTTGGTGCAGATTTAAAAACGCAGCCAAAAACGCAGGGAGCCATCACACACCTTAAAAAACTCATGCTGACATGATAAAACGTATGAGTTTTGTTAAATCACTAAAAAAAACTCATGTCAACTGTGACCCCAGCCTAATAGAGAAAAGGACTGGCCTAGCTAGACTGGTCTTTAAAATACCTATAGTATTTTTCGGACTATTCAACACACTGTTTTCCCCCAAAATAAAATTGTAGGAAAACGGGGATGTGTCTTATAATATGGATATGGCTTACCAGGTGGAATTGTGGAGTGGGATCACTGGAGGCAGGTTCGCCGCTGATAAAGTAGTTTGCGGCATGAGTGGGTTAATTCTGCGGGCCCAAGATTCAGAGGTGGAGGTGTTGCGGTAATGTGATGTTGGCACCATTCATGTTCGGGCAGTGGACATGATGGGCATAAGGAAAAGGGCTGCAAAGGCAGTGCTCACTCACATTGAGATCTCGGAGAGCCTAGATCTCAATCTGTGCATGCACAGTGTCCACAACAATTTTAATCAAGTCTATCGCATCGAAAGCAGCGCGTGTGCAGATTGAGATCTCGGTTCTTTGAGCTTTCAATGTGTGTGTGCTGCCTCCGCAACCATTTTACTTATGCCCATCATATCCACTGACAGGGTATCAATGGCGCCCGCATTGCTTCGCCGCAACAACACCCTCCCACCAGCCTCGGGCCTGCAGCATGGCACCACACATGCTGCCACCGACTTTATCGGAGGCGACCCTGCTTCCTGTTGCTCTGCTCCACCAAGCACCCCCCAGTAACCTATACCTGAATTATAAAATGCACTATAGGATTATTAAATGGGTCCCCTTTTTTAACATGTAGCAATTCTTTTTTCCCCTAATTTCATCCTCTAAATTTGGGGTGCATTTTAAATCTTGTGCATTTCATAACCTGCACAATACGGTATATGCACATATAAGTACTTTGGGATGTGACATCCTGCTGAGATTCCTTTTAAATACTTTAAATATTATTCCAATCTATTATAATATTACATATCTCAAAAAATTGTAATTGCAGACGAAAAAGTATTGTCAAATTTAGCTTTAATTTTTGAGGGTTTTTTTATTGAAAGAAAAAGTGTTGCAGACCCGCGTAGGGTCAGAGGTGACCTAACTGTTCCAGATATTAGGAGACCTATGAACAGGGGATTGTGTGTTCCCCTCTGTAGTCTCTTTCCAGTCTGGTACTGTGTGAACATCAAACTCTAGACTGTGAAATTATCAGACCTGGAGCAGAGCCAAAAAATAAAACAATTTATTGGGGGCTGACAATTAACAAAACCCGAGAAAGCTTGATTAATTGTGGCACAGCCCAGCAGGGAACAGTAACATACAGGTCTCAGCTGTGTAGTGTCCATGGTCCTACATCCCAATTTATACAGCATGTACATAGACGTTTCCGATTTAGCACCAAGTGTGAAATGTGAACAACACTTCATTATGTGACTGAGGGGGGCTGGTGAACAGACTCAAAGTGACTAGACCTTATGCAATCATATATTCCCTCTAGCGTGCTTTACACTGGGGACTTTCAGTTTATTCCTTAACTAAAATAAACAGAGATCAGAAGCATGAAATAAGGTCAAATTAAAAGACAAAGACATTAAAATCTACATGCAATTTTTTGAATTAAAGAAGATATCGTCTTCCCTGGGACAAGTCAGTTCTGACGTACAGGACATAAAGGGAAGATTTCATGTATTTATTTAGATATAAAAATTATATAAATGTCTGTAGAATAGGAATATTACATTTGTTCCTTATTTTTTTTTTTTTTAAAAAGCAATTTCCCTTATATCAATTCAATGTAAATACTGTTATGCCCAATAATGACAAAAATATTCTTGGACTGGCCTGCTAGAGAGCAAGGAAATCCTCCGGTGTGCCCCTTTGCAGTATACCGCCACCTAGGCACAGGCTTGGACTGGCCTGCTAGAGACCAGAGAAATCCTCCGGTGGGCCCATTTGCTGTAGAACGTCAACAAGGCACAGGTTTGACTGGCCTTGGGGAGCAGGGGAATTCTCCGGTGGGCCCCTGTTAAGTAGGACATCACCATGGCATAGGCTTGGCTGGATTTGGGGAGCAGGAGACTCCTCCAGTGGGCCCCTTTGCAGTAGAACATCACCTAAGCACAGGCTTGGACTGCCCTACTGGGGAGCTGGGGAATCCTCTGGTGGGCCCCCTTGCAGTAGAACATCACCTAGTCACAGGCTTGGACTGCCATACTAGGGAGCAGGGGAATCCTCCAGTGGGCCCCCTTGCAGTAGAACATCACCTAGTCACAGGCTTGGACTGCCATACTAGGGAGCAGGGGAATCCTCCAGTGGGCCCCTTGCAGTAGAACATCACTAGTCACAGGCTTGGACTGCCATACTAGGGAGCAGGGGAATCCTCCAGTGGGCCCCCTTGCAGTAGAACATCACCTAGTCACAGGCTTGGACTGCCATACTAGGGAGCAGGGGAATCCTCCAGTGGGCCCCCTTGCAGTAGAACATCACCCAGGCTTAGGCTTGAACTGTTGTACTGGAGAGTAGGTGCTTTACTTGAGGAAAGGGCAGTCGAGGACAAATACAATAAATGTGTACGATCAGGTCATACATGTTCTCTCTTTCTCAAGAAACTATTGTATGCTGCTAGCTACCATGTACAAACTTCTTGGGTTTGAGGGCTTAAATTGTTTTAATGATGTCACTGACCAATCGCCCTTTAAATTCCCCTTATATAAATGATTGTTCATCACCTGATGAAGGCAGAGTTGTCCACCAAAACGCGTTGTGAGGAACTTGATCATAAATAAAAAGTAAGATATCCTAAACCTTTCTCTGTCTGCTTCTTTTCCGAGTGCCCTCTAAAACCGCTGAATTCCTCTTGCCGATTCTTTCCTATGCAGTAGCACGTCATTTAGGCACTTGCTTGGACTGGCCAACTGGAGTGCAGGGGAATTCTCCGGTGGGTCTCACTGCAATATGTCACTTATCCCTCCCCCCAACATACTCAATAGTTGGCACAATATACTGGTTTCACTATGTAGAGAAAAAGGAACCATCTCCTCATTAATTTTACAAACTATTCAATATATTATTATATAGAAACATAGGTAAATTTGGGAATGTAATATTTGCATGTAGTTGAACAATGAACCCCTAGAGGCAATGTTACTGGTGGTAATACAACTATCACAATTTTTCAAAACCAATGACATGTGAAAACTTACCAATTAGGACTGGAGCTCACCCAGGCTGAGTATTCACATGCCAATGTGCATTATACCACCTGGTCTAAAGACTTTATCTGTGACGTTTTTCATATGAGGTGTTCATATATGACTGTGGTACTGGCTTTATTTAAAGATATTTAATGCTATTTATTTCTATGTACCCTTTTGCGTTAACCTTATATGACAATTCTTGCATTGATCAGTTTTTGTACTGATCTTTCTCGGTGTTATTTTTCACATGAATTCTTCTTTTTTATATATACCTTGTCCAACTAGTATTTATTCTGTGCTGTTTTGTCTGTATGTTTTTGAATCCCCCCATATAACATTTCCCATAATAAAATTGATCTATTTTCATTATCAGTTGTTGCCCTGCACTTGTTTTTTGTAGGATGTTATCCCTCCATATTGTAAAGTGCAGTGTCATATTCCTCCATATAGTGTAATGTGTAGTCTTATATTCCTCCATATAGTATAATGTGTAGCCTTATATTATTCCATATAGTGTAATGTGTAGCCTTACATTCCTCCATATAGTGTAATGTGTAGTCTTATATTCCTCCATATAGTATAATGTGTAGCCTTATATTATTCCATATAGTGTAATGTGTAGCCTTACATTCCTCCATATAGTATAATCTGTAGTCTCATATTCCTCTATATAGTATAATGTGTAGCCTTACATTCCTCCATATAGTATAATGGGTAGCCTTACATTCCTCCATATAGTATAATGTGTAGTCTTATATTCCTCCACATAGTATAATGTGTAGCCTTATATTCCTCCATATAGTGTAATGTGTAGTCTTATATTCCTCCATATAGTATAATGTGTAGTCTTATATTCCTCCATATAGTATAATGTGTAGTCTCATATTCCTCTATATAGTATAATGTGTAGCCTTACATTCCTCCATATAGTATAATGTGTAGCCTTACATTCCTCCATATAGTATAATGTGTAGCCTTACATTCCTCCATATAGTATAATGTGTAGCCTTACATTCCTCCATATAGTATAATGTGTAGCCTTATATTCCTCCATATAGTGTAATGTGTAGTCTTATATTCCTCCATATAGTATAATGTGTAGTCTCATATTCCTCTATACAGTATAATGTGTATCTTTACATTCCTCCATATGGTATAATGTGTAGCCTTATATCCCTCCATACAGTAAAGTGCACCTCCATATATTATCATGTGTAGCCTGATAGCTCTCCATACAGTAAAATGCACCCACCTCCCAAACTCCGCAACCCCCTCATAGTCCTTAGGCCACCGTGAAATCACTGATTAAAATAAATCAGTACTCCCCTCTCCTCGGCTCACCCACATGTACCCTCATGCCCCCCAACCCAGTCAGCACCTGTGCATGAATGATCAATACTATCAGTGTAGACAATCCTTGCTATACACAGTATTATTGGCCGAAGTTTATTACCAGGGCAGGCAAAAAAGCGTTTGCTATTTGCCATAGGGTTGGCTTACTGTTTTGAGTGATGGACTCTGGGAGAGTGACATCCGTATGACAGCAACATGTTCATCTACTAATTACAAAAGTTTTGTAGGTATATACTCACACCACATTGACATGCATCATTACATTCATTTTTAAAGGGGTTGTTCGGGCTTTTTATAAAATCTATGTGTATATCTATGTCGCACCCCGGGGCAGGGGGTACTCGGACCGGGTCCTCTCATCAGTCGGCAGAGGGGGATGTCACGGCGACATGACCTGGCTCCGTATGCACAGGTGCGGCAATAAAGAGGGGAATAATGAGAATGGATTAAGGTTTATGTGGATTGTTCGTGACGCCACTCGTGGTTTGTGGCCAGTTTGAGCCACCAATGCCGGGCAGGCCTCTGGGGATGGTGAGGATGGTGGCAGCCGGGATGTTGTAGAGATGAGGTACCCAGACATTGAACGCTGTCCTTCCGGGTGGTCTCTTCCAAAGCTGAAGCAGTCAGTGTGTGGCTCCACAGGTGAGCCTACGCTGCGGCTGCAGAAATGACAGTCTCACACAAGCAGCATCAGGCTTAACCGGGTACTTTACTCAGGAGGCTCAACAGGTTACACAACACAGTTCATGCTGTTACACACCCTCTTGCAGCTGGGACCTGTCAGGCACTACACCTCCTCTCTTGTACCTTTCCAGGCCTCTCTCTCTCAGTTCCAGATGCTAGCTCCGGACTAGCGGTCGCAGGTTTCTTCCCGGGAGATCTCAGTTCTGTCTCCCGACCCTATTTGACGGCCTTTCCTTCACTGCACTGGAGGGTAGGTTCCGTGCATAAAGTCCCTTCACTTCGCTGGTTAATTTACGTTTATGGCATAAAGTGTCTTGCTGCTTGTACAGGGCCAGCGCCCTGGCTGTGGCCCGTCCTCCAGTGTCCCCGTTGTCCTGGGTACACCGTGGACCCCTTCTTTCTTTCCCACGAGAGGTTGCCTGGGACCCGGACTGGCCATCCAATGGCACGGGCCACCCGGTCCGTGTTCTTCCACTGTAGCCTACAGTCTATCAGGCTTATGGATGTCTCAGCTTAGGGGTATCGTTCCTCACCCTCTCACTCTCACCAGGAACATCAACAAGAACTTTCCGAGCTACCCTAACTTGGTGTTCCTAGGTTTTTAATCTAGTTCCTCCACCCTTCTCCTGGGCTTTTTCTCTCACTCCACCCTCCACATGGTTCCCCTCCTATCCCCAGCCTGACATAGAGTACTTAGGACTAGGGATTGGGGGATGTGTCGGCTGTTTGTGCAAAGTGTCCTGCCTGTATGTCCAAGCTGCAGTACCTTACCGTGGCTGCCAATCCACAGAGGCACCATGTCTAGGCTGCAAAATTGTGATTTAGAACCTATTAGCATTTTAAATTTGTACCTAGATACCACGATTCAGTGTGTGGAGGAGCAACTCAGCCCCCTCTAGAGTGTGTTTGTTTTGGAGCCTGGCTGTAACATCACAGCTGCTCATTTACACACAGACTCCAAAAAGCACTCCCTAGTCCCCAGCAGGGCCGCCCCCCAGTCTCCAGCATGCCTGGTTGCCCCAGACTCCAACGAGCCCTCCCCAGTCCCCAGCAGGCCCTCCCCAGTCCCCAATATGACCCCCCATTCACCTATGTAGAAACAAAGTGAATGATCCAGTGCTGCAGACGTACTTCCAGTGCAGTTTTATTGAACAAAAATAGACAACTTCACATGGTTGCAACCAGTAAAACAACCAACATGTTTCGACCAGAGTCTTAGTCTTGGTTTCAACTCCGGTATAAACATGATGGTTGTTTTACTGGTTGCCCTAATGTGAAGTTGTCTGTTTTTGTTCAATAAAACTGTACTGGAAGTACATTTGCAGCGCTGGATCATTCACTTTGTTTCTACTGTCCAGGACCAGGACAGGATCCCTGCTCGAAAGGTCCCCCACTTGAAGGATTTTAACTATTGCACGGTGAGCCTCTTTTCCTCTTTCTCCTTTCCCTGATGTTTATTCACCTATGTAAACTCTGATTGAACCATATTGCACTGACCAGTCATCTCATTCTCCACAACACTGTGTTGAATACGCAGCTCTGTGAAGGAAATGACCGCTCTGTGCAGTGCTGCGATGTATGCGCGGTCACCTCCTTCCACTGTGCCCGAGCTGTCACTGATGCGATCCTCACAGCAGCCATGCCCCCTCTGTGAAGCAGAATGAACTGCAGCACTGCACAAAGTGGTTCAACCTTTTATTTTCATAATCATTCAAAAATGAGTTTGCTCTGTTTTAGTTGTGCAAAAATTACGTTAAAATTTTGTACTATAAGTGACGGTTGTCCTTCTCCCCCAAAACGGGTAAGGACCCACTGAACCCTGAGTCGTACAGGCCCATATCTCTCTTGTCTGTAGATGTTAAAATACTGGCTAAAGTAGTTGCTAAGATGCTCCTAACAGTTATCACACATTTGGTGGGGGAGGATCAAACTGGGTTCATGGCGGCTAAGTCGACAGCTATTAATTTGCATAGATTGTTTGTTAATCTTCAGGTAGAGTCGTAGAATGTTGGTGGACGGGCAGTGCTCTCACTCGACACGGTGTGAAGCGTTTGATAGCGTCGAGTGGGAGTGGGAGTATCTGTGGGCAGTTTTGAGGTGCACGGGATTCGGTGTAAACTTCTTGGCCTGGGTGCAATTACTGTATACGCAACCTGTGGCGAGATTGCGAGTTACCCGCTATTTCCCCTCCTGTTTGCTCTAGCCATTGAGCCACTGGCTATTCAGCTACATACCAGTAAAGATATAATAGGCTTTCAGCATGGTGAGGTGGAGGAGCGGGTAGCGCTATATGGGGATGATCTTTTGCTATTTTTGGGAGATACAGAGCGGTCCTTACAGACGGCCATGACACTAATAGGGGACTTTGGGAATTACTCAGACCTCAGGATAAATTGGGGAAAATCTGTCCTCATGCCAGTGGATGCTCTTACCCAGGATAATAGTGTGGGTGATACCTGTTTGCAAGTGGTTAGAGAATTTACGTACCTGGGGATTCGGGTGTCCCCTGTTGTGAATGATTATGTCTCCCTGAATCTGACAAAGTTACACTCTAAGAGAAATGATGGGAGTGATGGTGTGTCACGGTCCGCGCTGCTCTGGGTTCAAAATAACTCACCAAGGAGCCAATCAACTTTTCATCCTCTTTATTCCTCCTTCTCCTACGCGTTTCAGCGCCACACCCGGCGCCTTCCTCAGGGATATGGGTGTGGCGCTGAAACGCGTAGGAGAAGGAGGAATAAAGAGGATGAAAAGTTGATTGGCTCCTTGGTGAGTTATTTTGAACCCAGAGCAGCGCGGACCGTGACACACCATCACTCCCATCATTTCTCTTGGATCATACCACTATCGAGTGGTAGGTGGAGGTCCTGCAGCAGCTTGGAACATTGATTCCTAAACGCCTTCAAACCAGTTGTGGGGATCACAACTGGACCAGGTGAGCGGCTCCACAGCACCACCATATTACACTAGTGTCACTAGTGATAGGGCACTATTGCGCCTCTTGTCCCCCTCCCTTTTATATTTTAAAGTTACACTCTGAATTTCAACAAAAAGTCAATACATGGACTAAGCTTCCGTTGACAGTGGTGGGCCGCACCAATTTGGTCAAAATGGTGCTGATGCCCCAGTTACTCTACATCCTTCATAACTCACCAGTATGGATCCCTATGAGAATGTTTTATAGATTCCAGGCTAAATTCAGAGAGCTGATCTGGAAGAAAGGGGTAGCCAGAATTAAATTAGACACCTTACAAAGACCAAAGGATGGGGGAGGATTAGCTGCTCCGAACCCATGGATATGCTTTCTGGCGTCTCAGGTCCAACAGCTCAAACTGGTTCAGGGGAATTTGGATAGACTATTACATGAATTCACTGATGGCCTACCAATTATATCTTTTTTGGAGATTGAGCTCTTGGAGGGGGATAGCCGGAGATGTAAACTGACGTTTATACTTATGCGGAAAATTTGGCAAAAGACAAAAGTCATGGTGAATATTGTGGGACATACTCTGTTTACACCGTTGTGGCGTAACCCGGGCCTCCCTGATGTATATAAACTGGTGGGGTATGGCCCTTGGAGGGGACTGGGCATTACCCATGTAGCGCAAATAATGGAAGGAGATAAGTAATTTCAACAACTGAAGGAGGAATTCCACATCCCACAATACAATTTCTACTTTTATCTTCAGCTACGCCATGCCTGGCTGCTACAGCCGAAACAGTTGCAATCCAGCATCCAACATTATTTGCTCTTTAATACACTTCTGAGCCATAGCGGTGGGAAGGGAGTCATATCTAGGATATATGGGATCTTAATGCGGCAATTTCAGTGGGATAGACCACTGGGGATTAAAGAGAAATGGGAGCGGGAGGTTGGTGAGCTTTCTACTGACCAGTGGGATGATATCCTGGAGAGTGTTCCTCTCTTATCAACTTGTGAGGTGCAAAGGCTATCCCAATTGTATATTATACATAGGGTATATAGAACTCCTAGATTTTTAAAACATATTGTTGTTGGAGAGGACAATAAGTGTCTGAAATGTAAGGAGGATGATGCGGGAATATTACATATGATTTGGAACTGTCGCTGTATCGAGTTGTGTGTTGGGCCACATAGGGGTAGGACAGTGGGAGCAGAATGATGAAATTGCGATTAAACGAGCATTATACTAAGTCAGGAAAACTGTAGCGTCGCACAGGATGAGCCCTTCGTCTCCTACGTTACAAGAATTTTTGGACAAAATGTGGTTGCTACTTAGATTGGAAGAGGGAGTTTATAAAAAGTGCACGGCATCTGTGTGTGGGTGGGAGGAGCGTTAGTTAGTGAGTGGAAGAGCTCCATTGGGGAGCGAGGAGCAGAAGATGGCGGAGGAGCCGTCAGGACGGAAAGGGACCCTAGTGGCACCAGATGTAGCGGTGCACCCGATTCCGGACCCGGTACAGTCCCAGTCCCAGAATGGAAGACCGGCTCCAAGAGTGGTACGCGTGTTCACCCCTGAGCCACCAAACTGGAGGCCTGAGCTTCTTTAAGAAGTCGTGGCCGACACCCGGCGCACCTAGGAAAAGGCATCGTAGAGGATCCTGAGGACTCGGAGAGGAGTCGCTCAGTTAGAGAGGATCCGAGGGAGCTGGCTTCAGGCCCTGCGTGAGAGAGACAGGAGAGAGCACAGGAAGAGACTGGACAGGAACAGCAGGCATTTCACTGAGGGACCCAAGTGCAGCATCCTAATTTCCAGCGACTACCCAGGCCAGGCAGACCTGAAAAGACTGTTTAAAGAACTGCCAGTAAACCCGTTGCAAGTTATAAACTGTGTGTCGTATTTTATTCACCTGTGCCTGAGAACCTGCCGACCACAGCATAAGAAGAACAAGCAACACAGCCTGGTGTAGTTGCGCCCCTGGGTAAATAAAAGACTGATCGATAACTCTCATCATCCACAACTGCACTGGGGATCCCGCTCCACCTACAGGGAGAGAAACCACCTTGCTGCTTCACCATCACCCCGGTGGTTTGTCCCGCAGCGCCTGTAACCTTACCGGACCCGTAGGTGGGGTCACGATTCACTATTTCTACTATTTTTATTGACTATTCCCCTATTTCAGCGACCACCAGGGCCACAGGACCGGGCAACAGGACCCGTGACATATTCAGTAAATCAACGCCCAGAACTGGGTACCCCAAGGCCCTGGGGCGGGTCATGCAGATCCTGGCTGGTGAACAGTTCATGCAGCATTATGTGAATCTCCTATTTATTATATTGATAGCTGGACCATATATGACAGCATTTGTTACTATTACCATTTGTGTTTCCTCATAGATTGTAAGCTTGCAAGCAGGGACCTCACTCCTCATGGGCTCAGTGATGTATTTATTATTTTTCGTCTCATATGGCCTGTATTGTATTATATTTGTATTGTCTCATATTGTATTGTATTTTATTATATATTATTGTATTATATTGTATCGTATACCCTCTGAATTGTAAAGTGCTGCGGAATATCTTGGTGATATATATATATGTATATATATAAACATATATATATATATATTCAGTACAGATCAAAAGTTTGGACACACCTTCTCATTCAAAGAGCTTTCCTTATTTTCATGACTATGAAAATTGTAGATTCACACTGAAGGCATCAAAACTATGAATTAACACATGTGGAATTATATACTTAACAAAAAAGTGTGAAACAACTGAAAATATGTCTCATATTCTAAGTTCTTCAAAGTAGCCACCTTTTTCTTTGATTACTGCTTTGCACACTCTTAGCATTCTCTTGATGAGCTACAAGAGGTAGTCACCGGAAATGGTCTTCCAACAGTCTTGAAGGAGTTCCCAGAGATGCTTAGCACTTGTTGGCCCTTTTGCCTTCAGTCTGCGGTCCAGCTCACCCCAAACCATCTCGATTGGGTTCAGGTCTGGTGACTGTGGAGGTCAGGTCATCTGGTGTAGCACCCCATCACTCTCCTTCTTGGGCAAATAGCCCTTACACAGCCTGGAGGTGTGTTTGGGGTCATTGTCCTGTTGAAAAATAAATGATGGTCCAACTAAACGCAAACCGGATGGAATAGCATGGAATAACATGCTGCTGCAAGATGCTGTGGTAGCCATGCTGGTTCAGTATGCCTTTAATTTTGAATAAATCCCCAACAGTGTCACCAACAAAGCACCCCCACACCATCACACCTCCTCCTCCATGCTTCACGGTGGGAACCAGGCATGTAGAGTCCATCCGTTCACCTTTTCTGCGTCGCACAAACACACGGTGGTTGGAACCAAAGATCTCAAATTTGGACTCATCAGGCCAAAGCACAGATTTCCACTGGTCTAATGTCCATTCCTTGTGTTCTTTAGCCCAAACAAGTCTCTTCTGCTTGTTGCCTGTCCTTAGCAGTGGTTTCCTAGCAGCTATTTTACCATGAAGGCCTGCTGCACAAAGTCTCCTCTTAAGGGCCGCTTTACACACACGAACTTCTGTGTCCAACTTCTGAACAGATCTCTGGTTGCAGTGAAATCATGGACACAGTGTTCCATTTTGTGGCTGTGTACAAAATGGTTCAGAAGTTGGTCACAGAAGTTGGTTTGTGTAAAGCGGCCCTAACAGTTGTTGTAGAGATGTGTCTGTTGCTATAACTCTGTGTGGCATTGACCTGGTCTCTAATCTGAGCTGCTGTTAACCTGCGATTTCTGAGGCTGGTGACTCGGATGAACTTATCCTCTGCAGCAGAGGTGACTCTTGGTCTTCCTTTCCTGGGGCGGTCCTCATGTGAGCCAGTTTCTTTGTAGCGCGTGATGGTTTTTGCAACTGCGCTTAGGGACACTTTCAAAGTTTTCCCAATTTTTCGGACTGACTGACCTTCATTTCTTAAAGTAATAATGGCCACTCGTTTTTCTATACTTAGCTGCTTTTTTCTTGCCATAATACAAATTCTAACAGTCTATTCAGTAAGGACTGTCAGCTGTGTATCCACTAGACTTCTGCACAACACGACTGATGGTCCCAACCCCATTTATAAGACAAGAAATCCCACTTATTAAACCTGACAGGGCACACCTGAGAAGTGAAAACCATTTCCGGTGACTACCTCTTGAAGCTCATCAAGAGAATGCCAAGAGTGTGCAAAGCAGTAATCACAGCAAGAGGTGGCTACTTTGAAGAATCTAGAATATAAGACATATTTTCAGTTGTTTCACACTTTTTTGTTAAGTATATAATTCCACATGTGTTAATTCATAGTTTTGATGCCTTCAGTGTGATCTACAATTTTCATAGTCATGAAAATAAAGAAAACTCTTTGAATGAGAAGGGGAGTCCAAGCTTTTGGTCTGTACTGCATATATATATATTATAAGAAAGAGATAAGATAGATTAGAGAGAGAGAAGAGAGAAAGAGATAAATGAGAGAGAGAAGAAAGAGATAAGAGAGAAAGTACAGAGAGGAGAAGAGAGAAAAGAGAGGAGAGAAAAGAGAGAGAAGAAAGAGATGAGAGTACAGAGAAAAAAGAAAGAGAAGAGAGAGAAAGAGAGAGAGATAGAGAAAAGAGCCAAAGAAGAAAGAGATGAAAGAGTATACAGAGTGAAGAGAGAAAGAGAAGAGAGAGGAGAGAGAAACAGAGAAAAAAGAGAGCATAGCCATAGAGTATGTGCATAGGCTGCAGATTTGATGTAGAAATTTTCTGCTCAAATAATAATAATAATAATAAAGCTTTATTTATATAGCGCCAACATATTCCGCAGCGCTTTACAATGTAGCTGCATCTTATGGCAGAAAAACACAATCTATTGTAATTGTGTTTATGGTGTGTTTTCCATGCACAGTAACATACGTTTTTTGGTGCATTTCTCTTTTAGTTAGGTGAAAATCGGGAACTCCTACCTGGAAGAGTGGAAGAGGAGAGCAGGGGCGTAACTACAATAGGTGCAGGGGTTGCGATCGCACCCGGGCCCTGCAGCCTAGGGGGGCCCCAAAAGTCCCTTTTGCCCATAGAAAAAGACTAATACTATTAAAGATTTGCAATAATTGGGGGCCCCATTGGAGCTTTCGCATCGGGACCCCAGGGCCTGAAGTTACGCCACTGGAGGAGAGAGAAAGATAAAAAAGAAAGACAGAAAGAAAAAAAGAGAAAGAGAAATCATGTAAGAACATTTCAGTAAACATGCATATTTTTGTGAAAATTCACTAAATTAGGACCAAAAATGCAAGGTGTGAACAGTCCTATGTTTTTCATGATTACAATGAGGTCAATGAATAAAAAACACTGCAAAAAAAGACCCCAAAAATTGACATGCTGCATATTTTTTCTTTACCAAATCTGCAAGAAAAAAATGAGTAACGTGCAAAACGTCTGAATTCTCATAGACCCTGCTGGCATAAAGCTAGACATGGGGATTTGTGACAAAACTGCTCCAAAACACACCAAAATTGAAAAAAAGCTCAATGTACACATGGCCTTATGGTGCTAAAAGATATCATTCTCAGCTTCCAATATTATTCTCTACAATTTACAGGTGCGTCTCAATGAATTAGGATATCATCAAAAAGTGAATTTATTTCTGTAATTCAATACATAAAGTGAAACACATATATAGAGTCATTAAAGAGTGATCTATTTCATGTGTTTATTTCTGTTAATGTTGATGACTATGGCTTACAGCCAATGAAAACCCAAAGGTCATTATCTCTGAAAATTAAAGTAGGTAAACAGGTATCAGAGGCTTCACCTTGTGTGGTTGTGAGAGTCACAACCACTATGAAAGCAGATCACAGCTGCTGCAGTCCCCAGCGTGGTGCATATAGAGTAGGGAACATGAAGGGTTAAAAATCATGTTTCAGGGAGCCTTGAAACGCGTTGCATAGTAAATCAATATTATATTCACCCTTTGATGTCTGGTGGAATACAGCAGCGCGGTTTTTAACCCTTCATTCCCCCTTCTTTAATTTTCTGGGATAACCTTTGGGTTTTCAATGACTGTAAGCCATAATGCTTGCAATATAGGAGATAAAACTGGAATGGTATCCACGGTCCGCGCTGCTGCTCTTTATCCAAGGAATCCACAAGAGGTTATTACCATCAAAAGTTCTTTATTTCATCACACCAACGCGTTTCGGTGCTGTCCCAGCACCTTCCTCAGGACAGCACCGAAACGCGTTGGTGTGATGAAATAAAGAACTTTTGATGGTAATAACCTCTTGTGGATTCCTTGGATAAAGAGCAGCAGCGCGGACCGTGGAATACCATTCCAGTTTTATCTCCTGATTTCCCGCGGTTTTGTGGTTAGTGGAGGTTCTGCAGCAGCTGCCTTATGCTTTTAAACTGGTTGTGGGTCTCACAACCATAAAAGGTGAGTGGATACACTTGTAATCCACATAAGAACTATAGTGTCTGTTTGATAGGGCACAATCTGCGCCTCTTGTATCTCCCTTTTTTAATAGTTAATGCTTGTAATGACTCTATATGATATACGTGCTTCACTTTGTGTATTCAATTACTAAAATAAATTCACTTTTTGATGATATTCTAATTCATTGAGATGTACCTGTATATCGACAAAAAAGGGAAAAACTGTCTGAACCATTAATTTGAGATTTAAGACTTTTATGTACACTCATAGGGGCAGTGCATGGTCATATGAAAGGATCTAAAAAATACAAAAGGTCAGACTTTCGCAAGAGTTGAGAGACAAAATGATAGAGACTGTAATATCTGGCTGGGGCTGACAGCAGGGCTCCTACTCAGAGCTAAAGCCACTCCGGTCTGTGCTCTCTAAATAGGAGTGACTCAGCTGTGTCTTCATAGAAAAGGCAGCCAAGATCATTAAAGCACGCCGCTGACCTTCACAACTTCATAGGAAGCTTTGGTGAGACGACATCAAAATATCCGGTTGATTATGACAGCTCACATCACAGCTCAGACATTCAGTACGTGTCACAGCTTCACTAATACAACGGGATTGCTGGAAATATGTGTTACATCTTTTTAAAATCAATAATAGGCAGCGCAAAATAGGTAGAAAGGGCCATAATAACCTGGATATTTAATATCAATAGACTGAATGCTTGACATGTGAAGCTAGATGTGCATTTTCTCTGGTTATTATTTTTTATGTATATAGCACCATTAATTCCATGGTGCTGTGCATAAGAGGGGGCTCTGGGAATACAAAATGATATATATAGTTTACAGTAAACGAATTAACATTGGACAGACTGGTTCAGAGGGGAGACGACCCTGCCCTTGTGGGCTTACATTCTACAGGATATTGGGAAGAGACAGAAGTGGTGGGTGAGGCGGCATCTCTGGGGTGGTGGTGAGGCAGCAGCACTGTAGTGGTGAGGCAGCAGCTCTGGGGTGGTGGTGAGGCAGCAGCACTGGTAGTGGTGAGGCGGCAGCTGTGGTGGTGGTGAGGCGGCAGCTGTGGTGGTGGTGAGGCAGCATCTGTGGTGGTGGTGAGGCAGCATCTGTGGTGGTGGTGAGGCAGCAGCTGTGGCAGTGGTGAGGTGGCAGCTCTGGTGGTGGTGGTGAGGCAGCAGCACTGGTAGTGGTGAGGCTGCAGCTCTGGAAGTGTGAGGCGGCAGCTCTGTGTGTGAGGCAGCAGCTGTGGTGGTGGTGAGGCAGCAGCTGTGGTGGTGGTGAGGCAGCATCTGTGGTGGTGGTGAGGCAGCAGCTGTGGCGGTGTTGAGGCGGCAGCTCTGGTGGTGGTGATGCAGCAGCACTGGTAGTGGTGAGGGGCAGCTCTGGTGGTGGTCAGGCGGCAGCTCTGGTGGTGTTGAGGCGGCAGCTCTGGTGGTGGTGAAGCAGCAGCTGTGGTGGTGGTGAGGTGGCAGCACTGGTGGTGGTGAGGCAGCAGCTCTGGTGGCGGTGAGCTGTCAGCATGGTCATTGCAGCCTGTAAGTTTTCCTGAAGAGATGGGTTTTCAAGCTCATTTTGAAGTATCCGAGTATGGTGGATAATTGGACGTGTTGGGGCGCAGAATTCCAGAGAATTCCAGAGCATGGGAGATATTCGGGAGAGGTCTTGGAGGCAGTTGTTTGTGGAACGAATAAATGTGGAGGAGAGGAGGAGGTCTTGGAAGGATCAAATGTTACGTGAGGAAATATTTTGGAAGGTTAGTTCAGAGATATAAGGAGGGGCCAGGTTAAGTACAGCTTTAGTACAGTGTTAGTAGTTTGAACTGGATTTGTTGGGTATTTGGAAGTCGGTGAAGAGATTTGCAGAGGGGAGAAACAGGGGAATAGCGAGGAGAGAGGTGGATTAGTTGGGCAGCAGAGTTGAGGACAGACTTCAGTGGTGCAAGAGAGTTAGCAGGGAGGTCACAGAGAAGGAAATTGCAGTAATCAAGGTGGGAGATGATGAGAGCATGTACAAGAGTTTTGGTAGATTAAGGACTGAGGAAAGGACAGATTCTGGAAATATTTTTGAGCTGGAGGCGACAGGAGGTGGCGAGAGTTTGGATGTGTGGTTTGGTTCTTCCAGTGAATATATTCAAAGGCTTCTGACTTGTAAAAATAAGTATGTGTTGCAAAAAGAGATAATCAAATTGATTGAATGTAAATCGAATTTGTGTTGAATTTGTAGGCATTTGCTTAACCTGGTGAATTGGAACAAATTACCCATTGCAACAGCCAAACATGGCTCCTATGAACTCAGGTGCAGAGAGGTGAGTTATCCCACAGTGTATTGTAGCTGTTGTATCATAGCGAATTAGGAAGGACTACCATAGCTTGTATAAAAGCTGAGTCAGGGAATGCAGCAGCCATTTTATGGTGAATCTGGATATTGCACAGATGTCATAGCTCACACAGCTAGTGTGTAACAGCACAGTGAAGAAAAGCCACCATTCACTTACCCATTGCCAGATATATTAAGGTCACAATGACATTACCAAGCCTACATTTGCATTGCAGAGCTTCAGAGCTTGAGTGGGTCCAAAAGCTGTGCAGTACTTTTGATTCACGACAAATTTAATTTGCTCTTTGTTTTTTTTTTGTTTAAAATTTTTGCACATGTCTAAATACAACAACCTTGTTTCAAGCATGTAATGCTCATTTAAACTCACCTGTAGCAAGTGACAGGAGTGGGCAATCTGAAAATCACACCTGACTCCTGATAAAAATGGGAGAAGTTGACTCAACCTTTGCACTACATGTCTATGTGTGCAACACTAAGCATGGAGAACAGAAAGAGGAGAAGAGAAGTGTCTGAGGACTTGCCACTGCTTGAAAGAGACCATCAGGTCGAAACGTCGCTGTCCTGGGAATAAAGCCCATATATCTGAATTGAAGGAAGTGCTGCCTCCATTTTTTCTTGGATCTATGCCACCTGTATGGTAGGGGGGCTTTGCACCCGTCATATAACAGTTGTGCTGTTTTGTTTTTTGTTTATTTGCTGGCAAAGATAGCAAGGGTTAAGATATGGCATGGTAGGAGATAAAGGGTACAGTAAGTGGCCATTGTAGATTCTTAGTCTGATAGGGTTATGGTTGAGTCTAGAATGTATAGGCTCCTTCCAGGTTAGTGGGCATAACCGGTTGGTTGGTTGGTAAGCATGGTCATGTTTCCTCCTGTCAAACCCAATCTTACCCCAGACCCCCGCTTTTATTATAAACAACTCCATGACCCTGTGGACTTAAAAAATAGTTTATTTTGTCACGAAACGTCAGGCTGCATTTTGAACACACCCCTATCATATTACGGAAATTACATCATACCTGGAAGGAACCCATACTTTCTAGTGTCTACCATAGGTTTATGCCTGAATGAAGAATAGGATGTGGGCCCTGGTTCGAGGGTCTACCCTGAAGCCCAATAGGCAGACACCTCCAGGGACCTGAGCTCAAGCCCGGTGGTCTTGCTGAAGCCACCAGGGCATCAAACAGATTAGGAGCAGGCAGAGGGGAGAAGGAATGATCCCCGTATGCCGAGACCATGTCTGGTGGGACTGCAGATGCTAACGGAGAAAGCAAGCTGCTGTTGCACTAGAGCGAGAGCTTATTGAAATGGAGAGAGTTGTCGCAGCACCCATTGTGGAAACCCTAGAACAGAGTACAGCCTGCCATAGCACCCATTGTGGAAACCCTAGAACAGAGTACAGGCTGCCATAGCACCCGTTGTGGAAACCCTAGAACAGAGTACAGGCTGCCATAGCATCCATTATGGAAACCCTAGAACAGAGTACAGCCTGCCATAGCACCCGTTGTGGAAACCCTAGAACAGAGTACAGGCTGCCACAGCACCCATTGTGGAAACCCTAGAACAGAGTACAGGCTGCCACAGCACCCATTGTGGAAACCCTAGAACAGAGTACAGGCTGCCACAGCACCCATTGTGGAAACCCTAGAACAGAGTACAGGCTGCCATAGCACCCATTGCGGAAACCCTAGAACAGAGTACAGGCTGCCACAGCACCCATTGCGGAAACCCTAGAACAGAGTACAGCCTGCCATAGCACCCGTTGTGGAAACCCTAGAACAGAGTACAGCCTGCCATAGCACCCGTTGTGGAAACCCTAGAACACAGTACAGGATGCCATAGCACCCATTGTGGAAACCCTAGAACAGAGTACAGGCTGCCATAGCACCCATTGTGGAAACCCTAGAACAGAGTACAGGCTGCCATAGCACCCATTGTGGAAACCCTAGAACAGAGTACAGGCTGCTATAGCACCCATTGTGGAAACCCTAGAACAGAGTACAGGCTGCCATAGCACCCATTGTGGAAACCCTAGAACAGAGTACAGGCTGCCATAGCACCCATTGTGGAAACCCTAGAACAGAGTACAGCCTGCCATAGCACCCGTTGTGGAAACCCTAGAACAGAGTACAGCCTGCCATAGCACCCATTGTGGAAACCCTAGAACAGAGTACAGGCTGCCATAGCATCCATTGTGGAAACCTAGAACAGAGTACAGGCTGCTATAGCACCCATTATGAGAGTCTGAGAAGTGGGAGACAGCACCGCAGTCATGAAGGAGGGATGATGACAGCCATGTCTGATGTTATCGTTTATTGAAAGTAAAAACTGTTCACAAAAAGAAGCCCTGGTGTCTTGTGGTCTCTGCCCGACCGACCCTGCAGAGAAGGACGAGAAGACGGATGGTGTCCTCCAGGAGCAAGTGAGTGCCATACAGGGCCACACAAAGCCAAGGATCAGTTATTGAAGTGGCAGCACAGCCCTGCGGCCCCTGGCTTCACTATCTCCCATGTAAAAGAGTTTAAATAAGTTCAGAGACACTAAAAAGAAAAGAGATTGTATTGGAGAAAGGAAGTATTTACTAAGGCTGGCTTCACATTAGCGTTTGTGTCTGCATGCTGATGGCATGCAGACACAAACGCTGTCAAAAGCAGGGTCCAAATGATGTGTCCGCAGCGGATAATGTCCGCCTGCGGACACATCACTATGGAGCCCGGCAGCCAATCGGCGCTGTCCGGGGGCGGGCCGGGGGTGGAGATCAGCGCCGGAGATCTCCGCCCCCCAGCCGCCGGTAACCTCCGGGACTGTCGGCGGGGAGAAAAGCTGATCTTTTACAGCTGTTTGAATCTTCCCGCGCCGACACTGAGAGGAGATGTCGGCGCGGGAAGATTCAAACAGCTTTCAGATCAGCTGTTCTCCCCGCCGACATCGCTAGGAGATTACAGGCGGCGGGGAGGAGGAGGACAGCAGAGGGTCAGCTGATCTCCCGGTGGCCGTCGGTGAGCTCCTGTGACATCACCGGCGGCCACCGGGAGATTTTTCAATGGGTCCGCAGCGTTCTCCTGCGGTGTCATGCAGAGGACACTGCGGACCCATTGAAGCCAATGCATTTTTTGTGCGCTTGGGGACGCTTGCTGATTGTCCAAGCTCCCCAAACGCACAAAAAAACCCAACATGCTGCGTCCCGGGTGCGGATGCTGGACACCGGAAGCAGCAGATATCGTCCGCATCCGCACCCGAACGTAGCAAACGCAGGCACCATGCGTTCCTATGTTAAACATAGGAACGCAGTGCGCATGCGTTTGACTGCGTATGGGAACGCAGCAATACGCTGCCTTCCCATACGCAAATGTGAAGGCAGCCTTAGGCAGACATGTCAGGGGTATTCTCAATAATAATAAAGCCTATATTCCTGCTACTTGTATTAGAGCAGATCCTCCTGTCTCCTGACATTTACTCTAATTATCATTTAAATCCACATTCAGACTGAGTCTTGTATCACTATGGCTGATCATATAAACCCACTTATTGGAAAGTTCTAAATCAATATCTGTACATAGTGTGACACCTAGTGGTCAAGTAAGAAGGCTCAAACAGTAAGTGTGAATGTTTCATGGCCAGTGCATGACTGTGTAAAATCTGATTGATTGAAGATTATTTTAGATCACAACACCAAAAAGTGTGCAAAATAGTCTGGGGCTTTTGTGTTTTTCAAATAAATCTTTTAACGAATCCAGAGATTTTAAAGAGAACCCGTCACCCCCCTGGTGCTTATCAAACTGAATGCAACACTGAATGCAGCGTGTCTGCTGCATTCAGGAAAGGGCCCCTTCATGTATCTAGCCCCCTGTAAGCTGTAAAAAAGACTTTAGGAACCTTACAGTTATGAGGTCTCCTGGGTTGGATCTGATTAAGAGGTCCTGGCTGCTGGCAAAATCCTCCCTGCCTCCTCCTTGTTTGTTCCGCCCCCTCTATGTGTTTGCCCCCACCTCCTCTTCTTCTGGGTCTGCCCTTTTCTTCTGCTCCTGCAGAATGGAGGTGGCGGCAGACACGTAGAGGGGGCGGAACACACAAGGAGGAGGCAGGGAGGATCGTGCCAGCAGCCAGGACCTCTTAATTAGCACCAAGACAGCACAGTACGAAAGTGTCTTTAGAAGCATTGCGGGATGAGATTTCATGGAATCATGTGTACTTCGCTTGAGCGTTTAGGTCGTGTTTTCATGCTGCGTTTAATTGTCCAGGCAAAGTGGATGCGATTTTATGAAAACATTGCTCACGGAGCGTCAAAGGACCCCACTGAACTGTGCGGTTTTGGTTGCTGCAGTAAGGTTAGGTTCACATTTGCGTTCGGCAGCGCAGCTTATTGTGCGCATACGCACACGCAGTGCCAAACACAGACACTTTTATGCGAACGCAGCAATTGCTTGCATGCGTTCACATAATAGTGTCCATAGGAAATCAGTAAAATACGGCCCGGCCATAGGGAGAGAGAGAGACCAGAACGGGATTTAGACAGAGAGGAGTTCTGAATTGCGTCACCATCTGCTGCGTTCGTCGCACTTGCCTGCAGATGGCACTGCGCACACATTGACAGCCATTCATTCCTTGTGCGCATCGGTCTGCTTCCATTCAAAACAAGCAGCTAACCACGCACAAAACATCCAACATGTTGCGTTCGGAAGGCGAACAGATTATGTGCATCCGAACGCAAACGCAACCGAACTCAGCCAAACGCAGGTACTATGCGTTCCCATGTTAAACATAGGAACACAGTGCGCATGCGTTTGGCTGCGTTCGGTTACGCTGCGTTCGGTTCAAATGTGAACCCAGCCTTACCCTTACGAGCTGAACCAAAACTTTTCTGTACTGTAAAAACTACATTAAAACATGGCTCCACATTGCACCAAAACATTAAATAAGGTGGAAAAAGCAGTAAAAAAATGTAGTAAAAATGCAATAAGCAGAGGATATTAATATTGTGCAATTATATGCAGTCATCTGCAGAAACCAAAAAGCACAAACAACATTTATACAACTTGTGAAAAAGGTCTTACAGGCCCAAAAATGTCAGATTCTGGCTGCTACAACTATGAATGATTGAGCATGAGGCGCCCCCAGGACGTGGGGTACTCAGGAACTGGATCGCTGCTACTGTCACTGGAGAGTCACGGGGGTCGTGACCCGGTCCTGTGGCCTGGGGGTCAGTTGAAAAAGGGGATTTGTACAGGAGAGGTTGTCGTGACACCACCCATAGTATGTGGTCAGTGGGGACCACCGTTGTGATATTCCTGCTGGGGACGGTGATGAGGGGCAGCGTAGATGGTAAGCACTCCACGGGTAGGGTTGGGAGTCCCCAGAACAGTGTGGTACCTAATGTCATTTTAGGAATGAAACACAGGAGGCCTTCTTGCTCTGCATGGGTGTTTACTGGCAACTTGTTAAGGCAGTTCTCACTGGTACACAGTCACTCAGTCATGGGTAGCTGGCTGAGTAGTCACCAGAGGATGCAAAGTCTCTTTGAGGCCTTCTACTATGTTCCTTCAGGTTTCGACCTCTATCCTCACTTTTTCTACCTGCGCTTTTACTTGTAGGCTCCTGCTGATACTTGACAGGCAGCTCAAGTCCTGTTTCAGGGGTCGCTCCTCGTTGAAGACCCCGGGCTCTACCATGCTGCTTTGCCTCCTGACACTGTATGGCTGGGAAACCTGGAATTCCCCACCTTCCAATATTGACTGACGGGATGTGTAACCCTGCACAGCCTCGGACCCGGTGTCCGTTCTCTGCGATTTCCTCTGAGGCGAGCACAACGCTCCTCGACTCCCCCAAGCTTTCCTCTCCTTGCTCCTCAGACTCACTCTATGGCTGTTCAAAAAGGAGAAAGAGGCACCGGTCGCCACAGGACTGGATAAAGTATGAAGCAGCCGCAGCTGCAGACAGTCAGGGGTGCACTTGACTCAAATGATCAACAGTGTGCTTTATCTTAGAAGGAGGAAAAATGCACTCACCCGATTGTCTTTAGTTACATGAAGATGGCTTTTATTCCACATTTAAGTACAGGGTGCAAGGGAGGGGGTGGAGGAGGGTGTGGACAACGGCACCGTTTCAGACCTGTTGATCCTTCCGCTGGTCCAAGCTCATTCTATGGCTGTGCTGCCTGACTCACTTCTTCCCCCTCTTTCCACTACACCTAAGCTCCTCCCACCGGGGGCTGGGTTTCCCAGGCAAACAGGTTAACCCTTTAGTCCCCCTATTCTAGGTGTGTGAATGCAGGGATGAGGGCCTCGGATTAACATCACATCTCCTGGTCACTGGGATACCACACACACTCATCTGGGTGCAGTACCCCTTCTGTGGCGCACTGACCAATGGGGCGCCACAAACAGTCCTGTACATCTGTCCCTCACAGCCAAAAGTGTGTGGCTTGGGGTGTGGTTAAAATTTGCTACGAAGCGCTGCGAGCACCACATGGTTTGTCCCTCTTTAGTAATTTAAAATTTGGGAGGTATGGCAAAGGGATCTCATTGAAAGGGCATATTTCCATTATCAAATAGAGACTGTGGAGCCTCGGTTAGGAGTCTCAAACACAGGACTAGCCATATATCCCTCCAGGGGAGGACCCAGCCAAGGGGTGGCTCCTTGCGGAGAACACCATAACCACCATATGAAGTGGCCCTTTAAGTCAATATCCAACTCTTTTACAAGTTTACAGATATGACAAGGGAATACCATGGCCAGGTATCCATCCACATACAGCTGTTTCGGGGTGTTGCCCCTCATCAGTGTGGAGTAGGATTCTGGCTAGGTGGGAGCAAGGCCTAGTAGACCAAGATTGCAAAGTATTCACTGATCTCAGGGAGACCAGTCCAAGAAAACACTGCGGGCAGCTGGCTAAAGCGCTCAAACACAGTGAATTCCTAGGCACATTGCCCCCTGGGAAATATGAATATGCAAATAGAGTCTGTGGAGCCTCGGTTAGGAGTCTCAAACACAGGACTAGCCATATATCCCTCCAGGGGAGGACCCAGCCAAGGGGTGGCTCCTTGCGGAGAACACCATAACCACCATATGAAGTGGCCCTTTAAGTCAATATCCAACTCTTTTACAAGTTTACAGATATGACAAGGGAATACCAAGGCCAGGTATCCATCCACATACAGCTGTTTCGGGGTGTTGCCCCTCATCAGTGTGGAGTAGGATTCTGATTCCCTTGTCATATCTGTAAACTTGTAAAAGAGTTGGATATTGACTTAAAGGGCCACTTCATATGGTGGTTATGGTGTTCTCCGCAAGGAGCCACCCCTTGGCTGGGTCCTCCCCTGGAGGGATATATGGCTAGTCCTGTGTTTGAGACTCCTAACCGAGGCTCCACAGACTCTATTTGCATATTCATATTTCCCAGGGGGCAATGTGCCTAGGAATTCACTGTGTTTGAGCGCTTTAGCCAGCTGCCCGCAGTGTTTTCTTGGACTGGTCTCCCTGAGATCAGTGAATACTTTGCAATCTTGGTCTACTAGGCCTTGCTCCCACCTAGCCAGAATCCTACTCCACACTGATGAGGGGCAACACCCCGAAACAGCTGTATGTGGATGGATACCTGGCCTTGGTATTCCCTTGTCATATCTGTAAACTTGTAAAAGAGTTGGATATTGACTTAAAGAGCCACTTCATATGGTGGTTATGGTGTTCTCCGCAAGGAGCCACCCCTTGGCTGGTCCTCCCCTGGAGGAATATATGGCTAGTCCTGTGTTTGAGACTCCTAACCGAGGCTCCACAGACTCTATTTGCATATTCATATTTCCCAGGGGGCAATGTGCCTAGGAATTCACTGTGTTTGAGCGCTTTAAGCCAGCTGCCCGCAGTGTTTTCTTGGACTGGTCTCCCTGAGATCAGTGAATACTTTGCAATCTTGGTCTACTAGGCCTTGCTCCCACCTAGCCAGAATCCTACTCCACACTGATGAGGGGCAACACCCCGAAACAGCTGTATGTGGATGGATACCTGGCCTTGGTATTCCCTTGTCATATCTGTAAACTTGTAAAAGAGTTGGATATTGACTTAAAGGGCCACTTCATATGGTGGTTATGGTGTTCTCCGCAAGGAGCCACCCCTTGGCTGGGTCCTCCCCTGGAGGGATATATGGCTAGTCCTGTGTTTGAGACTCCTAACCGAGGCTCCACAGTCTCTATTTGCATATTCATATTTCCCAGGGGGCAATGTGCCTAGGAATTCACTGTGTTTGAGCGCTTTAGCCAGCTGCCCGCAGTGTTTTCTTGGACTGGTCTCCCTGAGATCAGTGAATACTTTGCAATATTTCCATTATCGGCAGCCAGAAAATATTGGGCGTAACCGCCCAGTTAGAGTTGGCGAAGCAGAGAGAGTGGGGGACACCATCCGGACATACTGGGCGGAAAAGAGAACGTGGACGCGGAGACAGGGGGCATGCCGACTGCCCGGCATTAATGAATGGGAGTGGGGTTGTGGTGGGCATGACTGCCCTGAATAGTTAAGTCCACATGGTTATGGAGTTCTTTATAATAGAAGCGTGGGTCTGGGGGTAAGACTTAGGTCAGGGAACCAACCAGGACACCCCCAAGAGGCCTCAGGTGACCACCCCGCACAATCCAGGGAGCCCTCTGGCGGCCACCTGGACACCCCCAGGAGGCCTCAAGCAACCACCTTGGACACCCCTGGGAGGCCTCGGGGACCACCCCTGGCACCCCTGTTAGGCCTCGGGCGACCACCACAGACATCCCTGAGAGGCCTCAGGCGACCACCACGTACACCCCAGGGAGGACTCGGATGACCACCCCTGACACCCCCGGGAGGCCTCGGGCGACCACACTGGACAACCCCAGGAGGCCTTGGGTGACCACACTGGACACCCCCAAGAGGCCTCAGGCAACCACTACATACACCCCGGGAGGCCTAAGGCAACCACCCTGGATATCTCCTGTAGCTCTCAGTTGACCACCATGGACACCCCCAGGAGCCCTTGGTCGACAACCCTTGATGCCCACAGAAGGCCTCAGGCAACCAGCCCAGACATCCGCTGGAGGCCTTGGGCAACCATCACCGACACCCCGGGAGGCCTCGAATGACCACCTTGAACACCTCCCAGAAGCCTCTGGCGACAACACCGAACACCCTGGGATGCCTCTGGGCGTCCACCCTGGACAGCCCTGGGAGGCCTTGAGCGACAACCCTGGACACATCCGGGGACCACCACAGACAGCTCTGGAGACCACCCCAGACACCTTTAGCGAAAAACCCGGACACGGAATACTACCTCGGGCACCTCCGACGACCAACCTGAACACCCTTGAGAGGCCTCAGGCTACCACGTATACACCCGGGAGACCTGGGGCGACCAACCTGGACACCCCAGGGAGGACTCGGGCGACCACCACGTATACACTCGGGAGACCTCGGACGACCAACCTGGACACCCCAGGGAGGACTCAGGCGACCACCCCAGATACCCCACAGAGGATTCGGGCAATCAACCAGGACACCCCAGAGAGGACTCGGGCAACCAACCCAACACCCCACAAAGGACCTGGGCAACCACCCCAGACACCCCCGGGACGCCTCGAGTGACCACCCTGGACACCCCAGAGAGGACTCGGGTGACCACCTTATACACCACTATGAGGCCTTGAGCAAACTCCACAAACACCCCCAACAGGCCTCGGCGACCACCACGTACATCTGCAGGAAACCTTGGGCAACCATCCTAGACACCACAGGGAGAACTCAGGTGACCACCCCAGACACCCCCGGAAGACATGGGCAACCACCCCGGAAACTCAAAGAGGGCCTCAGGCCACCACCTCCGGACACCCACGGGTAAACTCAGGCGACTACTCCGGATACCCTGGGAGGCCTTGGGCGATCACCCCGGACATCCCCAGAAGGCCTAGGTTGAGCACCCCAAATACCACCTGGAGGCCATGGGTGATCAACCTGGACACCCCTGGGAGGCCTCAAGCGACCACTCCAGACATCCTTGTGAGGCTTCAGGTGACCACCCAGACACTCCAGCGAGGACTTGAGCTACATCCCTGGACACTTCGCAGCCCACGGTGACCAACCCGGACACCACAGTGACCCAGACATCCCCAGCGACCATCCCTGTGAGACCTCGAGCGACCACTCTGGACATCCCTGGGAGGCTTCAGATGACCACTCCGGACACTCCAGCGATGACTTGGGCGACATCCCTGGACACCTGGGAGCCCTCGGGCGACCACCCCAGACACCCATGAGAGGCCTCGGGCAACCACCCCAGACATCCACGGGACCCCTCGGCGACCACCCCGGACTCCCCCAGAAGTCCTCGGGCGACCACCACAGACACCCGGGAGGCCTCGGGCAACCACCATAGACGGCCGGGAGGCTTCGGGCGACCACCACGGACACCCCAGGAGGCCTCGGCGACCACCACGGACACCCTGGGGAAGAGTAGAAGAGTTTTCTGCAGGCTCCTTATCAACAGAGACAGGATTACAATGACAGGCAACACCGCTATAAATAGCTAAATACCTGCCAATCAGAATTGACGGTCACAGCTGACCCTGCTCCCCTCCCTTAATAATGAAATTTCAAATCAGATACTTAGCACATTTGTAAGAGGGTGACCTATAGTCATGTACCACACTGAGGACATCAACAGTTTAGTGTAATAATAATAATTTTATTTATATATTGCCAACATATTCTGCAGCACTTTACAGTTCAGAGGGGATACAATACCATACTATATAATAATACCATACAATACAATACAATACAGACAACATGAGACAATACAAGAGAAAAGAAAAAACATTCAGATACCAGGAGGAGTGAGGGCCCTGCTCGCAAGCTCACAGTCTATGGGGTAATAGTGGAGGCACAAAAGGTAAATTGTAAAAAGTGCCGACATATATGGTCCAGCCATCAAAGTAATAAATGGAGGATTCACGTAACGCTGCATGAACCGGTCACCAGCCAGTGTGTGTACTAGTACAGATAAAGTGCTATATAGTGCATGACAGATGGCAAAAGAGGCCAGATTTGGAAAAAGGACAGAATGGGAATAGTTACCGTACATAGCTGAGGTGAAGTGCTAGACTAGTCTAAAGAGATGTGTTTTTAACGCTCACTTAAAACCATGGATATTGAATTGTTCTTGGTAGTCCATTCCAAAGAATTGGCGCAGCTCATTGTACAACATGAAATGTGATGTGTAGTGTAGAATGTGATAACATAATTATACAGTCATATGAAAAAGTTTGGGCACCCCTCTTAATCTTACTTATTTTTTTTTTTTTAAATTGGGTCTTTGCAACAGTTATTTCAGTGTGATATATGTAATAACTGATGGACACAGTAATATTTCAGGATTGAAATGAGGTTTATTGTACTAACCGAAAATGTGAAATATGCATTATTTCAAAATTGACAGGTGCAAAAGTATGGGCACCTCAACAGAAAAGTGACATTAATATTTAGTAGATCCACCTTTTGCAAACATAACAGCCTCTAGTCGCTTCCTGTAGCTGTTAATGAGATCCTGGATCCTGGATGAAGGTATTTTTGACCATTCCTCTTTACAAAACAATTCTAGTTCAGTTAAGTTTGATGGTCGCCGAGCATGGACAGCCCGCTTCAAAACATCCCACAGATGTTCAATGATATTCAGGTCTGGGGACTGGGATGGCCTTTCCAGAACATTGTAATGGTTCCTCTGCCTGAATGCCTGAGTAGATTTGGAGCGCTGTTTTGGATCATTGTCTTGCTGAAAGATCCATCCCCAGCGTAACTTCAACTTTGACACTGATTCTTGAACATTATTCTCAAGAATCTGCTGATACTGAGTGGAATCCATGCGACCCTCAACTTTAACAAGATTCCCGTGCCATCATTGGCCACACAGCCCCAAAGCATGATGGACCCTCCCCCAAATTTGACAGTGGGTAGCAAGTGTTTTTCTTGGAATGCTGTGTTTTTGTGGCACCATGCATAATGCCTTGTTGTATGACCAAACAACTCAATCTTTGTTTCATCAGTCCACAGGGCCTTCTTCCAAAATGAAACTGGCTTGTCCAAATGTGCTTTTGCATACCTCAGGCGACTCTGTTTGTGGCGTGCATGCAGAAACGGCTTCTTTCACATCACTCTCCCTACAGCTTCTCCTTGTGCAGTGTGCGCTGCATTGTTGACCGATGCACAGTGACACCATCTGCAGCAGATGATGCTGCAGGTCTGTGGAGGTGATCTGTGGATTGTTCTTGACTGTTCTCACCATTCTTCTCTGCCTTTCTGATATTTTTGTTGACCTGCCAAGAACTGTCCCTGTGGTCTTCCATTTCCTTACTATGTTCCTCACAGTGGAACCTGACAGGTTAAATCTCTGAGAAAACTTTTTGTATCCTTCCCCTGAACAACTATGTTGAACAATCTTTTTTTAAGATCATTTGAGAGCTGCTTTGAGGAGCCCATGATGCCACTCCTCAGAGAAGATGCAACTAGGAGAACAACTTGCAAGTGGACACCTGAAATAGCTTTTCTCATGATTGGATACACCGGGCTATAAAGTACAAAGCTTAATGAGGTTACCAAACCAATTTAGTGCTTCAGTAAGTCAGTAAAAAGTAGTTAGGAGTATTCAAATCATGAAAATCAGAAGGGTGCCCATACTTTGGCACCTGTCAAATTTTGAAATAATGCATATTTCACATTTTTGGTTAGTACAATAAACCTCATTTCAATCCTGAAATATTACTGTGTCCATCAGTTATTACATATATCACAATGAAATAGCTTTTGCAAAAAAACTATTTTAAACAAAAAAAAAATGAGTAAGATTAAGAGGGGTGCCCAAACCTTTTCATATGACTGTATCTTTATAGCAGGGTTAGGAAGAAAACTGAATACATACAACCGAGTTTTATATAATAATATTGTGTGGTGCATTTTATGATGTAAAGTTATTTTTTGTATATTTACCTTCCATTAGCTGCAGTACCCCATATAGCCACAAGATGCCACTGTTGCCTGGTTCACTTTAGTATTGGATTATGTAGGAATAGACTGTAGAAACAATAGGAGGTAGGGGTTAACTGCAGAGCCGGCCCACAGTAGGGGGAACTTTGAAAAGGAAGTCGGTTTCCAGAGTGTGGTACAGCCAAGAACAAGAAGAGTGCAAAAGGATCAAGGATAGACACAGAATAATGCAAAAATATATACAATTTATTATAGCAAGAAGCTCTCAAAAAAGACATACATTTAAAAACAATTAAAGAGCCAAAGCACAAAAAAGTCACCACCAACATCTGTGTAATATTATCATAAACCAGGTATATTGGATCCCAAATTTCTACAATAAATTATACAAAGTCTGAACACTATGAAGAATAATTTTAGACTTTACCTGATAAGACCTAATCATAGGAACAGCACTTCAATGTCAAATATCAGTATGGGGAAGAAGAATGGGGCATTATCAGCCTTATAAGGAGGAAAAACAATCAATGTCAGAGATGGTATCTATGGTAAACGTCGGGTTACTAAGCGCCGCACGGCGCCTTGTAACCCGATGTGTACCATAGTAACCAGCGAGATCGCGGATCCACATCGCTGGTGAGTCTGCCTGTGTGACAGCTCACCAGCGATGTGAGCGATATTGTTAGCGATCGCGCGTGCACGTGATCGCTAACAAAATCGCTCACAAGATTGATGCGTGTGACGGCCGCCTAAGTGCGGCTGTGACACAATCAATCAAAAAAGGATAAATCACAGGTTCTTTGAGAGAAAGAAAAACCACATTAAATAATGTGATTAAAATAGATGTTACCAGAGAACGCTCTAGGTATAGTGAATCATTGCATGTATGTGGATCTGTCAGCACTGCGAGGATGATGTAAAGTATTCTTGATCATAGTAAAAGCACTCAAATATCAAATAAGAGTATGGAAAATCATTTCATGCTCTAAATATGATAGGATAGATAGATGATAGGATAGCTAGTTCGACCTTACCAGTCCCCCCTCCTATGCTTTCGGGGCCACTCATTAAACCTCATGCATGTTCACTGCACTTACCGGCAACGGCCAATCCCAGACGTTCACTCTCTGTGAGAGCCTCTGTGATTGGCTGTTGCAATCAGACTGGACTCCCACAATCTGTACCGGTGTCTGAGCTTGGTTACACACTAGTGAATGGCAACCAACCTGCCGTAATAGTGTGTGAAATAAATAATTAATGGGAAATAAATTGCTTAGGGCTTCACTGTATTTTTTCATTCTCAGCACGATAAAGTGGCCTAATTTTACCATGACTGGCAATGAAAAATACAGGGGAGCCCATTTTGTTTTAATTATTTAAATAAGTAATCTAAAAAAATGGCGTGGGCCAAACAGGGTAAAACTAGGCAGCTGGGGGCTGGTATTCTCAGCATAGACTCAACCCCCCTCCTATCCGACCACAACCTGCTGACCTTCTCCACCCTCTCCCCTCTACCCCTCCCCCCTCTCCGGAAACTCCCTCACCCCCGAAGAAACCTCAAGCTCATTAACTTCCATTCACTCGCCGAGTCCCTACTCCCTCTCTCTGACTTAGCCTCCTCTCATGTCGATGACGCTGCCGCCACCCTCTATAACACCACTCTCGCCACAGCCCTCGACCAGGCCGCTCATCTCTCATACAACAAAACCCATGCGCACAGACAACCCTGGCTCACCACCAGCACCAAAAAACTCTGACGGACGTCCAGCGTAGCTGAACGGAGATGGAAGAAATCCAACTCCGCAACGCACCTCGCCTTGTACAAACAGTCCCTCATCGACTTCAAGACAGCACTGACCACCGCAAAAGAAGATTTCTTCTCGTCTCTCATTAGCTCCCTCTCCCACAATCCCAAGCAACTTTTCATAACCTTTAACACCCTACTCTGTCCCCCCGCAACCCCTCCCTCTCCCCTCATCACCACCACGACTTTGCCAGCTTCTTTAAACAGAAAATCGACAAAAATCAGAGAATCTTCGATTCCCAATTCCCCGGCCCACCCTTTCTATCACCCAACCACCCCTCGACCAAAAGCAACTTCCCCTCCATGACTGTAGTGCACCTCTCCTCCCTTCTAGCACGATCACACCTCTCCACTTGTGCCCTCTACCCTCTCCCCTTCCATCTCATCCCTAACCTCACCACTGTCCTTATCCCCGCCCTAACCCATCTCTTCAACATATCACTTACCACCAGCGTTTTCCCCTCATCCTTCAAACATGCCCTGATCACACCATCCTCAGAAAACCCTCCCTCGACCCCGCAACAGTCTCCAACTATCGTCCCATATCTCTCCTCCCTTTCGCCTCAAAATTGCTTGAGCAACATGTCTAGTCCGAACTGTCCTCCCATCTCTCCTCGTGCTCCCTTTTTGACCGCCTGCAATCCGGTTTCTGAGCCCACCACTCCACGAAACAGCCCTAACTAAAGTCACCAACGACCTAATGACCGCCAAGAGCAAGCGACACTACTCCATCCTTCTCCTCCTCGACATCTCTGCTGCCTTCAACACAGTCGACCACTCCCTCCTGCTTCAAATTCTAGAATCCCTTGGCATCACTGACCTAGCCTTCTCCTGGATCTCCTCGTACCTAACAGACCGGACCTTCAGTGTCACCCACTCCCACACCTTCTCCTCACCCTACCCCCTATCTGTTGGAGGTCCCCAAGGCTCAGTCCTGGGACCCTTACTCTTCTCCATCTACACCCTCGGCCTAGGCCAACTCATCGAGTCCCACGGCCTCTAATACCAGCTCTACTCCGACGACACCCAGCTCCACCTCTCCGGCCCTGACATCACCTCCCTGCTATCCAAAATCCCACACTGACTGTCCGCCATCTCATCCTTCTTCTCCACTCGTTTCCTCAAACTCAACATGGATAAAACCGAGTTCATCGTCTTCCCCCCATGTCGCTCTTCCCCCCTACCCGACCTAACCATCACTGTCAATGACTGCACACTCTCACCCGTCCCCCACGCCAAGTGCCTCGGTGTAATCCTCGACTCTGCCCTCTCCTTCAAGCCACACATCCAGGCCTTTGCCACCTCCTGCCACCTCCAGCTTTAAAACATCTCACAGATCAGCTCCTTCCTTGACCATGACACTGACAAAATGCTTGTCCACGCCCTCATTATCTCCCGCCTCGACTACTACAGCCTCCTGTTCACAGGCCTCTCCGCTTACTCCCTTGCACCCCTCCGAACCATCCTCGATTCCGCTGCCCGACTCATCCACCTGTCGCCCCGTTACTCCCCTGTCTCCCCCCTCTGCCAAGCCCTCCACTGACTCCCTACTTCCCAGGGATCTCAGTTCAAAACCCTAACCCTGACATACAAGGCCATATACAACCTGTCCCCTCCATACATTTCAGACTTGGTCTCCCGATACCACCCCTCACACAACCTGTGCTCCTCTCAAGAACGCCTTCTCTTCTCCCCCCGCATCTCCACCTCCCACAACCGCATACAAGACTTCTCTCGTGCATCCACCATACTCTGGAACTCTCTTCCACACCACATCAGACACTCCCCTACCCTGGGAACCTTCAAGCCTATAACCCACACTGAGACCTAATCCGCTGCACCATCTCACCTCTCTCCCTCCTACTGTCTTCCACCCATCCCCTATAGAATGTGAGCCCTTGTGGACAGGATCTCTGCCCTAACGTACCTGTATGATTTATTCGTCGTTATTTATGTTCTTGTCCTTGTTCTGCCCTTACACATGGAACTAATGGCGCTATATAAATAAAATAATAATAATAATAATGGTGAGGCCCATAGTGATTGCCCCCACTCATGCTATAGATTAGAAACCCGCAGTCACCCCAGAAATTGGCGCATTTATTAGAAGCGACAACTCCTGGTGATTTACCTGGCTCTTCCCGATGCCCTGGTGCATTAGCATTGCGGTGATAGAAGAGGTTAATGACAGCTGAGGAATGACAGCTTGTCATTAAGCCATGGATTGGTAATGTCCTCTGGCGTCCTCTGATACCCGGCCATTACCAATCCATTAAGTTAAGACTTAATAAATACACAGAGAAAAAAACCTTTATAAGAAATAAAACACAGGGCTATGGAGTTGGTAAGCCGAATTACTGACTCCAACTCCTCAATATCCCTGACTCCGACTCCCTCATGCATGGTTCATGTTTAACCCCTTAATGACAGAGCCAATTTTCAACTTAATAACCAGACAAAAATGTTTCAATTTTGACAAGTGTCGTTTTATGAGGTTATATCTCTAGAACGTTTCAACAGATCTCAATGACTCCACGTCATCTACCTGTGTGCTTCCTAACTTCAGACCTCCCAGGTGCTCCCTGTAATTACTTCCTCTCCACCCATCCCCACTACGATGGTTCCTAGTGTGTGGTCTGGGTGTCCTGACACCGGTCTGTGCCCCTCTTACCAGAGAGTGGGATACAACACCCCAACAGGGGTGCAGTACCTCTGTGTCGGCTGGATCCGCAGGGGCGCCACAGACATATTGAGATATGTGAATTTGTTTTTTAGGTGTGAACACTGCCTTTTACTCATGGGATGTTTAGTTTTCGGGTTTGATTAACTATAAACTTTCATAATTTTGTTTTCTGCAACACCATTAAAATAAAGGGATTCCAAACACGGCATTCGTGCAGTAACTTATCTAAGGGCCCTTTCACATCAGCTTTTTTTTAAATCGCGGCAGATGCGGTGAAAAAAACCGCATCTGCCGCGATTACCTCATACCGGCTGCACTTGCGGCGCGGTTGCGGTAAACGCCATACAAGGTATAGGCGGACTTGCGGCAGGTGCGGCAAGTGCGGTTTTGGCACTTGCGGCAGGTGCGGCCGCGAAAAAAATGCTGTCAGCCGCGGGCTTTTTCGCGGCCGCACCTGCCGCTAGTGCCAAAACCGCACTTGCCGCACCTGCCGCAAGTCCGCCTATACCTTGTATGGCGTTTACCGCAACCGCGCCGCAACGTGCCAGTATGCGGTAATCGCGGCAGATGCGGTTTTTTTCACCGCATCTGCCGCGATTTGGAAAAAAGCTGATGTGAAAGCGCCCTTAAACTGTAGCTAATGCTAAGAAAATACATTTTTGTGTATACAGTATATGTGTGTATCTATGTGAAAAATACAGGGCCATCTGGATACCTACACCAATATATTTCTGGCAGAGACCCCCACACTCAGTCCCCAGCTGTGCCCATCTGGCGAGTGTATTGTATCACATCACTGGCTGTATATAAGGAGATTTGTCACAGTGTGTTAACATAGATGTGACATGAGGTCTGTTGCGCTAGTATTTTTTTAACTACTTACATAGTATATGTTTTGCTATAAAACCACAGCAGCTCAAGACGAAAAGGTGGCTTATAAAGGAAAAACAGTGCAAAGAAATATAGGGTATATTCACAATATAGGGTGTTATGAACCTCCGTGGCAAGGCAGGGATAACTGGAGCTGGACATGCTCAGACTAGGGTTACCTATATACAGGAGCATCTCAATGAATTGCAATATCAAAAAGATCATTTATTTCAGTAATTCAATACTTAAAGTGAAAAACATACCTATATTATATAAAGTCATTACACACAGAGGGATCTATTTCAAGTGTTTATTTCTATTAATGTTGATGATTATGGCTTACAGCCAGTGAAAACCCAAAGGTCATTATCTCAGAAAATTTAAGGCAGCGTCACACGTATCAATATCGCGAGCGACATTGCCGAAAAGTGACGCATCAGCGATGTCGTTCGCAATATAGCAAGTGCGTCGTGCTGTGTGACAGTGCGACGCAACTACGATTTATCGCTGGTCGCAGGTTGACAGGTTTACGAGCATGAACATAAACCTGTCAATCTGCAGCCAGCGATTAGGCTGGATCGCGCCATCTGACACCGCAATAGCGATGTTGGCGGCGATCCAGCCTATACCGCAGTATTGCTGCAGATCGCAGCCCTGCGAGCAATGGCTTTGCCCACATCGCTGCGGCGTCACCGGCAACATCCTGCCATGTGACACCAAGGCTGCAATGTTGGAAGCGAGCACGCACCCGCGCATCGCTTCCGTCATCGCAGCCTTGGTTGACACGTGTGACAGGGCCTTAAAGTAGGGAGGATGAAGGGTCTGAGAGATAAAATATGACCTAAATAGGTATCAGAGGCTTCACCTTGTGTGGTTGTGAGAGTCACAACCACTATAAAAGCATGTCACGGCTGCTGCAGTCCCCAGCGTGGTGCATATAGAGTAGGGTGGATGAAGGGTTAAAACCGCGCTGCCGTATTCCACGACAAAGGGTGAATATAATATTGATTTATTGGTCAACACGTTTCAGGGCTCCCTGGCCCCTTCCTCAGGACAAATCAATACCATATTGCCATGTTTCAGGGCATTTAAAGGAGTCCTAAACCACATTGACTGATAAATGAATATTATATTCACCCTTTAATGTCTCATGGAATGCGGCAATGCAGTTTTTAACCCTTCATCCTCCCTATTTTAATTTTTTGAGGTAATGACTTTTGCGTTTTCATTGGCTGTAAGCCATAATCATCAATATTAACAGAAATAAACACATGAAATAGATCCCTCTGTGTGTAATGACTATATATAAAATATGTGTTTCACTTTATGTATTGAATTACTGAAAAAAATTAACTTTTTGATGATATTCTAATTTCTTGAGGTGCACCTCTGTGTGTTGTTGATGACCACAGACACTGACTGTTCTTATGATAACCTTTTTAGATTACTTTTGTCATTTTTGCACTTTTTTATATAGGCCTGTCATTATTTAATACATGTTTTTAAATGAAAAATGAAAGGTTACTTTTATATAGAGTATATTTTCAGTAAAATTAATGTTCTTATATACACTTTCTATCTATTATTTTGGGGAAACACAAGGTAAGAGATTTGAAGCCTACCATCCAGCCACCAGGTAACACTGACTTGGACGCATGACCGAAGTACTGTGAATCTATCCACTGTGAGACAGTGCGGGGGATCATATGCGAGGGTCCCTATGTCTCTCCCAGAATGTGCACTGTCACATATTGAACCCGGTATAGGGTGTGAGAAAGAGGTATGGTGCATCACATTGCTTCCCCTCCCGCAGAGGAACACCACAAGAACGGCCACCGGAGTCCGAGGCTGTGCAGGTTCAGACACACCGACAGTCAACACCGGAAAGTGGGAGACTCCAGATTCTCCAGCTACTCAGTGCCAGGGACACAGCAATGCATAGAATCCAGAAACACTGACTCCCCAGGTGAGGGCAGGAAAGTGAAGGACTCGAGTTGCCTGTCAGACTGGCCAACGCAGACAGAGACAGGGCCAGCAGCTTAACTGAAGCAACTGCAGGGCCACTACACCAGTACAGTGAGGAAGCGAATACGACCCAGCCGGGTGAGAATTACCCCGAACTGCTCTCCAGACTACAGGGACAGCTTATAACAGGGGCGGACCCAGACTGTAGTGGGCCCCGATGCAAGAAATTTTTTTGGGGCCCCCCCCCGCCCCTCATAGTGGCAACAAAGTAATGTAAACATATAGATTGTAATATTTATTTACAACGCAACCCTCAAAGAGCCCTGCATAAAGTATAAAGGCTTCCTCACACCCCTCCAAATATTATCATGCCCCCACAGAGCCCTCCAGATATATTAAAATGGCTTCCATATTATATAATTGGCTATATATATTTTAATACAGCATCCATAGTCCTCCATATATTATAATGCATTCCACGACCCTCCATATAGTATAGTACACCCGCATAGCCCTCCATATAGTATAAGGCAGTCCCATAGTCCTCCATATAGTATAATGGGCCCTCATATTCCTCCATATAGTAGATTGCACCCCATACTCCTCCTATGTTATATTGCACATTACATAGTCTCCCATCACTGTATTCACGGGTTAAAAAAGAAAAAGTAAATACTCACCTCTCTTCTTGCTGCTCCGCTCTGCACGTATCAGCACAGTGGCACTCAGTGATGACATCATCGTGCCCCACCATGCTGAGCTGCAAAAAGCAGACAGCTCAGCCAGGACTCGAGTGAAGAATGCTGCCGGCAGAGGCAGCCGGGACTATAGGAACGGGAGCGGCATCCGCGGGGAACTACCACTGGCGCACACACACCTTGTACGCACGTGGCTCCGCTCCAAATGCCTTGTAGACACGCGGCTCCGCTCCACATGCCCTGCGCACACGCCTCCGCTCCGTACACATGCGGATCCTCTACAGGACGCCCCAGCATATGCGGCTCCACTCCATCCACCTTATGCACACGCGGCTTTACTCCATATGTCCCGCACATGTGGCCCTGCCTCATACTCACGCGGCTCTGCACGCACGTGGCTCCGCTCCGTACACCTCGTACATACTCGGCTCTGCTCCATACACCTCATACACTCGGCTCTGCTCCGTACACCTCGTACACATGCGGCTCAGCTCCGTACACCTCGCACACACTCGGCTCTGCTCCATACACCTCATACACTCGGCTCCGCTCCGTACACCTCGTACACATGCGGCTCAGCTCCGTACACCTCGTACACACTCGGCTCTGCTCCGTACACCTCGTACATACTCGGCTCTGCTCCATACACCTTATACACTCGGCTCCGCTCCGTACACCTCGTGCACACTCGGCTCTGCTCCGTACACCTCGTACACACTCGGCTCTGCTCCGTACACCTCGTACACACTCGGCTCTGTTCCGTACACCTCGTACACACTCGGCTTTACTCCGTACACCTCGTACACACTCGGCTCTGCTCCGTACACCTCATACACACTCGGCTTTACTCCGTACACCTCGTACACACTCGGCTCTGCTCCGTACACCTCGTACACACGCGGCTCTGCTCCGTACACCTCGTACACACTCGGCTCTGCTCCGTACATCTCGTACACACTCGGCTCTGCTCCGTACACCTCGTACACACTCGGCTCCGCTAGGTACACACTCGGCTCTGCTCCGTACACCTTGTACACACTCGGCTCCGCTACGTACACACTTGGCTCTGTTCCGTACACCTCGTACACACTCGGCTTTACTCCGTACACCTCGTACACACTCGGCTCCGCTCCGTACACACTCGGCTCCGCTCCGTACACACTCGGCTCCGCTCCGTACACCTCGTACACACTCGGCTCCGCTACGTACACCTCGTACACACTCGGCTCCGCTACGTACACCTCGTACACACTCGGCTCCGCTACGTACACCACATATACACTCTGAACTCCGCTCCATACACCTCATACACACTCGGCTCTGCTACATCCACACTGTAAATCCCTCATCCAGCACCATGACAACCAGCACAGCAGAGTCCTGCATACACTGAGGAGCTGATCATGTGACCACTGACTCCTCCCCTCAATGTGACATCATCACAGGTCCTGTAAAAGCATAAAAGCAGTGTACAGAGCAGCAAACCCCCCCCCCCCCCGGTCTGTCCTCAGCCTGAGCCTTGTCTTTGGTCCCTTTCCTTGTACCTGGGTCCTTGTGCAGAGCTGTGTCCCCTCATCTGCTGCTGATGATGCTGAACAGCCATCAGCCATGTGGAGAGAATTTCAGAGGCCCGCGCGCATTGCCAGGATTGGTTGAGTGAGGTCCTCCCCACAGTGCAGGAGAGGTCACATGACTCACTCTCTGCACTGTGATTGGGGCTCTGTCCTCGCTCCTAAGCTGCTGTGAGGGGGCGTGGCCGGCAGCTAGAAGAGGCGTGGCCGGCAGCATGTCGGCTTATACTCCGTGCCTTGAGGGGGGGCCCCCTAGCCTGTCGGGGCCCTGGTGCCGCTGCACCAGCGGCACCACGGTAGGTCCGCCCCTGGCTTATAACAACTACTTATACTCCAGTAAACGGACTGAGAACTGCTATCAGGAGTCTGTGTGCCTTATTTGCGTCTACTACTCTGTGCCTAACAACTGAATCCCACCTGCAGAGCTTGAGACTGCTTTCTTCCCAGCACCACAGAAGAGACCTCCACATGAGGAGCTGCATCCCTGCCTCCCCTGCACATTGGCTGGAAGAAGCTGCAGCAGCAAAGTAAGTGAACTGCATTGTCTACAATTCCTCATCAAACCCATCCATCCCAACTACTCTTGAACTGGAGACCCTCAGCCCTACCCGAGGAGGGCTTACCATCCACGCTGCCCCAAGTCACCGTCCCCAGCAGGAATACGGTAGCGGTGGTTCTACTAACCACATACCCCGTTTGGTGTCACGACAAATCCCCTGTAAATACCCCTTTTTGAACTGATCCCAGGCAACGGGACCGGGTCACGAATACCGTGATCCCCAGAGACCGCACCGACCCGGTTCCCGAGTACCCCATAGCCTGGGGGTACATCATTCGTGCCTTAGGCCTTCCAGGGCCACTTACTCCAATCCAGTAGCACCCTGCTTACGGCGGTCACCCACCGAGAAAGGAATAGTTGCAAGCGTAGGAAGCTGAGCACAGCAAAGTCTGTAGCCACGTGACTGAATTGTCCCAACCTGGGTTTCCTTATACAGTCTCTGATATCCAAGCTGAATTCTAGCATTTGATGCTGAAGTCAATATAATAATATAATCCGTGTTCTGATCCCTGCAGTTGGCACCGAAGAGCCAAGACTGTGGTTATGGCCTACCTACCAACCGAGTCCACAGACCCTAGATTGAAGACATCTAGCATATGAACTTCTGGTGAATCAAGCTAGCCTCCCTTATATGCCACAAGCATTCATTTGAGAACATTGGGGACTTCACGATTGGTGGGAAAAGACTGTGCTCTCATTGGCTGTATTTCAAGCCGCATACATAAGATCTCTGTGAGTCTTGAGTCTCTGACAGAGGGGATGAGGGGGTCATGTAGTTTACATTGAATCAGCAATAACAACCTTAGACAATAGAAGGGCTCCAAGCCGGCTGTTAAGAAACAATGAATTAGCAAACATGAAGTAACAAGCAAAAAGTCAGTATGTCTGGCCAATTAAGAAACTTAACCCATGCCACACATTGATCATCCTGGATACAGCGGGATAGTCTGCATTTGGGCCTATGCTTGCAGTCTCAACAAGACTCTGTCCCCTCCAGCATCTCTGCGTGTCCCGAGCTGTCACCAAACCAGGCATGGTGATCTAATTACAGCACTGGATGCAGCATGTCTGCAGCATGCAGACAAGGGGTCCCCCAGCACTTGAGCAGCCCTGTACCCCGAGATAATACAGTTAGAAAACTTACATGCTCCAGCCACTAAGGAGGTGGCTAGGGGCTGCAGCCAAGGGCAGATTCGCACCCCTGCATGTGTAATCTGCCCACCGCTGCCAATCATTCTCTCCCTGTCTGCAGCATTTAAACAGAGGTTTTTTTTTCTCTCCCGTTTAGCCCTGCCCCAGGACTTTCAGGGAGAGAGAAAAAAAACTCTGTTTAAATGCTGCAGACAGGGAGAGAATGATTGGCAGCGGTGGGCAGATTACACATGCAGGGGGTGTGACTCTGCCCTTGGCTGCAGCCCCTAGCCACCTCCTTAATGGCTGTAGCATGTAAGTATTCTAAGTGTATTATCTCGGGGTACAGGGCTGCTCAAGTGCTGGGGGACCCCTTGCCTGCATGCTGCAGACATGCTGCATACAGTGCTGTAATTAGATCACCATGCCTGGTTTGGTGACAGGTCCTCTTTAAGTGAATAAGCATAAGACTGGCATCACCATACACGTAGGTGCTGGCAGAAAATAATAATACTTACAAAAAGAGGATATCTGCCGCGACACTACTACATATGAGAAATGTAAATCAATGAGTGGCACTAGAGAAAAGAAGATCAAACTCTATTGTGCATATGTGTAATGCAGAAACTGCCCTGTGCTAAATATGAAAATCAGAGATCTTAGTCTCGATAGTGGCCACTAAGGATTAAGCCTCTCTTTTCTCTAATGCCACTCATTGATTTACATTTCTCATATATAGTAGTGTCGCGGAAGATATCCTCTTCTTGTAAGGTCCTCTTTAAAGGCATAAAAATTCAATGATGGAAAATTGCTAAATTTTCAATTATTTTAAATTGTTGTAATTTTTATAAGTAAATGCAAATCATAATGTACCACTAACATAAAGTATAATGTGTCATGAAAAAATATTCTCAGAATCACTGGAAAGTATTGAAAGGCTCCAGGGTCATTACCATATAAATCACAACAAAAAGCAACAAATGAACAAATACCCTAAAAATGAAAAAAGTAAAAATGCTATAGTGCGAAAAACATAATCAGGGTACTTAGTGACATAGATCTGATCATATAAAGGCGTAAGCTGTCCCACCACAAAACGGTGACCCCATCGGGACAGTCCCTACCTACAGTAGTACTAATATCCTGTCACCTGTCTGCGACGTGGAATGACATGGGCAGAATGAAGCAGGAACCGGGCCCCAACAGAGCACACCATGCCATGAGACGTCACACATTATATCATGTCCAGCTCAGAGGTAGGCCACACCTATGATTGCAGGACTGCAACAAAACATGAATAAATAAAACCAGCGCTGGAGCTAAGGTGATACTCTGCAGTGGCGCGAGTTCACACTGGCCTCATAATGAAAATCACAACATTATGAGGTCATTTGCAGTTGAATTCTGTCCTGCAGTTCTCTTCCTCTTCTTTCTTCTTCTTCTTTCTTCTTCTCCTTCTTTCTTCTTTCTCCCTGCCGCCGCCACCGCTGGTTCATTTAAAATAGCCGGTGGGAAAGACGGCGGTGAAGTCGGCTTTCCCGCCCCGCTATTTCAAAATACAGCTGATCAGCTGTTCATTTGAAATAGCGGGACGGGAAAGCCGACTCCACGCCGGCGAAGAAGGAGATCAGCAGCGGCCGGGAGGAAGAGATCAGCGGCGGCTGCATGGATCTTCGCCACTGATCTCAGCCTCCCGGCCACCAACGCTGATTGAGTGGCCAGGCAGCCTCACTGACATTTTCATGTGAGCGCATGCGGACACGCTCCGCTGCGTTCACATGAAAATGTTTGCGTTCGGCACTGCATATGCGCCCCATACGCTGCAGTGCCGAATGCAAATCTGAACCCAGCCTAAGATTGTTGATGATTCCTGCAGCAATTTGCATATAAATTGAAGATATATGGTGACAGCTTGTCTGACGCCTTGCTGTACTTTGAGCCATGCTGTGCCATCATGTTCCGTTCTGACTGTTGCTTCTTGGTTGATGTAAAGGTTCCTAATGAGGCTGATCTGATGGTTCAGCACACCCATATCCTGCTTTGCTTGATATTCCAACGCTTCTGGCCATCAAAAGTCTATATAGCTGTAATATAAATGCAAATTCATATATTCAATGTTTTCATACATCTTTTTCTTTGTATGTTAGTTCAAAGTAGTCACAGCAACCTACATATGTACATTTATATCGTTTAGATACGAGATGCTTGTCAATTTTATTTTGTTTTATGTGTGGTCCAATGTTATGTAACCCTTTGAAAATTCCCATTACTTATTCAAAACAGTAAAACATAGCTGCCGGCCTCAGTTCTTGATTTGATCTTGATTTTATATCCCTATATTAGTATTGTCAGTATGAGATCAGTGGCGCAAAGTCATTAAATCCTTGGAAACAACACATATTACCTATTTAAAATGGTAAAAAGTGTCAGACTGCCCAGTTTAATTGTCCAAACCCCTTCTGAAGCTGAATGTGTTTTAAGCCAGATTTATTTAAATCTTTAGAAATACACTTTACTTGAGTGACATGCTAAAAAGAGGCTGTCTGCCCACTTTGATGCCAATGTTCACGCTCACGACCATGCCGGGTCAGCCTGGTCTTTGATGATTTTGATGCAGCACATCTTCGTCTGGGCATTGACAATTTGGTCCAAATGGTAAAAAGCTATGTAACTTTTTAAAATCACCAATTTTTATTCCGTTCAGTAAAATGTGACCATCTGCTCGCTTGATAGCAGTTTTTATACCCAGAAACACTTTATGCCAGTCAATTTGATGTGGCGCATCCCTGAGTGTGGACAGCGTTGTGCCACTGGTCCAGGTCATTAAAGGGGTTTACCATTTATAATGTTTAAATGCCTATTGACTAGCTAATGTTTAAAATGCACCTGTCACCAGTTTTGGGGGTTCTAGACCCTGCCCACTACCTTTAACATGATGTAATTGGGGTTCATATAACCCCTTTATATCCTCAGATGTATCCCTGCATACCTCAGAAAACAAGTTTTCTTCTTGTCCCGCGCTCTATGCTAATTTTGCAGTTCGGTCAGACGGGTGTCTCCAGATTAATAAAACAAATGGTTTACAGAACTCATCTGGTAATGCATGGGTTGATGCTTCACTCTCTCTGTGGTGCCCATCACATCCAATGGGTCATATAGACTCAAAGCAAAGCAAGGAGAGAGAGAGGGCCACAGAGTAGCGCCAAAGCACTGGGACCTTGAACCGGGGAAGCTCAGTAGGCAGACCTCAAACACACCTGGTGGGTGGAATCCAACTGTTCCCTGGCTGCTCGGATCCTCCTGGACCTGGGCATCAGTGCCCCGGACTGCACCACGTGGTTACAAGTAAAATATACAGAAACTGCAACCCCCGATTTCTTCCAGTCATTTCCCGCGCTCTCACTCACTCCTGCTTCCCAACTGTGCACCACTGTCTCCCATCACTGTCCCTGGGGCCCTGCTCTACCTGTGGGGAGCGATACTATCTAGGCTGCCACTCCATTGGCCCCAGAAATCCCACAGCAGCGCTGGTCACCCCGCCCAGAATAACCACAGGTGGCATCACAAATTATTCCCTTGTAAATAATCCCCTATTTCTGCATGCCCAGGGCTATGGAGCCAAGTCACCACCACCGTGACCTCCCACCAAACTGATCAGCCCAGTTACAGAGTACCCCATGGCCCTGGTGGCATCACATTTGGCGTCACAAACAGGATTCGGCCCCCCCGGTACCACCGAGTACAGTGCACCTGAGAACTGTGTGGTGAGAACTATATTAAACTGTGATTGCCGCCATTGCTGCGCGGCGCGTGGGAAGCACATGGGGCATGTCGTCATGTGCGTAGCCACAGAGAAAGCGCAAACTGAAACCCGGCCTCTGTCGTCAGAAGCCCCGTCCTGCACCCCGCAGCGTCGGTATGAACCCTCTCGCCTGCGGAGCAGTAGCATGAACATTTCACAAAGACTCAGAGCCTGGCTGAGGATAACTAGGGGGGAGGATGCCCGACCTAAGAGGAGCCGCAGCAGCGGGCACCCCCGAAAATGGTGCCCCTGACACACCCCTCCAGGGCCTTAGGATACTCGGAACCGGGCTGTTTTGAGGCTTCATCACGGGGACCACGGCAGTGTCATTAACCCTGGCAGTGTCATTAACAGTTCGGTGTGGGTAGCTCTCTTTCAGGGATAGGGATCTGGCATGGAGGGTTCATTCTGAAAGGGATAACTGGACCTGGGGATACTTGTTAATTTATACGTGACGCCACCCGCAGGTTGCAGCTATAGATGGCCGCCGCTGCTCGACAGTCTTCCTAGGGGTTGATGGTTGGGGGAGCAGCAAGGTTCTTAAGCCCTCTACGGGTAGGGCTGACCAAAGGTACCTGAGTGAGTTTGTAGTTATGTTTATGGTGCTTTAGGTGTGTTAAGGAAGTTCACAGACACAATGGGCTGCTGTCGGGCCCCACGGGACTGGGGTACTCGGTGCCGGACCGGACGGTACAGGGGATGTCACAGGTGGCTTGGTCCGGACCATGTCCCTGGCTCGGCAAATAAAGGGAATATTTACAAGGGAATTGTCACGGGTGACGCCACCCACTTGGTGCGGCCAGTGATGGGGCCGCCGCTGCTGCAGAACCTCCGGGGGTGATGGAATGGCAGCGGGGATGGTATAGTTCCAGTGGGGAGAACTGTATCCCCCGGGGCAGTAAGAGTTAAAGTCTATTGTGTGTAGTTGTAGCACACTTACTTGCAGGCACTGCAGGGATCTCTCCTCCTGGCTGGTGCTGACAGGCTGGATCTGTAGGAAGGAATGGTCTGCAGATAGAGACTGACAAGAGAGGCAATTCAGAGTTTTCCAAGGCTTTACTCGTTGTTTCCTTCAAGCAGTTTACAAGTCATTTGCAGTTGGTACACAGTTCAAGTATACGGGTTCTTTCTACTTCTGCAGCCAGGCCTCTCTCTCCCTGTCACCCCTCACACAGTCTGTTAGTGTCCCTTTCCGGGCTGTTGCATTCTCTTTCTCTATGTTGTGCGACACTGGACAGTATGGCGGTGACTCGGGCTTCTGTGAATCCTAGTATGTCACTGAGCTGCCTGTCCTTTGGGTTAGGGATCTCAATCTGGAACTCAGACCCCTCGTCGTATTGTCTGGGGATGCCGGGTGAACTACGGTCCCCTTTAGAGCCGACACTCTACTTTAGCCCAGCCTCCAGTAATCCTCAGCACTAGGATACCAGGCTCCTTCTCTCTGTTCCTTTCTGTATATAGGAGGGCTACTCCGCCTGCAGTTAGTTGCTTTAGCTGTAGTTCTAGGGCCCCGGGTTACACCGTCCATCTCGGCTCTCTCACACTCCTGGTGGCTTCAGCGTCGGACGGGCTTTCCCTCCCATCTGGCTCGCACTGGCTCAGTACGGATCTGCACTCCTCGGCCTTGCACTCGCAGGACGTGTGGCTCTCTCCTGCTCAGCTTCAGCTCAACTTCCTGCTGTTCTCTGGCCTTTTCGTCTCAGCTCACTGTGGCCTACTGTTGGTCTTTGCTTCTCAGCACCATGGCTTACTCTTTGGTCTTTTCAGCTCGGCACCCTGGGCCTTCTGAACTCCTTCACTCCTCCCCCTCACTATATACTGTCAGTCACCTGACCTCTGGTGTGCCCAACCCACTCCTCTGAATCCACCACCCCTCCGATCTCATATTGCCTCTCCCTTCCTGTCTTGCGCCTCGCCACACTGAGCTCTGTGCCAGTGACAGTGGGCTTTTCTTAGGGATTCCCCTGCAGTATCTCCCCTTAGCCCTAGAGTTGCCACCTTTTCAGCAGATGTGTGCGGTTGTTGACCATGTCACCATGAAAGTGTGAAAGTGTAAGGCCTCGTGCACACATTGAGTATTTGCTGAGTTTTTTACCTCAGGATTTGTAGACAAAACCAGGAGTGGAGCAATCAGAGGAAAGGTCTAATAGAAACACCTGCACCACTTCTATATTTAATCATCCACTCCCGGTTTTGGCTACAAATCCTGAGGTAAAAAACTCATCAAATACTCAGCGTGTGCACATGGCCTAAGAATGCTGAAATATATTTCTAATACTAAGTTCAACAATGTAAATCTTCTACAGTAACTCAGTTTGGCCACTGGAGGTCACCATTGAACATGAGTAGAAAGAACTGGAAGTAATTTCAGTCAGAGTCTCCTGAGGTAAATTGAGAGAGACAGAGTTCTGAGGAGATTCCTGAAGGGTCAAGACGTGTTGATGGTTCAGACAGGCACATGGAGCTGGGTACGCGCTGAGTCTGTAGTGTGAGGACGTGCTGGGCCTGAGACATGTTGGAGTTCCCCAGAGACTCGATCTGCACAGTGGGCTGCAAGATAAGCTGTGCCCTGTGAGTAATGCAGAAGTCTGACCGGTCATAAATTACATAGTCTGGACAAGGTAGAAAGAGATTGCAGAGAACTATTTGGTGTGTATTCCTGTGGAGAACTGACCAGGCTTGGTCTGAACAAGATTCTGGACACTGAGAGACTTGAACAAGTGTTTGACACAGAGAAACCGGTCGTGGAATTACACAGTAAGTCTGAGAGAGTGACTGCCACCCCTGTTATACCGGGCTGTGCTAAAAAACCCAGTTTAGGAAAGATCTGATATACCCTAGTCTAGTGTGGCACCCCATGGGTTAATGTGCCACAGTAACATCACACGGATTCCCTCCCCACAACACACTGACCTACACTAGCACCTCTAGGCCAGGAGGGGGAGCACAACTTGCTCTCTTAAATACTCCAGGTCAGGAGGAAGTAGTTAGTTCAGTTCCTGGGAGAACTGAGAGAGGCTGTACTGTCAAAGAAGCTGTGCTAAGCTTCTCTACAGTCTGCTCACGATTCCAGGCCTAGCTAGGGTCTGAGGAGAGGAGAACTAGAAGGACAGAGAAACACATCTGGGAGCTTGAGTGCCATCACCCCTCGCCCCAGAAGAGCGCACAGAACGACACCGGATCCGACACTGTGACTGACACACACAGCACAGTGAACCCAGGAGTAGTGGAGTCTCTAGACCACCACAGTACCAGAGCAAAGCAACACGGCGGGGTCAGCACCACATAGAAGACTCAAGTTGCCTAGCCAAGTGGTACTGTCACGGGTGGCACGGATGACAGGGTGGAGGCCACGCGCAGACGATCCCAGCGTTTGGCCCATCAGCCATAATGGTGGAGGATGGTCCGTCTCTTTCAGGGGCATTTACCTTCTGTGTTGATGGAGAGAAGGTGTGATGAGATCTCTCTATTATGGGGGGACGGCTGTGGAGGTCTTGCGCTCGGTCTGGTTTTATCCACCAATGTTGTAGGTCACTAGGACCCAGCAGACTCCTTCCACCTTTATAAGGAGGTTCATTACCCTTCCTCGGTGCAGGTGATAGTTCCTTGTGCACACTTTATCCTTGCTCCAGCAGAAGCTGAGATTGTGGAGGTTGCTGTGTTCTGCTGTCAGATAAGTGTTTCCTTTTCCCAAATGTCTGTCTTCCCTGGTGTTTGTCTTTAGTTGATAGTGGAGGGGTCTAGTGAACCTCTCCATCTGATCCTTAGATAGGATAGATCTAGGATCAGAGAGGGACGAGGTTCGTGGTCGGCGACAGTTGAGGAGACTGTATAGGGACGTTAGGGCAGACAGGGTCAGCTCTAGGAAGTCTAGGGGTCACCGTCTCCTTCTTGTGCCCTTAGCATTAGGGACTCCTGGTTCCCCCCCCCCCGTCGTTATCCTACGCTGGGTGTCTTCCCCACTCCCAGCGTGACAGGTACCAGCAGAAAGAGAGAGAAAGAGTGAGACAGTGCCAGCAGCTCAGCTAAAGGCAGCAGCAAGGACACACACACACACAGCGCAGCACGAGGAAGCTGAGGACCCGGACAGGGTGGGAGAAACTCAGCCCCAATACAGACTCCGTGGACTATAATCTGCAACAACTTCGCAGTAAAGCTTTGGAAACTACAGAAACATGAGTGTGTGTTCCTTAACCTGTCTCCACTATTCACCTCCTTATCACATCCACCATAGACTATACCAATCCACTGCCCCGGGGACCTTGCTTCTACCTACGGAGAACAGTACCATCTAAGCTGCCTAACATCATCCCCGGAGGTTCTGCAGCAGCGTTGGTCCCCCATACTGACCACACACCATGGGTGGCGTCACGATAAACTCTATCCCCTGTACATACACCCTTATTATTGCCAGGGCCCGGGACACGGTCCGGATCAGGACCTCCGTGACATCCCCCACTGCAACGCGGTCCGGTACCGAGTACCCCCGTCCCAGTGGGCTCGACACTAGGGATCTAGGGTTAAACAAAATACACCCTATTATCTGGTTGTGCACTATAAAAGCTGAGAAAGAATTTCACCTCTGCAGGACGGGTAATTGCATTTGCTGTAAATAGGTTGTGGGATAGATTTCTAAAGGGGAATCAGGGATCCCGAAGTATTTTGTAAATAGTGTGGGAGGTGGGTGTAAGGTTATATCCCGAGGGGAACATGTGCCGTGGCTGCAGTAAGAGCCTGGGTAGGCCCTGTGCAGAGTAAGCGTGGGGATGGTATAGTCAGGGGTAGCTGTGTTCCCTCCCTACAAAACTGGCACGTGAGTTTCCTCGGGCTGCGTAATTTGTACATTGTGATCGGGCTGTTGGGGCCCATATCTTTGCAGAAAGAAAAAAGGTATCTCTGATCTCTGTTAACTGTTTAGTATTCATTAAGGCTAGTTTCACATTTGCGTATTAAAACGCAGCGTTCCGAACGCAGCCAAACGGATGCGCAGTGCATTTCTATGTTTAACATGGGAATACATTGTACCTGTGTTTAGCTGTGTTAGGTTGCAGTTGCATTTGGATGCGCATAATTTGTGCTCCCTCCGAACGCAACCTGTTGCATTTTTTGTGCGGTCACTTCTTTTATCCGCAAGTGCCCACAAGCGCTCAATGCATGGATCTCAATGGATCCGCAGTGTCCTTCGCATGACAGCGCAGGAGAACGCTGCGGATCACATTGAAATCTCTCCCGGTGGCCGCTGCTGATGAGCGGCGGCCACCAGGAGATCAGCTGTAGCCACCGCTGCTCTCCCGCCGGTGACGGTGTGAGAGATTTGAAGACACAGCTGATCTGACAGCTGTTTAAATCTCCCGCGCCGACACCGAATAGGTGATGTTGGCGCGGGAGATTTAAACAGCTGTCAGATCAGCTGTTTCTTCAAATCTCCCGCGCCGACACTGCCAGGAGATCAGCGGTGGCCGGGAGGAGGAGATCTCCGTCGCTGATGGATGATGGGGATGATGATTGGGGGATTACACGTGACGCCACCTGTGGTGTCTGGTAATCGGTTACCAGTGCTGCAGCCGGGTGCTGAGGTGATATTTTGGTGCAGCTAAGGTAGTACAGCTCCCCACAGGCGGAGCTTTTCCTCAGTGCGGCGGGATGGATGAGGGAAGTCGTAGTCCCCACCTTTGTGATGCTGTGGAGGCCCTCCGAGCGGCGGATGAAAGGAGACCAGAGACTGGAGCAGCTCAAACAGTTCTTTTCTGATATTGGTACTGGTGAAAAAGGTACATGGTTCAGTCTTGTTTACCGGGGGTGGTAGCCGCAGATTCAGGAAGCTTCAGGGGGTGTCCCATGTCACCTACGTGTGTTCTTCCAGACCTCACTTCTCCCAAGTGCTCCCTCTAACTACTCCCTTCACCACCCAACCCCACTAAAATCGTTGCTAGTGTGATCTGAGAGTCCCGGTCCTTGGTCTCTACCCCCCTTACCAGTGAGTGGGATACTACACCCTAACAGGGACTGGATCCGCAGGGGCGCCGTACTTACATGGTGTGGATACCTTCCCTTGCTTCTATTCCAAGCACGACATGATCCCCCTGGGGGAGGCAATGTCATCGTGGCACGCTGTGCGGTGAGGAGGAGGTGCTGTCAGCCCCATGTTGTACGCATACTGTGCGGTGGGGAGGAGGTGCTGTCAGCCCCATGTTGTACGCATACTGTGCGGTGGGGAGGAGGTGCTGTCAGCCCTGTTTGTGCGCACAATGTGCGGCGGGGAGGACGTGCTGTCAGCCCCATGTTGTGCGCATACTGTGCGGTGGGGAGAGGTGCTGTCAGTCCTGTGTTGTGCGGCGGGGAGGAGGTGCTGTCAGCCCTGTGTTGTGCGGTGGGGAGAGGTGCTGTCAGTCCTGTGTTGTGCGGCGGGGAGGAGGTGCTGTCAGTCCTGTGTTGTGCGGCGGGGAGGAGGTGCTGTCAGTCTGTGTTGTGCGGCGGGGAGGAGGTGCTGTCAGTCTGTGTTGTGCGGCGGGGAGGAGGTGCTGTCAGTCTGTGTTGTGCGGCGGGGAGGAGGTGCTGTCAGCCCCGTGTTGTGCGGCGGGGAGGAGGTGCTGTCAGTCTGTGTTGTGCGGCGGGGAGGAGGTGCTGTCAGTCTGTGTTGTGCGGCGGGGAGGAGGTGCTGTCAGCCCGTGTTGTGCGGCGGGGAGGAGTGCTGTCAGTCCTGTGTTGTGCGGCGGGGAGGAGGTGCTGTCAGTCTGTGTTGTGCGGCGGGGAGGAGGTGCTGTCAGTCCGTGTTGTGCGGCGGGGAGGAGGTGCTGTCAGTCCCGTGTTGTGCGCGGGGAGGAGGTGCTGTCAGTCTGTGTTGTGCGGCGGGGAGGAGGTGCTGTCAGTCCCGTGTTGTGCGTGCGGCGGGGAGGAGGTGCTGTCAGTCGTGTTGTGCGGCGGGGAGGAGGTGCTGTCAGTCCCGTGTTGTGCGGCGGGGAGGAGGTGCTGTCAGTCCCGTGTTGTGCGGCGGGGAGGAGGTGCTGTCAGTCTGTGTTGTGCGGCGGGGAGGAGGTGCTGTCAGTCCCGTGTTGTGCGGCGGGGAGGAGGTGCTGTCAGTCCGTGTTGTGCGGCGGGGAGGAGGTGCTGTCAGTCCCGTGTTGTGCGGCGGGGAGGAGGTGCTGTCAGTCCTGTGTGTGCGGCGGGGAGGAGGTGCTGTCAGTCCTGTGTTGTGTGGCGGGGAGTAGGTGCTGTCAGCCGTGTTGTGCGGCGGGAGGAGGTGCTGTCAGTCCTGTGCTGTGCTGTGCGCGGGAGGAGGTGCTGTCAGTCCTGTGTTGTGCGCACCGTGCGCGGGAGGAGGTGCTGTCAGCCCCGTGTTGCGGGAGCACTTCCGCCTGCTGCAGGAACAAGAAGCCGGAGCATCTGTACACTCATCCGTGTCATGGAGAGCAGATGAGCTAGTGACGGCTGAGCTCCATCCTCCCTCCCCGGCGTGTGCACCCCGAGCAGGCAGGAGGCAGCACCGAGGTAAGAGACCCTGGAGCGCCTACAGTGTGCAGACATGGCGGCTATATACTGTATGTACTGTGTGGCCAGACACTGGTGCCAGGGTGAGGAGGGGGCACTGCAATGTGCCACATAGAAAATGGTGCCACCCTGTCACCTTCATACAATATGGTGCTGCCTGTACTGCACCATGGCATATGTGTCATTGTGTAATAAATGAAGTGTGTGGTGTGTGTTGTATATAAAAATATATATGTGTATATATATAATTTCATATTCTCACCACGCCTCGCTGTGATGCCAGTGCTGCCCCCATTTACCCCATGAATATGGACTGATGCCGTTTTCCGCTGCCCTGGTACGTGTGCCCCCGCCATATGATTTATGGGGTATTGTCAGCGTTCCCCTTAGACTGTCAGGACCCGGCGAGGGTTAATCGTTAATGGCTGACTGATGAGGATGGAGCAGCTGCTTTGTGAGCGCAGCTCTGGGGGCCGCACGTCTGATCCTTTGTGGCTGTACCTGGCCCACGTTGCAGCTGTCAGTGCCAGGTTTGGGGTTTATGTGCAGATGGCAGATTTCAGGAGCATTTGTGTGTGTATATAGTATATAACGTATATATTCCTCCACACCGGGAGGTGTCACCGGCTCCGTCATGATGGATAACATACGTGTGCATGGCAGCACATGAGGGCCGGCGGCGGACGCTGATTGGTCAGGCTGGCAGCACTTGCCATTGGCTCAGGTACTGGACTGATGGACTGGGTTGCAGGGTAGGATTGCCCAGGCCTGGATCCGTGCTGCTGTATGTGCACGCTGTGCCATAATCTGCAGTATGGATCCATTTCTCACCAATTTTTACATTAGTGAGGACCATAAAGCCGACCGAGCCTTTACCACCAGATCCAGATGTAACATGGTCATACTGAGGACGTGCTATTTGTACGGGGAGATAAAGGGAAAAAAAAAAGAGGCGATGCAGCAGCTTTACCTGGAGCGTTAAAACTACTGTCCTGAGCTGTGACGGATGACAAACATTGTAACCTGAATGATCGGAGATGTCGTGTATAATTTTTGAGTCACAGTGCACATTTATAACCTATAGACAGGTCTGATTGCCAGAGGCTCCACTATGGGGGCCCACAATCACTAGGATGGGGGCCTTTACCTAGAGGGGATGTTAAGCCTGCATGTCTATGGAAATGGCGGAGACACGAGCGCTGCTCTGTAGACATTGGATGGAGCAGCACCATGCATGATCAAGTGCTGACGTATGGAGGACCCCTACAAATCAGTCATGGAGGATACAGCCAGAAATATTTATTATTATACCGCCATTTATGCCATGGCACTTTACATGTGAAAAGGGGCATGTGTAGACAAGTACAATAATCGTGAACAATACATGGCACAGACAGGTACAGGAGGGAAAGAGAGGACTGCCCAGGGCTCAGCTACAAAGGGTGAGGATACAGTAGTGAGAGGCTCAGAGTCAGTCTACAGAGGTGGATACGTAGTGAGGGCCCTCCGAGGCTCACAGCTAAAGGATGGTGAGGATACAGTAGGTGAGAGGCCCTGCCCATGAGGGCTCAGTCTACAAGGGATGGGTGAGGATACAGTAGGTGAGGGGGCCTGCCTCCGAGGGCTCACAGTCTAGAAGGGATGGTGAGGATACAGTAGGTGAGAGAGGATCCTGCCCATGAGGGCTCACAGTCTACAAGGGATGGTGAGGATACCGTAGGTGAGGAGAGAGGACCTGCCCACAAGGGCTCACCGTCTACAAGGGATGGGTGAGGAGAGAGGATCCTGCCCATGAGGGCTCACCGTCTACAAGGGATGGTAGGAGAGAGGACTGCCAAAGGGCATCACCGTTACAGGATGGGGGAGAGGATCCTGCCCTGAGGCTCACCCTACAGATGGTGAGGAGAGGACCTGCCCACAGCACCGTCTACAAGGGATGGGTAGGAGAGGACTGCCACGATGGCTCACGCTACAAAGGGATGGGTGAGGAGAGAGGACCTGCCCACGAGGGCTCACCGTCTACAAGGGATGGGTGAGGATACAGTAGGTGAGAGAGAGGACCCTGCCTGTGACAGCTCATATCTGATCCTCCATCCATAGTATGTTTTATATATCACATTCTTCTGGGCTTGTGAGCCGTTCTCCATGACATTGTTATAAGAAGGTGTCATGGAATCGGTCATATGTATATTGACCCATCAGCTGTCAGTCCATCATGTCTAGCTGTCTCCCTCTCCAGACCGTCTGTTTTAGTAAATTGTATTCCACATGAAACCACAAATCTTCGGCATCTTCTTAGAAATGTTCTGCTGTTCCTCTGTTATTCCTCCTGGAAGTTTATGAATAAATTGATAACTGGGCGTTGCTAGCTAGCGGGGTTGTGTGTCAGTAAATGCTTTACCTGGAGATGCAGGATCTGTGTGCTGCACACACTGTCTGCAGTGCGTTATTTCTCAATGTGGGAAGCAGCATGAATGGGTTAATCTGCAGCAACACACAGGTTGCTGTACAGTCCTGATGTGTTGGTCGCTCGCATGGTTTAACAATGTTGGCGGTGTAACAGCAGTACAGTATGTATGGAGAGAGCACTAATTCCAGTGTCTGGTGGTTGTTAAACTGTACAGGACAGGGGGGATCACCCTGATAATGCAAATGATCATTGGTGGATACAGACAGAAGAGGCGGCTGTGCAGAATGATAGATTGGGCCTTTGCAGTTCAATAACTCATCATGATGCACAATTACCTCTGCTTTGGAGGTGGTAATGTTCCCCGTTATCTCTTTTGGCCTCTGGTGGTTCCATAGGCTGCAACAATAATGTGTCCACCCTTGCAAAGAATTTGATGAATTAGACCTGCAAACACATATGCTAAGCCTTTAAAAAGTATTCATACTCTGCAAACTTATCCATATTTTTTTTGATGTTCCATCCAAAAACTTAAATGCATTGTATTGTAATTTTCTCTGATACACAAAGTATCAAGTATCTGCGCAAAGAAAATGATACATGGTTGTCTAAATATTTCAGCCCCCTGTAGTCTGATACCGCTAAAAAATATCCTGAGTGACCAATTGCTTCCTGACGTCCCCTTGGTAGTAAATCGAGTCATCTGTGTGTAATGTATTATCAGTATAACTACAGCTGCACTGTAAAGGCCTCAGAGGTTTGTGTGAGAACATTGGATATCAAACAGCATCATGAAAACCAAGGATCACACCAGACAGGGCAGGGATAATGTTGTGGAGAAGAAGAAAGCTGGGATAGGTTATAAGTTAACACAGAGCACTGTTCAATCCATCATTCGATATTGGAAGAAGTGTGACAGAGCTACAAACCTACCAAAATATGTCCGGCCACCTAAACTGTCAACAATAGGCAAGGAGAGCACTAATTAGAGAAACAGCCAAGAGGCCCATGGTCACTGAAGGAGCTGCAGAGAGCACAGCTCGGGTGGAAGAATCTGTCCACAGGATAACTATAAGGCGGCCGTCACACGCTTCAATTTAGTGAACGATATTGTTAGTGATCACATGCATGCGCGATCGCTAACAATATCGTTCACATCGCTGGTGAGCTGTCACACAGGCAGACTCACCAGCGATGTGGAGCAGCGAGATCGCTGGTAACTATGGTACACATCGGGTTACTAGGCGCCGCGCGGCGCTTAGTAACCCGACGTTTACCATAGATGCCATCTCCCAGCATAGGCTCTGCCACTGGGAGATGGATCATCGTGGTGTCACACACCACGATGAGGCAGATTGATCAAGCGATTATCGCTTGATATGAGCTCCGGCTCACAAATCTGCAATCAAACAATCAAGCGATTTTACATTGTGCATCGCTGCGTGTAATCAATCGATTTTACAAACGATATCGCTTAAGCGATCAAAAAGCAGATCACTTAAGCGATATCGTTTAACAAATTGATGCGTGTGACGGCCACCTAAGTCATATACTCCACAAATATCAGCTGTATAGCAGAGTTGCAAGAAGAAAATCATTTTTGAAAGCAAGCCAGAAGACCTTTTTGCAGTTTGCAAAAATTCCATGTGGTGGTGAGGGGGGGGACACAGTAAGCATGCGGAAGAAGGTGCTCTGGTCAGATGAGGCCAAAGTAAAGCTTTTGGGGCAAAATGCTATGTAGGAAACAAACACTGCACATCACCCTGAAAACACCATCCCCACCATCACACATGGTGGCAGCATCACGCTGTGGGGAGACTTTTCTTCTGCAGGGGCAGGGAAGCTGGGCAGAATTGATGGGGAGATAGATGGAGCAAAATACAGGGCAATCCTGGAGGAAAACCCGTTAGAGACTGCAGAAGACTTGTTTTCAAAATATTTGTATTAAGGAATTTTGTAAATTAAAGGAGAGGGACAAGGGGAAGGGGAAAATAAATAGTTAAAAGAGAAGCAAGGTGATGAACAAATAAGTTTCACAGCATGACACTAAAGGCCCCGTCACACGTGTCAACCAAGGCTGCGATGTCGAAAGCGATGTGCGGGTGCGCGCTCGCTTCCGACATCGCAGCCTTGGTGTCATAGGCAGGATGTTGCCGGTGACGCCGCAGGATGTGGGCGGAGCCATCGCTCGCCGGGCTGGGATCAACCCAGCGAGCGATCCGCAGCAATGCTGCGGTATAGACTGGATCGCCGCCAACATCGCTATTGCGGTGTCAGACGGCGCGATCCAGCCTAATCGCTGGTTGCAGATTGACAGGTTTACGTTCATCCTCGTAAACCTGTCAACCTGCGACCAGCGATAAATCACAGTTTCGTCGCGCTGTCACACAGCACGACGCACTTGCGATATCGTTAGCGACATCGCTGATGCGTCACTTTTCAGCGATGTCGCTAGCGACATTGACACGTGTGACACACGTGTGCCTTTTAAGGTAAATAAAACTGCAGAAGACTTGAAACTGGGGTGTAGGTTCACCTTCCAGCAGGACACTGACCATATATGTCTGTCTCTGCCAGTGCTCTGGCTGAATACAAATGTACATCACAATGTTCAGATTTCTATTTTTTAAATAACTAGACAACAAAGTATCATTTACTTTTACACTTTACAAATATGGCAACTTGGTGTTTGAAGATCACATAAAATCTATTTTAGGCTACTTTCACGTAGTGTTTATTTTCCTGTCTGTGGGATCCTACTTTTTGCAGGACCCCATGGACAGGAACAGAGTGCATCGGATTCGGAGGCGACCTCCAGATGCTATTTCTGTGTCCGTGATTTTCACGGGTGTGGACACAGAAGGCGCTGTGCGGGCACTTTCACTTCCGCAATGTATATACCGTACATACATTGTAGAAGTGAAATTAAGTAAAAGCAAGGGTTAAAAATAAAAAATTTGTATGCTCACCTGTCCACTCCATTATAATACAAGAAAAAAGCATCACTAACAGATTGGTATAACACAGTCCATTTTTAATTCTTTTTTACTGCATTTTCCACACCAATTACTTACCCTCCCTGGTGATCCCACGACGTGCTCCGGCAATGTGTTCCTTTCGGGTAACAAGACCTGCCTGCGAGAAGTGAAAGGGACCTGCGCATGTGACCTGTTTCTGCGCAATACCTGGAAGTAACCCATCGCTGGACACCACGGACCTTGGGGAAGGTAATAAAGAGTGAGTGTGTTCCCTGCCCCTTATGGAATAGTATTGCATTTTTTGCTTTAAAAGAGCAAAAGTGCAGCACTAAAAAAAAAAAAAAGAAAAAAAAATCTGATTTGGCTGTTTTTGGTGCATTTTCTACAGAGCACAAACGTGTGAACAAGGCCTAAGGCTGCCACTTGTAGGAGCTTCAGTTTGATGCAGTTATGGAGCATCTGTTCACCCAGTAATCGGGAATCTGTGAAGCCGCAGAGCAGTGCTTTCCTTCTCAAGCTGTGACAATGTGTCCTGTCAAAATTTGTATCTATACGTCCTCATAGTTTATACAATGTGACTCGCCCAGGGGTCTTTGGGGACTTGGTATCTGGGCATTTACTGTAAGGGGATGTCACTGATGGCCTGCCCGGATCCGTACCCTGGGGTCACGTGTTAAAAGGAGAAAAAGATAATAAAAAAGTCTTGTGATGGCACCAGCAGTTTCTGGTGATCTCACCAGCGCCGCTGTCAGACCGCCAGGGATGGTGGTATTGCAGCTAGTTGACGACGCTCCCTGCAGGCGGAGCGGGGTCCCCGGGGCAGTGCTGGGATGACATGGATTTGCACAGGGAGGTAGTTGGACAACTGGCCCACTGATACAGTCTAATGGCCGGACAGGTTCAAGGATGGACAAGCGGACACACACTGGGAATCGTTTCTGTACCTTTACTGGTGTTACGGCAGGCACTGTCCAGGGTATGCTCCAGGTGGTTAGGAAGGCACTTCTGGATTTCCACAGTGAGTGTTGGATAAGGCCTCCTTGTCTCTTTTCCCTCTGTGAAGTCCCATGACCTGTGTAGAACTAGGCCTGACGTCCTCTGTGTCTCTCTCTCACCCATGTTGAAGTGTCGAGAACCTGTGTGGGCTACTGCTATAGCTTCTCCTGCGGTCCCTGGCTCCCCTGTTGGTTGTGTTACAGGTGTCTGGGAGACTGGAGTCTCCTCGGTGAATCTGTGTTTTCTGCTGGGCTTGATGCTCTCCTGCAGACTCGGACTCCGGTGTCCGGTTTGCTTCCTGGGGTGAACCGGTATGGCTCCTCTGCACCCAGTCTGCTCCTTTACTTTGTCTTTCTCACGCCTTGTCTTCGACCTCACTCTCAGGCCCTCACACTGGCTAGGCTAGTCTACTGGCTCGGGCCTAGAGCGGCTCCGACACACCAGGACGTCTTCACAGTTCTTCCAGGAAATGAACTCCCTAACTCCTCCCCCCAGCAACAGCATTTATAGGGAATCTTGCTTAGAGGCAGCAAGCGGAGCTCCCCCTGCAGGTCTGGGGTGGAAGGTGTGTGTGATAAGGGTACCTACTGTGGAAATCCTTCCATGCTTTAGGTGGTTCTGTGGCTGCCTGTAATGGCAGGGTGCCACATTTGCATTGTGCTCGTTTACTTACAGATGGCTGCTTCTCCCATTCTTGTACTTTTGCACCACATGTCTTCAGTGTGTCTTCCACGTTCAGATACCTGCAGCCGCCTCTAGAGGGAGATCAGGAGTTTACGTCATACAGGTCATACACTCGGCTCAGTAGTAAAACCGTGTACAGTGTCTAATGGGGCAAGATATAATCCAGGAGAAAGAAGCAGAAAACCTAATATTTTCTTCTTAATTTGGAGGGGGATCTGAAGCTGGGCCCGCTCCACACAGAGTAGATACCGCTATATTATATAGCTGACCTCTGCCTCTAAGAGCAGCAATCAGCCTTCCCACCGATCGCTGCTGTCAGCTTCTTAAATGCCACCATCCAGCCAATCGCAGGGAGGTGATGGCTTAGGGCTGTGTTCACACAGGGCATTTTAGCTGCAGCAAAACCTGATGTTTTGATATTAAAGATTTTTTTTGTCAGTACAAAACTTGTGTTTTTAACACTATTTTTTAGCTTTCAATTACAATTAAAAATAAACAGTGATTTTTAGGCTGTCACATCCCGAACAGGCAAAAACGCAGCAAAGAATTGACGTGCAGGAAAAACCATGCAGTATTCAATCTCTGGCAAGAAATAAAACCAATGTGTGTGCATGACGTCTCTTGAATTACATAGGTTTAGGTGGGAATGAAAAACACAGGTTTAGATTGGCCCAAAACCAAGGTAAAAATGCAGTGTGTGAACATGGCCTTACTGTAACAGCCAAGGGTTGATAGTTTTTTTTTTTTTAAACTATGTATGATACTGATATAGCTTTATATAGGACAGATGTTCAGAAGATTGAAGTTCAAGTCCACTAAGGCTATGTTCACACTTTGTTTTTTTTTTTTTTTTTTTCAGCGTTCTGCACCCGTGCAAAAAAAGCCCCGCAAGCGCAGGGGAGAAGTGATGTCACGCAGAGAGGGAAGAATCCTGTGTGACAGCACCTTTTAGGTTTCTTGTGCATTAATATACACTATGAAACCCAAATAAAAGTAATCCAAATGGCATTAAAAATAATAACGAATGAATACTTGCCCTCCGTCGGGTGTTCGACAGCCAACACAACTGCAGGTACAGACCTTCCAGGACTTGTTAAGATCGCTGATTGGCCGCTCGCAGTCATGTGACATGCGCGTCATAGCATGTCACATATCACATTACCACAAGCGGCCAATTCGCGATCACAGGCCCTGGAAGAATAGTAGATGTGGAGGATCTCTCGGCTCCTGGTAACCAGAACACCTGACGGAGAGGTGAGTTTTCAATCTTTATTATTTTTCACACATTTGCCATAGGCGGCCGTCACACGGTGCAATATCTTGAACGATATCGCTTAAGTGATCTGCTTTTTGATCGCTTAAGCGATATCGTTTGTGCATCGCTACGTGCGATCAAGCGATTTTACAATGTAAAATCGCTTGATCGTGACATCGCAGATATGAGAGCCGGAGCTCAAATCAAGCGATAATCGCTTGTTCAATCTGCTTCATCGTGGTGTGTGACACCACGATGATCCATCTCCCAGCGGCAGAGCCTATGCTGGGAGATGGTATCTATGGTACACGTCGGGTTACTAAGCGCCGCGCGGCGCCTAGTAACCCGATGTTACTATAGTACCTAGTAACCCGATGTACCATAGTTACCAGCGATCTCGCTGCTCCACATCGCTGGTGAGTCTGTCTGTGTGACAGCTCGCCAGCGATGTGAGCGATATTGTTAGCGATCGCGCGTGCACGTGATCGCTTACAATATCGTTCAAGATATTGCACCGTGTGACGGCCGCCTTAGTTTAATTTGGGTTTTGCAGTGTATATTAGACTACGAAACCCAAAGGGGCTGTCACACAGGGGAGGAGGAACCAGGATTGTTCCTCCCCTGTGTGACATCAGCACCAGCGTATTCCTGCTGGAATTGCGCATTGTCTGAAGGGCGATGCGTATATCCAGCGGGAATAATGGGCACAATATGGGAGACAGCGCAGGAGTAGCTGCATAAAGAATTGACATGTCAATTCTTATTATGCCCGCACTTTCACCCATAAAAGCTCTGCATATATTTATTCATTGTCTGAACGGCACTGCGTTTTTGTACCCAGTTAACAAAAATACACGTTGAAACAAAAAAAATGCACATATATGGCAGGGCTGTGAGGTCGGTAAGCCAAATATTTGACTCCCAACCAGGGAGCTATGTCTTTAAAGGTAAACATTTCCTCTACATGTGTGGCCAGGTCTCTCTTTAAGTGGATCACCCGGCTGGAAGAATTCATCCTACAGGGTACTCCCCTTTCAGGGGTCTTATGTCTTTGGTCCGGCTTTGGATAACATCCTGGAAAAGGTGTCAGACCGGAAGAAGTGTCTCCCAGAACAGAAGCCCTTTCGGAGGCAGTCCTTTCGGCCCGAGCACAGCCAACCCTCCCAGTATAAAGGGAAGGGTAAGTCCGGTCGCTGGGCCTACCAGAAAGGGGACAAGACCCGTAACATCTTTCTCCCCCAGCAGCGGCATCACCAGCCGCCCCCTAAACAATGACGCCTTCCCTATTGCGGGGCGGCTTCTACAGTTTCTTCCACAGTGGCAAGCAATCTCCTCATGGCCTTGGATCCTCTCGATCATTCGGGAGGGTCTGCGCTTGGAATTCGAGAGCCAGCCCCCTCCATGTCTTCGAGTCACCTCCCTTCCTCAGGGTGACTCTCGCACGCTTTTTTTGTCGGATCTGCGAGACCTGTTGGATTCGGGAGTGGTGTCCCCTGTTCCTCATGGAGAGGAGGGCCAGGGGCGCTACTCCAGGTTGTTTGTGGTGCGAAAACCCTTGGGGGCTCCTTGTGTCATATTCAATCTAAAACTTCTCAATCGCCATGTCCTCTACAGGCGATTCAAGATGGAATCAATCCGCTTGGCAATCCCCCTGATCGGTCTCGGTTACGAGATGGCGTACATCGACCTCCAGGATGCGTATTATCATGTCCCCATTCACCTGTCCCCCAAGCGCTTTCTGCGATTCGCGATCTCCGGGGCAGGTGGGACGGTCCATTATCTGTTCAATGTGCTGCCCTTTGGGATTTCGTCGGCCCCCAGAGTTTTTACCAAACCCATGGGGGAAGTGATCGCATTCATCCAGACCCAGGGGATATGTGTGATTCCCTATTTAGACGACATGTTGGTGGTGGTTCCTTCGGCAGAGGTTCTGCGCACACAGGTCTCCAAAACGTTGGAGAGTCTTTAGTCCCTGGGGTGGGTGCCCAATCTTCGGAAATCGGAACTGGTGCCGGTAACCCGCCGTCAATTTTGGGGAGTCTTGCTGGACTCCTCCAGACAGACCTCGTTCCTTCCTGCGGCATCGGGTTCTGCTCCGCGAGAAACTGACCCGCTTCCGGGCAAGGGGGTCACCCTCCTTGCGGGAAGCAATGTCCCTGTTGAGGTCCATGACGGCCTGCATTCAGTCAGTAGTATGGGCTCAGGCTCATTCCCACTCCAGGAACACATACGGAGTTCCTGGGACAGACGTCAGGATTCCTTAAACTCGCAGGTTCGGACACCGAGGCGGGTGGTGGCCTCGCTTTCCTGGTAAATGAATCCCAAGAACCTTCGGACGGGGGTGGCCTGGCTGCAGGCTCCTGTAACCTCCGTTACCACAGATGCCAGCGGTTCCGGTTGGGGCGCGATGGTGGATCGAACACCGTTCCAGGGGATTTGGAGTCGCTCGGTCAGTCGCCAGTCTTCAACTTCCGGGAACTTCTGGCGGTGGAGGAGGCGCTTCATGCTGCAGCTCATGTTCTCCGGGGTCATCATGTCGAGGTCCTGTCAGACAACGTGACTACGGTTGCCTTCTTGGGGCACCAAGGCGGTACTCGAGGCTTACACTTGAAGGTGCTCGCAAGACGAATCTTTTCGTGGGCAGAACGCCATCTTCTCTCCTTATCGGCAGTACATCTGAAGGGAACGGACAATGTACAGGCAGATTTCTTGAGCTGCACGGAGGTCCACCCAGGAGAATGGAGCCTCCATCCAGAAGTATTTCGCTCTCTTACGGACAGGTGGGGGAGTCTCTTCGATCGACCTGTTCGCTTTGGGCTCGAATATAAAGATGCCGACCTTTTTCTCCCTGACACGGTCGGACGATCCTCTAGGGCTGGATGCCTTCGCCCTTCCCTGGGACTTCCGGTTGGTGTATGCATTTCCTCCAATCCCGCTATTTCCCAAGACGTTGCAAAAGATTCAGGCAGAGGGGGTGACTGCTATCCTGGTGGCTCCCCTGTGGCCCAAGCGGGCGTGGTACGGCGCCATCCGAGACCTGTGCCTGGAGGGACCGATTATGTTACCCTACAAACTCGACCTACTGTCCCAGGGTGCTCTGTTTCACCCGGACCCTCAGTGGCTCAATCTGGTGGCCTGGCTGTTGAGGCCGAGATCCTGAGGACCAAAGGTCTCTCCCAGGCAGTGATCTGCACGCTTCAGCAGAGCAGGAAGCCTGTGACGAATGCTATTTACGGGAAGGTCTGGAAACTGCTCCTGTCCTGGTGGTGTGCTCCTTCCATCCCGGCCATACATCATCCTAATGTGGCCCAACTCTTGGATTTTTTTGCAGCAGGGCTTGGATTTGGGGCTTCGGCCGAGCACTCTTAAAGTCCAGGTGTCTGCGCTTGGGGCTCTTTTTGACAGGATCTTGCTTCCCATCGATTGATCAAGCGGTTTTTTTGCTTCTGCTTGTAGGCTGCGTCCCCGGATTCAGCCTTTTGTCCCTCCCTGGGATTTGAACATTGTTCTCCAGGGGCTTACTCGCAGTCCCTTTGAACCCTGGTCTGCTGCATCCCTTATCTCTTCTCTTTCTCTTCTCTCTTTCTCTCTTTCTCTCTTTCTCTCTTTCTCTCTTTCTCCTCTCTTCCTCTTTCTCTCTTTCTCTCTTTCTCCTCTCTTCTCTCTTCTTCTCTCTTTCTCTCTCTCTTTCTCTCTTTCTCTCTTTCTCTCTTTCCTCTCTTTCTCTCTCTTTCTCTTTCTCTCTTTCTCTCTTTCTCTTTCTCTTTTCTCTCTTTCTCGCTCCGTCTCTGTTTCCAATTCGCTTCGCTTCGGTTTGGATCCATCTTTTCCAAAGTTTGTCCGATTTCCATCGGTCCCAGGAAGTGGTTCTGCCTTCGTTTTGTCAATCTCCTGCTAATGCGGCTGAGGCCGTATTTCACTCCTTGGATGTTTGTCGGACTGTCCTCCACTACCTCAGAGAGACTGCTTCCTGGAGGTTAGATCAGAACCTGTTTTGTTCAGCATTTTGGGAAAAATAAAGGGAAGAAGACTTCCAAGGCTACCATCGCTTCCAGGATCAAGAAGGCGATCTCCGAGGCCTATGTCGCTCAGAACCTTGCTCCTCCGGTGGGGTTGAAGACTCATTCAACTCGGGCTGCTGCTACGTCCTGGGTGGACCAGGCTGGAGCTTCATCGGAGCAGATATGCAGAGTGGCTACGTGGTCCTCCCTCCACACTTTTTCTCGCCACTATACGTTAGATCTGTCCTTCAGTTGGGATCTGTCCTTTGGTAGGAAAGTCCTACAGGCAATAGTCCCACCCTGAGGAGTATCGGAGGTATTCCTCCAATGCTGTCGTGGAAGGCGAATGGAGAAAACTGAATTAGTCCTTACCGGTAATTTCTTTTCTTGCTGTCGTGGAAGGCTCCATCAGTTCCCCCCTCCCCCCTCCCTGTTGGTGTTTGGATCTGGTTTGTATCAGGTAATCCATGGCTAAAGGTGATCTCGGTGAACACTGGAGTACTGAGGAAGGGGAGGGGCTTTTAACCTCTGTGTTCCTGTCCCCCCCCCAATAGGGCATGGACAACATCCTCCAATACTGTCGCGGAAGGCTCCAAGAAAAGGTATTACCGGTAAAAACTAATTGAGTTTTCCAGATTTTGTACTGTACAATTAACCAATGAACACAGTCAACCCCCCCCCCCCCCCCTTCCAAAAAAAAAGCAATTCTGGCATCACATCCCCCCCTAACACTGCTCAGTACACCTTCTGATAGAATAGATGGTTGTCATTCACGAGTACCACAGATAACGCAACCTCCTGGCTTTTTTTTGATGGGTGGATTAAAAAAAAAAAAAAAGTTACAATTTATGACTCTAAGAAGTCAGTGGGGAGATGAGTGCCCAAAAACAAAACATTACTTACCCCTTAATGAGGTAAGTCTGTCCATGTAGGGGTTAAACTAAAGCCTTGGTCAGGCCAAACAATGGCCTGTGTCCCTATTGTTTTGTTACTTTATGGTGCTGACCAGATGTTGTAATTTTCCTCTATACCCAGAAGTAATGGTGCACAAAGTGTCCGCCCCATGCAACACTTTACCAGCTGGTGAAACATTGTATCGATATGTTGCATATTTATATCGATGGACGCGTCTCCAATAAATACACCTGTCAGATGCTGTACTGATTGCTTTTTTAGTAACAACACGGTCTTTGTGATTAATGGTGGCGTTTATGGTATCGGATGGGGACAGTTATCCATCATGTCATCATCTGCATAATCCCAAAGGTATTTGGGGGCTGCAACATCAGGGACTAAACCGGGCTGGATTTCCCATGTTACTGCAGGAAGGCAGGTTTTTATGTCGAATTCTTATCAGGGTCTTGGACCGAATCTTTCCTGTTCTCATCTATGGATCGATCTACTCGTATATTTCAGATTTGTTCTGCACCAAAACACTGAGTTGTGTTGCGACCTGAACTCTCCTATCCCAGTCTGTCATTGAGCCGCTCTGTCACATTTCTGCCTTCTGTTGTCTTTGATTTGATATGAGAATCATGTTCTCCTACTGATGATGATCTGATTTTATTGGGAGTTTTTTTTTTTTTTGCACGAGACGAGTCAGAATATGTCCAGTTCATGTTTGTCTTCACACTAGTATTTATCCTCTCTGGATTAGTGCAAGGATTTTGCAGCCAGTGATGTAGTAATATTTATTCATTTATATAGCGCTATTAATTCCACAGCACTTTACATTTACATACATTTGCAGCACTGTCCTCTTTGGGTCTCACATCCTACATTCCCTATCAGTATGTCTTTGAAATGTGGGAAGAAACCGGAGTGCCTGGAGAAACCCATGCAAACACAGGGAGAACATACAAACGCCTTGCAGATGTCGTCCTTGGTGGGAATTGAACCCAGGACCTCAGCGCTGCAAGGCTGCACTGCTAACCACTGAGCCGCTGTGCCAAGCTCACGGGCCCTGATGCAAGAGCTTCAATGGGGCCCCCAATTAATTCAAGTCTTTCATAGCAATAGTCTTTCTGTAGGCCAATGGACTTTGGGGGCCCCTTAGGCTTCAGGGCCTAGGTGCGATTGCAACCCCTGTACCTGTTGTAGTTATCCCTCTGGTTGCTGCAGATATTGCCTCTTAAGGTACCGTCACACGGGGAGATGTTGAAAAGTCCCGGGTTCAATGATGTTGCAGCGACCTCGCAGGTGCGTTGTGCCATGTAACAGCACGATGTATCTGCAATAAATCGCTGGATCGCAGTTGACAGATTTACCAACATGTTGGTAAACCTGGCGATGTTGATCCAGCGATCTGCTAACATCGCTCCGTGTGACATGGCGATAGCGATGTTGCCAGCAATGTCGCCTATTCACAACATTGCGGCATATCGCTCGCTGGGTTGTGCACAACTCAGCGAGCGATAGCTGTTGCAACATCGTGGCGGTGTCGCTAACATCATCTCGCCATGTGACCCTAAGGCAGTGATGTCGGAAGCGAGCGCTCACCCGCGGAATCGCTTACGACATTGCTGCTACGTTGTACTGTGTGACTGTACCTTTACACAACTTGCATAAAAGCCCTGTGAATCCTGTCTGTTTTCTGGAATTCAATAATGAGGCATGATGCACTATTGTGCCCACCGCAAACAAGTGAAAACTGATAGAATAGTAGGTGCTGATGCAAGTCCAGGAATATGAAAAATACCATATGGGTGGCACAGTGGCTCAGTGGTTGGCCCTGTATGGGTGGCTCAGTGGTTGGCCCTGTATGGGTGGCTCAGTGGTTGGCCCTGTATGGGTGGCTCAGTGGTTGGCCCTGTATGGGTGGCTCAGTGGTTGGCCCTGTATGGGTGGCTCAGTGGTTGGCCCTGCAGCCTTGCAGCACTCAGGTCCTGGATTCAATTCTCACCAAGGGCAACGTCTGCAAGGAGCTTGTGTGTTCTCCCTGTGTTTTGTGTGGGTTTCCTCCCATACTCCAAAAACATACTGATAGGATGTTTTGTGAGCCCCAATGGGGACAGTGTTGCAAATGTATGTAAAGCTCTATGGGAATAATAGCACTATATAAATGAATATTATTATTATTTATTATTGTCGTTAATGATTTTAATGGAATAAATAATAATAACGGAACTGATTTTTCACAGTTTACGGAACAGAATAGTGTAGAGAAGATTTTCTGGTGTGAACAGAGCCGTATTGACTGGCATCCCTCCTGTAGCCCTCTGGCAGGATTGTAGGTTTGTTTGGCAACACAATGAGAGTGTTGTTATTGACACGCTCCTGACTCACTGAGATGGCTGCACCACACTAAATGGCTTTTGCCATTGCTAATGAAGACCTAATGAAAGCAACACATTAGGCAACAAAGCAACTCAGTGGTAGGAGGGGAGCAGAGGCGATGAAAAGCCTTCACTGCTCATAGGCAATCTGCGCTCCATTCCCTGGTATTTTCATGTTAATTTGGAACCGGTATCTCAGCTGCCATCTGCTGCTCCTAAAGTGCAGGCCGTGAGCATGGAAAGCCCGTCTGCTTTATTAGTGACAGGCCTTCCGGATCATCAGCTGCATGCTTGATGCCTAATATAATATGGGCTATTTACATGGGGGTAATTGTCTGGCCTAATGCTTTGCTAACATGCAATGTTAACTCTGTCAGTTGGTATTCTCTCCTACCTAATGGCAGAAAACAAAAAAAACGAGAGAAATGTTGAAAACCATTGCAAAGAACATGTTCATTAATGGTTTGTACATGTGGAGCTGTGATATGGTTTGACCACACAATCTCTCCAAGGAAAGGCGAAAGATATAATTGAGTGGCTAAACCAGGATTCTTATTCAGGTTCCTCATGTTTTCATGATGGGGAACTCCAGGCCTCGAGGGCTGCCGACAGGTCACATTTTCAGGATTTCCTTAGTATTGCACGGGTGATAATATGATCACTGGTACAGGTGATAATTCCAATCCCTGTGCAATGCTAAGGAAATCCTGAAAGCATATCCTATTGAAGTCTGGAGTTCCCCACCCCTGGTTTAAAGGGAACCTGTCATGTAATATTTTTTTTTATTTTAATCTGCCCCCAATGTTATTTAGATCATGCACTGTGCATCATTATCCTGGTTTAAAAAAAACAACAACAACAAAAAACAAAAAAATAACCATGTATTTATCATAATAAAGCACTTTAGATGCTTAGCTGTTTGCATTAGGTACCTGCACAAAGTCATCCGGGTGGATACTTCAGCTGACAATCAGTCATGCAGTTTTTTAAACATAGCAACGCCCTCTGCATTGTAATATATTAACATCACTTACAGACCTGCAGAAGTTCACTAATGATGCACAAAAACCTGTGGTGATGTCACAACCATGGGACCTTAATGGGCGGAGCTAATATATTTCCGTCAGGTCTGCTTGGCCCTGCCCATTACGGTCATGTGCGTGACATCAGCACAGGTCCTGCAGTGATATCAATTACAATGGATGAGGCATGACGAAATTCAAAATATCGTGAAGGAACTTGAGTGACAGTAAACAAAAGCGCCTCCTCTATGACTAGTAAGCACCTCCCTATGACTGAACAGGATGTGTGTGTGCAGTCACCTCCCCTATGACTGAAGACAGGTATGTGTGTGTGCAGTCACCTTCCCTATGACTGAAGCTCACGTATGTGTGTGCAGTCACCTCCCCTATGACTGAAGCTCAGGTATGTGTGTGCAGTCACCTCCCCTATGACTGAAGCTCAGGTATGTGTGTGCAGTCACCTCAGCACAGAAATTATTTTATAAAGCTAAATACATGGAATACTGTTTTTAGAAAGCCATGTTAGGCTGTGTGTCCACAGGACGTTTTTACAGCAGTCCTGAATGCAGCAAAACCGGTCCTGGTTTCAAGGATCTCTAGAGCCCTTGCCAGATTTGCTGCGTTCAGGTCATGCGGTTTTTTCGCACGTTTTTGATGATGTGTTTTTGCCATTGTCTGCAGCAAAACCAGAGGGAAAATAGAACATGTCCATTCTCTTCCATCCGCAGCAAAACTGCAGGGATTTGACTGGTTTTGCAAATGTCAAGAACTGTGTGTGTGCACTGCGTTTCTGTGAAACACATTGGTTTTGCTGGGAATCCAAACCACAGGAACAAAGTAGCATAAATTACCATAAAACCAATGGTAAACTGCAGGGAAGATGCTGTAAACACACAATGTGCATCACTAAGGATATGTGCCCATAGGACGCCATTTAAAACACATTGGGGGTGGTTGAATATCACAAAAAGACATGACCGCTTCTCTTTAAGACTATGTTCACACAACTGAATTTTTGCTTGAGTGCTTTCCGTGGAGAACACAGACCGCATTCAAAGCAATGTTATTTGGTGGGACCGAATGTCCATGTGAAAAATACCCCCAGCGTGTGCTAATCTCTCCTGTATTGAAAATTGGATGAGATGCATTTTAAAGAGAAATTGAGTGTGTGTTTTTTTTTATTTTAATTTAAGTGGTAAGGAGGGTCCTAACATTTACAGTATCTTTGCCAGTTTACCCTCTATGGATGCAGAACATCTGCTGTAACTTGGCTCCTTCGTGGATCCAGCTAGGACAAAGACATCGGAAACATTACTGAAGACTTTACAATGGCAGCTCTGAATTCTGCTGCAGTTCTTCAGTTTACACTGCTGAGAATTCACACACTGATTAGGCTGATCTGTGTGTGGATATCTGCTGAAGTTTGTTCATAGTAGATTATTATTAAGTGTTGACTGTCAGTGTTCACATCCGCCTACTCAGCTGAGTGTTGGTGGACACAAGTCAAGTCACTTTCCCCTGTTCACTGAACAACAGCCTGCGCAAAATGTTTCCGTTTATAGTAAAATTTAGATGGAGTTAATTTTTGGCTGTCAGAAGGGGAAGGAGTCTGACTACGAACTTACTGGATCAATATTTGCAGCTGCCAGAGGAGAAGGAGACTTAATTGGTGGTGATGTGCACCAGGAGGTTGAAAAAGACATACAGAATGTCTGAATTGGGTGCTGTGGGCATAAAATAGAGAAACTGGTCACTGCTGATGCATGCATACATACATACATACATACATACATACATACATACATACACATTTTTTTGGGAGGGGATATAAATTGGGATGACACTAAAGTTAAGCTGCTAGAGCAAGAAGAGGATCAGGACAGTATATAGGGTGAAACCCATGTACAATATATGCCTGTTATTGGTATTAAGATTAAGAGACAGACATTAAATCCAAATAAGAAGGAACCTGGTGTAGTGTGGATGCGGTTGTAAAACCAAGCATATTAACCAACATTTACGGACAGGATACAGTAAATACAAAAAACAAATGTATTGGGTGTCGGGTGAAAACGAGGCAGAGGTAAGGATAAGATCAAGAGTACTTAAAAAAACCCTCTGCATAAATATGGCCCTGCCTGACTGCAGAGACTGGCACCCTAGGAAAAGGCTCAACAGTCTCACCCTTGATGATCCAAATATACACAAACGCATGTACAAATGACTGGTCCTTATAAATGATTACAGTTGGACTGATAGATGAAACCCAACTGCTGTACTATTCTATAGCTGCTGAAAAACCCTAGATGCCCAAAGATATGCAACATATTTCATGGCTGTTAAATGGTGGCTTGTTGGTCCAAGGTGAAGAGCACAAGTAGTCTTCAAAAAATAAACATTGTACAATGAAATATTAAGGGAGTTAATAAAAGGTGTATACATAATTCCTATGACTACCAAACCACTATGACTTCAACTTGTTTTCCTATCTTGGATAATGGTTCATAAGGAGGATGTAGGAGGTGGTAATTAAGATGATGCCAGGGTGAGGAAGAAGAGGTCTCTGTAGATGTTGATCTAATCTATGACCATATAGGCTGGTTCTGAGGAGTGACCGGGTTTTCCCGGACTTTATTAGCATGGTAATTTCATTATCCCTCACTGATCCGGGGTTTATTATCAACTCTAAAGTCCCCATTACATGACACAAAATCCTTAACAATATAACGCAAACGTCACGGATTTGGAGTCGTTCAAGCAACATCGTTAGGACGTCGTTGCGTGTAACTCGAGTTTCAACTACGATAAGTCATTGGATCGCTGATCGCAGGTTTGAGAGCATATTCTCAAATCACACGATCAATGAGCGGCCAACCTGCTGCATTGTTCTGTGTGACACTGCGATAACTGTCGCCCATTCACAGCAATGAGCAGGGATCGCTCGCGGGGTTTGTGAACGATACCTGCTCACGACATCGTTGGTGAGTCATCCATGATATCTAGACGTGTGACATCTCACCAACGATGTCAAAACGATGTCGGAAACGACCAAACGCCCACGAGATCGTTGCCAACATCGTTTCAATATCATGCCGTGTAACGGTACCTTTAAGGATTGGTTATGTGTTACCACAGATTAAACCAAGTACAGGTGCTCAGCGCACAAGGGTGTGGACTAGTGATGAGCGAGTATGCTCTGTGCGACTCGGTACTCGCACGAGTATCTCGGTACTCGGGGTGCTCGGCGAGCACCGAGTACTGCTGAGATGCTCGGACCGCTCGGTAATAAATAGCGATCTGAGACACATACACTGCTCCCTTCAGTGCACACAGTGAGCTGGCACCATACAGGGAGCAAATTAATCGATAGGATCCCTCTGGGGCATCAGCGAGGTGTTCTATGCTGCGGCGATTTGAAAAAGCCCCCCCTCCCGCCCTTTTCCGGATTTACTCGTTTTATAACCGGAAGTCTGTGGGCGGAGCCTGTCGCTCATTGACTTACATTGGGCTCGGTGCTCGGCCGAGTACACGAGTATCTTGAGATGCTCGGCCAGAGCACCGAGCACCCGAGCATTTTAGTGCTCGCTCATCACTAGTGTGGACCAATCATTTATATATACGTTCCCTTCTGCTTGCTTGTTCTTTCATCCAACTCTTCCCTTCCCCAGTTTAATGTAGGCAGAGCCATCAATCAAAGAGGGGAGGGTGGAGATAGAAGGGAAAACAAGCAGGTGGGAAGGTGTCTATGAACGTTAAAGCCAGATTGGATAAAATGTGGGCTGTTGTCGTTTCGAAAAGGTCCAGAACACATAAAATAGTGTTTTGAAGAATGTCCCTGCTTCTTTACCAGGGAATCCATCAATTCTGGATTTCCTGATGAAGAATCAGGGACCTGCTTTGAAACGCCCAGAATAAACCACTATTTTTATTTTTTTTTATTTATTTTGTTCTGGAATTTTTCAATCGACAGCGATGCAGATTTTATCCATTACTTTATCTGACTCCTATGTTTTTGGCTCATACAGGAGTTTCTGTGGCAGCTGTCATATTCTTTTGTATTGGTTGTGTCACAAACCCATAAGGTGAGCGAATAGCTGTTTATCACCCTCCACTTTGTTGGGTAAGACCTTATTGCACCACTTATATTCACAGCTGTCTGCTACCCTCAGAGTAGCAGTGGCATAATGCCTTTCCTTCCCCCCTCCCCCCCCAGGGTGACCCACCCAGCTCCTCGACCATTTCTCCACGTGGCTGCTGCATTTTATGTCCTCAGAATCACCAACTCTTATTCTGGGAGTCTTCAACATCCCCATAAACAGCCCCATCTCCCCCATCTGCATCCCAGGTCCTATCTCTAAACACATCTCTTGGTCTCTCACAGCTGTCAACCTGATTCACTCCCGCCTTGACTGTTGTGATTCTCTTTTAATTGGCCTCCCCTGCATTAGACTCTCCCCTCTCCAGTCCATCCTTAATGCAGCAGCCAGGATCATTATTAATATTATTTAGAAAGTGCCGTTAGATTTCATGGTGCTTTACATATGGAAAGGACAGATGAGGACAATTACAATATATCTGGACAATCAAGTCATACAGATACAGGAGGGTAGAGAACCTATCTAGCTAACCGTTACTCAGACGCTTCTGCTCTATACCAGTCATTGCGCTGGCTGCCCATACACTATAGCATCCAATTCAAACTGCTTGTTCTCACCCACAAAGCTCTTAACAGTGCATCAGCACCCTACCTCTCTACCCTCATCTCTGTCTATCACCCCACCCATTCTCTGCACTCTGGAAGTGACCTTGGACTCACTTCTGCATTAATCCGAACCTCCCACTCCCAGCTCCAAGACTTCTCCCGAGCTGCTCCAATTCTCTGGAATGCTCTACCCCAAGAAATTAGGTGTATCCACAACTTACATAGTTTCAGGCGATCCCTAAAAACACAATTATTAGGGCAGCTTATCATGATCGATAGTCAGTCACTTAGACATAGCCTATCCGCTCCACCAGTCTCCCATGCATCACAAATAATGGTATGAGCAGTATACGTGGCCACCAATCTGTTCCCCCATCTCCTCAAGTTGTAAATAAGCCCCTGTACTTTGTGTCACCCCCACCTCATTGTTAGGTTGTAAGCTCTTATGAGCAGGGCTGTAATTATTTTGCTTTAATTATTGTATTATGCTTTGTATTGTATTTTCTGATAACTGTTTCTTATGATTGTTCGAACATGAACCTCTGAATTTTGAAGCGCTGCGGAATATGTTGGCGCTATATAAATAAAAATTATTATTGTCTTGTGAGTGAAGATCAAAAACAGACGGCACTCACCAGATGACTGAAGCTCCTTGTTTATTCAACCAGGGAGGTTGCGTGCCGTCGTCCAACGACTCCTCACTCCCTCTCCCCGCTTTGATGTCAACCCCCCCCTGGTTGAATAAACAAGGATCTTCATTCATCTGGTGAGTGCCGTCTGTTTTTTATCTTCATTCACAAAATTCATCCTGCTTATCTGACGTGCAACTTCGGCCCCCCGGGACGACCCACACGTTCATACAGGCAAGGACCTGGCCAGTCTGCAATCATTATACATGGCTTTGGTGCCCGGTTGTTAACTCTGTTCACTCTACTATATAAATGCTTGGCCACGCCATCCGGCACTGAGCACGTGTGCTTGATTTGTACATTCTGTGCTGACAGAGTCCTTTTAAGCTATTAAAACCTATTTTTAAAGGGAATCGATCAGGTCAAATATCAATATGTACCTGATATAATTTTCTAATTTCCCTGGTGAAGTTCTTTCTATTCATATATTATATTTTTTTTTATTATTTATTTTTTTTTTACACCCACTTTCCCCCACAGTGAGTGATCACTTAATTCTCTGCTGCCCACTCCCCAAGGAATGAATATTTATGTAGTAAAATATTAAGATCAGAGAGTCATCAGTGGTTGATAACATTTTTCTTTTTCATGTAGTGACATCGCTGCCCTTCTCTGCAAGCACACATCAAAAGTGAAAATGAAACCAGTACTGATTCACAGAGCACAGGGGGAGGGAAGGAATGGCAGCCTGGGAAGGAGTGAATAATAAATGAACATTTACATACTGCTGACTATTCAGCAATGAGCCAGACTAGTGAAGCAGTTGCCTGCAGGATGTGCAGATGTATGTAGCAAGAGAACTACGCGGGATACATTAATGTTATTTTTATATATTCTGAAAGGTCTGCCCAGGCACTATTCAAGGGTACTATTAGTATCATACTGAAAAATGACCTGACAGAGTCCCTTTAAGGATGAATGTTCATAAGGAATATAATCTTACAGGTAGAGTAAATGCAACATTGTAACCTAAATGTATCCCCCCCCCCCCCCCCCCCCTTTTTTTTTTTCTTTTATGGGATATCGACCGTTTTGTGACTTGAAAATGAGTATTTATTTAGAAGTGTCGTGCAAAAGAAATGAACAACTGATTTTCTTGCCGTGTAAGCCATTTTCTCCCAACCTCAAAGTTGGCAACGTGCCTCTGAACTGACTTCACATTTCAGATTCAGGCAAGATATGAGATGTTTTATATCGAGATCCCCTTAAAATGTTTCTACTCTTGATTAGTATTTGGATAGGAGCCAGTCTAGTTCGCTTCAGCCAAGATACAATATGCAGATTGTCTTCTCCAACGCTCTTGTTTCTATATCTATAATGCTTAGTGCTATGGCAGGGAGACTTGGAAGGTGAAGATGGGAAAACATTACTACTAATTGGAACTTGTCTGTCATAGGGTAGTGCTCCCGGGTTCAACAGCTCATGTGCAGGAGAGGTGTGTGTACAAGTTGGCAATAGGTGTATGGCTGCACAGAGCGGGCTGGCATGGTGAAGCCGCAGAAGTATGCAGTGACTATTAAATTGTGTACTTGATTTTGACAGAAGGCTGCGGTGCCAGCTGCATACCCACACCACCGATTGTAATGGCGCTACAGTTTTGCAGGTGATTCAACCTTTGCTTTTTTTCCAGCAAAATTGTGCTCCAAGTTAACAATCTTTCATAAGATTGGAGAAGCTGCAGCATATTGCATCCATGTTTGTCTAGCTAGGTGTGTCGCTGCCCTTAGGACTCATGTCTGTCTCTCACCTGCGTGTTCTGTGGTTTTCAAGGATAGAACATGTGAATAGCGCTATAGAATATAATGGGCACATGTCCATGTTTCTTTGCAGACAGAGTTTACGTCCTTTCATTTTATCAAGACCTACACACGGCGTCAGTCTGGAGTTCATGATTAACATTGTGATGGATAGAAGGTTTGTCTTTTTTTTTTTTTTTTTTTTTTTTTTTATTCTTGGGCTACATTCACACACGTTTTTGCATTTTGTGAGGATCTGTTTTGGCAGTGAAACGTGTTAATTTCACAGATTCCCAGCCTGTTGACGTACGCTATTACCGTAAGTACCAGGGACAGCTCACCAGTTCTACAGCACTACCGCTGGTCCTCTACGCGATTTACGTACAGGACCTCGGACAGCACCCTCAGTGTTGAAGGTGAGCGCTTTATAAAACTGAAACTAAAACCCGACAAATGCACGGGATCAGATTAAAACTGCTATTAACCCCTCAACTGCAAGGTGGATCCACATGTACATGTACACATATGCAACCACAACAGCTTAATCTCATATACCGGCTTTTATTAGCCCCATCTGCAGGCTCTGTGCTGACATGCAGCGCAGAGCTTGTAGCATGATGAAGAATAAGCCCTAGAACTTTAATCCTTTTTTTTTTTTTAACACCAGAGTTTTTAACAATGATGTGTCGGCGCTGCTGTGACAGTGCTGACACATTATTGATGTCTGTACCGGGAAACCTGCAAATTTATACACTGCGGCCTTGACAGCCGCTTGTGTTTAAAATCACCGGAAAATGCTGTCCACAGACCTGAAGTTTGCTTCGGGACCATGGCAGCATCACACTGACACGCACTCACACCTCACACTCGCAGCACACTCACATCATACAGCTATGCACACTCGCCACACGCACCACACTCGAACCACACACACCCAAAAACACGCATTTCACTCGCATCACTGTCGTGCATCAAACACGCTCAGTGTTTGATGCACGACAGTGTGCCTTCAGCCTCACAAACGGATCCTTAAAAAGAATGGGCTCTCAATGTGTGGTGTTTTTCTTATTCGCTTTTTCCATTGAAACCAATGTCTGAGCTTTAAAAAAAAAAATGCAACAAATTTAAACTGCATCAAAAATGGATCATCTGTTTTTTTTTTTCATGATTATTTTGAAAAGCTGATCCATTTTTGCAGCTGGTAAACGGATCCTCAGACGCATTAAAAATGCTGTGTGTGAATGTGGCCTTACTTAAAGCGTAACCACTGTTAACATTTTTATTTCATAATAATAATAGAGCAAGTGATTATGATAAACCTTCAATTATACTTCAGTAGAAAATTCTGCTTTGTTACCATTCCTAAACCTTCCATAAGGTTTCCCCACCGCACTGTGTGTGAAGCAGACATATGTTAATTATCAGTCAGATGCATCATCACACTGAATACGGGGCATGTAACCATATAAGGGAAAGGAGGCGTTGCTTACACTGACTGCAGCTGATGAGGAACCATGTACCAGATTACAGCACAGAGCTGAGCAATGTCAGGATGTAAACTCCTCTTTACAAGCTTCTGATCTGTCATCTGGTTCCACAGAGCTCGGGAACAATCTGTTAACCCTTTCTCTGCTGGCTCCACACAGCTCAGTGAAGATCTCTTTAACCCTATCAGCCTGCTTTCAGAAGCTGTGAAAATACACATACACAGTGCTGGCAGACACTGATGGGTGCTGGGCCTAATTTTTTAAAAATGCACAGAATAATGTGAGAAAATTTAAATCATATGGCACAAAAAAAGCATTATCTTAGCTGCATTAACAACCAGGGCAGTGTTTGTTTGTTTTTTTTCTTCAATAAAATAAATGACATTTTCACTTTAAGGATAAAAACTGACACACTCTGACCGTGTATTTGTTAATAAAAAAAAGTATTAAAAAACCCGGGGAAGCTTGGCTGAGTTACCTGTTTTGTGCTGACTTTTCCATATGAGCAAAGCCTATATTTTCAGCCCTGTGTGATATTACAGGTTATGCTGTCAGCACTCGGCAGGCTCCGCTTATTGATCCTGAAAGTGCAGCGGAGAATGCTGAGGCCGTGGATCTGAAAGTTTGAGAAGTTGATTAAGGACAGAGTATTTTATTACTTAACAGTTTTCCTGCATTCCTAAAGATTATAAAAAAATAAATATTTTATTCTTTTTATTTTTGTAAATATTTCATATAATTACTAAAATGTTTGCTTTTGGGGATCAAGATTAGCAGCATATACTTTCTATGTCCAAAACGCTGTGTTCTACAGCACAAGCGCATTGGATGGATTTATAATCACTCCATTCCCACGGTGCTTCGTTTTTCCAATGTGTAAAACTGACATGCGGCATGGCTTCCTAAGCATCAGCATGTCAATTCATGTTTGCAGAGAGGAGGGTGCTCTGGGTGGGAGACTCTGCGCCCAGAATCATGATCGTCGGCACAGACGGCGCGATCTCCCACAAGAACACGAACGTCTCCATAAGAGAAGATTTGCTGCGTCCAGAATGCAATGTCTCTTGATCGAGGGCAGTTAGCCTCATCCAAGTGATCAGCTATGCTGATGATGTACCCTACAAGGATGGCTATGTTCACACACAGCGTATTGCTGCATTTTGTGAGGATCCATTTGCACCAAGAACGCATGTTTACAGAACGCAGTGTTCTGTGTTTGACCAGCGCTGTGCTATTAGCCTGCGCTTACTCACCTCGCTGCACTTCCCCGGTGACCGGCGGCGGTGTCATCTCATCCTTGGAGGCTGCAGTGTCGCTGCCTCTATGACCCTGCAGCCTCCCATGTGGCCGGGTGACGTCTCTTGGTCACATGGTGCCGTCCAAGGTCCTCCACAGGTACTGTGATGTCTGTATAAGGGGAGATCACGAAGGAAGCATGGCGAAAAAACGCCACTATATGGGCTTGTGACTTCGTTTTATAGACCTGTTTTTCAACCCAAAAGCGGGTCTGTAAAAAGCACAATGTCTGAATGCAAATAGTGAAATTCATTGACTTGGCTGGGACAGGTAATGTCAATGTGTTTCACTGTATTCCACTGCAAATAGTGGATCGGTACAAAGTGGACCCCAATTGGGCAATAGCGCAGCCTTAAGGGTGGTTTCACATTTGCGTTTTGCAGCCCAGTGGACGCTGCGTATAAAAGTTATGAAATACGCAAGCGTATTGCGCACTCATCTATTACATGGAGTGCGCAGTGACATTTTTGGGCATGCTTATGGGTGCGTATGCGTACTGGCGCGTCTAATTTCCCGGCCGGGTATTGCAACTTGTTGCGTTTTAGGGGTGTTGAAAAATGCTCAAGCTTCCGCATGCGCACGGATGTGGATAAACCAGGCATTATTGTCTATGCGTACGCAATCGTACGCAAGGCCTTGCGGATGCCTGCGTTAGATCCTCATGCGTATAAGCCAATGCGCATGCCCAGGAAGGAGATATGAACATACCTGCAGTAGCACAGAACTCCCTAATCTTTTTGTATACAGTATAAGAAAGATTGTAACGTCTAGTCTCTACCCACTAGCTTAGAGGCAACTGAAAATTGAAGCATATGAAGGGGAAAACTGGTATAATGCAACATACAAGTCCTATATTCTCCAGAAACTGTTGCTCGTCAAGATCTCACACAGGGCAGCTTATTTTGACCAGTCGCCTTGCTTCGTGCAACCTCGGTCACCGGTTCAGGTGAAATTTCTGAGCTTCCGGTTTCCTCGGTGGAGCATTGTATTTGGTGGTGTGATGTCCTTTGTGCAGGAACAGGTGACGTCCAACCAGTCCGGCTAATCGTAAGGCGAGCCTGGGATCCTGCAGGGTTGGAAATTCACATAGTTCCTGACCTGAACCGTGACGGCTCATCTGTACTCCCCTGAAATGATAAGTATCCCGTTTATCGGACTTATTCGGAGTCGTGTTTTTTTTAGCCGAGTTCTTTGGAAAATTCCTGTTGAAAACTAAAATCGTACTTTGTTGCGACCTTAGGGTTAAAATGTTTTCTGCTGTGAATCCGATTTCCTAATTTGTATGTGTTGTGGATTTACTGTCTTTTGCTGTTTGCCATGCATCATTAGCCGCACTAGACAGATGCATAAATGTAGACGGATCTTTCCCCTTCCCGATGCCGTCCTGCTTTTGTATTCTGAACATGGGCTTTAGCCTCTTTCCCGCCATGTAGCTCTCACTGGCAGGGATGAGCTTACGAGGATTGGAGTCTGCGGCACACAGGGCCGTTGTGCGGTACTGAAACCTCTCAGATGTTGTGATGAAATACTGTAAACCCAACTGGTTATTTGGAATGCGAGTAAACTAATTATACGTGTAAGCTGCTGGATGCTGCCGATTTTCTGCACCGTACCATCTGCTTGGCTTTTGCCCAGAAGAGTGACGTCCCTGATCCTTCATGCCTTTTATTACTGGGCAACACCAGATTAAACCCTCTCCATCCATCACCCGTGATAAGGGATAATGCCTGCTGCGTATCTCATGCCACCCTGTGATTAACTGGATGCTGCCGACTTCTTTACCATCTCTGCATTTATTACATTAATCTGCTAGGACAAGACTACAAAGATCATATATATTGTAACATTGAATCACTGTCCTTTTTTTTTTTAAAGGGCTATTTTGCTTGCAAGTGATGAAAAGACTAGTCAGCATAAACTACGGTAATCCAGCATTCATGGGACCGGTGAGGCTGCAGATTATTGGATTTTGGTGGTTGATCAGATTTGATGCTTTAATATTATTTAGTCAGGTCATCTCCACAGTCTGTACACCATGACCCGTGTGTCTCTGCAGATGAGCAATCTCGTACCTGATATATCCAGGCTTCAAACTATCATTTTTGCTCTACATATTCAGTTGTTTGTTAATCCTCCACCTAACAAATATAACTCAGTCTTGGCTATCAGACTATGGGTAATTAGAATTTTACTGTAATCTCTATTGGCCTGTTATCGGTTACCCCAATTGCTCCCTATGCAGACATTTTTGTAGCTGAATTATTGATGGCTTTAAAGGGGTTGCAGCTGTAGAATAGAACAGCGAGGATCCGAAGTTGTAATGGTTTACAATGCACAACCTTTCTTTGTATCTGTGCTTAGTATTACAGCACTCCATATAGATGGCCAGAATCCAATGCCCCCATACCAAGCAATATCTGCTGACTCCCACTTTTGGTTGGCCCACAGCTTTAGTATCTCTCACGATATAATCTAATAAAGTCACAGCCTATGTGTCATGTCGCCGTGGGACTTGGTGACTGTTGTTCCTGCTCCGGCCACTCGGCAGTGCTGGATTTCTTCAGCTGCTGGTGCAGGTGATGGGGAGGCTGGGAAAGAGGGGTGGGGAGGAGGTGCCATTTCATCATCGGGACCTGCTCCTTTGGTTCCTGCATCTATCGCTGGGCATTGATGTGCTCCTCTTGTGGGTGATGCTGGTTACAGGAGAGAGGTCCCTGTAGCGGTGTCTGGTAGGCGCCGGCTTGGTTCTTCTATCAGAAGTGGGGTAGTTGGTACCAGTCATGCATCACCATCTGGCCTGGTTGTAGTGGCGTCCGGATGAGGTCATCAGGCTGTGAGCTCCAGTGTATGAGAGGGAAACTGCTATGAACAGATCTGAATGGGAGTAAGTAAGAAACCCCTGGATCTATGTATATTTGCCTCGGGGTGATTTCTGTAGAAGCTTTGGCTATCGTCATACCGGTTATAGGGACCCTGGCTGTCACTACCATGAGGGGCGGGAGCTGGATGTGGCGCGGGACCCTTTCTCAAAGTTGATTGTGGCTCTCAAGATCAGAGAGGTTGGGGACCTCTGCTTTAAAGGGAACCTGTCACTCCATTCGTTGTGCACAACTCCAGGCAACTTGAATCACAGCCTGGCTGCTTGCTTGCAGCCCAATGAAAACCTAATTAGAAGAGCCCGCTGAGGACATGGGGATAGACCTGATTAGCCTAGGCACGGCCCTTTGGGCTTCTCGCACTGCTGTAATTGACTGGGTTTCTTCCCATGTACACATGGGGGGCAGTGCGGACTATTTGTGTATTCTTATAGTCCCAAGCAATTTCTTTGACACTCTGGAGCATTTTACAGATGAGCCATACCTGACCACTCTGATTCCTGCTGCTCGCTGTGTGTCCACCATGAACTGAGTGCGGAATTCGCTTTTTTAATGCGTCTATAAGGTGGTCATGTACTGTCAGTGTGCTCTTCCACTAGTCACATTGCTCAGCACTGTACTTTTTCTAAAACCTACAAAAGTCTTATGACAAAGTATAGCCACACTGTGTTCAGTCATTAGGACCCAGGTCTTGATAGACTGTCTGCCTTTACCATGTGTGTTTCTATGTATAATTCCCACCCGCCAATTTTCTTTATGCATTTTAAGTGAAAATCAATCTATAACTAAATCTAACTTTATTTTAAAATTGACCCCTGCATAGATCTGCAATGGAGTTACAGAAATAAAACTCTCCAAGGTAACCAACTACAAACAGAATGTGCAGACTGATATCTGCTTCCTCTATTCCAGATCTGCAGGTTTTCAGGATTTCCTTAGTCTTGCACAGGTGATAATATAATCGCCTGCCTGGTGATGATTCCAACCCCTGTGCAATGCTAAGGAAATCTTGAAAACATGACCTGATGGTGACCCTTGAGGCCTGGAGTTCCCCACCCCTGGTATAATTTGTCCTTACAAACTTTGGTAGATGACAAAATGTTGGAGACTGGCTGAAAAGTGGGTTCAGACTAAACTGGGTTTGTTTGAGTCTGTTTCTTGGAGATGCATAATTCTACATTATTATTATTACTTTGGCTTTCATCTTGATCATGGTGATTAATAGATGAATGCTCTGTAGCAAAATTGATCTATGCACGCTAAGACAGGTCCACCAGTGTCTTGTCAGCCATTTTCTTGAACGTATCAAGCCAGTGGGTTTCTGGTCTTCCTCTTCGCCTTGTACCGTCTATTCTTGCTATCACGATGTCCTTCTCTAGGTTTTTTTTTTTTTTTTTTCTCTTCGCATGATGTGTCCAAAGTAGGCAAGAGGTAGCTTGATGATCCTTGCTTCTAGTGACGTGTCTGGCTTCATTTGTTGGTTCTTCTTGCCATCCATGGTATTGATAACATCCTTCTCCAGCACTACTTTGATGGCATTGACTCTTCTTCTGTCTTGTTTCTTGTTTCGTCCATATTTCACTTCCATACGTTACTACAGAAAAGACCAGATTATGTACGAGCCGTGTCTTTGTTGCTAGTGAAATATTCCTTGATTGAAGACCTTGTCCAGTGTTTCATTATGGATTTTCTCATAGCTTTCTCCTATTGACTTCCGGTGCTGTTGCTGCATCTTGAGTGATCATTGATCCAATTAGGTTGTAGTCCTTTACAACTTCTGTAGATTAATTGTTTGGAGTAGGAGGCCCATGTTGGAGCTTTCCACCTTGACACTCCATAATAAATCCTTAATTCCATCTACGCTTGTTGCTATCAGTGTTGTAACATCTGTGTGTTTAAGAATGTTGATGACCCATCCAGCAATTTTAATTCCTTCTTCTTTTCCGGCAAGTCAAACCTTCCTAAAAATATCTTCTGCATATAAATTGAAGAGACATGGTGACCGGACCCGGCCTTGTCTGATGCCTTGCTTTGAACCATGCCGTGTCACCATGTTCTGTTGCTTCATGGTCCATGTAAAGGTTCCTATTGAGGCTGATCAGATAGTTTGGCAAAACCATATCCTTCATGGTAATCCAAAGTTTATGGTGGTGAGTAGGAGCTGTACCTTCAAAATATTAGAACATTTGTAATCAAAATACTTTAATTTGTTTGCTTTATTAAAACAATCCACAAATAAGATGGTTAAGGTGGACACTGCCTTCCAAGATGATGGCAATCTTCAGTACTTCCATGCGGTTGGACCTGTTATACACGTCCAAAGAAAACCAATTTGTCTACTTTGGCTTCAAGGGCAGAAGTAGCGGAAATTCTACAACTCCATTAAAAGATCTGTTTGGACAGATGTTAACATTTATGCTATGGACATGTTTGTAATAAGATGAATGTTAATTACATGATTGTAATTTACGAGCAGCAATGTGTCAGACGGTTTGATGACCTCAGTGCAACTTTTATGGCCAACAATCTTCTGCTTCAGGAAAACCAGTCAGATTTATAATGGGGAAGAATATAAAGAAATATGTATTTTCAGCCGCCATGTGTTATCATTTACAATGATTTCGGGAAGTTACATTGTAATTGCTGCAGAAGCCACAACAGAAGAGACATTATCCAGTTTGGAGTGTTTTAAAACCAGTGGGAGAGATGTTTTGTTTATGACCAATCCGAGGGGGTCGGATTTTGTCATGATTCAATGTCTGAGATGCCGGATACAGAAAGAGAAAACAGTCACACCACATGAAGGACTTTTCTTCTATAGAGGGCAGCATCTCTTGACGATTCCCTATATATTTCCATTGATAGGGTGGTGTCACTGAATATATGCTGCCAGAACAGGTAGCATGAATTGGAGCCTGGCCGTGCGATTGCAACCATATAGGTCTTTCTCGGAAACTACACCCTTTCTGAGAAATCTAGTGAGAAAAGCTAATTGAAGACTAAAGAGAGACATGATTAGTCCAGCTCCTCGCTGGCCGGTTTTCCCGCCATCGTCTAGTTGATTGACAGGCTTTTCCCATGTGGTTACATAGAGAGAGCCATGTAAGAGTTCTCCATTTCTTGCCCAACACCTTCTTAAATAATATATTCCACAGTATAAAATGGTGGAACTTTGGATTACGAACGTTAATTTGTTCCGGGAATGTGCTTGTAATCCAAGTCACTTGTATATCAAAGCAAATTTTCCCACAAGGAATAATTGAAATACAGATGATTCATTCCACAACTCAAAAATAACTACTGTATTCAAATAGATGACGGCATCTTTTAAGTTTTTGCAGTCCCATAGAATGTTAGATCTTTTTTTTTTTTTTTTTTTGGTACATGATTCAGATTGGACATGATTCCTTTTTTCTTTTTTTTTTGTGTTAAATAGGGAGAGAAAGCTGCCACAAAGAAACTTGGTATTAGGGATGCCCTGTCTGTAGTAAGAAGTTTCCATCACCATGGGACAAAAAACTCTGTCAGGACTGTACAGATAAAGTTGTTAGGGCAGGAACATCCCTCATTAGTAGATGAATTGCGTTCCATGGTTAAGCAGGAGATGCAAGCCTCCTTAGCTTCCCCGACTCTGGCTGCACCCGTCCAGGTCCCAGGCCCTCCTTCTCCAAAGAACCAGAAGCTCCAGCAGGACCATTCTGACTCTGAGGGCCAGATAGACTCCTGACTATAGGGATGATGCTTCGGCCGAGTCTGTGTGCATGTCTGCTCGTACCTCCGTCCTGTCCAACTCGGCTAGACGAGCCCTCTGGTTGAAAATGTGGAGTGGGGACTCCACCTCCAAAAGCGACTCTCTTCCATTCCCTTAAGGGGGATTTGGTTTTCGGCCTGGCCCTAGATGACCTACTAGACATGGCCTCTGATAAAAAGGCTCTACCGAGCAAAGGGTTGCGAGGAAAAAAGTTTCGTCCCCAGGTGCCTCAGGCCTCCCAGCCCAAGGGTAAGGGGAGGAAAGCGGATAGGTGGTCCTACCCAAAAGGTAGAGGGAGGAATATTCTTGTCCCCTCCCAACAACGTTCTCAGCAGGACAAACAGTGACTCGGCTCGGGTGGGGGGAAAAGACTCACCAAATTATTCTCCCATTGGCACTGCATTACCAATTGCCAGGGGGTGCTCAAAATCATCTCAGAAGGTCTCTTAATCGAGTTTGAGTCTCCTTCCACCACCGGGTCTTTGGGTCACTTCCCTGCCCTCTCTGGGACATCAGGATCTCCTGTTGTCAAATTTTCAGGACCTCTTGGCCTCCAACGTGATCTCTCAGGTTCTGAGTACGGAACTGGGCTGCGGCCATTACTCTCGGCTCTTCCTGGTAAAGAAACCATCGGGAGCGGCCAGGATAATCATCAATCTAAAGCAGCTCAACCAGTATGTCAAGAACCGCAGATTAAAAATGGACTCCATCCGATCTGTGGTCCCATTGATGGGCCATCACGATCAGATGGCCACCGTAGACCTAAAGTATGCCTACTTCCATGTGCCCATTCATCCCTGCACAGGAAGTTCCTACATTTTGCGTTCTTTACCAGGGCATAGTTCACTACTACCAATTCAATGTCCTCCCCTTCGGGATCTCCTCTGCTCAGAAGGTATTCACCAAAATCATGGGAGAAGTGGTGGCATTTCTCAGTCAGCAAGGTGTCTGTCTGATACCATATTTGGACTACCTCCTTCTGGTATCGCCTCCGGCGGCAGCCCTAATTTCAGATGTGGACAAGGTGTTGACTATGCTTCGGTCTTTGGGATGGCTCCCAAATCTGAAGAAATCTCAGCTCCAACCCTCCTCCACCAGGAGATTCCTGGGGGTTTTGCTGGACTCCGACAGCCAGATGTTTTTTCTTCCACAGGATCACAAAACGAACCTCACTTCAAAAATTTCTGCCCTTCAGGGTCAGAAGTCACCTGCAATCCGGACGGCAATGTCGGTCCTGGGCTCTGACAGCCTGCATACCTTCAGTAATGTGGGCGCAGGCACATTACAGATGTCTTCAGGATCATATCCTGTTACACTAGAACCGCTCCCTTCCTCCCTCAACAAAAGAGTTTGCTTGTCAGGGTGGGTTGTGTCCTCCCTCCGGTGGTGGTTGTCCCCTATGAATCTGGCCAAGGGGGTCTCCTGGTGTCAGACTCCTCTGGTTACTCTAACGACGGATGCCAGCAAGCGAGGCTGGGGGGCAGTGGTGTTGGGGTCCCCGTTTCAGGGTATCTGGAGTCCGCTGATTAGTTCTCAGTCCTCCAAGTACCGCAAACTCAAGGCAGTAGAGGAGGCTCTCCTGGCAGCTCAGGATCTAGTCAGGGATTCACATGTGTTTTTGTATTCGGACAATGTAACTACGGTGGCCCGTCTTCGCCATCAGGGCAGCACTCGGTACCGCAACCTGAAAGAGATCTCCAGTCGGATATTTCACTGGGCCAAGATGACCCTTCACTCTCTATCGGCAGCTAGATGGGAGAGTTGAATTCTCAGGCAGAATTTTTTTTTTTTTTTAAGCCAAAGGGATCTCCAACCTGGGAAGTGGAGCCTGGAGCAAGCAGTTTTCTGCAGCCTGGTGGCACGCTGGTGTACCCCAGAGGTGGATCTATTTGCTCCCAATCTCAACCGAAAGGCCAGAACATTCTTCTCCTCAACCCCAGGGATGATGTGTTTGGAGTGGATGCCTTCTCCCACGCTTGGAACTGTCGTCTAGCCTATGCTTTCCCGCCTCTCCCTCTCCTGGCAAAGGCTCTGAGAAAAATCAGGGACGATGGGGGTTCCTACTATTTTCGTTGCCCCCCTCTGGCCTAAGAGAAGTTGGTACAATCTGATCATGTCCCTCAAAGTGGACGGGCCGGTGTGTCTGGGCCCGGACCCGAGCCTTCTCTCACAAGGTCCGTTCTTCCATCCGGATCCACAAAACTCAAATTAGCTGCTTGGCTTCTGAGGCATGGGTTCCGAAGGCTCAGGGCTTTTCAGATCGGGTTATTGCTACCTTGCAAGATTGCCGTAAACCCTTACCAATGCCATCTACAATAAAATTTGGAAGAAATTCTCCTGTTGTGTGCGGTCCCCGCTTGCCTGATCCTTTTTCTCCTAATGTTTCCCAAATATTGGATTTCTTGCAGCAGGGATTGGATTTGGGTCTTAAGCCTAGGACCCTCAAGGTGAAGGTGGTGGTCCTGAGTTCCGTGTTTGATGTGAAACTGGCGGACTATCGTTGGATCAAGCGTTTCATGATTCCAGCTACAAGACTGTGTCCCTGCCAATGGATTCCACTCCCTCTTGGGATCTGAACGTTGTTCTTACAGGTCTCTCCCCGTTCTCCTTATGAGCCTCTTGAGTCTTGTGCCATGAGGTCTCTGTCTCACAAACTCTCCTTTCTGGTGGCGATTACCTCTGCAAGGAGAATTCAGGCTTTGTACATCCGTGAACCATATTTGACGGTTGTGATGACAGCATCGTCTTCCAGCTGGATCCATCCTTTCTACCGAAAGTTGTCTGAGTTCCATCGCTCAGACGATTTGTTCTTCTTTCCTTCTGTCAGCATCCTAAGTCCTCGAAGGAAATGTAATGTCATTCTCTGGATGTCCGTAGACTGGTGTTAAGGTGCCGTTAACTCCAGGTAGTGTGGCGTATTGCCCATAACTTGTTTATTCAGCCCTTTGGTCGCAACAAGGGCCGGAAGGTAGCTAAAAGCACGATTGTCAATTGGATTAAAAACGCCATTACTGATGCCTATTTCGATCAAGGCATCTCGCCCCCTTCAGGATTCACAGCCCATTCTACCAGGTACACTTCCGTTTCATGGACTGAGCATGCGAAGGCAGCTCTGCAAGGCTGCTACGTGGTCTTCTCTCCATACCTTCATGAAACATTATCGCTTGAGTGTTAGGGCTAGCAGGGACTTGGTCTTCGGCAGGAAATTCCTGCAAGCTATTGTCCCTCCCTAGGTAACGATTCGTGGGCATTCCTCCTATGCTGTCATGGAAGGTGACTAGAGAACAAAGAATTATTCTTACCGTTGTGGAAGGTTTCTTAGATTGACAGCACTTATTTCCCTCCAGATGTTCCTTGTTCTGGAATGTATGCATGTTTCTTATGAGATATGGGTTTGTTGTAAGACACGTGGGAGGTGGGAGGGGCCTTTTAACCACTAATGTGCTTTCTGTCCCTATTGGGGCATGGCGAGCAGCCTCCTAAGCTGTTGTGGAAGGTTTCCTAGAAACCGAATTAAGGCTACGTTCACACATTGCGTATTTTGTTGCGCCTTTTGCTGCGATTTATGGCCGCGCAAAAAGGCGCAACAAAATACGTGAGTGCATTCACACACCACTTTTTATGTGCTGCAGGGGGAGGAAGAATCCTGCTTCCTCCTCCTCTCTGTCACATCTGTGCACGCCCCTAAAGATTTCACAGTGTATTATTATACATTGTGAAATCTATTATTTTAAAAACCTCTAGCTTTATTGAATTTAGACATGGATACTTACCCTCCTGCGGGTGGATGGGTGGGTGTCCGGAAGCCAGGACTTGTGAGCAGCCGCAGATTCGAGTGGAAAAAGACCTGTGGTGATGTCAGAGGGCGTTCCGGGCGCTAATTGGCAGCTTGCTGTCATGTGATACATATCACCTGACCAGAACGCCCTCTGACATCACCACAGGTCCTAGCAGGACCATTCCAGCGGCGACTCCTGGCTCCCGGACACGAACACCCGTCGGAGAGGTAAGTATTTAATTCTTTATTATTTTTAATACATTTGTCTTTAACTTTGATTTTGCAGTGTATATTAATACACTTCAAAATCAAATGGGCGGTCACAGGTGTCACAAGGGGAGGAGGAAGCAGGATTCTTCCTCCCCTCTGTGACGTCAGATGCAGCAGCGCCCGCCCTTACAGAAAAAGCGCGGGTGCTGCTGCGTAAACAATTGACAGGGTCATTCTTCTTACGCAGGCGCTTTTTCCTATAAAAGCGCGGTGTATTTTTACGCACTGTCTGCACGGCAAAGTGAATTTCCCATTCACTTTGCCGGCAGACAAAAAAGCACATTGCGTATTTTTTCAAAATACGCAATGTGTGAACGCAGCCTAACGGTAAGAATAATTATTTTTTTTTCATTGGAAACCCCTCACCCCCCTCAATCAGCCCACTACTGAAAATAAAATGCCATATAGATTAAGTTGGATATATTGTTTCTCTTTCTTTAATATTACTGTGTTTGTTTTTCTGTGGCAGAAAGATCAAAACTATTTAAAATGTGTACTTTTTATTTTTTTTCTTTGCTTAATATATATTTTCCTTGTCAGAGTAAATTGAGAGTGAATGTCCTTTGTTGGGCTGATTGTGATTTATGAGGACTGAGGTGGTGATACAAATAGACTCGCGGAGAGACAGACCTGTCACTTTTCATTGACCTACAAAAACTACCTTTTTCTAGAAGTTGTCTTTGCGTTGTGTTTTTGTGAAGCAGAAAATATTTGACAATATCTCACTTGGCGTCCAACCTAACATCTCGCAGACTGCTGTACTATAGTGTTTTGTGCCCAACTACTGAGGCCAACTGAATCAAGAGGTTTTGGTAAAACCTCTATCCTGTAGAACACATTGGCAAATCTGGTGTCGGTAGGAGATGTTCAGAGAGGTGTTTTGGCAAGGGTTTTTCAGAATAAAAAATTACATCGAAGAGTTGAAAAAACTAAAAAAGAAAAAAAAAGAAATTCATGTGGATCATAACACTCCTGTGACTGACAACCATGGCTGTGGAGTCAGTAAGCCAAACATCCGACTCTTCAATTTCCTGAATCCAACTCTACCAAAGTGGACACGGACTCCTACTCTGACTCCACAAGCCCTGCAGACAATACCTTTCTAATGGGGGCTTCACTATTGCCAAAACAATGTTTAGATCTGTTTCTTATTTAAATAGAACAACTTATGGTTATTTCCAATTGAGTCACAATTAGAGATAGGCAAACCCGCAGATTTCGGGTTCAGCGGATCTGGCCGGACTTTTTTAAAGTCTGGATTCGTGATCAGACTTGACCAGATCTTGACCCCTTACCTGGACTTTACATTTATAAAATGGTGGCTAAGGGGACTGTAATAGAAAGCAGAATAGTGATTAAATGAGCTGCATTATACTTGCTAAGGACTGCACGCTTGAAACACCACTTCCGGGTCCTGCTCATTAACTCTGGTTTGTTCACTGTGCTCTGCCTCCACAGCCAATCACAGACTCCCACTCTCTGTGACAGCGTCTGTGATTGTTGCGCCCCCACCCATTGTGCTTTGTGATTTGGTTCTCATTAGCAAGGAACCTGCAGTCACAAGAGTGTAAAAAAAATAATTAAAAAAAAAAACAATGAATAGGTCCACTGTAGTTTTTGATTATCAGTGCAGTTAAAGCAGACAACTATGGGCTGCCATCCCTAGCTGACTAGTTTTACCTTAGCTGGGAATCAAAAATACAGTGAAGCCCATTAATAGTTTAAATTTTTTTTTTTTTTTTTGCCAGCCAAGGTAAAAACCACGCAGCTGGAGGTTGGTATTCTCGGTGTGGTGAGGCCCATAAGTATTGGGCCCCCTAGGTTGTAGACTAGCAGCACGCAGCCACCCCAGAATTTGTCACACATTTATTAGTGCCAATTCCTGGTGCTTTATCCGACTCTCCCTGTTGTGGTGGCATTGTGGTGGTAGGATGGATTAATGACAGCTGAGTATTGATAGCTATCATTAAGCCGTAGATGGTAATGTCAGATGTATCTGACTCCCTAACATTACCAATCTGAGTAAATCATGAAAGGTTTTGCTCTTTATTTATTTTTTTTATTATTTATTTTTAATACTTTACATAAAACACACAGGCCACCCTGTTTTTACCTCTTTGTAAACCTCAAACATGCCCTCCGACCATCCACAGCACGATGTCCCACAAAGCATCTGAGCTCTGCTACATTGCCGTGAGTGAAAGGAGACATTAAAGCGTCCTCTCGAAGCAAGTAGCATGCTTAGGCTGGAAACACACTATCTTAATTGCATGCGAGTCTCTCGTACGAGACTGATCAGTGACCCTGAACAGCCTCTCCCTCTCTGGACAGGAGTGTGCTGCTGCAAAAAGCACAAACAGCTGACACTCCCGTCCAGAGAGGGAGAGTCCGTTCAGGGCCATTGATCCGAGTCTGAGCGGTGACATAAGAGTCAAGTCCATTTAAGGACACAACTAGCGCAACTCAGTTGTGACCTCCAATAAACTCTGATGGCATCGGTCACACAGCCGACTGTCACTGTGAGCGTGCTGCTTTCAGTGAGGGGACACTGTGTCTTCCTCCACTCACCGCAATGTAGCAGAGCTCAGATGCTTTGTGGGACATTCGTGTGAATTATCATTGGAGGGTATGTTTGAGGTTAAACTCTTCTTTTCTGGAACACTTTCTCGAGTAGAGTATGAATCTTAAATCGTAACGGTTCAATTCACTATACTTTATCCATCTACTCAATTGGGACAGCTCTTGCCAGGTTTATTTTTTTTTATTATAATGTTAACCCATTTCTGCCCCTTTTTTTTGTTCAGAGGTGGAAATGTTTCTGCTTTCACATGCAGGTTATTGTATTGCAGTGGTTATTCATGCAAAGACCTCTAAAAAGATGTCTGCTCCCTTGGATCTCCTCTTTTTTTTAATTCTCATCCCAGAAAATACAACTAACATTCCAATTCATGGAGCTGTGGGTGGTGTAGTGTAAATTATTACTGTATCGCCATAAAATATATATTGCAACGCTTTTCTCAGAAGACACAAGTTCCTCAAAATGGCAGACTAGGTTGAGCAAGCACACAGAATTGGGAAGTGAGAAAGTGGCTAGTAAAGAGGAAATTGTTATGATAGGAGGGAGCTCTGGATGTTACACAAACTTTGTCTGTTCTCTACTCTGTCTTAAGGTAAATGCCTATGATCAGGGGACATTGTGTTCTGGACGCAGCGTGTTTTCTCTTGCACAGATACAAGTGTTTTCTGTGGGAGAACGCGCTGTCTGTTTACGATCAGGACTCTGGGCGCAGCAGATTTTCGCTGTGTTCTTCTGAGAACACTCGTGCCTCCACAATTCTAAATTGACATGCTGCGGCTCAGGAAGTCGTGCCACATGTGAGTCTATGCTGCGTAACAGAGAAGCACAGTGGGAAGGAGATTTCTATAAATCCATCCATTGTGCTTGTTCTGTACAATGCAGTGTTTTGGGCGCCATTAAAAAAAAAAATATGGATTACACTTGGATGCCACCCGGGCTCTGTTCATTATGGGGTGTGACAAAGCATTTAAGAAGCCGCTGCCTCCTGGGTTTCCCGACCCAGCATTACCCACCTCAGCTTTTAAATTACATAAAAACTGGAACAAAAACACAATATGTGAACATTGTCTTAGCTTGTTAAATACGCACTGTGCGAAGGCAGGCAAGGAAGTCGGAAAGTGAGCAACAAATAAGCTTATAGGGTTGTACAATACTTCGCAACCACTTGTTTGCCCCCATTAAAGTAGAAAAGCACTCGGGACCTTGTCATGTGAGCCCTGTGCTCAGTCTCTGCCTTCTGACATATGGTAGTCAGAGCTGCGGCTGGCCAGTCTCCACCTGTTGATTACCTATACGTCTGGAGGTGGAGGGTGAACCTGGCACTGATTGGGTTCACATGGCGTTACAACCTCACGTGATCCCCCGGACAGCGAGAACCTGCACGGCTGGAATGATGCCAGGAATGGATGGGCATATAAGGTGTTTCTTTTTATTTTATAATTTTTATTTTTTATTTTTACAGGTTCAAAGTAGGGGACTGAGAAGGGGTTGTCCAAGTAGTGGACAAATCATTTAAGAGACTGGTGCTGGAAGAGAAACCACTTCAGAAGCAGGGCTGTGGAGTTGGTAAGCCAAACCACCAACTCCAACTCCTCATTTTCCCTGACTCCACGACTCCTTTATACACGGGTCATGTTTAAGTGATAGTTATTGTAGTACAATGTGAACATCTGGCTTTAAAGAGGACCGGTCACCCCCTTGGTGCTATGCTAACTGAATGCACCACTGAATGCAGCGTGTCTGCTGCATTCAGGGAAGGGATCCCCCATGTCTCTAGCCCCCTGTAAGTTGTAAAAAAAAAAGACTTTATAAAGTGTACAGATGAGGAGTCCGGAGGGACTTGGGCCCCTTTCGCATCAGCATGCCGCTGCAAGATGCTGTGGTAGCCATGCTGGTTCGGTATGTCTTCAATCTTGAATAAATCCCCAACAGTGTCACCAGCAAAGCACCATCACACCTCCTCCTCCTTGCTTCATGGTGGGAACCAGGCATGTAGAGTCCATCCGTTCACCTTTTCTGCATCGCTCAAAGACACCGGTGGTTGGAACCAAAGATCTCAAATTTGGACTTATCAGACCAAAGCACAGATTTCCACTGGTCTAATGTCCATTCCTTGTGCTCTTTAGCCCAAACAACTCTCTTCTGCTTGTTGTCTGTCCTTAGCAGTGGTTTCCTAGCAGCTACTTTACCATGAAGCCCTGCTGCACAAAGTCTCCTCTTAACAGTTGTTGTAGAGATGTATCTGTTGCTAGAACTCTGTGTGGCATTGACCTGGTCTCTAATCTGAGCTGCTGTTAACCTGCGATTTCTGAGGCTGGTGACTCGGATGAACTTATCCTCTACAGCAGAGGTGGCTCTTGGTCTTCCTTTCCTGGGCGGTCCTCATGTGAGACAGTTTCTTTGTAGCACTTGATGGTTTTTGCAACTGCACTTGGACACTTTCAAAGTTTTTTTCCCAATTTTTCAAACTGACTGACATTCATTTCTTAAAGTAATGATGGCCACTTGTTTTTCTTTACTGAGGCTGGCATCACATTTGCGTTTGTGTCTGCATGCTGATGGCATGCAGACACAAACGCAGTCAAAAGCGGGGACATTTTGATGTGCCCGCAGTGGATAATGTCCGCCTGCGGACACATCACTGTGCAGCCCGGCAGCAAATCGGCATTGTCCGGAGGCAGGCCGGTGGCGGAGATCAGCGCCAGAGATCTCCTCCTCCCCGCCGCCGGTAAGCTCCGGGACGTGTCGGCGGGGAGAAACAGCTGATTTGATAGCTGTTTGAATCTGCCACGCCGACACCGAGAGGAGATGTCGGCGCGGGAAGATTCAAACAGCTGTCAAATCAGCTGTTTTTCCCCGCCGACATCGCTAGCAGATTACCGGCGGCGGGGAGGAGGAGAACATCAGAGGCTGAGCTGATCTCCCCGTGGCTGTCGGTGATCTCCTGTGACATCACCGGCGGCCACCGGGAGAGATCTCAATGTGATCCGCAGCTTTCTCCTGCGGTGTCCTGCAGAGGACACTGCGGACCCATTGAGATCAATGCATTTTTTGTGCGCTTGCAGGCGCTTGCGGATAGAGCAAGCGCCGCGAACGCACAAAAAAATGCTGCAAGCTGCGTTTGGAGCGCGGTCGGACGGCGCATAAATTATGCGCATCCGAACGCAAATGCTGCCAAACGCAGCCATACGCAGGCACATGCGTTCCCATGTTAAACATAGGAATGTATGTGCGCAAGCGTTTGGCTGCGTTTGGTACGCAGCGTTCCATACGCAAATGTAAAGCCAGCCTTAGCTGCTTTTTTCTTGCCATAATACAAATTCTAACAGTCTATTCAATAGGACTCTAGAAGATATAAAGGGAGACAAACGAGGCGCTAATAGTGCCCTATCACTGACCTTTCGTGAAAGGTGCGTATGAAAATACAGGTGCACTAACCTGCACCAGTTGTGATCCCCCACAACTGGTTTGTAGGCGTTTTGCATATGACAGCTGCCGCTGGACCTCCACCACCACTTCGCACGTGGGGAGAGAATCAGGTATCAGGATATAGGTGTCCACGGTCCGCGCTGCTATCACCGGGTGATTATCCCTGGATGCTTCAGTTTGTCCCCCAAAAAAGACAGGAGTCCTAGGGTGATGTGACGGTTCCTTTATTCCACTTCCACCAACGCGTTTCGGCGCCCCTCTTGGCAACTTCCACAGCCCTCTCTGTTCAGCCTCCTGTATGTGTTACCGCTGAGGGCTGGAGGCGGGGAGGACACCATACAACAGTGATGACTCATTACTGAGCAAGTCCCTCCGGTGTCCTTATCCATAAACTTTATAAAGTCTCTTTTATAACTTACAGTGGGACTAGAGACATGGGGGACCCCTTACCTGAATGCAGCAGACACGCTGCATTCAGTGCTGCATTTAGTTAGCATAGCACCAGAGGGGTGACAGGTCCTCTTAAATCATTATTATGGTACAATAACCAAGATATTTAGATACAACATAATAATTCATAACAATATTCAGCACATTTTGCATTGAACTACTGTACCCAATTTATTATTTAGTTTAGGAGTCAGTCCATTTTATACCGACTCCAACTTTGACTCCACCAAAATAGACTCTGACTCCCTCATACACAGCTCATGTTTAAGTGATAAATGATAAGTGATTATTGTAGTAAAATAACATCAGGCTTTAATCATTATTATTATACAATAATCAAGATATTTAGATAGAACTTAATAAAAATTAATAATAACAATATTCAGCACATTCTGCATTGAACTGCAGTACCCAATTCATTATATACTTTAGGAGTCAGTCTGTCCATTTTACACCGTCTTGGGCTGGAAACACACTCTCCTACATACATGCGAGTCTCTCGGACGAGCCTGGGATGAGGCTGGATCAGTGACCCTGAACGGCCCTCTCCCTCTCTGGACAGGAGCGTGATACTCCCGTCCAGAGAGGGAGAGGCCGTTCAGGGTCACTGATCTGAGTCTCGTCCGAGAGACTCGCATGTAAGTAGGATAGTGTGTTTCCACCCTTAAACGCCGACTCTGACCCTAAAGCTTTGCTTAGAAGGCAGTTGCTTGTTAGGTGCTCTATCAGGTCCAGAGCACTTAATCACTTATTTGCATGAGTGACATCAATTACTGCTTCAATTGTTAATTTTTTCCGCCATCTTTTATATCTATCTTGCTTGCTCACATTTAGGGTGATCAAGATTAGCATATTTTCGCGGTGTCCATAATGCTGTGCTGTACAGTACACGCACAGTGGATGGATTTGTAGAAACTTCCTGGCCACGCTGCTGTTTTATTCCCGCAGCGTAAACTGACCTACATCGTGGCTTCTTGAGCCTCAGCATGTTAATATATTCTTATGGAGTCACAGGTGTTCTTAGTGGGAGAAAACCGTGAACATCCACTGCGCCCAGAATCCTGATTGTGAGCACAGACAGCGCATTCTCCTGCAGAAAACACAAGTGCTCCAGAAACGCAGCTCCAAAAAATATACGCACAGTGGGCACATAGCCTAACAGTGGGACAAATGTGCAATTACCCTTTAACTTCTTAACAGATAAGGACTGCGATCCACATTACTTAGATAAACAAAGCTAATAATAATCTCTCAGTAAAGTGCTGTCTTCTGCTTCTGTAAAGTCAGTTCTCAGTTTTGCAGAAATCCTTTTGACATAATTCTGTGGTACAGAAGAGATCTTCTTCTATAAAAAGGAGCGGACAGAAGCGCTGGGTTACCGTAGGTCGGAGCGTAGCCACCGCTTCTTTCCTTAGTTCCTCAATTCAGAGTAGAATTGGCGAAGCCTGACATGACTATCCTGTGACAGCACAATCTATGGTATCTTGTTTCGCCAGCTTTGGCTGGTGGTTGGAATAATGGTGGGATGTCTTGTAAGACTTCATTCACACCGGTGTTTGGTCTTTGGTAAGTCTAAATATCTGGCTTTCTTGTGTGTTTTTTTTTTTTTTCTCAATCTGGTCACTGAAGGCCAATTTTCTTCCTTCTAGAAATAAGAGACAAAAGAGTGCATAGGGTCTTATCTCGTGGCAGAGAGGGGCTATTGCCCGTTGAAATTTGTACCGGTTGTGTGAACCCAAAACAAGTATTTGTGCTCATACAGCTGCCGCTGGATCCACACTCCCACGTGCAACGTGGCAAACAACTGGAAAAACAGGCCGAAGTGCTGGGGTTCTGCACTGCTGGAAGGAAGAGCCTCTGCTCCTTTTTAAAGCTAACTGGTCTGTGGGAGCTAGCATTCATGCTGGCTGGTATCCTTCATCTGTATCTGAGTTGGATGGAGCAGAGGTTGCTCCGAAATGCGTCGGAATAAAGAAACACCATTGCAGCAGACTTCTTGGGTCCTGGTTCTTCCTTTCAGCAGCGCGGATCGCCAGCACTTTGTCCTGTTTTTCCAATTTTCTTCCTTAGCTGGAACACAACATGGCTAAGTATCCAGTGTAAGTGTGGTGTTCACGTGGTGCATGTCTGTGACTCGGAACACTCCAATCTGTACATCTGCATTTTGCTTGCCATTATATGGCGTTTGCAAGTCTTATCCCTTTGTGTCAGATACTCGGGAGGCTCTGTTTGCCTGGGCTATTGGTTGTCTCTAGCAGCCTTCGTTACTGGTGGGGTAACCTGCTGTGTCCCCCATGTTGCAGCTGTCTGTCCGGCCTGTGAACTCCACCGTTGTCTTCCAGTGAAAGAGTGATCTGTTCCCGGGTACACCGCTACGGCCGCATGAAACACAAAGCACAATACATGTCTGTTTTACTTTTTCTGACAATTGCTTGACATCATCGGACCGTGCCTGCTCCCTGGCGCGGCAGTGCCACTTTTACTAAGGCTCAGCCTGCGCCTTACACACAGTTACTCTAATTCCTCACACAGCTCAGCCCCTGGCAGAGGTGCAGACGCCATTTATCTCTTCTGACAGGAAAGGTTCCTATTACGGACATTGGTGTTTTCTGAACTCCACGATTCTCTGTTGTAAGCTTAAATAATGGGGGAAGGTTACATGGTCCTCATTTGGGAATGGAGTAGACAGAAGATTATTGTGCCCGGTGTCACCCTGTGCTGGCATCTGAATCGGGTCCAAGTGAGGGGCATTGTTCGTCTGACGTGTAGTTCTTCTGTGTCTGTTCTTCGTGTTTAAAGACTGCTCCTATATGTATACCTCCCAACTTTTGAAGAACAGAGAGGGACAAAAGACACAGTAGTGTTGAGAAGTTGGAATCATCAGCAGGGGATTGTACACACAGGAGGCCTGTTTTTCCTTCTCCCCCCTCCTCCTGCTCCCGACAGCTGAACTGGTAGTGATATTACAGGGCACATTGCCTTGTGTTTCTCCCCCCCCCATCCCAAACAGACTTGGCCCCGCCCACCTTCTGCTACAGAATGACGTCCCCCTCCCCTCACTGATTCTGGGCTCTGCAGTCTCAGTGCTGAACGATGGAGGAATCCCCTTGGCCACAGCTGGGGTGAGGGAGAGCAGAGTGTGGAAGGAACACAGAGCCGTACAGCGCAGGGCAGGGCCAGCAATCCCCGCTGTGCACGAGAGTCACAAAACGTTATTTAATAAGCAAAAAGACACATCGGGCAGAGCACTGGTGGGCTGGGCGCTGGCCCTGCACTGTGACACACTGAGCTAAAATGTATAGGGGGCGTAGCCGTCAGCTACTCACTGCTGTGCCGGAAATGTAACCTCCTGGGCAGGACAGCCAGGGAAAGACACTGAAAATCGGGAGTGTCCCACTGGATCCGGGACGGTTGGGAGGTATGTACATGGACTAGGTTTTATAATGGTCTCCTTATTGTAACCTTTAATCTGAAATATTTTCAATATATAGTGATCGTTCCTGATCCATTGTAACTGGAAACCACCCTCAGTATACATAGTGTAGAGCAGAGGTCCCCAATGTCAGTCCTCGAGGCCGAACCAGTGCAGGTTTTCAGGATCTCCTTAGAATTGCACAGCAGGCAATGATTCCAATCCCTGTGCAATAGTAAGGAAATCTGAAAACCTGCACTGGTTCGGCCCTCGAGGACTGACATTGGGGACCTCTGGTGTAGAGGTTCGCTCATGTAGGCATTAGCTATTGGGCAGCGTTCACACCGGCAACATTTTTAGTCCAACAAGACAAAGTTTATTAGTTCCATGAACTTTAACGGGACTATAACACAAAATGTACCAGAACAAAGGGCAATACAGCAGGACAGTATAGTGCATAAGGCAGGTTAATACTTTGGTAGGTATACGTCCAATGCTCTGGCACATATACGTCCCATACTCCGCCACATATACGTCCACGCACAGGTCAGTATGAGCTTTCTCCAGCTTCCACATTAAATGGTACGTTTCCTCTCTAGGGTCAAGACTGCTCAGCTCCTGAGCAGACTTCCCAGCCACTCCATTCAGAGAGACCCCGGTATGTCCCTATCCCAGCTACAGCTCACCTCTTGGCTGGTCACTCCCATCTGCTAGATCCAGCAGTCTGACTGCAGCTGTGCACTCTGAACCCATTTTCTGCTTCTTTAGCAAAACACTGCAGGTGCTCTCCTAATAAAGACCTGCAGAACTGGGATTAAACGGGAACTCTGGGGAGAAAAATAAATAAATTGTACAGTCCCTGCTCTCTTACATGATGAAGCAGAGCTGTACACTGCAGTTCTAAGATCTATAGATCACTTATAAATCAATAAACTAATATCTGCTCCTCAGCTCTTACCCCTCCCTTTTGATAGCTTAGAAATTCATGCATAGTGCTAAGGTTTCTCAGGGGACTGGAAGCTACCAAGTTGATATGAAGGAGGGGAGACCATGGCAGTGCTGAATCAATCAATGCAGTTCTTTACCTCAGCTCCTAGCCTGATACATGACAGTACACATTATGCACCATCATATCAATGTACAGCAGAATATCACAGTGTGTATTTATATCTGCTTGGTGACATGATTGCCATTTGAAGGGAGAAAACCACTGTTCATGCATTACATAGGATGGTACAGAAGTCGCCCATGCATATCTAGCACTTCATTCACACAAGGCATTCAGGACCCCATTCTCCTAATCGGTGGAGGTCAGCAGTGAGAGGTCAAGCAGTCGCACATTATTTTCTGTCCTGTAGATGGCTGTTGTATAGTGAAGCACAAACACAACAGTACTCGAAACAAGCAGTCAGACAGGTGTAACTTGTGTGCCGAGTGTAATGGAAGTCAGTGGGTAACTCAGCGTTATTCCTGCAATTGTAATAGAAAAATAATCGAGTTCCCCAATGACTTCCATTATACTCGCTACATGAGTCAAGTCCATTTGAGCATCTGACTGTTCAGTATGAGCACCCGGACATGGTGGTCGCTCATCACCAGTGCTACATGTTGTTCAATGTTGGCCTACTTTTAAGGCAGTTGTCTGATGAATAAAGAAGATACCTCCCTTTGTCCAGTACATGACTGAGAGCTCAGTAGGGTCTGACTGCAGGGACATCCACCGATCATCATTCCTGGGAGAATGGAGAGGCCGGGCGAGTGCTCCAATGTCGCTCCATTCACTCTGTGTGGACTGCCAAAAAAGTCAAGAACAGCACTCAACAGCCCCTTAGAGGATGAATGCTCTCCCCCCCCCCCCCCCCCCCACCTTTTTTCATGATTTTTTGTTGTTGTTTTTTTTTATTTAAATGCAGACTAACGAGTTTAAACAATTTAGCACTGGATGTGCTGCATTTCCTAATATGCTGTCTTTTGCATTTTGCTCACTGATCCTCTTAGGTGTATTTGCGTTACAAATGGCATTCCATGAACCAATCCGGAGGCTGAACCGTAGATATAAACCAAACTGTACTCCGTGTTTCTTATAAGTGATAATTATTAGTCTATATTAATAGCAGATGACAAATTTTAGAACTCTCTACAGGCAGCAGGAAACGACTGAACGTGACTACACAGGAAATGTGACATTTACATTTATTATAAATCATATTCATCACAGGGGACTTGTGTTTTTACCAGGGGTGTAACTATAATGGGTGCAGAGGTTGCACTATCACCTAGGCCCAAAAGGTTCCATATAACAGTCTAGGGACCCAGGCAACAAGATTACTATTAAAGGGATCCTGTCACCCCCAAAACGCATGTAAACCTATTAAAACCTGTCCCTAGAGCATATTAACACTATCCCTACACTCTTTTTACCTCCTAAAAGCATTAAGTGACATTGAATTAAAACGTTTTATAAGTACCTGATTAGTGCTGATAATGAGTGACTATGCTATTCATAGTCACTCATCAAGACTGCCCCTCTGCTTCATATCACGCCTATTCAGGCGTGATCGTCAGCCTTGATTCAAATTCGTGCCTCCCCGCTGTGCCCTGTGTCGTAGGAGGCTGCAGTGTGGCTGGTGACGCGATCCGCGTCATTCCCGGCGCCTGGTGACGTATTTAGATCGGCGCCGCGCTGTTAGCTTCAAAATGCGCACTGCGCATGCCCAATGCGCATGCGCAGTGCGCATTTTGAAGCTAACAGCGCGGCGCCGATCTAAATACGTCACCAGGCGCCGGGAATGACGCGGATCGCGTCACCAGCCACACTGCAGCCTCCTACGACACAGGGCACAGCGGGGAGGCACGAATTTGAATCAAGGCTGACGATCACGCCTGAATAGGCGTGATATGAAGCAGAGGGGCAGTCTTGATGAGTGACTATGAATAGCATAGTCACTCATTATCAGCACTAATCAGGTACTTATAAAACGTTTTTATTCAATGTCACTTAATGCTTTTAGGAGGTAAAAAGAGTGTAGGGATAGTGTTAATATGCTCTAGGGACAGGTTTTAATAGGTTTACATGCGTTTTGGGGGTGACAGGATCCCTTTAAGGGCTTTGATAGTTGGGGGACCCTTCTAAAGATTGGGGCCCACAATCGTCACTGTTTTTTGTATAGAATTCAACATGGGAAACAAGGGAAGGTGAAGGCTCAGGAATCGGCAGCTATTATGTATAAGACAATCTGTAAAATAAAAATGTGCATTTAGGATGTGCCTGGGGCCACAGTGTTAGTGCTCAGTGACACAGGAATGTGTCCTGGGTTTGTAGCGGTCTCACATGTCTGACTGTCCAGCTGCCTCCAGATGCTGATACATTTCACTATAGACGGGGATGATTGACATTCCAATTCCAGAGAACCGCCAGTCCTGAGCTGCTTCTCCGGTTACTGCAGACCCGCGGTCACAGCAGCAGAATAGCGCTTTGTCCTTGGGAACTAGTCGTTTTTCATCTATGGTTATGGAAGTCCTGATTTCGGGTCCATTGGTGCTGCTGGGAATGACGGGCAGACTGACAGCTGCTATCAACGGCATCTTGGTTACACCAGAAAGGGGAATAGTTTAGCTTCTGCTGTTTTTCAGGAGCATTTGTACTGCCCAGGACATATTGGATAACAGCAATTAAAAATGTGTCGCAGCCAAATCCAGACTTTTTTTGGAGGATTTGGGCAAAACCTTTTTGTGGAACCTCCTTCCTTGTCCAGTACATAGCGCCACAGGTTATTGAAATAACAGTCTGAAGCCTACCGTCATTATTAAATAGTAGACAAGTGACTGGCCATAAATAGGAATGTTCTATACCGTAAAGCTACCGGACGCCCGTTCTGTACAGCTCTACAATGAGCGGCCACTTTTGTGCATTTTGTAGGACTTCTATACATAGCGACTGTCCAGCACTCACGCTCAGCAGGTATTGCTCATTGACTGTCACAATCGGGATAGATTCCTTGATGTTCTTCCACTATAGGAATACATTGCACTTTCCTATATAGTTATATGAGCCCTATGCTGTAAATGTTCCATTTTGGTCTCCTTCAAGAACAGCTCTTGGCGTATATTGTAGGCTAACATTTAGCTTTCAGACGTGTGTGTTACATGTTTGACATTCATTCAGCTGATGTCGAGGGGAAAAAAAGGCTTGGGCATGTGCAATCCTTTGTTGTTGAGCCCCAGAAATGTCTAGTGGAAAATGAATCTCTTATCCCCACTGAACATGCGTTTATGAACATGCAAGTGAAATTGATCATGCAAGAATATTGGGGTTGGGAGCAAAATCGGTCATACAAATCTGTGTCCCATGACCGTAGACTCTCATCCAAGATAATTGTGTTAATGACGCTCTGATCAGGGTGTCAACAGAGTGTGATCCGATCTGTCAGATGAGAGAAGATGAGGAACAAAATTTCTCCAACTTCTCCATTGTGTGAGCCTGTGAAATTTGGATTTTACGTGGATTGCATCCGAATGCAGTCCAATGTTTGCTGCACACCCATAGACCTGCATGGGCGAGTCTCATCCAATTGACTTGTCAAAAAACACAAAGTGCTTTAATTTTTTATCATGCTGAATCTGTATGAGTGAAAAAAAAAAGATGATCTGCACTCCCCCGTCACACTGCTCAATATCGTGAGCGATATTGTAAGCGATCACGTGCACGCGCGATCGCTTACAATATCGCTCACATCGCTGGTGAGCTGTCACACAGACAGACTCACCAGCGATGTGGGGCAGCGAAATCGCTGGTAACTATGGTACACATCGGGTTACTAGGCGCCGCGCGGCGCTTAGTAACCCGACGTTTACCATAGATACCATCTCCCAGCATAGGCTCTGCCGCTGGGAGATGGATCATCGTGGTGTCACACACCACGATGATGCAGATTGTTAAATCGTTCATCGCTAGATATGAGCTCCTGCTCTCATATCTGCGATGTCCCGATCAAGCGATTTTACATTGTAAAATCGCTTGATTACATGCAGCGATGCACAAACGATATCGCTTAAGCGATCAAAAAGCAGATCGCTTAAACTATATCATTAGCAATATTGCAGCGTGTGACGGCCGCCTTTGTAACACATTGGTTCGAGTGCTATCTGATAAAATCTGATGGTACTCATCAGATGGTGGTGTGAGCCAACCCTTCAGCTGACAGCTATTGAAGGCATGTGGCCACTTTTAATGATGGCCCCCGAATCAGACAATTGCTGTCCTTGCCACGGTGGGTTGAACAGTTTAGCTAGAACTCCCTATCGTCGGTAGGAAATGTCAGCTCTATCGCTAGAGCCAAATAAATAATTGACAGATATTTACTATCAGAGATTTGTTTAGAATTTTTTCACTCACCATCGATTTAGAACATCTCTCTAAATGTGGTTTATATACCCTTTTTTTTTTTTTTGCTTTATTTTCGTAAATCATTTTGTTAACTCTCTTTTTGCATAAAAAAAAAAATGCTTAAAGAGGACCTGTCGCCTCCCGACAACGACGACCACGACGACCACGACGACCACGACCACGACCACGACGACGACGACCACGACCACGACCACGACCTGGAGCCGGATAGGGGAGGTCTAGTGGCTGGAGCAACCTCTCCTCACAGGGGAATCTCACTCCCCAAGTATAACGTATCCTCCCTTTGACGCCTCCTCCCTGTCAGTCATGGTCTCCCTCGCCTGCTTTATGCATGCTCAGTACACTAAAATCGGATCCGAGGAGACATCAGATGTTTCCTTGGACCCTGCTCCATAGGGCCCCATGTTCAAAACCAGGAATCGGATGTGGCCTAATTGCCATCCGATTTGTCACATCCGATTTTATCCGATTTTTTTAATTTGGATGCAAAAATCAGAGCAGTCTCCGATTTTTGCACCGGAAAGAAATCAGAAAAAATCGGATCGGATGCCATTTAGTGCACATTCGAATCGGCCCGATTCCCATAGGATTACATGGGGGCAAATTCCTATCCGATGCCGATTTTATATCGGACAGCGTCAGATTTCACAAAAATTGTTATGTGAAAGCAGCCTCTTTCCCACTTTGTATGTTTCCCTTGTGTGTTTTCTAGTTGCTAGCCGGGTTGACTAGTGTTCACCCACTCTGATACCTGTATAGTGGTAGTCCAGGGACAGTCAGGGAATGCGTATTCTGGAGGCGACAGTTGCGGAAGCTGTATAGGGATGTTAGGGGAGCCAGGTGTCAGCGCTAGTTGTTCTAGGGGTCACCATCCCCCCCTTTTTTGCCCTTAGCATCAGGGCCTCCTCCTCAAACACCCCCCCCCTCTGGTATAATTGCATGGCTGCTTGAGTGAGGAACACAGGATCAGTTTCTATTTAAGTAGGTGGCTTAGGCTGGTTTCACACTAAGATTTTGTTAATTCCGATGCTGTCCGATTTTTATCGGACAGCTTTGGATCCGATTTAGCCCCCATGTTCTCCAATGGGGATTCTGTCTCATTTTTTTCAGGAGCCAAAATCGGACACTGCTGCATTTGGTATCAGATTAAAAAATAATATGGGAGTTTATGGGAGATCGGATCGGATGGAAAATCGGATTCAATATCTGATCCGATTTTCTGTATTGAGCATGCTCAATATCCTAGACCACTCCCAAAACCTCCCACAGTCCTCCCCCAGCCATTTAAATTGGATCCGATAAAAAAATCGGATCTGATGGCATCCGATGCTGTCCGATTTTCATCGGACAGCATCGGATTTAACAAAGTCGTAGTGTGAAAGTAGCCTTACTAGTGCACATAAATCGCTACAGTAAACCAAACATTAAGTGTACTTCGGCTTTACAGCAAATAAGCGTGACCTATAGTCTGTTAGAAACATATATAACATACAGTCCGTTTCATCCGCGGGTACACCTGCACACTTCACAGAAACATTTTACAACCTACCGTCTGTTCATCTGTGGATTTGCCTGCAAAAGTTTGGATACAACTCTGTCGGAGTGTTCCAGTGAAGGTAAAGCAATCCTTCTTTCATTGACCTTGGTCAGTACCCAACCCCTTTCCCTGATGATACCTTTTTAGGGGTTCCCCTCACATGGTCTCCTAACAGTCATTTGAGGAGCTGCAGCAGGCTCCACACACATGGTGTCCTCGCCGTATGCCGCTTCCAAGCACAGAGAGACCATGTGACCAAACAGTCTCAATATCACATGAGACACACCCATGATGGGAGGTATGAGAGTAGTCAGTCCCACCCAGCACTTCTGACTATTCGGTAAACCTGTCCCTGAATAAATTAACAAAGCTTGTGCAACAACAAGTCCCAGAGTAAACATTCCACGTAAACATCGCAGGGGGGGCTCCACCTCTGTGATGCATACCAGCCATTTACAATATGGCCGTCTCCAACTCACAATAAATAGCTATATACTGTATATCTCTGGTAATAGAATATATATAAAGAGGTTTATGTAATGCATATGGCTATATTTGTTTGCCTCTTCATCTCTACGAAAACTATAAAAAAAAAAAAGGACCTTCCTGACCTATGTGGGATGGGACCTATTTTGGTAGCGATGGCTCTCTGGGTGCGCAGCTTCATTAGCAGACTCCATGGTTTTCCCTCAGACATTATCAGGATTCACCTGCCATTAGCAGGTACATGAATAAATACAACCTGTTACCGGCCCTTGGGGACTGAGGCCGAGGAAGCCTGGTTTACAGGTTCCTGGTACTTAAACTAATTAGGCATCCTCCGGTTATACACCCATTAAGAATAAGCCCTCCGTGTTTCTATGGCAACCGGTTCATTTGTGCAGACAGCGGTTAGAATAAAAGTGTCCCAATGTAGCGCGGTGCGTCTGAGTCACCGGTGTCATCTCGAGTCATAACTCGCGCATCAACCCTCAGACTAGATCATCCCAGCCATGGGCGCAGATGTAAATGAAAAGTACAATTACTCTGAGTCATGTGAATTTAGCCATTAGAAAAGTTATCCATATAAAAACTTTTCTGTGGAAATGAACAAAAAATAATAATTACGGTAAATATAACGTATATGAACTGATAATGGGGGAAAAAAGGACTTGGGTTCTGTTTCTCCTTTCCTCTTCCACCTGCAGATGAGGAGCCTTTATCAACATGACTGGTTCTAAAAAGCATCGTTCTCGTCAGCTCATCTTTCCGTATAAACAAGCCCATACACTGAAGTGCACACAAGCCCATACACTGAAGTGCACACAAGCCCATACACTGAAGTGCACACAAGCCCATACACTGAAGTGCACACAAGCCCATACACTGAAGTGCACACACGACCATACACTGAAGTGCACACAGCAGCTTTGATTCTTGCTGTGTATATACACAACTTGTTGCAGATTTTAGCTTTCAGCAGAATCCTTTCCCTCTCAGACTCTGTGATAGCATGAACTGGACACGAGATAAGTGACACAAACTATAGATTGGTCACTGAATGCTGCCAGGAGGAGATGCTGCAGTACTGCTCACCACACCATCTGCTGTCCCGTCACGTCAGGCCCTGCAGCCGTTGTATACTCCCAACAGATTTTACCCTGTGCAGTGTGAAGCCTGAGGGGAAAATACTGATTTTCTACAAAACAATGAACTTGCCTCGTAATTAAAAATCCACTGTACGCTCCCACTGCTGCCTGACTGTTCCTCTCCATAAATAAGGGATTTGAGAAATCGCTCGTATGTATGTGTATGTGTGTATATATGTATGTGTGTATGTATGTATATATGTATGTATATGTATTTATATTCATTAGTATGGATTTATGAGTGTACATGTGTGTGTATATACATTTATATATTCATATATTATTTTTTTTATGTACACATACAGGTGCATTTCAATGAATTAGAATATCATCAAAGTGAAGTTATTTCAGTAATTCAACACATAAAGTGAAACGCATACTGTTTATTATATAGAGTCATTACAAACTGAGTGATCTATTTCAAGTGTTTGTTAATGTTGATTATTATGGCTTACAGCCAATGAAAACCCTAAGGTCATTATCTCAGAAAATTATGGAAAATTAAAGTAGGGAGGATGAAGGGTGTGAGAGATAAAATATGACCTAAATAGGTATCAGAGGCTTCACCTTGTGTGGTTGTGAGAATCACAACCACTATAAAAGCAGATCACTGCTGCTGCAGTCCCCAGCGTAGTGCATAGAGTAGGGAGGATGAAGGGTTAAAAACCACGCTGACGTATTCCACGAGAGAGGGTGACTGTAATATTCATTTATTAGTCAACGCGTTTCAGGGCTCCCTGGCCCTTTCCTCAGGACAAAATATCCTATTGCCATATTTTAGGACATTTCACAATAAATTGATGTTATATTCACCCTTTGATGGCTGGTGGAATACGGCAGCGCGGTTTTTAACCCTTTGTCTTCCCTACTTTAATTTTCTGAGATAATCACCTGTGGGTTTTCATTGGCTGTAAGCCATGATCATCAACATTACCAGAAATAAACACTTGAAATAGATCCCTCTGTGTGTAATGACTCTATATAATATACTGTATGCATTTCACTTTATTTATTGAATTGCTGAAAAAAACAAAAAACTTTTTTGATGATATACAGGTGCATCTCAATGAATTAGAATATTATAGCAGGTGGAAGAAGTTTTATTAATAATTCTTAAGTGTCAAGTATTTAAAAATTCACGTATTTAAAAATATCACATCACCCGACACGGTGCTCACTCTCTTAACTGAAGCCTGTTGCTACATGGACACACGCATGTGACACGCTCCTGGCGGAGTGCGGCGGACGTGCTGGGTTTCGGAAGACTCACACAAGTGTGACTCGGGCCGCCAGGTCTACAGCCAATCACCCCTATGTGTTGTCAGGTCAATGACGCAAGATAGAGAAGACTGGATCAGGCAAACGCTACTTCTGTAGATTATCTCCAGGAATGATTATTATTAAAATAATAATTTTATAATTGTATAGTACCAACATACTCCGCAGCAATTTTCAATTCATGATGAACCCTATTGTATCTTTGGAGTCATTATAGACCTCAACATTAGCAGATGTGATCCTGACATTTCCAATTACACCTACTGTTTGCCACTAGAGGTCCCTAATATCCAGCAACGTTACTGAGCGGATTTCACTTGTCTTTCTGCTTTAGAGACAAAACAGGTGCATAAAAAGTAACTGGCAAAAAGTAACATGCCTTCTGCAATGTATCCAAATAAGGCCTCATTCAGACAATTTAGGACTTTTTTTTTGCGCTGGATCAAATTTTTTTTTTTTGTACCATCAGTACAACAGTCATTTTATTTTACATCACAAAAAAGCAGTACAACAACGTGTAAAAATACTCTGCTGTAATGAAGAATAGTAAAAAGAAAGTGCTGATAACTAAATACCCTGTTATTGACACTGTTTTTTTTTTTTTTTTTTTTAATACGTTTTTTGCAAAAAATGTACAAAGCCGCTCTACCAAAGTCAAGGTAACCCATATTAGAGCAGTCCCTATCATCTAATGCATTTAAAACCTGATCATGTGCACAATACCTATAGATGCAGACAGGCCAGAGTCCAAAATGGACACGGTGCATTTATTTAGCAAAGATTTAAAACTGTAAAGTAAACTGACAACAATCAAGACACCGCTGACCTCTGTGCTGTCAGCCTTTTTTATTCTGCGCAATTAATTTGCAAAATAAAAAAACAAAAAACGTACATGTTATTAGACTGTAATTGGCATGTGCTGTATCCTACTGAGAAGGTAGTGGGCGACTTTGCCTTGTCACATATCCCCTTGATCACAATTTATAATGTACTATAAATGGGATTGACACAATTTATCATGATCTCCCATTATGTCATGTGTGGCTCCACGTCGCATCCAGTAATGTCCTGCTGTACCAGAATGATATCCTGGTGCGCAAAAGAGACTTTTTAAGGGCGCTGTGTAATTACTTTCACAGGTTAGGACACAAACAGCTTAGGTCCCATACAGATTACTTTTTGCCCAGTCATTTAGGCCACTAAACATGTTTTAATTGGATCTTATTGAGAGATAAAGCCCAAGGTAGTAGTGTTGTTGTTTGTAGCCCAAGGTAGTAGTGTTGTTGTTTGTAGCCCAAGGTAGTAATGTTGTTGTTTGTGTGTTAGTTATTCCTTTCGTTCTGTCTCGGCCTTTATTTTCTACCTTTTCTTGTGGTACACTGATATATTTTGCCTAGATAGTCTCGCGTAACAACTTTTGAAAGGGTGCCAATTTACCGTGTGGGTGACGGATGCGGTGCACTGATGGCATTCAGCACTCGTAGAATTTTAATTTCGTTTAATTGATGCTGAAAACCTCATGATGTGCCCATTAACCTGATCCCAATGTGGTTGTAGCGATTGATCTTTTTCTGTCTTTTGTACCGCTAGCACCACTTTTGTACTCTGGTTGCCTCTGGTATTGCAGCTGAGTTGCATTCGCTTGTCTCAAAGGGATGGTGTGATGCCAATCTCTCCTTGCTTTGCTGTCTCCCTGCCGCAGGGACACTGGTTTACTCACTGCCACGGCCCAGCCACACACCTTCTCTGCCACCTATGAAGTCCTCTGTGGTCTCTCTCTTCTGGGACCTGGCACACTGCATAGGTCTCCTGAGTATGCACCTGAGGGTAAAGCCACACTGGCATCAAACGCGCGCGAGAACATCTCACCTTGATTAACATTGATCCAAGTGCAATCAGTCAGGTCATATTGGCTATTTGTTCTCAGTTAAACTCTGACTGCGTGCAATATCGCAGCTGCGATTGCACGCTTATATTGCTGGAGATATGCCATTGCACAGTTTATGGGTGCAATAATCGCGTTGCACTCGCATGACTCTCGTGCATTAAAATTGCTCCGATCACGCATACACTAGTGTGCTTCTACCCTAAGGGTATGTGCCCACAGGATGGTTGTAGTGCGGTTTTCCAGCGGTTTCCGCCGACGTTTTAACGTTGGTTTTATTTAAATTTATGTTAATCCAAACCAGCGTTTGGATTAACATTGAAACATATGGCAATTGGAAACCGCTGTGCCCGCTGTGCCCACTATGCCGGTTATATTATGCATCTTCATCCAGTTCACCGGTTTTCAGGCGGTTTGTGAAGATTCAGCATGTCAATTTTCAAGTGCGTTTTTAAAGCGGTTAGAGCAAGGAAAGAATCATGACAAAAAAACCGCTATACAACCGCTGAAAAACCGCTGGAAAACCGCTGGACTCTTCAGAGCTCAGGACTGTAAGCTCCAGAAGTTCACCACCGGTTTTCTGACGGTCAGAATGATGCAAGAACCGTCCTGTGGGCACATACCCTAAGGCTTGCGGTTGCACTCCTGCCTTGTATTTAAATTGTCAGCATGCTTTTTCCAGGATGTGCCTTTGGCTGAGAAGCACTGGATCTATCAGGCATCCTCATGTTAGGGAAGGCACCTGATCAACGCTATTAGTCTAGTATGTCTTGCTAGCTAGTTGTCAGGTCCTGTCCCTGTGTCTAACCTTCCCATACTTGTCTGCTCCTGCCAAACCCACAGTACCCACCTTCTCCTGCTTCCCTGTCTGCCCTTGCTAGTTCTAGCCTGCACCTGCCTACTGCAGTGTTCATACCTGTACCCATCCCCTGGGCTACCGGCCTGCCATACTGGAGACTGTGCCTATTATACCAGAGACTGTGCCCTTGTCCTTCCCTGGGTTACCAGCCTGTTTGTTATACCAGACACTATGCCCAAGTCTGTCCCTGCCCTGGGGGTCATCTGCCACCGCTCACTTTGTGGTCCAGTGAGTCCACTTCCCCACGCTCATGTCCATGAGTGTTACAGACATGCTCCTCTGGTTCTTCTGGAGCCCATCTCTCCTCCATCTTCTGGCCTCCAGATTGCTGAGAAGCCATGCGGTTCACTCCAGAATATTGATAGTTAAGATGAGTATTAAAAATCACTCCGTTCTTGAGACCATATAGGAATTTTAACGAGAGCTACACTGTAAAGTTGCATCTCAGCACTTTATTTTGGGAATTACTCAATAAAGGAGTTGTCTAATGTCTGATAATGGTTAAAATAACAGTGTAGGGGATAACTTTTATTGATTTGGGTCTGTTTGTGGTCTCCCTCAGTGGTCTTATCAGGAGTTATAAACTCCAAGAACAAGACTCGGGGCACATACAAAATGAACGCTGTGCTGGATTGTGCTGTATTAGGTCTTCTGATCCAGCTCCATAGACCATGAATGGAGCAGAGGACCTGGTTTATTCTGCACTTCTGCTTCATTAAACATGGACTGTAGAGCTCCCATTCTTGGGGATCATGGTGGACCATAATCAATGAGCAAGATATTCCTTCTACTACCGTGTTTCCCCGAAAGTGGCCCCCGGTCTTACTTTCGGGGGGGGGGGGGGTCTTACATTGGGTGCCCCAGCAGTGTGGCCTACAGGCCCCTCCTGCTGGGACACTGCGGGAGCGGGTCGCATGTCACGTGCGCCCGCTCATTACATATGCACTGTCAATCAGCGACAGGGGGAGCAGTGCATTATACTGTATATATGGGCCCCCTCCTGCTGGCACACTACCCCCCTGTTCTGAGGCCCCCACCGCTGCGCATGACGTCATCGCGACTGCGACCGGCCGGTCACATGATCCGGGAGACAGCCGAGGACAGAGGACGGACGCGCTGGCTGCTGCAAGAAGACCCTGGAGGGTAAGATGTCTGCAGCAGCAGCACCGGTGGGGGCCTCAGAACAGGGGGGTAGTGTGCCAGCAGGAGGGGGCCCATATATACAGTATAATGCACTGCTCCCCCTGTCGCTGATTGACAGGGGGATGCAGTGCATATGTAATGAGCGGGCGCACGTGACGTGCGACCCGCTCCCCCCCTCCGCTAGGGGCCTTACATTGGCCCCCCCGGTTGTAAGGCCTTATAATCGGGGGAGGCCTTGCATTAGCAGGCCCCCCTTTACCCCTAGGCGGCCTTACAATCGGGGGGGCCTTACTTTCGGGGAAACACGGTATGTTATTTTGGGATTGTCTGGAGGAATTGGGGATATTTTGTTATTTTAGTAATATACATATTTTAAAGGGATTTATTTAGTTTCTTTTACGTGAGAACAGATATTGTTGAATCCATGAAACCTAAAATGATTTTGAAGGTGACACTTGATGTAATTTTGTAGTGTTCATGATGGATGTGGCGTGCCGTGTATTGTCTCTACAGCAGAGACCAGAACAATGACACAAAATAATGTACTCAAGGCCAGAAGACTCTTGTGTGCAGCGGGTACAGAGATCCGGCAAAGCTTCACATGGTCGGACTCTGTTTTTTCGTAGCTGCTAAAAATATCTTTCCAGACACATTTCACATTTTCTCTGTGATTTAAACTTTAAATCTGCATTTCTTTAATCCTACAGATGTCTTTAGCCTGGATCTGGGTAGGGACGGAGCATCTCTACATACAATGTAAACCTCTGGCTGAAACAATGGGGACACGTGTCTGGTACTACTGCAGAAAATGTCCTAGTGTAAATCCGGATTTGTAAATGGTGGGTTCTGTAATTGATGCTTGCAGCTATTTTTCTTGGATGTTCACAACCACAGTATTCATCTGCTGCCGCGGCCTCGGCGGTGTACAGAGCCGGTAGCCACAACATTTCTGGCACGTTGCCCTGCATCAGGTTCAGTGTCCCTTTCTCCGGGGTGAGGACCTGTTTTCTGATGTTGTCTATGCACCAAGTTGTTGAACAGACCAAACCAGGCTTCTATTTATTAGCGGCAGTACATGGTATGGCAATATTCTCCCAGTCACCTAAAGGGGACACCGCCACAATACCCTGCACCACCTCTACATAGTGCTGTCTACCTTGAGGTTATCTATCTAAGTACTGAAGGTTTGAGCCCAAGCCCAGCTGATTAGTGAGGGAGTTGGACCCCTGTTATCTAATGTTGGTGAGATTCTAGGAAAAGGTCTCCAATATTCTGATTCTTTTAGATTTAATAGATCTATTCTTGCAGGAGAATCGAAACCTCCCTACTGTGGATCCGCTTCATAGCTTCTATTATAAACCACAGTCATGACACAGAAGCATTCATGGGTATAAACAGTCTAGTGACCCAGAGGGGATCTCCGGGTATAAACAGTCTAGTGACCCAGAGGGGATCTCCTTTCTTTAATGCCTAATTGCAGTATATCACAACAGTGGGACTACATATCAGGAGGTATCTAGTCCTCTAGTAATGTCCTGCTGACGAAATCAGGGTGTCGTCCCCCTCTTCTTTATTCTCTCTCCAATTAAATAACAAAATCCAGTTGACCGATTTTCAATGAAGGCTTATTCCCATTGTATTGTTATCCTCTATCCACAGAATACGTAATATTTCGAATAACGTCCGAGGTGACCCCTTCCAGATATATCAGATTGGGCTGGCTTAAAGCACCACTCTAGTGTTTTTGTTTTTTCTTTAGAGCTGGAGCGGTGCTTTAAGTTGAAGTTCCCTGATCAGTCTTATACTCGCCGTCCGACGTTTTCATCTTTTTTCAGAGTCACTTCGATCTTGCGCCATCTTGTACCCGCAACTTGTGACTGTCCGGAGGTCAAAGGTTGGGTGACGAGCGCTCAGTACAAATCCTACGAGAGCCAGAACGAGGCTCTCCTAGTCTTGCAGGAGTTGTCTGCCGGCGTGCCTCATGAAACGCTGGAGCAGCCGGCCGTTCTCAAACTGCTAGAGATCAACTGGAGCGGAGCCAGTAACAGATGAAGGTGAGTATAAGACCGGGGGCAGGACATTTAGATTTATAGTAACATAGTGGTGAAATGAGAAAAACAGAACGCCGGAGTAGGGCTTTCAATGTGTGTAAGCGAGCCAAAACTCAAATTTAGGGCAGAAATTTGGTGTAAAGTCCAAGAGGCGGCATCAGAAAGAGCAAAGAGTCTAACACGTTCCACAAATCACTATATCCTGCTGCATGATCCATCCTGGCGCTCCGCCCTCCTGCCTTGTGTAAATCCAATATACTGTAAATCTCGGACAATTACTAATCTGCCGCTGGTTATCACTTTAAGGTGTTTTCAGTTCACGTAATATAGCAGTTTCACACATTTTTCAACAAAATACGTGACTTGATCAAGACCTGTGAATGCATGCACACGATCCAGAATAGCAGCGTTTTGGACGTAGCGTCTTACCATTGCGTTGCACAGTCCCAGCACAGTGGAAGATTCCTATAAATCCAATGCTCACCGTGCTTCTCCCCTCCGCGGTGTTATTTCAGCTGCGGTGCGGGTTGCCGGACGTCCGCATTTCAGTAGCCTGTTCATTTCATGCTGCAGTGTTGGAAGTGATCTCCAGCGGGTGAATGCAGGGAGAAGCCATCCTGCACCAGATACGTTTCTTTGGGCCTAAGATAGTTCTGTATGGTCTTCAATACTAAGGGATCTGACATCTGAATAATCAGCTTTTATTAACTCCTGCAGTGATATCCTGCCAGATAAAAACGTTCCATGGATATTGATCGGTTATCAATTTCCCATGCCAGGAGAATTTTTAACTTCTTCTTGTAATCATCCCTGTATCTTTGCAGGAGTGCAGGGGTTAATTGTACTAGCAGAGCAAATTCATTAGTACAGTCACTAATGAGTCCTATGGCATTCATGATTCAGCGCGTATCGGCTTCACAGGTATTACTTCTTTGTTATCTTGTGAGTTTCTCTGTAACCCCATCCGCTCCCCCCAGCCCAATGTTGGCATCTAATCTGACAGCCGAGTGGGCAGCTCGCTTAATATTTAAGTGCATTGTGAATGACAGCGCATCACTGGGCAAAATGATACCTCGAGTGACAGAAGCTGGCGGACTGGGTAACAGAGCCTGTTTTGGCAGCACAATAATGGGGACATTTACTGGAGGAAGGAAAAAGCGTTTAGCAAACATCAGTTGTGTGCAGGATATTGTTCTATGTAGTCCTAAAACTGAGTATTATATGGGTGCAGGGGTTATTTAAAATCGGGCCCTGAATTTTGGGTCCCAAAAGCTCTCTTTGGCCCATATGAAAAGACCACTAAAAGATCTGCAATAATTGAGGGGCCTGTACAAGATTTGGCATTGGGACCCACTAGTTTCAGGTTATGCCACCAAGGGGGGGCCACATACTTATGTACAAAATTTTATTAATTTACTATTATTATTTATTTACCACCATTAATTCCATGGGAGAGTGTGCCACATACAAAATTATAGATCTAGTTTACAGTCAACAAATTAGCAATAACAGACTGGTACAGAGGGGAGAGAACCCTGCCCTTGCGGGCTTACATTTTAAAGGGTAATGGGGAGGAGGTAGAAGGTCGTGGTGAAGTGGCACTGTGGTCATTGCAGGCTGTAAGCTTCCCTGAAGAGATGGGTTTTCAGATTCCGTATGAAGGATCCGAGGGTGGTGGATAATCGGACGTGTTGAGGCGCAGAATTCCAGAGGATGGGGGATATTCAGGAGAAAACTTGGAGGCGATTGTGTGAGGACCGAATAAGTGTGGAGGAGAGGAGGAGGTCTTGGGAGGATCGAAGATTACGTGAGGGAAGATAGTGGGAGATTAGTTCGGAGATATAGGGAGGGGAAAGGTTATGGATGGCTTTGTAGGTCAGTGTTAGTAGCTTGAACTGGATTCGTTGGGGAATTGGAGTCAATGGAGGGATTTGCAGAGGGGAGATACAGGGGAGTAGCGTGGAGACAGGTGGATTAGTCGGGCAGCAGAGTTTAGGACAGACTGGAGAGGTGCAATAGTGGTAGCAGGGAGGCCACAAAGGAGGAGGTTGCAGTAATTGAGGCGGGAGATGACGGCCTGTACAAGAGTGTTAGTAGGTTGAAGACTGAGGAAGGGACGAATTCTGGAAATATTTTTGAGTTGGAGGTGAGAGGAGGTGGCAAAAGTTTGAATGTGCGGTTTGAAGACAGGGATGAGTCAAGAGTTACTCCGAGGCAGCGGATTTCAGTTGCGGGAGAGAGTGTTATGCATTTACCATAAAGCTACCTTTACACGCCGCCACTGCGTGGTAGCAACTGCCTGGCAATGGGGATTTTTGTGCCTGTTGCATTGAAATCGCTACGAAGTGACGGCGTGTAAATTGGGAAAGTGATCGGGTTTCTCGCAGTCGCTTCGGGTACCTGTTTCCGAGCCATGTTCAAAAATCCAAGGCAACACAAAGGCACAATTGCCATGGTTGTGGCGTGTAAATTGGGGACAGGGATGGAATCTGCGTCGCCTAGTGATTTTCCCGGGGCGTGCCTCAGCCTCATGGATACCGCGCCCCATCAGCGATCATTGGTGGGGGCTACTGTGTTACGATTGACTGTTCCTTCACAGGGCGCCATATTTAAAGAGCTGTCCATTCACACTACACAATTGCAATGGCGTCATGTGTTAGCCAGCCTTCCTGCGCAGGCTGGCCAATCATGCTATTGCGTTGTCCAATCAGCGTGTTAGCGTCACGGAATACACAACTCTGTCACGCCTATGTTCTGGCGGCGCTAAAGATGTACGTCCATATTCCTTTGTGGATAGCGGCGTGTGAAGCTGCGACGGTATTCAACAGCAAGTTGTCCGCAGGATCTGTAAGCACTTCTGAGGAACAACGATACCTTGAGTTGACAACGCAATGGCGGCGTGTAGATTCGGTATCGGTGATCGTTGGCAAAAAACGTGCACGTGCGGTTGATACCGGTTGCCAGTGATAGAGGCGGCGTGTAAAGATACCTTAATGGATAGATCGGGTAGGGAAGATACATGACATGGAGGAAAGATCATGAGTTCGGGTTTACCTACATTGAATTTTCGGAAGCGGGAGGTGAAGGAGGATATGGCTGATAGACACTCCGGGATTCTGGACAACAGAGAGGCGACATCTGGGCCTGATTGTCATCAGCATACAGGTGATACTGGAAGCCATGGGACTTTGAGTTGTCCTAGGCCAAGGGTATAGATTGAAAAAAGTAGGGGCCCCAGGACAGAGCCTTGTGGGACTCCAATAGAGAGAGGGCAGGATGAGGAGGTAGTGTGGGAGTGGGAAACGCTAAATGTGCGGTTATAAAGGTAGGACGAGATCCAGGAGAGGGCAGTTTTGCTATAGTATAAACTTATGTCAAAAGTCACTAAGGTAGAAGCAAGTGCAGTGGCTCGGTGGTTGGCACCTTATAGTGACTCGGTGGTTGGCACCGTACGGTGGCTCGGTGGTTGGCAGCACTGGAGTTCTTGGTTCAGATCCCATCAAGGACGACATCGACATCTCCCTGTGTTTGTGTGAGTTTCCTCGGTTTCCGGTTTCATCCCACACTCCATAGACCTGCTGATGGGGAATCTAGATTGTGAGCCCCAATGGGGGACAGTGATGATCCCGTCTGTAAAGCGCTGTGGATTTACTAAAGCTATATAAGGCAGTAGAAGTCGTTTTCTCTGACATTTCTAGAACACACATTGACCTGGGAAGCCACGGCAGCTGTAACTTTACTTTTCCACCTTTCTTCATGTAAATCTGTTACCTGCAGATTTTGGGGTGGATTCGCCATTTTCCCCCGCTATACTGAAAGAGGTAAATCTTTTGAAAATGTTAACTTTTGTAAAATGTATCCATTTGCCTTCTCCTGTTATCCTCTGTGGATTTTGCCACGGGTAATATCTAATACCTACAGCTAACAGGAGTCTTGTGAGCTCAGTGTTATAAAGCTGCGTTTTGGTCCCTCCACCCACCAGGTCTATGTGCTCTCCAAGCAGGGCTTCTATAGCGATTTCGGTGCTATAATGGTTTTGGCAACATTTTCAGAAATGACCAAATAAAACCTGGGAAAAGAAAACTGCAAACTATGAACACCATATATTATCTAAAGGAACACACCAGGGACATAAGTACACATGGACGCCTTTGCATGAAAGTTTTCAGGCTATGTGCACACGCTGAGTATTTGGTGCAGAAATTGTCTGCATCCTCTGGCAGAAAAACACATGTGTGTATTGTGCAGATTTGTTCCACTTGTTTTTCTTAATGAAGACAATAACTGGAAGGGCAGAAAACCGTAGGAATTGTTCACCAAGAATTAACATGATGCAGATTTATTTCTGCACCAAATCTGCCGGGAAAAAATGAGCAATGTGTGTACAGCATGCCAGAATGCTCATTGACTTTACCGGCATAAGGATAGGCATGCAGATTTGTCACAAAGCGGCATCAAAAAACACAGTGTGTGCGCAGTGTCTAAGAAAGGGCTGTCAAATAGTGGAAAAGTACCTGATGAAGGCAAAACGTCTCCTCCTGGGTCGGCGTTACTCCTAAGATGTTGGTGCTGTTGTCTGCCAGTGCCCACATGACATATTGTGTTTCAGCACAGAGATGGGCTGCAGGCCATCCGCGGCCACAGAAGAGTTAGAATAGGTGTGACCTGAACAGTGTGCACAATACCACTTTTAACGGCTTATTCACATGATCGTATTCAGGGGCTGGCTGGCACATTTTGGCCTGGGGGGCAAGCACACAGCAAGTGGCCCATGAGCAGTAAGCTTCAGGGGCAGAGCGGCCTCCAAGAACAACATGATAGATGGTTGGGTGGACCCAAAACTGCTGCTTGACTACTGGACTGGGGGGCATCTGCCCTCCTGCCACCTGGGCCGGCCAGCCAGCCCCTGACTGTATTACAGCTGACTTTTCTGGCCTGTCTTCCATCAGCTATTCCTGACTCAATCCGTAGCCTATATATATTGTGTGTGTGTGTGTGTGTGTGTGTGTGTGTATTTAATATATATTTAAGATTTATCTGAGATTCTTTTTTTTAATTGGAAGTAAAGTTTTTTTTAGCTTTTGCTCTTTGCTTGTGATTATGCAGATGGTGCCTCCACCACAATCAGTGCCATCTGTCTCCATACACGGTGATTACCGCTGGAGTCTCCCGCCTATCAGGTAGGATGCCAGTGTCTTACTAAGAATATCTTCAAGAGGAAAATCTCTTCTGATGAAAAGTAGGCTAAATTCCAGCAGGAAAAATGGAAGAGCCTTTCCTCTCCTCCTTTACATCTCATTCAAACACACTAGTATGAAGAAAATACTAATTAAATGCCAGCGTTCTCATTTGCCTCCACCTATGGTTAGAGACGATTCTTAGTGGGGAAACGTGCGAGGTTCATGTATCCTTTGGGTTTATTGCTCCTTTTTTTTTAACTGAATTGTTTCAATAAACTGTGGTTATATCTATAAGGAAAAGAAGGTATTTTTTGGTGCTGAATTCCTGTGTTTCCTCAACTCAAAAAATAGCCGTTTATTCTTCGATGGCTGATTTCCATCTATTTATGACCAGGGTGTTCATTTTCACTAATATTGTTGCGTTAATTTTTTCTTTCTCCAATGAAAAGAAAAAAAATCTTGGTTTCTTCCACTCACAAAAGGGAGCCTGTCACTGGTTTTGGAGGTTCCAAACCCTGCCCACCACCTTTAACATGATGAAATTGGGGTTCCTGTAAGCCCTTTATATCCCCAGACACCCCCTGCATACCTCCAGAAATCATTTCTTCTGTCTCGTGCCATATGCTTATTTGTTGTATGGGTCATATGGCTGTCTGCATATTGTGGTCATCGCCACCCCGCTCCATCCAACACCGCCCCTGCTGAGTGTGTGCAAGTGGTTGACGTAGGATGTCATCCACACAATATCCAAGCCTTGCACTTGTGCAGTGGCGCCTCACTGTATCCTATTGAAGAGCCAGTGATGCCACTTCACGCACTGTTCAGCTGATGAGAGACAGAAGTCTTGCGCCTGCGCGGTGGAATCACTGTCTCTTCATTAGGGCACAGTGAGATGAGACATGGGAATTGTGTGGAAGGTGTCGCTATGTCATCTTGCACTCAGTCAGGAGGGGCGGTGTTGGCATGGAGCCGGGCTGTGCTGACCGCAATCTACAGACCCCTCTTATGAGCGGGTTGGGTATATGTTTGCCTGTATTCATTTTTACTGATTTTTAGGAGTGTTTCTCTTGATGCCATACTGTGATTCAACTCCCCCCAACCCCTCCTTGTCCTGTAAGAGGGTCTTACAACTGAATTATCTTGGTTATCACGTGAATGTGTCCTTGCATCCTGATGGACCCTTGTTGACATGCCCTGACTTGGCCATTCAAGCTCTCTTCCTGTTTCTCATCGCCCCCTGTAGTGCGGCAATAACCAAGGCACTGACCTGTCTGCCTGTGCCAGGATTGGCTACAGTGAGGTGGTGGGGAGAGGACAAGTCGCGTACTATTGATTCTGTGCGTGGGATGCTGATGCTGAGGCCAGCTCCCTGAAAGAGACTAAAGATACTGTTACATGGTCCAATGTTGAAACGATATCCTTAACGATCTCATGAACGCGCGCTCGTTAGGACATCGTTGGTGAGATGTCATACGTGTAGATATCATGGACGAGGCACCAACTATGCAGCAAGCGGGTATCGTTCGCACAACCCAGCGAATGATGATACTTCATTGCTGAGAATAAGGGAAATCGTTAACGACATCGTTATCGCGGTGTCAGAAAGAAGGAAGCTGCAGGTTGGCTGATCGTTGGTCCTCTGATTTGAGAACGTTCTCAAATCTGGATTCAGTGATCCAACGATTTATCGTATCCATATCCCAGTGTCACACGCAATAAGGTAGTAACGATGTCGCTTGAAGGACTCCAAACCAGTGACGTTTAAGCGATATCGTACCATGTAACGGGGCCTTTAGAGTAGGGCTGGGCGATTAATCGAATTAATTCGATTAATTCGCCCCCTGATGTGGCCACGATTGTTGTTTTATCAACAATCGTGAAATTCGATTTAAAATGGCGGCATTTCCGGTCCGCGTCACCTGGTACTTCCGGTGCACACTGCGGTGCGCTCCGCCTCCTCCCCGGCCGGTGCTGGACAGGCCCGGACACTGGGGGCCGCCGACCTCCGCCTCCTCCCCGGCCGGTGCTGGACAGGCCCGGACACTAGGGGGCCGCCGACCTCCGCCTCCTCCCCGGCCGGTGCTGGACAGGCCCGGACACTGGGGGCCGCCGACCTCCGCCTCCTCCCCGGCCGGTGCTGGACAGGCCCGGACACTGGGGGCCGCCGACCTCCGCCTCCTCCCGGCCGGTGCTGGACAGGCCCGGACACTAGGGGGCCGCCGACCTCCGCCTCCTCCCCGGCCGGTGCTGGACAGGCCCGGACACTAGGGGGCCGCCGACCTCCGCCTCCTCCCCGGCCGGTGCTGGACAGGCCCGGACACTAGGGGGCCGCCGACCTCCGCCTCCTCCCCGGCCAGCGGTGGTTGGCAGCAGAGCGCAGCATGGCTCCGGCGCTTGACAGGCCCGGACACCGGGGGCCGCCGACCTCCGCCCTGGACTGGTGTGAGGAGAACTACGCTGTGTCCTGTGAGTGTACATCGCCGAGTTCTGTGAGTATCCAGTGCACTGTGTGTGTACAGAGTGTGTGCATGGTGTGTACAGAGTGTGTGCATGGTGTGTACAGAGTGTGTGCATGGTGTGTACAGAGTGTGTGCATGGTGTGTGCATGGTGTGTGCATGGTGTGTGCATGGTGTGTGCATGGTGTGTGCATGGTGTGTGCATGGTGTGTGCATGGTGTGTGCAGAGTGTGTGCAGAGTGTGTGCAGGGTGTGTGCATGGTGTGTGCATGGTGTGTGCATGGTGTGTGCATGGTGTGTGCAGAGTGTGTGCATGGTGTGTACAGAGTGTGTGCATGGTGTGTGCATGGTGTGTGCATGGTGTGTGCATGGTGTGTGCATGGTGTGTGCATGGTGTGTGCAGAGTGTGTGCATGGTGTGTACAGAGTGTGTGCATGGTGTGTGCATGGTGTGTGCAGGGTGTGTGCAGGGTGTGTGCACGGTGTATTCTGTATACATATATAAAAAAAAAAATCGAGATTTAAATCGAAAATCGTCCATAGGGTTAAATAAAATCGAGATTTTGATTTTTCCCAAAATCGCCCAGCCCTACTTTAGAGTAATTCTATTTACCTGGATATATACTTCTGGAGTGCTTTCATGGATTTTGGAGTTTTTCATGCAATAAAGGTTCTTGGTCTGTTCACTCATCTCTCGCTCTGTTGATTGTGGGATCCACAGTGTCATTGTCAGAAACCATGATTCCAGCGATGTGTCACTTACTAGTCTGTTAAGTGTTGTTTAGATGAAATCAAAGTTTTATTAAGAGTTGATCACTATACTACTAGTCAACTTGTTGCCATGTAGTCCACACCATATTCTGCCAACAACACTGATTGACAGGTTTCTGGACATTAACAGTGTACATATGAAGCTGCCAATTAGAGGTGTGGGCAGGGTTAAACAGAGCTCAGCATTTAGATAAGTCCGGAGTCCCCCAAGTGTATGGCATCCAATGTAAGCGTATCAGAAGCGTCCTGCTACTGACTATGCCCAGGCTCTGCCCCTAGTGTGATCCAAGTGTCATTCACTGTGGTCCAATTCTATCGCATGCGAGAACTGGAACGCAGGTGAAGAGAAGATGGAAAGCTAAATCTCTCCATCTTCTCCATTGCCTGTCTTGGCATATATTGGACTGCACTCGGATGTCATCACCAGGGCTGTGCGGTTGGTAAGCCAAACAACAGACTCCGACTCCATAACCATGGCTGTTAAGTCAGTAAGCCAGACCTCTGACTCCAACTCCTCAATTTCCCTGAATCTGACTCCATCCAAAATGGGCACCAACTCTGACTCCACAGCCCTGGTCTTCACATGCCCATAGACTTGTGTGGGTGCGTATGAGCTGATTTGCAGAGGCACTTGCAGCATGCTGCCATTATTTCTTAGGCAGAACCAGCATGAGAAAAAAAAAAAACGATCTTCTCTGCCTCATTGAATAACATGGGTCCGGTGCTGTTCGGGATTCCTTGCATTGATACACTCGTGATTGAGGCCTAACTGGTAGATCTGCAGCAGATAAACGGTGATCAACCTGACAGCACGAGAATGAACAAAAGTTGTAGTTTCCAAAAATATATTCCTGACCGTTTATGTTTAGAATAATCTTGGGCGAGGTTTATAACAAGACAAGCAAGCTCTGCATGATTTGTTATACATCACACAGACTGGCCGAAACACCGGCTGAATACAATGCTGCCTTCCGTGATTTGCATCAAATCCTAAATCTGAAAGAAAGTGCAAATTACGGTATATTGAATTACATTAGTATTTTATGTAAATTGACACCATTAAGGATAATTCTTAATATTTTAAAGGGTTCCTGCTCAATCTCACCCCCACCCCCAAAAAAAAAAAAAGATCATCTCTATGGGAAATAACTTTACCTCTCCTCCAATCATGATCTTTGGGACTGCCAGATCTAGTGATCCAGTCTTGGGATTCCTAGTGGATCACATTGGTCTGATGCCCCCTATATATACTGTAGGGGATAGCTTTCAGAGTCCCGTCTTGATTAGTGGGGGTTGCAACTGTTAGACTGTGGTGAATTTAGTTGGTGTCCGTCTCTCGGCCGGCTTAGAGCAGCTCATCGCGCATGCTTTATGGCATCACTTATGTAATGTGCTCCTTCAAGCATGCGCAATGCGCTGCTCGAAGCCGGTCGAGAGACCAAGCTGTACCAACAGCACCAGAACCGTAAATGACACAGGCTGGGCCAGAGAGGAATCTTATTACAGTATCAACCCCATCAGGGCGTCATAAAGGATCGTTCAGGCTGCAAACCAACACGCCCAGGGGACTATTGCTTATAGCCCCCGCTTCATTATCATCCTAATGAGTAAGTGTTAAAACGTTTTATAACAGATTGAAAGCAAGCATTTAGCAGAGAGAGAGAGGGATCTTTATAATGGTAATAGGAAGGTGCAGGGACATGTATTGATAGGTTAGGTGGCTTTTCGGAGGTGACAGATTCCCTTTAAAGGGAATCTGTCAACTTGTTTTTGCTTTCCCATCTGAGAGCAGCATCTGGTAGAGCTACAGACGCTGATTCCAGCGATGTGTCACTTACTGAGCTACTTGCTGTAATTTTGATAAAAATACTGTTTTCTCTGCTGTGGATTTATCAGTTTATAAATGTGCTGGACTACCTGGCAGCAGCCAAGTAGTCCTGTAATGATAATCTCCAGCTGATTCTCATTGACTTTGCTGGAATTAGGATAGGCATACAGATTTTGGTGCAATTTTGACAAAAACACATATAAAGTACTGTGTGCACATAGCTTAAAAGGGAACACTAGGGTGATAACTTTTTTTTTTCTTTTGTACTGTTCCTGTCCTCGTACATGATGAATTAGAGCTGGGCACTACAGTTCTAGGATCTATAGATCGCTAATAAATCATATCTGCTCCTCAGCTCTCCTCTCCCTCAGGGGACAGAGAAATTCAGCCTCGTGCTGCTGCAGAGATGAGGAGGTATTTCAGGTCATGGACCCAGGGGGCTCCAGGATCATCTTACATTCCCGCCTCCTCATACTTCTGTGTGAACAGGGGGCGTGGCTGCTGCCCCATGGTCACACTACAATTGTACACCTGATATACAATCCTATGTAATGTATAAACAGGGGTGTTTCTCCTTCAAACAGCAATCGTGTCATGAAACAGATGTTAATACACACTGTGATCTTCTGCTGTACAATGATATGATGGTGCATAATGTATACTGTCATGTTTCAGGCTAGGAGCATAGGCCAAACACTACATTGACTGATTCAGCACTGCCGTGGTCTCCCCTCCCCCATATCAACTTGGTAGCTTCCTGTTCCCTGAAATGTTAGTACTATGCATGGCTGAATTTCTCAGTTCCCAAAGGGTGGGGTGAGAGCTGAGGAGCAGATATGATTATATTGATTTATAACTGATCTATAGATCCTAGAACTGCAGTGTACAGCTCTGCTTCATCATGTAGAGGGGCAGGGACAGTACAATTTTTTTTTTAATTCCCAGAGTTCCCTTTGAGGCTGTGTGCTGTTGCTACTTTTTTTGCAGCAGAAAATTTATGCACCAAAAAAAGCAGGGTGGACACATACACTACGAATTGTGGTCGGCAGCATGGCTGACTGCACGCTCTCTAATTCTGTGAGCGGAGACGGCTTTGCCTCTGTGGCTTTGGAGGAACGCCTGGCTGGGGCGCTGAAGCTGCTGTATAGCTAAGAGCTTGTAAACACTGGGCTCCCTGGCTAGGAAACCGCCACCTATTGTAGGCTCTGCAGGTGACCGGTCACCTAGGTAACTGCTGGTAAACCATTAGAATTAAAACTCTCTCAGTTCCTAAGAGAATACTTAATAAGCAGTAGATCTGCAGAGTTGCTTGTTTTCCCAGGAACCTCCATGGTGCTCCCCTCCTGCGCCTCCATGGTGTGGCCCTCCATGGTGCGCCTCTCCTGCCCCTCCATGGTGCGCCCCTTTTTCCCCCTCCATGGTGCGCCCCTTTTCCCCCTCCATGGTGCGCCCCTTTTCCCCCTCCATGGTGCGCCCCTTTTCCCCCTCCATGGTGCGCCCCTTTTTGCCCTCCATGGTGCGCCCCTTTTTGCCCTCCATGGTGCGCCCCTTTTTGCCCTCCATGGTGCGCCCCTCCATGGCGCGCCCCCTCCTGCCCCTCCATGGCGCGCCCCCTCCTGCCCCTCCATGGCGCGCCCCTCCTGCCCCTCCACGGCGCGCCCCCTCCTGCCCCTCCACGGCGCGCCCCCTCCTGCCCCTCCACGGTGCGCCCCCTCCTGCCCCTCCACGGCGCGCCCCCTCCTGCCCCTCCATGGCGCGCCCCCTCCTGCCCCTCCATGGCGCGCCCCCTCCTGCCCCTCCATGGCGCGCCCCCTCCTGCCCCTCCATGGCGCGCCCCCTCCTGCCCCTCCATGGCGCGCCCCCTCCTGCCCCTCCATGGCGCGCCCCTCCAGGGGGACAGATGCATTAGGAATGGAGTTTGGTTCTTTGAAAGCAGCACCTTCCAAGATGTATTAATAATTTCCCATGTTTTGAGGCCGCTCCATCCTGCAGCAGACGCCTCATCATTGTGTTATCAGGAGCGGACACCGCTCAGGTTGTCACGACAACCGTTCACCATTCAGAGCTGCTCTGAAAGGTTTGTACCTCAGGCAAATAAGCTCTGGCAGATGCTGAAGCTCCCGACCAATCAGAGGCGAGCTGGAGAGCAATGACATCACAGTTTAATTCTTGGTTTGCAGTTCCCTTCCTGCTCATATTTTATGTCACAGCAGAGGGGCAGCTGCTCCTGCAGGATTAACCCCTACACCGCTGCCGGGGAGATTCCCATCCTCTCCGGACATCCCTTCACACGTCACTGTAGTGTAATCATTCGCTTTATCACCTGTAATTCTGCAGTAATTAGACGACCCAGTAATCTACCAGGCTCTGCGATGGGGAACAGACGTTCAATTAAAGGCCTCACCTACTTAACTGTCTTCTTATGGTTGCAGAAAGCTTTTATCCATAAGGTAGATAGCAAGTTCCCAGACCCAGGGTTATTCCTAGAATAGTAACCTATTCCCCATTGATTAATTACTGATTGCAAAAGGTATGGCTGCAGGATCCCTCAGAGATCCAGAGGATCTGGCTGCAGGATCCCCCCCAGAGATCCAGAGGATCTGGCTGCAGGATCCCCCCCCAGAGATCCAGAGGATCTGGCTGCAGGATCCCCCCCCCCCCCAGAGCTTCGGAGGATCTGGCTGTAGAAACCTATGACTTTTCAAGGATATCCTTCACAATATCGTAGCGTGTGATGGCCCTTTAGGCTACGGGCACATGTTGACTATTTAGTTGCAGAAAATTCTGCAACCAAATCTTCATCTTCTGGCAGGTAAAACGCCCCAAAAACAGAACTTGTTTCTGACTTGGTTTTCCATGCATTTTTCATGCGTTTTAGTGTGAAAAACTGCAACAATTGACGTGATGCACATTTATTTCTGCACCAAATCTGCAATGGGGGAAAAAAAGCCACATGTGCCCAAAATGTCAGGATTCTCATGGACTTTGTTGGCAGCAGGATTTGTGACAAAACTGCACTCAAAAAACGCAATAAATGCGCGCTGTGTGCATAGGGCCTAATGAAATGGAGGAGAGCATGCTCCGCATCTGCCCTATTAACGACAGCTCTGTATAGATCCCAGGTGTCTGAACCCTGTTTACAATTAACTGGGGTCTCGGCAGTCAGACCTTCAGTAACCAGTAGTAACTTTGGTATTTTTGGGGTTGACCATTTCCAGGGGGTTTGTTAGCTGGTTTTTCCTGTGTAATCTGAAAATAGCCTGCTGAAAGGGTTAACACAGATTTCAGCAATCTGTCTTGTATCATAGTGTGCTGATGTTGTTTTTTACCTGCTATATTTTTGTTTTAGCACCAGTAGCTTCTAAATGATGGAACACAGCAGCTCATGAGCCCAAATCCAGCACCATCTCAGTATCTATAGACTTTGCACACAGAGCCTTCTGTGGGTCGGGGCAGCTTTTTCAGCTCTGCTGCATTGCTAAATCTAACAACTTTGATTTTGTTGGAACCGCTGCACCCAATACCGTGATATCATTGGATTCAGTGTCTCTGTCTACATCATGCTTTATCTTCTTTTTAGAGGGATTCCATCAGAACCCCAAGATACACAACTAAAACTCCCTTCCAAATATTTGTTGGTGGCTAGGTTCCTTCATGATTTTCTGGTCATCATAATGGGAGACCCAGACAATGGGGGTTTAGGGCACTGCCCTCCGGAGGTCACACTAGGTACTACAGGTTTGTAGACACCGCCTCCTCCGCTTATAAACCCCTACCGCAGGGAACATCCTCAGTTTTAAACTTAGTGTGCTCGGAGGATCACGCTTTGCTTGCACTTCACTGCACTCTCACTACTTACGTGATGGCGTCTGAAGACAAGGTAATATGGTCCTAGTCGGGACCTGCGACAGCCTCCCCGCTCACCCTTTGTGGCACACGCTGGTGGAGGTACCGGAGGGCCTAGTGCCTGGACACTCTGTGTTCTCCCGGTACGCTGTTGCGCTCCTTTCCATCCCTCTCTGGGGGGCTCTGGAGAGTGGGAGATGGGAGCCTTGCACAGCTCCGCTCCGTCCGAGGCCTCCCTAAATGGTGCTTACAGACCGGACTGGAGCCAGCCCAGTCCGAGGCCTCCCTAAATGGTGCTTACACTCCGGACTGGGCTGAACCCCCGTCCGAGGCCTCCCTAAATGGTGCTTACAGACCGGACCGGCACTGAGGCACTCTGTGTCTCCTGTGTGCCTGGGGGTAGTGTCTGGCACTTTATGTGTCCTGACACTCAGACCGCGCGTTACCCTCGGGTCCGCGGATCTGGCGGTGTACCCTGTGCTGGGGTCACCCTGGCTGACCGCCCTGTGTGTCACAGGGGCTGAGGCCGTAGACTGTGCATGTTTGTATGTGATGACAGTCTGGGTATGTGTGCATGATGATTTCGCACTGTTTTCCCGCGCTGCGGGCTCCAGCACCTCCATTACAGAGGCTGCTTGGAGGAGGAGAGGCAGCCCTTACGGTGACGTCACCGGGGGGCGTGTGCGTGTGCTTCCCGCGTGTTCCCGGCGCCGCCCACGTCTGTGCTGGCGGCGGCCATCTTCTCTCTCACTTCCCGGCTGGGATCTACGGCAGCACGTGTCTGCACTTCAGAGGGAGACCGGAACTCGCGGAGGTCACACACACACACCGCTTCCTCCCACCGCGTTACTGCGGTCGGTAAGCCACCGGGATCCCGGTTTGTTTTGTCTATTGGCCTTGGCCTCAACCCCTACTGTGGATATGTCCTCAGTTAAGAAGCATGCTGCTAAGGCGGCGGATAACACCATTACCTGTGCTACCTGCAAGGGAACTTTGGTGGAGGGGTCCTGCAATAACTGCGGACGCCCAGAAGCCCGGGCTGGCTCAGCTGAGGCAGCGGCAGCTCCGGCGCTATACCCTGAGATTCAGGTAATCCAAGGGCCATGGGAAACGCAGAATAGGATCAATGAATCCCTGCTGTCCCAGATGTCCTCCATGTCGCAGTCACTGGAGGCACTGCATAGGAGACTGGAAAACCCAGCTACTCTTTCCAGTTACCCCCGGGTGTCTCCCTCTTCTGCTGTGAGACCCCCTAAGCGGGCTCGTCGTGAGGATTCACCCGAGCTCCAGGCTCTCTCTGAGGAGGAGCGTTCCTCTGATGGTGAGGAAGATGATGGGGGTTCAAACTTCGGGTCTGTGTCTGTGTCTGAACCTCCAGACGGGGTGGAGGATCTGGTGTCCTCCATCAATGAGACCTTGCGTCTCGTGACTCCCCCTGAAGAGGTTGTCGTGCACCGAAGGAGGTCTATCAATGGCTGCGGCCAGAGGCTAGACCAAGTGGATCCTTCATGGACCACACTAATTTTGGAAGGGTGGTTAGAGCACCCAGGTTACACCCTGGGCGGCGCTACGTCCGCAAACCTAAGGACAATCGCTTCCCCTTCCCCCAGGAGGTGCTTCAGGAATGGTCGCAGTCTCCAAAGGTGGACGCTTCCATGACTAGAATTGCTGCACGCTCCCTTTTCTCTGCCTCTGATAGCTCCTCGCTGAAGGATGCTACTGATAGACAGGTCGAGCAACTCGCCAAGTCTTCCTATGAGGCTGTGGGGTCTTCATTTGCCCCTAATTTTGCCACGGTCTGGACCTTACAAGCGATTACTACCTGCTTGGATGGTATCACTGACCTGGCAAGGTCCAGTCCGGAGGTCCTGGCACTCACTGAGAGAGCAAGGGCCTATGCGGACTACGCCAGGACGGCGTCTCTGGAAACTGCCACTCGCTCAGCTGTGGCTTCGGCCAATGCGATAGCGATCCGCAGATTGTTGTGGCTGCGTCTTTGGGACTCAGATGCCACATCTAAGAAGATTCTGCAGAATCTTCCGTTCTCTGGTGACAGACTCTTTGGCACAGAGCTGGACAAGCTGATCAAGGATTCTGCTGAGTCTAAGATACCGCAGAATAAGCCTAAGCCACGGTATACCGTTAAGAGGAACCCAAAGCAGTGGTCCTTTCGGTCCGGCTCACAGTCATCAGCACCGTCCGCTCGCACGGACCGAGGGGGCAAGCCCGCTTCTCAGTGGCGCTCCAAGAGTCGTCCAAAGAAGCCGGCGGGGGCGGCAACTACCACCCCCAAACCCGTCTCTACATGACTCACTCTTTCATCCTGCCTCCCCACAGGTGGGGGGCCGCTTGTCTCGCTTTCAGGACAAGTGGCTACTTCACGTTCAAGATCAGTGGGTTCGAGACGTAGTCTCGCGAGGTTACAGGATAGAGCTGACGTCAAAACCATTAGCCCGATTCCATCGGTCTGTTCCATCCCCAGAAAAGACTCAGGCTTTTCTCCGGGTGTTGGAGGGACTCCGCAGAGACGGAGTAGTGGTCCCAGTGCCCACGGCAGAGAGGTTCAGGGGTTTTTACTCCAACCTCTTTATTGTCCCAAAGAAGGACGGCTCCTTTCGACCGGTCCTAGACCTAAAATTGTTCAACCGTCACGTGTTGGTGCGGAAGCTCCGCATGGAATCCCTACGTTCCGTTATCGCGGCTCTGTCGCAGGGGGACTTCCTAGCGTCCATCGATATCAGGGACGCTTACCTTCACGTGCCCATTGCACCGGCTCATCAACGCTGGTTACGATTCGCAGTGGGGGACGAACATCTCCAATTTGTGGCCCTACCCTTCAAGGGTTGGCCTCTGCTCCAAGGGTGTTCACGAAGGTGATGGCATCTATGATGGCTCTCCTGCATGTGCAGGGTCACGCCGTCATACCCTATCTGGACGACCTATTGGTCAGGGCGCCATCGGAAGACCTTTGTCGGGTGAGCCTGGAAGCGACCATGAGGTCTCTGGAACAGTTCGGGTGGCTTCTCAATACTCAGAAGTCGACCCTGGTTCCGACCCAGTCATTGACATATCTGGGCATGGATTTCCACACGGACTCAGCCCTGGTGTCTCTACCTCAGGCCAAGCAGCTGGCGATCCACTCAGGAGTACAGCACGTTCTCCTGTCACCTCACTCATCCCTTCGGGAATTGATGAGACTGGTGGGACGCATGGTGGCGGCAATAGAGGCGGTGCCATTTGCACAGTTTCGTCTCCGTCCTCTCCAGCTGGAGATTCTTCGCCGGTGGGACAAGAGAGCGATCTCTCTGAATCGGTTGGTGGCACTATCGCAACCGACCAGGGACTCCCTGCAGTGGTGGCTCCAGCCACGTCACTTGTCACGGGGAAGATCCTTCCTCAAACCTTCTTGGTTAGTGGTGACCACCGACGCCAGTCTGAAGGGCTGGGGCGCGGTGTTCTTACACCACAGGGCTCAAGGCCTCTGGACTCAGGCGGAGTCGACGTTGCAGATCAACGTCCTGGAGATCAAGGCGGTCTATCTGGCGCTCCTGGCGTTTCAGAAATTCCTGGCAGGACGACCCATTCGGGTACAGTCCGACAATGCGACGGCCGTCGCCTACATAAATCATCAGGGAGGGACCAGAAGCGCTCAGGCCCTCGCCGAAGTCCACCGCATCCTATCGTGGGTGGAGGAACACGACTGCTTGATCTCCGCAGTTCACATCCCAGGGGTCGAGAACTGGGAGGCCGACTACCTGAGCCGGCAGGGGATGGACGCCGGAGAGTGGTCCCTGCATCCAGACGTCTTCCGGGACATCTGCAGCAGATGGGGCACTCCGGACGTGGATCTGATGGCCTCAAGGCTGAATCATCAGGTGCCCCAGTACTTGGCGAGATCGTGGGATCCTCAGTCCCTGGGGGCGGATGCTCTGATACTGAGTTGGTCCAGCTTCCAACTGCCGTATGTGTTCCCTCCTCTGGCTCTGATTCCCAGGGTCCTGTGGAAGATCAGGTCGGAGTGCAGGATAGCCATTCTAGTGGCTCCAGATTGGCCCAGGAGGTCCTGGTATCCGGACCTGTGGCAACTGTCAGGCGGACACAGGTGGGCTCTTCCAGAACGCGCAGATTTACTCGCACAAGGCCCATTCTTCCACCTCAATTCCAGGGCCCTCAGATTGACTGCATGGCTCTTGAGGCCTGGCTCCTGACATCTAGGGGTTTCTCCCCTACAGTGGTGGCCACTATGAATCGGGCTAGGAAGCCTGTTTCCAGGAAGATGTACCACCGGACGTGGAAGATCTTTTTTACCTGGTGTGCCTCTGGTGGACGGTCTCCTTGGCCCTTGTCCATCCCGACGTTGTTGGCTTTCTTACAGTCGGGTTTGGAGTTGGGATTATCCCTTGGCTCTTTGAAATGTCAAGTATCAACACTTTCGGTGCTGTTTGACAGGCGATTGGCGCTCCTCCCGAAGGTGCGTCAATTTCTGCAGGGGGTGTCGCGGATGGTTCCGCCCTACAAGAGACCTCTGGACCCTTGGGACCTTAACATGGTCCTGGCGGCATTACAGAAACCGCCGTTTGAGCCGTTGAGAGATGTTTCTCTATCTCGTCTGTCCCAGAAAGTGTCCTTTCTGGTGGCGATTACGTCTCTAAGGAGGGTCTCAGAATTGGCTGCACTATCGTGCAAGTCGCCCTTTTTGGTGGTTCACCAAGACAAGGTGGTGTTGCGCCCACGGCCAGAATTCTTGCCGAAGGTGGTTTCAACTTTTCACCTGAACCAGGAGATTGTTCTCCCATCATTTTGCCCCGCTCCCGTTCATCAGGTGGAGCGCGACCTCCATACTCTGGATCTCGTGAGAGCTGTACGCATTTATGTGTCCAGGACCGCCTCCTTCAGGAGTTCGGATTCCTTATTTGTTCTTACGACAGGTCGCTGTAAGGGGTCCGCGGCTTCGAAGTCAACCTTGGCCAGATGGATTACGGCTTCCATTCAAGAGGCTTACCGGTCATCTGGTTTGCCTCTCCCGGTGGGATTGAAGGCTCACTCTACCAGGGCTGTAGGTGCCTCTTGGGCCTTGCGACATCGAGCGTCTGCTCTACAGGTGTGTCAGGCGGCCACTTGGTCCAGCCTGCACACTTTCTCTAAGCACTATATGGTGCATGCCCATGCCTCTGCGGATGCAAGTCTGGGCAGGCGGGTTCTCCAGGCGGCGGTTGCCCACCTTTGAAGGGAACCATGTGTTATCCGTCTTGTTGAGGAACTCTTCCCGCCCTGGGGTATTGCTTTAGGACATCCCCATTGTCTGGGTCTCCCATTATGATGACCAGAAAAAAGAGAATTTTGTTTACGTACCGTAAATTCTTTTTTCTTTAATCATCAATGGGAGACCCAGCACCCACCCAGTTGTTCCTTTGCATGTTTTGCATTTGTTCTGCTCTCTGTTGAGACAGTGTTTGCCGGGTTGTTGAACCGTCTGTGCACGGCATTCTTCCCGATGTTTCGGGTGTGGTTTATTTTCTCCTCGCAGCTTATGGACCAAACTGAGGATGTTCCCTGCGGTAGGGGTTTATAAGCGGAGGAGGCGGTGTCTACAAACCTGTAGTACCTAGTGTGACCTCCGGAGGGCAGTGCCCTAAACCCCCATTGTCTGGGTCTCCCATTGATGATTAAAGAAAAAAGAATTTACGGTACGTAAACAAAATTCTCTTTTTCTTTTGTCACCTATCTTTATATTTTCATCAGATAGAGGCCAGAGAGTAAATCTAGCTCGGCTCTGGAGTTATGTATGGAGCTGTCAAGGTACAAAACAAACCGTCATCGCAACCATCTAATAGTAAAACACGGCCTTCCCTACGGTGCAAGTATACCATGTAGGAGGAGGGAGACTTGTATGCTCATGTCCTTTGTCGCTCTGTTGTTTTAATACATGCGGTGCTAATTTATAGAGCCTGGTCTTCATGCTATGTAGGACATCTAACCACATTATAATATACAGAATTTTTTTAGCCATTTTAAACCACAAATGCTGCATTAACCCCCCCCCCCTCTCAGCTTTGTCACATCTGTCTTCTAGCAGTGTTCCTCACACTATGGCGGTCACGCCAACTCTCCACTTCTCGTCATCAAGGCTATATAACAAATACAAATCAGATTAAATGTCTCGAACCTGCGTCAGTAACTTTCTGTAATGTATTTGTAACACTTATTATCTCTGACTCTCTCGTTCACCGGTCTCTCTCTCGTTCACCGGTCTCTCTCGTTCACCGGTCTCTCTCTCGTTCACCGGTCTCGGTCTCTCTCGTTCACCGGTCTCGGTCTCTCTCGTTCACCGGTCTCGGTCTCTCTCGTTCACCGGTCTCGGTCTCTCTCGTTCACCGGTCTCGGTCTCTCTCGTTCACCGGTCTCGGTCTCTCTCGTTCACCGGTCTCGGTCTCTCTCGTTCACCGGTCTCGGTCTCTCTCGTTCACCGGTCTCGGTCTCTCTCGTTCACCGTAAGGTATAAGAAGACCTTGGCTCACCTAGTATGTGGTGCTCAAAAAATATGTCACTGGTTTATAGTATAGTTGGCACACACTTAGGAAAAAATTGAGTCCGTTTTGTAGCAGAACACTTCTTTATTTATTTCTGCTTTTTTGCATAAATGGATTACAACAACCCCAACGTTTCGACTTTAAAAGAAGTCTTCTTCAGGGGGAATAAACAGAGATCTACAAGTATTTGACACGACAAAAAGAAATATATTAGAGATACATGTACATTACATATGATAGAGGATACATTCACAAAAGAAAAAATACTCAAAAAGAACATACCTAGGAAACACAATACTCCTAGTTGAGTCAGAACAGAAAAGAAAAAATTCAGGAACCCTGATTCATAAGATGAATCTCGGATTTTGATATATGTACATTGATTCTTTATAGGTCATTCACTAGGTGTAAACAGAGATATATTAGAACACTTCATATATCACAATACGACACTACCACACAATATACCTCAATTGAAGATATAATACAGTGTATCTGATAAAACAATATACCAAATTAGATGCTTTTCCTTTAATGGGGATAAATCAGGGAAGATTCTACAGCCTATGTAGAGAAGGATATCGCCTAGTGAAGACAAAAAACCAATAATGACACCAGAAAGAAAGAGAAAAAGGAAGGGCTGTTCAGGGTAGAGATGGAGGAGAAAAGGTAAAGGGTTCTTTTACCTGAAATGAGTAATATTAGTGTTTTAGGGTACTTACGACCCCATGTGGAGAAATGTCCCTTAACAAGAGGATACAGTTGTAGTCCTAACAGGAAAAGGCAAAATCCACTATCAATGGCAAGGAGTGTATAAAAAAACTACAATTGTCAGATGTATTGTCCTTCATATTAGCTACTTCTGATGAGTTGCAAACATGCTACACAAGGACAAAAAGAAGGAGAAAAAGGACAGAGTCATGCAAAGGTATATATATCAAATTCGGAATCAGCATACCTTATATGGGAGATCTAATCAGTAATGCTGCCCTTCATATGTATTAACCTGTGGGCATAGATGAGCACATATATGAATGAACTAGAAGCGGACATGTTACCTACACAGTCACAAAGACTGTTTCAGGGTCTCAGACTTTACCTTAAACCGGTTGTGGCGTCCTGAGGGCAGAAGGATTAATGACAATGTGAGCCCTTATAAAGCCCCCCTGTGCGGCCTGCACGTGTATGCGGTAATCACCCGCTACTTCCGGTCCGGAGGTAATAGCCGGAAGAACGCGGTACATGATCGGCGTCACTGAGCGTGCGCGCCGACGTCAGACGCTGCGAGCCGCAAGTGACACGCAAGCAACTGAGTTACCTTGCGGTCACTATGGAGACGGCGGGCGCATGCGTGATGGGAAAATAATTATTAGCCAGCTCGGCTCGCATTAGGGGCATCGGAATTGAGAAATAGAAAGCGCAACAAGCGCTGTATACAGCCTAAACTTACCCTGTGCTTAAAAAGCAATGTGTTAGAGGTTTTAAACTGGAAACAAGAGAATTTATAGCAATAATGAGTATATACTGGAGCATTTAGGTAATTCTGGGCCGAGATATACAGTCAAAACAGATAGGTCAATGAAGTGAATATTAGTATTCATAATGCCTCTGGAAAAAGAGAAAAAGAATAAAAAGGAAAAAAAAGGGGAAAATTAGTAAATCATGTGCGCAATCTAGTATAATGAAATTAGATGAAAACATGCATTACAAACCTCAAGTTGTCCAATAAATGATACATATGACTCAAAACATTAGTTACAGGTGGTGTCACAATATTGCAGGAAGTCCCGTTGGTGAAGCCATTCAACGGATAATGGAGTCAATAGTAAATCTCGTATTCTCTATTGAGACCAAGTGGTTCAAGTGTTTGGAGTGTATGTATCCAAAAGGCTTCACGCAACTTGAGCATCCTGACCCTATTGCCTCCCCTCCTGGGCTGAGGAACATGTTCCAACACCTGGAAACGTAACTGACTGACACTATGGCCCCTCTCAACAAAGTGAGCCGGTACCGGTAGCATCGTGTTTTTACATCGTATAGTCGATTTGTGCTTACTTATGCGGTCCCGGATATGCTGGGTGGTTTCCCCAACATATCCGAGACCGCACGGGCACTTTAGAAGATATACAACAAAGCTTGTTTCACATGTATGAAAGCCCTCAATCCTATATCTCCTCCCTGTCCTAGGGTGAAAACATGCATCACCTTTAATGACATGTGAGCACTGTAAACAGTGTAAACAGGGATACGTCCCTTTTCTGGTTGTAGACAACGTTAGTTGTCGCATAGTGCTCTTTGGTGACCCCACATCGGCCCTAACTAGGTGATCCCGTAAGTTGCGAGCCCTCTTATTACAAAAGAGTGGTAAATGTTTAAACTCTGCTACCTCAGGGTAAGCGGTGGATAGTAAAGGCCAATGTTTTAATACCTTTTCTCTAATTGCGTTAAAATAGGGATGATAGGTGGTTACATATGTGAGTCTTACAGACGGCGAGGTATTGGTTGTATCGACGTTACTTGATCGCTGTATTGCTAATTGTTCTGACTCAACTAGGAGTATTGTGTTTCCTAGGTATGTTCTTTTTGAGTATTTTTTCTTTTGTGAATGTATCCTCTATCATATGTAATGTACATGTATCTCTAATATATTTCTTTTTGTTGTGTCAAATACTTGTAGATCTCTGTTTATTCCCCCTGAAGAAGACTTCTTTTAAAGTCGAAACGTTGGGGTTGTTGTAATCCATTTATGCAAAAAAGCATAAATAAATAAAGAAGTGTTCTGCTACAAAACGGACTCAATTTTCTCTCGTTCACCGGTCTCGGTCTCTCTCGTTCACCGGTCTCGGTCTCTCTCTGGTTCACCGGTCTCGGTCTCTCTCTCGTTCACCGGTCTCGGTCTCTCTCTCGTTCACCGGTCTCGGTCTCTCTCTCGTTCACCGGTCTCGGTCTCTCTCTCGTTCACCGGTCTCGGTCTCTCGTTTTCTTTTCTTTGTCCTTCTTTTATTTATTTATTTTTTTTTTTCAAGTGTTTTTCCATCTTCTTGTCTTCTCTGCCTTAAAATAGCAAAGCATTTAGTGCTTCCATTGTCTGCTGTTGGAGGACAAATTGTATTCCTAGAATGATCCCTGCTCTCTCCTCCACATCTGGGAAGAGTATACTTTACTATAATGAAGTTCATATTGCAGATCTTGGCTGTGACTAAAGGGGCAGGACACAGGTTATGTGGGACATGAAGATATGTTGAGATCAGTCTGTACATTAGCAATTTATATCACTACATGTGCTATTTTAGTGAAACTGCGTTAGTATAACACTTCAGACGTCCATACATTAATTAGCTGTAGTATCAAAACACCCCTGACTCACGTGATCTCTACTATCTGTGAGTAATTAGTGCAGAATATAAACACGAGATGCAGCTCCAACCCATTTCCCTTACATTCTGATTCCAATAGGTTTCTCCTGCTCTTACACGCAGGAAGAAGGCTGAGACTGCATCTTACATTAGATATTCTGCACACACCAGTATCATGTGAGATGTATCTCCAGCCTACCTTCCCTAAGCAGGACTGTGCTGCTTTTAAGAGCAGGGAAAACCTATAATAAGTAGGTGACGGGCTGCAGATTTATCTCATTTGATACACTCGATATCCTGCACGCACCATGCGAGATGTAGCTTTAGCCTTTCATTCTTTCCTCCTGCTTGTAAAAGAAGACACCTATCATAAGCAGGAGGCAGGGAAGACACATTGACAGGGCATCACAGGGAAGACACATTGACAGTGCATCACAAAGTGTGCAGGTGAATAGGGGGACAAGCAGTCCTGTGTCACTGGTTTACCAGGTTGATATTCGAGGAATCGTGTTGAACTTGGCAGAGAATCTAGAAATGGCACATCAACTAAAACTAGTATTCACAAGAGCCTACATTATCCTTTTATTAATATGTATCAGGCAAAAATGTCTGTGGTTCTCCTGGAATTCGTCTTATTTAGCATCCGCCTGAGCATTTCTTCCAAGGGCGAGAATAGTAAAGGCAGTCATCGAGGTCTCAAGGTTTGGCTTCCACTGCTGACATCCCATGTCTGACCTGTAATCTGCCAAGAAATTTTACAGTGAATTAATCTGCAGGTTTATGTGCAGCGGGGAATGTTTTGTTACCACAGTGAGCACCTGCGCAAAATTAATATCTTCAGCCGGGTGATCAAGCCTCCTCCTCGGGTAGTCTGTGTGCATGATAAAAATAGCTTATTCAGACAGACTGTATATGTGAAATGTGCCTGTGGGAGATTATACAAAGTATTGCACAGGGAAAATGGCAGTTACCATACCTACCACTCCGAGGAAGTCATTATAGATCCATGGCGGATGAGAAATGAAAGGGGGATCAGACTGGTACTTATGGCGACCTCTTCATTTTCCCATGCACTTTTTATTTCATCTTCTTTTCTGCACAGTGTGGAAGGTATACAATAACTGAAGGTATGACCTATTATTATAACTCGGGGGGCCTTACTCTTGGACCATCTGTTTACTAGAACAAAGACTCAACCACTGATTGACTCTCAGGCGTTATGTCTTCAAAGTTATATTCTCACTTTCTCCTGGATGATGGTGACCTATTCTGTACAATGCAGCACTACAGTAAACCATCTAATATATAAAGTGGAGTTTGTATATGTGTGTCAACATATAGCCCCACCTCCTGTCACAGCCCCATGGATGAATTTGGTTCCCGCCCCACCCCTTCATGGATGTGTGGAGCCCACTGGGACGGGGTACTCTGTAACGGGGGTATCACGGCAGTCCTTGGTCCGGACCGTGTCCCGAGCCCACAATAAAGGTTGGGGGGTATTTACAGGGGCGTTTGTCGTGACGCCACCTATGGGTTATGGTCAGGATGACCACCGCTGATTCAGAACCTCCAGGGATGATGTTTGGCAGCCGGTGATGTAACTGCTCTCGGCGGGCAGAGCCTGGTTCCCCGGGGCAGTGGTAGTAATAGTCTGATTGATGCTGAGTAGGGGTAGTGGTTGAGATGATAGCTGCTTGTGAGGGAACGTAGAGTTTGAGCACAAGGATCACAGACTCACGGTTTTGTAGTTTTCCACGTCTTTACTGCAGATGTTGTTAAGCAGAGTACTGTCCATGGAGTCTGTACCGCGGCCGGGTTGCTCCCACCTTGTCCGGGTCCTCAGCTTCCCTCTCCTGCGCTGTGTGTGTGGCCCTGCTGCCGCTTTAGCTAGGCTGCTGGCCTTGTTTCTCCCCACAGGTACCCACTTGCTAGGCAACTTGAGTCTTTCCTCTGTATTTCTGACCCTGCCGTGTTGCTTCGCTGAGGTACAGTGTAGATATATAACCTCCACTAGTCCGGTGTTTACTGTGCTGCTTGTGTCATTCACAGTTTCGGATCTGGTATCCGGTCTTTGCGCTCCTCCGGGGCGAGTTATGAGGTAACTCAGTCTCCCAGACGTGTTCTCCTGTTTCTATTGACCCTGGCTAGGCCTGGAATTGAGTAGCATACTGTGGAGAAGCCTAAGGCAGCCTCTTTACACCAAAGTCCCTCATCCTCAATTGTCCCAGGAACTGAACTAACTACTTCCGCTCTACATCAGAATATATAGGGAAGCTGCTTTAGCTCCCCCCTTCTGGCCTAGAGGCGCTAGTGTTGTGTGGGGAGTGAACCCTTGTTGATGTTACTGTGGCACATTAACCCCTGGGGTGCCACAGATGAATATGACCCTGCCACCTCTAGTTGATCCCACCCCCCATCATGGATGAATATGGCTCCACCCCCTCCGGTTAGCCTCATCCGCTTCTTTTGTATATGGCTCTGCCTCGTCCAGTTAGCCACACCCCCCTCTTGGATGAATATGGCTCCGCCCCCTCTGGTTAGCCCCATCCGCTTCTTGTTTGAATATGGCTCTGCTCCCTCCATTTAGTCCGGGCAATGCCAGGTTCTACAGCTAGTAGGCTATATAGACAAACTATAGTCTGCAATCTATTGACTGCAGTATACTCTCCTTCAGTGAACATTATATGTAATAAATTGTAAAGTAAGACTTGCATAATATATAATATAGACTGTTTATTATGCACTGCATTGAAAGCCTCTGTACACATTACTATAGTTGTCCAATACCCGTGCGATCAGCTGACAGTCTAATGTACATGGTTATCTCCCGACTCTCCCGTGACAAGGATCCCTCCTGCTGAATTTGAGCAGCTGATCCTTCTGTTGTTCCAGGAGATAATAACATATTTATTCACTTACCTTATATAGCGCTATTAATGCCACAGTGGTTTGCATACCTCAGCAATATCCTCGGAGGTGCGCGGTGGAATTCTGTCCGACATGCAACATGAGCAGTGTGTGAGAGTTCTGTAGGGAGGATCTGCTGCTCTCCAGCTCCCTGCTAATCAGCTCCTGCTGGCGTCCTAAGGTCACAAGTCCTTCCACCTCCTCCTAGGTCAGTAAGCATTTAGGTGACTAAATAAATAAAAGCTTGAGGCCCAGTCACACAACGATATCGTTAGCGAGATTGTTGTAACTGTGACGTTACAACGATCTCTTCAGCGATGTCGTTATGTTTGACACTTTGCAGCCATAAGGCCCCTGCTGTGAGATCGCTGATCGCTGCAAAGTGCTCTGGGTCATTTTTTGATCGTTGGTTTCCCGCTGGTCAGCACGCATCGCTGCGTGTGACAGCGAGAGATCGGTGACCTCACTGGCTGGTAACCTGCTGTTTATCATAGTTACCAGCGTCCGCCCTGCTTACAGGCAGCGCTAAGCAGGGAGGACGCTGGTAACATCGCCTTCAGCGATGTGGGGGTGGCTCCCCATGCTGATCGCTGGGGAGATCTGCCTGTTTGACAGCTCCCCAGCGACCAGGTAACGACGCTCCAGTGATTCCGGCAGGTTGATATCGCTGTCGGGATCACTGGAGCGGGCGTTGTGTCTGACAGGGCCTTTAGTGTTCTGTGCTGAATAATGATCTCCCAGCAATGCAGGGACAAGGAGTGTTAATAGCAAAACGGAGATGCAACCCAGAGCAGCACAGCCAAGGGAGGGAGAAACAAATAATTTTAAAATCTTATATGACCATATTGATTTTTTATCTACCTTCCCTTGCATGTGTTGTTTAATGCAGAGGTCCCCAACTCCAGGCCTCAAGGCCCGCCAACAGTGGAGGTTTCAGGATTTCCTTAGTATTGCACAGGTGCTAATGTGATCATCTGCACAGGTAATGATTCCAAGCCATGTGCAATACTAAGGAGATCCTGAAAACCTGCACTGTTGGTGGGCCTTGAGGCCTGGAGTTGGGGACCTCTGGTTTAATGCATCTCCTTTTTGCTCTGGCCCTGTGTACCACTCATGCCCTGTGTACCACTCATGCGCTGTATTCCTTAAGGCCCCTTTACATGGTGAGACTTTCCAGCGATCCGACATACTTTTATCGCTGGAAAGTCTTTCTGCAGTTGCTGGTGAGCTGTCAAACAGGCAGACTCGTCAGTGACCAGTCAGCAGCGACATCGCTGGTAACCAAGGTAAACACCGGGTAACTAAGCAGAGCGTGTTGCTTAGCTACCCGATATTTACCCTGGTTACCAGTGTCCAGCATCTAATGTGCGGCGCTGGGCATTGGCTGGGAGGTCGCTGATCATTGGTCTCTCGCTGTCACACACAGCGATACATGCTGACCAGCAGGAGACCAAGGACCAAAAAATGGTCCTGAACGATTTGCAGCGATCAGCGACCTCACAGCAGGGGCCTGGTCGCTGTTGCGTGTCATCCACTGCAACATCGCTGGAGAGGTCGCTATTACGTCACACAACCTGTGACGTTTCAGCGACATCGCTAACGATGTTGCAGTGTGTGAAGTACCCCTTACACTCTGTGTACACATGCGCTGTATGCCTCTGGCTCCGTGTTCTTATGTGCTGTATTCCTCAGACTCCGTGTACCGCTCATGCGCTGTATTCCTTGGGCTCCGTGTACCGCTCATACGCTGTATTCTTTAGGCTCTGTGTACTCATGTGTTGTATGCCTCAGGTTCTGTGTGCTCTATGCTGTATTCTTCAGGCTTCGTATATGGCTCATGCGCTGTATTCCTTATGCTCCGTGTACCGCTCATGCGCTGTATTCCTTAGGCTCCGTGTACCCATGTGCTGTGTACCCATGTGCTGTATACCCATGCACTGTGTGCTTCTGGCACGGTGTACCCATGTGCTGTATGCCACAGGCTCCGTGTACCCATATTCTGTATACTTCAGGCTCCATGTACTCATGTACTGTATATAGCTCAGGCTCCATGTATCACTCATGTGCTGTATACCTCAGACCATGTACCACCCATGTGCTGCTTACCTCAGACCGTGTACCACCCATGTACTGCCTACCTCAGGCTATGTGTTCGCTGCTGAAAGCTGTATGCTTACCAGCATGAGATGAAGGAGCACTTTGTAGTTGGCGTCAGCGCAAAAATGCATCCCGGTGCCACAACAGAGGAGCAGCTGCCACAGCGTCTGTAGTATTGTATGTGCCCCCCAGTTATGCATGTGCCCCCAGTACTGTATGTGTGTTGTGTATATCCTCCAATACTGTATGTGCCCACCAATGATGTATTTACCCTCCAGTGCTGGCTTTTCTCCCCAGTACTGCCTGTGCCACCAGAATCTCCTGTGATGTATATCTCCCAGCGTCTCCTGTTATGTATATGCCCCCATGTCTCCAATGATGTATATACAGCAGTCCCAGTGTCTCCTATGTGATGTATAAAATTTAGAAAAATTATTACCACAAACAATTGACTGCGCCCCAGGCTGACATAAACTGGGAAAGGCAGTTGTGAGCAGCAACAAGATCAGTATTGCCCAACATCACAGCCGAACGAAAGAGCAGCAGCTTCATATACCACAGCAAGGGTGAGTTAACAAATTGTTTGGCATAGCTGGGTAAATTTTAAGGGGATAACTTTGTGCGGCCCCGAAGGATGGTAGAAATTTGCAAATGGCCCTCGACAGGAAAAAGGTTCCCCACCTCTGCCATGGGGTCTCACAATTTATATTCCCTATTCCCTATCAGTATGTCTTTGGACTGTAGGAGGAAACCGGAGAACCCGGAGGAAACCACACAAACACAGGGAGAACATACAAACTCCTTGCTGATGTCCTCCTTGGTGGGATTTGAATGAAGGATCCCAGCGCTGCAAGTGGCCGAGCTAACCACTGAGCCGCCGTGCCGCGCCACCCATAGAGATAAGCTGCTTCCACAGGAGTCTTCTAGTGGATCTCCTAAAGAACACTGGAGCACTGTCTCAGCTAAGCATTTCTGTTTGGAAGAGTCAGGGAGGAGGGCTCATGAATTCTTATGGGTTTGGGGATTGTAAAAATAGTCATTTTAATTTACATTTCTTAAAGGGGTGATCCACTAATAGGACAACCCCTTCTGGATGGACTTGTTTCCCCCATGTAAAATAATAAACCCTGTATTCACCTCCCATTCTGCCATTGTTCCAGTGCTGTCTGAAACCATGGTAGTAGTGTACAACCCCTTTTAACTCAATAGTGCATGTGAAAATAAACTTTTATCATCGGAGAAATCTGCTACATTCTTCTTCTGGACTGATCTCTCAATTCATGGGTAAATGTTGTTATACACACATGGTTAATAACCGGGAAGACAGGGCCTATCTCTAGCAACTGCATATGGCTCAACTGATTCCTGTGCAGACTAATTCCTAGCTGCACTGACCCCAATGGCACCAGAGCGAGCTGGAATAACCCTGACCACAAAAGTAGGAGATCACAACTTGGACCTGGCTGTCTAAGAGGCAGCTGAGTGTTCCTTGTAGGAACCAGAGGGAGATGCAGAGGACTAAGATCCAGAATAGGAAAGGTGTGCAGAGATAGAAAAGAACCCAAGGTGATGAAACATGAAATGCACATGCGTAATGGCAAATGTAAAGTTCTTACTGCAAGCAAGAATAGTCTTCTAGTACATATTGGCAGGAGGAAGGAGTAAAAAGGATAGAAGTGATAGCAAAGAGATTAAACTTAGCTGGTCCCTATCCAGCAGGCATAGAATCTTGGCAGTGTGGCTGGAACTCCAAGCAGGATCCACTTCCGAATATAACCAGCACAGCACACCAGTGAGGGGAAGGTATAAATAGGCACACCCGCAATATGATAGGGCTGTAAATGTAAAAGATAATCAACGTGCAGAAAGAGGCAAAACCAACTATGTTTTAATAACCGATTACATAATAGAGGGTCGCCAGATCGAATCCCCAGGCATGACAGTTGTCGTCAATGAATACACTTTCCCATTATTAATAAAGGAGATGACAGTTGGTGCTCAGAAAATTCAGTGGAGAAATGTAACATTCATTCCAGGGGAACTTGCAGCAGAATATCTGTTTTTAGCTCCTCCTTCCTCCATATAATTTTAAAAGCACCACCTGCCATCTCCTATGTAGAGTGAAAGATTAGTCCGGTAGAAGAAAAGGCCTTTAACTTTAATTTTAAATTAGCAATTCTGCAATATATTTTGAGTACTATTAATTTATGAAATCTCAATTAAAATAGAGGTTAAACGCTAACTTTTCTGCAATGCTTGTTCACATGGGCCCTCTACTTCCATATGGAGATCCAGGGAAAAAACTCACCTCTTGTATTGAAACATAGGAGTTATCAAGAGACCTTTTTATCTGAAGATCTACAAATACCCTTTTATGGGGCAGAGTTGTATGGACACTGCTTTGAAGGTGGTATTAGTGGAAACATTAGTGCCCTTTTTGGTCAACTGTTTAAATTTCTATGCGGTGTCCAGAATGAGCACCTAGCTTACCCGCAGCAACAGGGACCATCCTCATAAGGAGTCTTGAAAATCGACAAAACTAAAATCTCTTCTCACGTGCAAGTCTCATGCATCTGGATGTCTATCTTTTCATTATCACAGAGAGTATTGAAGGTTCCTACAGGGCTGTGGAGTCTGAGTCCGTACTCCTTTTGGATGGAGCCAGTCTAATTCTGGGAAATTGAGGAGTCCGAGTTGGATGTTTGGCTTACTGACTTCATAGCACTGGTTATGGAGTTGAAGTCTGTCCATTTTGGAGGAGTTGGAGTCTGAGTAGGATACAGGGAAATTGAAGAGTCGGAGTCTTAAGGTACCTTTTACACGCTTCAATGTCGTCAAGACATTACCAACACTCTCATGGGAGCGCGGTCGTTAGGACATCTTTTTTACATCGTTGGTGAGATGTCACACGTCTAGATATCGTGGACTCTAGATATCGTGGACAACGTACCAACGATCCAGCGAGCAGCTATCGTATGCACAACCTAGCGAACGATCCTTGTTCACTTTTGTGTATAGGAGAAGTCGTGAATGACCTCGTTATCGCGGTGTCACACACAACGATGCAGCAGGTTGGCTGATCGAGGATCGTTTGATTTGATAACGTTCTCAAACCTGCGATCAACGATCCAACAATTTATCCTAGTTGTATCGCTGTGTTACATGCAACGACGTCCTAGCAATGTCGTTTGAACGACTCCAACCTGTGATGTTTGAGCGACATCGTTCACTATCTCGTACCCTGTAACTGGGCCTTTAGTCGGATGTTTGGCTTACGGACTCCACAGACCTGGATTCCTAGAACAATTGCCTCAGTCTTCCAATCCATGATCAGCTCATGTTGAAGTCATCCATCAATTGCGGTGTCATTGCATACTTGCTGTTGATCAGCATGCAGCGTCCATACCAGTGGATGTTATTTGGATATCTTCTGAGCCATTGACCATTTAGAAGTCCCAGTGCCAGCGATGGCCCATCTACAGTTTTCTGCTAATGTTCGCAAAATTCTGCAGAATCAAATAAAAGCTCTTATTATATCCATGAGAGAGAGCTACTTGTTGGCTGTTGAGTCGTTTCCAGGTATCCTCTGGCACTGCCTCTGGTCCAGTGGGGATGCCCATCTTCCAATAATGTACTTCTAAATTGTCTTTTCACATATATTACATTCTGTATAAATAGGTAGTGGCTGAAGCTGGGAGCCGCTCTGTCCGCTGTCCTCCTGAGCCAATATTAATGCACACGGAGGGCGCAAAACCAAAACCGAAAAGCTTAGAAAAGTGAAGTATGTAAATGTTTCTGGAGAGGCGGGAGATAACCTTGTGATTATGGAAGAAGACATTTTCTTGCACTTAGATAAGCTTGGATAGGCTTTGGTTTAATGTCTTTCTTCTACAGATCGAGCCGAGATGCACACAGCAGTGTCTCCCAACCGAGTGCTGTTGCTGTTACATTATTAATAGCAATGGTTTCTCCTAGGAGCATAGACAAAAAAGAACATCTCGCTAGTAGTCGTATCTAGCCTGACTAATATTTCTGTTCATGTTGAAAAAATGGTCAGATGTTGACTTCTGAAATACCTCTAGTTGACACTCGTAAGATTTCTCGCCTCTTGCCATGTGCCAATTAACATATTATTCCCATAGAGCATTGTGAATAAACTGCTCGTCTCCTTAGAGCACCGCTATGGTGAGAGTGGTGGTCTTATCAAAGTCCCCTTGTTTCACTCTTATACTTGTTCTCCGGCATCTTCACCATTTTTCGGCGTCACTCGAGTCTTGCGGCGCCATATCGTGCCCGGCTGGAGATCAGAAGTTACATCTCAAGCGCTCAGCACAGTTCTGAGCTGGAACAAGGCCTTCATCGAGATGTATTAAATAGTGACCTCTATGAAACATTGGAACTGTCGGCAGGTCGCAACGTTCCACAGACCAACCGGAGCAGATCCAACAACAGATGTAGACGGTGAAGGGCGAAAATAAGAGAGCAGGAGACTTTGATTTAAAGTGGCATTACAGCGGTGAAATAAAAAACTAACGATGGAGTAGTTCTTCACTGGGGTCGTCCACTACTAGGACAGCCCCTTATGATTCCACATGTCTCCATCAGGTAACATTAAATGAGTTATCCTCCCGTGCTGGCGCTGTTTCAGCGGTGTCTGTAGTCACAGTTCTAGGGCTCACGTGACGTTGTGACTTTATGCGAGCCCTGCCTCCAAACAACGTCAGCGCCTCTCCCCATGCCTTCAGACCAGGGCTGTAGAGTCAGTGCCCATTTTCGGTTGAGTTGGAGGCGGAGTTCGATGTTTGGCGTACTGACTTCACAGCCATGGTTGTGGAGTCAGTCGTTGGCCATTTTGGTGGAGTTTGAGTCAGATTCAGGGAAATTGAGGACACTGAGTCGAATGTTTGGATTACTGACCCCACAGTCCTGCTTCGGACACTGGAGCAATCAGTAGCTGCAGCATCTCTTCCTGTTCATCAACTCATTTGTCCAAAGGCGGGAAGAGAAGACTGCAGTGATTGGATGCAGGGCTCGCGTGATGTCACGTGAGCCACGGAACCCTGAATACTGACACCACTGGAACAGCGCCAGCACAGGCGGCACGTCTTTAATTTTACCTGGGGGGAATGTGGAATCGGAAGGGGTTGTCCTAGTAGTGGAGAACCCTTTGAACGAACTCAGCAGTTCTGTCCAAGTTAATGGCACAAGCCGCTCTGAGCTATTGGTTTCAGCTATTGTCTGCAGCACTGCCAACGTGACATCACGGCTGCAGACCATAACAGACCCCGGGAGTAGGTGGAGATCCGCTAAACCCTGGAATGGGATGAAAGCACAGATATATCTATATCTATATATATCTATATCTATATATATCTATATCTATATATATCTATATCTATATATATCTATATCTATATATATCTATATCTATATATTCTATATCTATAATAAATATATTATATATATAGAGAGTGGGATAGGGAGGAAAAGGAGGACAGGATGTCAGCGTTAGGACTCATCAACCTGGGTCGCCTTGTCGCGGCTGATGAGCAAACGGACATTGGCCAATGTGCGTACCAAGAACCCAAAAATAAAAAAATAAGATGAGTTTTTTGAAAAAACGTAAGTTTTAAATTTTTCCTCAAATATATACCGCTTGTTAGCATGTTTGCACATTGGTAGTAGCTGAGTGCTGCAGAGAATTTTTCTAGTTTATATATATATATATATATATATATATATATATATATATATATATATATATATATATATAATATATATATATATATATATAAATATATATATATATATATATTTATATATTATAATATAGATATATATATATATATATATATAATATTATATCTATATATATATAGATATATATATATATATAGATATAGATATAGATAATTATATATTATAGATATAGATATATATATATCTATATCTATATCTATATCTATATCTATATCTATATCTATAATAAAGTGTTCTGCCTGCTATTTTAGAATACAATGGATCTTTGTGCGTTTTGCTGCAGAATGTGTTGATGTGTCTGTCTGCAGGGTGGGTGTCTGTCTGTGCAGGGTAAGTGTGCAGGGTGAGTGTCTGTATAGGGTAGGTATCTGCATGGTGTGTGCTGGGTTTCTGTGTAGGGTGAGTGTCTGTAGGGTAGGTGTTTGCAAAGTGGGTGCCTGTAGGGTGTGTAGGGCTGGTGTCTGCAAGGTGGGTGTCTATAGGGTAGATGTCTGCAGGGTAGGTGCCAGCAGGATGATTGTGTCTGTAGGATGTGTGTCTCTGTAGGGTGTTTGTGTAGGGTAGGTGCCAGCAGGATGATTTTGTTGAGTAGTTGTCCATGTAAGGGCCTGTCTACAGGGTGTCTGTGTAGGGTGGCTGTCTGCAGGTTGTCTGTAGGGTGGCTGTCTGCAGGTTGTCTGTAGGGTGGCTGTCTGCAGGTTGTCTGTAGGGTGGCTGTCTGCAGGTTGTCTGTAGGGTGGCTGTCTGCAGGTTGTCTGTAGGGTGGCTGTCTGCAGGTTGTCTGTAGGGTGGCTGTCTGCAGTTGTCTGTAGGGTGGCTGTCTGCAGGTTGTCTGTAGGGTGGCTGTCTGCAGGGTGGCTGTGTAGGGTGGGTGGCTGTCTGCAGGGTGGCTGTCTGCAGGGTGGCTGTCTGCAGGGTGGCTGTCTGCAGGGTGGCTGTCTGCAGGGTGGCTGTCTGCAGGGTGGCTGTGTAGGGTCGGTGTCTGCAGGGTGGCTGTGTAGGGTGGGTGGCTGTCTGCAGGGTGGCTGTCTGCAGGGTGGCTGTCTGCAGGGTGGCTGTCTGCAGGGTGGCTGTCTGCAGGGTGGCTGTCTGCAGGGTGGCTGTGTAGGGTCGGTGTCTGCAGGGTGGCTGTCTGCAGGGTGGCTGTCTGCAGGGTGGCTGTCTGCAGGGTGGTGTCTGCAGGGTGGCTGTGTAGGGTGGGTGTCTGCAGCGTGGGTGTCTGCAGGGTGGGTGTCTGCAGGGTGGGTGTCTGCAGGGTGGTGTCTGCAGGGTGGGTGTCTGCAGGGTGGGTGTCTGCAGGGTGGGTGTCTGCAGGGTGGGTGTCTGCAGGGTGGGTGTCTGCAGGGTGGGTGTCTGCAGGGTGGGTGTCTGCAGGGTGGGTGTCTGCAGGGTGGGTGTCTGCAGGGTGGGTGTCTGCAGGGTGGGTGTCTGCAGGGTGGGTGTCTGCAGGGTGGGTGTCTGCAGGGTGGGTGTCTGCAGGGTGGGTGTCTGCAGGGTGGGTGTCTGCAGGGTCGGTGTCTGCAGGGTCGGTGTCTGCAGGGTCGGTGTCTGCAGGGTCGGTGTCTGCAGGGTCGGTGTCTGCAGGGTGGCTGTGTAGGGTCGGTGTCTGCAGGGTGGCTGTGTAGGGTCGGTGTCTGCAGGGTGGCTGTGTAGGGTCGGTGTCTGCAGGGTGGCTGTGTAGGGTGGGTGTCTGTAGGGTTGGTGTCTGCAGGGTGGCTGTGTAGGGTCGGTGTCTGCAGGGTGGCTGTGTAGGGTCGGTTCTGCAGGGTCGGTGTCTGCAGGGTGGCTGTGTAGGGTCGGTGTCTGCAGGTGGCTGTGTAGGGTCGTGTCTGCAGGGTGGCTGTGTAGGGTCGGTGTCTGCAGGTGGCTGTGTAGGGTGGGTGTCTGTAGGGTTGGTGTCTGCAGGGTGGCTGTGTAGGGTCGGTGTCTGTAGGTGGGTGTCTGCAGGGTGGCTGTGTAGGGTGGGTGTCTGCAGGTGGGTGTCTGCAGGGTGGGTGTCTGCAGGGTGGGTGTCTGCAGGGTGGGTGTCTGCAGGGTGGGTGTCTGCAGGTGGGTGTCTGCAGGGTGGGTGTCTGCAGGGTGGGTGTCTGCAGGGTCGTGTCTGCAGGGTCGGTGTCTGCAGGGTGGGTGTCTGCAGGTGGCTGTGTAGGGTCGTGTCTGTAGGTGGCTGTGTAGGGTCGGTGTCTGCAGGGTGGCTGTGTAGGGTCGGTGTCTGCAGGTGGCTGTGTAGGGTCGGTGTCTGCAGGTGGCTGTGTAGGGTGGGTGTCTGTAGGTTGGTGTCTGCAGGGTGGCTGTGTAGGGTCGGTGTCTGCAGGTGGCTGTGTAGGTCGGTGTCTGCAGGGTCGGTGTCTGCAGGGTGGCTGTGTAGGTCGGTGTCTGCAGGGTGGCTGTGTAGGGTCGGTGTCTGCAGGGTGGCTGTGTAGGTCGGTGTCTGCAGGGTGGCTGTGTAGGTGGTGTCTGTAGGGTTGGTGTCTGCAGGGTGGCTGTGTATGGGTCGTGTCTGTAGGTGGGTGTCTGCAGGGTGGCTGTGTAGGGTCGGTGTCTGCAGGGTGGCTGTGTAGGGTGGGTGTCTGTAGGTTGGTGTCTGCAGGGTGGCTGTGTAGGTCGGTGTCTGTAGGGTTGGTGTCTGCAGGGTGGCTGTGTAGGGTCGGTGTCTGTAGGTGGGTGTCTGCAGGTGGCTGTGTAGGGTCGGTGTCTGCAGGTGGCTGTGTAGGGTCGTGTCTGCAGGTGTGTGGCTGCAGGGTGGCTGTGTAGGGTGGGTGTCTGTAGGTTGGTGTCTGCAGGTGGCTGTGTAGGGTGGGTGGCTGTGTAGGGTGGTGTCTGCAGGGTGGGTGTCTTATGCCTCCCTGGCATTACCCCTGTGGCACACAATGCAGGCTGGTGGTGAAGCATCTCTTTCTATTCTCCTCCCTCTCTTGCTCTGAGGTTTCTCTCCACTTCCTGCTTCGAAACAAAAGCTTTGCCTATCCCAGCCTCCTAGTGCTATTAGTAGTATTATTATCAGCCGCCCGGCAGCCAATCAGGGCTGGAGACAGCTGGTGACATCATGGCTAGGGAACAGCAAGAGGCAGCTGAAGCATCCAAGCCACTAATGTGAGGTCAGGAGCTGGAGGAGGATGGCAGCCTCTCTGCAGATGGACTGATCCGGGGCTTCCCTTCCATCAGGAGCAGGGGCACTGAGGACACAGCATGCCAGGGTGTGTGCCAGGTAATGCCATCCTCTCTATATCCTGGTGCCAGCAATGGCCTGCTCTGCTCTGCTCTCTATTGGTGCAGGCTGCAGAATGGTGTGTGACTGCTCAGCTTGTCCTATAGCATTATGTCATCTGTGGGATGTATAGCTGTATGATATGGATTCTATAGGACGGTACGTTCCCCACATCCGCCTGTGTATGTATTAGGCTGGGGCTGTCTGTCTGCAGGGATGGGGCTTTGTATACCTTGGCTGTGGGATCTGCGTATACCTTGGCAGACGTGTGTCTGTATACAGTATATAGGTATGATGGATGGCACAGGATGGACCCATCAATGGCCCTCAATCTATCAGGGTCCTCCCCGTCTCTGTATATTCATGAGATTTGCTGTATGATTCAGACAAATATTAGGATAAAGAAAAAAAATGGAAGAATGAGGAGAGCTGTGTGCACAAGAGCTTGCAATCAGTGCCATCTGCCGTGTGGCTCTCCGCTGGTGAGGGCAATAAATCCACTTAGCATATATTATCATCTGCCCCTATTGTGCTCCAGTGCAGACACCTGCTCTTCTGCTCCGGTGACTGTGGCGCTCAGTCATAGGCCCCATATGCAGATCCGCCTTTGTCCGAGCCATTGGCTGTGCTGTCATTATACACATGGGCCCCCCTGTCATCAGCCGGACCACTCACATCTCCGCACTGACAATTGTTGTCCTTGGGACAATTCTGACAACTGCGCCTGCTAATCTGCGGGACGTCTTCATGCATACAAATCCTGCAGATGTTCGCAGTCTGGAAGCTTGTAGGATCTATTTAGGACAAACCCATCCATTCTGCTTTCTTTTATTTGGCTGTGATGCTGCGGATGTATTTCACCCCTCCTCTGGTCCTATTAGACACCAACACATCATATTCATCATTCTTCTTCATTTATCAGTCAGTGAGTGTTGAGGGGAAAATGTATGGAAATAGAAAAAAATGTTTGCTTTGGCAGATTTTATTAGAAAAGTCGCCCTATTGGGTCTATTACCTTTCATTATGTCCAGCTCCCAAACCAGCAAGGCCCCCCACCAGATGAGTGTCCATGTAATACAGAGGCTTCACCCTGAGGGGTCAGAGCAAGAGATCCTACTGTTATATGGGTACTCTCATTATCCTCCCGAGAATAGCCTCCCGTCTATATTGTACGTCATTATTGGAGATATGGACAACAGTGGCCCTTATGGGACAACCTCCTTCTGTCTCAGAAATATAATCCTTGGGATGCTTTTCATGCAAATAAAGTATATTTCTATCAACAGATTTTGGAATAATAATAATGTCCACAATTGGATGTGTTTAATAAAAATGTTCCTGTGCTGAGATAATCTTCCCTGCTATGTACTGTGTAATGGATGTGTCTGACCATACAGAGACATGGTCTGATCATACCGCATCACCTGTGCTGAGAGAATCTTATATATGTGTCCCTGCTATGTGCTGTGTAATGGATGTGTCTGACCATACAGAGACATGGTCTGATCATACCACATCTCCTGTGCGGAGATAATCTTATATATGTGTCCCTGCTATGTACTGTGTAATGGCTGTGTCTGACTGTACAGAGACCTGGTCTGATCATACCCCATCTCCTGGGCAGGGGAGGACCTAACAGTATACATACATTGCAGCATGAGATCAGAAATATTTATTTTGTTTTAAAATAATGTTTTCTCAAAGAAAGAGTCATCTGTAATCCTGTGTCATGCAATGTCTGTATTTTCCTTTGTGCCCTCCCGGCCCTTGCATGGCACATAGCAGGTACATAGCAGGGACACATAAAGATGATCTCCGCACAGGAGATGTGGTATGATCAGACCATGTCCCTGTACAGCCAGACACATCCATTACACAGTACATAGCAGGGACACATATATAAGATTATCTCAGCACAGGAGATGTGGTATGATCAGACCATGTCCCTGTACAGCCAGACACATCCATTACATAGTACATAGCAGGGACACATATATAAGATTATCTCAGTACAAGAACAGTTTTTTAAACATCCAATAGTGGAAATTATTATTATTCCAAGATCTATAGCCCCATATATATCCTGCATTCTAGGTTTAATACACATCCCCCAGCTGTCCTTCCATTTAGAGATATACCGTATACTCAAAAGCCGCGTCACACGCTAGGATCTCGTTAACGATATTGTTGAAACGTCACTGATTTGTGATTGTTCAGACGATATCGATTGTGCGTCGTTGAATGTAAACGAACGATGTTGGAACGATAAATCGTTGGATCGTTCAGCAAAAATGTGAGATCCGGACCTCAAATCTATCGTTCGTCGTCCAATTAATGTCCTGGGAAGCCGCAGCATCGTTCAGTGTGACACCTTTTTGAACGATGTTGTTCACAATTCTCCTATTCCTGCCGCTTTATAACATTGTTCAATCGTTCTTCTCCAAGTAGCTGGAGCGTTGCCAAATTTAAGATCGTTAACAATATCCTTGCATGTAACAACGCACTAATGATGTCGGAAGGATCGTGGTCACGTGACCTAGCTAACGATCTCGTTCACCTATATCCTAGCGTGTGAAGCGGCCTTCAGGGATGAACATATAATTGGTGCAACTGTGCCTGTCGCACAAGGGCCCAAGAGGTGAAGGGGCCACTTCTACCTCCAAAGCAGGTAACATTGTGCATTAGGGTTAGGTATTGGGCTGCAGAGGGCCCATGTATTGTTCTTGCACAGGGGCCCTTCCTGCCCACCAGTGAATACATGTCTACATCTGTGCTGCCCTTATCCCACTTCCCAGATACTAATCATTAATAGATTTCTCTCCTTATTGTGTCACCTAGGTTGTTATAATCATCACTCATAAATGTGCTACAAGCTCTTCCAAGCCTGTAAAGGCTGATAACAGGGAACAATAGACTGAAACTTCCCAGCTAACCTAGAGAAGGTAGACATTGTCAAATGTCGTTCTTTAAATGTGGTTTGTTCTGTAAACGATCCAGTAGTAATCTCCTTTTTATATTGGTGCTAGTGGCTGTGATATTTGGGGGTGACTGGGTGGAATGAGTATTTTATAACTCCATTTGGTTAAATTAGTTGATGCCCAAAACTTTGACAATCCATAAAAATGAAGCCAGGGTCATTTCCACTGTGGTGGTGTCTACCATGAGGATGATGCTGTACCACCAGGGTGTTCTCAGCGATGCTCCTTACCATCTGGGTGCTGCTTGGTAAGAATCATTTGCACTGTGCAGATAAGGCCCCTATCACATTGGCGTGCATCTGCCGCCTAACGGCCGCACTTGCTGCACACCTCATGCATTGTCTATGTTGCTTGCGGTCAGGTGCGGCAAGTGTGGTTTTACCAGTTGCGGTACTTGTACTCAGTCAGCAGCGTTTTTTTTTATTCGCGGCCACAACCAGCAATGCCGCACTTGCCGCAAAGCCCCATAGGCAATGCATCGGTGACGCAAGGGTGGCTGTTAGGCGAAAGATGCGGCAGATGCGGTAAATCTGCTGGATCTGCCGCATTTTCAGAAAAACATCTATGTGAACGGGGCCTAACACATACACTTGGGCTGATGATGACCAGGATGCAGTGATTGATTGGAGATCACAATGGTCCTGTATCTGTACAGTGGGAAAGCCTTAGATCCTGTGCACACAGTGCGTTTTTTAATGATTTTTTTTTCGCAGATTTGTCACAAAACTGCATGCAAACCCTTATGCCACCAAAGTCATTCTTTGTGCACATATTGCTTATTTCCCCCATGCGGATTTGGTGCAGAAATAAATGTGCAGCACTTCAATTCTTGCAGCGTTTCTCCACCCCAGAACGCATGAAAAACGCAAGGAAAAACCACCTGCTAAAAAGACGTGAAAAATGCATTTAGTGTTTGGAGTTTTTCTGCCAGGTGATATAGATTTGGTGTAGAAATTTCTGCAACCAAATACTCCACATGCGCTCACAGCCTTACAGATGCATCTTATTCCTTGGTGGTCATCCGACATTTACTGGGCTTTGTCACAAAATAGGCAGCCCTTCTGTGTGTAGACAATACATGAACAGGTAATGCCAGACAACAGTGTGGAGCCCACTGGGACAGGGTACTCTGTACTGGACCAAGGTATCTCAGGGGATATCACGGCGGTCTTGGTCCGGACCGTGTCCCGGGTTCCGCAAGTAAATGCGGGGTATTTACAGGGGACTTTGTCGTCACACCACCCACAACCTGTCAGGGCGACCACCGCTGCTGCAGAACCTCCGGGGATGATGTTTGGCAGTCAGTGATGTAACGGCTCTCCGCGGGCAGAGCCTGGTTCCCCGGGGCAGTGGTGATAATAGTCTATAGATGGATGCAGGGCAGGGGTGGTAGTAGAGATGACAGTTTGTGAAGGAACGCAGGATTTGAGTACAAGGATCACATAAACTCGCGGTTTTGAAGTTTTCCAAGTCTTTACTGCAGATGATGTTGTTAGCAGAGTACTGCCACGGAGTCTGTACCGGGGTCGGGTTGCTCCCACCCTGTCCGGGTCCTCAGCTTCCCTCTCCTGCGCTGTGTGTGTGGCCCTGCTGCTGCTTCAGCTAGGCTGCTGGCCTGTCTCTCCTCACAGGTACCCCCTTTGCTAGGCAACTTGAGTCTTTCCTCTGTATTTCTGACCCCGCCGTGTTGCTTCGCTGAGGTACAGTGTAGATATATAATCTCCACTAGTCCGGTGTTTACTGTGCTGCGTGAGTCAGTCACCGTTTTGCATCCGGTATCTCGTCTCTGTGCTCCTCCGGGGCGAGTTATGAGGTAACGCCGTCTCCCAGATGTGTTCTCCTGTTTCTCTTACTCCTTCCCTCAGACCCTGGCTAGTCCTGGAAGTGGGTAGCAGGCTGTGGAGAGGCCTAAGGCAGCCCCTTTACACCACCAGTCTTTCTTCCTCAGTCCTCCCAGGAACTAAACTAACTCCAACTGTCTGTCACTGCCACTCTGAGGTAAACAGCACTAGCTCCTCCCACCACTCTGCTCTTCCCACTTCCTCTCCACACCAGAATATATAGGGAAGCAGCTTTAGCTCCCAGTTCTGGCTAGGAGCCGCTAGTGCAGTGTTGTGGGTTGTGTGGGGAGTTAACCCTTTGTGGAGTTACTGTGGCACATTAACCCCTGGGGTGCCACAACAGCTATTGGTACCGGTGATATGGTCAGTTGCTTCCTGCTGTGAGCTGATTCTTGGTGGTCTGAAGGAGCACTCCACTGCCTTGTATTCTGCAATATTCAGACCTCTGTCGCTGCTTCTGATCTTTGTTGGCAGGCTGCAGCCCATCACTGGGTTCAGCCTCTCTGCTGGTGTACTTGGCACACATTGAGGAGCCTCAGTGATTAGCTGCAGCAGTCAGGTGTACTCTACCAGTGACTTCAGCATGGGCACACACTGGGGCAGAGGCAGCGCTGGACCTGAGGTGGGTGAGTATACCTGTGTTTATTTTCTACACTGCAACCCTAAAACTTTTTTCCTCCCAGGCAAAACCCTTAAAAGGAGTTTTTCACAAACAAAGTTTATTTTAAACAATAGATCTTGGAATAATAATGATTTCCACAATTGGATGTGATTAATAAAATGTTTCCTGTGCTGTGTAATGGATGTGTCTGACCCTACAGGGACATGATCTGATCATACCACATCTCCTGGGCAGGAGAGGACGTAAGAGTATACATACGTTGTAGCATGTGATCGCAAATAATTATTTCTTTTGTTTTTAAATAATCTTTTATTTCAAAGAAAGAATCATCTGTGATCCCATCATGTCTGTATATTATTTTGTGTCCTCCCCGACCCAGGAGATGTGGTATGATCAGACCATGTCCCTGTACGGTCAGACACCATCCATTACACAGTACATAGCAGGGACAACATATATAAGATAAATCTCAGCGCGCAAGGAACCTTTTTTTTTAAGCATCCAATTATGGAAATTATTATCTTAAGGTCTATTGATTAATTAATAGAATGGTGTTCATGGGATAACTCCTCTAATGAATATATACTGTATGTTCTGGGGGAAAAAAATATACCGGACACCTGATTATAAGCCAATAGCATGCATCAGGATTGGATCTGTAATGGCTGTTCTAAATGGAAGCTTTGGCTCCTGTGTGAATGTGGTGAAAAAAATGCAGATTAATAAAAATTACGTAAATAAAATGAGTGGAAGCCTGCCCTCCCTTTTATTAGTATGATGTCTGGTCATTGTCAAGACATCACAAAGCCACTGATATGACTGATTGGATTAATTTAACATTTTACGTGTAATGTATTTTAACCCTTTGTATTTTTAAATATTAGAAGAATCTATATATGTATAATATAATAGAATATTTATTCCTATAATTTAATTAACCCTTGTATGTTAAGTTCCAGGCTCCACTGACAATAAGGATTTGCTTCCCCTAAGTAACATTGTTCTCCTGCAATAGTGACCTGGCGTGTGCGGGCAGCGAGGCGAGGTTGTCTGCAGTGTGTAGATGCCAGGCTGTATTTATCAGAGGCAGCCGGCCACGGTGTCAGCTTAACGCAGCCGCTGCGAGTCCTGCACAGCGCAGACATTCAGAGCCAGCTCCGCCATTGTGTCCAATAAAATCCCCTAAGTCACATTATCTGCCGGCATCCATGCAGAGGTCTCCTCCTAAACCCAAGGAGGAAGCCATGTCTGTGCTCACCAAACTGGCAATCAATGGCTGATCCGGTATGTTTCTGCCAAGAGTCGCTCTTCACATGATACAAAAAGTCAATGTTTTTTCAGTAGCGGGTCTTCATTGTAGTGTGACGGTAATTAAAGCCTAAACATTGAGCGAACTCCATTATTCCACTTACCTTCTTGTCACATGTACAGGGGTGTAAGGCCGATATCGTGCAGGGTCTGTTGTGGGATCTTATAAGGAAGAGTTACTCTAGGTGTCTGGGCCCCTACCGGTGATGCCAGAGCCAACATCACTGACGCCACGTGTTATCTGAGTTTGCGTTAATAACGTCTATGTGAAAATTTGCAACTATTGGAACATAGTGCAATATTTATCAATACCGCTTAATTCTTATACAGTGCAAACTACAACTAGACAGTCTTGCACTTCTCCAATGTGTATATGTGCGTGTGTATGTGTATGTATGTATATGTGTAATATATGTTATATATATGTTGTGTGTATATATACCGAGTGTGTTATGCCATATATGTCATATTATTTGTGCTGTGTGTGTGTGTGTTGTGGTGTGTATCATATATGTCTATGTGTTGTGTGTGTGTGTATACATATATGTCCATATGTGATTGTGTGTGTGTGTATACCATATATGTCCATATGTGTTTTGTGTGTATATATACCGTTATGTTGTGTATATATACCGTATGTGTGTGTGTATACCATATATGTCCATATATATGTGTGTATATATACCGTAGTGTGTGTGTGTGTGTATGTATATACCGCATGTGTGTGTATTTTGTTTAAATCTCACTCCAAACATATCACTAAGGCCCCTTTCACACTAGCTATTTTGTCCAGGTCCGCTGGATCTGGACAAAAAAAACAGCATCTGCCGAGGGTCCCGCCTAACAGCCGCACTTGTGGCAAGCCCCATACATTGTCTAAGAGACTTGCAGTAAGGTGCGCAGATGCGGTTGCGGCAGGGGCGACCACGAAAAAAAAAAAAAAAAACGTGGTCAGCAGCATTTTTTTTCGCAGCCGGAACCGCACCTGCCGCACCTTACCGCAAGCCCCTTAGATAATGCATGGGGGTCGCCGTAAGTGCGGCCATTAGACGCAGATGCGGTAAATGTGAAGCATCTGCCGCATTTTGTCGAAAAACGCCAATGTGAAAGGGCCCTAATGCATGTTCCCTGTCTGTCTGTAGTAAAATACTTGCTGCTCGCTATCTTTTGCTGTTCTTAGCTCCACCCCAGTGGTCTTCTGCTCGTTCTGACCTGCCAGACTGTTGTACGGGGCCGTCTGGATGACGCATCTCAATGTTAGAATTTGAGAGCCAGAACGAGGCCCTGATGGCCTTATATTTAGCAGGGCTGTGGAGTCAGTCATAGGAGTTGGTGTCCGTTTTGGGTTGAGTCAGTCCACATTCAGAGAAATTAAGGATCGGAGTGGATTTTAGCTTACTGACCTTTACAACCATGGTTGTGGAGTTAGCTGGTAAATTCTGGTCAGTCAGGAGCTGATGGCTAGACACCGTGAGCTGGAGGCAGACCAACCTGTCAGGAGTCCAGGATAGTCCAGTCTGGTAGACTGCCTGTCGGATGGAGCGCAACTCATATTACCACATGTAGTATAATGGCATGTCTGATGGGCGCACAAACATTAAATAATCGAGCACTCTTCTGGGAATTCTTATGGAGAAATACTTGAGTTCCCCTTTTATTACCATTATCGTCTGTCCTCCAGTCGCGCCCCTGAGCCTGGTGGTGCTTGCTCATTACAGCTCTCAAAAAAAAATGTAAATTTAAATCTAGCGTTCCTTTCTCTCTTTATGGCACTTATCGACGGGTTTGATTACAATTTTGTTAGATCGGACTTGCACAGACTCCACAATACCTGCAGAAATAGAGTATTGTAGTGTTTACAGGAAACACTCAGCATTTATAAATCTGTGGCCGTGGCTGCTTGACCGTGGTGCCCACAGTGTAACGCAGCCGGCATCTACTGCCTCCTGAGCACCCTCCACGTCTGAGGGAAGCCTGGGCAGCAGCTCATTTCTTCCGGGTGTCCGTTTGGTCTGAAGTCAGTGAGAGTGAAGCAGCCACTGATTGTCTGCAGGGCTCACATAACCTCCTGTCACCTGAGACCCGGCTCTGTCTGACATTGATGGAACAGTGCCGGCATCGGGGAGGAGTATTGGAGGTCTTTATTTTACATGGGCAAGTCACTATTTTAGGTGGGGTTGTCTGAGTAGTGGACGTCACCTTTGATACAGTTTTATAATATTATCTGTAAGCGCTATGGAATTAATAGCACTATATAAATGAATAAATATTATATTATTATTATTATCTGTATGAACAGAACAATTTATTCCTGCATTTGTGGAGATCTAGAATAATACCGTTACCGTTCTTGGTCATGTGGAGCTGCAGTGTCGGCTTGGATAACTTACTGATTAATTTTCAGTAGGAATAACCAAGCATTAGCACAAGGCTGATCTAAGAGAAATCTCTCCAAAATGGCTAGTGTATGGGGAATACAATAACTTCCTACAACAGAGCTGTCATGGGATCGCACAGAACTTGTTATAGCCCCATAGATCTATTGGGATCCAGCAGAGAGAATATAATATATTTTTTTCGGTACTGACTGATAACTATTGTGCAGTAACATTTTTATTGTCGTCAGAATGAGGCTGAGGAGGGGAGTGGGCCGGTGAGGCTGAGGAGGGGAGTGGGCCGGTGAGGCTGAGGAGGGGAGTGGGCCGGTGAGGCTGAGGAGGGAGTGGGCCCGATGAGGCTGAGGAGGGGAGTGGGCCCGATGAGGCTGAGGAGGGGAGTGGGCCCGATGAGGCTGAGGAGGGGAGTGGGCCGGTGAGGCTGAGGAGGGGAGTGGGCCGGTGAGGCTGAGGATGGGAGTGGGCCGGTGAGGCTGAGGAGGGGAGTGGGCCCGATGAGGCTGAGGAGGGGAGTGGGCCCGATGAGGCTGAGGGGGGAGTGGGCCCGATGAGGCTGAGGAGGGGAGTGGGCCCGATGAGGCTGAGGAGGGGAGTGGGGCCCGATGAGGCTGAGGAGGGGAGTGGGCCCGATGATATGACCAGTTTGGCTCGTGAAATTGCTTACTTTCCTCCAATAACCCGCTACATATCTGACCTACCCAATATGCGGCTCCCATTAGTTATCTGAACCTGGCTTCTGCTTTGTATCATTACGTCAGATTATAGAAAAGAATGTAACACTTTTTTTCAAGATTTCCATTAAATGCAAACTTTCTTAGGCCAAGTTGATATGTTCGTATTTGTCGAGACTGTTCACTACTGCAATGTGGTTGGCATCGGTGTGCTTGACCATTCTCGTCAACCCATGAATTCATTTATAGGGATTGGAGTTTGGTCTACAAATCGGATGCTGTCGTGTTTTTTTTTTTTATTTTGCACTCCTGGTCCACAACAAAGTGTGAATGAATGTACCCATACTCTATAATGTGTCCTTGTGCTATCCGTTAAACGATTGCACACGAATGGCCGTGCACAGCCTTTAGGTTGATAGGTGGGTAAGGCATCCAGAGCCGGTCATGCCGTTAGTGTGCCAGTGTATGCAGCTGCATCCGATCACCTTTATCTCTTGGCTCCATTTCCTTATACGCTGTAATCTTATGTGCTGTCACTAATCTGACCAACGTATTACTAAGTACATAGAGAAAGGCAGCACATTCTGGCTGATGGGTCCACACACACGGCTATACAGAGAAGTGAAAGATAGACGCCATTCACACCTGTGAGTTTCTCCTATGCGTTAAATCTGACTTTGCACACAATTGGCCTCCAGAAAAGACTGAGCTCAACCTCATTGATATGAGCAGATTTGTCGTACATACATATTTTGTTTAATATGGATTGAGCCCTAATTACACCAATGCAGCTATTGAATGGATTTATTTATTTTTTTTTCCAACTTCCATTTTTCCTAAACAGTGTGTGCGATTTTGAAGATATAATGTGGCCATTAAGGTATTATGGGGAAATCCTGAAATCCAGATTTATCAGTAGTTTGGATATTTTATTTTTTATTGATGTTAATTTTCTATTTGTCAAAAATGTATCCATATTTACCAGTAGGAGAAAAAAAATGTATCCATATTTACCAGTAGGAAAAAAATACCAATGAATGAAATCCGGATGCAAAAACTGATCAGACAGGCTTGTGTGAAACGGTCATTTAGTCCGAATCATAGGGGAAATTGGCTTGTGAGAACAACGGACAGCATACAGAAATGTCAGCTCTCAGCTGTGCCGCCTCTGTGCGCTGTGTTGCGCCTCCCTCTGTGGTGCGCTGTGTTGCGCCTCCCTCTGTGGTGCGCTGTGTTGCGCCTCCCTCTGTGGTGCGCTGTGTTGCGCCTCCCTCTGTGGTGCGCTGTGTGTTGCGCCCCTCTGTGGTGCGCTGTGTTGCGCCTCCCCCTGTGGTGCGCTGATGTCGCGCCGCCCCCTGTGGTGCGCTGATGTCGCGCCGCCCCCTGTGGTGCGCTGATGTCGCGCCGCCCCGTGGTGCTGATGTCGCGCCGCCCCTGTGTGCGCTGATGTGCGCCGCCCCTGTGGTGCGCTGAATGTCGCGCCGCCCCCTGTGTGCGCTGATGTCGCGCCGCCCCCTGTGGTGCGCTGAATGTCGCGCCGCCTCCCTGTGGTGCGCTGATGTCTCCTGTCCAGGCTGCTCGAATGCTGGCGGCCAATTGGGGAGTTGGACCTATGTGTTTCTTTTTTTTTTTGTTTTTTTTTTAATTTTAACTTTCTTCCTCTGACAGGGATGGTTAAAAAAAAAAAAAAAAAAAAAAAAAAAAGTTTTAAAATCACTTCCAGGCACTGGTGAAAATCAGTGACTTTATTTGCATTTGAGGATGGTGATTAACGCTGCTTCAACTTAAAGGGAACCTGTCACCAGGTATTTGCAACCGAATCTGAGAATAGCATAATATAGGACCCAAGATCCTGATTCCAGCGATGTGTCACACTGGGCTACTCAGTGTAGTTTTGATAAAATCACTGTTTAATCATCTGGAGATTATCATTAGCAGTCTATTTGGCCTGCTGCCAGGTAGTCTGGCATATTCACAGACTGCTAAATCTGCAACAAAGAAAACACTCATTTTATCAAAAGCAGCTCAGTAAGTGACACATTGCTGGAATCAGGGTCTCTATTTCTACGTTATGCTGCTCTCAGATGGGATGGCAAAAACCTGGTGACAGGTTCCCTTTAAACTCTGTGGTTACGCAAAGGGAGGAAAAGTAATTTGAGCTCCACAACATAACGTGCTCTGACCCCCTGTAAAATAATTTTATTAAATAAATTGGCACAAAACATTGTACCTAAAAACCTAATCCTGTTCAAACATGAATACTGACTTAGTGACGGGAATCGTTTGTGTTAGGTGTCATCTACAGACTGCTGTATCATATAGTTCAGAGCTGCATTTACTTTTAGGTAGTCTATCCATAACCCGAGTTCACAATATAGACTGCTATATAAAATGGATCTTTACCTCTTGAGGCTGGTGTATTTACTTTAACAAAGGATAATGCATCTATTCTAACATTAATTTTCAAAGTAAGATCGCTTATAAGGCCAAGTCCTTTCTTTCTTCATACACCCAGCTTCACCTGCAGCTTGTACTGATCATTGTGAGATGTCAGCAGGGTGGAGGGACTTGAGAGCTGTCAATAAGGCTTGGTGGGTGTAGATTAAGGTTACACTTTAAAAATCTGTCTCAGAATGGATGTATAATCCTTTTTGGAAGGAAGCACATCAGATGTCAAATCCTTTGTGTATTGTGAAGCCAAACACATCTGCTGTAAGGGAATATTTTGATGATGCATTGAACGACTCTAGCGTATACAGCTCCATTCAACGTGTAGATTATGTGGTGGGTATTGCGGAACAGCTCCTACCTAAAGGGAATCCATTGCTAGGTTTTTGCCACGTAATCTGAGAGCAGCATAATGTACTGGCAGAGATCCTGATTCCAGCGATGTCACTGATCTGCTTTCTGTAGTATTGATAAAATCCCAGTTATTTTATCAGCAAGAGCTAATCACTGGAGGACTTGTAAACCTGCTTCCATGGAGCTTTAAATATTTATAAGTTCAATATACTCGCGCCTCATTTCTGACAGCTTTTGGTCTTCTGTTGTACTTAAGATAATCAGTGGTGGGAGCTAAAAGAAAGACTAGCAAAATAACTGTATAATACCAGTAGCACAAAAACAAATTGCTTGATAATACGGCTGCTGCAGCCCCTTGGATAGAAAGGATCAGGGGACAGGAATTGAAGGGTTAAAACCCGCGCTGATGATGGATGTGAAGAGGACAACTCGGGTGAGTATATTCCAAGTAGTTGATTGGGTCTACGCATCTCAAAGTGAAACAGTCTTCATCAAGATGATAGTGGATTCTGTCCTGATGAAGATGTTTTCACTTTGAAACACATAGACCTAATAAACTACTTGGAATATACTCACCCGAGTTGTCCTCTTCATCATCAGTGCGGATTTTAACCCTTCAGTTCCTGTCTCCCAACCGGTCATCTGTGCAGGGTTTGCAGAGCTCAGCAGTCGAGAGAGCTGGTAAATTTACAGAAGGGAAAACTGTCATTTTATCAAAACTTCAGCACTCATCCGAATGAGTGACACATCACTGGAGTCAGGGCATCTGCCCCTCAAATAGGTTTCTCAGCAATAACCTGGTGACAGATTCCCTTTAAGAGAAGGAGGCTGCTCCGAATTGTAACTATCCAGACAACAGATCAATATATTGGGACTGGACAACCCCTTTAAGTAGCTCTTTTAGTATTACCGGAATTTAATTAATTGTAAGAAACCAGATTTATTTTTTTTTCCAAAAAACAACTAATTTTTTGGGTTTATTCAATAAATTGTCTTCAATGATTCCTGTTGCCTGGTTCTTTAGTAGACCATTCCCCTGGATATAACCCCGACTCCAATGCAGTCATGAGCCTAGATGTAGGACGTCTATAGCCTGCTTCACTGTAACAATGGGTCTGAGTGCTATATACATCTCGTGATGATGTTCGTCATTCTGACTCTTAGCCTTTTTATGTGGTTTTGCCCATGAATTGCTCATGGCTATTAATTCTCCTTCCACTGGGATTGCTTGGAGATAAAATTCAATTTGATCAAAATTGTTTGACAAATTGGCTTAAAGAGACAATTATAGCCGCCTGCTGGTATGCAAACTGAATACCAAATTAGAAGGTTTTATTTATTTTCCCTAGCAAGTTCAGGGTCATCGCTAGCCATTCAGCTGTTGTGGGCAATACTGGAAGCGGTAGATACAGAATGATGAGAGATATACTGATTACATGTGATGTGCAAGGACATAAGCAGACTTCACAGTGTAAATTGCATGTATTATATGAAAGATGCAGTAGATCTGGTGTACTTACTTTGAAAATTCATGTTTGAATGACTATGTAATGTTCTTGTTACGATAAAAATTTCAAGAGTTTTTCCATGCAATGAAAGGACTCGTGGAGCCAAGTGTTTCCACAATTTGCCCATCCGGACTGACTGACAGCTGCAGGTTGTACTGAGCAGTGTGAGATAGCAGCAGAAAGGAGTAGCACTGAGGAATTTCGTAGAGAGTTTTACAGCCTTTCTAACAGGGCTGTGGAGTTGGCATTGGACTCTGTGTCCATTTTGGTAGAGTTGGAAATTGAGTCGGAATTGGCGTTTCATCTTGCCCAACTGCACAGCAGGGCTGTGGAGTCAGAGTTGGTGTCCATTTTGGTGGAATCTGATTCAGGGGAATTGAGGATTCGGAGGTTTGGGTTACCGACTGCACTTCCCTGCTTTCTGGTATCATCAGGTCTAAGATATCTGTTTAATAATAGATGCAGTTCCTAATGTGAAATCTGCTGACTAGAGTTGGGGCAGGTGCGACGACAGCCTCCCGCTGGACTGCTTCCACTGCTCTTCTTCTGATTAGCTGGCCTGGTGGTACGTCACGTTGCACCGCAACAATGGTGTTGCGCCAGGCCGGCTAATCAAAAGAAGAGCTGTGAATTCCAGGAGTTAGGAGATGGTTCTTGCTTCTTGTCTAGTGGTCACATTATTAATGTGGCCGATTAATCCATTTACGCCAACTCTACTGGTTATGGATCCACACATTGGTGGACAAAACCCATGGGTTGGGGACAATCGGACACCACCATCTTCACCTAGATGTTTACCCACACCTAAAACATTTGAAAGGTGACAATCCATGTAGGAATTGTCCTTGAAGGGTTGAAGTTTTTTGAATATTCTGAATATTTAAGTATTGAAAACCAAGAAAACCTCTGTTTTTGAACCTACCGCAAAAGGCTCCTCGAGCAGTATTTGGGTCATCGCTAATGCTCCACCAGGATTATTATATGGTCAAAGAGGTTGTGAAGAAGAATGTTGCAGTGTTGCATTACTCATTTGTGTGTTTTTTTTACATTTGTGCTCTCGGCCGTGTCACATCACATTTCTCACATATTCCATGAGACTGTTGAGCGGTGACAAGCCCCACAGCCATACCAGTCATCAGAGAAGGAGGTCCTCGGCATCACACTCGGCACAAGTCATCCTGAGACAAGCGAAAGGTTATGGCGTTGAGTTTTTGTTTTACGGTTTGGTTGTCACTTTCTAAATTTGTTGATGCTAATTAAACTAATCTCTCAGATGTGGGACTGGTAGATGTGGGTGGTGTCTGCCCGTCATCGGGTGTCACTTCAGCAATGTCAATCAGTTATATAGGTGCACAGTGACGAGTCCCATAAACTGAAGCTGTAATAGACTATTCTACAATATCACAGCGAAACCATAACCTATTAATGGAACTCGCCCTATTTTTATATAGCATACTACCAGTTACTCTAGGGGCTCAGGTACATGACTGATCACGTGTGATACCCTTTAGCGTGTGCTGTACGTGTTTTTCATGGACACTTGGCCCTTTTCGTCCATGATGCCAGAGGAAAACTGAAACGTCTACATGAGTTTTGTACGGACACCAAAGATTATATAATTGGAGATGAGTGGACCTGTGGAAGGTTGGGCTAAAAGTCCTAGCTGAACCCCCCCAGAACCAAAGTTCTGTTCTGGACCCAAACGTGACCCGAAACTCATTGGAAGTCACTGATTGGGCAGTTTTGCTCTCTGCCCACGTACAGCCATAAACAAACCACTTCCTTGGGCGGGAGGGCAGGGTTTTGTAATTATTTTATTTTAGAAACACACTTCGGACGATGCTTTTATCCCCACTGTGAGCCGATCTAACACTGCAAGTGGCTCACACTGGGCCAAGTAACTGAGCACAGCGGTGCTCGCTGGAGTGCTTTGGATATGTAAAGCCCCCGTACTCCAACCTAGAACGGGTTCGCTCATCTCTAATCATAATGGGTATGTGTTTTATTTGTCCAAAAATAAAAACAATGGATACAACACGTATGTGCCATACACACATGTGAATGAGGCCTTATGGACTAGTAAATTAAGATGGAATGATTGATGTCAGTAAATCTAAGGTCAATGACCAGAATGAAGAAAGATGTATGACTAAGCTGGAAAGTGGTTGTTCTGCTGATCTTCTGCAGGAGCGCACCGTTCCCCATCCTCCTGGCTTTCTGTTTACTTGTCGTTGGTGCGTTCTTGCTTAAGAAGTCCAGCAGCATTGTTGTGCTTCTGCGACATAATACCACATTGGAAGACACACCAGATTTAATTCTGTAGCATCAGTGGGAGACAATGGCACTGCAGTTGTCCATATCGGGAGCTAGCATTGTGCACCTGCGATCTTGCTGGATGCAGAGCAGCACTTGCAAGCTCTATTAGTAAGAGTTTGCATGGACTGTTCATGTTAACCACAGTGGTGGTCAGTCCCTTTATGCAACAAACCTATAACAGTAAAATTAATAAATTCTTGAAAACAGGCAGGATTTTTTTTGTAATAAGAGGTATGTTAGAGTTGACTGTTTGCCAACACTTGACAATTTTACTAATTTAAAATGATGAGATTTACCCTTTGATGCCCAGTTCTGACTTTGCAATTTTGCTACCATCTATTGGAGATGATGGAATTGCGGGTTCTGATTGGTTAGGATCTGACTGATGGGGACTCCCAACATATCTGCAGGCTACCAGACGACATGCCTAGGTATTTCAGTGCAGCCATCACTCAGTTATAGTGATGGAGATAAGTGCCTGATCACCTTTCACCAATCCCCAAAACTTTAATGCTACTCTCATGGCATAGAGCCGAACCCCAAAACTCATAGGTCCAGCATTGTATCAATGGCATAATGGGAAATCGCCTTAAACACTGGTGCTGAACTGATCTGTCACTGATTGATTTCTGCTGAACGCCATAGAAATGAAGAACCTACCTGAAAAAAAATGAAGCATGAATCCAAATGTACGCCGGTTTATTAATGAACTTGTAACCCCTGAATTGCAGGCGCTGCAGATGAAATGATTTCCTGTCTTTGTAATGTCAACGCGAAGATAAGTAATTCTGTCCGAGCATGCTTGTGTCTATTGGATCATACAGGAAACATTAAGAACAGAAATGCCGTGTTATGTGGACAACTCGTCATAACCGGGTGTTGGAACCCTTGAAATTGATCCAGAAAATGATTGCAATTACACATTTTGTTACATAGATGTTTATTTTCTGTATTTGTATTGGAAAAAAAACTGAGAAAAAAGGTAAATGGGACATAATTTCACACACCGCCCTAAACATGGGCCGGACAAAACTGTTCACACCTTTCCAAAATTGTGGGTAAACAGCTTTGATTTAATCGTGTGATGCTCATTTGGGCAATATGAAAATCACACCTGAAACCAGATATAAAAAGGAGAAAAGTTGACTCAATCTTTGCATTGTGTGGCTGTATGAGCTACACAAAGGATGAAGAGGGGAAGAACAGTCAGAGGGCTTGTAACATTGGGATTGTTTATGTTTTTCTACAATTTTAGTTCTTAAGTCTATCTCCAGAAATCTTGATGCTCCTTTGTCCACACTGGAGAACAAAATCAAAAGGTTTACAACCCATGGCACTGTAGCTAATCTTTCTGGACATGGACAGCAGAGAAAAATTGATGACAGGTTGCAACTCAGGGTAGTCTGGAAGGAGGATAAACCATCCCAGTCAAGTTCCAAAGTAATTCAAGCTGTTCTGCAGGCTCAGGGCACATCAGTGTCAGCGCAAACAATCTGTCCACATTTAAATGAAATGAAACTCAATGGAGGAGACCCAGGAGGACCCCACTGCTAACACAGACTTAACAAAGCTAGACTGCAGTTTGCTAAAATGTACATGACTAAGCTAAAATCCATCTGGGAAAGCATTTTGTGGACCAACGAGACCAAGATAGTTTTATGTATAAAGCACATCATTATATTGTTTGCTGAAAATGGAATGAGGCCTACAAAGAAAAGAACCCAGGACCTTCAGTCAGATGTGGTGGAGGTTCAAAGATCTTCTGGGGTGGTTTTGCTGCCTTTGGCATTGGGTGCCTTGATGGTGCACAGGGCATCATGACATCTGAAGACTACCAAAGGATTTTGGGTGGCAATGTAGTGTCCTGTGTCTGAAAGCTGGGTGTGCATCCTAGATCATGGGTCTTCCAGCTGGACAATGACCCCAAACAAACTTCAAGAAGCCCCCAGAAATGGATGGAAACAAAGCGCTGAAGAGTTCTGACGTGGCAGCAATGAGTCCAGATCTAAATCCCATTGATCTCCTGTGGGAAGATCTGAATATTGCTGTTGGCAGAAGACTCTTTATATATGATTGACCTGTAGCAGATTCTAAAGAGGCCAAAATTCCAGGTGAAAAGAAGCTTGTGGATGTGATTATAGGAAGAGATTGATTGCAGGGATCTGGCCCATTTTTGTGGTTTTGTGTGAAAGCGTGTCCAATTTGCCTTTTTTTTTTCCCTCTGGCTTTTGACTGCACAGCCTTGATACACACAAACATCCGACTCCTCAATTTCCCTGAATCCGACTCCAAGCCCCGGTGTGCATTGGAACAAACCCCCTCCACCAAAAACATCTAAGGAAATAAACCTCCGTATAACAAAATATGTATTATTGCAATGATTTTCTGAAAGAAATACTTAATTTTTAGAAGCAATTTCAAGAATGCCAACACTTTCAGCTATGACTGCACCTACTTAGACAGAGTAGAACATGATCCAAGTTAAAATGATCTTCAATATCGGAGTAATAGTCCAATGCGAGGTGAAGTTTAGTACACTTATGGGGCAGCTCTGAACACTGGAATCCTAAGTTTAGGATGTACGGTTAAAAATAAATAGTTTTCTTCCACTTACACATCTATCCACAGGTAAATTGGGGTATTGCAGCTTAACTCCATTTACTTCAGTAGAGATTAGATGCAAAACTAAACACAATCTATAGACTCGTGCTGTGGTTTCGGGAGGGCGGTCTCTCTGCGCCTGTGTCTCTCCCCCTCTCTCTGCGCCTGTGTCTCTCCCCCTCTCTCTGCGCCTGTGTCTCTCCCCCTCTCTCTGCGCCTGTGTCTCTCCCCCTCTCTCTGCGCCTGTGTCTCTCCCCCTCTCTCTGCGCCTGTGTCTCTCCCCCTCTCTCTGCGCCTGTGTCTCTCCCCCTCTCTCTGCGCCTGTGTCTCTCCCCCTCTCTCTGCGCCTGTGTCTCTCCCCCTCTCTCTGCGCCTGTGTCTCTCCCCCTCTCTCTGCGCCTGTGTCTCTCCCCCTCTCTCTGCGCCTGTGTCTCTCCCCCTCTCTCGTTGGCAGGAGGTGGAGGGCAGGGGGGCGGTGTTCAGCATGAGGCAGGTGGAGCATTGGTGTCAGGTGTGTGTGCCACCGGCAGTGTCTCCCCTATATTAGCGTACTCAATACTTGTGCTAATATGGTGTGGCTTCTGGTAGGCACAGTTAATTCTGGGATCCGTGGACACCGCCTCGGGAGTCGATGAGACACCGCTAGGTAAGTATACAATAGACAAGTCTATGAGGAAAATCCGCACATAAAGTAATAGAGGTGATGTGGATTTCTAACTCGCACCGCAGCTCAGTTTATGCTGAGTAACCAAAAATGGGCACAGAGTAAAGTCTATCAGTATCGTCCTATTTAGTTTTCCTCTGGTTTTACAGTAGACCCTTTGTCATCCCCCTGCCATGACCCTGCTGCGGCCCCATACTCTGTGCTGTTATTGGCGCTGGGTAGACTGGACCTTCTCACCATTACTTGTAAGCTTGCTGCACATCTGCTTTATTCTTTAATTCAGGACTCCCTCATTTCGCTGAAGTCACAGACGGTAACTTTCACTTCTGCCTGTAGACACTGGAGTCTTGCCGGGCTGGTTTGGCCAGTGAGGTGTGTTCTGCGGCTTTACAGGCTGTCACTGTTTGTAGATGAAGGATCATGATATGTGCGGACATGACAGACTTGTAAGTATATAAATACCAAGGACCAGCTCTGACATTAGGTCACTTTGCTTGGAAAACATTGATTTAGCTCCATCATATTCCACAGCGCTTACCAGACATGGTCATCACTGTCCACAATGTCTGGAGTGTGGGAGGAAACCGGAGAACCCAGAGGAAACCCATGAGAACAACACAAGGAGAACTTACAAACTTCTTGCAGATGTTATCAGAGATGGGTTTGAACTCCACTGCTGCAAAGCGACAGTGATGGCCAAACATGGGTTCATAGGTTAGGTATGAAGAATTACAATGCTATCTGAAATGGTTCATACTCTATATGGAAAGTGCTTCCTGTGCCAAGGAAAACCATCGGTCATACGGAGTGTACCTCCAGCATTACTTTCCACACATTTAATATTATATTATAATAAAGTGAGTATGTATATATAAATGTATACATATACAGTATATAAAACAATCCTTTATATAGGTGTTGTGTATACAATGGATGAAATAAGTTTACAAGACGTCTCCAATTTTCATATACTTCTAAAGGTGCTATTGACATGAATTTCTCACTGGTTGACTATAACAACCCATCCAATCCACCCAAGCAAAAAGTCAGGCCATAGATGTCAATAATTAAGTGTAATAATCAGAAATGACGCAGGGGAAAAAGTGTTGAACACGCTTATGGAAATGTATTTAATACTTCATTTGAAAATCTTTGTTTGGGATGAAGCTTCAAGGCACCTCCTGTAAGGAGAAAAGAGTCCCTGCATTGCTTAGGTGGATTGTGGACCATTTCTCCACACAAACACTATTTAAATCCTGAAGGTTCCATGTGCCTCTGAGCTTTGACTCTTTGCATAAGGGTGGAGGCACACTAGGGGCGTGATAAACGGAGTGTTTTGTACGCTAGTCATTTCTGCGACTGCGTTGCGTATTTGTCCGCGATCGCGGTGCGAGTGGGCTGCGTTTGCAGTGCGAGTGCGATGTGAGTGCGTTTTTTCAGTCACAAACAGCGATCCGTGTGTAAGGTGTTTTTGAGGCACAGAAGGGCGTGATTGGCCTGCCCCCAAGCTCTGCCCAGCAGCACCAAGGCTGTTCCTAGATTCCAATCAAGGACCAATTTGGGAGCTTAGGGACTGTGAGTGCAGGTGCACTTCAGAATTGGAATCGGCTTGTACTTCCTGTTCTGCTGATCACGTACAAGCGTATTTCGCGCATGTAACTCGCCTCATCTGCTGTTTTGATGCGAGAAAAACACGCACCCATTGACTTTCATTGCCCGCACGCATGCCGAAATCGCACACAAACGCAGCATGCTGCGAGTGGAATCGCATTGCCGGCGACATGCGAGAGGCAGCCGCGGAAAACGCACCACTGTGCCCTGGCCAATTTCTTAACAGCAGTGCAAGTAACATGCGGTTTTTCCTGGCGTGAGACTTGCGCGAGTCTCACGCCAGTGTGCCTCCTGCATAACTGTTCTACTGGATTCCGCTCACCAATTCTAGCAGCTTTATTTCCTTTCTCTGACACCAACTGAGCGTTTCCTTGGCTGTGTGTTTGGGAGTCGGCTTCAGTCAGTCCTGGGGTTATGATGGCCGCTCACTATGCGCTGAATGGTGACTAAGCTGCTCCGGCCCCACCCTGATAACTAAAAGTCCAAGGCATTTCCTCCCGGCAGCGGCAGGCGGCTTCAGAACGCTATTACCCTATGGTTAAAGCTCACAGGTTTTGTTTAATAAAGCTGTTGTATCTTGTGCAGAGTATTCATTACCTTTTTGTAGGTTTCTTTGTAGTTGTATGGATATCATTTATTATTGTCTAGCTATTTTTTCTGGTTTACTTTATAAAAATATATGAGCAAGTCAAAAAGTCGTGCCCCTACGCTGATTCTGTGAGCTCTGATTGGACAGTGAGAGACTGTGTGGACACACTATGAACTGGTAACGCCCTGTTGTACAATTGATGATTTTCTAGGAGGAATAACAGTGGAATGGCATTGTCTGAAGAAATTATACATAATTGCTAATTGTATTGAGGAAGGATTTAGTAAAACTCATGTTAGGAGAGCTGACATGCTCTTTAAAGGTGTATTCCAGCCTAAGCAAGGTGCCACCATACCCTGAAAATGGGATAGCCCTTAGCCAAAAGAACGTGGTTATGAGGAAATGAATGGAGCCCCTGGATATATAACCTCCCTGCCAGTCCATACAAATCTGTAATTGAGATGGCTAGGCGCTGTACCGGTCCTGGCTATTTTTGTGAGCGTCATAGACCTGTGTGGAGTGGTAGGTTGCCCCTGCATTCGACTTCTTCTGGCTGTGGTCTTGTGGTCAGGGGAGCATGGAGGATACAAGTTTGGGTGAGAGCTGTTCCTTTGGTGTGGGTCCCACCCTGACAGTGGTTTAGGACATAGCTGAAAGGAGTGTTTGTCTAAAAAAAAAAAGTTGATATTAATATTTATTTTTTTTTTTGACTAAGTTACGTTTTAAGCTAAGTGTATCAAATATGGTCCAGATCCAGGATAGAAAAGGTGATCCATACACCAGGGCTGTGGAGTCGGTAAGCCAAACCACCGACTCCCAAACTTCCCCACTCCGACTCAGACTCCTCAAAGACTCCCTCATACACGGCTCATCTTTAAGTGATAAATTTATTGTAGTACAATGGTAAGATCAGGCTGGTAAACATTATTACGATACAAAAATCAAGATATTTAGATAGACCATGATGATAATTCATAATAATATTAAGCATTGAACTACTGGACCCAACTTATTGCATGTTTTTGGAGTTGGTCCATTTTATGCCGACTCCACCAAATTGGGCACCGACTCTCCGACCCGGACTCTTCTGTACACGACGCTGCCTCTACAATATTGTACAGTGACTGATTGTATAAATAACTGGTAATATTAGTTATTCACCACTGCACATTTGTAATGAAATGCAACAATACCCGGTTGGGCTTATTCAATTGATCTTACACAAGGTTTGATGATGTTGCCTTGAAGAACATGATAAAAAGTGTATTCTGTGAAGAGCACAGTCTTCAGGATGTGCATTTAGGAAAAGACACAGGGCTCTTGTATCGCCACCGCCGCGGCCATTCATTATGTCGGAAGGTTACTGTGTCGTTCCACTTCGTCTGGAGTTCTCTATGGAGACTGAAGTCATGTTACTGTGACATTCAGCCGAGTCTTGTAGACCCTAGAAGAATACCGGCCTCATTTGGCTGCTGCCACCAATTACAGAACTGTTCCAACTGCTTCATTAGGAATAATGTTGAGTTTAGAAGCGATAGCCAGAAAGAGACAAAATGCAACAACTCGAATGCCCCATGTCATAGTGACCGGCATAATAAATAGCGTTCTCCTTCTAGAATTCACAATATTGCTCTGGAGCAGGCGATGCGTAACATCCAGCTCCGGCTTGATTCTGTAATGTTATTCACCGCTGAAATGCGACCTCATGGGATTAATCCGGCAAACTCAAGGTTTTCTTCCCTTGTCTATTTTAACTAAAATGTATATTTTCACACTGTATTGTGTATAAATTTGTGGTAGGAATTGAGGAAATTACATTACAGTGCATTGGACAGCTGTAAGGAGAGGGAATAATCTTGGGGTATGTGCACACGATCTGGAGACACTGTGTTGGACGCTGTGCCTCTGGGCCTGCGGGAAGCTGCGGGTAAACACAGGGAGACCGCAGCCGCCGTGTGCCCACGATCTGCGTTAGGATCAGGGCGGCTTCTCCCTGCAGTCACCTGCTAGAGATCACTTCTAACTCCGCAGCATTAAATTAACATGCTGCGGAGATGCTGAAGTCCGGGGAACTGCGGCGGGGAGAAGCACAGGGAGCATGGGATTACTAGAAACCCCATCCTCTGTGCTGGTGCTGAACTCCAAAACGCTGCGTTGTACATGTGTAAAACTGTTGTAGTTTAATCTGAGTAAATTTCCTTTGGCACATCCGGAGTTAACACCTGAAAGCTGCTATAGTCTGTATTACTGTGTAGATCTGCAGGTGGAGATAGAGGGGGGTGTCAGACCATTCTGTTCCTTTCACCAGGTGTCGCAGATGGAGTTCACTCTGCCTTTGACCATGTGAGCTGAAGATGTCTTTTCACTTGTACTGAAGCTTCTTTGAGCTTTTCCTTATTTGGAGATTGCGGTATATCCCTGCCCGTGGTGGGAGGTGAGGGGGTGGTTGAGGAGCAGAGGGCAAGGGTGGTGTCCCAGACCTCTCCACCGTCGGAGGTACCTCCGGCCAGCCAGGGACTTAGTCCAGGGCCAGGCTAGCTACCCAGGTGTTCTTGCACATTTATTCCATCCTGCTTCCATTCCCTCATCCTCGTTACCATGTCCGTGACAGCGGTAAGATGCTGCATCCAAACCGCTTCTATTTCGGGTTGTGTGCACACAATCTAATGAGAGAAATCTGAAATAGGATGGAAAATCTGCAATGGAAATATACTGTGCTGCTGTGTAAAAATGAACATTAACGTGGCTGTAGAATGGTCAGGACTGGAGACTTTCTTCACCTTTAGCAACATGTATGGCACATTCTATGAAGGGAAGGATTAACATCTAACCACAAGTTGATCAGAAAGACAATGCCCAATTCTAGCTTGTTCCACACTTGGCTCAGCTCATGCAAAGAGTTAATCTGTTCAAGAGATTTGCCAGCGAAAACCAGGCTGAGTGCTCATGGTCTGAAATAGATAGCATATGGAATTATGAGAACTAAGGTACCTTTTTATATAATATATTTAAACAAATTCATTAATAAAAAAAAAAAAACACACCGACCCATCCGCAGGTCCGTATCCAATGGGTGTCCAGTATTGACTGCACTCAAGTTACTTTAACAGCCAATCGGTGAGCTCAAGGGCTCTGCACAGGTACCCTACACACTGATTCCAGCTCGCTGATTGGCTGCTGATGTAATGTCCGTTCTGCAGCTAATACCAGATACCTGAAGCAGTGGCAGCGACTCTGGGAGGGTGAATAAAGTCCCTAAAAAGGGAGTCTGGGGACCGGGAATTTCTGAAAGACGACAACCCCTTAAACCCCTCAGATCACCTAAAAGGAAGCCGTATAGTCTGAAAAGCATCTTACAATAACCTAGAACAGGGGAAATACTAGTTGCACCTTAAAAATCTATCCCTTGTCTAGAAGATAAATGTATGATTTGGGGGGGAGGGGGGGGTCTGATCACTGGGATTGGACCACCAATAGAGGCCACGGGGATCCCAGAGCTGGCTATGTGTATTAAGCCGCAGTGAGCATGTGCAGCTGCTGCTATAGTCCACTGCCCTACTCAAACAGGCAACGTTGGATCCCTCATTCTCAGGTTTCCCAGCAGCAAAGCTCACCAGTCCATACAGTTATGAACTCTCCTATGGACAGGTGATCATTCAAAGCAGTGAAAAAAGTCAGCGAACGTGACCATATAGGAGGAATGATGTAACGCTTCATTTACGTACACACTTCTGTTAATATACAGGTGCATCTCAATGAATTAGAATATCATCAAAAAGTTAGTTTCAGTAATTCAGATGAATATGTGAAACACATATATTATATAGAGCCATTACAAAGGGATCTATTTCAAGTGTTTGTTTTGTAAATGTTGATGATTATGGCTTACAGTCAATGAAACCCCAAAGGTGATTATCTCAGAAAATTAAAGTAGGGAGGATGAAGGGTCTGAGAGATAAAATATGACCTAAATAGGTATCAGAGGCTTCACCTTGTGTGGTTGTGAGAGTCACAACCACTATAAAAGCAGATCACGGCTGCTGCAGTTCCCAGCGTGGTGCATATGAAGTAGGGAGGATGAAGGGTTAAAAACCGTGCTAGCTGTATACCACAAGACATCAAAGGGTGAATATAATATTGATTATTAGTCAATGTGTTTCAGGTCTCCCTGGCCCCTTCCTCAAGACAAATCCTATTGCTATATTTCAGGCATTTCAGGGAGTCCTCAAACGAGTTGTACTAATCAATATTATGTTCATCCTATTTGTCTTGTGGAATACGCAGTGCGGTTTTAACCCTTCATCCTCCCTAGTTTAATTTTCTGAGATAATACCTTCACTCAGATCACCTGTATGTCCAGCAGTCAAGCTATTCAGAAGAACAACAGGAAAAACCATGATTAGGGCTTAGCTAAACTAAAACACGTTTTTTACCCCCGTTATTCATATGGATATTTTAACTGCTGGACGTACTTTAAAAAATAAAAAAATGATTAAATGTATGAATTTTACAATTAATTCTCTGTATGGTCAATCTTTACATCGCTGAATTTTTTTCATGTTTTGAATCTACATGTTCCATGCTCGGTGTAGCAGGTGATTGAATGCGCAGCATGACATCACTATTTGTTGTCTCTTTTAGTTTCTTTTTATTCCTCCCCTGTGGGCTTAACTTTCTGCTGTAAGCCCATAAAGGGAGGAGGTCAGGTTTACAGCAGAAAGTCAAGCCCACAGGGGAGGAATAAAAAAACAAAACAAATAGTGATGTCATGCTACACACGTCAATCAGCTGCTGCACTGATTTACAGGTGGTTAAATCCTGGTGGTTAGCTCCCTTTAAAGGGAACCTGACAGGTGATTGATGCTGACTGATCGACAGGCAACATGAACCAGGCTCTGTTATTGATGTGGTGTATGACGTTTTTAGATGTCGCACTGTTTGAGTAGGAGACGAACATAGCCTAAAAACCAGGGATCATCCGTCTCGATGACTAAACAGAGGGGAGCGTGGTCCCCAGTGACTTCCCCTTTAAATGACAAATCTAATGCACATGATGGCAGCCTGACTGTAAGCATTGCTCTGATTATTTATATAGGAAATAAATACGGTACTTCTTAATTTTAGTTAAACACTGTTGAGGTTATTAATTTTTAATATGCTCGGGAGTAATCCAGGCACCGCGGCCGCTCGGGCTCATCTGGCCACACTCAGTTTAACAGCAATCACATTTTGCAACTAGGAAAAGCGACATGTCCTCGTGTGAACTGCGACGCCACCCCGAAATAAGGAGCGCACCAGGCTGGAAGGATCAGGGTGAGGGCGGTATATGAAGGAAAGCCTTCTGGATCTGAAAGTCTATAAAAGCTTCTAATTACAAATAGTGGAGATACTGCCCACAGCAGCCATTCAGGGCTCCCTTTATTTTATTACCCATTTTAGAAAAATGACAGCTGGAATGAGATTTATGCTTCAGGGCAAATGCGCAATGCATTTCTGTTATAAGGAGATCTCAGTCCGTACCCTGCAAATCTGTGCGATTTTTACTTCTGAACCAGTTTTCTATTTAAAATTCACATGCAAAAAAGATTTGGTTGGAAAAGGAAGGCAAAACTAAATACCACTACCCCCCCCCCATACACTGGAAACATACAGGTGCCATTGGAGGGCCAGTCATAACGTGCAGCATGAGAAGTTTTTTTAAAGGGAACCTGTCATGTGGACAAATGCTATTAATATGGGGCTAATCTGCAGGTTAATAGGATTCTGATCCTGCCCGCTGCCTGCACGTTAACCCTTATGGTCAGGAGGTTTCAGTCATTGATATGGCATCGGGGCAAATTCAGAACAGGGTCTAATGCTGAGCAGCTGTCAGTCAGTGCGGGGGGTGGCTACAGCCCATACAGTCCATACACAGAGCAGTGACTGAACCCGCACTGGCCCCGCCCCAATGACTGTAAGTGGAATGCTAACGGGAGGATTAAAGTTGATTTCTTCCTGGCAGCAGTGTTAAAGGGGAACTGCAGGGAGAGAACACTTTTTAGTACTGTCTCTGCCCTCCTATGGGATGAATCAGTACTCCGGGATATATAGATCGCTTAAATCAATAAAATCATATCGGCTCTTCAGCCCCTCCCCCCTGCCCATACAGAAGTGTGAGGGGGTAGGAATGTAAGATGATCCTGGAGCTCCCAAGAGTCCATGCCCCCGAGACTCCTCCTGTCACTGCTGCTTCATGAGGGTGAATGTCCCCTAAGGGAGGGGTTAGCGCTGAAGAGAAGATATGGTTTTATTGATTTACAAGTAATCTATAGATCCTAGAACTGCAGTGTACAGCTCTGCTTCACCATGTAGAAGGGCAGGGACTGTACTAAAAGCTTTTCCGTCCCCAGAGCTCCCCTTTAATGTGCAAGTGTCCAGGCAGGTTCAGAATATTAATAACCTTCCTTCAAATTAACCCCATATCTAAAGGTTAACAACGTTTTTCCATGCGAGTCATTATCTACCAAAATCGAAAACGCAGAAATCCATGGTGGCAGAGAATTCTAGGATGCCATGTATATGTCCGTATGTCATGTTGTGTCTGGAAATGTCATGCTGTGCACAATATGGGTTTATGCCAACGGGCGATGCACCATGTGTACCCTGCTGTAGACGCCAAACCATACATAGTCCACTGCCTGGTAGCTCAGAACAGCTACATCTCCATGCTTTACAGGGGACCATTCACCCTTATTACTACTGAACATTGTTCCCAGGTAGACGGCCTTCTCCAAATCGAACATGCAGCAGACCGGAAAAGCCTTGATAACTTCTCCAACCATTACACTTATTTCTCAAGTCTGGGGTCAAACCTGTATTCTGTGAAGACTTTCCCATCACTGAGATAGGAGATGGCAGCTGTTACTGATAAGGTTCTATGATGGGAGGAGCTAGAGGCAGGGGGAGGAGCTAGAGGTAGAGCTTTGCCCCCTCCCTTTCCTATCTACATAGAATCTCATCAGTAACAGCTGTCAGCTCCTATCTCAGTGATGGGAAAGTCTTCACTGAATACAGAGATATTTGATAATGACTGATCAATTCTGGCAGAGAAAGAGCCGATTTGTCTGATAAGATGTATTACAAGGATGCTTATTTTCATGTTTGCTATCGATTTGTGAATTCAAAATGAAAACGATAGTTATTGTGTAATTCTCTCTGACACGCGCCACCTTCTGTCCATAGGTTATTTATTTTTTCCCATTCTTAGCTTGTTATTGTGGGTTACATGGTCGGTTGTAGATAGGCGGACTGTGAGCGGTTTGGTTTTCTGAATTGGAATTGATGAACTTGTGTTGATTTCTTGCATTGATTGGTCATTGATCGTTTGTCAGGGTTATTGAACACCTTTGGTGTACCGTAATTGCTATGGAGTAGGATACAATTTTGGACAGTCAGATGTTTAGTTCTCTGTTGCATCATCTATTTTTAATCGTGTTTTTAACCCTTATTGTGTTGAAATAAAAATTCAAATCTTAGTTACCCTTTAAAGGGACACGGTCACCAGGTTTTTGCTATTTCATCTGACAGCAGCATAATGAAAAGACAGAGACCCTGATTCCAGTGACTTACTGGGCTGCTCCGAGTAGTTGTCATAAAATCACTGTTTAATCATCTGGAGATTAACATTATAGGGCTAATCAAGTAGTCCACCATGTTCACTTACTGCTAAATCCTAAAGCAGAGAAAACAGTAATTTTATCAAAATGACAGCAAGCAGCTCAGAAAGTGACACATCACTGGAATCAGGGTCTCTATCTCTACATTATGCTGCTGTCAACCTGGTGACAGGTTCCCTTTAAGGATGGTCAGAATGAACCCAAAACACTTTATGCATTTTATTTCCTTGGGATGGTGATTGGGTCAATACACTAATGATCAGATTAAAACACTGATCATAGGCGAGGATACCGTATTCATACATTTCCAGTATAGCGTTTATACAGGTGCATCTCAATGAATTAGAATATCATCAATATCATATTTTATCTCCCAGACCTTTCATCTCCCAACTTTAATGGGCTGAGATAATGACCTTTGGGTTTTCATTGGCTGTACTGGTCCAGTTACACGCTTCAATGTCGTTAAGATACCACCAACGATTTCATGGGTGCGCGATCGTTAGGACATCTTTTTGAGATCGTTGGTGAAATGTCACACGTCTAGATATCATGGACAAATCCGCAACGATCCAGCGAGCAGGTATCATTCGCATAACCCAGCGATCCTTGTTCACTATTGTGTATAGGAGAAGTCGTTAACGACATCGTTATCGTGGTGTCACACACAATGATATGCCAGGTTGGCTGATCGAGGATCGTCTGATTTGAGAACACGTTCTCAAACCTGCGATCAACGATCCCACGATTTATCGGAAGTGGTATCTTGGTGTCACACGCAACGACGTCCTAAGGATGTTTGAACGACTCCAAACCCATGGCGTTTCAGCGATAATAGTTAACAATGTCGTACCGTGTAACGGTACCTTAAGCCATAATCATCAACATTAACAGAAATAAACACTTGAAATACATCACTCTGTAATGATTCTATATAATGTATATGTTTAACTACCGGTATATGTATTGAATTACTGAAATTAACTTTTTGATGATATTCTAATTCATTGAGATGCTTCTATAGCAAAGGAATGGCACAATGGGAAGTTTTTTGTTTTTTTTTTTAAATCTTAGTATTTGGTACAACCACATGGCTGTGGAGTCGGTAAACCCAAACCTCTGACTCTCCAATTTCCCTGAATCAAACGCCAACTCTGACTCCACCAAAATGGACACTGACTCCTATCTGACTGACTGCACAGACTTGAGTACAAGAATATAGTAAAAAGTGTAAAGATAGCTCTTTACACAAAAATGTGTATAATTTTAGTAATAAGAAAATGAAAAAAAGCTCCTGTGGCCTGAACTGTTAATCAAGCAGGACAGTCCCTTTCCCCCCAACTGAGCAGGGAGCGGTGTGCTCCAGAGGACGGGAATAACCTTCTTAACTATATTGTGGCAGTAGCTGAAACCTATAGATCCTGTAGGTCGGGATCCTTCTCTAATATCCATATTTGCCCCTCTGTGAGTTCTCCGGGACTCTTCCATCCCTCCTTTCGTAACCCGGCACAACTTTTGCTATTTCTTGTACAGCTCAGTCCTCTGTACACTGAAATATAGACAACTCTGTAATACCCACCAGATCACTATAGTGATCAGCCGTCCATGACAACCCCTCCGATAGATCCGGAAGGCGTCACCGTGCACAGTAACCCCTGTGGACTCTGTATTGCAAAACTAAGGCTTTGAGCACAATCCACAGTATATTGGAGCAATTAGATGTCTGTGTTCTGTACGTAAAGGATATATAAATGTCTATAAAGGCCATCCTGGAAATGTCTGCATTGTGTAAATGTCTTTCACCTTTTCTCTTCCCAGGAGGCTGTGAGGACTGCTGAAGATGTCCGATAGTGTGGATATTGAAGAAAAACCTCCAGCCCCCCCTCTTAGAATGAACAGTAATAACCGCGATTCTTCAGCGTTAAATCACTGCTCTAAACCACTACCCATGGCACCCGAGGAGAAGAACAAGAAGGCCAGGCTGCGCTCTATTTTCCCAGGCGGAGGGGATAAAAGTAAAGTATCCATGTATATCTATCGGAGCCTCGTCTGTCGTGATGTTTTTTTTGCTTGTAGGATTTATTTTTTTCATCTTTATTAGATTAAGTGGCCATTCATATTGTATAGAGGATGATGGGCGTTTTATGTGGTCTGGTGTTAGGGACTATGACGGACACATTCTTGAGGAAGTTCCAAAATAAAATGACTTAGTAACTCCTCAGCCACCCCACCCAAAAAAAAAAAAAAAACAACGAAGTGAAGAATGTTACTAAACTTATTCAAAAGACAAGTCAACATTGATATGAGTATTATATTTCGAAGTGACCCTGCTGGCAGGGCTCGTCTCCTCAACTTGATGTTTAAGGGAGATGGTGCCTGCATGTAGCAAGGTTTCCTTTTAAAATGCTAGTTTAAGTGAATCTGTCAGCAGATTTTTGCTTTGTAAGCTGAGAACTGCATGCTGTAGGGGTTAAACAACAAAGATCAACTGTGCCCGTCTTATCAGATGTGTGGTATTGTTTATGTAAACTAAAGACTTTATCATCTGGTGACTGCCATTAGAGGACTAGAATTTCACACACATGGCAGTCCAACACGCCCCTCCTCCTGGTTGACACCTTATTATTAACGCACGATTTCTATTTGGTAACTGGTGTAGCCAGGGACAGCTCTCCCAGCTCTGCTGTGTTTCTAAAACTAAATGTTTTGATAGTGTCCGAATGGCTGCACCCAGTAATCTTAGTTTCACAGTCTCTTTGCCTTCATCATGCTGCTCTCAGACGAGGTAGCAAAAACCTGCTCACATATTCCCTTTAAAGAGATGGTCTGAAAGTCGAGAAGAAATGATTCCTCCACCCCATGTTTATTGATGACCTTAAGGCCCCGTCACACACTACGATGTCCCAGCGATCCCACCAATGATCGGGATCGCTGGGACATCGTTATGTGATTGCTGATGAGCTGTCACACAAGCAGACTTCAGCAATCAGAACCAGCGAGAATGCTGGTAACCAGGGTAAACATCGGGTAACTAAGCGCAGCTCTGCACTTAGTTACCTGATGTTTACCCTGGTTACCTGCTTCAGGCGCTTGCTATGCGGCGCTGGGAGGCCATTCATCGTTGGCCACCCAGCGAGAGACCAACAATAAAATGATGGTCCTGTCCGTTATTCCACGATCAACGACCTTATCGTTGGTCATTGATACGTGCCACACACAACAATGTCGTTTCGACGTTGCTGCAACGTCACAAAATCGGTGACATTGCAACGATATCTTTAACGATATCGTAGTGTGTGACGGGGCCTTTAGGTCCTCATCATATCATCTTAGAATATGTCTCCATGTTCCTTTTCCTGGAAATTCCTTTAATGGAGCACGGGTTTGGGTTAGGTATGAAGTGACTGTTTTGGAAGGACCTATTTGACAGTATTATGTGTAATACAGATCATCAGGAGGGAATTCATTGCACAACGTTTTCACCGTAGGCCTGACCAAGAAGTATGGGTCCCTAGACCATTCATTTTAGAATGAATAAGATGGTCAGAAAGTAGTTTATTTTTATATTTTTTTTTCTGAACAGTAATAAAAGGAGAAGGATTGTGTAAATGCTGCGCTGTCCTAAAGACCCACTCCGATGGGATACAAAAAGATGACTATCTCTAAGCATTTCAAGGCTCATACATGTCCATTCCTCAACTGTCTTCTGAGAAAGAGCCAAGTGTGAGCGCCGAAACTCGTAGAGTAGTCACCGTTCATATCCTGTTTGAGTGGATCTTTTGGACAGAGCGGCATTTTCACCATCTTTCTCTTTTCATTACTCTTCATTGATACCCATGGTGTCTGTAAGCAGTCGTTATTACAGGTTTTGTATAGTGGTTGTGTCTTGCACAACCACACAAGGTGAACGCCTCCATCATTCTAATATAATTTGGCGTTTAATCTGATAAGACCCTTGTTGACCCATGTTGTCTTTCCAGCATGTTTCTATTTTTTTTTCCCTGTTTGATATAATAGCTCATTAGATTGGACATTATTATATGCCACTTTTAAAAAGAACCTGTGAGGACAGTTTTATTCCTGAGACCAGTGATGTGGCTGTGTAGGTCCTACCGTAATGCAAGAATGAAATACTTCCAGTTTTGTAGTATCTGATGTGGTGTCCCTGAGAAATCAAGCTGTGGAGAGCATCAATAAACTGAGCGCACGGACGCACGCCATTCTTCTCAATGTACATTGCAGAAAGCACAACAGCTTGATTTTGCAACATTTTTTATTTTTGCCCTAGTACCTATATGACCACATCACTAGCTTCAGAAGGAAGATCAGTCAGGCAGATTTATCAAATAAATTGGCTTTCTTTTAAAAAGGACCTGTCGCCCCCCCCCCCACTCACCCCCCCTCCTTTGCATGGCAATCTAAAAGCAGCTTGTCTGCTGCATTCTGGGAAGGGGTCCCCCATGTGTCTGTGCTGTGTACCCTGAGATATAGCCTTTTTAAAACTCACTGTTAGAAGCCATGAGGGCAGTCCCTGGTGCAGGAGCCAGCTCGATTGACAGGGGCCATTCCCTCCCCCTCTGCCTCTCTGTGCCGCCTCCTGCTGTGCTGTTCATGCTTTGTTCAGACAGCAGGGCAGGAATCTGGCACTGACGTCAGGACAAATAATGTGCATGCTGTGTGAGGCAGGATGAGTGACAGAGGAGGAGGGCAGAGCTAGCACAGCAGAAGCAGCACAGAGAGGCCCCTGTCAATCGAGCTGGCTCCTGCACCAGGGAATGCCCTCATTGCTTCTAACAGTGAGTTTTACAAAGGCTATATCTGGGGGTACACAGCACACAGACACATGGGTGACCTCTTCCCTGAATGCAGCAGACATGCTGCATTTAGGTTGCCATGCAGCAGGGGGGTGACAGGTCCTCTTTAAGACTTATCCGTCCAAATCGGGGCAGACGTATCTTTTGTGCAGCCGCACTGGGATCTAGGAGACGAGGGGCCATTTCCACCTCCAAAGCAGGTGGGATTGTGCAATATGATGAGCTAGGGGACTGCAAAAGGGCCGATTTGTTATTTTTGCACAGTGGCCCTTTTCCATCTGCGTCTGCCAGTGGTTCAAAATGTAGTGTTTTGCTGTAATCAGGGTAAGCCAGACATCCAACTCTTCAATTTCCCTAAATCTGACTCAGACTCTACCAAAATGGACACCGACTCCACAACCAGTACTGTGTAGTCAGTAAGCCAAACGTCCATCGCCAACTCCGACTCGTCAATTTCCCTGAATCCGACTCCACCCGAAATGGACATCGACTCTCCGACTCAAGAGTTGACAGCCCTGGCTGTAGTGAAACTACTCTATGTTGTAACTCGTGTCATGGACTTGTAGCAGTAGTACTATCAGAGAGCATAAGCTGTTCACGTGTCCTTACTTTTGGACTTTCTTTAAGTGCTCAAAATCCAGGTAATCCACTCTAAGTCCCGATTCATCAAACCGTTTCGCACAAAACACTAGTCTTGATGAATTGGGGCCTAGAAGTGTAAACATGGAAGTACTTCTATATCCGAACATGATAAATGTATGAAACCTGAACAGTCGGGAGAAAAGTCTACGTATGAAAGGTGTATAAATTATCCCTGCAAGGAAAACTCCTAAATCTGTTTGAGTCGAGCGGCTCGGACAGCACCTTTAATTACCATGATGTGGAACAGACTCCCCGAACGGAAATGCCTTCATCATTGATCGCTCCAGACTAAGCAATGAAACCCAGTCTTCTGAGTATTGCTTGTTATCTTGTAAATCATACCCACATGTTTTAACAATTTGGGGTATCTGCCATGAAGTGTAATGTTACTAGGCTGCTTTTCATTAGAAAAGCTTACATTTCAGTCTTCGTGCGCGTGCCAAGGGACTGCGCCGAACCCACGGAAATAGAATTGGAATTGCGTTTCCAACCACATCGGGGGTTATTTATGGATCATTTGGGAACAAAATAGTGAAGTTTATATTCCCAGGACTCCGGATATGGTGCTTTAAAGTAGTTTAATCTAAAACCAGAATATTTTTTCATGGAGTTGTTGGGGATGGTAAACCAGATATTTTTTTCTAATCCCAAAGACCACTATAGTTGATGTTCTCATAGTTGAATCTGCGCTGCAATACCAGTCTCATCCTGTGTACAAGAGTGGCAGTGCTGCTTTAAAATAAAGAAGCCTTTTTTGAATTACATACCACACCTTTAACCCCTTGACCACATCCGCCGTACATGTACAGCAGTGCACGGCACTAGGATGATGCCGGCTGAAATGCGGTGCTGGCAAAATAGTCAGCAGGTGTCTGGTATGTATCATAGCTTAAAACCTACTGTAATGCCTACGATCTGTACCAGCATGGACAGTGGTTAGTTTACCACTCTGATGCCGCTATTAATAGTTACCGAATATTAGCGGTGCGGTCACCCTGGTATGGAGGTCTGTGAGGTCCTGCCTTAAGTAAGACCTGACACACCTCCTGCCTGTGTGCGAGGCATTCATCTGATGCCCTGCAATGTAAAAGCGTTGCAGAGTATTAGACCCGTGTTCACTGCAGGTAATCCAACTCACATGTGAGTCCCTCGGACGAGACTTGGATCAGTCACACTGAATGGCCTCTCCCTCTCTGGACGGCAGTGTCAGCTGCTTGTGTTTTTGTTAAGCATCACACTCCCGTCCAGAGAGGGAGAGGCCGTTCAGTGTGACTGATCAGAGTCTCGTCCGAGAGACTCAAATGTGAGTCGGATAGTGTGTTTCCAGCCTAGACTTAATTGCCTCCCCCTCCCGACCAGAGAGAGCAGCTCCCCTGAAGTCAGGTTCTAGAGCTCCCCCTCCTGGCCTGGAGTAGGAATTGTGTTGCATGCTGTATATTACCTGGCACGGGTACCTCCTCCTGCTTCCAGGCATGACATCACCCCTCTGAGGGACAAAATGTCACCATGGCAACCGGACTCTGGGGTGCTAGAAAAATATATATATATTTTTTTAAATTGCAAAAAAAAAATTTATTGATAAATACACATATATTTATGTAAAAATAAATAAAAAGTACATATTTGCTATTGCTGCGTTCAGAATGACCCGCTCTATATAACGGTCACACTAGTTAACCCCTTCAGTGAACACTTTAAATAAATCCAGGAAAAAAATCAGTGCGTTTCACCTTACTGCCAAAAAAGATTGTAGAATAAAGCGCAATAAAAACGTTTCGTGTAAATATAAATGGTATAGTTGAAAGTGTCATCTTTAACCCTCAAAAAAAATGAGCCCCCAGTTGGCTCCGTCCGTGGAAAAATAAAAAGGCTACAGCTCTCAGAATAGAGTAATGCAAAAACTATTTTTTTCTATAAAAGTTTGTGTAAAAGCGGCAAAACATAAAATACATAAATGGATACATAAATGTAGTATCACTGTAATCGTACCGACTTAAAGCATAAACATGTCTCATTAATTTTATCACAGTGAACGGCATAAAAAAAATAATTAATGGATTTCTGTTTTATATTCACTCTGCCTTCCAAACACAGAACGAGAAGTGCTCAAAATATACTATATGCCCAGAATTGGTACCGATAAGAAAGTCAACTCATCAAAGCCCTCATATGACTCTGTTGGCAAAAGCACAGAATAAATAAAACTTTCAAAATATGGTACTGCAAAAACTTTTTTTGCGAAAAAAAGAAACTTTTTTTAGTGTGCCAAACAAAAATAAAAAAGATAAACCGGTTATCGCTGTAATCGGACCTTCCCAAAGAATTACGCTACCTAATAACTTACACTGCATGGAGAACAGCAAAGCAAATAAATAAAATCAATTCCCGATTTATTAATTCCTTGTCTCAAAGATCAAAGTAAGGCTTAGGCCGGCTTCACACCACGGCTTTCAGGATCCGGGCTGTCTAGCGTGAACCGATCTCGGATCCGATTTCAGCCCCATAGTGTTCCTATGGGGCTGGATAGCAATGTTTTGCCATCCGGTTTCCACCTGTCTGGGAGAATTCAGGTTTTTGTCCTGGACACAAAATCGCAGCTTGCTGTGATTTTCTGTCCGAGGCAAAAATCTTAACAATTTGGATCCTCCCGGATCCGGCGCCCCTATCATGGGAGTCTATTGCGCCGGATCCGACAGAAAATCTGTCCGGCTCCCGGACGCTGGGTGCTGAGGCTCGGCGCTGGCCGGCACTGAAATGGAGAGCTCCCCGCTGACATTTCATGACCGCGGCTAGCTCCTGCTAGCCACAATTTTGAAATGTCAGCAGGGACTGCTCCTGAAATCTGCAATCTGCCGACTCCGGCAGAAAACAGGACCGGAGGTTCTGTTCTGTCTGGGGCTGTCAGGTTCTGTCCGGTGTTTCCTGGAAAACACGGGACAGAACCTGACAGCTCAACACTGTGGTGGGAAGCCAGCCTTAACGCACATTTGTCCTGTGCTCTGTGCTGATCGCTTACACCAGCATTTAACTGAAAATCTCTGAAATATCTGATTCAAATTACCCTCAGCAGAAGATTCCCTATAATGAGGCAGATGAAGTCTCCGTGGATTCAGTCTGTGCTATGATCCAGCAGTGTCAATCTATCAAGTGGTGCATGAAAGTGTAGTTGGCTACAGCTTTGTGCACCTCTAAAAAGGACAACTGTGAACAGAGGCCAGAGTAATGGTGGGGTTACACGTCCCGATATCGCGGCGATATCGGAGCCAACGATGCGGGAGCGCGCATTTAGTGCACGTTTCTCCCTGCATCGTATCGGCAGTTTACACGCCGCGATATCGGGATGCAACGTCCCTACGATGTGTACGCCCACCAACCCAGGAACGACCATTTAACATGGGAGTGAATGGGTGACGTCAGCGTACACATCGTAGTTGGGCTGTCACACGCTGCGATACTGCTACAACGGCCATGCGATATCGGGGAGTTGAATAGCTTTGCTATTCAACTCCGATATCGTTTTGACATCGTTCCAGCATCGCGTTGTACGCTCAAACCGTACAACGCGCACACGATATCGGGTCCAACTCGCGACCCACGTGACTTTTTGTCGGAGTTGGGTCGGAGTTGGACGCCGATATCGCGGCGTGTAAACCCACCATAACTCTGCTGTATAATTGTAGTAAATGAATCTCTCAGGGAGTCACCTGAATCACATCATTAGGAATCTTAGGTGGAACCCCTAATGTTAGTGCTAAGCATAGAGCACAGGATAAATGTGAATAGTAAAAATGCAATTATTTTTTCTTTACCGCCCAACGGTTTCAAATTCTGTGACACATCGGTGGTGTCAATATGGTCATTGTACCCCTAGGTAAATTCATTTAGTGGTGTAGTTTGTAAGGCTGGTTTCATACTAGCGTCTTTTATCAATGCGGAAGAATGCAGGAAAAGCTTGCGTTCCCCCGGATTCCCCCGCATGTGTGTTTTTTTTTTTTTTTTTTTTTTTTTTTTTTTTTGCAGGATGCAACTGAATGCACCCGCACCAGTATTATCACTGATCCGTTTCATAAATCAGTGATGATACTGGTTAGGGAGCATCCTATTGCACCCAGTAGATTACCTGTTTCCGCTGGATCTGGGGACAAATGCCGCGCCCCCCCCTACCCCCGCCCCCAGGGGCCGTGCCATTTAGAGCTGCGATCTGGGCATGCTCAGTTCAAAAACCCAGATCCAAAGTCCAGGTCCAGCGGGATCCAGATTCCCCGTATCCTGCTTCCATTGGGCACATTCTAGGTTAACCTGTAGTGCCCCAGGTCTGGGTGCTTCTGGGTTTTGTCACGGAGACCAAAAATGCACTAATATTCTGGATGCACCCGCAAGTGCCTGCGGCCTCATTGAAAGTCAATGGAGTCCAAAAACTGATGTGGGTGCATCTAGTATAAGCTGGATACACACGGATGGCAAAAAATGCCAGTGTGAAACCAGCCTAAGGCCCCTTTCACATCAGCGGTTTTTTTAAATCGCGGCAGATGCGGTGAAAAAAACCTCATCTGCCGCGATTACCGCATAACCACGACACTTGCGGCACAGTTGCGGCAAGCCCCATGCAATGTCTATGGGGCTTGCGGTAAGGGTGCGGCAAGTGCGGTTTCGACACTTGCAGCAGGTGCGGCCGCGAAAAAAAACGCGGTCAGCTGCGTTTTTTTTTCGGCCGCACCTGCTGCAAGTGCCGAAAACGCAGTTGCCGCACCTGCCGCAAGCCCCATAGACATTGCATTGGGCTTGCCGCAACTGTGCCGCGATTATGCGGTAATCGCGGCAGATGAGGTTTTTTTCACCGCATCTGCCGCGATTTAAAAAAACCGCTGATGTGAAAGCAGCCTAAGATAGGCCCATACACTATGGCCCATGAAAAACCGATAGGAAGAACCTTGATGCCCCAACAGACCCAAGGCAGTAGGATAACTTTGGAAACTTGTTTTCTTCCTCCATGTCTGGTTGCATCCTTGTCTGCTTTTCTTTTCAACACAATTAAAAGAAGAATTTATATCACTTATGCAAAATTTGGTCCCGCTAAGAAATTGTGTGGCCTTTTCGGAAGACGTCAATAAGCAAAAGGAGTCCCTTGTCACGGGCCAAAGGTGGTTATCACGGTAACACAAGCATGCAGTTGCATGGTGGTCTGGGCAGAAAGTGTGGGCACCCTTGAAGTCGTTCTAGAAAATGAAGTATTTCGCCCAGAAAATTATTGCAACTAAATGTTTTGTTATACTCATTTATTTCCTTTCTGGGTATTGGAACAACACCTAAAAAAGAAAAGAAAAACAGGAAAAAAAGCAAATTTCAACCAAAACCCCAAAAATGGCCCGGACAAAATTGTGTGCATACTCAACTTTAATATTTGGTTGCACATCCTTTGCAATAAATTACTGCAATCAATCAGTTCCTATATACAACAACAAGCTTCTTTAAACCTCCCAACTGGACGTTTGGACTCTTCTTTTGCGAACTGCTCCAGGTCACTCACGTTTAAAGGTTGCCTTCTCTCAAAAACAATTGTAAGATATCTCCAATATTGTTCAGTTCGATTTTTAGTCCAAAGGCTTATTGATGGGATATTTTTGATTGTGTGCACCAATAGGGCCAGTGTTGCTGAAGTATATAAAGTGCTGTGGAATCAATGGAAGTGAATATATGTTTCTAATACATCATATTCGGATCCAGACTCATTGCTGCCACTTCAGGTCTCTCCAGCGCTTTGTTTCCATCTATTTCTGAGGCTTCTTGAATTAGTTTTGGGGTCTTTGTCCTGCTGAAAGACCTGTGACCTAGGACGCTGACCCAGCTCTCTGACACTGGGCTCCACATTGTGACCCTAAATCCTTTTTGGTAATGTTCAGATTTTATGATGCCTTGCACACATCCACTGTCAGAGGCAACGAAACAACCCAAACATCTCGGGACCTCCACCATGTTTGACTGTAGGTACTGTGTTCTTTTCTTTGTACACCTGATTTGGTGAACAGTAGAATGATACGCTTTACCAGAAAGCTTTGTCTTGTCTCATCTGACCACAAGATGCTTTACCAAAAGGATTTAGGCCTACTCGTGTACATTTTGGCAAACTGCAGTCTAGCTTTCTTTGTCTGTGTCAGCAGTGGGGTCCTCCTGGGTCTCCTGCCATAGTGTTTCATCTCATTCAGATGTCCGTAGATCGCTCTCACTGACACTGATAACAACCCCCCCCATCCCACAGCAGCGGCATCAGAATGTAGCACTGATGTGCCGTGCACGGGCTTCAAATCAGAATAATGTAACAGGTGGCAGAATTTCAGCAGAGTTGTTTGTGACTCGCACATCATGACGCTTTTTAGGTTTTTTTTTCTTACTCAATATTGTTTTTTCATGAAGAATGAGTAGAAATGTATACCGTAGTTTATAGGCTTCCAACTGCACTATAATCTAATCACTGTTTTAATGGACCACTGCCACCATTTGGAAACAGGACGAAGTGATGGTGATCCGCCCTGCTGGAAGGAAAAACCGGGACCCAAGAAGTCTGGCGTAATGGTGTAGATTTATTCCGACGCATTTCGCAGTGGCCTCTGCTCCTTGCTCAGGGATTATCCCTGAGGAAGGAGCTGAGGCTGCTCCGAAACGTGTTGGAATAAATCTACACATTACGCCAGACTTTTTGGTTCCCGGTTTTTCCTTCCAGCAGCGTGGATCACTAGCACTTCGTCCTGTTTAAGGTTGTTTGCACATGTTGCACTTGGAGGTGTGCGATAACCCTACTCTGCCTAGAGATAAGATCCTATGTGCATTTTGTCTCACATTTTTTTTAGACACTGCCACCATTTGTCTTTCTTTCCCTCCAATCAGTGGAGTTTTTATATATTTTTTTTATCTTCAGATACACTAATCTTCTTCACTACTACTGTTGTACAAGATTCATGTGCAGAGTTTGGCCACAGTTTTATGATGGCTTCCCCCCACACACACGGCTATTGCTTATATTTGAGCTTAGACATTCTCTCACTATCCAGCTTTCCTCCAAATTGGCTGCTGCATTCCCTGCTTCTGCTTTTATATGGGCCATCATTAGTCCTTCCTGATTGGCTGTGCTATACCATGCGATGTGATCGCTGCAAGGCATTATGTGGAAGAACACCTGGCCATGTCTGGGCCGACTCCTTTTGATTACCCTGAATTCAACTCAACCTATACCAAAATGTACTCCAACTCCACAACCAGGGCTGTGAAGTCAGTGAGCCAAACCTTTGACTCTGACCCTTTCATTTTCCTGAATCCAACTCTGACTAAACCCAAAATGGACCCCACCTCCACAGCCCTTGTGTCTGGGACTGTGTGAGTTTTCTCTGGCCTACATTGTGTAAAATGGCAGATGGCGTTTATGGAGACTCCTGCAAATTAAAACTGCAAATTGTTCAAATTCCCAAAAATTCAACATTCTATTTGTAGACCATAAGAAGTCAAAAGAGATCAGTGAATCAAATACAGTCTGCGAAGATACTGGGTTTGTATTGGAATTGTTTGTTAAACTAATATGAATTTTTGTTAACTTCTGTCCGCAGCCAACAAAAAGAAAGAGAAGGAACGTCCGGAGATCTCCCTCCCCTCAGACTTTGAGCACACCATCCATGTTGGCTTTGATGCTGTGACGGGAGAATTCACTGTGAGTATCGTTGATATACCCTCTGCCGTTCTAAGAGAACCATAGAGACCTTCACTTCTTAGTCTATCTTTAGCTGGATTTCAGGGGAAAAATATACAAGGTGTTGTAGCATTTTCCATAAACTGAAAATATAAATGTAGCGGTTAGAGGCGGTGACATGTTTATTGCCAGCAGTAGACCCCTGCGAGCGTTGATCATCGTGGATTTAGCGGTTCTTGCTCTCCGCGCAGGTTATCGCTCCATATGAAAATGCTGTTCTCCATTTTATGGGCAGTTGCACGTAGCCTGGTGAGCTTGGAGGACACAAATGATTGCAAGGGTATTCTTGATTGCTTCACAAAGAGATTTCAAAGATGGGTCACATTAGTCATTTTGTTGATTTTTCTGAAAATAAATATATATATATTCCGGAAGCCTTTATAAAATATTTTCTTGTGTTGTCTTTCAACTTTGAACTTGCTAGCCTTGTAAAAATGCAGATTGTTGAAAAAAAGTAAGTAAATCAAGGCTAAACCATAAGATCTAATGACGTCATTGCTATTTGGCAAGTGGAGGGCACATTTCATACTGTTCTATAGAAGCCCATGGAAATAGCGGTAGGAGGTAACCAATGTAACATCTTGACCCTCGATTTTTTTTTCGTAGTTTAGGGAAAAACACACAAAAAGTGAAGTTCTGTATTATTAATAATCCATGAGGAAATGAGCACTAAAACATGTAGGCAATACTACCAGATGTAGCCATTATTTCCTAGGTGGTTGAGGAAATTAGAAGTGTTTGGTCATCACCTTAAAGGGGTTGCCTGGTCTAAACTGATAAAATAAGAATTTATATCTTTCTGTTACTGATGTGGCAAAAGGTTGAAAAGTTCAAGGGGGCCTAATCCTTTCACAAGGCACTGTATACCCTTATAAACTGTACTTATTTAATGAACGTGTCCAAAAAAAAGTTTGTCCCTGTCGCTCAAAAAAATTGAGCTAAATATCTTGTAACATTCTCTGACCTCTACTGATTCTGCCACTTTTTCCCATTTTGTGCTGACTTCCTCCATCATAGGGCTATTTTAAATTTTGTTTTATTGTGGATTTCCACTGTAACTGGAGCGGTATTGGCCCCAGTTACAGTGGAAATCTACACTTAAAGAAATGTATTAATGTATTTTGAATTCCTCCTAATGGACTTTTAAGACCTCATAGGTGGCACAGTGGGTAAAATATATGAAAAAAAAGGAAAAGCTCAATTAAATAACACAACATAAGTTGGACAGAACGTCTGTTATCAGGCCTGCCCAAATTGAGAAACAAAGGTCACTTTTATAAAATAATTTCTGCAGAAAGAGGAACACATTCTAAAATCTTTAGTGGTTCTTTGCGGTCATAAAAATAAACCATCCATTTCCTTTTTTCTTTGTTTTTCTCAGATGTCAGCAACAACAAAATAAGGAATCTTAAAATTCAGCTCCATGTATCACAAACATGTTCAAACTATTTGAATAGCAAAACAAGACAATGTATATAGCCATTAAAGGGACATGTAAAATAAAACCTCATAAATGTGCTGGTCAGGAATGGAGGAAAATGGCCCGATCAAATGAAATGTACCTGTCTCCATCGGTTGAGTCTCGCGACTTTCATGTCAGGCTTTTTCCCAGAACACAATCAGCAGATGATTAGTCATGTGTATGAAGAGGACTGATCACTGGCTCATTTCTATACTTTAGCCAGCGCCCTATGCTCTTCAAAAAGATGGGGCTGCCTCATCTACTGATGTGAGCCGGAACACTTCATATACACCCCCTGACACAGGGAGAGGGAGGAACGTGTCTGATGAAATAAAGGTAGGGACTAGAGCTGATTTCTAATATACCTATATTAGTATATTAAACCATTTTATTATATATATTTATTACGTGGATTTCCACTGAACGGAGCTGTATTAGCCCATTACAGTGGAAATCTACATTAAAGAATGTATTAAGTTAATAAAATATGTTTAAATAATATATACGTACATAAATATAGATATTTAAAAATCAGCACTAATCCACACCTTTCCTCCTGCCTTTTTTTCAGCATACATATATACGTATACATTAATTAATCTACATGTCTTGTATTTATTATACCTATGTTAGCTCAAAAGACAGTATTAATGTGTATGGTATGAATGCTGAATAAAGGCACAGAGTAAGGTGCGGGACTAGTGCTAATTTCTATTATAGCTATATATAATGTATGTGTGTATAATATTATTTATATATATAATATTTTTATTATTAAAATTGTTTAAATATAGATATGTAAGAAGTCAGCAATAATCCCAACATTAAAGTGGCAGCTCTAATTTATATTAGGAAACCTGGTGGGTTCCCTTTAACCAATTCAATGACAGCACATTGTGATCCTGTACATGATCTGCACTTTTTTCGTGTTTTATAATATTATAACAATGCTAGAAGAAAAAAAAAATATATATATATATGTGTGTATATATATATATATATATATATATATTATATATATATATATTATATATATATATTATATATATAATATATATATTATTATTAGAAAAATTCCTTGCAGCACACAGCTATTGCAATGTTGTATAATGCTATATAAGCCATGTGTTTGAGAAAAAGTTTAAAAACTTACGTTTTTCTGAAAAACAATCAATATCTTATACTTTATATTTGAGTTCTTAGTACAAAACATTGGCCAAGGTCTGTTTTCGTCGACTGCGACAAAGTGATTCAGCACGACGAGTCCTATGTGTACACCAAGTCCTCCTTTTCGCTCCCCACCTCTCGGTGGCAGAACTACCATCTTATACCCTCCATCACCTGTCAGCGCATGATGGTGCCATTGCAGCAGAGTATCTGACAACTTTATAAGAAATATATTAAGAATATAATAACAAAGACTGCAGCAACTCTCTTGTTTTAGTAACCTTGCCTTTATTGGCCTTCAGGTGTACAGGGCAACGTTTCGGTACAAATCTCCCTTCTTCCAGCTGGAAGAAAGGACATTTGTCCCGAAACGTTGCCCTGTACACCTGAAGGCCCAATAAAGGCAAGAGGTTACTAAAACAAGAGGAGTGCTGCAGTCGTTTGTTATTATACTGGAGGCAGTAAGTGGATGAGGCTGGACTGAATTGCACCCTAAAGAAACTGTGCTGCTTTCTTTTATTTCATCATTATATATTATATATATATATATATATATATATATATATATATATATATATATATATATATATATATATATATATATATATATATATATATATATATATATATATATATATATATATATATATATAAATATATATATTAAAATATATATTATACTTTACCTCAACTTATTTGTGTATCTAGCTGGACGACCCCCTTTAGAGTATTCACTGTCTCATTGACTGCAGGCAATTGATAGCCACTGACATCCTAAATAAATCTGTTTTGATTAGTGCCCTGATCTTTTAAGAGACAGCTTGTGAACACAATAACAATTAGGCTTAAAATAAGACCTGTATATCTCCCCACCCCCCCTAAAAAATATTTTCAAGTAGAAAAAAAAGAATACCATTATAAATTGCATGTACAATAACATGTGCCAGATCATGAACAGGGCCACAATGCGCTGTCATTGAACTGGTTAAAGGAATCTCGCCAGGTTTTCCAAATATAAGTTAAAGCCGCCACCTTCTGATATACGACCGTCTCTAGTAACCTTTCTATAAGTCCCCAACCCTCTCTGTATAACCTAAAACATACCTTTTATAACCCTCCTACCATATGGCAAGTCCAGTTCAATGGGCATTGTTAGATTGCATGGCGTGTCTTCTATGCCTTGCAGTCGCCATCCTCCTGTCCTTCTACGGGGATGACTCTTCTTTCTTATGAAGAAAGTGCCCCCAGTTCCACTCCTTAGCAGCGTACTTCTTGTTCCATGCTGAGAGCAGAGCAAAGTCTTGTAAAGGGCCTTCCCCAGGAGAGGGTGAAGGGTATGGAGACATGGACGTAAAGCCTGCCATGCCCATTACAGTCATCTACTCTTTCCTCAGCAGGGCAGAGATGAGTACCCCTGCACAGGAGTATATGTGAAGTCACCTTGTGGACAACGTAGGATGCATTAGTAGGGCAGCAGGATAGAGGAGGGCCAAGAAAAGCCAGTTATGCCAATTGGACTGCTCCGCCTTATGTAGGGATTATAGAAGGCATTTTTTGGGATGTAGAGGGGCATTGCGGACTTGTGTACAGGTTGCTAGCCTGCTGTAAAAGAAGCTTTAAATATAGGATTTAATTTATATTTGGAACACTGGTGCCAGCTTCCTTTTTAATAAGCCCATATTATATTAGACCCATCACCCACAGGAAATGGTATACCAAATCTTGTATAAAGAAGCATCTGATAAAGTAATCCAGACTCCAAGAACAAAGTGATCCATTTGCCCACAATCATGCCTTAAGGCCTGCGCACATGAGAGATCGCTATTGGGATCGCTGTTGCGTCAACTAAATCGTGACGCAACAGCGATTCATTCTGTGTGATACGTACCAACGATTGCCCTGCTGTGAGATCATTGATCATTACACACTGCTCTGGGTCATTCTTGCGTCGTTGTGCTCCGCTGGGAACGCTACATCATTTGTTTGACAAAGATAATGAAGCAATGATCTCAATGCACGCTATGGAGAAAAATTCACAACGACCTCGTATAATTCTGGATCGCTGGTGCGTCGTTTCACATCGCTGTAAGATGCTTTTGACATCTCACCACGATGTTAACGACGCACCAGCGATTACTGAACATCGGGATCGTGATGCGTCGTTATGTGAGACTGGGCTTTACTGACGATCACACTTCTAGGATTTATACAAGATAAAGATTAGACTTTCTTTCCGTTCCCTTTTTGTATACACAATACAAATTGCTGCGAGTAATCTGCAAACAGCACCGATTGGAAGAAAAACATAGTCAGCAATGAAGCGTTTAAGCCTTAATAGTATTACTACCGGCTAGAACACAAAGGCTTCTTTAAGTCATATTCATGTACCTTTTATTGAAGATCTTATTTGAAGTGGAAAGTGCTTATATCAGCGTCTGTTGACTGTAGAAAGACGCTCACAAACTTTCCTCAGACTTGTGGTTGATTTTTTTGAGCACGGAGAATAGTTTATATCCAGTCGCCTGACTTTCAACACATGACTTGAGAATAGGTTTTCACAGTCCAAGGCCTGGAGCTCGTCAATCAGTCGTACAGCGCTGTGCTTGATTTCTGCGCTCTGCACGCGGACCACATCAGCAGAATAATATTTTCCTACAATTGCTCGTTTCTTAGAGGAACGTTCCTGTATTCTTTATTGTACCTCGGAACAGAAGTGTTGATCCAGAGGAAGGCCTAGTAAAGTCCTGCGGGCTGTGTGCCAATTAATGGTGTTATCTCAATACGACACACTTGGTGGTCAGTTGACTATTGAGGTCTGCTTCTGATACCCCAGAGATCGGCTTCCATCACTCCAAGAGGAATACATGCCTGACTAGGTTGCAGGTTTGAATTTAGTATGACATTGTAAAATGTCAGCTAAATATTGCTGGTCAGGACCTCCCAGAGTAGGGGGCGCTGATACATACTGGCTCCGTGCTCTCAAACTAGAAAGGGCCCTAATGCCTATGAAGCAGGTTTCCATTACTTTTGACAGTTGGAATAAAAAAAAATAAAGTTTTTATAGGCCTATAATAAATGAATAGGAGTAGAATAAATCCTACTGGATTAATCATACCCATCATTGATCATTTGAGCACTACATTCATAGGTTACCATGCTTCCCCAGAATCCATAGATATAGTTCTAGATCAGTAGTGGGCAACTTCAGTTCTCAATGGCCACAAACCGTGCATGTTTTCAGGATGTAGACTGGTTTCACACCGGCTTTTTTTTTTTTTTTTTTTAAATCTGGGGGGATGCAGGGTTTAACTGCCCCCATCCCCCCCCCCAGATTGCCCCCAGACCCACCCGCATCAGTATTATCACTAATCCGTCTCATGGATCAGTGATAATACCGGTGCGGGCTCATACAGTTGATCCAGCTGCATACCTATTTCCGCTAGATCCGGGAACAAATGACACTCCCCTTAGTGGTTGTGTTGTTTCGAACTGTCTTTTGGGCATCCGCAGACCAAAACCTGGATCCGGCGTCCGGATCCAACAGGATCTGAAGTCCCCCAGATCCAGTCAACCCAGAGTGCCCCTAATTCGGTGTTCCTGTTTTTTTGTCACTGACCTCGAAATGGCAACAAAATGCAGTTTTGGTCTCGGTGCAAAAACCGATGATACCTGGATCAGGGGCAGCCAGGTAAAACTGGAAGCACCTGCAAGTGCCTGTGGCCCTATTGATGGTCAGTGGGGCCAAAAATGGATGCGGGTGCATCCAGTTTCACACTGATGCCAAAAAACGCCAGTTTGAAACCAGCATCTGCAATGCTAAGGAAATCCTGAAGAGATGCAGTGCTCGTGACCCTTGAGGACTGTAGTTGCCCACCCGTGTTCTAGATGAATGTCTGCAATATTATGCCTAGTTCTGTTTAAATGTGCCCAATATAATGCAAAAGTAAGACTAATTAGAAATCCTGTAGCAGCACGACTGTTCCATACATCCAATTAGGCCCTTAGATTTCCATTCACATGCCGCAGAAATGGTCCCATGCAGAGTTTTGGAGTTGATTCTTCAGTCACAGTAATTTCAATACCTGATTTGACATGCGTGATCCTACCCCTTTTAAGTGAGAATTCATCTTCAACTTAATAAGTATCTGGTGTTTTAAAGGATTTTTTTTTAGTCCACACAAGACATTATTCTAGCAGTTTGTTAATGGCAACCAAAGAAACCGCAGGTAGATGTGTTGGTAAGTAATCGCTGCTAGAGGACGGCTGGGTATAACATTGTCTCTTTCTTGTTGCGTTAACAAAGATGAAATAATATCTTTAGTGAAGAATCAAGACACAACTTATTTTCAAAACTATCTAAAAAAAAAAAAAAAAAAAAAAATGAAAGAAAATAATTACACATTTTTTCATTTTTAGGTATTTGGCAATGACTGATGTTGTGCTCCGGGTATAATACCTGCCCTTTACACCAAATGTACTTAACCATAGACTACTGAATACAGCTGAGCAGACCCTCATTCTTTCTGTTTGGTTTTTAGACTATATACCATATCTTTCAGACTATAAGACGCCCTTTTTTTCCCAAAAGAATTTGTAGAAAAGTGGGGGGTGCATCTTAGTCTGGATGTACTTGACTTGTTGTGGTGCGGGGTCACAGCGTACAGGAGCAGAGTCACCACTGCAGGAAGCTGGCAGCCAGGTCTAAAATGTGTCTGCTATTAAAGAAAATGAATATTCACTGCTCCCCACACCCATAATCCTAGACTGAAGCCAGCACTGAAAGGTGGGCAGGATTGTTGGAGTAGACAATATTCGTATTTGATTAACTGGCAGCTGACATTGGCATGTGACTGGAGGCGCACGGCAGTGACGTTATGAGCTACCAGTCACATACACACCGAACTCTGTTATGGCATTACGGCAGGCATATGTACTAGTACGGGGGACATATTTACCAGGATGGTCCGATAATGGGGGGCATATATTCCAGGATGGGGGACAAATACTCTAGGATAAGGGGCATATATACCTGGAAGGGGCCCTGGATGGGGGGGCAGCAGTTCAGAATTGGGAGACATTAACCCCATAACTTCGTCAGCAGCAGATTTCCCCTGTAACAGTGCATTATGACCACATTTTTTGTTTCATTTTTTTAAAGATTTTTTTCCACCACTAAATTTAAGGTGCGTCTTCCAGTCTGGAAAATACAGTATATAAAACTGTAGCGTATATTTCAGACCTGCTCTAAAATAAATGATACCAATAATTGTAATAGTATTGCCCTTCTTTTGAAGGATCAGATCCTGCAGTCATACTCTCTCCCATTTATTCCCGTCTTATTCCTGATACGTGTTTCTAAGACTATTCCAATAAACTAGGGAAAGGAAGACAGACTACATGGGTAAGTTTGTAGTCTGTTACCATAGTGATAGAACATTGGGTAATGTTTAATCCAACTGTTAGCAAGTTGCTTTTTTTTTTAATTTAAACAGGAGAGTAAAAATAAATTGCATTGTAAAGGTGTATATAGTCCTTGGGTAAAAGAAGTAGATAATATTTATAGAATTGGTTAATAAAAGTTGTTTATAAAGCACGGCATATGAATAATTTATATACAAGCTTCATTACCGGAGGTCTCCACCTTGTGCCATCTGTGGCCCTGATGTCAATCTATTGACGACCACCCGCTATGGGTCACGGATATCTGTTCCTACCTCACAGATGTTATGGGGCCCCTTTAATTTTATAAGTGTGTTCCTTTAAATATTGTCTTATAAATATGTACTCCATAGTATGGAGGGTAACAGATGTGTTTTTTGTGATTTTTCCCAAATGTGCGAAGCCTTGGAACAATAATTTTGTACAATTTGACGTCATTGACCACTTTGTCCTTCTCTTTCACTTTTATCTTTCTGGAAAGTTTGGAAGTGCCATTGGGATTTCTAACACTGTATGATTATTTTTCCTCTGATAATTACACCAGTTCCCATAACAGCTGTCTGATCCTTTTGGTGACATGTACTTCATGAACGCCCCCCTGTAACCCTTTGTTATCACCTCACCTTGGCTGCGCTCTGTGTTTGCTACTAGATTAATATAGAGCCACAATTGGAAAAAACTGCATGGGCTCCTGAGTTGGACTAATTTCTTTTTTTTATGTTAAGCTTCACATGACACTACTGACCATTGCATGCCGGCACACCTCTCTGCTTGTACTAACAACTCTTCAGTTTGATTTGGAGCAAAAGAAACGTTCCACATTTTGCTGACAAAACGCATGTCCCCGGAGATTTAGTTTTTGGAAAATGAGCTTAAGAATAAAATGCTGATCAAATAACTACACCTACTAAATAACACATCTGTTCAGGGGCGGACATACCATGGGTGCAGCCGGTGCAGCAGCACGGGGGCCCATTTCTACCTCCCATACGTGTTGCAATTTAGCCTTTTCGAGAGCTGTTCGGTTGCAAAAGTCCCATTTATTGTTCTTGCACCAGTGCATCTGTTATCCAAGAGTCTGAATACTCAGATGTGGTGGCGTTTGTTCTTAGAAGGACCACGAAGAATAGCATGATCACTTATGATCCATCAATTTTGGATTCCACTAAACATGTCCATTGTAACTGGCCCAGCATATATCAAAATGATGTCCTCTTTTTGGGCGGTATCATTGGTATACCCCCCCCCCCCCCAAACTGAAAATCATAGTTGAATACAAAGACTTTTAAAATGTATAGTGTGCAATACAGGTTTTTTCTGCAATGGCGGTCTACTTAATCTACCACTGCCTAGAATATAGGATCTCATATACAGTATATATTATGCTGTTCTGCCCATCAATAAGCCATACATTTTGGGCATAAGTGCAGGACCCTAGTTTTATTTTCCTGTAGTCTTTTATTAAAGAAAGGCAGCAGAACTGTTATTAGTTATGAGTAGAGATGAGAGGACCAGTGGAAGTTCGGGTTTGGGGGTGTAGCTGAACTTTATATAATGTTCTGTTCTGGACTTAAACTTGACCCAAACCTCATTGGTGGTCACTGATTGGGCAGTTCTGCTCTCCCCCACATACAGCCATAAACGCCGCACTTCTTGGGGGCGGGAGGGAGTAGTTTAGTCATTTTCTTTGGTTCACTCTACATCCGATAATGCTGCCATTCACACACTGCAAGCGACTCACCCCGGGCCGAGCACTGAGTGTACCCGAGCATAGCGATGCTTGCTCCAGTAGTTTGCATACCTAAAGCACCTGAACTCCGAACCTGAACACTGAGAAGTTTTGTATAGTTTGTGTTCTGTATGAACATCTAACTGTAAAGTCCAGTTTGCTCATCCCTAGTTATAGGGGCATACCGGCTCTACTCACTTAACCATCGGGAGGAGCGTGTCCGGTAACCTCACGTCTACTGATACCTCCTGAGTCACTAGGTGTGAGGTCACCTGCTTCCCTTCCACTTTTAGCTTTTTTCATACATGGCATTTGCAATTTAGGATTTTGTGTCCAACCATGCAATAATTTAACTCTACAACGCGGTAGTAAAAGAGCAAATGGGGCATCTCCTGTAAAAATTTGGATAGACAATGTGGTTGGATTAGGTTTAACAAAACGTGCCTGAAAATAATAGCTGGTTGGCATGTAAAAAATCTGCAGTTTCATAAACCTGATCGAGAACCATAATCCAAAATGAATGTTCCTAGAGCAGAAGAAAACTAAACCTGTTTTCCAAAATCTGTCCTCCTCCAACCTGCACTACACCCTGTCCTCAGACACTTCATAGTGTACACCCTCCTTTTCACATGGGATCTTTTTCCACCTGCCATGAAATTTCCCCCCCCCCACCCCCACTCATCATTGGGCCATTCCCTTCTCCACCCTCAGTTCTCCCCCATCCTATTTTAACTTTTCTTTTTCTTTCTTTATTTACGTCCATTGCAGCCAGATCTCTGTGGTTCACAGATGGGCTCAGGGAAACTCGCAGAGGTGCGTCACAGGCCCTAAAAGAAGCTTGCATCAAAACCGCTTCTTTGAGATGTCCTAGCGTTTGCAGCTGCAAGTTCATGCGTGTGCTGTAGATATGTTGCTTGGATCATCCTTCTGTCATTCAATCCCAAACTCCAGGGGCCCATGTCACTCATTCCAAATGTGTTTTCTACAATTGCAGCATTCTGCACAGATTGTATGTCTAGATTGGGGTGGCACCAAAGACAAAACATCAACTTATTATTCAATCTTCTCACATTCCTCTTTAGGATGATAAAAGTGCATTCACCTATCTGTTAAATGGTTTAAATTCGAAACAGTGCAATAAAGTATCTTGATGTTTCAGCAATTTATTTCCCCCTATTCTTTCCTAATTATAGAATATAATGTAGTTGAAATTTGTTAAAATACTCCTCGACCTTCCCGGATTTCCAGCTTCTCTCCGATCTCCTTCTGTCCCACTTGACCGCTCTTCAGCTTTTCCGGCTCACACGGTTTGGGGTTGTGCTTCATTCCCAACATAAGTCTGAGACTCTGAACAAGGAGGCTCCGAACACATTAAGAAAGCGACTTCTGGTTCACATTAAACCCCCATGTAAAAGCCGGTTATTCTGTCTTTCGGCCATTTGGTCTAGAAGATGACTAGAGCAGGTCTGGAAACCAGTGAAGAACTCATTTACACTACAATAGACATTTAAGAGAAAAAACATGCTTATAAATCTTTTAAAAATGTACAAAAAAATTATAATTTAAGTTCCTTTGTACTTTTTTAAATAATATCAACATACAGAAGTATCTTGATTTGTTTCTAACCATTAATGTAAGCAATCTGCTTTTAGGTATTCTATCGAATTGTCTATTGCTTTTTATATGGAAAAGTTTTCTTGATCTAACTAAAGTGAATCTGGCAGGTGATTTTCTAGGACAAAACTATTAGTATCCTGGAATAGGGCTTGGGCAGTCCTTTCAGGATCAGTAACTTTTATTGCTCTACCTTTTCCTGTTATCTTGCTGTACGCCCCGGAGTATTCAGTGTTACATGATGGACGGCTAGTCACTCATATGTAATCCAACCTGATTATGCACTGCTCCCCATGTCCTTAATCCTGCCCACTTCTCCCATGCAGATATGAGTGATGGTAAAAATCTTCACCGTCATTTACTATCACGGCTGAGAGGTGGGTGTGAGGAGCAGTGTCTAATCAGTTTGGATTTTCATAGACTTGACTAGCCAGTGCGCAACACTGAATTCTCCAGACCTTAAAGCACTATGACATGAAAGGTAGATCATGAATAGTTACTGATCCTGGAAGGGAAGCCCAAGCCCTGCTCCAGGATACCATTAATTTTGTACTTGAAAATCACCTAACAGATTCCCTTTAAAGAGAACCTGAGCCCTTTTCTAATTGCTGCTTCTCCACTCAATATGGAAGGTTTTAACTACTTCTGTGCCCTTCCTCCAACTGGGCATATACCACAGTATGGGCGTTTGCTGATATTGGTCAATCAAAACACACCTGTCCTCTGAGGATTTTTGGTATTTGTCCTGCTCAGAGAACAGAAAATGTGCCTCTTTATTACTAGTTGGCATAACCTTGGAACAGAGGGGCACAGGCACAGAAACTGTGGAGCTGCAGTGATTAGAGGCGGTGTCCGGGTGTATATGCTCTCGTGAGAGAATCAGCCTGATTAGGTTAATGACACTTGGCTCTAACTCTGCTATGAGCTTGAGCCAAGTGTCATTCACTTGATCCCAGTTTTCTTGCATGTTAGAATGGGTGCACAGGTGCGGAGAAGACCGAGAACTTACAGGGTGCACCTGGATGACCTCTGTGTGCAGTCCGAGGTCTTCCTGGCACCCATAGACTTGAATGGGTGTGTGCTATCCAAGAAATGCTACCAATCACAGCAGACTGTTGTTTTTTTTTATTCTATTACTCATGAATAAAGACCTGGGTATGGTCTGAAACGTTGTAGGTAAAGGATAAAATCTTTTTGGATAGACTTGAGAATGTCAGGATTTTAATATATTGGAAAAAGTTCACTATTGCTGGAGCATCACTTACTTTGGGTTTCAGCATGATCAATCCTTATTTCTGCCATAGATGAGGCACAGTTTGCGGTATCTGTCAGGCTAAAGGCATGATCTGTCGCTGCTCACTTCCTCATTGGGTGACGAGTGGTAGAAAGGACGTCTTTTCTCCAGTCGCATGTGCTAGTGCGGGACACCGCCTGCTCAGACATAGGCACCATGCTTGCAGTTCACGCATGCAAACTGAGAACTATCTAGATATGATGTCCTCCCGATAAGGATGTGAGAGGAGTCCGATTAACCCTGTTAAGATGTCCCAATTGGATTTCGTATTTGTATGAAGGTCTGACTGTTCCATGACGTCAGATTTCATGATAGTTAGCATTCCTGATAGAGTATAACATTTCTCCAACTGTTAGTATAATTTATTATTGCTATATGATAAAAGAAACCATTGCACTTGGTTACTAGAGATTGCTATTTTCTGAAAGTTGACATGAGTTTATGAAAATCACTGTACATTTTCCAGGAATCTGTCAGGATGATTTTAGAGAACTATTGCTTTCACTGTATGGGTTGTAGAATAATAAGTGATGTCTTTTTGTGTGCATCAATGAGAAATTAAACAATGAAGTTGTTTCAGATGAGCCTGGAAATACAGTAAGTACAAGGACACACCCCCATGCACTTTCAGGCTAATTAGCATGTGGCTTTAGAGCAGGGGTGGGGCACTCCAGGCCTCAAGGCCCACACACAGGTCATGTTTTCAGGATTTCCTTAGTATTGCACAGGCTAGAATTGAATCACCTGCACTGGTGATGATTCCAACCCCTGTGCATTGCTAAGGAAATCCTTAAAACATGACCTGTTGGCCACTACATTCCCCTATGTGTATAAACATGGACCTTAAAGGGATCTTGTGCACACAGAACCACAAGCAGTCCTGGCTACATATCTCAAATCACTGCCTGGCATGTAGTACCATACATAAACTGATCTTTAGAAAAAGCATTTTCTTAAGTCTATTTATGAGATGCTAATTATGGCTTTGCCTAGTTAAGGTTGCGTTCATTTCCCCAGCTAGTCTGCCCAGGTAGCATGTTATTTCTCCCCTGTGGGTGTCATAACATGCTATGCATAGCATCGTTATCATCCCATTCACTATAATACGCTGCACATGCACATGGCTGTGTGTCCTTCACCATTGAGCGACTCTGTCTCTGGTGTGTATGCACCCCTGGCTCCAGAGATGTCACCACGCATGATCGAAAGAGGTCCATACCTCCGGTCATGTGCACTATAAGGCAGGGTGTATGTGTCCTCGACTTAAGAGAGGCGTTGTGCGCATGACCATAAACACGGCGACTTCCAATCGTGCATGGTGAGCCTTGTGACGACATGGACTTTGTCAATGTTGTGGAGAAACGGGGGTCAGTGGGATGCTCTCATCCGCTGGCCCGGCCACTTTTAGAAAGACAGCATGGACCAGGGCTCATTCCAACTGAACTCCCGAACTCCTTAAACATGGGCTGAACACTGCTCAGACAACACATGGTGAAGGGAACCACAGTAGCAAGACTTTATTGGCTCACCAACCGTTAATGGCATATACCACATAATGAAGCAAAACGCAGAATATAATAGGCAACAGATTCTCGCCCTCCGCTGGCTCACCAGGGATTAGAATGTTCGTGCCTTTGGGGCTTCCAGAGACACTTACTCCAATCCAGCAGCACTCCACTTTTGGCGGGCATCCACCGAGAAAGGAATAGCGCCAAGTGTAGGAAGCTAACCAAGTGCAGCAATATCTGTAGCCAAGTGACTCCACTGTCCTAGCCCGGGTTTCTTCCTTACATAGTCTCTTCTATTCCAGCCAAATCCTACTGTTCCATGCTGAAGTCCATGTAGTAATATAATCCAGGTTCTGATCCCCTTAGTCAGCACAGACTTATCCCAACCTGGGTTTCTTCTTTAAGTATTCTCTGGTGCACCTCTACTTGGGGCTGAAGTCCCTAGACTGAGGCCACAAAGCATATAAACCCTTTTCAATGAACAGACCTATTTATATACCCCTGAGCACTCATTGCAGGACATTGGGAACTTCACCATTAGTGGAATAAGACTGTCCTCACATTGGCTAAATTTCAAGCTGCATATATAATATCCCTATTAATCATGAGTCTCTGACAGAGGAGGTTGGCCTGGAAGCCCTAAAGGCACGAAACATTCGAATCCCTGGTGAGCCAGCAGAAGGGTGAGACTCTGCTGCTTGTAGCATCTTGTGTTTTGCTTGGGTATGTGGTATATGCCATTAAATGTTTGGGATCCAATAAAGTCTTGCTATTGTGGTTCCCTCACCCTGTGTTGTCTGAGTAGTGTTCTGCCCATGGTTAAGGAGTTTGGGTATTCAGTTATGATGAGCCCCGTTCCACGCAGTCTTTCTAAAGGCAGCCGGGCCAGCGGAGGAGAGCATCCACTGACCCAGTGTCTCCTCAAGCCTCTCTGAAGCCGGGGGTGCATACAGCCGGAGACAGACACTCAATGGTGAGGGATATACAGCCGTCACATGCACTGCTTAATAGAGCTATTGGGATGATGCAGCTTTGTAAAGCAGGTTATCACCCCCACAGGGGTTGAATAACATGCTATATGGGCCAGCTAGTTTGGGAACAAACGCCCCCTCAACTAATTAGAGTCCCAATTATCATATCATATATAAACGATGTTTAGGAATGCTTTTTTTGAAGATAGTCCCAGCATGTTGCAGCATACATAAACCTATGTGGCACCTAGAACTGCTCGTGGGTCTCTATATGGGGCCTGACGGCTTCCCTTTAAAAGCCTATAAATAAATAAAATGTGAGCTTTAGTATGGAAATTCTGATGATGTCTAGGAGTCCTGAGATTGTCATTGTGCAAATGAGGGTTAATAACAATAGAGGCAAAGCAGATGAGAATGAATGTAAACCTGCTTGGAGCATGTGACCGTGTAGGGATCAGGTACCGACCTCCGGAATGTTGGGTAGAAGGATTTTAATAATTGTCAGTTCATCTAAAAAGGTACAATTTATGACTTTCCATTGTAAGTTACTGCATTATTATTCTGATGTATCCACAGGCAACACTCAACCTTCCATGGAAATATTTTAAATAGACGTTAGTGTGTTCAATCACATTTTATTTCAATTAGGCCCCCCTTCCCCCTCCCCCCCTTCCAAAAAAAAAGTATGTGCTGTGTATTGTCTGTTTTATAGCCAGTAGTAATGATCAGTCTTGCACTTAAAGGGATTTTCCACGAACAATGGTAATTTTAAAGTTTATTTTAATAGATCTTGGAAGAATAATAATTTCTACAATTGGATGCGATTAAAACAAATATTGCTGTGCTGAGATAATCTGATATATGTGTCCCTGCTATGTACTGTGTAATGTATGTGTCTGACCGCACAGGGACATGGTCTGATCATACCACATCTCCTGTGCTGAGATAATCTTATATATGTGTCCCTGTTATGTACTGTGTAATGGATGTGTCTGACTGTACAGGGCCATGGTCTGATCATACCACATCTCCTGTGCTGGGATAATCTTATATATGTGTCCCTACTGTGTAATGGATGTGTCTGACCGTACAGGGACATAGTCTGATCATACCACATCTCCTGTGCTGAGATAATCTTATATATGTGCCCCTGCTATGTACAGTGTAATGGATGTGTCTGACCGTACAGGGACATATATAGAAGATTATCTCAGCACAGGAGATGTGGTATGATCAGACCATGTCCCTGTATGGTCAGACACATCCATTACACAGTACATAGCAGGGATACATATATAACATTATCTCAGCACAGGAACATTTTTTTTTTTTTCTCAAATGCATCCAATTGTGGAAATTATTAGTATTCCAAGATCTATTGATTAAAATGAACTTTAAATTTAACTTTGTGGGAAAACCCCTTTATAATACTTCTAACTTGATATCTCTGAACAGTAGATGGGTGTAGCTGGGTGTCGCTGATTGGTGCTAGTCTGAATTGGTGACACTGCTGGACATCTTCCAGTTTTGAAGGGAAATGATGTCTTTGATCTATTGCTCTGTTTCCTTGTCTGTGCACTGTCTGCAGGGCTCAGCGTTGCTCATCTTTTGGTGCTTTTTTTTGGAGCTTGGACATCACGTTCTGAAACCTCAGTCTGGTTTGAAATATCTGCCTAGTAGAGGCCTTGCTGATGAAGCATCTTGTCTTGTTGCTATGCTCCGTCTTCTGATGTCTGACTTGTGACATGAAATGATCTTCCATAGCTTCACTGTTCCTCTCCCAGTTTTAATCCTTGTACACAGCTGGTAATGACTGTTTCAGTGTACATATGAAATGATCACCTTTTTGGAATAATTGGTTATACGTACATCTAGATATAATCCTACAATCCATGACCTATTATTTATTTACTTAGCACCATTAATTTAATGGTGCTGTACATGAGGGTTACATACACAATTTTAGGTATATTTTACAGTAAACAAATTAGCAATGACAAACCGATACAGAGGGGGAGGACCCTGCCCTTGCGAGCTTACATTGTACAGGATATTGGGGGGGAGACAGAAGGTTGGGGAGCAGCAGCTCCCGGTGATGGTGAGGTGGAAGCTCTGGTGATGGTGAGGTAGCACTGTGGTCATTGCAGGCTGTAATATTTCCGGAAGAGATTGGTTTTCAGATTCTGTCTGAAGGATCCAAGTGTGGTGATAATCGGACGTGTTGGGGCGCAGAATTCCAGAGAATGGAGGATATTCGGGAGAATGTTGGAGGCGGTTGTGTGAGGACTGAATAAGTGTAGAAGAGAGGAGGAGGTCTTGGGAGTACCGGAGATTACTTGAGGGAAGATATTGGGAGATTAGTTCAGAGATACGGGGAGGAGACAGATTATGGATGGCTTTGTAGGTCCGTGTTAGGAGTTTGAACTGGAGAAGTAGAAGAATTGATGATTAGTGAGGGGCGAACCAGAACTGTATAGTTTGGGGTACGTACCGAACACCTAGTGAAGTCCGCTTTCCAGTTCGTTGGGTGGGCTGTAACTGTTGAATAAAGCAGGAGCGTTATACTTCCCAGTCTCCAGTGATGCTGCGGTCTCCCTTGCTTCCGGATCATTAAGCTTTATGAATATTCACTGCACTGACTGCAACAGCCAATTACAGATGCCCACTCCCTCTGACAGAGTTTGTGATTGGCTGTTGCAGTCAGATTGTGCCCCCACAATCTGTACAGATGTCTGTGATTTGTTGTCATATACTGTGAGTATGGAAAGTATTCCGACCCCTTTAAATTTCTCACTTTTGTTTCATTGCAGCCATTTGGTAAATTCAAAAAAGTTAAAATTTTTTCTCTTTATTGTACACTCTGCACCCCATCTTCACTGAAAAAAACTGAAATGTAGACATTTTAGCAAATTTATTAAAAAAGAAAAAATGAAATATCACTGGTCATAAGTATTCAGCCCCTTTGCTCAGTATTGAGTATTTGCACCTTTTCAGCTTGTACAGCCATGAGTCCTTTATACCTGGATTTGGGGGATCCTCTGCCATTCTCCTTGCAGATCCTCTCCAAGTCATCAGGTTGGATGGTGAACGTTGGTGGAGCCATTTTTAGGTCTCTCCAGAAATGCCCAATTGGGTTTAGGTCAGGGCTCTTGCTGGCCAGTCAAGAATGGTCACAGAGATGTTCTGAAGCCACTCCTTTGTTATTTTAGCTGTGTGCTTAGGGTCATTGTCTTGTTGGAAGGTGAACCTTCAGCCAAGTCTGAGGTCCAGATACTCTGGAAGAGGTTTTCATCCAGGATATCTCTGTACTTGGCCGCATTCATGTTTACTTCAATTGCAACCAGTCACTGTCCCTGCAGCTGAAAAACACGTCCATAGCATAATGCTACACCACCATGTTTCACTGTGGGATTGTGCCTGGTTTTCTCCACACATAACGCTTAGAATCATCACTAAAAAGTTCTATCTTCGTCTCATCAGACCAGAGCATCTTAGTTCTCATAGTCTGGGAGTCCTTCATGTGTTTTTTTGCAAACTCTATGCGGCTTTCATATGTCTTTCACTGAGGAGAGGCTTCCGTCGGCCACTCTGCCATAAAGGCCCAACTGGTGGAAGGCTGCAGTGATAGTTGACTTTGTGGAACTTTCTCCCATCTCCCTACTGCATCTCTGGAGCTCAGCCACAGTGATCTTGGGGTTCTTTGTTACCTCTCTCACCAAGGTTCTACTCCTACAATATCTCAGATTGGCTGGAAGGTCAGGTCTAGGAAGACTTCTGGTGTTCCCAAACTTCTTCCATTTAAGAATTTTGGAGGTCACTGTGCTTTTAAGAACCTTAAGTACTGCAGAAATTCTTTTGTAACCTTGGCCAGATCTGTGCCTTGCCACAATTCTGTCTCTGTGCTCCTTCAGCAGTTCCTTTGACCTCATGATTCTCATTTGGTCTGTCATGCACTGTGAGCTGTGAAGTCTTATATAGACAGGTGTGTACGTTTCCCAATCAAGTTCTATCAGTTAAATTAAACACAGCTGAACTCCAATGAAGGAGCAGAACCATCTCAAGGAGGATCACAAGGAAATGGACCGCATGTGACTTAAATATGAGTGTCTGACAAAGGGTCTGAATACTTATGACCATTTGAAATTTCAGTTTTTCTTTTTTAATACATTTGCAAAAAATTAAACATTTCTGGGTTTTTTTTCAGTGAGGATGGGGTGCGAGTGTACATTAATGAGAAAAAATTAACTTTTTGAATTTACTAAATGGTTGCAATGAAGTAGTGAAAAATTTAAAGGGGTCTGAATACTTTCTGTACTCACTGTACATTAGTGTATGGAAACAAACCTGGCGTAATGTGTGTAAAAATAGTGTAAAAATTAAATATTGAATAAAAATTGCGTAGGGGTCCTCCATATTTTTAATTCTCGGCGCATATAAAGCGGTCAGCTGGAGCCTGCACTCCCAAGCTGTGTGCTTTATATTTGTATAAAATATGGGCACCCTATATGTTTTTTTTTTTTTGACAATATTTAACATTTTTTTAAAAAAATGACTGTATGGTTTCCCCACCTAATTTAATACTCGGCCAAAATAAAACATATGGCTGGGCATTGATTTTTCTTTCACCCTGTGGAGGCACATAGTTATTGTCCCACCCTCCCTGGTAAGAATAACAGCCCACAATCACCCCAAAATTTGGATAATTCTTTAAAAGCGTCAAATCCTAGCGCTTTACTCAACTCTTCTCGATTGCCCTGGTTTGGTTGACAATTGGGCTAATAGATGGAGTTAATGACAGCTGAGAATTGACAGCTGGCATCAAGTCCTGGATTGGTTATGTTCAGGGCTCTGAGACCCCCACATTATCAATGCTGTAGGCATGGCTGTGGAGTCAGTAATCCAAACCACAGACTGACTCCGACTCCTTCATACATGGCTCATGTTTGTGATGAATTTATTGTAATACATTGAGAAACATCGGGCTGTTAATCATTAATATGATACAATAATCAAGCTATTTAGATAGAACATAATTCATAATAATAGCATTCAGCACATTCTGGATTGTACTACTGGACCTAGTTTTATTTAATATATTTTAGGTGTCAGTCCATTTTATATTGTCTGTGACTTCACAGCCCTGCCTGTAAGTAAATAAAAAAATATACCGTATATATACAGGCAGAGAAAAGTCCTTTGTTTGAAATAAAACACACAGACGCTCTTTTACCCATTTATTAACCCCACTGACTGACCTGAGAACCGCAGCAGTGAGAGTGGTGATGTCAGTGTGTACATCTGAGGTCACTACTGGCGTGGTTCCCACAGTGCCTCAGCTGGGACCTCAGATGAACACTCTGATATCACTGTAAAGTCACGTTTTTTTTTTTTTTAATTATTTAAATATTTTAAACTTGCATGGCCCTTATACTGATACTCAGGAATATAAAGCACACAGCTGGGGACCTCTCGCCACCGTTTTTTTTTTTTTTTTTTTAATTATTTATTTAAACTATGTCAAAAACCTGTGTGGGGTCCCCGTATTTGATACCCAGCCAATATAAAGCACACAGCTGGGGGCTGCAGGCCGCAGCTGTCTACTTTATCTGTGCTGAGAATCAAAACTATAGTTATTAAAAAAAAAAAAATTATTTTTTGCACACCTAGGACAACAGGTTCCTTGCCATGCACTTCTGTATATGAGAACCAATCACAGATTGTGGGGACACAATCTGACTGCAACAGCCAATCACAGACAGTGAGTGGGCATCTGTGATTGACCGCTGCAGTCAGTGCAGTGAATATTCATGAGGCTTTGTGAATAGACCTGAAAGGTGTGGCTGCAGCGCCAGTGACTGGTAAGTCTAATGCTCCTGCTTCAATCGCCATTTTGCTTTCTTTTACTGCCCCCCGGTCCTTACTGCCACTATTTTATAGCACTAGCGGTTGGCTCCTGATAGCCTTATTTGGGGTTTGGGTCAAGTCCAGTCCCAAACCCGGACATTTTTAAAGTGCGTCCGGATCCACCAAACCTGAACATCTTCGGGTTCGCCCATGTCTATTGATGATGTTTTGAAGGCACAGGCCGGTCACTACAAATACTGATTTGATTGATTTCCATTTTATTTAGTTTCTTTGCGTTTTGCAAATCTGGTCTTCTAGAAAGCAGTGCAGAATGGGATTTGGTACATGTGAATGGCTTCAATATGACATTGCTGTTCCTCTTGACTTGCATGTTCTCTAGGATAAGGTAGTAGATATTGTTTTGAGTGGTCTGTGATTAAAAATCTAAATGGTTCACAAATGTTTATGTAAATTATGGTTTATACTAAGATAATGCATCTGCACCACTTTGCATTCTAGCAATATATTGCTACGGCTTCCTTTCACATCAGCGATTGCTGATGTTTGCAGCCGATCCGGCAGATGGCGACGCATGCATTGTCTATGGGTTTGCGTTGGGTGCGGCAAGTACTGTTGTCCCGGATCCTGTACTGGTGTCGGTGGGAAAAAACGCCGCTAGCAGTGTTTATTTTACTGCCTCCGCTAGTGCCGGGTCTGAAGAATCTGGCAAAACCGCACTTCCGTACTCGACCACAAGCCCCATAGACAATGCATGGGGCTTGCAGGATCCGAAACGCAAGTCGGCCTATCCGGCAGATGCGGCGCCATCTGCTGGATCGGCCACAAACATCCGCAAAACGCTGATGTGAGAAGAGCCTTTGAGAAGTGCTTCTAGCCTGTATTTCTTCCAATCCGCATAGTCTAATGGATCAATAGTAAACGTGAAAGGCACTTTTATCATTCCTCTATTATTTCGGTAATTTTCACGTGTTTAGAGAAATAATACGACAGGAGCCTGGTTGACCTCACACAGAGGTGCTGACTAGTTGCCCCCTCATCTAGACATGATCTTTAACCCTTTCACCAATTTCCTGATAGCAAAGTTGAATATAGCACCATCCTGATAACGATAGAGGGCACAAACACATATTTCAACTCCACTGTTCAAACGGTCATTTGTGTCTTGCACCGTCTCACCATAAGAGAGCAAACCCTCCACCATGTTTCATGGTTTGCAGACCTGGTTCATTCATCTTTTTTCTCTCTCACCACCATAATGTTGCGTTCTTTTCTTCATCCGGGATCCTGGTTTTAGCTTTTAGTCATTTGAAGGCATTGATTGAATGCATTTCTAGCTAAACCAAGGTCTCGCCCATATAGCAAATCCAAGGTCTCAACCCAACCTTCTCCTAGTGTTTTCCTTTTAACCTGCAGCGGCTGATGATGGACTACTCTAAACTCTATTTTGCCCTTTGTCATGCAGGGAATCCCAGAGCAATGGGCTCGATTACTGCAGACCTCAAACATCACCAAACTGGAGCAGAAGAAGAATCCTCAGGCCGTGCTAGATGTCCTCAAATTCTACGATTCCAAAGAGACTGTGAACAACCAGAAATACATGAGCTTTACGTCTGGAGGTAAAGTAACAAGAAGTCATTTCTTTATATGAATGCATTTAATAGCAGAATCACATTACATTCTACCACGCCGGAATCCCCACTGAGTACGAGATCCCCAGTAACCGAACACTCCTTGTCCTAATGGATGGCTATCGCTGCAGGCTGCTATTCGGAAGCAGAACCGCTATCCCCTGTATTAAGAGAAAATAATAGATTTTATATTAAAATCTAATAAACTAAATCCGAAGGTGGAGGCCGCACATAAGAAAGGTGTATCCTTCTTTAATACTTAAATTTGCTTTCAATATTTGCTGGTACTGACTTTATTTTGTAATAAAACACTATAATACACATGCAAAAGGAGTATACATTTGATGGAATATAAAAGCAATCTGTCAGTAGTTTTTACTATGTAATCTGAGAGCATTACGATGTATCGGCAGATATCCTGGTTCCAGCAATATGTCACTTATTAGGCTATATTATTATTTTAATAAAATCATTGTTTTATCAGCAGGAGATTATCACTACAGGACTAGGCGTCCTGCTTTGTGCATCAACAGTGATTAGGAGCTTTCTGCCTATGCACAGTATACTCAGCTGCCAGTCAGTAGTGTGGGTGAGGTTATAAAAAGCTCAGCATTCAGAGCACTGCTATATCTGCCACAGAGAAAACAGTAATTTTATCGCAACCGCTGCACCCAGTAATCTACGTGATATATTGCTGGAATCAGGCTCTCTGTCCCTACATCCTGCTGCTGTCAGATGTGCTAACAGATTTCCTTTAAGAGTAATAATAGTTATTCTGGCACATCCTAAACTATTCCCAAACAAACCATTAAAGGGAACCTGTCATGTCATTTTGTGATATTAAACCACCCCTGATGCAATGTGGATCACTATCGTGGTTTTCTAAAAACAAAATTCCACGTATTTATCTTAGACTTTCTATGCTGAGGTGACTACACACATGTTCCTGTCTTAAGTCATGGAGGAGGCAATTTTGCTTATTGTCACTCAGGTTCATTCATGATATTTTTTATTTCGTCACGCCCCCTGCATTGTAATTGACTGACATCACTGCAGAACCCGTGGTGATGTCACAGCCATGTGATCATCATTGGTGGAGCTAAGCCCAACGGGCCTTTCACTTTAGGCCTGCTTAGCCCTGCCATTACGGTCTCATGGTTGTGACCTCACCACAGGTCCTTCTACAAATAAATACTGTAGAAGGACCTGTGGTGATGTTACGACTATGTAACCGTAATGAGTGGAGCTAAGCCTAACTGGTCTTTCAATCGGGCCTGCTTAGCTCTGCCCATTACGGTCAAATGGTCGTGACCTCACCACAGGTCCTTCTACAGTATTTATCTGTAGAAGGACCTGTGGTGAGGTCACAACCATGAGACCGTAATGAGTGGAGCTAAGCCTAACTGGTCTTTCAATCGGGCCTGCTTAGCTCTGCCCATTACGGTCACATGGTCGTGACATCACCACAGGTCCTTCTACAGTATTTATCTGTAGAAGGACCTGTGGTGAGGTCACAACCATGAGACCGTAACGGGCAGAGCTAAGCAGGCCCGATTGAAAGACCAGTTAGGCTTAGCTCCACTCATTACGGTCACATGGTCGTATTATCACTAAAGGTCCTTCTACAGCATTTCTGAAGGTCCTTAAGTGAGTGATCTATATATATTACAACACGGAGTGTGATTATGTTTAAAATACTAGGTGACGGAAGTGACTGATGCCAGCTGAAGCATCCACCCCAGTGACTATTTGTGCAGGTACTTAATGCAAACATCTAAGCATCTAAAGTGCTTTTTTTCTGATAAATATATGGATTTTTTTTCTTCTTACACCAGATTAGTGATGCACAGTATGTGATCTAAATAACATTGGGGGCGGTTTAAAGCAAAAAATGACATGACCGCTTCTTTTGTTTGCGGAACCTTTTTCTTGGCACTTGGCCAGTGAAATGCTTACATCATGCACTTGATTTTCCCCTGAGTCGGCCCTACCGTATGGGTGATCAAAAGTGACGTTTTGTACATGGTGCAGGGTGAAGCACCGTCTCACTTGGACTCCCTGGCCCAGCTACATGTTCTCCTGCTCATATACATGATTCCTCTTATTAGAACACCTACATCGGTTGGAAGGAAAGGGATCAAATGACCGGTCGTGACAACAGCAATATGATTATTAAAAGTCAAATGCAAGAAGGCTGAATCATTCTGCAAGATCAGCTTCTTTCTGTGGAAGACAACGTTGGGAATGAAGTGCATCGAGAAATGACCAATCAATTCTTTGATAGAGAACAGAAACTCCCTGTTCCTGTTCCTTCCAGCGCTTTTTTAATTCTGAACTGTGTTTTGCTTCCCCTTCGTGAGTTAAATTTGGAGTCGCCGCCGTTGGTCTTGGAGTCTGTTGCGGTCAGTATTCTCATCACGCTGACCATGCTGCAACCGATCATTGAGCTTGGCCGGAGTTGACAGCATGAGCCCAATAATTGGCGGCAGCACTGCAGGCAATAGCAGTCAGCGGAAGCAGCGGTGTAGACTCTGCGCCGGACCTGGGGAGGGTGAATAACGAATTGTTTTTAGAACAAATGGTGCCTGGGTAGAGGGGTTTTCTTAAATCAGAAAGTCCCTTTAATCGCCTCGACTCCATAGTTTTTCCCTTACTGAAGCTGATGGTTATTGTGCCCCGTTTGCTGTCATCTCTTCAATTACAACTTGATATTAAAATGTTTGATTTGATGTTAAGAATATGTATTCTCTAAGATCTACAATAATCTTGTAAAGGTGCAACACACATGCCTATGAGATGTCTAATACAAGGTTATAAACGACATCTGACGTGTTTTTATCATTTGATTTTGCAGATAAAAGCGCACATGGATATATAGCTGCTCACTCTTTGGTAAGGAGCACGGTGTTTTCTGTATATTATAGCTGATCATAGTAGAAGTATGGTGTTCCCGTCATTATTCAGGATTCCTGTTTTTAACTGTGTGGTTGAGTCCTAATCCCAGATTTGTATCAGTAGAGTGTCATTGTGGCTCAAGGATGGTCTGTTATACCGTACGGATGCAGCAAGGTGAGGGAAAAAACTACAGGAGTGAAAAATGTTTTAAAAAATCACTAACGTCCATTAGTTTGGGTCAGATTGTTAAGCTAAAACCGAAAGAGAGGAAAAGTATAAGGCATCATTCACATATCCGGTAGTTTTGCATCAGTGTCTGAACGCCAAAGACGGGAGGGAAACTCAGAGAAAACGATAGATTAAATATTGACTGCTGTGTTTTAGGACCCTTTCACATCAGCGGTTTTTGAAAATCGCGGCAGATGCGGTGAAAAAACCGCATCTGCCGCGATTACCGCATACCGGCTGCACTTGCGGCGCGGTTGCGGTTTTTGCCATGCAAAGTATAGGCGTACTTGCAGAAGGTGCGGTTTTGCAGGTGCGGCCGCGAAAAAAACCGCGGCTGACCGCGGTTTTTTTCGCGGCCGCACCTGCCGCAAGTGCAAAACCGCACTTGCCGCACCTGCCGCAAGTACGCCTATACTTTGCATGGCAAAAACCGCAACCGCGCCGCAAGTGCAGCCGGTATGCGGTAATCACGGCAGATGCGGTTTTTTCACCGCATCTGCCGCGATTTTCAAAAAACGCTGATGTGAAAGGGCCCTAATAGACTCTCCTGATTTTGGCAAATACTGAAGATTAAGAATAAGGCTGCTTTACCACCGCCGTTTTTCGGCATCCGTGTGATTCTGGCCTCAACTGGATGCACCCTCATCAGTTTTCAGTCCCATTGACTTTCATTGGGGCCGGAGACACTTGCGGGTACGTCCAGTTGTGTACGGTTCACCCTGGATCCAGGTGTTTACAGATTTTTGTCAGAGACCAAATCTGCATCTTGTTGCGATTTTGGTCTCCGTGAAAAAAAAAATGTGAATCCCCTGATCCACCCGGATCTGGGGCACCAGGGGTAAAATCTTAAGGGAGGACCATGAGAAACAGATTCATCCGGACAACAGATCCCGGTGGATGTGGATTTCCGGTTAGTGTTCTATGAACTGCGCATGTGCAGAACCACCACCGAATCCCTGTCAAATATGCAACTGGATGGATGCTCCCTCACGGGGTGCGGGTGCTTCAAGTTTCACCATTGCGGGTAATCTGGGGGCATGCAGGCTTTTCCAGCATGCCTCTGGACTCCAATATATCTAGTGTGAAACCAGCCTAAGATGTGTGAATGACAATGTTTTCACCTCTTTTGTGTTTTATTCCTGCTCTTATTTTTGGCATACAAGTAATGATAAAAATACACTGATGTCAGAGTGACCCGGCAGGCACTTTATTATCTGTAAAAGAATTCTCACTAGTCAGGAGTTGGGGAACAATCACCTCTTAGTTGTGCTTGTCTGACGGCAACTTAAAGCACATATAAACGAACCGACCATGGCCACTAAACAAGTTCTGGTCCACCATCTACGAGCGTTAGGACGAGGCTCCACCAACTTAAATTGTAAAAGCCGTAAACACCAGTGTGGTCTGACAAGGCGGAATAGAAAGGACATGATTGAGAAAATGATGGGAAGTGGGAAGGGTGGAGATTAAGGAGTATATTTACACACTTACACTAAGCCCCCCTGCTAAAGATTATGCTGTATGCATACAGCAGAGCAGCAATCTGGCGCTGACGTTCCCACGCATGCACCGTTCCAGCAGCCGGGACCCGCTCCTACCAATTCTCGCTGTGCGCCTGCATGAATTCAGACGCTGAGGCGCAGGCGAGGTGGGGAGACACACACAGGCAGGAGGCGGCACAGAGAGGCAGGAGGACCCTGTGAACAGCGAGGAGTGAGCGATTAGTCCCTACAGACTTCTTATCTTAAAACTTTCAAAGTGATTTTTACCGGTTACAGGGGGGTAGAGACATGGGGGACCCCTTCCCTGAATACAGCAGACACACTGCATTCAGTGGTGCTTTCACTTTGGAAAGCACCGGGGGTGACAAGTTCTCTTTAAGCACAACCACGGTATGGAGAAAGCGCTGACCCTAATAGTTTATGTTCAAGATGCTGTCACCGATTCCATGCAGACCAGTCTCCATGCAGTGGGTTATAGGGCAGAGAAAGCTGAGTAGATGTTTTTTTCATAACACTATATTTCAATCAGTATAACTAGTGTTTTATTCATTTGAACTTCTGCTCATATTGGGATTTTGAGTCAAGTGGGCGGTCCTAATTAATGAATGAGCTCTTTCTCTGGCAGATGATCACTGATGAGGACCTCCTACTGGACCCCAAACTCCAACATGAGCAAAGGTTTAAGTGGGAAAAATACAAGTTACACTGAGTAATTTCCATACAGCTATGGATCAATCTACTCTAAGTCCTGCTCACATAACGCCTTGCAGATTAGATTGCATCAGGTCAGGTTCCCTTTAAGACGTTTATTATTTTAGGTACTTTTTAAGCAAATGGCATTGACTCCTAGCATTTTTAGTGGAGGGCAGGGAAGGAGCTGGGTACTAATTGCTCTTTTTACTTGGTCACACCAAGAGAACAGGGTGACCTCTTCTCTTTATTTTATCCCTTCTATTTCAGAACACAAAGACTGCGTCCGAGCCCCTCTAGCACCTCCAGTCTCCGAGGAGGAGGATGAAGAAGAGGAGGAGGAGGAAGATGAGCCTCCACCTGTGATAGCCCCACGCCCTGAACACACAAAATCTGTGAGAAGCTTTACACTCATGACTATACTAATAGATATGTATTATATCCTCTGCTCCTTGTACTAATACAAGTCCATTAAATGCCTAAAAAAACTAAATTGCCGCTCCAAGTATAAACCATCACGTTCAAGATGTGCATAAACCCTTTACTGTTAAAGGGATGTTTTCATCTCTGCTTTTAAAGGAATGACATCTGAAAAAAATACCTATTGTTTAAATAGTCAAGATCATGTTTTAATTATTTTGGGTATTTTTTGTTCTGTAAAAATCACAATCTTTAAGTATGTGTATGTAGATAGATGTGTAACATGTCTAGCATGTAAGTGCCTGTATTTCTGACCAATGCTGGAAAATTGAAACATTTTGAACATTTTATTTCTGTTTTTCCCAAAGGAGCGTGGTTGAGTCGGTGTGGGGGGGGGCCTGGTTGAGTCTGTGTTGGGGGGGGGGGGGCGCTGGTTGAGTCTGTGTTGGGGGGGGGGGGCCTGGTTGAGTCTGTGTTGGGGGGAGGGGGGCCTGGTTGAGTCTGTGTTAGGGGGGTGCCTGGTTGAGTCTGTGTTGGGGGGGGGGCCTGGTTGAGTCTGTGTTGGGGGGGGGGCCTGGTTGAGTCTGTGTTGGGGGGGGCCTGGTTGAGTCTGTTGGGGGGGGCCTGGTTGAGTCTGTGTTGGGGGGGGGGGCCTGGTTGAGTCTGTGTTGGGGGGGGGGGGCCTGGTTGAGTCTGTGTTGGGGGGTGTGGGGGCCTGGTTGAGTCTGTGTTGGGGGGGGGGGGGGCCTGGTTGAGTCTGTGTTGGGGGGGGGGCCTGGTTGAGTCTGTGTTGGGGGGGGCCTGGTTGAGTCTGTTGGGGGGGGGGCCTGGTTGAGTCTGTTGGGGGGGGGGTCTGGTTGAGTCTGTGCTGGGGGGGCCTGGTTGAGTCTGTGTTGGGGGGGGCCTGGTTAAGTCTGTGTTGGGGGGGGGGGGGGGGCCTGGTTGAGTCTGTGTTGGGGGGGGGGGGGGGGCCTGGTTGAGTCTGTTGGGGGGGGCTGGTTGAGTCTGCGTTGGGGGGGGGGGCCTGGTTGAGTTTGCATTGGGGGGGGGCCTGGTTGAGTTTGTGTTGGGGGGGGGGCCTGGTTGGTCTGGTTGGGGCTGGTTGGGGGGGGGGGCCTGGTTGAGTCTGTGTTGGGGGGGGCCTGGTTGAGTCTGTTGGGGGGGGGGGCCTGGTTGAGTCTGTTGGGGGGGGCCTGGTTGAGTCTGTTGGGGGGGGGGGGGGCGTCTGGTTGAGTCTGTGTTGGGGGGGCCTGGTTGAGTCTGTGTTGGGTGGGCCTGGTTGAGTCTGTGTTGGGGGGGCCTGGTTAAGTCTGTGTTGGGGGGGCCTGGTTGAGTCTGTGTTGGGGGGGGGGGGGCCTGGTTGAGTCTGTGTTGGGGGGGGGGCCTGGTTGAGTCTGCGTTGGGGGGGGGGGGCCTGGTTGAGTTGCGTTGGGGGGGGGGCTGGTTGAGTTTGTGTTGGGGGGGGGCCTGGTTGGGTCTGTGTTGGGGGGGGGGGGGGCCTGGTTGAGTCTGTGTTGGGGGGGCCTGGTGAGTCGGTGGCTGGGAGTCGTGGTGGAGCGGTGCTGGGTGGGGGGCGTGTTGAGTCGGTGTGGGTGGGGCGTGATTGAGTCGGTGCGGGTGGGTGGCGTGTGAGTCGGTGTGGGGTGGGGGGGGCGTGATTGAGTCGGTGTCGGGTGGGGGGGCGTGATTGAGTCGGTGTCGGGTGGGGGGGCGTGATTGAGTCGGGGGGGGGGTGGATTGAGTCGGTGTCGGGTGGGGGGCTGATTGAGTCGGTGTCGGGGGGGGGGGGGCTGATTGAGTCGGTGTCGGGGGGGGCGTGATTGAGTTGGGGGGGGCGTGATTGAGTAGGGGGGGGGAGGGGCGTGGTTGGGTCCGTGTGGAGGAGACCTGTTGAGTCCATCTCGCCTCCAGCAACCAGTCGTTATGAGTAGACACAGGCCTTCAGAGCAGAATGCAGATTTCAGCTCTGACAGGAGGAGGATGTGTTTGCTGCACCCCTTCCCCACACACACACGCTTCACAACATAATTCCGTTATTTTAAGATTTTTAATTGCCTATATAATACTTTAAGTCGCAGAAATAGACCAGCATACAGGAAAACATACAAGAAGTATTTCTTTTTATAGACAATCCCTTTGCTCAGTAATCAATGTGGTCAGTCAGCATAAAATGTCATTCCATCTCTGCATATTATATGAATATACTACAAGCTGCAGAATTGGTCTATGTAATGTATTTTATAGAACAGAATGATAAATCCAAACTGTACACATACATGTTTGAATCCTTAAAGGGGGATTCCATCTCCAAGATCATATCCCAAAATATATTAGGTGCAATAATAAATATAATGGCACATATTTCCAGTTGGAAATGTAGTATAGTTCTCCTGATAAAGCCATGTCTGGTACCTCATGTGCAGGCCTTTGCAGCTTAGGTATCCATGGTTATGACCATGTGCAAATCGCTAACTAGTTTTCACAATATGAGCGGGTCATAACCATGGATACCCAAGCTGCAAAGGCCTGCACATGAGGTGACAGACATGGCAATATCAAGAGAACTATACTACATTTCTAATTGGAAGAATTAGTTAATATTATTATTGCACCTACTACATATTGAGATAGGATCTTGGAGATGGAAATAACCCATTAACTTGTCTCTAAAATAACTTATCTCAAGATAAGTGGCCCAACACATTAAACATGTACATCCAACAAAAGTAATTAAGGAAAACATAGTAGTCACTGGTAAATGTGATAGATGGGGTGTAGCCCTCGAAGGACTTGAGCCAACAATCACCCAATATGTAATATCTTAGATATGGTTGTTGTGCTGGTTATGGTTCCACTTGATCTTTCCCTTATAAAACACTTTATAGTTTATGTATCCTTAAAGATATCACAGACCACAATCCCCACTTTATGTTCCATGAAATCATGGGACGTCGATATTATATTAGTGGGAGATATCAAGATTATCATAACTCGTCCGATTAAACCAAATGAGTAAGGAAAGAGAACAAGCGACTACAGCAGGGGTGGGGAACTCCAGTCTCAAAGGGCTGCAAACAGTGCAGGTTTTCAGGATTTCCTTAGTATTGCAAGGTGATAAACATAATCACTATGCACTGGTGATGATTCCAATCCCTGTGCAATACTAAGGAATTATGTAAAAAACCTGAATCTGTTTGCGGCCTCGAGGACTGGAGTTCCCCACCCCTGGACTACAGGGTACAATATATGTGCAAATTCTTTATTAATGACTGGCCCTTTAAATCTACCTCCTATGTGGCCAATGGCTCTATATCAACCGTTATATTAGGGAAGGTGGAAAGACCTGGGCTATAAGCACATCCATAAAACTACCAGGATGTAATGCTAGTACTAGTATAAGATAAGGGCACCTCAGTATAATAAAAGCATCAATTAGCCTTGCATATATCTATGTATAAGATCTAATTACCTTCCCTGCCCCTCCTGTACCTGTACGTCCTGATCGCCTAGATTTAGTGTACTTGTTCGTGTCTCCCTCATCCTCATGTAAAGGCCATGGAACCTAATGGCGCTATATAAATAAATAATAATAATAAATATATCCCAGAATTATGTCAGCAACGCTCCAATGCACATTTCGGTTGTATACCTTCGTCAGGGGGAGTGGTAAGGAGGGAGGAAGAGGAAGTTTTAAAGTATAGGCCAACCAATCACGGTAGAGCATCATGCGTCACTATAGTGACAAGCGCTTTCGACAAATCGTTAAGGAGGCGCATCACAGGCGGAGCTGGGATCACATGACCCCGAACTTCCGCATCTCCATAGAGACACCGACACCACGAGCGCACAACTGAGCCGGCGGAGGCGCTCGTACTGCACCCTGAGCTGCTATCAGAGTGGCGCTATGTCTGCAGATACATTATATATTATATATAGGGGCAATCATGATAGAAACTGTGTGTAAACTCTCACTAGTCTAAAGGAATTGAAGGGACACAGGGGTCATCTACATTACAACAAGCTTTACCCAATATTATTAGCCAGTTGCATATAGAAAGACACTATATCTATATTTAATTAAAAAAAAAAGCCCAAGAACAAGCAAAAAATACACACATACATATATCAAGCTTTAAAGCCATATAAACACCATAAATCTGCATAAGAAGTACATATCAGAAAAATGTATAACATACAGCCAATATCCATGGTAATTCATTAGAGGAATACATAAATGCATTTGCACCTACGGGGGCAATCTTCATATGGTATATACAAAGAAAAATAGAGTACTAAACAATTATATCATTCAAATGAACAATATCATAATCCATTTTTCGTTGTATAGGATCTTGATACTCCCTCATGCCGACAAATGCAAACATGTTGATATCCTCCAATGATTGGGCAGACGCTGAATAACAGACATTGAATGGCACTATAAGGATAAAATTAAAAACAATTAAAATATATACACAAAAAAGTTTACGTATCCTGAATAAAGCGCAATTCCTAACCTAAGGCCTTGCTCATGGTTTACAGGTACAGCTCAATAAATTAGAATATCATCAAAAAGTTAATTTATTTCAGTAATTTATTACAAAAAGTGAAACACATAGATCGCTCTGTAATTGCTCCATATAATTTATTTCAAGTGTTATTTTCTGTTAATGTTGATGATTGTGGCTTACAGCCAATGAAGACCCCAAAGGTCTTTATCTCAGAAATTTAAAGTAGGGAGGATGAAGGATCTGAGAGATAAATATTACCTAAATAGGTATCAGAGGCTTCACCTTGTGTGGTCGTGAGAGTCACAACTACTATAAAAGCAGATCACGGCTGCTGCAGGCCCCAGCGTGGTGCAGATACAGTAGGTAGGGTAATAATAATATTTATTCATTTAATTCAATAGTGATTTACATACATTTTGCAACACTGTCCCCATTGGAGCTCACAATCAAAACATCCTATCAGTATGTCTTTGAAATGTGGGAGGAAACCGGAGTGCCCGGAGGAAACCCACGCAAACACGGGAAAAACATACAAACTCCTTGCAGATGTTGTCATTGGTGGGAATCGAACCCAGGACCTCAGCGCTAAATACCATGCTGTTGTATTCCATGAGACATCAAAGGGCGGATATAATATTGATCGATTAGTCAATTGGTGTCTCAGGGCTCTCTGGCCCCTTTCTTACGACAAATCAATATCATTGCCATGTTTCAGGGAGGCCTGAAATGTGTTGACTAATAAATCAATATTATATTCACCCATTGATGTCTTGTGGAATACAGCAGTGTGGTTTTGAACCCTTCATCCTCCCTACTTTAATTTTCTGAGATAATGACCTTTTGGTTTTCATTGGCTGTAAGCCATAATCATCAACATTAACAAATAAACACATGAAATAGATCACACTGTAATGACTCTATATAATATATGCGGTTTACTTTATGTATTGAATTACTGAAATAAATAATCTTTTTGCTGATATTCTAATTCATTGAGATACGGTAGTATATATGGATCTACATGAGCGGTGGGTCTTCTGACCCAAATGTACAGCCTCATAGGCATATTGCAAGTTCCGGTGTAACAGGCCAGATTAACCCCCCGACCAGAATATACCCGGGGTTAAAGTGGCCTAGCCCAGATTATACCCCGGGTATATTCTGGCCTAGCCCAGTTTATACCCCGGGGTATAAACTGGGCTAGCCCAGAATATACCCCCCTGGGCCAGAATATACCCCGGGTATATTCTGGCCTAGCCCAAACTATACCCCGGGGTATAAACAGGCCTAGGCCAGATTATACCCCTCCGTATACCACAGCAGCTGTAGATCAGGGGCCCAAGCAATGCATGAGGGCCCGAGGCTGCACAAAGTGGCCCCAGGCAGCAGAAAGTGGCCCTACGCAACATACAGGGGCCTCAGGCAGTGCTAGGGCCCCAGGCAGCACAAGGGGGCCCGAGGCAGCATACAGGGGCCCAGGCTACACACAGGATCCCAGGCTACAAACAGGGGCCCCAGCCAGCATACAAGGGCCCCAGGCAGTGCACGGGGCCCCAGACAGTGCACAAGGCCCCAGGCAGCACAAAGTGGCCCCAGGCAACATACAGGGACCCAGGCAGTATTAGGGGCCCCAGGCTACACACAGGATCCCAGGCAACACACAGGGGCCCCATGCAGCATACAAGGGCCCCAGGTAGCACAAAGGGGCCCCAGGCAACATACAGGGGCCCCAGGCAGTACTATGGGCCCCAGGCTACACACAGGATCCCAGGCTACACACAGGGGCCCCATGCAGCATACAAGAGCCCCAGGTAGCACAAAGGAGCCCCAGGCAACATACAGGGGCCCCAGGCAGTACTAGGGGCTCCAGGCTACACACAGGATCACAAGCTACACACAGGGGCCCCATGCAGCATACAAGGGCCCCAGGTAGCACAAAAGGGCCCCAGGCAACATACAGGGGCCCCAGGCAGTGCTAAGGGCCCCAGGCTACACACAGGATCCCAGGCTACACACAGGGGCCACATGCAGCATACAGGGGCCCAGGCAGCATACAAGGGCCCCAGGCAGCACAAAGGGGCCCCAGGCAGTGAATGGGGGCCCCAGGCAGCACACAGGGGCCCCAGGCAGCACACAGAGGCCCCAGGCAGCATACAAGGGCCTCAGGCAGCACAAAGGGGCCCGAGGCAGCACACAGGGACCCCAAGCAGCACACAGGGGCCCCAGGCTACACACAGCATCTCAGGCTACACACAGCATCCCAGGCTACACACAGGATCCCAGGCTACACACAGGGGCCCCAGGCAGAATACAAGGGGCCCAGGCAGTGCACAGGGCCCTAGGCAGTACAAAGTGGCCCCAGACAACACAAAGTGGCCCCAGGCAACAGAAAGTGGCCCCAGTCAGCAGAAAGTGGCCCCAGGCAACATACAGGGGCCCCAGGCAGCACACAGGGGACCCAGGAAGCACACGGGGTCAGAGACAGCACAAGGGTGGGGGAGAGACAGCGTGCAAGGGGGCAAGAGACAGCTTTCAGGGCCCCTTTGTGCTGCCTTTGATCCTGTGTGTAGCTTGGGGCCCCTGTGTGCTGCCAGGGGCACCTTTGTGCTGCCTGGGGCCCCTAGCACTGCCTGGGGTCCTTGTATGCTGCCTGGAGCCCCTGTGTTCTGCCTGGGGCCCCTGTGTTTTGCCTGGGGCCCCTTTGTGCTGCCTGGGGCCCCTTTGTGCTACCTGAGGCCAATTTGTGCTGCCTGGGGCCCCTAACACTGCCTGGGGTCCTTGTATGCTGCCTGGGGACCCTGTATGTAGCCTGGAGCCCTTTTGTACTGCGTGGAGTCACTTTGTGCTGCCTGGGGCCCCGTGCACTGCCTGGGGCCCTTGTATGCTGGCTGGGGCCCCTCTGTGTAGCCTGGGATCCTGTGTGTAGCCTGGGGCCCCTAGTACTGCCTGGGGTCCCTGTATGTTGCCTGGGTCCACTTTGTGCTGCCTGGGGCCCCTTTGCGCTGCTTGGGGCCCTTGTATGCTGCATGGGGCCCCTGTGTGTAGCCTGGGATCCTGTGTGTAGCCTGACGCCCCTACTACTGCATGCGGCCCCTGTATGTTGCCTGGGGCCACTTTGTGCTACCTGGGGCCCTTGTATGCAGCATCGGGCCCCTGTGTGTAGCCTGGGATCTTGTGTGTAGCGTGGGGCCCCTGTATGTTGCCTGGGGCCACTTTGTGCTGCCTGGGGCCCTTGTATGCTGGCTGGGGCCCCTGTGTGTAGCCTGGGATCCTGTGTGTAGCCTGGGGCCCCTAGTACTGTCTGGGGCCCCTGTATGTTGCCTGGGGCCACATTGTGCTGCCTGGGGCCCCTAGTACTGCCTGGGGCCCCTGTATGTTTCCTGGGGCCACATTGTGCTGCCTGGGGCCCCTTTGTGCTGCCTGGGGCCCCTGTATGCTGCATGTGGCCCCTGTGCGTAGCCTGGGATCCTGTGTGTAGCCTGGGGCCCGTAGTACTGCCTGGGGCCCCTGTAAGTTGCCTGGGATCACCTTGTGCTGCCTGGGGCCTTGTGCACCGCCTGGGGCCCCGTGTACTGCCTGGGGCCCTTGTATGCTGGCTGGGGCCCCTGTGTGTAGCCTGGAATCCTGTGTGTAGCCTGGGGCCACTAGTACTGCCTAGGGCCCCTGTATGTTGCCTGGGGCCACATTGTGCTGCCTGGGGCCCCTTTGTGCTGCCAGGGGCTCTTGTATGCTGCATGGGGCCCTTGTGTAGCCTGGGATCCTGTGTGTAGCCTGGGGCCCCTAGTACTACCTGGGGCCCCTGTAAGTTGCCTGGGGCTACTTTGTGCTGCCTGGGGCCCCTGTGTGCTGCCAGGGGCTCTTGTATGCTGGCTGGGGCCCCTGTGTGTAGCCTGGAATCCTGTGTGCTGCCTGGGGCCCCTGTATGTTGCCTGGGGCCTTGTGCATCCCTGGGGCCACGTGCATTGCCTGGGGCCCTTGTATGCTGGCTGGGGCCCCTGTGTGTAGCCAGGAATCCTGTGTGCAGCTTGGGGCCCCTAGTACTGCCCGGGGCTCCTGTATGTTGCCTGGGGCCACATTATGTTGCCTGGGGCTCTTGTATGCTGCATGGGGCCCTTGTGTAGCCTGGGATCCTGTGTGTAGCCTGGGGCCCCTAGTACTACCTTGGGCCCCTGTATGTTGCCTGGGGCCACATTGTGCTGCCTGGGGCCCTTGTATGCTGCATGGGGCCCCTGTGTGTAGCCTGGGATCCTGTGTGTAGCCTGGGGCCCATAGTACTGCCTGGGGCCCCTGTATGTTGCCTGGGGCCACATTGTGCTGCCTGGGGCCACTTTGTGCTGCCTGGGGCCCTTGTATGCTGCATGTGGCCCTTGTGTGTAGCCTGGGATCCTGTGTGTAGCCTGGGGCCCCTAGTACTGCCTGGTGCCCCTGTATGTTGCCTGGGGCCACTTTGTGCTGCCTGGGGCCTTGTGCACCGCCTGGGGCCCCGTGAACTGCCTGGGGCCCCTTTGTGCAGCCTCGGGCCCCCATGCATGGCTTGGGCCCCTGATCTACAGCTGCTGTGGTATACGGAGGGGTATAATCTGGCCTAGCCCAGTTTATACCCCGGGGTATAGTTTGGGCTAGGCCAGAATATACCCGGGGTATATTCTGGCCCAGGGGGGTATATTCTGGCCTAGCCCAAACTATACCCCGGGGTATAATCTGGGCTAGGCCAAAATATACCCGGGGTATAATCTGGGCTAGGCCACTTTAACCCCGGGTATATTCTGGTCGGGGGGTTAATCTGGCCTGTTACACCGGTCCGGAGACCCATTGTCAGTCGGCACATTTCAGTCTATATACTGATGGTGAGATACAGCCGCCTGACCTTGGCCTCAATCACATAGAAATAATGAGTTATCCTTTCTCCTTCACATTCTACCTTCCCTCCATCTGCTCGGCTTCTTCAGGACATCCGTGTCACGAATCTCCTGCTGATGTTCATAAGAAAGCAAATATAAAGCAGGTGGTATTACTATATGTGTGTTGTTTTTCCTGCAGATTTATACGCGGTCTGTCATTGAACCAGTTGCTGTTCCTGTACCGGCTAAAGATGCCTCAACCTCCCCAGTGACCACCCAGCCAGAAAACTCCAGCACGAGCACTTTGTACAGGAACACCGACCGACAGCGTAAGAAATCCAAGATGACAGACGAAGAAATCCTGGAAAAATTAAGTATGTATCCTGTATCCCTGTATCCACGTTTATGCTCTGCTTTTCACTTTCTATACAAAGACATATTAGATGGATCTATCTTATAGATCTTCACATATTGCATATTAGGTTTGGGTTTTCATTGCAAAAACCTGCAACAAAGTACTGTACAGTGCATTTGAGTGCAGTTTTCCAAACCCCCTCAGTGCAGATTTTAGGGGGCTCTGCAAATGTAGATGTGTACATTCACTGTGTCCTGAATGTGGGGTGAGCTTAAAAGGAAAAACAAACTGGTGCATTAAAGGGTTAAACACAGTATTAGTATATAAAATGAGACCGTGCTATTGTTTTATTAATGGGGCTTTCTGGAAGCAACATACAAATGACCTGGCATCCCAACTAACCAGCTGATATCTGCTCTGGCAGTGACCGGATATAGGCCATGCACATGGTGGATCACTGCGGCTCGGTGCATTTTTGTGACCACTGATGAGTAGAGTTCATTTCCAGTTCATGTGATAAAGTTCAGCACTCGTCAGTGTCCTCTAATCAGTGTACTGAGCTGCGGCGTACATCCAGTACATCCAGTGTATTCTGTTACTACTGGAGCCGATAAAAGCTGATCATTGGGAGCACCTTGTGTCAGACGTCAACAATCCCCTGGTCAGTCCCGTAAACCACTTAGTGATAGTAATAGCACAGTGTGCATGTATATATAATATAAACACACCATCCCATCTCACAAAGACAGCAACATTTTTTTTTTTTAGAAAATGTTCTATATATACTAGCTGTAGAACCCCACGGTTACAATAATAAAGGGGTGTGGCTAACCTGAGGGGGTGGAGTCATGCATATTGTGCATTATGAAGGGCGAGGCTAACAGGAGGGGCATAGCCATATGCATCTGGTGCATTATGAAGGGGCTGGGACTGAAAGGAGGGGCAGAGATATATGCATCCAGCATATGAAAGGGGTGGGGCTAACAGGAGGGGCAGAGCCATATGCATCTGGTGCATTATGAAAGGGGTGGGGCTCACCTGAGAGGGCTAAGTTATATGCATCCAGCATAATATGAAGGGGCGGGGCTAACAGGAGGAGCAGAGCCACATGCATCTGGTGCATTATAAAGGGAATGGGGCTATGTGTGGACACACACACACACACCTTTATATATTAGCAATATATTATTATTATTCATTCTTATAGTGCGATTTATCCCATGGCGCTTTGCATGTGAGAAGGGCATACATAGTTATGACAATCATAAACCACCCCAGTGACATGCATTGTCAGAGTGCTGTCTGCATAATATCACTTTTGCATACGTTGTGATCTTGTGAAGCGGTGGTTCATCCTCAGTGTAAAAATGATGAAAAGTTGACTTCCAGCCTTGATTTACAGTCATGCATTTAATGGCATGCTTCATGCAGCTGAGCACAGCTAAAGAAATCACCCCTGTACAGGTCCAGTGTAAACATTTATTCTTCTTCATCTGTAGGTAGTGCATTAGGTTAAGCAAACAGAACAAAGTTCTTACAAACATCATATGAGTACATTAAGAGACTCCTGTACTAGGAACTGTAATAACTTTATGTTCATTATTTTCTCTTTCTCACCCCACGGGTGTGTAGGCCCTACACTGTAGGGAGTTAAAAATAAAAAGATATATATCAAAAGTATTGCTATGTAAATTGAGAGCAGCATTATATAGGGGCTGAGAGCCCCATTCCAGCAATGTGTCACTTACTAGGCTGTGTGATGCTGCTTCAATAAAGTATTTTATCATCAGATAATCACTACAGGACAATGTCTCATGCCTCCGGGCACCTCCTTTTTTTATCTGTCAATCAGTGGTGTGGGCAGGGCTCTACAGATCTCCACATTCAAGAAACTAATAGATCATCAGCAGAGAAAACAGTCATTTTATCAAAATGACAGCAGGCAGCCTAGTAAGTGACACATTGCTGAATTCAGGGTGTGGGTCTTTCATCCTGCTGCTCTCAGATTACATAGCAAAAACCTGGTGATAGATTCCCTTTAAGCTGTAATTCAGATACATTTTTTTTCTCTTAGGGCAGGGACACACTGTACAACAGACATACAAGTCAGTCAGCCGTATCTCTGATGAATAACTCGGAATGGCCTCCCACTCTCTGGACGGTAGAGTCAGCTGCTTGTGTTTATAAGCAGGTCCACACTCCCATCCTGACAGGGTGAGGCCATTCTGAGTTAATGATCCAAGACATGTCCAACTGACTCGTATGTCTGTCGGACAGTGTGTCCCTGCCCTTACACTGTATAACAAAACAGCCATGTGAATTATTTTCACAAAAAAAATATAATAAAAAGTGACTAGGGACTACAAAACGGGATGGAGGAATAAACCAGCAGTCCAGGTATATTAAAAGGTTTCTTGAATTTTATTCCATATCTTTAAAATGCTAACCTAGTGGTCTAGAAGATGTTAAGCACCGCTCTGACACGTTTCTGACTCTGTGACTATGGACTAGTGAGAGATAAAGGGCTTTTATCATTTATATAGATATAGGTTCTTTAAAGGGAAACACTCAGCCTAGATATGTTGTGCAATATAGGAGCAGCGTTACATAGAGATCATTCTATGCTTTGGAATCCAGTGAATGATCTCTGTGATTAACAGCCTGTACTGAAGCATTCAGAGATGGTGGTTAGTCATTGATTAGCACCACCCACTTGACTCTTAAAGCGTAACCGCCATTTACTTTTTATTTAATAAGAAAGAGTAAGAGATTTAAATAAACTTTCAAATATACTATATAAGTGAAATCTTGTAGAAAAGTATTCCTAAACCTTCCACAGGTTTCCCACTAGACTGTGTGTGAAGCAGACATATGTTCATTCTAAGTCAGAGCTGTCTTCACACGGAATACAGGGCATGTAACCATATAAGGGAGGGGGCGTGGCCTACGCTGTGAGAGAGCTCCCTGCAGCTGATTAGGTGACAATGTATCAGATTACTTCAGCTACAGCGTAGTGCTGAGCAATGTCATAAAGTCATAATCACTGCAAACTCCTTTACCCTTTCCTTGGCACAAGCTTGTGATCGGTCATCTGGTTCCCCACACAGCTCACAATCTCTGATCTTGTCCCTTTTCTGCCGTCACATTGCACTGCTCCCTATCAGCTGCTGGCCAAGCCCACACAGCCATAAAATGCAGTTTTTAAAAGAGCACAAAAAAGTTGACAAAAGAAGTCACAAAAAAGCATTATCCTTAGCTGCTATTTGACCCATTATTAACAACCAGTGCAGTATTGTTTTTTTTCCAATGAAATGACATTTACGCTTTAAGCCCAGAATGAGCAGGGATTTTAATGTTGCAATGAATAAATTGGGTCTAAGGTAATTCCCATTGTGGTGAGTAACCTGCCAGACACAAACAGGGGGGGAGGACTCTAAGAAAGCATGTACATTCATGTAGTTTTTTGTTATTTCTGTTTTTAGTCCTGCTTTTTAGGACATTCTCATCCTACGAAGAACAGGCCCAGTGAACACATGTATGGAAAAATGTTGTTGTTTTTATTTTTGTATGTTGGATTTCTAGGTGATACAAAGCACAACTCTTGGCTATTTAGGGGTAGAAGAAGAAAAATTGATGGTTGAGATTTTTTTTTATTTTATACCTTTTTACATTGCAGATTGATTGATTGTATTTCTCCATTTAGTCATTCCTTTACCTCTTATGTTATGTGTCCGCAGGAAGCATTGTAAGTGTCGGAGATCCTAAAAAGAAGTACACAAGGTTTGAAAAAATTGGCCAGGGGTAAGTATACACAGAATGCTATGTATTTCTAATTTTATATGAATGGTGGAAATAGCTGAGAAGTTTGTGATTTCCCACGTGTCCACTAGCGGTGCTTGATTACTGTGCCATCTGCTCTTGCTGAAGACTTGACTGGTGTCCCCCATGCTGCTACAATCTCTATCAAAGGGAGAGCACTGGTTAGGGGTGTTGTGTTCTATGAAGGTGTTAGGGCCACTTTACACACACCAACTTATCTGTCCAACTTACTGGTTGCAGTGAAATCATGGACACATTGTTCCATTTGTACACAGCCACAAAATGGAGCAATGTGTCCATGATTTCACTGCAACCAGCAAGTTGGTCAGAAGTTTGACAGATAAGTTGGTGTGTGTAAAGTGGCCCTTACACAGATGGAGTACTAGAACGTTTCTAATAAACACTATTAAGACAGTTGTTCAATCTTGTTTAGGAAGCAAATAAACAAAATTCAGTGCCTTTAAACTCATAGCCTTAAAGAGAACCTGTCAGCAGGTGTTTGCTATGTAAGCTAAAGACAGCATGCTGTAAGGGTTAAAAAACAAAAAGCAATTGTGCCTCTCTTATCAGTGTGTGCTGTTTACTAAACTAAAGGCTTTATCACTTGGTGTTTACTATTACAGGGCTAATTTATCTTGTGCATGGCAGTCCAACACACCCCCTCATTCTCAATCTACAATGTCTATAGAGAGCCTGGGGAGAGCAGGGGCAGCTTAGATGACTGGCTGCTGCCAATATGACACAATCCAAAGTTAAACATCGTTAGATTCAGAATCTCTTTGCCTAAAATAGGCTGCTCTCAGGTGAGGTAAAACCTGCTGACAGATTCCCATTAAATCTTATTCTGCTAGAGCAATATATCTCCTCAGCTAGTTGTTTCCGCAATCCTGCATGTATGTAGCAGAGTAATACCCCTGCTATAACAGGGATCAGAGACTACTCAGATCCTGGGTGTTTAAGGGGAACATAATGTCATCTGATTCATTCAGCAGAAGTCAGAGCCTGGTTGCACCATTGCAACTAGATATGTTTGTCTCTGATATGCTCAGCCGTTTAGAGAAAATGTGGTTAGAAGATCCATCCAAGGACCATAGGAGCCGCCTCCGGAGAACTCCTCCCAGGGCAGTGCCAGGTTATTGACTGGTATCTATCTGTGTGATTGCAGACATCAGTCCTTCCAGCGTCTGCACTGTGCGAGCGAGGATTGACAAGTCTGCGGTCACACATAGATTGACTGCAGAATTATCATTTTACACTTTTGCAATAAAAAAATAATAATTTTGGGTCTGCGTGATAGGTGTACATTTTTATATTTTCACTCAATGTTGGCGGCATACCTATGGTAATACCCCAGGGTATAACTTTGATGAATACCTGCGATGTTTGTCGCTGTATAGACACACAGTGATATATGTCGCCCATTGACTTCCATCAAATAGGAAATTATTTTATTATTTAGCACTGGATGCTCCTATACAAAACGGCATACCAGACCACATTATTCCATACAATAACTTTAATGTTTAATCATTTAGCCTCAGCTGCATTAATGTTACCTGATGGATGCGTTTGACATCTAAACCTTAAGCTTTCCTTGCACATGAACCCAGTGAAAACACCCTAAAGGCCACGTTACACGGGGCGACATCGCCGCCAATTACATAGGCGACGTAGGGGCATGGCCTATTGGCAGCGACATCGCCCCTACGTCGCCTCATGTAAAGGGGCGATGTCTGCGCCGCCGGGAGGTCGCCTGGTTTCAGAGCAGTGCTCTGAAACCAGGCGACCGATTTGGGGCAATGTGCACACATCGCCCCATGTAACCGGCCGCCGGCGACCAGACAGGCGATGGGAGCCATAGGCTCCCATTGTCCTGCATCGCCGCTGGGGTTTTGAGAAACCCCAGCAGCGATGTCACCTGTCAGATCGCCAGCGCGGCGCTGTAGGTGTCACCCCATGTAAATGGGGGACGGCGACACTGGCGGGGCGCCAAAAATGTGCGCGCCGCCGACATTTACAGCGCCATCGCCTCGTGTGACGGTACCTTAAAGCAGTCTGTGCATTTTTTACATGACAAAATGACATATTTATATTGTTTGTATCAAACAAATTACTCTTTCTGTCTTTCCAGACAGAAAAGAAAAGTCTGCAGTCACAAAGTGACTGTAGATTGTTGAATCGTGACAGTACGTTATAGGCACACTGTCATGATTCCTCTGCATTCTCAGTGCGAGTGGACGGCCATGTTGTCCCATGTACATAGCTGATTAGACTCCTTTTCTCAGTGTTTTAGTGGTGGAGAGTCTAGTCAGCATGTGAACACCGCTATGCATATAGCATACATGCAGTCACATGACGGGGAGCACATGAGTGCCCCATTACTGTTTTACAAACCCCACTCATTTAAAAAAAAATCTGGATGGTTCTGCTTAATTCAATTTATCTACATCTGTCCATAGAACATTGAGAGAAGCCATACAAGACTAGTTGGCACATAAAAGTGCAAGTCGCTTATATGGAGTCACATGACCTTCCACTACACATACAGGGGGATTATGACAGTGTGCATATTACACACTGACTGCAGACTCCTCAGTCCAAAAAGCCCCTTTAAAGAGGATCTTTCACCAGGTCAAAAGCACCCAAATGTTGCTGAGTATTCCATTCATATTTTTTTCATCTGCCCTGCATTTCCAGAGATATGAGCATTTTTATTTAGTGCTAATTCTAATGGGCGTGGCTGATGAGATCCTCAAGGGCGTGTCAAGGCTGCTCTGCATAATTACCCTGGAGCCACACCCCCTTGTAGAGACCATAAAAAAAATAGCGCTAAATAAAAAGAAAAAGGGGAGCAGCAGAAGGGCATTAAGGGAAAACCTGTCTACTTGTCCCCTGGTGACGGCTCCTCCTTAAGAGAAGCTTCCACTTTTGAGAAAGCTATTACGGATTGACTTTCTTCAGTGATTCCCTTACGTAATCTTCTATCTTAGTTTCCACATCTACACAAGTTCTCTGCAGAGACGGTCAGATGGCGGCCCCCTCTGGCGTCCACGCTGATCGTTCAGCTATACAATGGCTTGTTGTTGGGATTCCTTGTGTAGACCGCTCCTCTCCGCAGCCTGTGCTATGCTGTGTCACCATGGACGTCAGCCAGTGTGTGCGGAGGAACACATCAGTAACCTTAACTGGTTCACCCAATATCTGCCTGGATAGATGGATGTGCCAACTTATAGCTTTTGTCTGTATTGGTGCAGAATGCGGTGATTATACCGTAATATAAAAAGACTTTGTTGGCCTGTATATGACCCAGGTAGATTATCTTGTATTCCCTGTGTCTGTGCTGTAATTCTGGAATTTGCAGACGGGCGGTGATGCTTACAGATTAGGGATCCTCGATCCTGCAGCCTTGCCTCAATGTCTTCAGTGCATCGTTACATGACTGTAGACTGGTCCTTTTATTATATCAGTCTCTGGCCAGGGGAAGCAAGTAGTGAGATTTTGGGAGACGGCCAAGAAGTGTATGTACTATTGGTCCAGAAATGTATTTATCCAGTCTGATCCAAAAAACTAGAATCCGGCAGAGGTGTAAACGTGTACCGGGGCGCGCTCAGCACATAAACTATAGGCTGCCTGTTATTAACAGATTCAAGAAAATCAGAGAAAGGCACAGAGCCGACCCTTCACAGCATCTTCTCAATAATGAGGCTTCCTCCAAAACATAGCGGTACTCTTATATGAAGCCGGAATTCATCAGGACAGAGATTCTGGAGTATTATTATTATTATTATTATTATTTATATAGCGCCATTATATTCCATGGTGCTTTACATGCTTAAAGGGTAGACTAGGACAAGCAACATAGTAACAATACAAGTAACAGTAAATGTGGACAATTCGGTTGTACAGATACGAGGGTGTAATGTTAACTTGTTTGTATGTAACCCTGTCTCATGTTCAGCTCCATGGAAGCAATGGTGCTCTATAAATATATAATAATGCTAATAATAATTCTTAGTACAGTCATTGAGATGAAGGCAATCCCCCGGACATTGACAATAAAATGAGCTTGAGAGACGGCTGACTTCTTATCTGTGCTGCAGTGCAGCCCGGAAATTGCTTTACGCAGGTTAACGGAAGGAGCAATATCGCATAGAAAGAGAAGCGGAAGACCCCGGTTATAGATCTTCAGATAGGAGCAGATGACTTTATCTTAATAATTTATATTTTATATATAACATGGAAATGATCCCTTGTTACCCTGGCCATGAAGTGAGGATTAAAGGGAGAGGAGGATGGCATGGAAATGGACCAAACTGCACAGAGGAGGCTCAGACTGTGCCGTTATCTGTGTGTATAATGTGTATATCGAACATATACAGTATGAGGTAGCGCGGTTTCCTAAGAATGTTTGTTTAGGGAGCACCTTAAACTGTGTAATTTGTGGGTAGCCCAAAATTCTTGGGGTAGAGCATTCCACAGTATTGGTGCAGCTCTGGAGAAGTTTTGGTCCCAGGAGGTTTGTATTAGTGCGGATGTTAGTTGAAAGTTTCTTGCAGAGTGTAGAGTGCAGGTAGGGTGACACAGAGATGAGGGAGTGTGTTTGTTATCCTTTTACTGTGACACCATCCCTGCACTGCTGGTTATTAGCCGCGAGCTGTGACCTCTCGGCTTGATCATCTCTGTAGTATGTGATCATTATATGATTTTTTTCATCATTATGGGTAAGTCCAGCAATTGAGGCTCTGTTCACTTTACGATGTTCCTTCCATTAAACCCATGCGTTGGTAAAGCTATGATGTATCATTTAATGGAAGACTATAAAGGATATTTCGTTACTCCTCAATCATTGGTCATTGAAGGTGAAGTTGTGGTTTGTGTCTTGTATCGATCATCTATTATATAATTGCGAATGGCTTTTTTGCCCCTGCGTGGTCATGTGGATACGCGCGAAGCATTGGCCGCGAAGCGGCCATTGCGAGTCGCCGTGGTCATGTGGATACGCTCGAAGCATTGGCCGCGCAGCGGCCATTGCGAGCAGTTCTAAGGCGACTCGCTATGCCCGCGCAGCGGGCATGGCGAGTCGACTTAGCAGCGCGAAGCATTGGCCGCGAAGCGGCCATTGCGAGTCAGAGACTCGCCCTTCTAGAATCCCGATGCATGTGCATCGGGCTCCCAGCTAGTAGGGAATATTCCTGATGACCTGTCCTACAACTTAACACATTTCTAGTATGTTCCCCATTATTAGCCCTATGATTATCATTACCATGTTAGCACTTGTTATTGTTGCGCACACAGGTCATAGCCACAACAATGCTATTACCCCATATGTGTATTAACAATTAAAACGAGTACATCCTAGCGTGGGATCGACCTCAGGTGGGGTTGTCTTCTGCTGGACCTCAGGAGCCCTATATTCTCATTAGAATATGACATCTTGATGATCTGTGAGATGCCCGGTCTATAATAACCTGCATTACATAGCTAATGGCTCTTTACTGCCCTCTGGTGGCTAAAATAAGGCATCATCCAATACAGATTTGCCATTAATTATGAATTCAGCATATTCTTCTTTTTTGCTGAATAGTTAAGTGTTTTAAAATAAAACATCATTATTCTGGTGATTGAATAATGTCCTGCGTCTGCCCACAGGGCACTACCTGACCCCTCAACACTGTGACTGTGATTACCAGTGGGAAATGGAGGCTGTTATAGATAATGAAAATAATCCTCCATACTACAACAAGCGTGTACATTCAATAGTAGATTCAAACACAAAATACACCAAGACATATGTATTAATTCATGCCTGTCTTGGTGTAATTTTTTTATTTCATTTTATGAAATACTCCCATATATTATTAGAAAAAGTGGAGCCCACTCAGGAGTTATTGATTCAATAAAAAGTGAAACTTATTAGGATACGTAAAAGCACATATACACATAAAGATGTACCAGAAATCAATGGGGAGGAGATCCAAGAACGGTGCCACACTCAGGAGTAACACAGGGCATTAACACTGAAACAGTCTAATAGATTGTATAGAATTCCATTATCTATAACTAACCATCAGCCTGTTAGGGAAGATCACACATTGCGTTCACCCATGGTGTATAAGTGTCCTGAGACGTGGTAACCCCACGTGCCCTGTGTTATGAGTGTGCTCACATTCTTGGATCTCCTCCCCATTATTTCTTGTACGTGTATATGTGCTTTTATGTATCTTAATAAAAGCTGAACTCTTTATTGAAACAACAACTCCTGAGTGGGTTGCACTTTTTCTAATATGAGTACACATGTGGATTCCTGTAAATAATGGCTGTTTTTCTGTCTGTGCTCAGGGCATCCGGGACCGTGTACACGGCTATAGACATTGCGACAGGACAAGAGGTAAGCTGGAGAATTGCCTGTGTTCTCTCTTCTGCTATTTCTCATTTTACATTTACAAAAAATTTAGAGAGAGGGGGAGCGCACTAAGGCGGTAAATGAGGGACACCAGCGTGTTATTAACAAAGGTAATCCACTCACCTGGTATGGTTGTGAGAGTCACAACCACCTGTAGAAGTTTTGGCCGCTGTAGATCCCGGGATGCAGATACATGCAATATAGGAGAAAAAGAGCCGGGGTTTGTCCGCGCTAGACCACAGGGAAAACCGAGGATGCAAGCTAGCGCGGACAAACCCGGCTCTTTTTCTCCTATATCATTTTACATTTAAAGAGATTTTCTGACAATAAAAAATAGTTTTAAAGGGATCCTGTCATGTCCCTTTTGTATTTAAACCGCCCCCAATGTTGTTTAGATCATGCACTGTGCATCACTAACCTGGATTGAGAAAAATAAATCCATGCATTTATCATTAAAAAGCTCTATAGATGCTCAGATGTTTGCATTAGGTTCCTGCAAAAACAGTCATCGGGGTGGATACTTCAGCTGGTAACAGTCCCATCAATCACCTTCAGTCTTGCAGTTGTTTAAACCTAGGCACGCCCCTGCATTGTAATATATTAACATCACTTAAAGGGAACCTGTCAGCTTGATTTAGACCCCTATTCTATCACTACCTGTCCCTGCACCTTGCTAGCTCATTCTTAACCATCCCTCTCTGACCTAAAACTGCACTCTAAAGCTTGTATAAAATGATTTAATAACTTATATCCAGTCTACGCCATAGACTGGAATGGGAGGTCTCGGGGTCTCCATTCTATCTCCTCGCAGGCTCTTATCACGCCCCGCTAGGTGTCCTCATTCTGTCTCCTGTGTTGAAATTCCCGCCTCCTCCATACAGTATGATGTACGTCAGTTCCGATGCATTGTAGGGGCTTATCAGGTGTACAGGCGGCTTCAATATGTGCACTGTGCCTGCACCTGATGAGCCCCCACAAAGCACCGGAACTAACGTCTGGGTGCACATCATACTTTATGGAGGAGGCATTTCAACACAGGAGACGGAATGATTACGCCCAGTGGGGCGTGGTAAGAGCCTGCGAGGAGGGAGAATGGAGACCACCTATTCCAGTCTACAGATGTAGACTGGATGTGAGCTATTAAATAATTTTATATAAACCTTATAGTGCTGTTTTAGGTCAGAGAGGGATAGTTAGAGATGAGCTAGCAAGGTGCAGGGACAAGTAGTGATAGAATAGGGGCCTAAAACAAGCTGAAAGGACCTTCAGAAATTCACATCTGCTGTAGAAGGACTTGTGGTGATGTCACGTCCATGTGACTGTAATGGGTGAAGGGACTGCTGGCTTGGCTCCATCCAGTATGATCACATGGTCGTGACATCACCACAGGTCCTTCTACACAGATGTGAAATTCTGAAGGTCCTTAAGGGATGTTAATATATTACAATGCAGGGGGTGTGACTGTTTAATAAACTACATGCCTGAATGTGGATCGACGTAACTAATTCCAGCTGAAGTATCCACCCCAATGACTACTTGCGCAGATAGGTACCTAATGCAAACATCTAACCATCTAAAGAGCTTTATTCTGATAAATACATGGATTTTTTTTAAACCAGGTTATGATGAACAGTGCATGATCTAAATAACATTGGGGGCGGTTTAAAAAAAAAAATGACATGACAGGTTCCCTTAACCATGGATTTCAGGAACAGTCTCCTGTCAGCGCAGATCACTCTGGAGATCTGTCCTCTCTGGAATCAGGGTCAGCCATGTCAGAAGTCACAGTACCTGCTGCAGCCAGTGATTGTCAGCAGCGGTCCGGTTACCACAATAATGCATTGTGATAGAAATGTTTCATGACCTTCCGAAATGTGACAACTGATTGATTGAGACGCTGCGTCCGGAGCCGCCACAGATCGCCAGAGCTCCTTGCACTTTCCAGCGCCCCCATGTGGATAGATTCAGTATTTCTAAGTTTCATTATTTTTAATCAATCTGTGCCTACAAAAAAATATACTGGCAAAATACTAATGTGTTTTTGTCTTTCACAGGTAGCGATAAAGCAAATGAACCTTCAACAGCAGCCCAAAAAAGAGTTAATTATTAATGAGATTTTGGTCATGAGGGAAAATAAAAATCCCAACATTGTGAATTATTTAGACAGGTTAGTGGCACACGTGGTGGGTGATCTACATCTGTACTGTAGGTGGATGGAGCAGAGCAGGCGGGCGGGGGGTGTACTGTTTTATAAGGAAATGCATGAACCGCTACATAAGGCTGGCTTCAGACTTGCAGATGCATCTGCAGCGTTTTGCAGATGCATCTGCAAGCATCTGCATGCAGACCGCGGCCCCTATGTTTATAATGGAGCGCACGGCGGTCTGCAGATGCTTGCAGACCGCTGTGCGCTCTCATTGCCCGCCATTAGTGATCTGTGCGCACGCAGATGCCTGCGCACAAATCTCACACTCCCGCCCGCACCATGGACGCGAGATGTTGCGTCCCTGGTGCGGGCGGGAGTGTGTGATTTGTGCGCAGGCATCCGCGTGCGCACAGATCACTAATGGCGGGCAATGAGAGTGCACGGCGGTCTGCAAGCATCTGCAGACCGCCGTGCGCTCCATTATAAACATAGGGGCCGCGGTCTGCATGCAGATGCATCTGCAAGTCTGAAGCCAGCCTAACTTTTGTTTTCCGGCCTTCTCTAAATAATGCTAAATAGCTGCAAGGGTTAAGCGTCCGCCACGTTCTAAAAAACGTGTGTAATGTAGTTACTCTGCTTGCAGTCAGTGAATTGAAGCTAGTCATCTTCATATGTTCACCATGATATGTCCACTTGGTAAACAGGCCTGACCTGAAGCTGCAGCGTCTGATACATTGTAGCAAACCCTCTGAGCAGACATTTGTTTTGCTGATGTATGGAGCTGCAGAGGTTTGCAGCAGATCACTGGTTGGATGGGTGAGAACCATTCAGTCATCTAAAAGAATAACTGCACGTTTACAAAAGCCTCTACCTGGGGCTATACTATGGTAGCCACTCTCTACATCGCAACATAATAAAAGTGAATGGAGCCCCTCTGTGAACCTCATGGTACTGTCACAAGTGAGTTCCAAAAAATGTGACCTGCTTGGACTTTGCATGTCTTGCTTGTGGCGGATTTAATACCCTTGGGATCACAATGCAGCCCAATTCACTTGTATTGCGATGCAACATCAATACCTAGACAACTTTTTGTTGCACAACAGGTGTCACAACCAAAGTCTGTGCGTAGCTTCAGCCTTTAAAGTGTCGAGACATGATTGTTCCAGGTCCAAGTGCTTTTATCCTTAAAATGAAGAGGAAGAAATGCTTAGGCCGAGGACTGCTCTCCTTTAAGATGAGCTTAGTAGAAAGTCCACAGGAGCAACTTTTAAAGGGGTTTTACCACTAATAAAGTTCATTATAATCAGTAGATCTTGGAATAATAATTTCCACAGTTGGGTGTAAGTGAAAAAATGTATGTACTGTGTAATGGATGTGCCTGACCGTACAGGGACATGGTCTGATATACCACATCTCCTGTGCTGAGATAATCTTATATATATGTCCCTGCTATGTACTGTGTAATGATGTGTCTGACCGTACAGGGACATGGTCTGATTCATACCACATCTCCTGTGCTGAGATAATCTTATATATATCCCTGCTATGTACTGTGTAATGGATGTGCCTGACCCTACAGGGACATGGTCTGATCATACCACATCTCTGTGCTGGATAATCTCATATATGTGTCCTGCTATGTACTGTGTAATGGATGTGTTGACGTACAGGGACATGGTCTGATCATACCACATCTCCTGTGCTGAGTAATCTTATATATATGTCCCTGCTATGTACTGTGTACTGGATGTGCCTGACCATACAGGGACATGGTCTGATCATACCACATCTCCTGTGCTGGGATAATCTTATATATTTGTCCCTGCTATGTACTGTGTAATGGATGTGTCTGACTGTGAGGACATGGTCTGATCGTACCACATCTCCTGTGCTGAGATAATCTTATTATATGTGTCCTGCTATGTACTGTGTAATGGATGTGTCTGACTGTAGAGGACATGGTCTGATCGTACCACATCTCCTGGGCCTGGAAGTAATCAAGAGTATACAGACATTACAGCTCATCTTCGCAAATAATTCTTTGAGGTAAAACATTTTTAAAAACAGGCAGGGAAATGTTTTTCCTCACAAAAAAAGCATATGTGATCCTGTGCTGTAATGTCTGGATACTCTTTTATGTTCTCCCCGGCCCAGGAGATTGGTATGATCAGGGCATGTCCCTGTATGGTTACAATCATTACAGTACATGCGGGACACATGTATAGATTTCTCCGCAAGATGTGGTAGCATCATGTCCCTGACGGTCAGACACATCATTACACAGTTATAGCAGAACACATAGGGCCGCACCGTCCATTGGACAATGTGAGCCTTGAGGCTCAGGTGGAAAGGAGGCAGGGGCAGCGGCAGTTCAGAAGGGGGCGCGCCTGGAGCACACAACAAAGAGGCTCCTGCCAGGTACCCTCGGCCGCCACTTAACGCATCAACCCCAACCCGCGGCCGCCACTGATGGCACCCCTGCGCTCCTCACCCCTGCCGCCACTGTTAGCAACCAGTCCCCACCCCCAGTCTCCTCACTGAGGCTCAGGAGGGGGGGATCCTTGATGCACCACTGGGAAGACACATATATAAGATTATCTCAGCACAGAGCATTTCCCTTAATAATTATTTATTATTATTTATTAATAGAGCACCATTGATTCCATGGTGCTGTACATGAGAAAGGGTTACATACAAACAAGTTAAAAATACAATGATCAAACGAACAGTGACAGACTGATACAGAGGGGAGAGAGGACCCTGCCCTGCAGGCTTACATTCTACAGGGCAGTGGGGAGGAAGACAGTAGTTGGGTCTGCTCTGGTGGTGTGAGCGCCAGGTCGAGTGGTAATTGAGCGCCAGGTCAAGTACATGCAATTGGGGAAAATTATTATGCCAAGATCTATTGATTGAAATTAATTTATAAATTAACTTTGTTAATGGGAAATTCCCTTTATGTCTTGGAAAAAAAGCAAGCGCTGGGCTGCCTGTTTTTTTTCTGATCGGCGGGGTGCTTGGCACCTGCACCCATTCACCAATCAAAACAACTGAAATAAATGTTTGTCATGTTATTGTGCCTTCTGAAATTATTGGTAGATTTTAAGAAGATACCTGGAAAATGGTGAACACCTTGAAATGCAATATATTAAAATCATACTTTTCGTATCACAAATGTGAACCTTAATGAGCAGCGTTGTGGGATTCATTGATATAGCCAGTTTAGATAGGACTGATTTTGTTGTTGTAGTAACTAATGTATTGGGGACATGATTTTGTGGCTTTTAGGCCATTATACAATTATCAGCTTCCTCCAATGGAGAAACCTCTTACATGGGGCGAGCTTCTTGATGGACAGTGGTCACATGCTCCACCAGCAGCCATTGTGTTGACAGGAGAGCTGTGCCGTCTGTAGGGAAAGCTGCAGGGACAAGAGCAGGAGAAGCTGTCATACATTATATAGCAGTGCCGTCATGTCCTGTCCCCAACACAGTGGTCATCCCCTTTCAGCTGTATGACCACGGTGTGTCACTGGAGTAGACACGATGACGACCTGCACCCAGATGCATTATGTCTATGGAGAGAGGTCATGCAGTGAATGGTGATGTGATCCCAGTATGTGAGCGCCTTCAGCTTTAAGTAGCTGGTAAAAGAGTTGGATTGTTACTGTTGCCAAATATTAGAAATGAATGGAGCCGTGAGATCTGTGCATATGGGCAATTGCTGTAGTGCTCTGCACTGGGTCTTGTCTTCTCAATGGGATTCCATGCCTTAGGATTTAGACCAGGGGTGGGGAACTCTCAAGCATCCAGTGCCGCCATCAGTTCATGTTTGCAGGATTTCCTTAGCATTGTACAGGTGTTGGAATCATCACCAGTCCAGGTGATTATATTATCAATATATGAGGTCCTAAAAATTTGCATTGTTTTTGGCCCTCGATGCCTGGAGTTCCCCCACCCCTGATTTAGATGTAGGGACACCGAGACATAAGATCCTGTAATATATGATATCCATGCCCTTCTGATTTGTTCACTAATGGATTGTGCTGATTGTTGTTCCGCTGCAGTTATCTGGTGGGCGATGAGCTCTGGGTGGTGATGGAGTACCTGGCCGGGGGATCCCTGACTGATGTTGTAACAGAAACCTGCATGGACGAAGGACAGATTGCAGCTGTTTGTCGAGAGGTACGTTAACCATTATAGTTGATTAAGTGTCCAGCATGGCATCATTGTCCGGGCCCGATGACGTCCTTAGTTTGTGGGGACCTCTCAGTAGGTTGAGGGACACTAATCTACCAGAGGTCATGATGGTTTAATGTTCCAAACACGTCTATGTCCACAACCAGCATTCAGGAATATAGGCGCTTATTACTGACTAGAGAGGACTCTGGGACTTTCCTCCTCTTTGCACCGCTATGATGAAGCTGAGGATGGGTCGCCTGTTTCACCGCACATGAGGCCATTTGGTCGATCTTTTATTTTGGGTCTTGTAACTAATGACCCACTGATGATTGACAACATGTTATATACACAACAGCGCCAATTTTATCATTAATGTTTCAGAAGCCGATGCAAAGTCACCACTAATATGTCTTTAATTACTTTTATGTTTTATACCTCAAAATACGGCCAATGTTTCACATTGGGTGTAACCTGCTGTAAGCTTTCAGGAGTGTTTTCCTCCTTGGATTTATTATTGTTTTGATATTGCCCTTCCATATTTTCCCCATCTCCCTCTTGTTTGTAAGACTGGGATCAGATGAACCTACAAAATGATCAAACACAGCTTCTACTGGCGATGTATCCATGAAATTGAATGCAGAATGGATTATGATCCATATGTAATTTTATTTTTTGTGCACCCATCGATTTGACTGGGCACACCGCCACAGTCATCCGGGCGGTGAGCAGACATGTCAATCAACTGCAGCAATGCCGAAATTCATCTAATGCTCTCTACAAGGACCTGTGTGATGTCACGGCCATGTGACACTAGTGGGCGGAGCTAAGTACATTGTCTTCACAAGGCCTGCTTAGCTCCACCATTACGGTCACATGGTTGTGACATCACACAGGTCCTTGTAGAGAGCATTAGATGAATTTCAGCATGTTTTCAGTAGACTGACAAGTCTGCTAACCACCTGCGTGACTGTATGACTGTTTTTATAGGTCCAACTGGCATGTGTCCTGAAATTGGAAATCTGTTCTGTGGGGGGGTTGAGATTGGTGCCATTACGGCCACCTTTGCTGTAGTGGAGCTTAGCGCTGGTTTTGTTGTCTATTCTTCATTGTTTCCCTGTTTCCTCAGTGCCTACAAGCCTTGGACTTCTTGCATTCAAATCAAGTGATACACCGAGACATAAAGAGTGACAACATATTGCTTGGGATGGATGGATCAGTTAAACTCAGTGAGTATCTCCTTGCACTTTACATATAATAATATACATATAATAAGCAACGATCTACAAACTATCAGAAGAAAGGCGGCACTCATCATCATGGTTGTATCTTCAAAAAGTGCTTTGTTCCATTTAATGTAAGATGTAGCCCATCGGAGGTAATGGCAATTTCGCCCAGGTTTGTGAACGGTCCAGATGAGGCGCACACTTCATCGTCGCCTGTTTTATAGACCAGCATTACTTCCCACATGCAGCCTCTTGCATTATATGGAATCATTTTATTTATTTACTAGTAAAAAGGCCCAATGCAATTGCATCGGGAGCGCGGTGAAATGAATTGTGTGTATACAGGCGGGTGAGTGGCTAGTAGAGTATATATGGGGCTCTGTGGGTAGCAGACTATACAGGCGGGTCTGTGGGTAGCAGAGTATACAGACTGCTCTGAGGGTAGCAGATTATACAGGCGGCTCTCTGGGTAGAAAAGTATACAGGCGGCTCTGTGGGTAGCAGAGTATACAGGCGGGTTTGTGGTTAGCAGATTATACAGGCGGCTCTGTGTGTAGCAGAGTATAGAGAAGGCTCTGTGGGTAGCAGAGTATAGAGGCGGGTCTGTGGGTAGCAGAGAATACAGGCGGGTCTGTGGGTAGGAGAGTATACAGGCGGCTCTGTGGGTAGCAGAGTATAGAGGCGGCTCTGTGGGTAGCAGAGTATAGAGGCAGCTCTGTGGGTAGCAGAGTATACAGGCGGCTGTGTGGGTAGGAGAGTATAGAGGGGGCTCTGTGGATAGCAGAGTATGATGTGGCGGGAGGCTGGAGGAGTGAGGGGAGCAGAGGCTGGAGGGGTGAGGAGAGCAGAGGCTGGAGTGGTGAGGAGAGGTCCAGATGGAGGGGTGAGGAGAGGTCTGGCTGGAGGGGTGAGGAGAGATGCGGCTGGAGGGGTGACATCACCGCTCGGCGGCAGGACGTGGTTGCATGCTGGGGCTGATCGCAGCCCCAGTCACACGGCATTGTCCTCTGCGGCGGGTTGGGTGATGCAGAGAGGGATCAGTTCTTGCCCTCAGGTCACACATGTGACCTGAGCGGATTGGGCGGTGTGTGGTAAAGACAGGACGGTCATCCGATTGGTCTAGGACGCCAAGTCCTGGGCAATGGGATGGGCGTCCTGTGTGTACAACACAGCGCCCAATCCGCTTGCAGGGGCAGGCAATGGGAGTGAGCGGGGCGTGTCAGGCTTTGCAGGCTGACACGGTCCGCTCACTCCCATTGGCTGTTGGCGGCCACAGGACGACGTCCCTGGCTCCCGGCACCCGGCCACAGCCCGTAGACCGCTACTCCAGCAGCATGGCGACATTGAGAGCCCAGCGGTGAGAGAGTGGCGAGGGGCGGAAGGCTCCGGCGGCATCCGGGCAGCATGGACCTCGCGGAGGGCGCGAGGGCGGTGGCGATGGTACGGGGCCGACGGTTGGCAGGATGGCAGCGGTGTCAGGTAGTGCGGCTGAGGATGGAGGAGGGTGAGAGGCTGGAGGAGGCTGTGAGGCTGGAGGAGGCTGTGAGGATGGGGAGGCTGTGAGGCTGGAGGAGGGTGTGAGGCTGGAGGAGGCTGTGAGGATGGGGAGGCTGTGAGGCTGGAGGAGGCTGTGAGGATGGGGAGGCTGTGAGGCTGGAGGAGGATGTGAGGCTGGAGGAGACAGTGAGGCTGGAGGAGGCAGTGAGGATGGGGAGGCTGTGAGGCTGGAGGAGGCTGTGAGGCTGGAGGAGGGTGTGAGGCTGGAGGAGGCTGTGAGGATGGGGAGGCTGTGAGGCTTGAGGAGGGTGTGAGGCTGTAGGAGGCAGTGAGGATGGGGAGGCTGTGAGGCTGGAGGAGGCTGTGAGGCTGTGAGGCTGGAGGAGGCTGTGAGGATGGGGAGGCTGTGAGGCTTGAGGAGGGTGTGAGGCTGTAGGAGGCTGTGAGGATGGGGAGCTGGGGGGCTGTGAGGCTGGAGGAGGCTGTAGGAGGCTGTGAGGATGGGGAGGCTGAGAGGCTGGAGGAGACTGTGAGGCTGGAGGAGACTGAGGCTGGAGGAGGCAGTGACGATGGGAGGCTGTGAGGCTGGAGGAGACATTTACTGTACTGAGCATGCTCAGTACAGTAAAAGGTCTCCAAACAGGAAGGCAGGGGTTAAAAAAAAAAAAAAGTTAATGCTCACCTCTCCCGAGCCCCCGCCGTCTCCTGCCGTCTTCCTCCAAGGTTCCGGTGGCTGCCGCAGGCTCCCAGTGTGTGCAGAGCTGTTCTAGTGCAGTTCAGGATCTGCGGTGATGTCACAGTCATGTGACACCAGGTTACCATGGAGTAACCTGGTGTCACGTGACTGTGACATCACCACAGGTCCTTGAACTGCAATAGAAGAGCTCTGCAGACACTCGGAGCCTGCGGCAGCCACCGGAAGCTTGGAGGAAGACGGCAGGAGACGGCGGGGGCTCGGGGAGAGGTGAGCATTAACTTTTTTTTTTTTTTTTTTTACAGTGGTGCGGGTCTGCGGCTCGTGATGACGCTGCGCGTCATCACTCGCAGTCCCGCAAAGCATGTTGGGATTCGGCGACAACGCCCGAATTCCCAACTGCGGATTATATAAGTAGATTGGCCTGCAACTCGATCTGAAGCTATGATGACTTGATGGATGAACGCTCTGTAGGAAGATCGATCGTGTGCAGCCTATGTAGGTACCACAGGGTCTTTTCCAAGCCCAGATATGTCCACCAGGGTTTTCTCCAAGCCTAGATAGGTCCACCAGGAGCTTCTCTAAGCCTAGATAAGTCCACCAGGGTCTTCTCCAAGCCCAGATATGTCCACCATGGTCTTCTCCAAGCCTAGATGGATCCACCAGGGTTTTCTCCAAGACTAGATATGTCCACCAGGGGCTTCTCCAAGCCTAGATAGATCTACCAGGGGCTTCTCCAAGCACAGATAGGTCCACCAGTGTCTTCTCCAAGCCAAGATAGGTCCACCAGTGTCTTCTCCAAGCCTAGATAGGTCCACCAGGGTCTTCTCCAAGCCTAGATAGGTCCACCAGGGTCTTCTTCAAGCCTATATAGGTCCACCAGGGTCTTCTCCAAGCCTAGATAGGTCCACCAGGGTCTTCTCCAAGCCTAGATAGGTCCACCAGGGTCTTCTCCAAGCCTAGATGGGTCCACCAGGGTCTTCTCCAAGCCTAGATAGGTCCACCAGGGTCTTCTCCAAGCCTAGATAGGTCCACCAGGGTCTTCTCCAAGCCTAGATAGGTCCACCAGGGTCTTCTCCAAGCCTAGATAGGTCCACCAGGGTCTTCTCCAAGCCTAGATAGGTCCACCAGGGTCTTCTCCAAGCCTAGATAGGTCCACCAGGGTCTTCTCCAAGCCTAGATAGGTCCACCAGGGTCTTCTCCAAGCCTAGATAGGTCCACCAGGGTCTTCTCCAAGCCTAGATAGGTCCACCAGGGTCTTCTCCAAGCCTAGATAGGTCCACCAGGGTCTTCTCCAAGCCTAGATAGGTCCACCAGGGTCTTCTCCAAGCCTAGATAGGTCCACCAGGGTCTTCTCCAAGCCTAGATAGGTCCACCAGGGTCTTCTCCAATAACTCGTCACATAGTAAGACATAGTAATTATGTCATTGAGAACAATTCTGGTAAACAGCAGGAGGACAGTCACTTCTTGAACCTATGTACTTACTTATGTTTTTATGTCCTATTTTTCAGCTGACTTTGGTTTCTGCGCTCAGATTACTCCTGAGCAAAGTAAACGTAGCACAATGGTGGGGACACCGTACTGGATGGCACCAGAAGTGGTGACGAGGAAAGCCTATGGACCCAAAGTGGACATTTGGTCTTTAGGAATTATGGCCATAGAAATGGTGGAAGGAGAACCGCCTTACCTTAATGAGAACCCTCTCAGAGTAAGTTGATCATCACTACATTATCCATATATGACACTTATGGATATCCTTGTACATGTTCTACTTGACACAATTTTTTTTACAATTGACAGTTACACTTCATAGTGTTGTATTCATTTCTACATGGGAACATTTTTATCAGTGCCATCTAGTACATATGATACTTATCTAAGCAGATGTATGGGGGCCCCACTGATTTACTGTATCCTTTCCCAATCTACTGAGCGGTTGATGACATGGGAAGGTAGACAAAATGGGGAAACCACTATAAATGGTAATCGACAGAATTGTGAAAAGCTGCATATATCTGCCCACCATACAGTGTGAACAGAGCTGTACATGTATAAGGGTCATACATACATCATTATATAGCATTATCCACTACGCTATGGTTTATTGGACTCCATCATGTTCAGACTAACTCTACATAAACTGACCCTCAGCTCATCCATTCTGTAATCAGACTCTTCACGTTTCTGCTCTATATAGGCATTGTACTGATAGCCACCAATGGAACTCCAGAACTACAAAACCCAGAGAGACTATCAGCTGTTTTCCGAGATTTTCTTAACCGATGCCTAGAGATGGATGTGGACAGGAGAGGTTCTGCCAAGGAGCTTCTACAGGTGATACAATATTAATATAATATGTTTTCTTGCTTTTTGAGTCTTATTTCCCTCATTAAAGGGAGACTGTTACCCCTCAAATGCTAACTAAATCACTTACACGATTATGTACAAAACTTGGCCCTTATAATAATCATATTGCCATGCAGGGAGCGTCCGGAAACAATGTGTGACAGGGATGCACAGACCAACTGTGTGTGACGCACTACACCAAACTACAAATGGGAGACATCGGGGGCACTGCTCATAGGGAACAAGCAAGTGGTGACCACCTGCACTCTCCTTTGGCTGTGCCCTGATCTCCCTACCATCCCTAAACAGGTTCTTTCACCTCGACACCGAACAGGATACCTAGTCCCTCGCTAGCCCTGATGTTAACCCTCAACAGGGAGTTGGCCGGCGGGAGCACTAGTCCCAACCACTGCACTAAAATCAACAAGAGGGAAGGAAAGGCAGTCAGGGAAATAATAAGACAACTTCAAGCCTGCTGCCATGCTCCTTGACAGCAGTCAGCTCTCCAGAATAGCACCGTCACAACAGTAGCCAGGAATGAAATTCAATCATCATCAAAGGATGCTGGAACCATGTGATCATATAAAGGAGATGGGAGTGATCCCAAAGTAGCCACACCTGGACAAAGAACTAGTTAGCTTGCTAGCAACAGAAACTGACATTAACTCCTAAACTGCTAAAGGAAAGAAACACATTTAATATGAAGTCTCAATATAGGAATGAGACACAGGTCCCAAAACGGTCACAAGTCTCCAAAGTAAGAAAGACCATCGTGACACATACCTGCGATGGCAATAGCCTTTAGTTTTTTAGTTGGCATATGAAAATGGAGGGACAATGGTTAATCTTTGGCATGACCAAGGGCTCATTTCACAGTTACGCCTCCTCGTTTTGCACATTGAGCACTTGGTCATAACTTCATTGACAGCTGCCTGTGATATCAACAATCTGTTGTAATTGAAAAATGGAGACCACTGTAGCCAATCACTTTGTATTCTAAACTATTTTTCAATTTCTTTTGTGATAAATCATAGCTAAATAAATGATGTGTGTATGTATATAATATCTCTATTCCCACTGGTGTAATGATTATGGCACCTTTGGTCTTTCCCTTATTGCTAACTTCTCCAGTGAGTACTCCACAGCCAAATCCACAACCATCAGGCTTTGTTTCAGATTTTGACCTCCCCATTGAACTGAAATCTGTGACTATTTTGCAACCTAAATTCCATAGTTCAGGTCAATTTCTGCCCAGATATTGGTCGGAAGACATTTGTTGAGGCCGGAGTCAGAATGCCATATAACACGAATGATGATCACATTGTAAGACATGGAATGGCTAGAGGCTCCCCTGACCAGAGCACGACCGCTTAATGAATTACTGTGCAGCTGTCATATTTGGGTCAGGGGAGCCTCCAGCCACTCCGTGTCTTACAATGCGATCGTAGTCCATGTTATGAGGCTGTGTGACCCCGGCCTAAAAGTGCATCTGTATAGGTGTAACACCCACAAAACCGGATGAAAACTCCAGAGAACTTCTGTAACAAGACAAAAGCCTAAAGGTACCGTTACACACAGAGATATATTGCTTGCAACTCACTGGTTGCAGTGAAATCATGGACACATTGTTCTATTTTGTTGCCGTGTACAAATGTAACAATGTCTCCATGATTTCACTGCAACCAGTGAGTTGCAAGCAATATATCTCTGTGTGTAACGGTACCTTAAGAATCCGGTGGGCAGCCATGCTTACTGATGGCGACACTTTCGGTAATCACATTTATGCAGAAGGCAGCTGGGAAGTTATACTTGGCTCCGCCCACTGGACTTACCCGCGGATATAATAAACTTGTAATCTTTTTTTTTTTTTTTTTCTCTCTCGCATATATACATCCATTTGCTTAGTTCCAATGGGTTCCCTTGAAGCATGTTTATATGTCTGGTTAACCTGTATACATATGCATAACCAAGGTTATCTCTGCTTGCCTTCTAGCATCCATTTTTAAAACTAGCCAAGCCTCTTTCTAGTCTGACTCCATTGATTATAGCAGCAAAGGAAGCCATTAAGAACAGCAGCCGCTAGCGACGCTGGACCCGAGCTGTATCCTCCACATAAGAACACAGAACTCAGCAGAATCTAAAACCTCATCCCCTCACACAGCAGGAGTACCCGGCTAACCAGCTACTGTCCTGGGGAAAAACGTAACCCACCATGATGCACCTACTCGTGTCTTCTACCTGCCCTTTTGGATTCCTCGAACTCTATTTTATTTTTTTTATTTTATATATTGTAAGTAGGAACGGGACTTCAAATTCTATATGGCACGTTACAAAAATGGTGCTGCACGTCCGCACGTTGATCCGCTGCAGAAACTTTCGATAGATGGGTTGTACTTTCATAACAGACGATTCATTTTCTGTCTGGTTTCTTCTTTGCTTTGTATTAAAACAGAAAAAAAAACTGGAAAAAAAAAAAATCTGCATTTCCAAATATGCAGCATCTATTAACAGGTAGACCTAAAGTCCCACTTATCCTACCGACCTTACGTCCCTGTTTTCAGTACAGGACCCTGTTTCCTTTCTTTAGGGTACAATTTGCATGTGAGAGTAACTATTCATCACGAGGAAGGTATATTATGTTGTCTGTGATGCCACCTGATTAGATCACACAACCCTTCCAAAGTATGTGTGCCCCTGGCAGTGCAGAGGTTAATGATAACAAGGGGGAGAATATGGTACAAATATCCAAATTGGGAGTAAATTGGAATCGGTCACTTGGTTTAGGTTGATACTGTTCACCCTTTAAAGGCCTGTCAGCAGGTGAAAAGTAGCCAGTTTTTTGCTTATTTTGTTCTCAGTGTTCCCCTAATTTATTCAGGTTCTTGTTTTGTTTTTCTTTTACTCCAGCATACAGTTTCTAGAAATGTGGGCGCTACTGTTTATGGTCTCACCGGATCCTCAGGGGCGTGTCTTTAGGCTGCTCTAGCATAATTACCGTGTGAGCCACGCCCCCTTTGTTCCACCCATAAAAGTTAGCACTAAATAGAGCCTCTTATCTCTGAAAAAAATGGCTGATTTGAAAAAAACTAAAAGCAGATTACTCAGGGGAGTATTGGGAACAAAATTGGAGTAAAACCTGTCCACTTGTGCTATGGCGATACGTCCACTTTAAGTGCTGCTGTTTTGGCGTATTCCATGATTTGTGGCCAGATTTTGATTTCTTTACAATAAGAATAGAAACTCTGCACCTATAACCTACACTCAGGAGATGCAATCATTTTGTGGGCGAAACGATTCACTTTGATTTTCCAGGTTAATTGCAAAGAAATAAAATTCTATTTATAACGTAATAAATATTCTTTAGGCCCCACGAGCCATGAAGTGGGTCAGCGAGCGTGCACTCAATGGCGGCTGACGTGTGTATAGGCCACATACATTGTATGAAAGTGACACTTGGTGAATCTGGCTAATCCGGCACTGGAATAACCCTCGGTTTGACTTCTTTTTAATTTATTTGTTTTTATCATGCACCAAAGACAGAATGGACGTCAGATCATAATTATCCACCTATAGAAATGCTGTACCGTTTGTCATACATCCCGGCACTCCCTTATAAAATCACCCTAATTTTTATAGAAACCAGAATTGTGCTTTTGACGGGACTTTGGGGTATATGTGGTCCATGGTATTTGCTCAGAGGATGTGACGGGCAGGATTTCCACTCTAAGTGCCCTTAGTAAGGGAACCATTGGTGCCATGATGATTCTGTCGATGTGAATGACGGGAGGTCATTGGAGCTATAGTCTGGAATTGTTGCCAAAGTACAGAGATTTATCTAGATAGATGGAGATATTGACTGAAACCCCCTCCTTAGATGTTAATCTATGTGACTATTTCCAAATATGCTGATCAACTGCAGAAATGCTTTTCACCAGCTATTAGCACACAGGGCTGAGGAGTCGGTACGTCAAACCACCGACTCAGACTCCTGAATTTCAGGACCTCGACTCCTTCATACAAGGCTCATGATTAAGTGATAAATTTATTGTAGTACAATGTGAATATCAGGCTTTCATCATTATAATGATACAATAATCTAGATATTTACATAGAACATAATAATAATCTAAATAATATTCAGCACATTCTGCATTGAACTACTGTAACCAATGTATTATATGTTTTCAGAGTCGGTCCATTTTCTACCGACTCCGACTCCACAGCTCTGCTTTCTCTATTGCCTCATTGGGGGACTCAGAATACCATGGGTGTATGCTTGCTGCCACTAGGAGGCGACGGTTGTGGGAAAGCGGCGCCCAAGGGAGCCGTTGCCCGTCTAGGATCTTCGTCTGTATACAGAAAATCCAGTAAAAATGAAAAGGATAAAGAAAAAAGGCATGTGGGTCTTCAGACTACATTGCCTCCTATGGACACTAAGCTAAAACTGGCTGCCTGTCTCTCCGGACTGGGGGTGTATACTGCTGGAGAGGAGCCAACGCCTTTGTCATTAATTGGCTTAGTGTCGCCTCCTAGTGGCAGCAAGCATACACCATGGTATCCTGTGTCCCCCAATGATGGCTCGAGAAAAAGATTTTACAGTGAATACACAAAGGCTGCTTTTTTTTTCCCCTTAATGTTCTGGATCACAGAAAAGCAGTATACACTAAGGGAACTTATACATTTAAAAGGATGTAGTCATGCACGGTATTTTCTGTTCTCCTTTTTTTCCCCAAGTTCCTCTACGTTGCGTCACTGCACTGGTGGTTCTTGTCATAGTCGCGTTTCTGCAGAGAGACCTTATGTATAGAGGTCACATGATGAGACATCCAAGAACTTAAAATGCCCAAAACCTACTGAGTCACCAAGACTATGAATCCAAATTCATAGCAAGGATTAGAAATGTTACATAGACCAATATAATTTATACAAGGCATGAGCAGAATTGGGTCCCGACTATGGTAATTGATCTCCATATGTGACCCTGCAGTGGTCAGGGTGGTGGAACCTGACTTACCATGTATTTTGCCATGGACAGGCTCTATAATGTAGAAATCCTTTTAGGGTGTGTACACATGACATCTGTGTGCATTTTCAGGAGGAAGACATTCTTTGTATTAGTCGTCGTTTTCGGGCGCCTGAAGAATTGGTCCGTAATCTGGAACCAGGAAAAAACATGGATAAATGTGCGCTGCTGTAGACAAAAGGATCCAAGCCTGAATTGTTAAAATAAATTAATTCAACACTCTTCGAAGTGAAATCCCAATTCTTCTTCAGAAAGTCATCAAATACCTTATTCCTGAAGAAGTGGGGTTTCGGTTTGAAATGTGTAGAATTAAACCACCTTTAACAACCTACAACTTGGATCCTTTGATAAATCTGCGCTGCTGTAGACAAAAGGATCCAAATCCTAAATTGTTAAGATAGTTCAATTGTACACTCTTCGAAGTGAAACTCCACTACTTTTCAGTAAAAGTCACCAAATACCTTCTTCCTGAGGAAGATAGTGGGGTTTCGCTTCGAAACACGTAGAATTAAACCACCTTTTAACAATCTACGACTTGGATCCTTTTGTTTACCGCAGCGCAGATTTATCAATGTTTTTTTTTTCCTGGTTCCAGTTTATTGCCTTATGGCTCGGGGACTGTGCAGGAGTTGTTATGTGTTTAATACTGGTTGTTGGTCACACAACCAGACATTGTGAGCGACCTAGCTCTTTTTACACCTGCTTAAAATGTAGGTAAGACCTATTTGCGCTTCTTTATCCGCAGTATTCCATTTGAAGAATGGTCAGGTGACTTCCTTTAACCACTTTGGGATTCTCAGACAGATAAACAAGCTCAAAAGTATTTTTTTTTTTTTACATTGCAGTATATGCAAAAGATGTTGTGTGCATATACCCTAACGGTGCATATCGAGAGGGGTTATCCTTGTGCAGCTAGCCCTTCTTAGAACTGGGACTACCACAGTCTCGGCATGGTTAGTTTTTATATTTCGTTTAATCTGATTTTAGGAGCACTGCACACAGAGACCAAAATAAATCTGTACAGTTTGGCCTTTAGGAGTGGTGCAGGTAACCCAAACCTTAGGAGGCTTTTATTTGGAGTAGCACAAAAAAAGTATAATGAATTTAAAAATGTGAATTTTCCTTTTGGCCTATCCTTAATATTGGCCAAACTGAAAAAAAAAAGAGAAAAAGTAAAAGGAAGAATACTCATTCTGCATCGACCTTTCACACATCAGGTGATGTCCACATGTGGCAAAAATTGGTCCGGAAACAAAACTTTTACGCAACCTTTGCCCTGAGATGTGGGTTTAAATGAATACTATGGTTTCACCTTTTGCAATGTATAGGGTAAAATCCAAGGAAAATAGTTTCTTTTCCAGTGTTTAGTTAAGATTTATTCAAATCTGTTCCACTTTGCTGCTACTATAATCTGTGGATTTCCCATTCCAAAATCCAGATGGGAAATGTGCAGGATGTCGTCCACATGTGAACATAGCCGTAATGCTAAGGTACAGTTTTATTTTATTTTTTGGACCATAGCACATGTCTCATCCTATATTTATTTATCAGTTTTATTTTATTTTTTTTTGCTTGTAATATCATTTTATTGTAATGCTGTTCGGTACAATTTTATTTTGTTTTTTTCTGAATGTTTGGCATTGCCTAATATTCCTCATTTCATGAATAAAATGATTGCAAGACTTCTGTAAAACAAAGTAATAAGATGACACCAAAAAGGGTGAAGGATTGCAGTCATGCCAAATTCTGACTGATTTCTTGCCTCTATGTGAGCACTATTCTTCAGTTGTGTGACCACCTTGACATCTCATTGAGCTCTTCCGGGGCATCTGGTTTATATTTTATCTCTGATCACAGGGACAATATATGCAGGTGAGATATCTCCATCCATGGTGGAAACTGATGAAAGCAACAATCTGAATACTAATATTCATGTTAACAGATCTGCTTGAGTACATTGGTTCCCATATCTTAGACTGGGGAAATCAGGCATGCTTTTATGTTGCCTATGGATCATTTGCAATAAGATTGGTATTTGAAGGAATTGGAATAGTAAGATTATTAAATTGAACCTGTCACCAAGTTTTTCCCCTACAAGCTGTGGCCACCACCAGTAAGCCCTGATATATGATACAGCATTCTAAAATGCTGTATGTACAAGTCTCCAAGATATGTATTATGTAAAAAAGACCTTTTTATTATACTCTCCTATGGGATGGTCCGGTCCGATGCATGTTGAGTCTTAATCCGGGGCCTCCTCTCTTCTTGCAATCGCTGTCCTACTTACCTGCTTTGTGTGGATGATGCGTCCTACATCATCCACACACTGTGTCCATCATTGTTCTCCTGCGCACACGCACTTCCCTCTGCCCTGCAGACTAAGGGACGGGTGAAAGAACACCTTCGCATGCGCAGAGCAACACTTTGCTTTGCCCTTAGCTGAAGGCAGAGAGGTGCACCCACGCAGGAGCGCAATGGAGGACAGTATGTGGATGACATGGGATGCATCATCTGCACAAAAGCAGGGAAGGAGGATGGCGATTGCAAGTAGAGAGGAGGGGCCAGAAACAGCCATTCACCAACACAAAGTCCAATTACAAACCCACTAGCAGGATGCAGAAGCCCCTCCTAATAAAGGTGGGGGCAACACAGGTGCAAAATACTGATGACACAACCGCTCACAACCTACCATTGCATGGAGGCGGTGATTTGATTGTATTAGACATGCACAAAGATAAGGATTGCATAGGGCGCAGGATCAAGATCAGCTGTGCCCACTGAACCCGCCCCATAAGCAAGTACAATAACAGGTATTTTTTATGCTCTATAGATTGGCCTGGGAATTTATATACAGTATTCTACAGTAAAATGCTATGTATAAGGTCTTACTGGTGGTGGCCACGGCTTATATGCAAAAAACCTAGTGACAGGTTCCCTTTAAATAAGCCTAAACCCAGTTATTGCATTTGATTGAGTTAAGCCCAATTTGCATAGTTTTAATTGTGGCTGCTTCAGTATGTATAATAATGTTAAAGGCCAGTTTTAAAAAAAAAAAAAAACATTTAACTATAAAATGAATGGAATTTTAATAGCCTATTCCCCAGGTCGTAAGTCATCTCCACAGGACCAGCGGTCACAGTCCAGCGATCCCCACAACAGCGCTCTGGAACCCTGATCCCTGCCTCTGCAGAGCGCAGCCTCTAATGAAGAAGAGGGGCACATGCTTGACCTGCCCTCCCATCATTTTATATAGGACTACCAGAAATATACTACAGCACTCCTCATTTTCTGGCCGAAAATGGTGAGCAAGTGGTCCTCCTCTTCATTCAAGTCTGGGTTCTGCAGAGCCAGTGATCCATGTTCTTAATGTCTCAGCGGTCTGACCCCTACAATCACTTATTCCCTGTCCAATGGATGGGAGATATCTCCTGGTCTTGGAAATATCCCTTTAAGACTTGTATGAACTATGATGATCAAGTAATGAGATCACCACTGCTTGACTAGTACTAGATTAGTCTTACATTTCAGTCTACTTCATTTTTAGGCTACATGCACATGTGTGTTTTGGACACCTATCCCAGGAGGTGGAGTGGGGGTAACAATCCTATTTTGGGCAAATAAAATGACAGGGAGAGTTGTTTGTGTTCTAGAGTGCATGTAGCCAAGAAGTATTGGATTGACTAGGCCAAGTAAAGGTACCGCTACACGGTACGATATTGTGAATGATATCACTGAAACGTCACGGGTTTGGAGTCGTTCAAACGACATTGTTAGTACGTCGGTGCGTGTGACACCGAGATACAACTACGGTAAATCGTTGGATCGTTGATCGCAGGTTTGTGAACGTGTTCATAGATCAGACGATCCTCGATCAGCGAACCTGCTGTATCGTGTGTGACACCGCGATAACTATGTCGTTAACAACTTCCCCTGTTCACATCAGTGAACAAGTATTGTTCGCTGGGTTGTGTGAACGATAGCTGCTCGCCGATATGTAGACGTGTGACATCTCACCAACGATCACTAAATTATGTCCTAACAGCCGCGCTCCCGTGAGATCACTGGTGAGATCGGTACGACATTGAAGCGTGTAACGGTACCTTAAGATGATTCAGGGCAAAAAAACGCAAATCATTCCAGATTTTGTTTTTTTCATTTGTTTAGTCCATTTGGAATGTTTGAGGTATTGTATGTGTGAAGGGCTCTGACTGCCCCGTGTGAAGGGCTCTCACTGCCCCCCATGTTTTAACCATAATGCATATTTCTGGAGGTATCTAGACTTTTCATAACCTGAACTTGTGAACGTGCAGCATCGTACTGAGCCCAACGTTACTATAAGACATTTACTCTTTCTGACAGATGGTACAGTTCATTATTTTGTAAGCAAAATTCCACTGTTGAATATTTTTTTTGTTGTTCTGCACTCCACGATCGACGGTACACCTTTCACAAGTTTTGTAAGTTGAGGGATAAATCCGTAAAGAATTGTACTCTTCTATAAAGTGTCACTTTGTATTCCACATCCTTGGGCCATCATGTCTCATGTAACGCATTATCGAGCAGACATCTAGCTTCTGTGTGTGTGGCCATAATGTCACCTGGAAATGATACATCCACGTCTGGAGTTCTAGTTTTACAATTTCTGATAGAGTATAATTCACAGGGTACCTGTTTGTACTGTGACGGGACAGTTTGTCAATTTTTGCTAAATTTTCTTCCAACAAAAACAAAAAAAAGAGGCTTACTAAAAGGAAATCTGGTGTTCTAAATATGATATATTCCCATTGTCTCTCAACTGTAACACATTTGCTGTACATTCCTCTTTTTTAGGGTGTGTTATCTGTAAAATACAAAAAAAAAAATGTGTAGTGATATCATTCTGTAACTTTTTGAAGATTTTTTTTAATTGCAATTTTAAGTTATTTATGTTGGGTTTACGCTGAGAATACAGGAAGGTCGGAATACCTCAGTGTCTAATCTTTCCTTTTAATTTTTTTATTTTTTAAGAAAAACAAACATTAAAAAAAACCTAAATCTTTTGCATTTTTATTTTGGAACATTTAAGTTAATTTAAATTGTGGTTGAAGCAATAGAAAATTGAAATATGGATTGTGCATGACTGTGTCTTGAGTGTAAAAATATTGCAGTTTGAAATCTGGACCTGCAGTATTGTGAATAAAAGTTAGAAATTCTGTGGTTTGGGGCTATTAATTTATGTAGTTTTTATGCTGACGGTGCACGCAGGAGACAGAGCGGTGGGAATGCCTTACAGGGACTGGCTGCTACTAGACAATATCCTAACTGCCAAAGTTCCCCACCCAAACTAAATATACACAATCTTATATGACTTGACCGGAGAAGCCAATCTCTGATGTCCACTATGACCAGCGTTGTGGAGTTGGTATTTCAAACCTCCAACTCTGCCTCCGACTCTACAGCCCTTGTGTACAGGCGGTAAGCCAACTCCAACTCTGGCTCCTCAGTTTCCCTGAATCTGACTCCGACTTCACAGCCCTGGCTATGACTGAATATGGGTATACACTGTGTGCAGAATTATTAGGCAAATGAGTATTTTGATCACATGATACTTTTTATACATGTTGTCCTACTCCAAGCTGTATAGGCTTGAGAGCCAACTACCAAGTAAGTAAATCAGGTGATGTGCATCTCTGTAATGACATCAACACCCTATATAAGGTGTGCTTAGCTATTAGGCAAATGCCTTATCTTTGGCAAAATGGGTCAGAAGAGAGATTTAACGGGCTCTGAAAAGTCCAAAATTGTGAGATGTCTTGCAGAGGGATGCAGCAGTCTTGAAATTGCCAAACTTTTGAAGCGTGATCACCAAATAATCAAGCGTTTCATGGCAAATAGCCAACAGGGTCGCAAGAAGTGTGTTGGGCAAAAAAGGCGTAAAATAACTGCCCATGAATTGAGGAAAATCAAGCGTGAAGCTGCCAAGATGCCATTTGCCACCAGTTTTGCAATATTTCAGAACTGCAATGTTACTGGAGTATCAAAAAGCACAAGGTGTGCTATACTCAGGGACATGGCCAAGGTAAGGAAGGCTGAAAAATGACCACCTTTGAACAAGAAACATAAGATAAAACGTCAAGACTGGGCCAAGAAATATCTTAAGACTGATTTTTCAAAGGTTTTATGGACTGATGAAATGAGAGTGACTCTTGATGGGCCAGATGGATGGGCCAGAGGCTGGATCAGTAAAGGGCACAGAGCTCCACTCCGACTCAGACGCCAGCAAGGTGGAGGTGGAGTACTGGTATGGGCTGGTATCCTCAAAGATGAACTTGTGGGACCTTTTCGGGTTGAGGATGGAGTGAAGCTCAACTCCCGGACCTGCTGCCAGTTTCTGGAAGACAATTTCTTCAAGCAGTGGTACAGGAAGAAGTCGGTATCGTTCAAGAAAAACATGATTTTCATGCAGGACAATGCTCCATCACATGCATCAACCTACTCCACAGCGTGGCTGGCCAGTAAAGGTCTAAAAGCAGAAAAAATAATGACATGGCCCCCTTGTTCACCTGATCTGAACCCCATAGAGAACCTGTGATCCCTCATAAAATGTGAGATCTACAGGGAGGGAAAACAGTACACCTCTCGGAACAGTGTCTGGGAGGCTGTGGTGGCTGCTGCACACAATGTGATTGTAAACAGATCAAGCAACTGACAGAATCTATGGATGGAGGCTGCTGAGTGTCATCATAAAGAAAGGGGGCTATATTGGTCACTCATTTTTTGGGGGGATTTTGTGTTTGCATGTCAGAAATGTTTCTTTCTAAATTTTGTGCAGTTATATTAGTTTACCTGGTGAAAATAAACAAGTGAGATGGGAATAATATTTGGTTTTTATTAAGTTGCCTAATAATTCTGCACAGTAATAGTTACCTGCACAAACAGATATCCTGCTAAGATAGCCAAATCTAAAAAAACTATTAAGCTTGATATTTGAGTCTTTTCGGTTGATTGAGAACATAGTTGTTGATCAATAATAAAAATAATCCTCTAAATTACAACTTGCCTAATAATTCTGTACACAGTTTATATGGAAACCTCCAATTGACTGCATTTTACTTTTAACAGTAGTTTGTTTCCAGTTTTATTAATATTTGATTTTTATGTTGAGGCAAATGTAAACTTTTTCCTTATTTACTACATGGTTATACCCCCAATATGGCTTTGAAGGAATTTGGGGAACCATGCGAAATATCCACTGTCCAATATTGCCTAAACTTTGGCTTCTTAAAGGGGTTGTCCACTACTAGGACAACCCCTTCTGCTTCCACATGTCACACCCTGGTAAAATAAAAGACCCTGTACTCGCCTTCTGTGCTGCAGTGGTTCTAGAAGTGTCCGAAATAGAGGTTCAGAGCTCATGAGACATTGTGGCGTCATGAGAGCCCCATGTCCAACCACCACCGGCTGTCACATCTTGTCTGCCTAGAAAGCCATTAGTGTTGCTGCGGTGTTTAAACTGCACACAATGGTTGACATGGCCCAGGCCCAACTTTTTGTAAATCTGTTGCTGCCATCAATTTTTAAATCTGAACATGTCTGACTTTAATATTCTGATCTGTGTTCTGTTGTGAATAAAATAAGGCTGTAGGAGATATTAAAAAAAAAATCAGTGCTTTTACCATGTTATGGAGACGTGTGAGTAAATGACCTCACTGCTTTACAGCATGAGCCTTGTGTAGAACACGCAAAGCCCTCATTACTGAAAGATGTTACTGAAGATTGTGCAAAATATTCATTGATCTTAAATGAACTTTATTTACAATGTTGAGTGAAATATCCAAAACCAAAAGTGTTTCGGCAATCCAAAAGGGATTGAAAGCCTATTCATCCCGGAATTCCATGGTGGTCCAAGATCAGAGGTCTTTAAATTGTCTTTGACATATCGGAGGATCCTTTTTGACTGGATTGGTAATTTATAAAGGTTGCAATAGGCCTTGTCCCCTAGCATAGCATTGAAAGTAAAAGGTATGTAAATCTACGTTATTATAAACTATACAATATTAACTGTTTTCCAGCCGTTTCTTATTTTCAACAACAAATGGGAACAATGATTTGCATACATTTATCCCCTGGAGGCTTGAGGTTTTGGCATACATGCAGAATCGATGGGTGTGACCGGCTTGGATGGTAGGTCTGGTTTAGCGTTGGTGGCTGTGGCCTGGCATTTTCTGAAGCAATAAACATTAATTTTTAAGTCCACATGGTCATGGAGTTAATAATAGAAGCGGGCATCTAGGGGTAAGACCCCCAGACAGGTAGGGGGAGGTGGTGGCGAAGTTCCCCTTGCATGATCAATTATTGTGTGTGGATGGCTGACCCACCACGCCCACCAACTAAGACTGTCACACCCACTACTTTGGTTGATCTAAGCTCAGATCCATAGATTTTAAAGGGAATCTGTCAGGTTTTTTCCTTAGTCATCTGAAGACAGCATGCTGTAGGGGTTAATAGAGATATCAGCAATGCACCTCTTATCAAACTCTGGGCTGTTGGTTGCTTGCAATGATTGTTCTAGCACCAGGAGATTATCATTGCGTGGACTACACTAGCGCCATGAACCCTGGTCAACATCCCCCCTCCTCTAATATGTAGCTCACGGTCTATAGGCATTGTACATATAGAGCCCAGTGTGGATGGGGACAGCTTTATCAGCTCTACTACATGTTAAATCTAAAACCTGTGTGGGAACTGCTGCGCCCAGTAATCTAAGTGATACACCATTGAATTCAGGATGTCTTTACCTAGATCATGCTGCTCTCAGCTGAGATGACAAAAAACGCTGACAGATTCCCTTTAAGTGTGATGTCATGGAGCATGCTTGAACCACTGCAACTCTTAAACTCCATCCTTGATGTAGTAGTGTGACACGGTGGAGAATGGAGGTGCGGTGGTCCCAATAGTAGTATAGGTGAGACACATCCATTGTGGGACAACCCTTCTGATTGGATTTCTGAACGATTTTATGAATAATAGAAACAATAATAACCTGTATTACCATCATATAACTTTATAAGCTGCCAAAAAGGTATTCTTCACCACTGTAAAGTATGCAGCCAAATTACAACTGTAATAAAATTATCAATTTTAATTTTATAATCTAATTTACAGATAAATGCAAATAACTAAATTACTGTAAACTACAACAAACTGCACTACAGACACTAACCAGTATGGAGGAGTAAAGTGAATATATCACTGTATAGTAGTGTAACAAACAATCTCTGCTCTCATAATTATCATTGTATTGAATACATATCTATTCGTAAGGTACCATTTGTGACGCAGGTAAGTATATGTACCATCATTCTTTCTTACCGGTGAGTATATTGCAATACTAGGAGTGGTTATCATAGTGTTAACTAACATATTTTTCTTTGTCTGTCCTATATCTTTTATATATAAACCATCTACTTATATAATCGGGAGTTGGGCACTGTAGCCCAATCCCAACATGCTTTGCGCGGGACTGCGAGTGATGACGCGCAGCGTCATCACGAGCCGCAGACCCGCACTACTCTAAAAAAAATAAAATCCTCACCTCTACCCGAGCCTGCGCTGTCTCCCGCCCTCTCCCGCCGTCTTCTGCCGTCTTCCGCTAGGCTCCCGGTGGCTGTGCAGGCTCCCGGTGCCTCCAGTGATCTTCTATCTACTGAGACTGAAGGACCTGTGGTGATGTCAGAGTCACGTGACACCAGCTTACTCCAGCCAAATCGCGGGTCACGTGACTCTGACATCACCACAGGTCCTTCAGTCTCAGTAGATACAAGATCACTCCAGACACCGGGAGCCTGCACAGCCACCGGGAGCCTAGCGGAACACGGCAGAAGACGGCGGAACACGGCAGAAGACGGCGGGGGCTCGGGGTGAGGTGAGCATAATCTTTTTTTTTTTTTTTTTAACCCCTGCCTTGCACGAGCGCACCACAGACACCTCTATACTCCACCACCACACACGCCTCTACACTCTGCCACCACCACACACGCCTGTATACTCCACCACCACACACGCCTCTATACTCTGCCACCACACACGCCTGTACACTCTGCCACCACACACGCCTGTACACTCTGCCGCCACCACCACACACGCCTGTACACTCTGCCGCCACCACCACACACGCCTGTACACTCTGCCGCCACCACACACGCCTGTACACTCTGCCGCCACCACACACGCCTGTACACTCTGCCGCCACCACACACGCCTGTACACTCCACCACACACGCCTGTACACTCTGCCGCCACCACCACACACGACTCTACACTCTGCCACCACCACACACGCCTGTACACTCTGCCGCCACCACCACACACGCCTGTACACTCTGCCGCCACCACCACACACGCCTGTACACTCTGCCGCCACCACACACGCCTGTACACTCTGCCGCCACCACACACGCCTGTACACTCCAACACACACGCCTGTACACTCTGCCGCCACCACCACACACGCCTGTACACTCTGCCACCACCACACACGCCTGTACACTCTGCCGCCACCACACACGCCTCTACACTCTGCCGCCACCACACACGCCTCTACACTCTGCCGCCACCACACACGCCTGTACACTCTGCCGCCACCACACACGCCTGTACACTCTGCCGCCACCACACACGCCTGTACACTCTGCCACCACCACACACGCCTGTACACTCTGCCGCCACCACCACACACACGCCTGTACACTCTGCCACCACCACACACGCCTGTACACTCTGCCGCCACCACACACGCCTGTACACTCTGCCGCCACCACACACGCCTCTACACTCTGCCGCCACCACACACGCCTGTACACTCTGCCGCCACCACACACGCCTGTACACTCTGCCGCCACCACACACGCCTGTACACTCTGCCGCCACCACACACGCCTCTACACTCTGCCGCCACCACACACGCCTGTACACTCTGCCACCACCACACACGCCTGTACACTCTGCCGCCACCACACACCCCTGTACACTCTGCCGCCACCACACCGCCTGACCTCTGCCGCCACCACACACGCCTGTACACTCTGCCGCCACCACACACGCCTGTACACTCTGCCCCACCACACACGCCTGTACACTCTGCCACCACCACACACCTGTACACTCTGCCAGCCACCACAGACGCCTGTATTACATCTGACCTGCCACCACCACACCTGCCTGTATACTCTGCCACCACCACACACGCCTCTACACTCTGCCACCACCACACACGCCTCTACACTCTGCCACCACCACACACGCCTGTATACTCTGCCGCCACCACCACAGACACCTCTATACTCTGCCACCACACAGATGCCTGTATACTATGCCACCACAGACACCTATATACTCTGCCACCACCACCACACACACCTGTATACTCTGCCACCACCACCACACACGCCTGTATACTCCACTACCCACAGACCCACCTGTATACTCTGCTACCCACAGAGTCACCTGTATAATCTCCTACCCTCAGAGCCGTCTGTATACTCTGCTACCCACAGAGCCCCCTGTATACTCTGCTACCCACTGGCCCGCCTGTATACACACAATTCATTTCACCCTGCTCCCGATGCAATTGCATCGGGCCTTTTTACTAGTGTAGAATAAAAAACAATTTGGTTTGGATAATAAACAGGCATTTATACCAGGAGGAGTCCTGTCTTCTGTCACTATAAGCCTTAAAATGTTTCTTCTAAGCAAAACATTACGTTTTTGTATGCAAACAAAACCTCTAACTACCAACATTATGGTTCCTAATCCGGTCATGGTCAACGCCCTGTGACTATACAAGCTCGACACCTATGACTATGCCCATGTTATATCAATGTGTTTTTAAGAATTTACTCTACTCATAACCAGTGGTGTAACTAGAGCCCTATAGTCCCTGGTGCAAGGTTTGGATCCCACCCATCCCCCCCCTTCCCTGTTAGTTGATCAGATCTATGAGCCTTGTAGCATTCTACATCCTATAAACACAAATGTGTTTTCCCCCCCTCCCCTTTCATTATGTAGCAATGTCCCTTATACTGGGTCACTTCCAGTTATATATGTTGCCCATCCTGCTCTATATGTCCCCTATTTTGAGCCCAACCTGGTATATATGTCCCTCATTCTGGGTTCATACTGGTATCTATGTCCCCAATCTTGAGGCCATCCTGGTATATTTAACCTCCTTCCTGGTATATATATCCCTTCATTGGACCATCTTGGTATAATATGTACCTAACCTGGTATATATGTCAAAACAAACCTTGTATATATGTTCCCTGTTCTGCATTACAAAAAAAAACTTGACCCACCTACTTCCATTCCACCCCGTTGTAAGACATCCTTTTCTACAGCCTGAAATCTGTGCGCTTGTCATGGCGAATGACGTCAAACCATGTGTCCCGAGTGACGCCATAACGTCAGCTGCCAGCAGCATGTATAGCAACTCAGGGACCTGACGCGTCTCTGCATCGTTATACACTTAGGCTGAATGTATCCTCAGATGCACATCCAGCTGGAGTATACGTTGGGGTTGGTGGGACCCTCCACTCCCGGTCGCTATCGCGACTTCTGTGACCATTACATTCCTGCTCATAACAGATTCTAGACTGTCAGTGTAATCCCTGGTAGGGCTACCAAGAGTCAGAATTGAAATTACAATGAATCCAAACATCCTAAAGAGAGAGAGATCATCCATGTATCCTGCAAAAACATCAAGTGCATTATACTTTTGCATTTCTAAAACTATCCAAAAATGTAACCTATCCGGCAGTGTATTGTAACACTGGGTATGGGAGGTAGTAGTAGTGAAAATGTAAAAAAAAAAGTTAATCATAACCGATTAACATTGTTTTTGGAGCATTATTGGAGCTGCTCACTTTTGTATTGGAAGACGAATGGGTCCAGTGACATCACATTAACAGACACCTAATGAATAGGACACGTGCAGAACACCTACTGCTCGCACTCAGAAGCCCGCAGGTATCTGTGGATGTGACGTCACTGGGCCAGGCTCATATAGCACATACGAGACAGGTGAAGGATTATCCCAATAGAATTTTGGCTATCTTTGTACCATTAAATGCTTTTAGTAAAGTTTCTCCTACACAGCAGCATTATTTGGGAGATCGGTGCACCAAGTGCCACAATCTTTCCAGACACATTTTGAAGTCTCCTATTCATTTCAATCAAAACCATAGTGAACATGATATTGCTGCTCTCATCGCAAAAAGAAAAATCTGCTTCTGGTCCACAAGTTTATAAAGTCCAGGAACTATCCTTATTTTCATGCCATCTAATTCTTTAAATTGGAGATTCTTCTTTAGCCGCATTCTGTCAGCACTATAGGTGCTGAATCTTCCATTTTCTCACTTCTAAGCCTGCTATTGTCCAGTAACTTGCCTGCCCCTCACTGAAAGAGTAACACTTGTGGATAGCATGTTAGGCTACTTTCACACCTTCAGTGAGCCCTCGTGGACACAGGGTCCCTGCCCCTCCTGTACCTGTACGTCCTGATCACCTAGATTTAGTGTACTTGTTTTTGTCTCCCCTATCCTCATGTAAAGCGCCATGGAACCTAATGGCGCTATATAAATAAATAATAATAATCCAGCACAGATCCATAAAAAAAAAAATGGATCTCTAACCAGACAATAGCGTATTAAACCGGATGGTACCATTTGTTTTTTTCGCCAGATCCTTTTGAGGATCCTTCGAGATAACCAGTCTCCTGCTGCTTGCTTCCAGGACCGCTCATGAATTGCATGAATGTTCAATGCACTGAACTGCAATGGCCAATCACAGACGAAGCACACTCATCTCTGCTATATCGGAGGTCACGCTGCAGGAGGAAGCACTCTCAGTATGAGCTCCAAGCACACAATAAGTGCACAGAGAGCTTCAGCCGTGCCAGCGGTGCAGTGAGTGAGGTCACCTGAGGACACGGCTGCCGCAGTTACCATGATGACCACATCAGCTGACGCTGTCAGCTTTGTTCTCAGGTGAACTCCCTTATGGCACCACTGCTGATGCTCTCGGTGTGTGCCCAGAGGTTGGCCACAGCTCTCTAGGCAATCATTGTGTGCTCAGAGCTGAGATTGCGTTGATAGGATGCTTCTTTATTGTGACCTCCAATGCAGAAGTGCTGAGTATGCTTTGTGGGCATCGCTGTGGGTTATCGTCGAAGGGTGTGTTTGGGGTTAATAAATGTGAAAATGAAGGTTGTCTGTGTTTTTATTTCTAATAAAGGATTTTTCTCTGTTTTTAACTTTACTTACCAGATTGGTAATAGGCAGGTATCATAGATGCTTGAACAATACCAATCTGGGCTTAAACAGCTGTCAATACTGAGCTGTCATTAATCCCTTCCATCACCCAGATGTCATCGCACCAGGAAGAGTCTGATAAAGCACCAGGATTTGACACTTCTAATGAATGCTCCAAATTTTGGGGCGGCTGTGGGCTGCTATTCCTACTGTCACATGACTGCTTTGAAATCCATGAGTGCTGCTGCTGTGTTTAAATTGAGGTTTTTTTTCTCCTTAGTCTATTCTGTGTGCTGCAGCTCTGCAGGTGGAAGAGCGAATTATAACATTTGGGTTAAGGTGGAGGGGTGTGTCTTAAGGCCGCTTCACACGCTAGGATATTGTTAACTATGATCGTTCAAACGATATCGTTTGTGTGTCGTTGCATGTAAACAAACGATGTAGGAAGGAAAAATCGTTAGAACGGTCAACAAAAATGTGAGACCGACCTCAGATCTATCATTCGTCGTCCAATTAACGTCATGGGAAGAAGTAACATCGTTCAGTGTGACACCTTTTTGAACGATGTCGTTCATATTTCTCCTATTCCTGCCGCTTTGTAAAATCGTTCAGTCATTCTTCTCCAAGCAGCTGGAGTGTTGCCAAATTTAAATAGTTAACGATAGTTAGTGCGTTGTCACACGCAAGTATATGTCGGAAGGATCGTGGTCAATGACATAGCTAACGATATCATTCACCTATATCCTAGTGTGTGAAGCGGCCTTTAGTATTCGAATCTCCACTCTCACGGCCTTGAAATGGCTCTACTTCCCTTCACTAGGTGTTGCAGATAGAGCTGATTTCTACTTGGATCCTGTGCTATGAAGTCATGCTGTGCTGAGCTGTGTTTTTGATGCCGTTGGCTTCCATTGTAGCTGCTCGGTTTTCCTGGTCTGTGGGTGGATTTAGGGGCTCTTAGCCTAGTGCTGAGCAGGAGCTAAGGGCTAGGGTGGCGGCCCAAACCTCCTCACCTTCAGAGGTACCTTAGGGAGCAGGGCTTATCAGGCACCTCAGGGCCAGCCTAGCCCTCCTGAACACCCTTGCCCAGTTTACCATCTTGCCCCCTTATTCCCTATCCGTTATACTACCCTGTGACACCCTGGAGGGAGCAATTTCTATGTGCCTCTCCAGTGTGAGAATAACAACACCCCAGCCATGCGCTTTATCTTGGCTATCAAATTGGGGGGGGGGGGGGACACCATCCCACTTTTTTTTTTTTAATTATTTAAACAATGCGTGGGATCACTGTATTTGATACTCAGCTAATATAAAGTGCATAGCTGGGGGCTGCAGCCCACAGCTGTCTGCTTTATCTGTGCTAAGAATGGAAAATACGGGGGACCCCTATGCAATTATTTCTTTATTATACACACACGTCAGTAGGTTGGTTGACATACACTAATGTGTTTAGTCATTGTAGTTCCATGCAGTGAATATTCATGAAGCTTAAAAGCGGACCTGGAAGCAAGCAGCAGGAAACTGGTAAGCTCCATCTACCTTCTAGTGAGACCCACATGCACAGAAGGCAAACCAGGATCCGGCACCCATTGATTTCCATTATAATTAATACCGAATCCAGTTATATGCTTTTTGCACTAGGTTAAAAAACAGGATCTGGGAGCAACAGGATGCTATCGGACACCAATTAAAGCGAATTTGCAAAGGTTGAAAAAACTAAATCTGTGCTGGATTTAAAAAAACAGGTGTGAAAGTAGCTTTAAACAGAAGATATTCTGCAAAGCCAGCAGTGTAACCAAAACATCAGAGTTTATTGTCTTAAACATATTCCAGATTGTCTGCATGGCTTTAAAGTTCCAATCCACATATTTATATTTAGTTGGCTTTCTTACTAAATTCTAGTTGTTCCATGTTCCATTTATAGTGGCTTGAGAATGGGTAGCACAGCCCCTGACGGCACCATGTTGGGTTATACCTTCATGAAGTGTTGGGGTTTTAGGCTAATATGGAAAATGAATATTTAATCTCTATGAAACCGCTCTTCAAAATAGATGAGACATGGAATATTGGATGATAAATGTGATCTTATAAAGGCTTCTAACCCGTCGTCAATATTTCGGATTCCTTGTATGTACCATAAGCTTTTGATGCTATGGAATAAGAATCTTGGCACATTTCTATCGTCTTGTCAGATGATTTGAAACGCTGGATGTGCTCAGCATCAATACAAATCACCGGTGTGTGTGCATGCAAACGGAGAAGACGTCATCTACTCAGGCGTGTCAGACAGTGGTTAGCTCGCAGCCATGTCTGTATCCGGGAGACTCTCTCACATTCACAGTTCGAGCAGGTCATCAGAGGAGACAACCTTGACATTTATCCGGCCTGGCATCTCCTGCATTGCTCGCCCATCCTTGTTGTGCAGCTGGAGACTCTGCTCTTCTACGGAGTCATTCGGCGATGCAGCCAGAAGCACTTGACCCAGGAACTGGTCACACATGATCTTGCTCCCCCAGACCTAAGGGTCAAAGTAGAAGAATAAGGCTTTATGCTGAATTAATTTAATAAATACTGTCTTAATGCATTAAACTGAGTTATTGCCTTTGGGATTCACATGCCATGCAGTGATTCTGTAAACAATTCAAGGGCACTGCAAACATGTACATAGCAAATATAAAACGCATAGTGGAAGGACTATCAGAATTATTATTTTATTATATTATTATTATTATTATTAAGCCACAAAAGTGCATAAAGAATACAAAGCATCAGAAAAGGGGTCGGTGCTAACGGAGTTCAATGATTCATTGATGGTGTCCCAACTTCTGGAATCACTGCTGATCTGCATGATGTAGGAGCTGCCTAGCAGGGGCGGACCTACCGTGGTGCAGCTGGTCCAGCTGCACCAGGTCCCCGACCGGCTAGGGGGCCCTTCAAGCTTGCAGGGGGGCCCCCAGCTGACCCCCGTAACCTGATGTCAGAGGAAAGGAGGGTCAGGCAAGGGAAGCAGGAAGCTTCCTGCTTCCCTTGCCTGATCCCGCCCCTCCTCTCCCCACTGCCACCCCGGTTCCCAGGAATGCATGCATTCGGCGCGGCCCAGCCAGGTAGGAGAGCCGTATCACCAATAACCGCCCCCCCCCCGGCTGCTCACCGACGGCTCCTCACCATGGGTGCACCAGGGCCCTCTGGGCTCGAGGTCCGCCACTGCTGCCTAGAATATATTAGGTGACCTAATTAGGACAACAACAGCAAAAATCTGGCAGTTTGTTCCAAAGTAGTCTGTAGTCCAAGCTGTTGAGTTCACAGTGCATTGTTTGGACTCAAATATATTAATTTCTCATTTGACAATAGGACTGTATGTGCAACTAATCCATCAATTTAGAAAGGCCCGGACTTTGCTCAGGCAACACCACTTAGTAGGAGGATTCCTGTTTTTCACCTTTCATTTCTACACAGGATTCCGGCCTCTACAGCAGGAGTCCCTGGGTTGTGTCCACAGAATAATTGCTGACCATTGAATCAAGCTGAGATGACTAAAACGAAGCAATTTAATTTGGTATCGGACAAGAAAAAAATTCAAATTGGATCCAATTGAGTAGTCAAAAAAAAGCTACTGTGGCATGTAAATGTTTAGGCACATATAGTCAAAATTACTGTTATTGTGACCAGTTAAACAAGTTAAAGGTGAAATGATCTCTAAAAGGCATGAAATTAAAGATGACATTTTTTTTTATTTCAGTTGAAAAAAATAATTTAATCTTTTACATTTTAAGAACTACAAAAAGGAAAATTATTGCAAACGTGCTGGCACCCTTGGAGATTTGTGTGCTCAGGTAACTGACCAAGGTTTCATACCTTTAATTAGAAAAATCTTAAGGCCACTTCACACACACAGATATCTGAGTCCAATATCTGAACAGATCTCTAGTTGCAGTGAAATCATGGATACATTGCTCCATGTTGTATACAGCCACAAAATGGAGCAATGTATCCATGATTTCACTGCAACCAGAGAACTGTTCAGATATTGGACTCCGATATCTGTGTGTGTGAAGTGGCCTTTAGAATTTGAGTGTCCTCAGTGGTTGATACCTTTTAATGGCGAACTGAAAAGATGGTAAACATAGCAAGCTTTCCAGACTACTCAGGTCTCTTCATCAGGTTCATAACACAGAATCACGTTAATACACAAAAGGGATTGGATAATACAGCACATAACACAAGTGACCTTAATGAAACTTAATTACCTTAAATTAGCCTGTTAGGGTTGTGGCTTGTTCACTATCGTCATTGACAAAGGCCAGGTGATGCAAATTTTACAGCCTTGTAAAACCCAGCCTCCTTGACCCTTGTCAAGAAAAACAGCAGCCATGGGTTCATCTAAGCCAGAGGTCCCCAAATCCATGCCTCGAGGGCCGCCAACAGTGCAGGTTTTCAGGATTTCCTTAGTATTGCACAGGAGTTGGAATCATCACCTGTGCAGATGATCACATTAGCACCTGTGCAATACTAAGGAAATCCTGAAAACCTGCACTGTTGGCGGCCCTCGAGGCCTGGAGTTGGGGACCTCTGATCTAAGCAACTGCCTAGCACTGTGAAAATTAAAATGGTGGAGGTCTCAAAAGCAGGAGAAGGCTAAGAAGATAACAAAGTGTTTTCATGTTGCCCTGTCTTCAGTTTGAAATGTAATTAATAAAATAGCAGTTAACAGAAACTGTGGAGGTCAAGATAAGGTCTGGAATACCAAGCAAAATTTCTGTGAGAGCTACTAGTAGGATTGCTAGAGACAAATCAGGATGCAGACTCTGGAGTTGTAGTACATTGTCCTACTTTTCAGTGACACCTGCAGAAATATGGCCTTCATTGAAGAGTCATCAGAAAACCTCTCCTGCATCCTCAACAAAAAAAATTTAGCGTCAGAAGTACACAAAAGAACATCTAAACAAGCCTGATGAATTTTGGAAAAAAGTCCTGTGAATTGATGAGGTTCAAATAGAACTTTTTGGCTGCAATGATCAGAGGTGTAAGTGGAGAAAAAAGGCACAGAACATCTCACCAACCAATAAGCATGGGTTGGATCAATCATGCTTTGGGGTTGTGTTGCAGCCAATGGCACGGGGAACATTTCCTGGGAAGAAAGAACAATGGATTCAATTACATTTCAATAGTCTTGGTGCAAACCTAATGCAATCTGTAAAAAATCTGAAGTCGAAAAGAAGATGGCTTCTACAAATAGATAATGATCCTAAACACATATCAAAATCCACAATAGCCGACCTCAAAAGTTGCTAGCTGACGTTTTTACAATGGTCCTAACAGTCTCCTGATCATTGAAAATCTGTGGCTAGACATCAAAAGAGCAGAGCATTCAAGATGAGCCAGGAATCTCACAGAACTGGAAGACTTTTCCAAGGAAGAATGGCTGAAAATCCCTCAAACATGAGTTGAAAGACACTTGGCTTCTACAAAAAGCATTTTCAAGCTGTGATTCTTGCCAAAGCGGGTGCCACTAAGTACTAACCATGCGGGGTGCCCAAACTTTTGCATTGGACCTTATTTTTTTATTTTTTGTTAATTTTAAAATGTAAAAGATTATTATTTTTTTTTTTTTAATTTACCTATAATACGGGAATGTGTGATCTTTAACTTTATGCCTTTCAGAGATCATTTCATCTTCAACTTGTTTAACTGTTTACAATATCCGTATTTTTGACTACGGGTGCCTAAATGTTTACATTGCATTTTAGGTCAGAATTCAAGGGATGAAATGGAGACAACTGGCAAAGATGTCAGTCAATCCAAGGGTCTAACCTGTTTCAGGGTTATCAGGGGTTAAGCAGAAGAATAGTCCGGAACCCAGCTGGGTAATGACAGAATAGCAATCCACAAGGGCACACAAGGATAGCATTACTAGTTTATGGATCTGGCAGTCAAACCAATCACTCATGTGGTCTGCTAATCGGGTCTGATGGACCGGTCAGACAAACTACCTCATTAGTCCAAAAGTTGACCTGACAGGTGTTGGTCTTGCAGGCGTTTGTGCTGCCTCACATCTCTGCATTGAATGCAGATTTGAAGACAGTTGATTATATAGCAGTAATATGATGAATTTGTGTACCCTGTTAAAAATGTGGATAGTGTTTAAGTTATATAGATGAACCTAGTTTGTCATTAACGTCTTTGTACAACATGTACTAGTAGTGGTGTGGCTTAGTTAACTCCACAAGGCCTATGTGTACGTTATCAGGTCGGTGTAATATCATGCTTGCCAAGTCTTGTAGGCTCCTGGAAGTAGTGGAGACCCAAGGATTCCCAGATGAGTTGGCAAAACTCCCAGACAACAAGTGATTTCAATGTATTTGTGTCTTTAAAATTTGGATACAGTTGAAAAGCATGGCAGAGAAGAGAGCCCTCCGCTCCAAGCTCCACCACTTATTCTGGAAAGCCACATGCTGCTTTTAGGCCCATGATCTACCAGAGGGAGCCCATGATCCACCAGAGGGAGCCCATGATCCACCAGAGGGATCCCATGATCCACCAGAGGGAGCCCATGATCCACCAGAGGGAGCCCATGATCCACCAGAGGGAGCCCATGATCCACCAGAGGGAGCCCATGATCCACCAGAGGGAGCCCATGATCCACCAGAGGGAGCCCATGATCTACCAGAGGGAGCTAATGATCTACCAGAGGGAGCCCATGATCCACCAGAGGGAGCCCATGATCCACCAGAGGGAGCCCATGATCCACCAGAGGGAGCCCATGATCTACCAGAGGGAGCCCATAATCTACCAGAGGGAGCCCATGATCTACCAGAGGGAGCCCATGATCTACCAGAGGGAGCCCATGATCTACCAGAGGGAGCCCATGATCTACCAGAGGGAGCCAATGATGATGTCTTCTGTGTTGAGCTGCAGACTGCATGGAAGGAAGAGACCGAGGAGGAAAACACTTTCCCAATGCTTGGGAAAACTATGTGCACATAAATGAACACAAAACTGGGAAATTCCTGTCTGAGGGAACACAAGCAGCTCTATTACAGGTTATGGGGACATATTGGGCACTATTACTGTTTCAGGGAAAAAAACAGCCATTACTAATGTGTGGGAATACAGAGAATGCACTGAGCCAATGATGATAAAGGTAAAAAGTCTTCCAGCCATAATCCAGATGAATAGTCAACTTTATGACAAAAATGAAAAAACTGACATCGTCAAGTACATCCAAACATGGTCCATCCTTTTTATGTGCATTTCAGACTGTAACGCAGTCCTTATCCATGGATAAAGATGGATTAATGGTTAAGCACTGAGATGCAGCCTGAAACACATAGGAAAATGTTATCCCATGTTTGGATGCTCTTGAGCAGAGGTCCCCAACTCCAGGCCTCAAGGGCCACCAACAGGGCATGTTTTCAGGATTTCCTTAGTATTGCACAGGTAATGATTCCAACCCCTGTGCAATACTAAGGAGATCCTGAAAACATGCCCTGTTGGTGGCCCTTGAGGCCTGGATTTGGGAACCCCTGCTCTTGAGGATGTCCATTTTTATTATTCTTGGAATAAAGTTTAATATTTATCTGGAATCCGACTGGTGGACTTTTCACCTTGATCTTGGTTGTAACAGTGGTTTTAAGCCTCTTTTAAACTCTTCAGTCTTCAAAAACTGAAGCGGCTAAAAAGAATGACCTAACCATTCATTCTTCAGCTGGGTTCTGTTTGAAACCTGCTTACTAGTTTATAAATACAGCGGGTTAAAGATTTCAGTTGGTATAATCTCTTTCCTGAGCTTTTTGTACCTTTTTTTTTTTTCTCATGTGTTATATACTTTTCCCCTATCTTTTCTCATTATTACACATCACTAAATTTACGGATATCTATGGTTTGATTTCTTTGCCTGTGTGGAATGGACGGGTACTTACCGATATCTGGTGACAGATTCATGTCAATAGCACCATTAGAAATAAATTTACTTGGAAAATTGGTGACGTGTTCAATACTTATTTCAATGTATATATGTATATGGTTAATTAAAGAAAAAAAATCCAAAAACAACCAAAGTGATGCAAACAAAGAGTTCAAGTTTAATATGCATCGGGCCTGACCCATCATTGTCTTGGTGCCTGTTTTTTTGTCTGGCTTTATGTGTTTTGTTTTTTGTTTGTACCAAATTCTTTTTTATTTTACTACTTTAAGTTCATTTTATGTGCTTACCTGGGTATCAATTGTGACTTTAAAAGGTTCCAAAATTTAGCGCAACTCCGGCACAGATTTCCCCTCATACGCTTATAAATTACCTGAATAGTGATTGGATCATTGATTCTCCTCCGGTAAAAAATCCTTTCATATCAATAACCGCACTTGTCGTATTCTTGTGAACTTCAGAGCGAACACTTTCATTTTCACATTTGATTAAAATGTACAGATCACCCCCTGAAATTGTGATTTAGCATCTGTTAACAATAGTTCACCAATAACATTAACAGAAAGGATCTTACCTGAATATTACATTTTTACCAATATATCACTTTGCTTTATCAGATAAGTGGTGTCCCATGACTGAGGCTAACCGCATATCCACAGAATGGGTAGGGAATATTTAATAGATGAGGTCCCAACTATGAAGTGGCCATCTTTCTCCAGGACAGTGGTCTCTGATCCACAACCATTCTGAATGGTGCCCCGGCCATAGTGACCAAAGAGGTGTCTTCCCATGCACGACTATGAGGGTTCCGAATAAAGCCAACCAAGTTGGGACCCACATACATTTACATCTTTCTCTAGTTAAGTGTTGTCCCACAACTGAGGTTAACGGCATATCCACAGAATGGGTAGGGAATATTTAATAGATGAAGGTCCCAACTACGAAGCTGCCATCTTTCTCCAGGACAGTGGTCTTTGATCTCCCATTCTGAATGGTGCCCCGACCATAGTGACCAAAGAGGTGTCTGCACATGCACAGCTATGGGGGTTCCAGATAAAGTCAACAAAGTTGGGACCCACATCATTTAGACATTTACATCTTCCTCTAGATAAGTATTGTCCCTCAACTGAGGCTAACGGCATATCCACAGAATGGGTAGGGAATATTTAATAGATGAAGGTCCCAATTACGAAGCTGCCATCTTTCTCCAGGACAGTGGTCTTTGATCTCCCATTCTGAATGGTGCCCCGACCATACTGACCGAAGAGGTGTCTGCACATGCACAGCTATGGGGGTTCCAGATAAAGTCAACAAAGTTGGGACCCACATCATTTAGACATTTACATCTTCCTCTAGATAAGTATTGTCCCACAACTGAGGCTAACGGCATATCCACAGAATGGGTAGGGAATATTTAATAGATGAAGGTCCCAATTACGAAGCTGCCATCTTTCTCCAGGACAGTGGTCTTTGATCTCCCATTCTGAATGGTGCCCCGACCATAGTGACCAAAGAGGTGTCTGCACATGCACAGCTATGGGGTTCCAGATAAAGTCAACAAAGTTGGGACCCACATCATTTAGACATTTACATCTTCCTCTAGATAAGTATTGTCCCACAACTGAGGCTAACGGCATATCCACAGAATGGGTAGGGAAAATTAAATAATGAAGGTCCCAACTTCGAAGCTGCCATCTTTCTCCAGGAGAGCGATCTTTGATTCCCCCATTCTGAATGGTGCCCGGTGCTTTAATGACCAAATGGGTGTCTGCACAAGCGCAGCTATGGGGTTCCAGATGAGCCAACAGAGTTGGGACCCACATCGTATAGAAATGTACGTCTTCCTCTAGATAAGTGTTTCTCAACTCCAGTCCTCAAGACCCACAAACTGGTCATTTTTTCAGGATTTATTTAGCGTTCCACAGGTGATAATTCCATTACCTGTGCAATGAGTGGAAATCCGGAAAACATAACCTGTTGGTGGGTCTTGAGGACTGGAGTTGAGAAACGGTGCTCCAGATCAATATGTTAGGCGATAGGTTGCTCTTGATGGATTTATAGTCTACTTTGAACCTTAAAAACTATAAAGCTATGACATGTACTGTAGATATAAACATTGAATGCCATAATCCATGTTTAAGGGAAAAAATATTAAACTGAAAACACAAAAAAAACCATGCAGACCCATTTTAAAGTAAAATTACACTTTATTACTGAAAGAAATAAAACAAGTAATGACAAAAATAAGGAGACCTATAGGGGTAAGGACAGATAACGAAAAAATGAGGAATACCTGACAATATCAAAAGTAATAAATAAAATTAGTGCATAGTTTATCACTATTACACATACAAGGCAAAGAAATCTATGGGCGCTAAGTCACTGCCCTGGCAGGGTATTTAGATATAGGCCTATAGCAGCAGACCAGATGTTTCATCAACTAAAGAAAAGCCTTGCTACGACTTTTATGTAGCTGCAGTCATAGATCTATTACGTATGAATACATAAAATCAGACTGAAATGTAATCGCATGCTTTACAGCAGCAGACTGACCTAATTGCTTTGTAAATTTGTCTCCATTAGGTTGCAGACTGAACAAAATATGTTGTAATTTACATGGTAACTGGAAAACTCCTAGACCTTGCCAACATTATTTACCGCTTCCAATAAATCTGTTCTGTAAGTTATCATGGATTTGGCTCCTGGAGGCCATATTGTGCAGTATATAACCGCAATTAGCGACCAGGCCAAGAAACTGTTCCCAAACCCAGATGAGTAATGAGTGAAAGCATTTATGAAGGTTACGAAACCAAAACCCTTTGATAATAAATCTCTGAAAAAGAGTGCAAATGTTCTTCAATTTCATAAAAAGTTTAGAAGGTTTTTTTTTCTTTTTACCCCATTGAGGCCTGTGAGATGAGACCCTAGACTGGGGCATCCTTGCAGCTTTTATTTCAAGTGTATTAACATGTATTTACACTGCAAGATTGTCATGAACAAGCATTCCTAGGAATTCTAGTCCTATGATAATTGAGTCAGCTGCCAAACACCTAAAGTAAAAAAGCAACACACGTCAGTCCTGTGAAATTATATTTTGTGCTCTGCAAGAGATTTGTGATGTCTGTCCATGGCCACAGGTTCAAAACTGCTATCTTGGACAGACTTGGCACAAGCAGCTCCATTTGGCATAATCCAGACAGACTCTTACCCAGGGGTGCATCAAGCCCCCCTGCCGCCTGAGCCGTTTTGAGGAGAGGGGGAGAAGTGGTGTCAGACTTCAGCCCCGCCGCCCCTGTAGCCTTAGGTAGAGGGATGGGGGGGGCTTGCTGGCAGACTGATGCAGCGCCGCCGCCCTCTTACCAGGTAAGGCTGCGGGTGACACAGGAAGCCGGCCTCTGGTGATGGCGCCCCCCCTTCTCCAATGCCGCTCCCCCTGGCTGCTGCTGCTTGGTACTCAGGGCTCACACTGTCCAATGGACGGTGTGGCCCTGCCCTTACCCCCTTTAACCACTATACAGGGATCTGGATATACAATAGGATCCAGGAGATTGCTACCTGTAGATGGGCTGCCGTCCAGAGACTGGAATAGTTGCCAAGCAGCGTCAAAGCTGGGAGGTCATGAAAAGGGGCAAAATCAGGATCCATTAGAGTAGTCAGGGAGCCAGGCCAAAACAGAGATGGTGACAAGGTACAAAATTGTGAGGCAGGAGAAGCAATTCAGAGCAGGGCACTAGGCAGGGAAGCCCAAGCTATATCTGGCAGCTTCCAGCGGTAATTTCAAGGCTTATGTAGGGTGTGGTGAATTCTAATAGGCTGAAACTAGAAGCCGATGACTTCAGCTGGACAGCACGCACACAGTCTGTCAGACTGGAAAGTACTGCAGATCACTGCCACTCTAACCTTAGTGGATGAGCAGAGCTTGCACTCATCAGAGTTTCTAGCTCCAACATCTCTTCTATCACCAGCATCGGCCCCAGAGTGAATATGGCAGTGCCTGATGACAGAACCAGATGTCCCAGGAGCAGGTTCTGGTGATGTGACAAGATCATTGTTCTTCACAGTCCAAAGCTTTGTGTAAGTTGAACTCACGCTGCTTAGAATAATGATTAAGTGCACTGAACGATGTATAAATTGCTTCAACGTCCCTATACAATTTTCCTTCCTCATAATGCCATCTATTTTGTGAAGTGCAGCAGTTTGTCCTACAGCAAAGCACATCCACAACATAATTCTGCCACCCCTCGCACTTCACTGCTGGCATGGTGTTCTTTGGCTTGCAGGCCACCTAATTTTTCCTACATATGAAAGGATTGTTGCTATGGCCAAAAAATTCCCATTTTTAATTCATCAGACAGAGGTAATTATTCCTAAAGGTATGATCTTTGTTCTATGTGTAGTTGCAAACTATATCCGGGTTTTTATTATGGCAGTTGTGTAGCACTGACATCTTCCTTGCCGAGAGGCCATTGAAGTCATGTCTATATAGGACACTTTGATGTACTGTATTCTTGGACTATAAAATGCCCCCCCCCCCCCCCCTCCCCAAAGAAAAAAAATATTTAAGAAAGATGGTGTGTTTTATATTCCGAATCTACTAACTGACTCGCTGGGGGTGTGAGGCCGTGGTGGATAAGGGTCACATGACGCAGGAGCAGGGTAAATGCTGCAGGAAGCTGGGCAGGTGTGGGGTTTTTTGCTGTCACCAACTGGCTACTCAAGATGTTAATCTAAAATGAATATTCACTGCTCCTCATGCCTATAATCCTGCCCATCTCTCGGCATCTAGGGTCAGTCATAGTAAAAATCTTCAGTCATTCCCTATCATTTACACTGCCACCGAGAGATGGGCGGGTTTATGGGCATGACGAGGAGTGAATATTTATTTTGGATTAATATCTGCTTGGCCAGAAGATGATATCGGCACACCTGTGACTGGGAGTGCAGGGCAGTGATGTCATGCTGTGCCCCTCACTAACATGCCAAAGTCAGTTACCGGCATCAGAGGAGGATGCCATGTGCCAGGGGAGCAGAGGGAAGGTGAGTAGAATTTTTATTATGCATCAAATCATAGATGCATCTTATGGGCTGGTGTGTATTATAGTCCAGTAAATACTCTTACGCTTGTTTCTTACAGCATGTTCTCAAGGACATTCGCTGCTGTTTTTGGATTGATTTATGATTTGCATACCACAGTACGCATCCCCTTCCTGATCGGTATGACTGCTGCACTTTTTCATGGTAGTTTAACCATGTGGGTTATGATTTGAACAGATGAACGTGGCATCTTCAGACATTTGGTCTTTACTCCCAGAAATGTACCAGCTTTGAAGAGGTCCACAATTCTTTTCCTGCCATCTTGGCTGATTTGTTTTCATTTTTCCCACAAACTCGAGTAGGATTTTAAGGTAAACCTCAAAATATTACTAAATGCAAACCTTAAGAAAAATTATTGCACATGATATAAATGTATCAGAAGCATTATCAGAGATATTATTTTCTAAAACTTTAAAAGCCATTGAAAGGCTGTTACCTTTGTGTATGCAAATTTGTGACCCAATGTAATTTTTATATATAAAGTGGTGTATTGTAAACATTTATAGGAAATTATTTTGTCATATACTTTACATAGATATCAAAGACAACTTCCATGAGTAACATATTGATGTAAGTGCAAAGAGCAATGATGTTCCTATTCCGTATACAGTTTACATCCAGCTACTGCTAGATGTGGGGGTGTTTGGTGGAGGTCCAAAACTCATCTGATAGGACATCAATATGTTAGTTCTGGACAACCCCTTTAAACTATAGTTTGTTGACACAGAATCTATAGCAGGGATATTTTTTTTCCTTCTACTTAAAGGGAATTGATCAGGTCAAAAATCCATAGGTAACTGATATAATTTTCTAATTGAACCAGTGAAGCTCTTTCTATTCATCTATTTCTTTTGTTTATACTTCCCTCCCATCCTCTGTAAACTGCAATAAAATGTTCATTCCATCTGTTAATCACAGTGAGTGATCACTTAGTTTTCTGCTGTCCACTCCCCAGGGATAAATATTCATGTAGTGACATCACTGCCCTGCCCTCCTCTGGGTCTGTATCCTGTTGCTCTGTTCCCTATAAGCAGGCACAGTCCAGAGGAGGGAGGAGTAGGTGTGTGCTTTTTGCAGCTGCACATCTGACATCTGCATTGTGTGTATCTGAGGCATATGTGTAGTGTGTGCTGCAGATATTTCTATGTGTTTATAAGAACATTTGATCATTTGCTCAGCAGATACACACATTACATGTATGACAGTCAAATGAACACTGCACACTCCCAATGTAGTTCAAGTGAAGGTGGTAATTTATTTTGATTCTTTGTGCAAAACAGACAGGTGCTGCACTCTCCACCATCAACTAATAGGGCGCCTCTGCATGTCCTGCATGCCATCATCACATACTGATGTGAGCTCCTCCACCCCCTCCCATCTAGTGCTCTGCTAACACAGACAGCGCCAGAACTAGCCCCCTGGTTACTGTTGCCAACCGACAACAGTATCCTAGTAAACAGCACTCTACCACGCGGCCAGTGACGTCACTTCCGGTCACATGAGCGCTTCCCAGCGCTTAAAACACCGCTCCTCATACAGTGCCTGTTACTTCTGCCTAGGCGCAGGACGCGCTGGCATCAGTGCTACTGAGGCAAGGACCCCTCCACAAGGACTCCCTAAGATAAGTACAATCAAATGCCTTTTCTCTAAAGGATGTCTTCTATTAGAGTGCTCATAACCATCCCTACACAGGGGGATACTCCTTACAACACCTTTAAGACAGAGACAACCCTTTCTGCACTATTTTGCATTAAGGTAATTAATTTCACCTTAAACTAAAGAACACCATCAGCCTTGAGACCTTTTCTGAAGGTACAGGTCTCTTCACAGCAACCACAGTGGATTCATACCTAAGATTACAGCACATTGGTACTTGGACAGGCTCCAACCTATATACAAGCTGAGAGGTCTCTATAGGTGCCATAAGGAGTAAAGTTATCTACCTTATGATATCACTACGTACCTCACCAATCTTCTGAGTCCTACCACATACCACCTCTTAACCCTAGTCTTAGCTTGGATAGATAGTATGATTAAAATTCCTTGCATCCTTATAAACTTCATTTCATGACTAGTTATTGTTACAATACTGGTTGCCAACATGACAACACTTGTTTCATGTAAATTTTTGTACATGTCTATGTATCTGTGTCTTACACTATTGTCTTTGTATTTACCCACAGTGACGCTTTGATAAAGATCACAGAGTAGTGGTCGAAACGTCAGTTTGACTGTCGCACCTGTCTGTTTTGCACAAAGAATCAAAATAAATTACCACCTTCACTTCAACTACATTGGGAGTGTGCAGTGTTCATTTGACTGTCATATGTTTCGGGTCATAGAACCCCTATACTTGCACCTCGGACTACATCCTTTTGGTGTGCACGCCACTTACCTACATTTACTACACATTACATGTATGCAGGAAAACCAAAGTTCATATAAACACATAGAAATCTCTTAAAGACAGCACACGCATTGTAGCATAAAACACTTCCCCCCCACTCCTATATCTCCCCCCGAAGGAGCCTGCGGAAGCCTGTGTAACTTCAGCACAGAGGGAAGGGACAGAATACCAGATTGGATAGGCATGGTTATTTAAATTTACATACTATGACAATTTACTAGTCTGGCCAATTACTTTTACAGCTGCCTGCTCGGTGTGCAGGTGCTTATAGCAAGAACACTACAAAAGGTAGAGTAATAATGTGTACATATTCTGAAAGGTCTGCCCGAGCACTATTCAAAGGTACTATTAGTATCATACTGAAAAATGACCTGACAGAGGCACTTTAGGGGTTTGTAAACTTGTGACTTCAACATAATTTGCAATTATGAATAAATGTAATGTTTATTTCCCCACATTACCTCCTGCTTCCCCCTGTGGGTCTACGCCTTCTATGCTCCGCACCAGCACTTGAGTGACTCTTTCTGGATATCCAAACAAGAAGTTCCAACATGATACACCGGGTTTATCCAGGAGCAGCCCCCTGCAGAGGTCAGCAGAAACAGGAGCACCCAATTAGTGTACTGCAGCCAATAGTTATGTGAACTATTTGTAATAATTTATTATAAAAAATATAACACACCAATTCATTAATATGCTATATCAAAATAATTTCTAAAACAAATGTGAAATTCGGAATATTTCCCATTCTTTTAAGCACTTTTCATATCTATAGGTCCATTATTGGTTTTAATGCAAGATGGCACAGTTTTAAGTGGATTCTGTAATGAATACTTGTGACTGTTTTATTTTTTTTCTGATTTTATTTTTGACTAAACGTGACAATTTATTCTGCAGTACTGCCGATCACCACAAGGGGACACAGTATCCTTGTGCTAAATCTGTGGATACTGTAGATGTCCCAATCGCTGTGTGTGACGGTACAGAATATACCAGAGCTTTGTATAGTATGTGTATGAAAATATGCAAGCATGAAAGTGATGATGAATTTGGTAGAAAAATAATGGATAATATCAATCCGCTTCATGTGGTTACAGAGTGTTTCCCAGACTCCAGTCCTCACAACCCCCCAACAATAAATATTATTGTTCTTTACAATTGGAGACTTAAGGTACCGTCACACGCAGAGATATGGCTTCCATATCGCCGGCAATTTGATGTGAGCGCGCACGTTTCGGGAACTTTTTTGCACATCGCCGTCACCCTGTCACACATAGGGGATCTCGCCTGCCTTCTACGGCGATCCTGCGTTCCGGAAATCGCCTGCAGAAATCCGGAAGTAATTTCCCTTTTCCACATCGCAGCGTCACACGCCACCATCTCATCAGTGATGTGGGCATAGAGTGTGAGTACGGCGAGGAGACAGGCGTGCCAGACTGTGTTACACTGCGCCCCTACCACTCCGATTGGCCGACCCAACTGCGTTACCACCAAGCCACCAATCACTGCAGACGGGGCACGGAAAACAGCATGCACGGGCACGCCTACGGGATTGATTCCAGAATGTCTGAGCTAGCATTCTACATCGCTATCGCCCTGTCACACGACACGAAGCGCTGAGATCGCCTGGTGGATATCGCCTGATTTCACTGCAGAGCAGGGCAATCAGGCGACGCTCCACCGGTGATTTCTCAGTACAATCGTCCTGTCTCACGCCACTACGCACAGGCGATGTCGCTTCCACATCGCTTAAATACACAAGTTTACAGTGATATGGAAGCCGTATCGCTGTGTGTGACGGTACCTTTACAGCTGATGTACGATCTAATAGCATAATTGATACATGGAAAGACAGAATCCGAGGATTTGAATCCTTGCAATACTAAGATAATCCTGAAAATATGATCTGTTGGGAGCTGTGAGGACTGGAGTTTGTGAAGCATTTGGTTACATCAACAATCCATAAATTTTATGTCTTTCCATACAGGTATCAATTAACCTATTAGATCATACATCAATTGTAATTCTCCAAGTGTTAAGAGCAATAATATATGTGTTCTGCACATAAACTTGAAATACACCTTGGAGAACCCTTCAGAACAGTGTTCTTAATTGGTCAGATTTTCTCAAATCAGAGAACCTATAACCGGCTGACCCCAGCCTTACACAGCTCTATCGGCAAGGAAAATGCACAAGCTGCTGGAAGAAGAATATAACTATTATGACTCCTTCCCCTTAATGTTATAAATGAGCCCTTCCACTCACACGGTGACAAACAAACCAGGGGATATATTAACCACAGATCCCTAGACGGACTAGGAGTACCCTAAAATTACCTTATTTTGTCCCTACCTGGCTGGAGGTCAGCATCCTAATGTAGCACAAAGATACCCCCACTCAACGTTGGCTGACCCTGAATGTCCTTAACTGAGCCCTATACTATTAACTAAGTAGAATACAAAACACCAATAAATATAAAAGAGGTGCACACAGGCACAGAGTGAGACATAAGGCTAAAAGACGTTTTCACACAGTCGTACAGGGAAGATGAGAGAAACGCTAATAGATTTGTGGACTAAGTGGAACGCCTCCTTATCCCAAAGGAAGCTGAATGAGAGAAGGATGTAAAGGAACACACAGCAGAGAATAAGAAAAGTGATAACTCTGGAAGATTATCCTGAATTGAAAACCCGAGACACCAAAAAAATCCACCTTGAGATATAGCCAGCACTGAGCCATGGGCATGGAGAGTATAAACAGCACCTCCCAAGATGTGGTAGGGCAAACTAAACAAGGAAGTGAACCGGAATGAAAATAAACAATATAGCAAAGTAAAGACAAGAGAACCAACAGCAGTTGGACAGATGCTAAACATGCTGTGGTCCAGTGGAGTGGGAAACCGATCACACTACCAGAGGTCACTGGATCAAGCCCTATGGTTGAGCCATCACAGTAACTTAATTGTCTTCCTGCAGCTGCACTTTCAATTAGACAGAAAAGCATGTTTAAAATAATATTTACCTGCATTTCTTTTTACTGACAATTTTCCTTAAAATTTTCAGAAGTATGACTGGAGACCTACAAGAACTCTTTAATTTTAAGCATTGTATTGGGAACCTCTTTGGTTGTAAACTTAATAGTACCTGAAATTAGATGCCACATCAGTAAAGATCCGGAGGTTGAATTCACAGGTAATTCCAGCCTGAAATGTTGTAGGGATAATGATGTATCTTCCCTTCTTCAATATCTTCCTTAAGAAAATGGATCTGAGATTCATATAAGGGGATGATGCAGCTCGTTGCTGTCCTTGCAGCTTATGGATTCTATACAGTCTATTCTGCTCCACCTGCCGAAAAACTGCAATAAATTATTTTTTAAAAAGTGTATTATATTAAAGTAACTAAAGTGCTCCTACTCGTACAAATAATTTACACAGATTTTTGTCAGCAGGTTTTTGCTATGTAATATGACAACATGATGTAAGAGGTCTAGAGCCGGATTCCACTGCTGTAACACTTGCTATTCTGTGTGCTGTAGTTTCAATATAATCAGTGCTTTATCATCAGGAGATTGTCACTTATCAGTGCAGGACTAGTTGTCACATGCAGAGAAGTCAAACTAATCTGTACAACCCCACCCCTGCTTGGCAGATTGCTGACAATGCGCAGTGTATGCAGAAAACTGCCAATCCGTGGTGTGAGCACAGTTATACAGAGCTCAGCATTCAGAGTACTGGTATATCTACAGCAGAGAAAATGGGGATTTTATCAAAACTACAGCACGAAGTTTAGAAAGTGACATATCACTGCAATCGGGAATCTTTGACACCCTACATTATGCTAGTCTTGGATTATACAGCAATAACCTGTTGACAGATTCCCTTTAATGTGCAAGTTAAAAGGAATCTGTCAGCAAGTTTTTCCTACCTTATCCGGAAGCAACATAATATAGGCAAAAAAACACCTGAATCCAACAATGTATGACATATATTAATGGCTAAAGCCATTCTGGTACACTCAAAGTATTTAGTTTCAGGATCACAGCAGAGCTGGGAGAGTTGCCCTCGCCCACACCAGGCTCTCAATAGAGAGAGTGCATTTACTGTGAGGGGTCAGACTGCCCTGCCTGTGACTTTGTAGTCCTGTAATGGTAATCAACAGGTCATAAAGCCTTTATATTATGTAAACCATTACAAAGACCCTGATAAGAGAAGCTCAGATGCTTTTTGTTTGTTTAGCCCCTACAGCATGCTGTCTACAGCTTACATAGCCAAAACCTGCTGACAGATTCCCGACTAAAGGCTGCTTATTTATAGTATCCTGTGTTCTTTTGTACAGAGCAGCAGATTCAGGCTGACATAAAATGAGAATTCAAATGTGCTGGAGCTTTTCTGATCTAATACAAGATTGCTTTTATGTTCAAAACCCCAATGATCCATGTATGTTCTGGACAGTACATCTGTACTTCTATGATACATATAGCCTAGTAGGACAGAAATAAGCACAGTTTCATTGATTTACTGATATTAGTATACTGTATTTTTTGGATTATAAAACACATTTTTCCCCCAAAATTTTGTGGAAAGTGGAGGTGCGTTTTATAATCTGAAACTACTGTAGGGGAGGGAGGGCGGCTGTGGAGCAGTGGTCTGGGGGTTGAAGGAGGCTGGTGTGGGCTACAGCTCATTATGCTGATGTAACATGCAATGCATCCTCCTATCCATCACCGGCAGGGGAGCGGCACATATTACATGATTGGGTCCACGGATCAGTGGTTGCAGCCTGCGTGAATAGTCAGTGCCTTCCATGCATCTTTCATTGCATGAAAAGCACTGACTATCCCGGTGATGGAGGTTCATACTCGTCTCTCTCCATATTGCTCCCAGCAGCTGTCCCCATCCCTGCTGTCTGTGCTTGCTGGCATCCAGTCATGTGAGCAGCACAGCGCAGTGATGTCATCACTGTGCTTCTCATGTGACCAGATGCTGGCACAGCACAGACAGCAGGGATGGGGACAGCTGCTGGGAGCGATATGGAGAGAGGTGAGTATAACTTTTATTGTTTAAGTGTAGGGGTAATATCCTGCATGGGGGGCTGTGTACCAGACCGGGGGGCTGTGTACAGCATGGGGCAGTCTATCCTGCATGGGGCTGTGTGCCAGGTTGGGGGCTGTGTACATCATGGGGGGCCATATCCTGCATGGGGGGCTGTGCACCAGGCTGGGGGCTGTGTACAGCATTGGGCGGTCATATCCTGCATGGAGGGCTGTGCACCAGGCTGGGGGCTGTGTACAGCATTGGGCGGTCATATCCTGCATGGAGGGCTGTGCACCAGGCTGGGGGCTGTGTACAGCATGGGGCGGTCATATCCTGCATGGAGGGCTGTGCACCAGGCTGGGGGCTGTGTACAGCATGGGGCGGTCATATCCTGCATGGAGGGCTGTGCACCAGGCTGGGGGCTGTGTACAGCATGGGCGGTCAAATCCTGAATGAAGGGCTGTGTACCAAGTTGGGGCTGTGTACAGCATGGGGCCATAGCCTGCATAAGGGGCTGTGTACAAGGATGGGGGTGTACCAGCATGGGGGGGCCGTGTACTAGCACAAGGGGGGTACCTTGTGTACCAGCATGGAGGGGCGTCTTATATACTGATTGTAAGACGGACCCCATTTAACATAAAAAAAATTTTTTTGTCTTTTCCTTCACCAAATTTGGGGTGCGTTTTATAATCTGGCGCACCTTATAAAGGGAATAATACAGTAATATTTTATTCCATTTAGTTCCTATATTTTGGGGCCATGTTATATCACGTTCTAGATAACAGTGAAAAGCGATTTACACACAGCTAAGATTGTAATTGAAGTCTATGACATGGGGCAAACTGGTGCTGACACTTTTCTGACCTAGAACGTGATCACTGTTATTCATTCTTCTGTTTTCATTATTTTTTCACCTCCAGATTGTGTCGCTTATACAAATATAGGGAGGATTTAAATGTTTTCTACCTTGAGAATTTCAAAGCCAATGATGAAATGATCTCCTTTTCCAGACTTCTTGTATAGGCGCTGATCCTCTTGTTGAAGAGAAACCAGCACTTCATCCTCTTCTTTCTTCACCTCAAAAATGTACTGAACAATATAAAAGGAAGGCTTTGATTAAAGGCCAAGGTATATTGCTTCTGTCACAAAATGAAAATATCTGTACTTTATCTATATACATACAGTGGATATTTTCAGCCACCAAACTACTACACACTTGCAGTATTAAAGAGAACCTGGCATGTCCTGTTTTGTTATTCAACTGCCCCCAATGTTATTTAGATCATGTAGTGCTTACTAATAACCTTTTTTTTATTATTTGTTTTTTAAATGTATCTATCCCAAAAAAGCATTTAAGAACTTGTATATTTTCAGTAGATAGCTGGGCAAACAGTCAAGCAAGTCATACAGCAGGTTAATAGTTAACAGTTTAGCCAAATTTCAGAAAATGCTGGCAGGACCTGTGTGATGTCCTGATAACGTGACTATAGTAGGTAGAGCTAAGTCTACACAGACCTTAATGATTTTGCTTGCTTAGCTCCGCCCATTATGGTCACATGGTCGTGACATCACACAGGTCCTCTATACAGAGAAGTTGTTATTGAGTTAAAGGGAACCTGTCAGATTGTTCTCTCTTCTCCCCCCCCCAAGCAGACTAGTCACTGCCTCGATTACATAAGAAAATGTAAGCTTGTAAATGCTTTTTTTTCAACCTTAACATTACACTATTAGTTAAGACCAGGATGATTAGGTAAGGACTATGAAGCTACAGGTACAGAGAGTGACAGCTTAGGGGGGGCATAAACTAGCTGACAGGTTCCTTACACGTGGAGGCTCTGGAAAGAAGAGTTGCATTTGAGAGGCAAAAAGAGCAAAATAATAAATGGCATCAAAAGAATAGATAAAATTACGAACTTAGAGGATTGTCATTGATCAATTTTTTTCTGGCCACGGTGCTGAAAATGTGTGTGTGTGTGTGTGTGTGTGTGTGTGTGTGTGTGTGTATATATATTATATATATTATATATATGGTGGCTCAGTGGTTAGCAGTGCACTGTATGGTGGTGACTCATTGGTTAGTACTGTACAGTGGTGGCTCAGTGGTTGGCACTGCACGGTGGCTCAGTGGTTGGCACTGCACGGTGGCTCAGTGGTTGGCACTGCACGGTGGCTCAGTGGTTGGCACTGCACGGTGGCTCAGTGGTTGGCACTGCACGGTGGCTCAGTGGTTGGCACTGCACGGTGGCTCAGTGGTTGGCACTGCACGGTGGCTCAGTGGTTGGCACTGCACGGTGGCTCAGTGGTTGGCACTGCACGGTGGCTCAGTGGTTGGCACTGCACGGTGGCTCAGTGGCTGGCACTTCACAGTGGATCAGAGATTAGCACTGATTGCTTTGCAGCACTGGGGTCCTGAGTTCAAACCCAACAAAGACGACATCTACAGTAGTTTGTATGTTCTCAGTGTTTGCGTAAGTTTCCTGCAGGTTCTCCGGTTTCGCTCCCACACTCCACAGACATACTGATAGGGAATGTAGATTGTGAGCCCCAATAGTGACAGTGATGGTGATCTCTCTAAAGCACTGTGGAATTATTAGCGCAATGCAAGTGAGTAAAATAAATATATGTAATTCTTTTTCACTTCCCTTTTGCGATTTTCTGACCCACTTGTGATAAGCCACATTTGCAGTCTGTGTAGCTGCACAGTTCTGTGTAACCGTGAGGGTGTCCTACAGTATCCTAAAATGTGTGAGATGCAAAAATGCCAGCAAAGATTTGTTTATTCTGTAAAAAGGTCTGTTTTACCATTTAAGCCTCATACAGATTACTGGAAATCCTTTTACGACTATACTATAGTATAAACTGCAGTTTGGCAGTCACCTGTGGATTCTGAAAAAATGTCCTTTTATTATTGAAGCATCCTCCGGAGCGATTCAGCAGAGGATCCACATGTTCTGTCCATTTTCCATGAGCCTCTCCCCTCTCCCAAGTTTTGTGTTGGCTCAGATACGAGGTGTTTATCATCCGGCAGACGTCAGCGTGAGTGAAGTTATTACACCAGTCCTCGAACGTCATCCTACAGGAAAGACCACATGGGTGATGGAAGCGCACGGCCGCCATTGGAGCATCAGCACAACTTTACGCAATATGTCTTTCACTGTTCTACAATCTACCCTACAGACTATGATCGGAGCTAACTACAAACTATGCCTGTTAATTGGCTATCCAGACATATTACCCAATATGGTCACCTTTGGAAGCCTATTTATTTTATTTGCATGTATTTGGGGCTAAGTAAAACACTTTTTGAAGTTGTGTTTCATAAAAAATACTGTTATTTGGATTTTATAAGTATTTTTATGTCTTTGCTTATTGCAGGCTGTTATATGAATTACGGTAAATAAAAATAGAGTGAGCGCGTTTTGACCGAGAGAGTAGAACTCTTTTATCTGTCCGATTCCTGAACTATCAGCTGGTTTATTGCTACAAAGTTCAGCTCAAGTTTGTGTTTATAAATCAGTACAAAAAAGACAACTGCACTCTGAATACTAAGCTATGCAATAATAAACATACAGGAAAATGGACTAGCATTATAGCTAAGGAAATGTATATAAAAACTGAGACACAGCATATAAATATGGCCTTATCCATAACCACCCAGTAGCCATGATGAGGCATGTCTCTTTATTACCAACCTACACGGTAAGTCTCTGTCTCTCTTTGGATTTAAAAACCTCCTTTTGAATGGGTGAGTAGGAACCTGCTAACAGATAATAGCACCTAAGGCTAGTAGGGAAGGGGTGCACAAGCAGAGGGCATGACCCCATAATCTAAACAAGAGAAAAACTGCGGCACTCCCTAGCATGTAATGTGTACAGGTGCAAAGCCGAACATGACACATTGTAACAAAAAAGACAGCTCTGAATATTATGCGATGCAATAATGAATATACAGGAAAATGAACTAGCATTATAGCTAAGGAAATATATAACACAACAGAACAGAAAAAAAAAACTGAAAAAAAACAGAAAAAAAGGAAATATATATTTATGTAAATGTAAAAAATTACACATTATATGATGCAAGTTTTCTCTTGTTTAGATTATGGGGTCATGCCTTCTGCTTGTGCACCCTTCTCCCACTAGCCTTAGGCGCTTTTGTTCTCTGTTGCCCCTGAAGCAGTTCTAGAGTGAAAAGCGTCGGGGCGTTTCCTACCTGCTGGGTGGCTCGCACGCTGTCAGAAGATGGGTGAGCAGGACCTGAATTAGTATGGGTAGTAACTATTCAATAGAATTGAGCAGTGGAGGTGGGTCTTGGTGACTATGGGGGCCTGGGTAGACTTTTTTTCGGTATATTGAGTGCATTACTTGTAGTGCCATCCAGGTTACATAGTGACTAGTGCATGGCTGATTAATCCATCAATAGTCTTCTAATCCTCTATTTATTAACCCTATACTATCTGAAATTATCCGTGTACGATTTCTGTATACACTAATATTGAAAACCTGCAGCAAAGCGTACACCCTAGAAGTTCTCTCTTGTAACCTTAATTTGTATGACCGACCCTTGTATTTGACAAAAATGTTATATCTCTGTTTTGTAAAGGTTTATATGCCCTATAATTTATGGTATAATTTTTTAATTGAGGACATACAGGAGGGGTGGGACTCACAGAAGGACTCAAAGGTCTCAACGGAAGGAGGGCCACCAGTGGCAAGAAAATCCCCCAGGGCACCAACCCCCGCAATTCTCCACGTACGCGTGTGTAGCGACTGTATCAGCAGGCGAAGGGACGACAGAGGGACAGCATCAGGGAGGAATCTGGTCAAGGACCGTGGAAGTTCTCTCCAGTAGGAGAGTAAGGTACGAGACGTCTCGAGCAGCGGAGCCCAGTCTACCGAGTGGACGGACTCAGCCGCCAGGAGGTCCCGCAATGAGCCCCCAGGGATCTGGGAGGAAACAATATGCACCCACCTGAGGTGTGTGGGTGCATGCCACTAGTTCCTGGCCTCCTCCAAGACAGCCGTCCTATGGTAAGCTGAGAAATTAGGTAAGCCCATACCTCCAGCATGTAACGGGAGATACATAGTTTCTCGCGCAATCCGAGGGGTTTTGTTCGCCCATATGTAACGGCTAGAGATCTGTTGGAGTTTAAGAATTATGTCTTTAGGAATTTTAAGGGGGATACATTTAAGATAATACATAATTGTCGGCAACAAAAGCATTTTAAATGTGTTAAGACACGCGATCCAGGAGAGCTTCTTAAGGGAATAGGAGGCGGTGGCGCTAGAAATTTTTGAGCAAAGGTTGTTAAAGTTGTGTCTAACTAAATGGGCAGCGGGGGTAAGAACAATACCCAAGTATGGAATTCCCTCCTTCGACCATTTAAAAGGTAGGGAGCGGGAGATGGACGAGATCAACATGTCCGGAACGTTAATGGGAAGAATGACCGATTTTGTAGCGTTCAGTTTGTAGTATGAGAGTAAGGAGAAGGAGTGGAGAATGGACATTACTACTGCCAAGGACTGAGATATGTTAGTGCAAGTAATGATGATATCGTCAGCATAGAGGCCGATGGTATGTGCCTCCCGGCCGACCCGAACACCCTCCACCAACAGGCTGGTACGGATCTTCTCCGCCAGGGCTCTATCGCCAGGGCAAATATTGTCGGGGACAGAGGGCAGCCCTGGCGGGTTCCGTTTGTTGTCTGAAAGGCAGGCGAAAGAAATCCAGAGGCAAGGACCCTGGCGTTGGGACGGAAATACAAGGCCATTATAGCCGAGAGGAAGGGCCCGACTAGGCCAAGCTTCTGAAGAACCGCCTCCAGGTAATCCCAGTGCACCCTATCAAACGCCTTCTCGGCATCTAAGGACAGGAATGCCCCATGGTCACCCTTCAGCTCCAGATATTTAAGAAGGTTAATCATCCTCCTCGTCCCATCCTTCGCCTGCCTTCCAGCTACGCAGCCCACCTGGTCCGGGCTAACCAACCTAGGAACCACAACCGCCAACCTAGTGCTAGAATCTTTGCAAAAATCTTTAGGTCACAATTTAGGAGGGAGATGGGGCGATAGCTTTCCGGCAAATCCGGCGGTTTGCCAGACTTGGGAATGGTAATTATTGTAGCCTGTAAATGTAAAGGGTCAATCACTCCCATCTCCCGCCAGTGGTGGAAGTTCCTCAGAAGGAAAGGGGCCAAAACTCCAGCAAAGGAGCGAAGATACTCGTTAGGAAGTCCATCAGGACCGGGGCCGAATACAATTTGGTGCCCCGGATGGCTGACCCAACCTCCGTCAGAGTAAAGGGGAGGTTCAGTCTCTCCCTCTCCTGCTGAGTGAGAGAAGGTAGGTCCAATCCCTCCAGGAACTCCCCAATCAGTTTGGTAGTGGGTTGGGGGGTCTCTACTTCCGACTTAAGGTTGTAAAGTTTAGCATCGTATTTTTGAAAGACGCCAGCTATGTCATTAGGGTTTCTAACCGTTCGTCCCGAGTCATGTCATTTTTGCTATAGTGGCCCTAGCTTCTTTTTTCTTTAACTGTCGCGCCAATAGGGCGCCCGCCTCATCTCCCGATTCATAAGATTGTTCTGGAGTGGCGTAGGTATTTCTCGTGGCGACGCAGTAGGTGGGCCCTAAAGCGAATTCTGGCGGCGATCAGTAGGGATGTCGTCGCAGATGTCGGGTGTTGTTTATTCAGGGTTTCAAGATTTTGTATCTGAGCGAGTAGATCCGACCTCTCCCTCTCTTGAGCCCTCTTAAGTCTTGCTGCCCTCTGCAAAAAGAGTCCCCGGACATAGGCCTTATGAGAGGCCCACAGAGTCTCGTCATTCACTGAGCTGTTATCGTTAATTGTAAAAAATGGTATAATTTTTAAATAAAAAATAACTTGCACTTCATGGGTATGATTTTTTTTTTTACAATAGATATAATTATGGGCTCCAACCCTCCTACTCTCAGTTCTTGGTTCTATAGCTATTCAAGGAGAGGCCTAACTATTAACTATTACTTTCCATGTATTCCCAAAATTTCTGTATTAATTTTGTTCACTGTTAGCAGGTTCCTACTCACTCATTCAAAGAAGGTTTTTAAATCCAAAGAGAGGCTATGACTGACAGTGTAGGTTCCCAGTAAAGAGACATGCCTTATCGTGGCTTCTGGGTGGTTGTGGATAGGGCCATATTTATATGTTAAGTGTCTCAATTTTTATAGATATTGCCTTGGCTATAATACTAGTCCATTTTCTTTTATATTCATTATTGCATAGCTTAGTATTTAGAGGGCAGCTGTCTTTTTTGCTACAATGTGTCATGTCCAGCTTTACTCCTGTACACATTTCACACTAGGGAGTGGCGCAGTTTTTCTCTTGTTTAGTGGTAAAAGTTATGTCTCCAATAAGGCCACGTGCACACTTTCAGTATTTGCTGAGTTTTTTACCTCAGGATTTGTAGACAAAACCAGGAGTGGAGCAATCAGAGGAAAAGTATAATAGAAACACGTCACCACTTCTGTATTTATCACCGACTGCTGGTTTTATCTTACAAATCCTGAGGTAAAAAACCCATCAAATACTCAGCGTGTGCACGTGGCCTTAGACTGAGCTTAGATATCTAATTCTGCAGCCGGCAATGCACAGTGCAACAGAGATCCTAAAGATGGTGCAAACTTTTTAATGAAACCCAATTGCAAAAATGAATACATGCATTTCGGACTTAGATGAAATAAAAATACCCCAAAGTATCTACAGAGTTTACCTTCTATTCCTATATAATGCTGAGTGAGCAGTATGTCTGTCTTGAAGCTTTTGTATCTATGGGTGTTGCAGTGTCTGCTGAAGATTCAAGAATTCACCTAGAAAAGTCATCTCTACCAGCAAGACCTGCTATGTATCTATCTAGGAAGGCAGACGATTTCTGGGGTTACCCGGGAGGCAGAAAATTGGGCATGTTGAATACCCAACTCTTTTGTTCTCCTGCAATAAACCCGGTCTAGTTGTGTCTGGCAGCAGCTCACTCCCATCTCCCCATTGAAAAGACATATGTTTATTGAACGCAAGTTTGTATGTTGATTTTTATCGGTTAATTCTGAAATGGAACCTGTCGGGTAAAAAAGAAAAAAAACACTATTAACCTGCAGCTATGTGGTTAATCTGAAGGTTAAAAGCGTTCTGAAGCTGCACCGCGCCAAATGAGAGCCCCGCTGTCGGGAGTAACTTATTATTATTATTTATTTATATAACGCCATTATATTCAATGGCGCTTTACATGCTAAAAGGGGCAGACTAGGACAAGTAACATAGTAACAATACAAGTAACAATAAATGTGGACAATTTGGTCGTACAGATACAAGAGGGGAGAAATCCTGTCCGCGAGGGCTCCGAGTCTACGAGGGGCGGGTGGGGATACAGTGGGAGGGGGATGTTCCAGTCGTGAGGCGGTATGGTGGACTGGGTCTCATTGCAGGTGGTAGGCTTGGTGGAAGAGGTGGGTCTTCAGGTTTCTTTTGAAGGTTCCCATGGTAGGAGAATGTCTGACGTGTTGGGGCAGTGAGTTCCAGAGTATGGGTGAAGCACGGGAGAAATCCTGAATGCGGCTGTGTGAAGAGGAGATGAGGGGGGAGTAGAGGAGGAGCTCTTGGGAGGTTGCGTGAGGGTAGGTATCGGGAGACCATGTCAGAGATGTATGGAGGGGACAGGTTGTGAATGGCTTTGTATGTCATGGTTAATGTTTTAAACCGGGATCTCTGGGAACTAGGGAGCCAGTGAAGGGCTTGGCAGAGGGGGGAGACAGGGGAGTAGCGGGGAGACAGATGGATTAGACGGGCAGCGGAGTTAAGGATAGCTTGGAGAGGTGCAAGGGAGGTATTGGGGAGGCCGGTGAGCAGGAGGTTGCACTAGTCAAGGCGGCAGATGATGAATAAGGGTTTTAGCAGTGTCGTGGTCAAGGAAAGCTGATCCTATAGATGTTTTTGAGCTGGAGTCGGCAGGAGGTGGCGAGGGCCTGGATGTGGGGCATGAAGGAGAGGAAAGAGTCAGGGATAACCCCGAGGCACTTGGCATGGGGGACTGGAGAGAGAGAGCAGTCGTTGACGACAATGGATAGGTCAGGTAGTGAGGGGGAGCGTCTTGGGGGGGGGGGGGGAGACTATGAACTCTGTTTTGTCCATGTTCAGCTTAAGGAAGCAAGCAGAGAAGAAGGATGAGATGGCGGACAGGCGGTGTGGAATTTTGGATAGAAAGGAGGCGATGTCAGGACCAGACAGGTAGATTTGGGTGTTGTCAGCGTAGAGGTGATACTGGAGGCCATGGGACTCAGAGTAACTCATTTTTTCCCTTTAGGCAACCTCAAGCTTTCAGTCATAGGGGTTGACCAGCATGGCTTCAGTCACCACTTTATACATAGTGAGTGACAGCTGTAACCGCGCTCCCGACACTGACTGACAGCCAACTCTAAAGGTACCGTCACACACGGCAATATTGCTAGCAATTTCACTGGCAATTTGCTGGTTGCAGTCAAATCATGGACACATTGCTCCATTTGTACACAGCAACAAGATAGAACAATGTGTCCATGATTTGACTGCAACCAGCAAATTACCAGTGAAATTGCTAGCAAAATTGCCGCATGTGACGGTACCTTAATGCTGATCGGTGACTGAAGCCATGGCGGCACAGCTGAGCTCTCGGTGAAGGCACTGAGCAACTTCAGAATAATAACGTGCAGGTTAACCCCATATCTGAAGGTTAATAGCATTTTATTTTACACAACAGGTTCCATTTAAAGGAGATCTATCACCAATTTTCACAATGAAAGTATAAATGCTGTACTTGTGCCAATCTGAACAATTCATTTTGGTGGAGGTGTAACAAACAACTAAAACCAGATTATTTTCCCTATTTTACTTTTTGTCTCCTTTACCAACTGATATTGGAATGTATCCTGACATATGGACTAATTTGCTAAAATTATGATAAATACAAAATAACCCTGCATGCTTGTGTTTGGAATGTCCATCTGATTTGATATCATTGCATTGTTAGTCCAAGTCTCACCAGAACTCGCCATCATTCCGCACTGCCAGTTCAAGCTTCCCTTTCTCTGATTTGCTCACTTTTTTCCACTCTTCAGATCTTCAAGACAAATAAAATACATTTTTTGTATCTGCTGTTTTACTAGGGAGAACTATAATTGTTTGCAGTTGACCTCCCCTTTTATGGAAGAAAGTTCCTTTAGGCATGCATGATAAAGAACAGTAAATGCAGTGGATTGTGATATATTCTGTCTGCCAAGGTCAATGCAGACGGCTTAGTAAGGTGAAAAAGATTCTGTTTCACTTGGCAGGGCTCTAAAATTGTGAAGTGTCGTAAAGGGAATCTGTCAGCACTTTTTTGCTATGTAAGCTGAGGGCAGCATGCTGATGGGGATATTAAACAAAAATCAACTGTGCCTTTCTTATCAGGCTGATTGCTATTGTTTACATGAACTAAAGGCTTTATCACCTGGTGATTACCATTACAGGACTAGTTTGTCACCCTCAAGGCAGTCTGACATGAGCCCTGCAGTGATTGACACTCACTATCCTTGTTCAATCTCTATAGAGCCTGTTATGGGTGGGGACAGCTCTCCCAGCTTTGCTAGATGGTGAAGACTATATGCTTTGATTGAGTCACCCAGTAACCTAAGTGATGCATCATTGGAATCAGAATCTCTTTGCTGCTCTCAGATGAGGTAGCAAAAACCTGCTGACAGATTCTCTTAAAATAAAGTGATATACCTCTGATTATCAATCTCCCATCCTAGCGTTGTCAGTATTCTCCACCTGGCTGTTCACTTTCAGTGGTTTATATAGTATTGCATGAGTTGCATTATATTAGTAAATCATGCTTTCTGAATTTTACATACTCATCGTGCCATGTGCCCCTCCACTCTCTCTTTCCCCATGGATTCCTCATTCTGATCATGAACAGTTTGGAGGTTTTTCCAAAGCAAAGGGTTTTCTCTCCCAGAGACACCTTCTTAATGTCGGTCACTGAATACGCGTGTCCTTTGATAAGTCCCATTTGAGTCACTGTCTCCATATCTTTGGAGGAAGCAGCCTTAGGAGACAGAAATAAAAATATATCAGATCTTACATGTGATTGCAGCTTTATATGTAGATGATTATAACACTATTTTGCACAAATATGAATGTTCTGAATTTTTCTTCCCTCTAAAACTAATTGCATATTAGTCAAAGTGTGCACTCTTGCAATATGAAGGACAAATGTTAAAAAGGGTTGTCTGGCTTCTGATGAAAATCTGCAGTCACTCCCGGTGATGGTAGATTTCTGAATCCTGACAGTATGTGATGCGCACGCTGTCGGCATGCACCGGTATTGCCGATGACAGGGGGCAGCAAATATAGGATATTCGCTCACTTGTATTGAGATAAGACGGCCACATCTAGTTGGAGCATTGGAGGTATGCAAACACATACTTGCAGTCACGTCACAATCACCTCTCACTGGCAATACCACTGAATTGTAAGAGTGCGCACAATGCACACTGTCAGGATTCAGAAGTTTAGAGCAGACTTTAATAAGAAAACCGGAGAACTATTTTGAAGCCAATGTGCACACAACGTAGAAAATTCAGCGTACCTGATCATACACACATCTAAAGTTAATAGATAATAAATAATAAAGTTCACTTTTTTCATTGCTACCTATTGGAGCGCGGATTCCAATCAATTTTTTCTACATTTGGAGTCTTCTTGGATGGTCGATTGTGGAAGTATTTCACCAACAGCATTAGGTCTGTGCTGCTAGTTTTTCTTGTTTTTTATACCATGCTCAAGATGCATCTGTTTGTATCTACATGTATAATGTGGCCCGGGGCAGCAGTCGTGGGCGAGACAGGCTGGGTCTTCTCTCCGGCACGTTACTGACACAGGTGATGGTTGGAGAATTGCTATATTCTGTTGCATCAGTACTACTCAGCCAAAGGAAATTTGTCACCACATTCCAAGAATGTATTACTTAGTTTACTAGGTGCAGTAGTTATAAAACATTTAGAGTTCTTAAATGTAGCACGTAGCAAAGCTCGGAAAGCTAGCCTTGCCTACACCACTGCTTTGTGTTAACAGTGTATAGTGACAGTGAGCTGCTTATCAGAGGAGGCGGTGTGATCGGCCAACTTGGCACAAGGCAAATAGTCAATGCAATGATAATGTCCTAGTGATAAAACATTCACTGGAAGTAAACCGCACACCGTTTTATAAATGGCACATTGCTGAATTCTGTGTTTTTGCCCCTATCTCCTGCTGTCTTCAGATTACATAGAAAAAAACAACATGCTTGTATTATCGAGGACTGGAAATTAGTGGGTTTGAGGGTGGTCTGGCAAACTTTAATTTTTAAGTCCACGAGGTCATGAAGTTGTTTCTATTACAGTAGAAGTGGGGGTCTGAGTGTAAATCTCCCAGGTGGGGGGGTGTAGGAGGGGGTCAAACTCTTTGCATAAGTAGATTGGTGGGCATAACCAACTCAGTTGGTGGGCGTGGTGGCATTTCCTTCCACACACCAGAAGTGTACAAAAAAGGGCTTCTCCCCTCCCCATACACCACCCTCCACCTGTCTAGTAGTCTTCACCCCCCCATCCCCACATTCACTCTTCTATTATAAACAACTCCATGACCACGTTGACTAAAAATTAGCGTTTATTCTTTCAGGAGATGCCAAGCACTGCCCATCCACCTAAGCTAGTCACGCTCACTAACTTCCATTCCCCGAAACTACAATTATGCTGCAAAAACCTTCTCATCGATAGATAAACATAGGGATTGTCACATGCACTGCCAATCAATAATGATAAAATAATGGAGGGAAAAGTAACCGGGCACCTCCAGGATTCATGCGGCATATATAGCACTTATGTACCTAGTATTTCCACTACAAACCCCTGTTAATGGTGTTGCAGCGCCTTATGACAAAAGTCCAAGTATATCAAACAATTCAAGAAAAAAGGCGGCACTCACCATTAGTAGATCTTTTGCTTTATAGCATCGGTGTGGGGAGGGGGTGCAGAGGGCGCGGACGACAGCACACCGTTTCGGAGGCTCAGCTCGTCAAATGAGCTGAGCCTCCGAAACGGCGTGCTGTCGTCTGCGCCCTCTGCACCCCCTCCCCACACCGAAGCTATAAAGCAAAAGATCTACTAATGGTGAGTGCCGCCTTTTTTCTTCAATCAGTAATGATAACTGATGTATTTTTGAAGGTTTATTGGCCTACGCGTTTCATAGCTGGCTTGCTACTTTTTCAGGGCACACATTATTCGGTGAACTTCAATTGAAAGTGGATACATGCGGCAGCCTTTGATAGAATGTGTACAGTGCTTGTGACTTTCACAATCTCCTAAGGTGAGTGCAACCATCAGTATGATTTTTTAGTGTGTGAGATAAGAACCTATTTTGCGCTCTCTTTAGCAAAAATCTGCTGTCAGATTCCGCTTTTACACATCTGTATCATACAAGTTATCATTTCTGATGCTTTTAGTGTAGAGCTGTATAACCTCTAACCTGGATATGGATTTTACATGAACTTTTATATGGATCAAAGCTGCAATTCATTTTTGGGATACAGGCACGCCCTATATCTGAAGATAAAACTACCCAGTTGATAGAAAACATTGCAAATGTACATCTTCAGTAAAGTCTGTGAGAAATGCTGGAAACACAGTACATTTGTATCTTCTGTGAGGTAATGCTGAGGGTATTAGGGGATACACTTTTGGCAGCTGATGTAAAGCTCATAGGAACAGTCTAATGTTTAAGTCAGTCCAGCTGGTTTATTAACAACCATAAACTGCTATAATCAGAATTCATATAAATCAACACAACATATTATGACCACTGGTCTGTTCAAAGGGTGGGTGTACCCGCATGACATATCACACTTAGTCCATTATAGTGTCCACTGACCCCTTAGTCCATTGACCAAGCAGCTACCTCTCTGGGATCACAGGCTCCAGTCTGTTCCAGACCCCCCAGCACAGCTGAAGCTTCCTGAACCCCGAGTCAGTCCAGGCTTCCCCAAGGTCTCCTCATTGCGTGTCTTCCAGGACACTAGCTACTTCCAAGCATACCATCCTAGGTGCCATCCAGGACAATGGCTGCTCCAAACACCAAGAGCGAGCCCTCACAGATCCTGTCTGTCTCTCAAGACATCCATGGTCTCTTTAAGCCCATGTGCTCACACAAACACTGGTTTATAAGGTATGAGCTACACCCATCCTCTCAGCAACTTGCAAACTTAACCCTCATGGCACTACAAGTCCCATAGTGACTTTTCTGGTTTTCTATTGCAGAGCATAACTTGCTGAACTACAAGTCCCAGCATTCATATTGGCAATGCAGCAAGCCGCTGCCTCACACTTGCATATGCAAGAGTGCAAAATATCCTGACATTGTCCATCTTTGTGTTCTACATATTGATGAACTGGGCCTGGAGCACCTAATGTTATGGTCTAGAAGTGTTAATACTTTTCATACAATCTCTGGGAACTTGTTCTGCTGATAAATTATCTGCAGTAAAGAGTACATGGTTTTCCAAACTGGAAAAAGAAACTGACAGTCTCACTACAAACATTTCAATACCTTTAGGTGACAGCAGATCAGTCCGCCTCTTTTATAAACTTTTAAAAACTCTTCAAATAACTTTGTTTGTTCAGTTATATTAGCTTTGTATTTGCCGTCTGATAAATCAATACTTTCTGCAACTGCCCCTGTAAAATCCACTATGGCATCTGCTGTGCTGCCGCCATCAAGAGCTTCATATGATCCGGCCAACCTGTAGAGAAGCATACATCAGGGGTCAATAATACACAATTGTCAACTAGCTGTTGCCGATAGAGTAGTGGGTTAATTACCAAACATTAGCTTCAATACTGAGCCACAGTGATGAAAGGGATAACTTCAAAAGTGTTACGGACCTGAGACAAATCCAGGAGCACCGTGATGCCCAACATATGTAAATTTGGTATAACTAAATATTGTATTTCATCTGCCAAAGCCAGAGTTTTTACAAAAAGAATGTAGCGTTAGGAACCTTTTGGTTTTCAGAAGAACCCTGGATCTATCGTAGCATTCACATCTTGAGATATAGAAGGTTCTCACTTGGCATACGCCTTCTCCACAAGTGCGCTCCAGAATTCATTCTTCACATTAGAATGGCAGTAGACCAAGTCCCCGTCTATGCTTGGCAAACGATCATCAATGACAACATCGACCCATTCTCCCAAGCACCAGAACTGGAAATGGAAAATTCCAGAATATCTGTGTGGTCTTTTTGGATCCCATTCTTGTTTATTCCACTCTGGGATAACCTACAGTGCAAGTACAAATTATCTATGTAACAGTGAAATAACACAATGATTGAATAACAGAATATTGACCTTGTATGAAAACAAAATGTCATATTTCATGCTATGTCGTTATGTCTAGACCAGTGATCTCCAACCTTTCGGAACCTGAGAGTCACATTTAGCTCTGAAAGATAGTCATGAGCCACATCCAGCTCCTGCCCCCTAATAGAAGTGACCCCATGAGCCCTCATTTACCGGTATAATAACAGCAAAGGTTTTTCCACAGAAATCACACCGAGGCAGAGTACCAAGATCCAGGGGTTCCTACCCCCATTCATACCTGTCCTTCTATTTAGAGCTACTCACAAGTCACCATCTGGAGACCTCCTCTTCATAGCCGGTTCAAGACCTGGTGCTAATGCGGAAGACCATTGCGAGCAACACATCAGGGGCCCGCGAGTCCTATGGGGCTCTCGAGCTACAGGTTGGGGACCCCTTGTCTAGGCACTCGGATATAAGTGTTCTTTTGGTACCTTTTTCCAAAGAGTCTTTCTCAGAGCAAGACAGGAGCAAGCGGCCACAAACCAGCAGTTTCCCAGTTTGCCTTGATGCAAATCATGATGGCTGATCCCATCTACAAATAGGTGAGGGTCATCACAGAGTTCCTACAAATAGAGACAACATCATTAAGGAGTTATATGGTTTAACCACATATATGAATTTCTTTCTAACTAAGGCGGCCGTCACACGCTGTAATATCGTGAGCGATATTGTTAGCGATCACGTGCACGCGCGATCGCTAACAATATCGCTCACATCGCTGGTGAGCTGTCACACAGACAGACTCACCAGCGATGTGGACCAGCGAGATCGCTGGTAACTATGGTACACATCGGGTTACTAGGCGCCGCGCGGCGCTTAGTAACCTGACGTTTACCATAGATACCATCTCCCAGCATAGGCTCTGCCGCTGGGAGATCGTTCATCGTGGTGTCACACACCACGATGATGCAGATTGATCAAGCGTTTATCGCTTGATATGAGCTCCGGCTCACAAATCTGTGATGTAACGATCAAGCGATTTTACATTGTAAAATCGCTTCATTACACGCAGCGACACACAAACGATATCGCTTAAGCGATCAAAAAGCAGATCACTTAAACGATATCGTTCAAGAAATTGAACCGTGTGACGGCCGCCTAATAGTAACATTGGCAAGTGATATCAGATATTAAAGAGCCGCATCATATTTTTTAAAGCATTTGTAACCCATGTTAAGGTATGTGCAGATAATTTACATCATATGTATGTATGTATTCACCCACCCAAGGAAGCAGACATTTTTAGTTTTTGCATTTCTTCCTTCACTTCCCCTTGTTGCAAAAGCCATTTTTAGCCACCTACATAACCATATACGTGCCTGACTTTTTGTAGTTTTAAATAACATTATTTATCTTACATTACTTTTGCTTATTTTATAGTACATTAAATAGTAAGTGGGTGAAAAAATTGATTTTATTCTTCATTTTGTGTTAAAAGTAACTTTGAATTATGATTCTCCATATTGGTACAATTACAGTGATGTCAATAAAGGTTATTTTGTTTTGTATTTTTAATTTCACTGGTTAAAAAGAAAAATTTTGGTGTTAAAAAAAAAAAATCACTTTTCTGAGATGTAACTTTTTTTTCTGTCTGGAGCTGGGTGAGGGCTTGTTTTTTGCATATTGAACTAATGTTTTCATTACTATAATCAGGGTACGTGTATGGCATTTCAATAATGTATTGTATTTATTATTAGTGAAGTGTGATTGAAAAATGGCAATTTTAGCAATTTTATCTTTGCAGTTTAATATTCAGTTTAAATACTGTTCCATCTAGATGGGATCAGACTTTTTGGACAAAATATCAATTTTTTTCTCATTTTCTAATTTCTTTAATTTTGAATGGAAAAAAATATGAGTGTGGGTAATTTAGATTTAAACATTTTTTGTAAATGTTTACATTTTCTTATGGACTTGAACCTACAATCGCTTATAATAGATATTGCACTACTACAGAATATTGTATTGTCTACGGCGAAGCTTCACCTGAAGATAGTAGCCACATATGCCTTCAGCAGACACAGTAGCTCATCGGATCCCCATGATCACATCATTTAATGCTGCTGTCAATGATTGACAGCAGCATCTAAATGGTTGACCGCAGCAATTGGGGCTCAGCTCCAGCCACTGCTGGTACAGATGAATTCCAGTTATGCAAAAAGCTAATGTCTGCCGTATATAAAGCAAGTTGTTCCCTGGGCCTGCTTTATACACCTCTGCACTAATATGTGATAAAGATGTATATCCCAAGTAATTAGGAAGTAAACTGAACCTGGATTTGCTAAGCAAATACCATAAGCTACATATCCTAGGGTACCGTCACACTTGGCGATGCTTCAGTGATCCTGACAACGATACAACCTGGTAGGGATTGCTGGAGCGTCGCTACGTGGTCGCTGTGAGGTGTCAAACAGTCAGATCTCACCAGCGACGCAGCAACGATACGGAACGATACGGCGGTTGTTGGAACTCTCTCACTCTCGGGCGTAGTATTGAGGTTGTTGGTCGTTGTCCCTGTCAAACACAGCGATGCACGCTGCCCAGTGGGAGCGCCACAACCAAAAAATGGTCCAGAACGTTTTTTCATGACCAGCGATCTTACAGCAGGGGCCCGATCGCTGCTACGTGTCACACAAAGCGAGATCGCTGGCGAGGTCGTTGTCACTTGTGACACAGCAGCGATCTCGCTAGCGATCTCGCTTAGTGTGACGGGGGCTCTAGACTAACACTAGTAATGTGTGCAAACAGCATTTTTCCTTTATTTTGTATTTCTATTGTGAAGATCCTGAGGGCAAGGAGCTGTGTGTGAAAAGCATCAAGAAGAAGGATAAGTCAACTTGATTTAGATTCCATAGTAAGTGCATAGGTATCTCATTTCAAAACTGCCCCACAATCAACCATAAAAAAGGGCAGATATAATAAAAATAATAATATACAGAATAATGTATTTCCAAGAAAATAAGATGACCCCAAGCTACTGTAAGATTTATGGATTACAACCATGTTATCATTTCTATTATAATAATAATAATTATTATTTATTTATAGAGCACCATAGATTCCATGGTGCTATACATGAGAAAGGGTTACATACAAACAAGTTAAAAATACAATGAACAAATTAACAGTGATGGACTGATACAAAGGGGAGAGAAGACCCTGCCCTTGCAGGCTTACATTCTACAGGTCAGTGGGGAGAGAGACAGCAGGTTGGGTCTGCACTGGTGGTGGTGGAGCCCCGGGTCCTGTAGTGCTGGTGGAGCACCAGGTCCTGAGGTGGTGGTAGGGTCATTGCAGGCTGTAAGGGTGCTTTCACACTGCGTTTTTGTGCTGTCCGAGGGGATCAGACTTTTTGCTGCTCCCCTCGGACAGCAACGGATCCAAACTGATGACTGCAATCGGATGCCAAATAGGCATCCGATCCCGATATTTTGCAGCATCAGCTGGATCCTGTCCCTGCTCCTCCTGTCATCTCGTCCCCCTTTCTCTCCCTCCTGTCACCTTTGTCCCCCTGTGTCTCCCCTCCTTGTCCCCCTCTGTCTCCCCTGTGTCTCCCCTCTTTGTCCCCCTGTGTCTCCCCTGTGTCTCCCCTCTTTGTCCCCCTGTGTCTCCCCTCTTTGTCCCCTTGTGTCTCCCCTGTGTCTCCCCCCTCTTTGCTCCCCTGTTTGCAGACCTTAAAAAATAAAAAAAATCTTCATTCTCACCTCTCCGCGACACCCGCGGCGCTTCCAGCTCTCTTCTTCTGATCAACAGGACCTGGCGTGATGTCACAGTCACATGACCGGTTACCGCGGTAACCGGCCATGTGACTCAACTGTGACGTCAGGCCAGGTCCTAGAGGCACAGAGCGCAGGAGGCATCGCTGGATCGTGGAGAGGTGAGAATGAAGTTTTTTTTATTTTTAACCCTTTATTTTCAGGAGATATCACTTCTACAATGTATGAATATACATTGCAGAAGTGATATTACATGGCACAGAGCGGTGTTAGTGTACTGAGCATGCTCAGTACACTAAGATCGGGTCCGAGGAGACATCAGCTGTTTCCTCGGATCCGCGCTCCATAGGCCCCATGTTATTTGGCGCGGATCAGGTCGGATCCAATTCGGCCCGATCTGACCCGCTGTGCCAAAAATCGCAGCAGGCTGCGATTTTGGGCACAGCAAAAAAACGGCCAGGATCGCATCCGACCAAAATCGGATGCCAATAAGGCCAAATCCGATGTGATCCGTGCCCATAGGATAACATGGGGCCAAAATCGGATCCGTGGCTGTCCGTTTTACAACGGACAGCCACGGATCACAAAAAAACGCTGTGTGAAAGCACCCTAAGCTGTTCTGAAGAGATGGGTTTTCAGGTTCCGCTTGAAAGGCTCGAGTGTAGGGGATGTTCAGACGTGTTGGGGTGCAGAATTCCAGAGGATGGGGATGCTCGGGAGATAATCCATTTTACGCCTACACAGGGAGTCCAGACACATTCTGTTCTGCAAATGTAATGCACCCACTGGACTCCTAGGGTCAGAGAAATAGTACCAAGAACATCTAGATGCTTCATGTCCTACAGCGCATGGATTGAGTGTCTGGTTTATGGGTGGTGAGTCTCTGGTAATGCTATAGAGAGGCAAAACATATACCTTAGGCTGCCTTCAGACTTGCAGATGCATCTGCAGTGTTTTGCAGATGCATCTGCAAGCATCTGCATGCAGACCGCGGCCCCTATGTTTATAATGGTGCGCACGGCGGTCTGCAGATGCTTGCGGACCGCCGTGCGCTCTCATTGCCCGCCATTAGTGATCTGTGCGCATGCAGATGCCTGCGCACAAATCACACACTCTCGCCCGCACCACGGACGCGTGATGCTGCTTGTTTCAGTCATATGAGATCTGACCTCATGATCAGTGGGGATCTCACCTATTGGACTCCCGGCAATCAGGAAATTATCACCGATCCCATTGATAGGTCATCATTTTAATTCTAAGCATAATTACTTTAATCTTTATTCCTCCAAATATAACAGTCTTGACTTGTTTAGCAGTTAATACCATAGTTAACACGCTGGTTACTGGTGTTGGCTTAGGGCAGAACATTGTGACTATAATCCAATTTTATCTTATTTAAACAATGTCCTGAACCATTTATGGAGGCTGGAGCTCTATTATGCTAAAATAAAACTCCAACCCTACCTTCTCTTCATGTTCTTTGTAGGTAAATTGATTGATGTCAGCCTGCAGCAGGTCCCTCCCTCATTAGGGTTTATACAGCTCATGTTCAGCTTCAAAGTAAATTCACACTCAGAGGTGGGAGAAATAATTTTATCCTTGAAGGCTCCATTCACATGTGGTGTAAGCTTTGTTGCAGATTCCATCAATGAGGGGTCACTTTTCTATAACCCACCAGAAGTCCAAAAGGTTCCACCAGGCGTTGATGGCATCTGATGTATGAACAACAAATCAATACACTGTGCATAGGAGGCCACAGAGCAAGTGTGAACATAGCCTAACCATGTTTGTTTCCAATCTGTTCAGTGGGAGGTTACCAGATACCACTGAATCCTTAGATCACTCTGAAATAAAGCGTGTAATTGAAAAGCAAGAATGCTGTCATCTGCATAACTAATCATATGCTGAATAGTTGTAAGTCAAATGTACGTATGAGATAGCCAAGATGATTGTCTATAAAATGAAGGTAGTCTCCCGCTCAAAGCTGTAGTAGATGGTGAGATATGGAGCCTGAAAGTCAAAAGTTCAAACCATTGTTACCCTTTTGCTCTGTATGTTAACACTGTGTTTAGTAAGGTTCTTCTCTCGTCATGTCAGTGTTTACAAGATTACATTTATGGATTGTTTTAATTTTTCACCGTTTGCTTCCTCCCACAGCTTCACCTGTCAGCCTTGCTTTTTTTGCTCCATTTAATTTACACAGCGTGCAAAATGCAATAAACATCTCTCTCTCTTAGTGATCTGTTCTCTTGGCTGTCAATTAAATTTTGATAAATTTGCTTGACCATTTCCATCTCCTACCCATCCACATGTTATATCTAATGTTTTCAGGTTATTGAACAGTCACTTCTATTCCAATAGTACATTGTCATGTTTGTGCTTGGTAATATACTGAGTTCACCTGTCCTGTAATCATCAGTTAGAAAGAATCCTGCAGAGATCCGTTGGCAAAAAAGTTGTGAAGACACAACTTTTTGTCTGTTTTCAAATAACTGATTTCTGCAGGATCCATTTTTTAACACTGGAGTCTAAGGAAAATGGATCTGTTAACGGATTGCCATTTATCTTCCATATGAAACTGATCCTGTAAGCAAAAAAATGGATCCTTTACAAATGAGAGAAAAATGGAGGCTAATTAATGGATCCATTTTCTTTAGATTTCATTGTTAAAAATATAGATCCAGCTTAAATCATTTAAAAACAGACAAAAAAGTTGTATTTGCATAACATTTTTGACAATTGATCTTGGCAGGATCCATTCTAACGGATGATAACTAGACGTGTACTCAGACTACCATGTCTGCTAAATCTAACAGCATTGTGTCAGAACCGCAGAACCCTCTAATCTTATACATCATTGGATTCAGGGTCTTTGCCAATATCTTGTGGCCCTTAGATGTTGTAGCAAAAACTTGCTGACAATAATGATACCCTACTTAACAGGAAATTTTAATCTTGTAAAATGCTATTCAGCTGCAGATGTAGCCCTAATCTGCATGTTAAGGCTATGTGCCCACATTATGTATTTGTTGCATATTTGGTGCAGAAAATTCTGCATCTAATCTGCGTCCATTTTGCAGGAACAATGCATCAAAAATGTATCACACGTTTTTTGGTCTATTTTGACAGTCATGTATTTCATAATGAAGCCAATGACTGTATATTTTTAAGTTTCCTAATGGACTTGTACCTGGAGTCTCTTATAATAAATATTGCACTACTACAGAATATTGAATTGTCTATGGCTAAGCTGTTCCGGAAGATAGCAGCCACATATGCCTTCAGCAGACACTAGCTGCCATGGTAGCTCATCAGATCCCCATGATCAAATCATGTAATGCTGCTGTCAATGATTGACAGCAGCAACTAAATGGTTGACAGCAGCAATTGGGGCTCAGCTCCAGCCACTGCTGGTACTGACAGATTCCAGTTATGTAAAAAGCTAACATCTGCCATATATAAAGCAATCTCTTTTCTTGTATATCACAAGCAATTAGGAAGTAAGGCCCCTTTCACATCAGCGTTTTTTTTAAAATCACAGCAGATGCGGTGAAAAAACTGCATCTGCCGCGATTACCGCATACCGGCTGCACTTGCGGCACGGTTGCGGCACAGTTGCGGCAAGCCCCATACAATGTATAGGCGGGCTTGCGGCAGGTGCGGCAAGTGCGGTTTTGGCACTTGCGGCAGTTGCGGCCGCGAAAAAAACCGCGGTCAGCTGCGTTTTTTTCGCGGCCGCACCTGCCAAAAACCGCACTTGCCGCATCTGCCGCAAGCCCGCCTATACATTGTATGGGGCTTGCCGCAACTGTGCCGCAACCGTGCCGCAAGTGCAGCCGGTATGCGGTAATCGCGGCAGATGCGTTTTTTTTCACCGCATCTGCCGCGATTTAAAAAAAACCCTGATGTGAAAGGGGCTTAAACTGAACAAGGATTTGTTAAACACTGCAAAACGCTGTAAAAAAAAATCTACTATATAATCTCCTAATCGTGCCTGTCTGATGCCGAAATTGCGCGCCAGCGCTCATTGGCTGCCACTAGCAGCGGCAACCAATGAGCGCCGCGTGTGCAAAAAGCCGCACACATTCAAAATTAGGCGATTTATATAGTAGTGTAACCTGGCGACAGCGACGCATAGCATCGCTGTCGCCAGGCTACATGTACGGCCGCGGCAACCCCTGCCACCGGTACCCACTGCCTCCCTCCTCACCTCCTCGCCATCCTCCTTGCCTCCTCGCCTCCCTGCCTCCCTCCTTGCCTCCCTGCCTCCCTCCACGCCTCCCGCTGTTCTCACCCGTCTTCTCCCTGTACAGCTGTCATGTGACAGGGCGGGCTGATGTGACGTCACACAGCCCGCCCTGTCAAATGTCGCTGTAGACAGTGCAACACTGCGGGTGAGAACAGAGGGGGTGAGGGAGATCCTGCCCCCCCTCCCCCGCGGCCATCCTGCCCCACGCTCCATCCTGCCCACCAGCTCCATCCTGCCCACCCCCGGCTCCATCCTGCCCACCCCCTGGCTCCATCCTGCCCACCCCCTGGCTCCATCCTGCCCACCCCCTGGCTCCATCCTGCCCACCCCCTGGCTCCATCCTGCCCACCCCCTGGCTCCATCCTGCCCACTCCCTGGCTCCATCCTGCCTCACACCCCCGGGCTCCATCCTGCCTCCATCCCGGCTCCATCCTGCCCCCCTTCCCAGATCCATCTTGCCCCCCGGCTCCTTCCTGCCCTGCTCGCTCCATCCTGCCCCCCCAGCCCATCCTGCTCCCCCAGCTCATCCTGCCCCCCCAGCTCCATCCTGACCCCCTCAGCTCCATCCGGCCCCCCCAGCTCCATCCGGATTCCCCTGGCTCTATCCTGGCTCCATCCTGCCCTGCTAGCTCCATCCTGCTCCCCTCCCCGGCTCCATCCTGCCCCCTCCTGGCTCTGTCTTGCCCCCCCCCCCTCCTGGCTCCGTCCTGCCCCCCCTTCCCGGCTCCGTGCCCTGCCCCCCTTCCTGGCTCCATGCCCTGCCCCCCCTTCCCGGCTCCATGCCCTGCCCCCCCTTCCCAGCTCCATGCCCTGCCTGCTCCCTCCTGCCCACCTCGCCTCCATCCTGCTCCCCCGGCTCCGTGCCCTGCCCCCCCCTTCCCGGCTCCGTGCCCTGCCCCCCCCTTCCCGGCTCCGTGCCCTGCCCCCCCCTTCCCGGCTCCGTGCCCTGCCCCCCCCTTCCCGGCTCCGTGCCCTGCCCCCCCCTTCCCGGCTCCGTGACCTGCCCCCCCCTTCCCGGCTCCGTGCCCTGCCCCCCCCTTCCCGGCTCCGTGCCCTGCCCCCCCCTTCCCGGCTCCGTGCCCTGCCCCCCCCCTTCCCGGCTCCGTGCCCTGCCCCCCCCCTTCCCGGCTCCGTGCCCTGCCCCCCCCTTCCCGGCTCCGTGCCCTGCCCCCCCCCTTCCCGGCTCCGTGCCCTGCCCCCCCCCCTTCCCGGCTCCGTGCCCTGCCCCCCCCTTCCCGGCTCCGTGCCCTGCCCCCCCTTCCCGGCTTCCTTTGTTCTGTTTTTTTCCTTTACCTTGACAACATACTTGGTATCAATATACATATCCATCAATTTATGACCTAGTTAATCTGCTACATCCTGACTTTCATTGCAGCAGTTTCTTGGAACAGCAGTGTGGGAGTCTGACGTTACAGACTGCTTTTTTCTTAAGATATTGCCAGCTGATGCCTCCCACCCTTTGCTCAGTGGGATGTCGGGCGTACATCATACTTAAGACGTTCTCTGGCGACGTTATTTCACATTTTGTTTTCATTTACTTGTATGAGACTTTTTTGGGGAAAAAAAAGCTAAATACTGATTCCAGCAAAACAGTATGTGCCATTAATAAAGTAAAGGTTTAGCATTCTAACCTGTGGTTCCAATAAACAGTTTGTGCTCCCGTTCCTTGAGGAATGATCATAATTCAGTCTGCACCATTGATTGTTCTCAGCCTTGCTGCCAACTCTCCCACAGACTAGTGATGAAATCCAGATGTGAGGTGTAGTGCAGAGTAATAACAGAACAGGAGATATACAGCAAATACAAAGCATATATTTTCCATTGTAATTTTCTTAATTGTTGCCGGCCACCTTTTTGGAAAAACGTTAGTTTTTTTTCATCCCAAAGAGATCAATTGGAAAAAATGACCCTAGCTCGAGTGACCAAGTAAAAATGGATCCTCACCAACCAAAACAGCATGGCTCCTCCGTACAGCTACCGTCATCCTGCTCCTGCTGCTTTGGTGGCTTCCTCTCCGTATAGCCGCTGCAGTCCGTTAGTAACCATTGATTGTCTACAACCTTGACAAAGTGCAGCCACCACCAGTAAGCCCTTATATACATTATTCTACAATGCTACATATAAACCTGAAGACTCCCCTAAGTGTTGTGCAGTATTACTACTCAAATTCTGAAACTTTTTATTGATAAACGTAGTTAAATTTTAATCAACCATATAATAGAGTTAATCTTTTACTAGCTAAATATACATGTTGCAAAAGGGGTGGGGATCTCCAGACCTCGAGGGCGGCCAACAGTGCCGGTTTTCAGGATTTTCCTAATATTGCATTGGTAATAATATAATCACCTGCACTGGTTATGATTCCAACACCTGTGCAATGCTAAGCAAATCCTGAACACATGACCTGTTGGCGGCCCTCACGGCCTGGAGTTCCCCACCGTTGCCTTTCAACAAGCCCTTGTAGAGCAGCAGGGGTCTGGTGTACTTAGTCCAGTTAATCAATTATCTCATATAGTAATGAATAGTACTATTAGGCATTTGGATTTGAACCCATGAATCTGTGCTCAGTGGTTGGCTTTTCTGTGTGCCGAGCCACAAAGGATATACGGTACCTTTTCTTCGGGTGTTTAGTTTCTGTTATCCTTGATTTAGTTATTTTAGAGCAACAGGTGTATACATTTACTCATTTGTCTGCCCAATCCCCTTTCCGCAGCCGCTTTACATAAATTTCCTGCTGGTGATATTCTTATTTTGATGTTCAGCCATACTACGGTTTCTTTATGCCAGTCAGTAAAAGACCAGCTATGGCTCATCTCTCTGATATTATAATTCTTTACTCTGCACCTATCTTCTGTTGGTTTGTAAGAATTAGATGGCACAGCCTTTAGCTGTATATCTTCTTTTGTATATTTGTAATGAGGTGTGCAATTCTGACTGTATCATAGAAATGGATATAGAAATGAACTGTGCACAGTCCGCTACTGCCCCTTGTGGACAAGTGCTGAAACAAACACAGGGAAGTGGGAAAGTCCCTTTTCAGCAAATGTGTTTACTCAGGAAGAGAGAGCAGCAGGAAGTCAGTGCAGAAAGAGAATTCAACCAGGATAGATCTGCCTGTGGATGTCTGTTGAAAGAGGGCTACTTTGCTACACCTTGCCGGAAAAATCACCCCGCAGAAGCCCCTGTGACTGATCCTGGGCCACTGGACTTTGGTGCTGTGACTCTGGCCACTCTGCAAAACCTTGCCCGCCGTGCACCCAGAGTGCTTGTGCAGGGGCCGTGACCGACATAAGGGAGCCATTTGTGCTGCTGTGATCTCCCTTCTGCTGTTGTTCTGTGTGCCCTGAGACTTGGAGAGACAGACTGTTACCTGCAGAAGGAGACCAAAGAAGAAGAGTGAGGAGATCCCCAGGCCTGCTACGTGGGAGCGACATCTTCTTCTGTGATAGACTGGTACGTGATTTTAGGGAAAGTTAGGGAAAGATACCTTCATTGTTGTGTTTTTTTCTTGCTGCGTACCCGGCAGAAGTGAAGATTCAGAGACTCTAATATATACAAGTGCGCATATAGTTCGGTTGACTGTGATATAAACATGTTTGCCAGTAAAGAAACGTTATTATTGGTTAAACCTGAGTATGGGGATTCTGTTCAGAAAGATCATACACACACACCCGCGGCCTTACCACCGGTCGCTTCATCTGGCGTAGTCGGCAGGATGTGTGATCAACAGAATCTCCTCCCGGTAGTAGCTTATAACCAGACTTATACTACGGCCTGCAGGTCCATATCCGGTGCCAGCACTCCGAACAGTGACACGGAGGAATTGAAGCAGATAGTAGCAGAGTTGCAGAAACAGATACTACAGCTACAGCTCATGCTAGACCAACAGGCGGACAGGCAAGCGAGACAGCAACCCAGTCGGCCTATGGGAAGGTGCTGGACATGCGGCGACCCCCGCCATAGAGCAAACCGTTGTCCGCATCCTCCACCCGTGGTCCGATATACCAGAACCAGCAAGCCATGCCCCACAACAGCAGCCACCTTTAAACTAGACGCCCCAGCCAAAGCGGCTCGCTCGGCAGGGGAGATCAGGGAAAAGGGTGTGACGAGACAGAGCCAGACCGATAAGCAAGTGCTGGCCACTCGGGTCCAGGGGACGGTGGAGTGGTTTAATGTCCGCGATGGGTATGGCTTCATCAACAGGAATGACACAAAGGATGACGTGTTTGTACATCAGACTGCCATAAAGTGTAACAATCCTCGTAAGTGCCTCCGCAGCATTGGTGATGGGGAGGTGGTACAGTTTGATGTTGTGAAGGGAGAGAAGGGTACAGAGGCCGCCGACGTCACCGGTCCCGGGGGTGTTCCCGTTAAAGGAAGCAGATTTGCCCCCAACCGGCGCCGCTACCGCCGGCGATCCTACTCTCCCCGGGTAGAAAATGTGACTGAGTTTATTGGAGATATTGTGAGCCCTGAACAAGGGAGCGAAGGTGAACGGGGGGATGACGGTTTCCCCCGACAGAGGTCCCTACTCCGCCGGAGATCAATCCCTATGATATCAACGGCCATCACTGCCTTGGAGCCGATGGTTGTTGACAGGGACTGTCAACCTTTAAGTGGGGGGGTATGTAATGAGGTGTGCAATTCTGACTGTATCATAGAAATGGATATAGAAATGAACTGTGCACAGTCCGCTACTGCCCCTTGTGGACAAGTGCTGAAACAAACACAGGGAAGTGGGAAAGTCCCTTTTCAGCAAATTTGTTTACTCAGGAAGAGAGAGCAGCAGGAAGTCAGTGCAGAAAGAGAATTCAACCAGGATAGATCTGCCTGTGGATGTCTGTTGAAAGAGGGCTACTTTGCTACACCTTGCCGGAAAAATCACCCCGCAGAAGCCCCTGTGACTGATCCTGGGCCACTGGACTTTGGTGCTGTGACTCTGGCCGCTCTGCAAAACCTTGCCCGCCGTGCACCCAGAGTGCTTGTGCAGGGGCCGTGACCGACATAAGGGAGCCATTTGTGCTGCTGTGATCTCCCTTCTGCTGTTGTTCTGTGTGCCCTGAGACTTGGAGAGACAGACTGTTACCTGCAGAAGGAGACCAAAGAAGAAGAGTGAGGAGATCCCCAGGCCTGCTACGTGGGAGCGACATCTTCTTCTGTGATAGACTGGTACGTGATTTTAGGGAAAGTTAGGGAAAGATACCTTCATTGTTGTGTTTTTTTCTTGCTGCGTACCCGGCAGAAGTGAAGATTCAGAGACTCTAATATATACAAGTGCGCATATAGTTCGGTTGACTGTGATATAAACATGTTTGCCAGTAAAGAAACGTTATTATTGGTTAAACCTGAGTATGGGGATTCTGTTGAGAAAGATCATACACACACACCCGCGGCCTTACCACCGGTCGCTTCATATTGTTCTTTGTTTTACTCACTCTCGTATCACCTGTCATCTCAGCACACATTGCCTTCTGTAGGTAAATTGCACTATGCTCTTGTGGCGCCCCACTGGCCAGGCTGCCACCACTAGTACTGCACTCCTCCATTAGCAGGAGGGTAGTCCTCCTGTTCTCTGGATTGGGATGGTGAAGTTGAGACTCAACACCGCAACACACACATGTAGCACCCTGGGCAGGGACGGTGGGCGGACCCAGGAGGGCCCAATCTCGGAGAGGGGGACACTGGTGAAAAAGTAGAAGAGAGTTGAGAGGAGGACAGCGAAGGAGTAGGAAGTCTGAGTGAGAGTCAAGAGGTGGTGGAGGTGTTAGCTCCCATGTGCTGGAGTACGGTCACACTCTCCCCGGGAGGGAGAGACGAAAGGGTGAAGGAGAGAAGAAGCCCTTCGGGGGCGGACAAAAGCAAAGATCACCCCGCATGCCTGCATCTGGCAGGAGAACAGAGGGGCTGGTAGACGAAACAGGGGACGCATACCCGAACTGTTGAACCGGAGGCCATTAGCTCCCAAAGGGGAACTATGGCTCAATATCCCGGCATACTTTGGAGAAGGCAGCCATATATTAAGGTGCGGCACTAGGAAACGGTGCCAATTAATGCCTGGTACCCGAGCTCTTTGTGCAGAGGCGCTGACAAAAGAAGCAAGACAAGCTAGAGGCACTGAGAGTACCATTGAGAGTAAAGGAAACACCGAGAAAGAGAGAAAGGAACACCTAAGGGTCTCGATGACACTGTCCCGGTTCTTGAGAAACATCTGAACTGGAGAATGGCAGAGGGAAGCACCTGGCGGGTTAGTTAAAGTGTTGAAGTTAAAGGTACAGAACTCCAATTGAAGTATGTGAGATTTTTCTTTGCTGTGCCCACAGGCTGCAGAGGCTGCCTGAGACACCAAGGTGCTGATGACCCGATGAACACTGGACAAGAATTAACTGACTTCACTACCCATTGCCCTGGGGACCCCGCTCCGTCCACAGGGAGCAAAATCATCTAAGCTGCTGATCATCGTCCCCAGAGGTTCTGCAGCAATGGTGGCTGCACTGGTCACATACCGCAGGTGGCATCACGAATTCCCCTTTTCCCAATTCCCCTGTCATCAAAGTCCAGCATCCCTTTATTGAATGACACCGCCAGGGTCACGGAGCCGGGTTGCCGCTGTGACACTCCCCAAATGCAAAAGGACTGTAACAACTGGCCCGGTTCTAACTATCCCCATTGCCCTGGAGTGAGCATGTCATTCTGTCTTCTGGTTCAACAGGAGGAATGTGAAACACTCAATGGCTGATCAGGCAGAATAGGTCCAAGTTGCCATTAATTTGTTTGTGGTCAGGGCTATTATCCCAGGTCATGCAGGGACCATCAGGGACTGCGGGGTCAGGCTCTCTAGTCTGTACAGAAACCGGCAGGGACAGTTGCAGTTTTTTTAGTGTGTTGCCGGTTTTCCATGTGAGTAGCTACACAACCATAATAAGTACAGTACATAACTTACCTAAAAGTCACAAAAAGTAGAGTTTTATGTAATGCCAATGGTGTCACAACAGACCGAGAACATCTCACATGCACAATCTCTACTGCACTGAGCAGGTCCAGGGATTTTTCTTGGAGTGGTGCATCGGTATAGTGAATATCTAGCAACAAGGTGAATAAATAAAGCATCCAGTGGTTGCTTTGTCATCACAGTCACTGCACCAGTAATTATGTAGAGTACAGCAGTCAAGATACGTTTGTCTTCATCTGCTGCTCTCTACTTGGCCAGTGACCAAGAAGACCAAGCTGGGTATAATGAAGTGAGCTTTGTCATTTGGTTACTACCTATGCAGAGCACAGCGGTAGATGGCAGTCATCTTTATTGCTGTGATCTGGGTACACAGTGATTGATATGACAGAGTGAGCAGCTAATAAATTAAGACAGAGTTGAATCATTTACAATCCATGTGATGTACTGTGCTCTCCGCAGTTTCTGCACTCCAAGCTCACTTGTAATTTTGTGACAGACAGAGATCTGCTGGGACATTTAAAACAAATGTCATCTATAAAACAAAAAGAAAACAAAAAGACCTCAGTAAGTTAATAATAATAATTGTACATTTTTTACATCCTCTTTCCAACCCTAATAAGGGTTAAGGCCTGGTTACACGCAACGATATTGCTAATGATATCGTTGCAACGTCACTGGTTTTGTGACGTTGCAGCGACCTCGTAGCGAAGCCACTGCGTGTGACATGTACCAACGATTGGTAAATGGCCAGGACCATTTTTCCGTCGTTGGTCTCCTGCTAGGCGGCCAGCATCAGCATGTGTGACAGCGGGAGACCAAAGATCAACGACCTCCCAGCGCCGCACAGCACACGCTGGAATATGGTAACCAGGGTAAACATCGAGTAACTAAGCACAGCGCTCTGCTTAGTTACCCGATGTGTACTCTGGTTACCAGCATTCTCGCTGATCGCTGGTGAGTCTGCCTGTGTCACAGCTCAATAGCAATCAGATAGCGATGTCGCAGCTATCCCAATCATTGGTGGGACCACTGGGACATCGCAGTGTGTAACGGGGCCTTTAGGATTACCTCTAGGATTAGGTTTATGGCGATGGTAATTAAATATTTATTTAAAAATGCAAAAAGCTAATGTTTCGGCAAACAGGCCAGAAAAACTACCGAGTAAAAGGGAAAAAAAACTATAATTATATCCGTATTATATTAAAATATAAAATGTGCTTGGAGAATAAGGGGATCAAACTGAACTCCTTTAAAAGGACTCGGGAAGTGCTAACCATCCACATTTTATGGGGTGCAAAATATGAGCCGTGCTCTCAAGTTAACCCACATTACCCAACTGCAGAACTATACCCCAACATAATAGAATATATTCTCCTTTAATTCAAAGTTAAATTTAAGATTTAATTATGACACAAAGGCTAGTTTAATAGAGAAGACAGCTGTTCCTGTTCAGTGGGTGTCCCAGAGAGTACTCGTGATCTGTCCCATCTGCACCACTTTCCATTTAGTTTTTTTACTAGTTAAAATAACAATTTATATGGAATGTTCATTTGGAAATAATTTGTTGTAGGCTGACTACAAACTGATGTGGACTAATAGGATACATATAGAGTACAAAATGGTCTGTTGTCCTTCCACTGATTACCGTATATACTCGTGTATAAGCCGACCCGTGTATAAGCCGACCCCCTACTTTTGCCCCCAAAACCTGGGAAAACCTATTGACTCGTGTATAAGCCGAGGGTAGACCCCAGCACAGGTATACAGCCCCCAGCAGTGTGGTATACAGGCCTCCCCAGTGGTAGTATACAGCAGCCTCCCCAGTGGTATATACAGCAGCCTCCCCAGTGGTATATACAGCATCCCTAAAGGTATAAACAGCAGGCCCCAGAGGCATACAGCAGGCCCCAGGGGTATATACAGCAGGCCCCAGAGGCATACAGCAGGCCCCAGAGGCATATACAGCAGGCCCCAGAGGCATATACAGCAGGCCCCAGGGGTATATACAGCAGGCCCCTGGGGTATATACAGCAGGCCCCAGGGGTATATACAGCAGGCCCCAGGGGTATATACAGCAGGCCCCAGAGGCATATACAGCAGGCCCCAGGGGTATATACAGCAGGCCCCAGGGGTATATACAGCAGGCCCCAGAGGCATATACAGCAGGCCCCAGGGGTATATACAGCACGCCCCAGGGGTATATACAGCAGGCCCCAGGGTATATACAGCAGGCCCCAGGGGTATATACAGCAGGCCCCAGGGTATATACAGCAGGCCCCAGAGGCATATACAGCAGGCCCCAGGGGTATATACAGCAGGCCCCAGGGGTATATACAGCAGGCCCCAGGGTATATACAGCAGGCCCCAGGGTATATACAGCAGGCCCCAGAGGCATATACAGCAGGCCCCAGAGGCATATACAGCAGGCCCCAGAGGCATATACAGCAGGCCCCAGGGGTATATACAGCAGGCCCCAGAGGTATATACAGCAGGCCCCAGAGGCATATACAGCAGGCCCCAGGGGTATATACAGCAGGCCCCAGCAGGTATACAGCAGGCCCCAGCAGGTATACAGCAGGCCCCAGCAGGTATACAGCAGGCCCCAGCAGGTATACAGCAGGCCCCAAGGTATATACAGCAGGCCCCAGAGGTATACAGGCAGCCCCAGTGTATACAGGCAGCCCCCAGTGGTATATAGGCAGCCCCCAGTGGTATATAGGCAGCCCCCAGTGGTATATAGGCAGCCCCCAGTGGTATATAGGCAGCCCCCAGTGGTATACAGGCAGCCCCCAGTGTATACAGGCAGCCCCCACTGACAGTCGTCCCCCATCATGGAAAGAGCCCCCACACTTTGCAGAGTCCCCCCCCGGCCCCCGCTGCATTATCTTACCATCCAGGGTCTTCACCGCGGGTCCTCCAGTCCTCCATCCTCGCGCGCTGTCTTCCCGGTCTCATGTGACCCGGCGGTCGCAGTGGAATGACGTCATCGCGTCTTATTTTTGGAGAAGCACGCTCGTAATGATAATGAAGATTGCAAAAATTACAATTGTGTGTATGACTTATGCATCTTAATTACTACTGTGAAGCCACATTTTTTTCACAGTATAGTTAGATGCTGTTAGATGCTGAGCATGTTTTTATAACCGGTAAGAAGATGGTCACCTCACTTCTAGTGATCATGGTTTCTACATAGGATAATGTATTTATTGTTAGATGTCTTGCGGAATATGATCAAGTAGTACAATGTAGTACAATGTCCAAATGATATCTGAGACTTGATTTGCAAATATGGTTACACCCAAATTTTTACTTTTCAAGCCAATAGACATGCTTTAATTCGTATCAGATTTGAGTTCTGAATGATGGTCCTAGGGGCAGGGAGGCAGGTGCCCACCAGGCCAGTGGTCGAGCAACAGTTTGGGGGCTGCCTGGCCATCTTTCATGTTGGTCCTGGAGGTCGCTCTGCCCCTGAAGCTCACTGCTCATGGGCCATTCCTGTATACCTGCCCCCCAGGCCGAAGTTTTCCAGTCAGCCCTTGATGGTCTACTGCGTCATTTGGGGTAACCAGGGGCTTAGCACAGATTTGGGGTGAAGGGGCAAAACATCTGCGAAGGCCTCTAACCATGTAGCCATGTTTAAATCTATGATGGCCCATCTGAATTGTCAGTATAGGGAAACCTCAGCAGATGACCATGCTATAACTGAAAAAAATAAACCATGTCAGATGAAGATTATTATTAATAAATATAGAGTAAGCACAGAGGCCAGAGTGATCCTATTGCTGCATATACATTAAATGGCAATATACTGAGGTTTACAGAACAGAAGGACTTGGGTATTCTGGTTACAAGTAAGCTGAGCAGCAGTGTTCAATGTCAGGCAGCAGATGCAAAAGCAAACTAAATTTTAGGGTGTATAAAAAAAAAAATACAATCCCATGATCCACATGTGTTAACCGCCTTCTATAAATCACTCGTAAAGCCACTTCTGGAATATGGGATCCAGTTTCGAGCTTCACATTATATAAAAAGGATATTTAGAAGTTAGTTCAGAAATGGTAGAATATTACATGGGATAGAGGCTTCTTCTATGATGAGAGGGTGGAAAGCTGGACTTCGCTTAGAAAAGACGCCTCAGAAGTTATATGTATAAATATATGTGGCCTCAATAAAAAGGATGGCACATGATTTATTCCTTTCAAGAACCTTGCAAAGTATTAGGGGACATTCATTATGTGTGGAGGAAATGCGATTCCGGGAGCTAAATAAGAAAGGATTCTTTACAGTTAGAACAGTCACATTATAGAATGACTGACTGCAAGAGGTGCTAGCTGTGTAAACATCAATGCAAAAATATATCTCCATACAATATAAAGGACTAGTCTAAATACAGTACAGTTGCAACCAGAAGTTTACATACACTATATAAAATGACACACATGCATGTTTTTCTCACTATCTGACATGAAATCAGAATAAACCTTTCCTGTTTTAGGTCAATTAGGATTACCATAGTTGGTAATATTTGTCAAATGCCAGAATAATGAGAGGGAGAATGTTTTAAGCCATTTTTATTACTTTCTGTCAAAGTAAAAAATTAACATACACTAACATTACTATGCCTTTAAACAATTTGGGATAGCCCATGTGATGTGTTTGGAAGCTTCTGATAAGTTTATTGGCAACATCTGATTTAATCAGAGACACACCCATGGATGTATTTTAATGCACACGTGAAACCTAATACTGATAACAATAATCATGGGAAAGTCTAAAGAAATCAGCCAAGATACCAGGAAGAGAATTGTGGACTTGCACAAGTCTAGTTCATCCTTGGGTGCAATTTCCAGATACCTGCGGGTGTCTCACTCATCTGTACAAACAATTATATGCAAGTACAAACAAGTTGACAATGTCCAGCCCTCATACTGCTCAGGAAGGAGATGGGTTCTGTGTCCCAGAAATAAACATGCTTTGGTCTAACGTGTGTATATCAACCCAAGAACAAAAGTAAAAGATCTTGTGAATATGATGGCAGAACTGGTATGATTTTGTCATTATCCACAATGAAATGAGTACTGTATCAACAGGGGCTGAAAGGCCACTCTAAACAGGAAGAAGCCATTACTCCAAAAGAAACATAAAAAAGCCTGATTAATGTTTGCAAATGCGCACAAGAACATAGAACTAAATTTTTGGAGGCGTCCTGTGACCTGACTAAACTAAAATTGAACTGTTTGACCATAATAACCATCGTTATTTTTGGAGGAAAAAGGGAGAAGTTTGGAAGCCTAAGAACACTATCCCTAATGGCCCCTTTACACGCAGCTACAGGTGACAGGTTTTCCACAGGTAACTTACGGTTGCAGTGAAATCATGGAGACATAGTTCCATTTGTACACAGCACCAAGATAGAACTATGTCTCCATGATTTCACTGCAACCATAAGTTACCTGTGGAAAACCTGTTACCTGTAGCTGCGTGTAAAGGGGCCATTAAGGATAACAAAGTCAATGTTTTTAAGTGGCCATCACAAAATCTGATCTCAATCCTATTAAATTTGTGGGCAAAGCTGAAAAGGCAGGTACGAGCAAGGCGACCTACAAACATGGCTCAATTACACCAGTTCTGTTAGGAGGAATGGGCCCAAGTTCCTGCAAACTATTGTGAGAAACTTGTGGAAACTTGTTGGACCCAAGTCATACAGTTTAAGGGCAATGGTACCGAATACTAATGAAATGTATGTAAACTTGAAACTCTACTGAAAGCAATAAAAATGTATTAAAACATTCTCTCTCTATTATTATAATAATAATAATTATGTTTTTTCCTAATTGACTTAAAAGGGAAGTTCTGTTTTGATTTTTATGTTGGTTTGTCCTGAGGAAGGACCCTGGAGCCCTGAAACTCGTTGACTAATAAACCACAGCCATAATCTTATGATTGATGTCCTCTGATGTCTGATGCTTCTTTCTGCACTGGGCGTTTGATGTGGATGATCCGGCGGTCTATGGGGGCGGAAAACAATGGTTCCATGTGTAGGCTATGGCTGTCTGTGGGGACTTCTGCTTCTCCCACTGGTGAGCGGTGCCCGCGCGCTGTGGGGCGGGGTAGCGTCCTATTGGATGGTTCCGGCGTTCATGGAGCGGAAAAAGTGAGCGCGTCGCGTACACGCTATTACGTGAGTCAGACGCGAATATGCGTCGAATAAGGAAGTCTGCTTCAAACCCTCTCAGCGAAGCTAACGCGAGGTAGGGGGTATACAGGTATACTAACCTGGTATTGATGGCAGTAATTATTGGGTTTTTTACTCGGGCTTGAGATGGTTGTTGCCTATGCATGTGCATGTAATGGATGTAGATTCTCTATATGAGATTGTACAGGTTCTGTCTGTATTTTGTATATCGTTTCGTGTTGTATGTATTAATAAATGTATATGATGAGTGGCTGACGGTTGTATTGATCTCTTTCTGATGGAGGTTATTTTGATTTTATTAGTAAAGAAAATGAATGTGTATTGTATATGTGTGTAAATTGTTTCAACTGTAGTTATATATTTCTTTTGTATATTACTATTATTTTACGTATAATAGTAGGCTGGCCAAATATTTTCAGGAATTTAATTTCAGACTCTTTCTAAAAGCCTTGTTGCACAGTACAATATCGTGAACGATATCGCTAAAATGTCACGGGTTTGGAGTCGTTTCAAGGACATCATTACTACTTCGTGGCGTCTGACACCAAGATATGGTGACGATAAATCGTTGGATCGCTGATCGCACATTTGAGAACATGTTCTCAAATCAGCCATCTTCGATCAGCCAACCTGTGCATCGTTGTGTGTGACACCGCGATAACTATGTCGTTAACGACTTCCCCTATTTTCAACCGTGAACAAGGATTGTTCGCTGGGTTGTGCGGAAGATCGCTGCTCGCCACATCGTTGGTACGTCATCCACGATATCTATACATGTGACACCTCGCCAACAATGTCAAAAAGATGTCTAAATGACCGCGCGCCCGAGATCGTTGGTGATATCGTTTCAACATTGAAGCGTGTAACGGTACCTTGAGAAACTTGCTAGGTTTGGGTGTGTCAGTCTTGAATAATACGATTAATTGATCTACAATGTGATCTTTGGTCTAGTCTGGATTTCTATTGATGGGAAATAAATCTGTTGTTTTGCTTTCATCACTTTTCCAGTACAGCGCCCAACAGAATCTACAAGATTTCCACGTGATAGATCCTTTTCTGACAGATGTCTGCCCTCACTCAGTGCCTGTAACACTTTTTCATGTCAGGAAAAGGTCTGAGGGTAATATTTCTCCTTGTGGGGAGAGACGATATGGCGTAAGGAGATGCTAGGCCATACAATCCTCCTCTGGGAATTTAAATATATGCAAAGGTCAAAAATCTCCAATGGATGACCATATTGAGCTTAATCTGTGTGTTACATTTTGACCTTTGGGGTTAACTTCACAAATATGTGCTGATAAGTTTAACTGTTCTTTAAGAATGTTATGTACTCCCTGAAATCTCAGTTACAGTGTGGTTTAATACGGTAATATTGAACTTCATAGGATGAGGAGATGGTAGCCGGTGTCTATTTTGGACGATATGATTCAAGGTTGCTTTTATTGTTTAGTTCAGTAAATTCTCTACATCAGTTTGATACTTTGGAGACTCCAATGGGTTGTGAATAGTACAACATGTAGCGCAGTCTTGATTGTCTGCTGGAGGGCCTGACTTGTTACAGACGTTCACACCAAGTCGTGTGGATTTATGGAGCCTGGCAGGAGCCAGACATACACCAGAGATTTGTCTCAAGACAAAACATGAAGACACATGTTTTGTTTCAATAGATTGAACAAGTCCTCTGAAACCAGGCGTGTTTTAGTAATGACATATTGCGAAATAAACCCATCAAATAGATTAAATTATGACAAATAAGACTGAAAAATGATTATATCACCACCTCCTTCTTCTCCATAAATGGTATATAATAGCAAGAGTTGCAAATCATTTCGCTATTTCCTATTGCATATTTCCAGCCAGTTATATCCATCTTCTTGTCATTTTATTGTTATTAATATGCAGAACAATATGAATCTGGTAATAGGTCATGGGTTTGACGCCTTACGTGAATGTGTCGGGGATGTTATATAGTGGAAGAGAGAAGTCTGATTCTGCTTAACACTTACATGGGTTGAAAAGGAGGGAAAAAAAGAGACAATAAGAGGAAAGATCATGTAATTAATGAAAGAAGCATTAATTAACAGGCAATTTGCTGCCCCAGCACATCTACCCCGGAGCACCCTGCATTCTATGCTTACCAATGCAGGGATGATGTACATCAACATTACTGCTGCAGCTAAGCACTACCCACAGTGTTCATTAATTTTTATATTATTAAAGGGAACCTGTCACCTGATTTTAAGCTCCTACACTATCTCTAGCTGTCCCTACACCTTCCTAGCAGCTCCCTATCTATCCCTTTCTTATCTAAAGTGTCATTAGTAAACATATGTAAAATAAGTATAAACTTACTGCAGTCCCCGTGGTTGGGGGACTGGGTAGGCGTGGCCACGCTGCCATCAGCACACCTTTGTGGTGTAATGCACGCCCCGCGGGGCGGCATTATTCTGTGTCCTCTCTGCCCTCTTATTTGGAATCTCCCGCCCTCTTTGTAGTTCTAAGCACCGGCCGGACGTCACTTCCGGCGCGGTGCATTATGGGGCCGGTCATGTGATCGGCCCTAGGCATTATGGGGCCGATCACGTGATCGGCCCGGCTCCGCGCATGCGCAATGCGCTTATTGAAGCCGGGCCGATCACGTGATCAAGCCCATAATGCCCTAGGGCTGATCACGTGACCGGCCCCATAATGCACCGCGCCGGAAGTGACGTCCGGCCGGTGCTTAGAACTACAAATAGGGCGGGAGATTCCAAATAAGAGGGCAGAGAGGACCCAGAATAATGCCGCCCAGCGGGGCGTGCATTACACCACAAAGGTGTGCTGATGGTAGCGTGGCCACGCCTACCCAGTCCCCTAACCACAGGGACTGCAGTAAGTTTAGACTTATTTTACATATGTTTACTAATGGCACTTTAGATAAGAAAGGGATAGATAGGGAGCAGCTAGGAAGGTGTAGGGACAGCTAGAGATAGTGTAGGCACTTAAAATCAGGTGACAGGTTCCCTTTAACCTTTGAACTGTAAGTTTCTTCATTATGGACATAATTTTTAAAGAGGGTCTAAAAACATTGGCTTCAAAAATTGAGTTAAAAATTTGGTAAAAAGCCTTCAGCTCTCATGATTGTGTCACTTGTTTAATTTTTCACTTAATTGCAGAGATATTTACAGGTCAGTTTCTTATGGAACATCTGAGATGTAGGGGTGAAAAAAAAATCTTAGCAACAGAAGAAGATCTATAAAACATAACCTTTTAATATACAGTAAATGTGATAAAAATGGTCAAAAAGCACACAAAATACAGAATAAAACCTAAGTCGTATGATGCACCAGTAGTAACTACAGTACATTAAAGCATGTTGAGCATGCAAAGCTAGTGCAAGTTAAAGCTACATTAATAGGATATGTGACTATACAACCATAAATATAAAGCAGAAACAATCTCACCCAATAACACAAGGCTTTAGGGATGTTAACCATAGCATAGTTATAATAAACCATCCACACATTACACCAAAGTATAACAGCAATCAAGAAAGGGTGGGTATCCAGTAACAAAAACATTAGATATTTTTGTTGCTGGATATCCACCCTTATTATTATTACTGTTGGTTTCCCTTGTTCCGAGCAATGTCCCAGGAATCCTCTTCCAAGAATGTCATTATGGTGAGCTGAAAAACATTTCTTTTCATTTTTGCCCCAAAGTATAACAGTCCAAATGACCGTACTCCCAGATACTTTCTATGTGTTTCAATCAAAAGCCCATCAGGAAAGATAGAGGTATGAATACAGCCAACACGGCTGGGTGAGCACTCACCACTCTAATCATCCAGCAGCGTGAAAGCTCAGACAGTGAAGATATGACCACTTGGACTGCAAAGCAGAGATTTCACATGCTACGCTCCAGAAGAAGCACATGCGATTATCTCTGCAAAGGAGTGATGCAGTGCAGAATAGGCAATTGTTTGAGCTCAGGTATTTAATACTACAAGGTGTTTAATTTAATTTTTTGAGCACGTAACAAATACTCTTTAAAACTAAAATGTTTTGTTCATCATCTGTAATCATGTCATGCTCTGGTTCCTGGATGTGAGTTTTCAGCTTGAGGCAGCACTAACAACTCATAGTGTTCTTCAAATTGGAGCTACTATATCATGGTTAAGTAACTCTAAGATAAAAGCCAGGAAAACTGATGAAATGGCTGGAAACGGCACTCAAATGAAATGGGTGCAACATGAGAAGACCTGAACGCATCTCTAACTCCTAGGCTGCTGTTGAGAACTAAATAAATAATTAAAAAAAATGATGTGAGGTCCCCCGCATTTTTGATAACTAGCCAGCAGATAGCTGGTGGCTGAGATTATCAGGCTGAGAAATTACATGGTTATTTGGCCCTTCCAAGCCTAAAATTACAAGTCCACAGCCGCCCCAGAGTAGGCACATCACATTAGATGCGCCAATTGCCTGGCTATTCCTGATTGCCCTGGTTTGGTGCTAATTAGGGTACTATATTTTGGGAGTGATGTCAGCCCTGTAATGTCAGCTGACATCAAGCCCAGGGGCTTAGAGAGGTGTCTATCAGACACCCGAATTACCAACCCAGTAAGCCAAAAGAAAAAAAAGACCACAGTGGAAAAATGTTTATTTGGATCAACTATTTTTTAGTTTACACCATTTACTGATCACCACATCTTATCATTGTGTTATTTGGGTTGTTGTGATAACAAGGACTCCTAATATGTCCATGTTATTTTTTGACTGTGAGGTTTATGTATTTATTTTTTTAAAGCATAATAAAAGTGACAATGTTGTAATTATTTTTCTATCTTTTTTTAGTAAGTTTGTAGGAAGAAAGCAATCCGACTTCTGCTGTCTCTAGAATACATGTCCATAGAGATACATAAAGCTACATTGTATGTAACAGTGTTCAGTACAATCTGCTTGCGGGTTTAGAGCCCAGGCGGCAGCTGCAAGTATACAAAATCCTCACCGTAACGTCAATGATAGTTGTGGGTCAGAGCTTTAGCTTCCACCTGCAATGATAGATGCTGTGTGTTTGTTTCCCAGAGAGGCAAGATCAGAAGAGAAAATTACATTTTATAATTGTCTTTCATTTTTTTTTTTAGTTCTTTTATAGGAAGAAAAAAAATCTTACTTTTATTTTTCCTCTAAAATACAGGTACATAGAAATACACTGTTATTTACAATGTATCTCTTGTACCAGTATAATATGTCTGTGGGTTTACAGCCTGTAATGCAGTTTACAGTATACAAAATTTTCTCATTAATGTCAGTGGTGGCTCTTATCTTTAGCGGCTACCTGCAATGGTATACATTGTGGATTCGAATCCCAGGGAGGTCAGATCACAAGAGAAGAGAAATGTTTATTTAATTAAGTGTGTGCAATAAGATTCCATCCAAGGAAGATGTCAAGTCAAGGACATCCCATGTAGAGAGAAAGTGAGTATTAGAAGTCAGGACAAAGCTCTGACGTGTATGGACAGTGAGAGGACCCCAGTCCCACTGAATTTGGAATGGTTGATAGCCATGCAAGTGTATATTAAATACTCTTGTAGTGTTAATACTTTAACTTTTGCAGCATGTTTAGTGTACATTTTATGTGCAAGTGGCACCCTGTAACATATAGAGCATGATCATTTATCAGGTGCTTGTCGTACTATTCAAAAGTAGCTAAATTAAGTCATAATTGGTGATGGACGAACCCCTCGATGATCGGGATCGGCCAGTTTGCCTAAGTTTTTTTTTTTTTGTAAAGTTTGAGCTCGGGACCGGGGATGACGCAGAGACATATGACGGCTTCTTTTCATGTAAACCACATGGTCACCCATTAATTTGAGAAATAAATCACTGATGCAGTTTTTTCCTATAAATTGGCCCTTTAATTAGGTCAGATCTCTCGATGACCGTATCTTATTGGAAAACCCCACATATCATTATAGACACCACTTTGTAGCAACATGTTTAGTGTGGGAATAATAAGGCTTTTCTGTTTGTAACATTTACAACTGAAATATAAAAGTATATTTTTCCAGATGGTTTTCAATTCATAGTTGGAAGTGAAATGTTTTTTTTACTTAGAGGCTAAAGTACCCTGGAGAGTAATCTTGCAAAACAGATTCCAAAATATTTGTCTTTTAAGGAACATCGGTATGAAGAATCTTTTTGAGTAAGGCTGTTTTTTACCGCAGAATTGTTACCAAACGTAAACTGAAATATCCTAACATATAAATAAGCAGATATTAATTTAGATCAATTAGTATAGTATATAATCTACAAATGTTATGACTAGGGATGGGCGAACTGCTTGTTTTTCCCGGGTTTGTGACCATCATTGCCATGTTAATGTTAATGCACCTGATATACTTACTGAGTCCGTGTTCTCTCTTCCTGGTGTGACGCATGCTGTGTCACTTCCGGGCCACCCCTTCTCTTCTGGGCATATGTGATTGGCTGTGGGAGCCAGTCACAAGACTATTCCCCGGAAGCTTGGTAGTGGCACAGCTCCGCCGTACAGCTGGACCAAATAACACGGACCCGATAAGTATAATGACCACTCTTTACTTGCTGTATCAGAGCAACCCTGGTCACGAACCCGAACAGTTTGCCCATCCCTAGTTGTGACCCAAATAATCAATTTTTTTTCAGATCCTAATCCTAAACCATTCAGGAAGTAAAACAAAAGCTGGACTTACAATGAAGATTACTGTGAGCAATTTCGACTCAATTTTGACTCCACCATAAATTTGGCTTGGCAGAATGTTCATCTGCCAGACTCATTGGGTAGTTAGTATTTTATTGACTTCTAGGAAGAAAAAAATCTGTGGTGTCCCTATGATCACTGCACCCCTGGATGAATTCATTGAGAGGTACAGTTTGTATGATGAGGCAAAGGCTCTGCCAAAGTGACATGGCACCCTCAAACCATTCCAGCAAAAAAATGCACTCCAACATGGCGCGCCTTCCCTTCTGAGCCTTGTAAAATGCCTCAAAAGTAGTTTTTGACCATATTTGGGATATTGGCAAACTCAGAAGAACTTGTATAACAAATTGTACCAGTCATTTTCTCCTATTACGGCTTTTCAAAATGAAAAATTTGGGGTCAAAGCAAAATTAAAGTGGAAAAAAAATTGTAATTTTTCATTTACCCCAGTCCAATGTTATACAATTCTGTGACTCATCTGAAAATTAAAAATGCTCTCTATTCTGCCAGATGAATTCCTCGACAAAAAAAGGCAAAAGCAACATTTTCAGGGGAAAATTTAATTTTTTTATTTTTACAGCTCAACGTTATAAAATTCTTTGAAGAACATGGGGCTTCAAGGTGTTCACCACACATCTAAATAAATTCCTTGAGGGGTGTAGTTTCCAAAATGGGTACACTTTTTTTTGGGGTCTCTACTGTTTAGGCGCATAAGAGGCTCGCCAAACAACACATTAAGTCCACTATCTAGTCCAGACAATTTTGCATGTAAAGAGTCACATGGGGTTCTTTCCGTTCCGAGCCCTTCCGTGCACCCAAGCAGTAGTTTTCCACCACATATGAGGTATCTGTGCACTCAGGGGAAATTGCACAACAAAGTTCACTTTACCCTGTTACCCTTCTGAAAATGAAAAATTTGGAGCAAAAGCAACATTTTTTTGGGGGGGGCAAATTTAAAAAGTTAATTTTTTCCTTCTACATTGCTTTGATTCATGTGAAGAACCTAAAAGGTTAATAAACGTCTTGAATGTGGTTTTGAGTAGCTTGAGGGGTGCAGTTTTTAAAATGGTGTCACATTTGGGTATCTACTGTCACATAGGCCTCTCAAAGTCACTTCAAATGTCATGTGGTCCCTAAAAAAAAAAATAGGTTCTGTAAATTTTATTGGAAAAATTACAAATTGTTAATAAATGTTTTACTGTTCTAATGTCCTGGCAAAAAAATTTTTTTTTAAATGATGCTGATGTAAAGTGAACATGTAGTATGGCACAACTATCTGGTTTAAGAGCATAAAATAAAAAATTTTAAAATTCCAAAATGTTTTTAAATTTTTTTATTTTTTATGATTTCTAATAATTTTATAAATAAACTCAAATCCTATCGACAAAAATGTAACACTAACAAAGTATAATGTGTCAGGAAAAAGCAATCATAGAATCATTGGAATAAGTTGCATTTCAGGGTTAGTACCTGATAAAGTGACACTAATAAGAATTATAAAATTTGGAATGGTCAGAAGGTGAAAACAAGCTAGAGAGGTAATGGATAAAAACAGACTAGATAAATCTTTTAGGAAGTTTTCTCTACATGAATCATCCCCTTATTCAACTCCAGATTCAGCATCTCCACTTCCTCCCCAGCTGGGGACTTTGCTGTGATGACTCATGCAGAAAAAATAGATTTCCTTTCTCTATATAGAGGAAAATCTGGAATGGAAAAGGCGCAATCTAGGGTGTTACCAGTATAACAATTGGAAGTGTTCAAAAAAGGTACACACTCACCTGGCAGGGTTGTGTAAGCCACAACCACTACAAAAGCGTATTAGAAGGTTGCTGCAGTCTTTCCCAATAAAATTGTGTCAATAAAATAGAAATAAAAAGAGAGGGAATATTGACCACACTACCATATATGACAATCAAAAAAATCTTGATGGATTGTGATTTTTATTCCCTACGCGTTTCTGGGCTCTCTGGCCCCTTCATCAGGAAAAAAATCACAGATGTAGCATATTCCCTTTCTTTTTATTTCTATTTTATTGACACTTTTTCTATAAAGAGCTTAGAAGGATTCAGCTAGTCTGTTTTTAATCATGTGTTGTCATAGACTTAATGGAAAATAGAAGAATTAACTGGGTAGAAGGACAAAATGAACATTTAGGATTACACAGTGCTATATTATATGATGTTTGCAATATATTCAGAGGATAACATTTTTGATGTGAGTGCATCTTTTGAGAGACCTTTTACTCAGCTTTGCACTGATGAGGGGCAAACACCCCCTGAAATGTGTGTTGAAGTGAAGTGTCTGATTTTGCTCTTTATCTTTAGTCAAAGGGTCGATATTGAATTTTAACATTGTTACATCCAATAGGGGCACTAGAGGTAGATTTGTCTTCTTCCCTGAAGAAGATATTTGCGTTACAAATATTAGCTAAGACATAGAAGCCTGCAGAAGCTTCTTGGATGACACTAATTAAAATACAACAATTACAGCAGCTTTTTATTAATATTGATGTGTATTGTCTCAATAGGTTGTGAAAAACACAAGGCTTACAAAAATCAGGAGCCTCACAAGCTGTCAAGGGGATTCTAAGAATGACATTAGTATCTTGTATTCATTATCATTTTACCAGATGGCAGAAACTTCCCTTCCTGAAATATTGCCTTGTAAGTATAATTACCAAATTGTCTGAATGTTTAGTTTCTTCATAAAACATCTTAAAATATGTTAGAAAATCTATTCGTCCTCCCAAAACATGAACATTCCAACTTCTATCTCTTGCTGCTTATGAAGTTCCAACATGTTAAATATTATTTTTCAACACAGAAAGAGAAGAAAGACCAGATATGAAACGTTCTGAACCACATATAGGTAAAAACATATCTTTATCTCTTTTATAAAAGCTATAACAGGTGGGAAACTCCAGTCCTAGAGAGCCGCCAACAGTGCAGGTTTTCAGGATTTCCTTAGCATTGCACAGGTTATAATATAATCATCTGCACTAGTGATCATTCCAACCCCTGTGCAATGCTAAGGAAATCCTGACAACATGCACTGTTGGTGGCCCTTGAGGCGTGGAGTTCCCCACCCCTGAGCTATGGCCTTTGAGTGGGACTGGGAACTTAAGGGGATGTCACACGCGTCAATATCGCTGTCAATGTCGCTCGTACGTCACGGATTTTCAGTCGCTCGAGCGACATAAAAGTGACGCAGGAGCGACATTGAAGCGTGTGACCAAGCGATGCAACCAGCGATATGTCGCTGATCGCCGATCGCAGGTTTCACTGCCAGATGTAAAACCTGTCGCTCATCGCTCAGTAGACCTTGTGCATCGCTGTGTGTGACACTAAACTCAGCGATGTATTTTCTATTTTGACAACGTACAAGCGACTAAATAAAATCGCTCGCAAGATGGCGACATCACCGCATCGCTGGGTCATATTGACGCGTGTGACATCTTACCTGCGATAATTTCACATCGCTCAGGCGATTAATAATTTGTGACGCATGAGCGATATCGCGGGCGACATTGACACGTGTGACAGGCCCTTAAGGTACATAAAGCTCAGGCTCTTCATTGTCTGGGTGTTTTGACAGATGAGTGAGGCTTCATGTTTACTGTGTGTTTGTGTGTGTGCATGGGCATGCACAGTGGGGCGATAGGCATTGTGCAATATATTAGCATATAAGAGATTTGCTGCAGGCTTAAGTCAAGTTGGGCAAAATTGTATAAGAAACAATATATGATAAATTCTTGTATATCATGGAGCAGGGGAAGGTGGATATAATCACCAAATGATAGAATTTAATCTATTGTTAATTCTTGCATTTGTCGTAGAACGTTTTTGCACATAATGAAGTACAACTTTCTGATGGAACTTAATATGCCAGTACGTATATTTTAAAGGCGTTTCTGGGACTGTAATTGTTATGACCTGTCCTTTAGCTTCTGCCATTAATATATCCTTGGTGGTTGTGTGACTCCCTGCCCCATTACTAGAATGACATAAAAGAAAGTTCTTATTTGGTAAAAACACAAACATTCTTCTGGTTCTTAAAGAGTACCTATTAGAACAATTTTGTAATATGAAACATGGCTGTAATTGTGCTGTAGTAATGATTAGTTTGGTACTTTTAAATCAACATTTGCAGTTTCAGCTAATTAGCTTTCGATGCACAGGGGTCTTCCTCTCCCTGTCTATGATTCTCCATTGTCACGTTGGGTGTGGGGAGACACCCAGCGCTGGACAACGACAGGGAGGGAAGGAGTCCCTGATGATCAGGGCAAAAAGGGGGAATGGAGACCCCTAGATAAACCAGCGCTGACACCTGGCTCCCCTAACGTCCCTACACAGTTTCCGCAACTGTCACCGCCAGGATACCTATTCTCTGACTGTCCCTGGACTACCACTACACAGGGATCAAAGCGGGTGATCACTAGTCAGCCCGGCTAGCAACTAGAGAAACACACAAGGGAAACAAACAGAGGGAAGAGATACATTTAGCTTGAGCAGATCCAAGCAGAAAACAAACAGACTCCCGGAAACACTGCTTTGAGCTAGGATGCAACCAGGAACACCTGAACAGCTATCACCAGCAGTGCATCCTGGGAGTTAAGGGGAATATATAGGCAGCTCAAGGTAAGGAATCAGCTGGGTCCTAGTGACCTCCAGCTTTAACTAAAAGGGGAATGCCTCTTAAAGCGACAGAGACATTTTCTTAGGCTTTTGACTGTTTGGCCAAACGCTGGGTCCTTCTGCGAGTGGCCTCTACAGTCTCATCCATGCCTCCTGACACACCCGTGACACCCAGCCCCTCCACCTGACCTGCTTCTAGTCTGTGAATGATCTGCTTGCTCTGATTTGAAGTCTCAGCAGTCATTTACAGATAAGATACAGAGGAGAAGCTGGAGAATCACGGACCAGAGGCAGGCGGAAGGGTGGTGAATCACAGACGGAGGGGAAGTCACAGGATACAGTCTGGCCCCTGGGCACCAAAATCTAATTAGTAGAAAACTTCAAATGGTGATTAAAGAAGAACAACAATACGTCTTTGCTCACTAAAGGTATTAATGTAATCCATATTACAGCAAAGTCTTTACTTTACATTATAAAATTATGCTGACAGGTTCCTTTAAAGACAAAATTGGTTATGTCCATAAAGGTTGGGTGAATATGGGTTACTTTGGGTGTCATTTGCTTTTAAATCTAGATTCTAAACTTGCCCAAGTAAGAGCTTCCCCTTAATGTATCTTAAAAACACAATTTCATTTCTTTTGTGCCACACATCTTTGCAATTGTTAGAATGTTTTACCCTAATATTGGAAGTAACTTGAAACACTCATTATACTTTGGTGTGGCCCTAGCTAAACCAAGGAGATGAGATATAATGTGCATTGATTCCTATGGGAAGATTGGATTATTTTAAATTGAGAATTCTTCAAAATAATAAATTACCAATGTAACTACATGTAAGTCACTCACCCCAGGGCGTTTCCACTCTATTCTGTGCGGAGGTGCTTTACTGTAAAATAGGGATTCATCCGCTGCTGGAAACTCTGGATCTTCAAACAGACGTCCGGCCTTTTTGCATTCATTCTTCAGTTGCCGGTAATCCTGATTTTTCAGGTGTCTGACTGTCGATGTCATCCCCTATCCACTTAAATCGAAAAAATTGTAAAAATCATCTTTTGCTGTTTGTAGAAGAACCTTCGTACCGTTAGTTCTATCAGTATCTAAAAGGGGTTGTCCAGTCTAAAATGACAAGTATGCAGTCACTCTGTTACTGAAGACTTGTGAATCCTCATATCGCACGCACTGTATCAGAACCTGAATCCAACTAAATGGGCACAGCCTCGCTCAATACAATTGCATTGAGCGAGGCTGTGTCCATCTATTTGGATTCTGGCTGTTCCCGGCTCCGACACTGGAGAATCCTCGCAGTGCACAGTGCGTGTGATGAGAGTATTCACAAGTCTGCAGTCACAGAGTGACACATAAAGGGACTACAGAGTCGTCATTTTTGTCAGGAAAACTGCTTTAATTAAGTTCTTCATAAAAGGCATCAAAGCTCTGAGTGGGTGCATTAGTCTTCATTGCATCCGCCATGAAGCACACCCACCTTATTGCATTACTTATAGAAGCACTGCATATTTCTAACTGATAACCATCCATAGTCGAACCCTAACGATCCTGAGAATGGATCTCTGCATCCTAAGAACCAGAGTATTTCTTGAATGGAGCAGATATTCACATGGTGGATCTCTGCTCTATTAGTTATCTATAGGAATAATACAAATAGAAATCTAACATCCATAACTATAATGCCATCAAAAGTACAAGCCTCCCTACTAATGTATTAATCCCATATAGGGATTTACTCAAGATTTAATCCACACAATGAGGTGATATACTGTTCTGTCAAGAGGTCTCCTGACAAAGCAATAAGCGAAACATGCGTCGAGGTGCTGTGCAGTGTGGTCAGTATGTAATACTCTAGACAATGAGGGGTCTGTATGTCATTGCTACTGGTGATATTAACTAGGCATTAATGTATGTGCCTTTTACTTTAATATCAGGGTTGTGTGCAATATTTTGGTATTGATACTGTTATAGGAAAATATATTTAACTGGTTCCTAGTTTTGCTCTTGTATACCCTGTTTGTCTTGCTTATGAGATGATGTATTTCTACTATGTATACTGTTCATGTATGACCACACTGCTCCAGTGTTTGGTTTTAATTGGAATAGTTTTTATATTCTAATTTGTATCTAATTTTGTTGACATAAAGAGTACTTATATTAATATCACCTCATTGTGTGGATTACATTTTGAGTAAGGCCCTATAGGGGATTAATAAGTTATCTATGCGATTACCAGAAATCGCGATAGACCATGAATAGAGCAAAGACTCGACATGCGTACCTTTATCTTATTTATCATTGGGCTCTGGTTCTTGGGATATAAAGACCCATTCTCTGGATTATGAGGGGTTCGATTGATGGAATCGATAAATGGGGATTTAAAACAGTTCAACTAATTGGTGAGGCTTTTTAGGTGGTCAAATGAATTAAAAAACTGGAATGACAAGAGTGCACCATAGGGTCTTATCGGTGGCACCATAGGGTCTTATCAGTGAGAGTAAGTAGGAGGTATAATACAGTGTGGGCTTATCTTGTGAGTTTTGCCAGCCACAACCACTATGTGTGCATGTAATCCAGGCTGCAGCAGCCGCCATAGGTCTTATCGGTGGCACCATAGGTCTTATCGGTGGCACCACAGGCCTTATCGGTGGCACCATAGGCCTTATCGGTGGCACCATAGGGTCTTATCAGTGGCACCATAGGGTCTTATCAGTGGAACCATAGGGCCTTATCGGTGGCACCACAGTCTTATCGGTGGCACCATAGGGTCTTATCAGTGGCACCATAGGGACTTATCAGTGGAACCATAGGGCCTTATCGGTGGCACCACAGTCTTATCGGTGGCACCATAGGGCCTTATCGGTGAGAGTAAGTAGGATGCAGAAAACAGTCGGGGCTTACCTTGTGAGGTTGTGTCAGCCACAACCACTATATGCTCATGTAATCCAGGCTGCAGCAGCCACAATAGGTGAAATGTAAAAAATAACACCAGAGAAGAAAGTGTTAATGCTGCCTGCCAGAAGGAGACCAGAATCAAGGCTGCAACATTGTGGATAGTGATGCAATTTTTCAACGCGGTTTGGAGTGACACTAGCTCCCCCTCCAGGAAAAAAAAATCACATTACTAATGTGATTTGTTCCTACAGGGGGAGCTAGTGTCGCTCCAAACCGCGTTGAAAAATTGGATCACTATCCACAATGTTGCAGCCTTTGATTCTGGTCTCCTCCTGGCAGCGCAGCTTTAACATCTTTCCTTTGGTGTTATTTTTCTAGCTGGTCAAAATGGTATAGGCTCAAGCATATGTGCACATGTTATTTGCCTATAACCTTACCCTAATAATAAGTTTCTAAATATTAGTATTTTAAAATCTGGTAAAAGGAAATTGTCAGCAGGTTTTTGCTACATAATCTGAGAGAAGCATAATGTAGGTGGAAAAGACCCTGATTCCAATTATGTGTCACTTACTAGGCTGTGTCTTGTAGATTCAATAAAATCAACATTTTATCAGCAGGAGGTTATCATTAGAGGACTAGTAGTCTTGTAACAAATGGTCCCCCTGCTCACATTTAATTCCATCTCCACCACTGATTGGCAGCTGTCTGCCCATGTACAGAGTACACAGAAAGCTTCTGATCAGTGGTGGGGGCAGGGTTGCATGGAGCTCAGCATTCAGAGAATTGCTAGATCTGCTGCAGATAAAACAGGGATTTTATCAAATCTACAGCAAACATCCTGGTAAGTGACACATCACTGGGATCAGGGTTTCTGCCCCTACATCAAGCTGCTCTCAGGTTACTTGATGACAACTCCCTTTAACCCCTTCACGACCAAGGACGTGTAGGTTCAACTCGAATCAAAGTGTATTCAAACCGCAATACATAACAACAAAGCTGTAACTCCTCACAAATAAAACACAATTCACTCACAAAGCTGCATCACCCGGAGGATTCCTGTACCCTCATCCTGCTGTAAACAGATCCCGGTCTAACAACATAACCGCTCTGTAACTAATCACACGACAAGGATCATAATACGCATGAAATTGGACGACTCCGTATCTAACTAGTTGGATTAAAGGTGATGATTTATTTCCATCATCCTAATTATTATTTTCTTTTTTGATTTTTATTCCTGAACATAAATTCCTGATATATGAATGACTATGGGGTGCATTATACCATATGGAGGACTATGAGGGGGTGAATAATACTATATGGAGGACTCTGTGACCCATTATACTATATGGAGGACTATGAATGGGGCATTATACTATACGGAGGATTATGGGGGTGCATTATACTATTTGGAGGACTATGTAACCCACTATACTATACGGACGACTATGGGGTGCATTATAAAATATGGAAGACTATGGGAGTGCATTATACCATATGGAGGACTATGAGGGGGTGCATCACACTATTTGGAGGACTCTGTGACCCATTATACTATATGGGGGACTATGGATGGGGCATTATACTATATGGAGGATTATGGGTTTGCATTATACTATTTGGAGGACTGTGTAACCCACTATACTATATGGAGGACAATGGGGTGCATTATAAAATATGGAAGACTATGGGAGTACATGATATTATATGGGGGACTGTGTGACCCATTATACTATATGGAGGACAATTGATGGTGCATTATACTATATGGAGGACTGTGTAACCTATTATCCTATATAGAAGACTATGGGGTGCAAATACCATATGGAGCACAATGGGGGTGCATTATATTATATGGAGGATTGTGTGACCTTATACTTATGAAGGAATATGGGGTGCATTATATATATGAAAGGCTATGTGGGGTCATTATTCTATTTGAATGGCTTTGTGGAGGGCATTATACTATCTGAACAGCTAAGATTGAGCCTTTATACTTAATGGAGGCCTATATGAGGTCCATTATGCTGTATGCAAGCAATTATACAGTGTAAAGGTTTGGTGGGTCTATAATGTACTGTACAGAGAGCTGTGTGGGGCCATTATACTATTTAGAGGGATAATAGGGGCATAATATTGTATGGAGGGCTGTGTGGGGGTCACAGTTGGGATTGTAGTGTGTTGGGGGTCACCATTCACTGCCGGGGAGGTTGAAGGTAGGGTCCAGTAGGGTCATCTTGCTGCGTGTGTGGAGGGTAATGTGGAGGAATTCATTGTAGGGGGATCATACAGTGTTTGGGGTGCACTTTTGTTAGCATTAAACTTTTTGGTGCAATGAAAGCGGCATCTATGGTCTTCAATTGGAGCAAAATTACTTTGTAGGAGCAGCAAAGTTGTGAGGTGTGCTATTATGTGTTATAATATTAATATTTTTATCTGGGGGCAATTAGAAATTCTACTATGGGGCCCCATGATTTCTATGTACACCCCTGTGCGTGGCTAAACAGTCGTGTAAAGAGGAGATAGAGCAGCAGGGAGTGGCTATTCACCGATCTCTACAACATGATCAAGTATCTCAACAAGCAATAATGAATTTATCCAGCACCAGGTTTCTTCATATGACATTGACTTTATTTGCTTCTTTCCTTCATTAAGTACAGTATCATCCAAAAAATGGGGTACACAGCCCATGACGGTCTCGAACATGTAGTTCTTATTCATAGACATACAGATATTAAAACCATGAAGCATTAATATGGCTTAGGACAAGCTATTCACCATGTGGTACAACTTCCAATTAATGACATTACCCATAATAAATTGAAAAAAACCTCCTTCTAAAAGCTGTAAAATCTATCCTCATAACATGGAAACTTTTGATGTTTTTATAATGGGGCTCTGATCCACTTCTATACAGTACACATGAAATATTACTGATCAATTATTATTTATCCGGAAGTGAATGGCCACAATGGAGGTGGAGCTAACAGAAGGAGCGTCAGTGCTTGGGCACAGCGAGCGGAGAAGGAGGGACAATGGGTGTTACTGACCCGATGTGGTTGGCGGAAATAACTCTAAGTCCACGTGGTCATAAAGTTGATTATAATCGAAGCGAGGGTCTGGGATTAAGACCCCCAGGGGGGTGCAGGGGAGGGCAATGCCCCTTGCACAACAAGCTTAGAATGGGCTGCATAATGTAGCAATTAATAGGGTATGCAGAACATTAGAATATTAAGTTATGCACTTCCTTCCCCCCGCCTGGGGGTCTTACCCTCAGACCCTACTTCTATTATAAAGACCTCCAGGTTGGAGGTAGGGGTGCATAGCTTAATATTCTAATGTTTTGCATACCATTAATTGTTACATTATGCAGCCCATTCTAAGATTGTTGAGCAAGGGGGCTTGCCTCCCCTGCACTCCCCCCGGGGGTCTTAATCCCAGACCCTCGCTTCTATTATAATTAACTCTATGACCATGTGGACTTCAGAATTATTTCCACCAACCTCATCGGGTCAGTCACGCCCATTATTCCTCTTGCTCCGCTCACTGTGCCCAGGCGATGATCCCCCTCTGTTAGCTCCGCCTCAGTTACGGCCATTCACTTCCGGACGTCGATTCTGCAATTATGCCAATTCCGGCTACGGATTTCCACCCCAAATGCATGGAAAATCTATATGCCAAAAACACAAATGAAAATGCTGCAAATACTCATCAAAACTGTGCCAAAAACACATTGTGTTGTAGCTGTTGTGTTTTTTTTTTTGCAGATTTGGTGCAGACGTTTCGGCAACCAAATACACGACACGTGCACATAGCCTCAGCCTCAGTGATTCTAAAACCTATATATCCTTCTATTATTACAACATAACTGGAATAAAAAATGGTTTTATTAAATCAAAGAATAGTTCACGTCCTGCAGATTTGTGGCTGTAAATCAATATTTCACATTCATTGACGCTTGCCAAAAATGTGACGCCTACATTACACTGTGAACGCCGGAGTCACCGAATGCTCACCTTGAATAAACTGATAATAATAGTAATAATATATTAATAGTAAATATCTGGTTTAAAGATCTTTTTAGATGCATTAGTGCGTATACATATATAGCGGAGATGAATGTCACTTGTAGGTACCGCGTAACAGAAAACCTATATACAAGTGATCATAACAAGTTGTGCAACACGACTGTTCATCCAACAGACTGAGCACAGATACATCAGGATATTCTGTGTTCTTACAATAGGGTAAAACGTGTTCACGATGGGTCTTACCTCTGCCGTGAAACGTCCGAAAGAATGAACTGTAGCCGTCAATGTAATAAAGAGCAATCCAAAAGTCAATCCGATCTATACATTCCAGCTGTCACATCGGTGACTGTAATACATGTTAGGGGGAGACTGGCGTTCTGTTGAAGGTTTTCTAACCATATTCTTGCTTTCTTTTATATGGGCGTGAGTCATAGTGGAGGGCTGGATTTCGGATGAGGACCTGGATTGTGTGTGGGGGGTGGGTGTTTTAAAGCTACGTTCAGGATCTATTATGGGAAGGAGGAGAGTGGAGAAAAATGAGTTCCATCTGACCTTCACTGATTAACTGCAGCCAAGTTCTGTAATGCAACACCATAATATCCATATTGATTTACTTGCCTGTATGGTGGCAGATTTGTATCGTCGCTTTATACCTGTTATGCTACAGGAGCGTCTCAATGAATTAGAATATCATCAAAAAGTTACTTTATTTCAGTAATTCAATACATAAGGTGAAATGCATACATTATATAGTCATTACACACAGAGTCCATTTCATGTGTTTATTTCTGTAAATGTTGATGATTGTCTTGCAGCCAATGAAAACCCAAAGGTCATTATATCAGAAAATTAAATTAGGGAGGATGAAGGGTCTGAGAGATAAAGTCTGACCTAAATAGGTATCAGAGGCTTCACCGTGTGTGGTTGTGAGAGTCACAACCACTATAAAAGCAGATGACAGGTGCTGCAGTCCTTAGTGTGGTGCATATAAAATAGGGAGGATGAAGGGTTAAAAACCGTGCTGATATCAAAGGATGAATATAATATTGATTTATTAGTCAATGCCTTTCAGGGCTCCCTATCTCCTTCCTCTGGACAAATCAATATCATATTACCATGTTTCAGGGAGTCCTGAAACACATTGACTAATAAATCAATAATATTTTCCCCCTTTGACGTCTTGTGGAATACAGCAGCGCAGTTTTTAACCCTTCATCCTCCCTACTTTAATTTTTTGAGATAATGACCTTTGGGTTGTCATTGCCTGTAAGCTATAATCATCAACATTAACTGAAATAAGCACTTGAAATAGATCACTGTGTGTAATGACTCTATATAATGTATGCGTTTCTCTTTATGTATTGAATTACTGAAAAAATTAACTTTTTGAAGGTATTCAGATTCATTGAGATGCTTCTGTATGTGCCCATGTTGCACTAAATCTGCATCTATTGGCGCCAAAAGAAGCATGAGCTTTATTCATGTACTTGACATGTTTTTGGTGCCAATGTGTTTTCCATGCATCGGTAATGGAAATCCGCAAGCAAAACTGCACCATAAATTGACATTATTTATTCCTGCACTAAATCTTTAAGGAAAAAATAAGCAACATGTGCACACCACCACCTCAGGATTGTCATTGACTTTGCTGGTGTGGAGCGCTAAGGGCTGGGATACTCAGACCGCTGAGCAGGGTGGAGACCTGATGGCTGACAGTGGTGGCCTTATTCAGCAGCTGTGGCCCCTGCTTCACATGAAAAGGGGGTGCACTGTATACTGGGTGCAAAGTTTATAACAAAAATAAAAGAAAAATAGAAGAAAGTTTGTGTTGCCAGTTATGATATTCAGCTGGAATATGACTGACACTGCAGAGGGTCCATGGGAGTTGGATAGTGATGAGCAGTGCAGATGGTTAACCCTTCCCAACTAGGGCTGGCTCCCAGGGAAGTTATAGCCTTTATAGTGAGGCAGAGAGTAAGACAGCAAGAGACAGTGCAATCAGGTTTACTGTTTACAGCAGTCTATAAGCAGTTCCATAGGGTACAGTACACCTCTCACCAGGCTTCCAATCTGACCTGCATAATGGGGCTTTGACCCCTCTGCTGGGTTGTAGTGTTGCTTCCTGCTGCTAAATGACCTCCTGGAACAAAGGTTTCTTGGCGCTTTAAATGTCCAATACTACCTAGTACTTGCTTTGCGCATTTTCCCTCCAGTGAGCTGGCAACTCGGATCTTGTGAGACACGTGCTTGAAGCAGCTCACTGATCCTTTTATGCTGCTGAGCTCCTGGGAACTTGACGTTGCTGGTTGCTAAACCCCATGCAGTACTTCAGTTTACCCCCAGACCTTGAAAGTGTGGGTGGCCTAGGAGCTGAGACCCCGCTATTGTGCAGCTTGTCTCTTCAGAGCGGCCACGGAGGACGTCTTTCTTCTTGCTCCACTGCAAATTAACTGACTCCCTAAGCACCTCCTCCCCCAGTTAGGGACTGTACACAAGCCCCAAAACTCAGGCAAAATGCACAGCTCCAGTAAGGAATCGGATACAGTGTGTGGATGAAGCGTTCCCAGCACAAAAGTCAAGCTCTCATCAAAGCTGGCAATACACAATGCAATATTACATTTGTCACTATCTTGTGGCAGAACAGACATAGGGAGGGGTACTTCACACACTGCAACATTGCTAGCGATGTCACTGAAACATCACAGGTTTTGTGACGTAACAGCGACCTCACCAGCTGTGTTGCAGTGGGTGACATGTATCAGTGACCAGGCCCCTGCTGTGAGGTCGCTGATCGCTGCACGTCGTTCAGGACCTTTTTTTGGTCCTTGGTCTCCCGCTGGTCAGCACGCATTGCTGCGTGTGACAGTGAGGGACCAGCGATCGGCGACCTCCCAGGCTAGTAACCAAGGTAAACTCCGGGTAACTAAGCAGCGCACGCTGCTTAGTTACCCAGTGTTTACCTTGGTTTACAGCGTCCTCCTGCTTACAGGCTGCGCTAAACGGGAGGACGCTGGTAACCAGGGTAAACACCGGGTATCTAGGCAGCGCGCGCTGCCTAGTTACTAGGTGTTTACCCTGGTTGCCAGCAATGTCTCTGCTGGCTGGCTGGTCGCTGGTGAGTCTGCCTATTTGACAGCACACCAGCAACTCCATAGACACTTTCCAGTGATCCCGGCCAGGTCTGATCGCTGGTGGGATCGCTGGAAAGTCTGTGTGTGAAGTACCCTATAGGGTGCCACACTGGCTTAAGGATTTGCACGCAGATTTGTGATAAGTCTGCATCCAAAGACACATAGAAACACACACAAAAAATGCAACATTTGCACACAGCCTTAGGGTGGATTCACATATGGAATATTTCTCCACTGCAGCCAACCCCACCATGAAACTTAAAGGGAAACTTTCCTAAAATTGATAGCGGTTTCATGATTTTGCAAAGAGAAATATTTGCAGATAACCCACAAGAACAGTTTTTTTAAATTTGTATGTAAAAAGACAACCTCTATGCACATGTCCTAATTAAGCGCCCCCTGTCTGTGAGTCAGAGCCAAGGGACGCCCCTTCCCTCCCGGTTCCGGACAATCCGTATCATAATCTGCCATTCATTTGAATGAGCAGAATGTAATACTTTAGCGGCCAGACTGTTGATTATATCCAGAAGTCCATATGTTGTAATGGGAAGCGAGGACATTACATTGATGAATCCACTTCTTAGTTCAGAGCTATTGTAGATAGTTGAACTTGGTCAATCATTAATAAGCTTAACCCTTCCCATCCTTCCCCCCCCCCTAGTCTGCTACTATCACTGCAGCAAAGAGATTGTGTTTCACAAAAATTAATTTCAACACTTTTCCTCTATAATCTCCCTTTCGGTGAATGCTAAAAATGTGTCACTTTGAGAGCTGCACGTGAGCTGCGGCGGGGACGCTTTAAATTCTTTCCTAGCAGATTAATTTATCGGACGCTTACATAATAGTAGAGCTTTTGCAATAGGTGAAGGCTCGGTACATTGACTGCATTCCTTTGTACTTATCCTGTTTGCTTTAACACTCTATATTTATAAAGTAAATGCTTAACTGTAGCCAGTGGAAGTCTGGGGGTTAGAGTTGGTTTTGTGTTACTTTATTCTTTTATTTACTTTACTTCTTTTCCTAGGAAAAATCAGACCTCTTTTTTTTCTGTATTAAATTGGATCTCCGTTTGTGTCATAGCAGTGTATGGCTCCATCTGGGATTCATGTGAATTCCATATTTAAAGTGTAAATGTCATTTCAATGAAAAAAAAAACACAATACTGCACTGGTTGTTAATGATGGGTCACATAGCAGCTAAGATTATGCTTTTTTGTACCATCTGACTTATTTTCTCACATTTTTTCTGTGCTCTTTTAAAAACTACATTTTATGGCTATGTTTGCAAGGTCAGCAGCTGATGCTAAACAGTGTGATATGACAGCAGAGCAGGGGTTAACAGAGATTGTGACTGAGGTGTGTGGAGCCAGATGACAGATCAGAAGCTTGTGCCAAGGAAAGAGGAGTTTGCAGTGATCCTGACATTGCTTAGCAACTGTGTTGTAGCCTGAATTAATCTGATACATTGTCACCTCATCAGCTGCCGTCAGTAGTGAGGATGTTCTGTAGGCCTTGCCTCCTTTACTCTTATTATTATTATTAGTATTATTAATAATTTATATAGCGCCATTATATTCCATGGCGCTTTACATGTTAAAAAGGGCAGACTAGGACAAGTAACATAGTAACAATAAATGTTGACAATTCAGTTGTACAGAAACAAGAGGGGAGAAATCCTGTCCACAAAGGCTCACAGTCTACGAGGGGCGGGTGGGGATACAGTAGGAGGGGGAAATTCCAGTCATGAGGCGGTGTGGTGGACCAGGTCTTATTGCAGGTGGTAGGCTTGGCGGAACAGGTGGGTCTTCAGGCTTCTTTTGAAGATTCCCAGGGTAGGAGAATGTCTGTGTTGGGGCAGTGAGTTCCAGAGTCTGGGTGAAGCACGGGAGAAATCCTGTATGCGGTTGTGTGAAGAGGAGATGAGGGGGGAGTAGAGGAGAAGCTCTTGGGAGGATCGCAGGTTGCGTGAGGGTAGGTAGCGGGAGACCATGTCAGAGATGTATGGAGGGGACAGGTTGTGAATGGCTTTGTATGTCATGGTTAATGTTTTAAACTGGGATCTCTGGGAAGCAGGGAGCCAATGAAGGGCTTGGCAGAGGGGGGAGACAGGGGAGTAGCGGGGAGACAGATGGATTAGGCGGGCAGCGGAGTTCAAGATAGATTGGAGAGGTGCAAGGGAGCTATTAGGGAGGCCGGTGAGCAGGAGGTTGCAGTAATCAAGGCGGGAGATGATGAGAGCGTGAATAAGGGTTTTAGCAGTGTCGTGGTCAAGGAAAGTGCGAATCCTATAGATGTTTTTGAGCTGGAGTCGGCAGGAGGTGGCGAGGGCCTGGATGTGGGGCTTGAAGGAGAGGGAAGAGTCAAGGATAACCCTGAGGCACTTGGCATGGGGGACTGGAGAGAGAGAGCAGTCGTTGACGACGATGGGTAGGTCAGGTAGTGAGGGGGAGCGTCTTTGTGGGAAGACTATGAACTCGGTTTTGTCCATGTTCAGCTTAAGGAAGCGAGCAGAGAAGAAGGATGAGATGGCGGACAGGCAGTGTGGAATTTTGGATAGAAGGGAGGCGATGTCAGGACCAGACAGGTAGATTTGGGTGTCGTCTGCGTAGAGGTGATATTGGAGGCCATGGGACTCAATGAGTTGCCCTAGACCGAGAGTGTAGATTGAGAACAGTAATGGTCCAAGAACCGAGCCCTGGGGGACCCCGACAGATAGGGGGTAGGGCGAGGAGGATGAGTGGGAGTGGGTGACGCTGAAGGTGCGGTCCGTTAAGTATGAGGAGATCCAAGAGAGGGCAAGGTCTGTGATGCCAAGAGATTCCAGGATCTGTAGTAGAAGGGAGTGGTCAACAGTGTCGAAGGCGGCTGACAGGTCGAGGAGGAGGAGAACAGAGTAGTGGCGCTTGCTTTTGGCAGTCAGTAGGTCATTTGTGACTTTGGTCAGGGCTGTTTCAGTGGAGTGGAGGGGTCGGAAGCCAGATTGCAGGCGGTCAAAGAGGGAGCAGGAGGAGAGGTGAGAGGACAGCTCAGAGTGGACATGCTGTTCAATTAGTTTAGAGTCAAAAGGGAGGAGAGATATAGGGCGGTAGTTGGAGACAGTTGTGGGATCGAGGGAGGGTTTTTTGAGGATGGGTGTGATCAAGGCGTGTTTGAAGGCTGAGGGGAAGGTGCCAGTGGTAAGTGATGGGTTGAAAAGATGAGTTAGGGGTGGGATGATAACGGAGGTGAGGTTGGGAATGAGGTGGGATGGGAGTGGGTCGTGGGCACTGGTGGTGAGGTGCGATTTTGACAGGAGGGAGGAGAGCTGGTCTACAGTTATAGGGGGGAAGCAGTTGATGGAAGTAGAGGGCAGTATAGGTGAGAGGGGAGGCTGTGGGGACAGTGGATCAAAGCTGTCTCTGATTCTGTCAATCTTTTCTTTGAAGAAGGAGGCAAAGTCTTCTGCAGAGATAAGGGGAGAGGGAGGGGGAGCAGGTGGGCGGAGTAAGGAATTGAAGGTTTTGAAAAGTTGCTTGGGATTGTGGGACAGGGAGGTTATTAGGGATAAGAAGAAGGTTTGTTTGGCGGTGGCAAGTGCAGTCTTGAAGGCGATGAGGGACTGTTTGAACAGTGCAAAATGCTCAGTGGAAGGTGATTTTTTCCATCTCCTCTTGGTGACCCTGGATGTCCGTCTCAGGTCTTTAGTGAGGGTGGTGTGCCAGGGTTGCCTGTTAGTGCGGGGAGCGTGGTATGTGAGGGGGGCGGCTAGGTCGAGTGCCTTGGTTAATGTGGTGTTGTAGAGCAGTGGTGGCAGTGTCTGTGTCACGTATAGATGTTATGTTGGCGAGAGGGAGAAGGGATTCTGAGAGTGAGTGTAGATCAATGTGTTTTAGGTTTCTGCGGGGATGATCAAGTTTGCGGAGAGGAGTTGATGTAGTAGGGGAGGAGAGGGCGGAGAAGGTCAGCAGATTGTGGTCAGACAGGGTGAGGGTTGAGTTTGTGAGATTAGTAAGGGAGCAAAGACGGGTAAAGATGAGATCCAGCGTGGGGCCATCTTTGTGGGTGGCAGAGGAGGACTATTGGGAGAGCCCAAAGGAGGAGGTCAGGGAAAGAAGTTGAGAGGCGGTTTTGTGGGCAGTGTAAATGGGGATATTGAAATTGCCCATAATGATGGTGGGGATATCAGTAGAGAGGAAATGAAGTAGCCAGGTGGTAAAGTGGTCGAGGAAGGTGGGGATGGATCCAGGGGGGCAGTAGATGACAGCTAGCTGGAGCTTATAGGGGGAGAAGATGTGGACAGAGTGGGCTTCGATAGATGGGAGAGTAACAGAGGGGGGTAATGGAATAGGGGCGAAGGAGCAGGTGTCGGATAGGAGTATGCCGACACCTCCGCCATGTTTGTCAGAGGGGCGGGGTGTGTGGGAAAGATTGAATCCGCCGTAGGATAGTGCAGCAGGGGAGGCCGTGTCGGAGGGGGTGAGCCAGGTCTCTGTGATGCCAAGGAATGAGAGTTTATTAGAAATAAAGAGTTCATGGATGTCTGTGAGCTTATTACAGACTCTTATGTGGTTACATGCTCCGTATTCGGTTGAAAAGCTTGAAAATGGATCTGACTGATAATGAACATATGTCTACTTCACACACAGTCTAGTGGGGACACCTTGTGGAAGATTTATGAATGGTTTTCAACCAGAATTCACTTATAAAGTATACTTGAAAGTTTATTATAATCACTTGCTCTACATTATTATTAGATAAACATTTAAACAGCAGTTACGCTTTAAGAGGATCCAAGCAGACACATGAATGCACTGCAGAAAAGCAGTGTGGACAGGTCCTAACAATCCATGAACTATAGACATGACACTTTATTTTTAAGGTCTAGTGTGCATTAATACAGGACAAGAATGCACCTGAAAAGTTTTCTGCTGTGCACCATATCATATTAATAGGGAAAATAAAACAAATATTGTTGCACTCACAGAAGCATGAGTGTGGGGAATGGACCTACTGGATAAAAGATGGGCTGTTGCAGCTGACCCCTTAAAACTGGAAAAGGCTGGAGAGTGACTTGAGTATTGGAGTACACCAGCCTGATTGGCCAAAATAGTGCATCAATACAGTTTTCTAGCAGAGCTTGCTGGCTGTGAAATGGATTATACAGCTTCTGATGCCAATAGGTACCATTAGTAGTGGAGTCAGTTCAGAGCAGGCTCACCGATAAGGAGGAGCAGGATGACTGGCATGGCAGGCTCAAAGGAAACAGATGCTGACAAGTAAATTTGGCATAGCAGGCTCATCGAAGGCAGGTGCAGGCAGGCTGGCGCAGCAGGCTCAAAGGCTGAAGGCACTGCAGTGAGACAAAGCTTTAGTGAAGACACAAGGACAAGGAACAAGGTATGAAGCAAGGAGACTTGAGTACTGGCAACGCCATTGAGCGTAGAGAGACAGAAGGAGTCCTAGGAGCGTAAGTAGTAAGCAATCCACCTTTGTGCCCAAATTAGCTGGAAAGCTGAAGGACGGGGCAGAAACCAGGGTGCCGGCTCTGAGGTGGCCAAGACGCTCCACTCTCTAACCACAATACCGGTCGGTGGCGGGGTCTTTATGTCCCGTGACCAAACCCCGGCACAGCAATGAGAATGCCGCCATACTAGGGCCAGGGGACCAGGCAGGTCGCCCAACAAAGGCCCGTGGCTGCCGGATCACAGCTTTGCGTGCGGAAGTGTAAGGAAGAGAAGCCCATGGAAAGGAACACATAAGGGGGTGACCTGGACGAGTCATCCTGGCTGCTAAAAGACTACCGGAGCCGCCACTGCACTGTTTTATAACTTCAACACCTGCCGAGAAAGCCAAGTAAACCAGGTTGAAGCTCAGTACTGTGTGAGACTGTTATTTCTGCACCTGAGGAGAGGTAGACTGAATTGCCAAGCCAGCAGCAGAAGCCTGCCTGAGAGCATCCCTGATCCGTGCCAGCAGCCAGCTCAGCCCCGCTGGCTTCCCATTTCCCAAATCACCTCCACACACTATACGGTTTCCTGGGGACCCATTCTTCCCGTGGAGAGCTAAACCATCACAGCTGCTACTCCCATCACCCCCAGAGGTCCCGACTGCAGCAGCGGCTATACCAGCTGCATTCCATGGGTGGCGTCACGACAAAAACTCTTATTTTATTTTTATATTTTTCTTTCAACCCTTTCTCAATTTTCCCTTTTTAACTGATTGCCCGATGAGGGGATCACGGACCAGGTCACACCACCGTGACATCCCGCAGCCCAGACGACGAGAAGGCCTGGTTCCGAGTACCCCATGGTTCCCCGCCGGGGGAGTCACCTGCATACTGAACACAGGCTGCGCGAGGAGAAGGAGGCAGTGCAGGACGATTGGTTAAGCGAGCATCCAGTGTGGAAGACACAGGATGGGCAGACCTAGGAGATCCACGTGCTGGGCACCAGTCTCCCTGCCCAGTGGAGACCGCCTCCATGGCTAAGGCAGAGCACGGAGACTGTATGGAGCTGCGTGCTGGGCACTGGTCTCCCTACCCAGAGGAGACCAAACTTACAGCCAGGGACATGACAAATATATGGTGGGAGCTGACTGTTCAGCAGTATGAAAGGGATCAGTTGACAGATGAAGACTCTGCCTCTGGCCAAAGCTCAGTCCAAATCAATGTGTAGAGTTTTCTTGAAATTTCTTGAATATATTAGAAACATTTGTCATTCAATCTACTTGAATTATCTAAAATCGTCACCACCATTTTGAATATTGCAGAAGATTGCATCAGTCAGACAAGGCTCACATGACTTCAAGCACAGCCAGGTGAGCTCCTACACAATGCCTTGCAGCTATCCTATCACGTTGTATACTATAAGCCAATTAGAAAGGTCTATCAGAGTCTGCATAAAAGTAGAAGCAAGGAATTCAGCAGCCATTTTATGGTGCATCAGGAAAGTAAGTGGATGTCACAGCACACAGCTTAGTAATATCACAGCTATAGGGAGACAAAGCCATAAAACAGTGAATAATATGTACATATAGTATTAGACAGCACAGCAGTGAAGACACTGAATAACACAGACAGAAATGAATAATACAGAGATAGAAGAGCTGTTAGTGGCAGCTGCTGCTGGTTGATTGATCAGTGCTGCTTACCGTTGCATTTCAATTACACATTTTTTTTCAATTAATCTTTCTAAAAGAAAAAAAAATGTACTTCTGTGACTGCTTAATAAAGTGTCAGGCATGTGCCCAGTATTTCTTTTTGGGATTGCGGAGTTATGTTAAAAACTCAAAAGAGAAGTAAAAAATATATACCTTTAATTGTATGACTATCTGCCTCATAAAGTGAATCTATAACAAAATGACAACACACAACCTGTCAAATTTGACATTTATGTATGCCAAATCAATACTGCACCCTGTTTCTTCTGTTGTTTTAGGAACATGTATCAAGCATTTTTTTGGTTGATCCCTTTTTGGGTAGGGAGAAATTGGGGTCAGAACTGTCACATCCCCAGAGTCTGCTCCTATGACTTCTGCTTCTGCCAGCAGGCGCTGCTGTGTTCACTCTAAAGGTGGGACTGGTGATGTAGTAGTCTAACTTATGGATGTGTTGTATGGCTGCCCAGCCGCGGTCATTAACTCTGACTTCAGCCAATTAGGAAATACTGCAGTCTATTTGAATCCTGTTGCTGCTAGTTGCCAGTTATATTCCCTGGTTCACTTGTTATTATCCTAGTATTATTGATTTTCCTGATTGACCTCTGACTGATGTTGTACTATTCTCCAGCCTGATGATTTTGTACTTTTCTGACCTCTTGACCTGACTTTTCTATTCCTGGAGTGCAACCCATCTATAGGCAGCAACCCCCTGGACCTTGTAGTAAATCCAGATCCCTGTATAGGGTGTCGGGCTTTCTCTGGGTTCTGCCTGATGGTGCAGTTTGCATTTATCCTGTCTGGGATTCCCTTTTTCACCTGTAACTCTGACGGACGTTACAAGAATACAAAATTTAATTCTAGAATAGTAAAAAAATTATATAAAAGAAAAAGTGGCAACGGCAAGAATGTTGGTAATGTAAATGAAACCCCCATACCACGGCATACGGCAATAAGAATGTGCAAACCAGAAGTTACAGCAGAAGCAATAACAACGATATAACCAGCCATCCGGGTAGAAGTAGCTCCAAACTGTCCTCGTTTGCTTCCAGAAAGAGTATTATTGAGGAGAAAGCAGAGGGTGTTATAAGCTATAGTGGATATATATGGTTCATTCTTGTTAAAATGCCAATTTTTTTGTCGTGTAAAATAAATCCTATCGAGAAGAATAATTTTAGAACTTTTTCCACCTTGTAATGTCACCCAGGGGCGGACCTACTGTGGTGCAGCTGGTGCAGCTGCACCAGGGCCCCGACCGGGTAGGGGGCCCCCCATGACCCTGTGTCAGAGGAGAGGAGGTTAACTCCCCGCTCCTCACCTACAGCTGCACCAGGGTCCGCCAGGCTGAAGGTCCCCCACTGATGTCACCTATAATCTGCATAGATCCATTGAGTGTATTCAGAATTTGCTGATCTCATTTAAACTCATGATAAATAATCATAATTGATTTTCCATATAAAGTGTAATTTCGCGAGTTTGATTTTCCTGACATTTTGTTGCTTGCATTTTACAACAAAAGCCGTGGTCCATAAACGACTTAACTTTCAGTCTTTTCTAGCTTTTATCAACCAGTGAGTGGGTAAAAAAAATCATAAATTCCCAAGACATTATGCCTATATTATTGTTTAGAAAGGTCAAAGTGGTGACAGATTCCCTTCAAATGACCTCTTGACCTACAAACAAGTTAGACTACAGGAAACAGTCTGATTATTTAGAAGACAGAGAAGGTTTAGGCCTAGTTCACACAGTGCGTTTTTGCTATGTTTTTGACCGACCTTGGTTTTATGTAAATCTATGCTAATCCTTTCCTGTGTTTTTGGGTAACATCAAAACCTATATGATTCAGGGAAAAGCTGTCCACTTACATTGGTTTTGTTCTCTGTAGAAAGTGGAAACACCACAGGTTTTGCTGTGTTTTTGAAAGAATGAGCATGTCAATTCTTTTCTACATTTTTGCTACAGTTTTTATTGGAAATCTGCAGCAAAAAGACAGGAACCAAATCCACAACAAAAATGTGGTTAAAAACACAACAAATCCACAGCAAAAAGTGCAGAAAATCTCCTGCCAAGAAAAAAATCAACCCCTAGGATTTGCTGAGGATTTGCTGCTTTTTGACAAAACCAAAAACCAACGTGTCTGGACTTAGCCCTATGCTGTATACCACATTTCACACAGTGTGAATATGTAAGGCTGGCTTCACACCACGGCACCATCAGGTCCGGGGCTGTCCGGTGTGAACCTGACAGCCCCGGACCCGATTTTGCGCTAATGTAGCCCTATGGGGCTTTGTCCAGGAGGATCCAGGGGAATTAGAATTTTCCTCTCGGACACAAAAACGTTGCTTGCAACGTTTTTGTGTCCGGGGCAAAAAATCTGCCCAAATAGGATCCTCCCGGATCCGGGGCAGTCCAGCGCCATAGACTCTCATGTTGGGGAACGCCGGATTGCCCCTGATCCGGGAGCCGGATGCCGGCTGCTTCAGTTCAGTGTGAGCTACGCTGAACTTCAGCACCAGGGAGCTGTTCCCTGTGAAGAGTTTCAGCACCATTTCAGCAGGGGACAGCTCCCTCAGCTGCGCTCTGCAGAATCTGGCTACAAACAGGACAGGAGGGCATATTAACCCTCCGATTCTATTTGTCCGGAGCTGTCAGGCTGTGTCCGGTGCCTCCTGCAAAGCACCAGACACAGCCTGACAGGGCAAAAAACGTGGTGTGAAGCCGGTCTAAGACGGCAGGACAGGCCCTATAGTGGTCATTTGGGGATTTTTCTGGATGTTGATGTCTCATGATTTTCTGAGGGCAGTGTAATGAATGTGAAAGACAGTCAATGGTCCGGGAGGTGGGAATAGAAATTTCTTTTCCACCCTAGACACATTGAGAATAAGTGTTAAAAATCATGGACAACCACTTTAAGTACAAATTATATTAGAACAGCACCACAGTAGCTGAATAGCGAATTTATTGGTGAACCCTAATCTAACAGTTGCCACCAATTTGTTGTAGATGATCCAGTAGGCCAACCTCAAGCTACCGCGTATACTCTCCATGGACTTGGCACCACAATACAGTGTAAACCCAGAACACCCCATCGTCATCCCGTGTAAATAGTTTTTGAGGACAAATTAAACTTAAATACAGGTCTAACAATTTGATTTGATGTACCGGGTAAACACTATACCACTCGTCTACACAAAGGCACCTTGTCTCTACAGAAAGGCGGCAGACCCCATTATCATGTTAACAGCGGTGAGACAACAGAAACATCTCTCATTTTAGAACGTTGCTCTTGGCGATCTCTAGGGCTGTGGTTACACTGAATCTCTTTGTATTATTTAACAATTTCGCATTATTCATTGTAACCTTCAGCATCCATATGATGAGACCTTGTCCTAAAAGCTCAATGAGTAAAGGAGCTGACATTGTAACGGCTTACACAAATAGTGTGTTCTGTGAACAGAAGCAGCAAGAGTGTGTTTGTAGGCAGCCAAAAAAAGAAGCTGACGAATTAAAGTAAGACGATCACCAGGATTTTCCCTATAAGCTTCAGCCACCACCAGCAAGCCATTATATACAGGATTCTAGAATACACTATATAGATCCCCAGGCTGATCTGTATAACATAAAAATACCTTTCATTATACTCCCCTACATAGCCATCCAGTCCGATGGTGTTAATCCGGCACCTCCTTTCTTGTTTTGACTCACTGTTGCCAGGGTCGCAGGTCTCAGGCGATGCTTCACTTGTCACGGTTCCGCGCCTGAGGCTGTGGGGCCCGGTGGTCAAATAAAAAGGGGAAAGGGATTGGGATAAAGTCTTGATTGTCATGACGCCACCTGTGGCTGTCCGGTGATGGCATCAGCGCTGCTTGGGCCTCCGGGGGATGTGCGGCAGCTAGATGGGATACTCCCCACAGGATGAGCAGGAGTCCCCAGGACCAGGAGCTGTACTGGATGGAATACGGCAGCTTGGTCGTTTTAAGTATTAATCCAGGAAGAATGCACAGACACTTAGTCTTTTCTGTACCTTTTAGTGGTGTCAAAAGGTACACTCAACCGGGCGATGAAGTAGACACTCCTGGAGGTTCCACAGCAAGCAGTGGTATAGGCTTCCTGATATACACAGTTCTAACTGGATCTGGTGGACATGGAATCCTACCAAACCGGGGTTGCACTTTCTTGTGTGACTTGTTACACCTGAGTTTGCCGCACTGAGGGCACTATAAAGGATTATTGTTGCGTGCTAGGCTCCAGGCTCTCATTTGGTGGTGCTTCAGGTGTCCAGGGAGCTAAACTCCCTTGTTGGGGTGCTGGTTTCTCTGCAGCCTGTGCTATGGCTCCTGCAGCTCGGACCCAGTGACCGGATTGTTAGGGCAAGTTGAAGTAACTCCTCTGTCCCTGTAAGGTATTTGCCTCCTGCTCCTATGACCCCTGTTGCGAGGGTCTCCCACTTCCCGGGTGTGCTGGTATGGGTCTAGTGTGGCGCCAGTACCGGGTCAGCTCTCCTAGCTGTTCACAGTTCTAAAGTGACTGCACACTCCACTGTTTCTCCCTCCAGGACCCGTATTTATAGGGGAAACTGGCTTAAGGCAACCAGTGGCGCTCCCCCTAGAGGCCTGGGGTGAAAAGGGTGTTGAAAGTTGTGTTAGTAAGTGGGGCTGCTTGCTGTGTACTCCTCCATTTGTATCCTAAGAGTTCTGTGGTGCCCCAACCAGGGTGCTACACTTGCGATCACCATTGTCCTTTTCTGCATGGTGTGGATGATGCATCCTACATCATCCACACAGTGTTCTCCAGTTTTTGTGTTCTACAGATTAGTTTGGGGACTTGTATATAGTGTTCCAGAATGTAGTATAGAAAGACTTACTGGTGGTGGCCACAGTATAAAGTGGAAGAAACCTGGTGACCCTTTCCCCCGTACCCAGATATGAAGATTCCTAGCTTTATAGATCTTCATAGTTAATAATAGCTGTCATCACCTACCAAACCTGACAATGTACTTTACATTTTTACAGTTAAATATTAGTTTCCATCTAGGCAGATATTGTACTTGTTATAAAATGTAAAAAGAAATAGAATACAAATCTAAGTGAAACATTTTAGATGGATTGTCAGCGTGTGACTGGACGGGGATGTGAACAACACTTGTTATGCAAAGTACATAGAAGAAAGCTACACCCCAATGAAAACTGTTAAATAGCAAATACACATGGGTCTACATTGCCATTTAGTGTCCCAATGAATGAATTTTCTATTTGTGTGGTGACTATCCATGTTATACTTTGAAGATGCCTTGTAGACTTACTTGCTTTATTAATTTTCATACTTCCTTGTGGAGTCCACTATAACTTTGACATTGAAGTCTGCAAAAAATTGTGAGACATTAAAACGCTTCAATAATTTCTGAAACCGCATCAGAGCTGGAAACCGTCTAGAAAAACCATATTTTTGAATTCTTACAGCAGAGGTCCCCAGCCTGTAGCTCAGGAATCACACGTGGCACGGGTGCCCATGATGCGTGTCTCACGACTGTCATCCGGTTGGGTGCGTAAGCACCAGGTCTTGAACCAGCTATTGTTACGTATTGACTGCCTTGTAGTATGGCAGTGCTGCTGCTGTGGTTTTACTGAAGCCTTTTCTTCCCCTGCTCTGTGTGGAGAAAGGAACCTAATCAGTGGGAGCTGAGAGTGCAGGTGTGTTTGATGAATATGACGCATACTTAGGTGAGCTGAGGGGCGTGCCTGAGCTGGTTGCTCCCCACCCCTTGGCCATAAGAGGGGCAGGTCACATCACCTGATGTCATTGATTCAGTTCATTTCTGGACTGTGACCAGTTGTGAGCAGACGCTGATCTGAAGCTGCTGTTTTTCTCCTTTGGAAGCTGCTGGGTTTCGTGGTCCATGGGTGGAGGTAGGGCTTATGCCTAGGACTTCTCAGGAGTTTTAGGATCATAGGCTGGCGGCTCAGACTTCCTCACCTTCAGAGGTACTTCCGAGATCAGGGCGAGTCAGGGACCCCAGTATCAGGGCCAGAGCAGGCTCCCCTGACTCCCTACGCCAAGCTCCATCCTACTTCTGGGTATCCCGGCTCCCCAGCATGACAGCTTTAAAGAGCAGGTCTCCAGATGGTGAATTATGTGAACTGTCCACAAGAGCAGACCTAGATGCCATATACTGGGCTTGGGGGTTCAGAGGTAATTTTAGCATGGTAAACTGGAGAAAGGATGATACTACCGGTCAGAGGAGGTGCTTGATTCCAGAACACTGAATGGGAGAGTTGTGGGAACCCCTGGATCTCGCTATACTGCCTTTGTGTGATTTCTGTGGAAATGTATAGGCTGTCATTGCATCAGTAATGTAGGTAATGCTGAAAAGAATGAACATATGCATTTCATGGAAAAATGGCTTTTCTGTTCATATGTTCAAGCTTTTTAACATCCTTTAATCAATGTCAATAATAAAAGCCGCCAAGCGATTAAAAGAAGTGACATGTCCACTCTTCTGTCATTGTCCGTTCAGAGGAAGCTCTCTACTGAACAATGAAAGTCAATAAGATGGTCAGAGCATGTCCATAAGACATCTGGACATGATTTGCAGCATTTTGCTAACACTCTAAAAACCAGTGACTGAAAAATAGTCTGAAGAATGCTTAAGAAACCAACACCAAGGATGTGTGAGGAAAACACGTTCCTTGAAGCATATTTGGCTTTATAACCTGGCAGGTTCACTGGTGTGTTTGTTCAGTTTGTGCTAAGTTAGTTTTTGCCTAACTTGCAGAACACTAATTATTTTAGATGCCAAATAATAAGTCGTCACGGTCTGTACTATGTGTGGTGTGACTGCCTGTGTATTCTGAGCCCATTGTTCCCATCTCTATTAATAGTAATTACCCACAGTGGTCTAGGACTTAAATTAATACTTCAGAACAAGTTGGTTCAAGTACCGGTATATTTCCACCGGTTGGAATATAGAGGGTACGGTATGTTAGAAGTATTCCTAAGGGTGCTCTCACATTGCCTTCTAGTACATGTTCACTGGTCCTGTCGGGGTTTATGTTCGAACCCATCCACAAAACAGGCTTTAGATGTATGCGCTAATGGGACCTTTGACTGTAATGGTGCAGATGGAGTCACCCTGTGCTCTGTTGTGAACCATGTTCGGGAGTATATATATACTGCAGGTGGACACCAAAATGTAGAAGACTGCAGCCGGGAAACGTATACTCCAGAAAATGGTTCACAACAGAGCACACTGTCACGTCCTACTGACGGACCCTATGTGTGGACCCACTGGACCGCGTAAAGCGGATGCTGATACCGGGTGATAGAGAGACGGACAAGTACCGTAGAGTCAACTGGTTTATTAACAACAAAACAAGACCCCACGCCCCTGGGGAGGGCCACAAGGTCGCAGCACTGGAAACCCACCGAAGGAGGCCCCGGAGCGCTTAACCCCTATACAGGGGTCCCGCCGGTACCAACCTCGGAGGTGCCAATGCAGCGGACACGAGTGTTCAACCGACCCCAGGCGATGTGGTAACAAAACAGTAACCGGGTATACAATAAGAAACGGAAACACAGAGGACCAGGAACACGGGAAACCAGGAATACAGGGGAATCCAGGAACACGGGGAGATCCAGGAACACGGGGGATCCAGAACCACAGGGGGATCCAGGGACACGAGGCGATCCAGAGCCGGCAGGGCAGGAATCTGTAGGAAGCAACAAGAGAGATCAGGCAACGGACCAAACAAGGAGCGACCTGACCAGACCAGATATGGCAGCTCCACTAGAGAGAAGTTGCCCTGGCCCGACTGATTGGAAACAGGAGGTTTATATCATAACAGGGCAGTCCTGATTGGAAGGACACAGAGACCTGGTGATTGGCTGAGGGGAGGAGCAAGCTCCCTGCACTCTCCAGCAGAAACTGATTAGGAGACAGTGAGAGGAGCAGTGTTGCTCAGGCAGAGGATGCTGGACCCCTGCGGCTGGGGACAAGTGCGCGTACCCGGGGGCATACGGTAAGGAAGTTGCTACCCAACCGACCCGCGGGCGGCGGCTGCCTGAGCCGTCGGCGGACGGACGACACCCGGGAACTTGGAGGCTGGACAGAGGCGATAGAAGCCGAAGGAGTAAGGGCAGCAGGTCGGGGGGCACGGGCGGCAGAACCCAGGGTGGTAACACACACGTTGACTTCGTCTGCAATGGCCCTATCAGCACATACGTCTGAAGCCTGTTTTATAGGGGGGTCAAATGTAAGCCCTGACATGACCACTGAACGGATGCTATAACACACTGTGAAAGTACCCCAATTCTCATTTGGTCACATCTTACTTGTCTGGCCGTTGTGGTAAAATAGAGAACCTGCAAATTACCCCAGAAACCTTCTGTTTCTTGAGGTCAGGTCCTCTCTGTAAAGTCTGTTCCCATCATACAAGCTCTTGATATCTGGACCTCCTTTATTAATTGGTATTAATAATAATCTACAGTTATAATAATTAGAATTGAGCTGCAATACCGCATGTAACCTTTGTACCAGCTACAGCGACCCTTATTGCCTCTTAAACACATCACTTTTCGGTGGTGAAGCATGATGGTTAGATATATACAGTTTTTTCATATATCTTGGGGCATACAGTGTGATTTTCTGCAGTATTTGGATTACGGTATATTTGGTTAGATAATCATGTCATATCTAGTGAGTTTTTCTATGAAAACTCAGTATTTGTTCCTTCTATACTACATGTACAAACTCTAAACCACAGGTTGTGTAGTTAGGTCAAATTATTTTACGTTTCTCACATTACTCTCGCTAGTGGGTCCTCAACCTAATAGAAACACATCACCACTTCTGCATTTTTACCCACTCTTGGTTTTGGCTTACATATACCGAGGTAAAAATCTAACCAAATACTCAACATGTGCTCGTGGCCTTATAGTTACGGCTAAATGTTTCTTCTTTGTTGGCAATGTTGTTGGACTTGCATCAGCTGTGTACACAGGAAGTCAGTCTCTGATCATATCACTTATCAAATCCTTCCTGCTGCCTACACACCTACCCTACTTACCAAGAAATACCCTCCCTTATCCATGCAACTGAAAAATAATGTGAGTTTTATGCAAGAGATGTAATATAGCAAGTGAGTCCACACATTGAATGGCTGTATAGTTCTTAAAGTTGTCTGACTCACAGCGATGAACAATATTGCTGTATACATTAGTCTAGGCAATTAAGCTTCAGCCTGTCTCCTAACCCTGCTTCTTTTAAGAGGTGACAGAAAGAAACCTATCACAAGCAGGAGGCAGTCTGACAGTCAGATGCAGCATAACATAACGTAGACTGATACTTAGCAAGAGTAAGTTAAATGTCAGTGAGTTATCCCTGTTTCCCTAGATCAGTGTTTCTCAAGTTCCAGTCCTCACGGTCCCCAACAGGTTATGTTTTCAGGATTTCCTTAGTATTGCACAGGTGATGCCTTGATAATGATTCCATTACCTGTCCAATCCTAAGAAAATAATGAAAGCGTGTCCTGTTTGGGGCCATGAGAATTGGAGTTTGGGAAACACTGCCCTAGGTAGAAGCAGAGCAAGCGCAGTGTGTTGAGACCCCATCCACTTTGCAAAGCCAGAGGTTTCATGGGAAATTCGATTTATACCAAGTGAACCATATCTGCAGCAATGAACCAATTGGCAGGAAACCTCTATTTGCACATCTCAAATGGCAAATACAATGTTTTATGTACTACATAGGCTGTAGTACTGCTGTATTTTGGTTTTAAGTGCACAGAAAGATGTTACATGTTAGAAGACAGTGATGTGTTGGGTTCACATGTGGTCTGTAAGCTGCACATCACCGCTACTCAGCAATAGCAGTCAATGGAAAAGTGAATTTTCTGCCTAAATTGCAGCCGCTCTACTGTATGTTTTATGATACATTTCCAGTTGTTTCCTTTCCAGTAAAGCTAATTCTGCGTGACAGGTTTATTCCATCACCTTGTGTGCAAATACTCCTGCTCCAGTATAACAAGCGCCCAGGCAGGATGGGGAGGCTGTCACAGCACATTAGGCGTTCTGCCATTATAATGTCTTCTCCTTACTAGATCTATCCATAACTACTGAAGATCTACACTAATAACATGAAGGACAATCCGTTCACCTGACTTTTCACAGCAGTTCAGACAAAGTTCACTTAGTGATAACAACATAACAGCCATAACTGGCAGGAGTAAATGTAATATTATCAGGTCCTGGTCATACTCGGCGATTATACTTACTGGCTGCTACAGCCAGATGCTACATTATTAGTGTATGAAATATGATTGAGTGACCTATAATATTCTTATATAGCTGGGGTAAGGAGCCTTTTTCATCCCAAAAGCCATTGGATATTTATAACTTAATTCACAGACCATACAGAATTATTAACTTAAAATTATCCTACTATTTTGGTCAAACAATTAATTAACTCCTCCCCTTAATGTGACAGCTGAAACGGCTTCTCTTTGGTGAGGTGCGCGATGGTGGGTGTAAATGGTGATGATGCTACTTGCAACTGCAATTCCAGATTTGCGTCAGTCTTCAGCGCAGTTCACTCTTTTCAATATGTTTTGTAAAGAAACAATCGCAGCAGTAGATTGTTGCAAACACAGATGTATATTATACTGCATGTTTTCTTTTTTTTTTTTTTTTTTTCCCCATTCTTTATTTAGTTTTGAAAGTTAACAAAACATGGTAAATATAACGTATTTTTGTATATGCTTCTGAAATTAAGCCGTACCTAAATATTAACAGAGTAAACATAATCTACAACTTGTTGGCTTCTCAGTTTTTCCCTGGGTTTTCTAACGGCTCCATATCTGTATTGCTTTTAAAAGATAATTCGGTTGTGAAATCAAATAGTATCATGACAGCACAACTATAAAACTATAGAGATAGTACCTTCCCATGGCTGTTGACCAGCGGGTACAGTTGTCGCCTCCAAAGAACCCCACCCGGGCTCCCCGAAGGTAGGGGCATGATATCTCATGTGATTTGGGGGATGTCTTACTGTCGTCGCGGTCTCCTGGTTAATTATTAATATCGCTAATATCGCCACCCTCCGCCCTCTCTCTCCACGGCTGCCACGTTTTAAGAAATGAGTCGTGGGAGTTCATTTCCCAGCTGGATAATTCTTCTAGTCTGTATAGATCTGATACCTTGGCTAACCATTCAAGGAGCTCATACTGCATGTTTTCTAAAATTAGGAAATAAATTCACATCACATTTATAGAACTCAACAAGTAGTGGGAAGTCTGCTACATACATCACATAGGAGACACCAAGACTGCTGTGTACATCACATAGGAGACACCAAGACTGCTGTACACATCACATTGGAGACACCAAGACTAATGTATATATCACATCAGAGACACTGAGACTGCTGTATATGCAGTGCCTTGTGAAAGTATTTGGCCCCTTGAACTTTTCAATCTTTTGCCACATTTCAGGCTTCAAATATAAAGATATAAATTCAAATTTTTCGGGAAGAATCAACAACAAGTGGGACACAATCGTGAAGTGGAAGGAAATTTATTAGATATTTTTAACTTTTCTAACAAAAAACTGAAAAGTGGGGCGTGCAATATTATTCACCCCCTTGAGTTAATACTTTGTAGCACCACCTTTTGCTGTGATTACAGCTGCAGTCTCTTGGGCCATGTCTCTATACGTTTTGCACATCGAGAAACTGAAATTCTTGCTCATTCTTCCTTGCAGAACAGCTGGAGCTCAGTGAGGTTGGATGGAGAGCGTTTGTGAACAGCAGTTTTCAGCTCTTTCCACAGATTCTCCATTGGATTCAGGTCTGGACTGTGACTTGGCCATTCTAACACCTGGATACGTTTATTTTTGAACCATTCCATTGTAGATTTTGCTTTATGTTTAGGATCATTGTCTTGTTGGAAGATAAATCTCCGTCCCAGTCTCAGGTCTTTTGCAGACTCCATCAGGTTTTCTTCCAGAATGGTCCTGTATTTGGCTTTGTCCATCTTCCCATCAATTTTAACCATCTTCCCTGTCCCTGCTGAAGAAAAGTAGGTCCAAACCATGATGCTGCCACCACCATGTTTGACAGTGGAGATGGTGTTTTGAGGGTGATGAGCTGTGTTGCTTTTATGCCAAACATATCGTTTTGCATTGTGGCCAAAAAGTTTGATTTTGGTTTCATCTGAGCAGAGCACCTTATTCCACATGTTTGGTGTCTCCCAGGTGGCTTGTGGCAAACTTCAAACAAGACTTTCTATGGATATTTTTTGAGAAATGGCTTTCTCCTTACCACTCTTCCATAAAGGCCAGATTTGTGCAGTGTACGACTGACTTTTGTCCTATGGACAGACTCTCCCACCTCAGCTGTAGATCTCTGCAGTTCATCCAGAGTGATCATGGGACTTTTGTCTGCATCTCTGATCAGTCTTCTCCTTGTTCAAGATGAATGTTTAGAGGGACGTGTCGAGCCCCAGGCTTTGGGGTACTCGGGTATCAGGCTTCAAGGGGTTAACGCTCCTGTGTCACGGGTGTCACGGGGAGTGGTGGCCGTGCCTGATCCAGTGTCCTGGGGGACTTCTTTGAAAAAGGGGTATATGTACAGGGGATTATATTTACAAGTTGTCGTGACGCCACCTGTAGTTTCTGGTGAGGAGTCACCAGTGCCGCCACAGTCTGCCAGAGGTAGATGGTATCGCGGCTAGTTGGCAAAGTCCTCTACAGGTAGGGCTGGACCTCCGGGGCAGCGTTCCTGTATGGGGAACAAGTTCATGCAAATGAAACACAGGCAGAGTCAAAGTCACTTTTCCTCCGGGTATTTTACTGTTAGTTGTAGCAGTTGGTTACAATTCACAGTTCAGCACTTTAGATGTTACAAGAACAGATGCTAACGGGTGGCTGCAAGTGGATCCCAGGTGGTATGGTGGAACCCTTGGTGTGCCATCATTAACTAACCCGTGTCAGTTCTTCCCTGCTTTCCAGTTTGGTGTGAAGCCTGGTTGATTTAGAATCCAGCCTGGCCTCCTGTCCTCTTTCACCTTCGCTGTCGTCGAGTAACCTTCTACTGGCTGGCTGCTCGTACCGTTAGCGGTGCCTGGTACCCTTCTTGTAGACTGCTCTGGTGCCCGGGAGACTTGAAGACTCCACGGGAATCCGGATTCTCTGCTGTGCATATAGCTCCAGCAGTCTGCGGGCTCAGGTGCCCGGTAAGCTGTCTAGGAGAACCTATCTCGCTGGCTCCTCTTTCCCAGACCGGCTGGTCTCCTGGAAAGCTCCTTTCACATTCTCCTTAAACCCTCTCTTCTTCTTCCATCTCTCCTCCTGGTCCCTCAACCGAGTGACCTAGCAGCAAAGACCTAGAGGCAAAAGACCTTGAGGCCCAAGAGTTAGAGGCAAAGACCTCCTCGTTCCCCCTAGAGGTGAATTTATTCCCTCCGGGTAACCTCCCACCCTGTAAGCTAATGTGGGAGTGCTGGAAATGGTCCCACCCACCATCCTAGTGTCCACCTGCAGCTGGAGCATCTGCACCTCTTTTACGGGTGCAGTACCCCACTGTGATGCCTGCTTGGTGGGGCGCCACAGGCGGCTGGGTCTTGGTAGATTTGCAGTGGTTTGATACTCCATTCATTTCAATATGATCACTTGCACAGTGCTCCTTGAGATGTTTAAAACTTGCGGAATCTTTTTGTATCCAAATCCTGCTTTAAACTTTGCCACAACAGTATCTCGGACCTGCCTGGTGTGTTCCTTGATCTTCATGATGCTCTCTGCACTTGACACAGACCCCTGAGACTATCACAGAGCAGGTGCATTTATACGGAGACTTGATTACACACGGGTGGATTCTATTTATCATTACCAGTCATTTAGGACAACATTGGATAATTCAGAGATCCTCACTGAACTTCTGGAGTTTGCTGCACTGAAAGTAAAGGGCGGAATAATATTGCACGCCACACTTTTCAGTTTTTTATTTGTTAAAATAGTTTAAAATATCCAATAAATTTCGTTCCACTTCACGATTGTGTCCCACTTGTTGTTGATTCTTCACAAAGAATTAGAATTTATATCTTTGAAGCCTGAAATGTGGCAAAAGGTTGAAAAGTTCAAGGGGCCAAATACTTTGACAAGGCACTGTACATCCCACAGACATTGAGACTTATGTATACATCACATATTATACACTGAGATTATTGTATATACATCACATAGGATTCAGTGGGGCTGGTGCATATACAATATGTAGGACATACTGGGGCTGATGTGTTTGTGTATATATTACATAGGATACACTGGGCCTGGAGCACATACATCACATAGGAGACACTGGAGATGCAGCATATACATCAAATAGTCATTAATCGCACTCTACCGCTGCTGCCGTCTCATCTCAAACACCACTAGTTTGTGACACGTGTTTTACATGGGACTCACTCGTCCACTCACCTATCTCAATAGGCCGAAATTGAGCTAAGTGCAGTCCACACTCAGTTGTTTCCCACACCACATTTTTGCTGCCATCATTTGCCATTTTGGTGGACCAGTGAGATGCCTGCACTGGGTCACACACAATAGCACTAATGCCACCCAGCTTTCCCAAGTACCTGATAGGTACTCTCTTGCAGTACAGTGTTTAAAAAGGTTATAATAGGTGGAGTAATAATAGACATACAGGCAAAACAGTATAAAATAAAAGGGATAAACTTCAGATGCGTCCTATGAATTGGATCCATGAGGGCTTCTGGCAGGGGAGAACGCTGCATAACATATAGATAGATCTGCAATACTCTCTTCTTCCCGTGAGGTCTGACAATGATATTTAGTAGATGAGATGTTATAAAAGGGTTTACCCTCACCTCTCCCTCTGTTGAGATCAGAGGAGGATAGCTAATTGGATACAATTACATCTCACATTTGTCCCAAAATTTCCATTCTGGGTCTTAATATTTCATGGGAACCTCCTAAAGAAACAACATGGCCGTCCTCTTACTGAACGCACTTCTAGCATTCGCTATACATATCACACCTGGATATGAGAATAATGCAGGGAGATATTGCCTTCCTGTGGGTTGCCAGCTACCAAAGTCTTCGTAATTCCCCCCACAGTTGCATATGTTCCCTGATCATGGCCGGCGGACAGAGCATGATGGAGAGGACTTCAGCCAGACGGTTCACTAGCATGCAGTAATAAATCCCATAATCTGTAATAATAGTCTCATATCCTGTTCAGGGTTTTCACCTGCCTCTGAGAAATTCGAGTCTTTAGATAAAATCCCATCGGCTTTGACAAGACCTCCAGAGGGTATCAGATATATGTCAGGTGGGTGATCGTAATGCGGCTAAATCACTATCTGGGCAGCGTGTGAGTGCTGAGGTTTCCCGAGTTTGTGCTAATCCGGTGGTCTGTGTCACAAAGACCGAGGATATTAATGTGGCCATTCCTAGGCATAAATATGCGCTGCACTGCGGAAGGGATACAAGCTGCAAAAACAAACCCTATCCATATTCCAATATTAAGGGATCTTATGGACTAACTTAGAATATACATCACAGAAAATGCTGGGGGAATATACACCACAGAAGATGTTGGGAGCGTCTATACATCATGGGAGATGCTGGAGGCATATAAATCATGGAGATGCTGGAGGCATATATATCATGGAGATGCTGGAGGCATATATATCATGGAGATGCTGGTGGCATGTGGCGCCCCTCTGGGTAAACCGCCATCAGAGGTACTGCACTTCTGCAGTTAGGAAGTGTAGTGCCCTTGTTCTCCAGGTGTTGGGATGGTATGGTTGAGCCACAAAACAACACACACACCACGTAGTGACGGGCCCCTGGGACAATGGGTGGACCCTAAGGGAGGACCCAGGCCACAAAGGGAGACGAAACAGTGTTAGTTTGGTTCAGTTCAGTAGTAGGAGATGGAGGAGTTGTAGTTGGGAGTGTAGAGGCGGTGTGGTGACGACTCCCGTGGGTTGGAGCAATGCCACCCTGCTCGTCCACGGGAGAGAAAGCCTGATTGATGGAGTGAAGAGCCCTAAGGATGCGGATGAGGGATTGACCTCCTATACGCCTGAATCTGACGAGACAGAAGGGTTGGTGGAGGACACAGGGACCGGCCCTGCAGACGGTGCGGAAGCTTCAAGCCTGAGCCGAAACAGGAGGCCTCATACTTCTAACTGGAGCTGTGGCCGAACACCCGACACATCTTGGGGAAGGTGGCCAAACTAGGGAGCAGTGTCCGAGAGGGATCTTAATGATGTCTGGAACACACAGAAGCACCTGTGGCTACTGGTACCTGAGCTCTGTGTATCGGAGGGCGTTTAGAGCCTGGGTAGCAGAGCGACGACCTGCTTGCCTCAGACATAAGTTACCCCTTATAATGTCGAGAGAGAAGAGACCCACCAGACTGTAACACGTAGTAGGGAGAGTAAGGGCACCAACTCTGACTGTACCGACCTGGCTTTGGAAAAAGAGCAAAAGTACTGGAGACTGTCAGAGAGCGTACCCGGCGGGCATGTTTAACACCTGAGTAAAAGTAACGGAACTGCAGCTGTGGTGTGAGAGACTTTAATTTGCGGCGATCATCGGCTGCAGAGGCTGCCTATGACATCGGAGGTACTGCTGACTGAGTGACCAGCTGCTGAGGTACGAGCCGGGGGAACCACTCCACTGCCCTGGGGATTGCGCTCTGCCTGCAGGGAGCGGGACTATCTAAGCTGCTGGTCATCATCCCCAGAGGTTCTGCAGCAGCAGCGACCGCCCTGTTTACATACCGCAGGTGGCATCACGAATACCCCTTTCATCCCCTCAGACTTTCCCTAACATCACCCCTTTATTAAAATGACACCGCCAGGGTCACGGAACCGGGTTTTGGCCCCCATCTGTCCCCATGAAAAGAACCGGGAAGTGAAGATATGAGAAAAACTAGTAACTGTCTGGTACCGAGTCTTCCCCAGCCCTGGAGTGGGAGTGTCACATGTACATCCCGGGAGATGCTGGGGGCATCTATACATCACAGGAGGAGCGGGGGCATATATATCATGGGAGAGGCTGGAGGCATATACATGATGGGGAGATGCTGGGGGCATCTATACATCACAGGAGGAGCGGGGGCATATATATCATGGGAGAGGCTGGAGGCATATACATCACAGGAGGGGCTGGGGCATATACATCACAGGAGGGGCTGGGGCATATACATCCTAGGAGACGCTGGGTGCATTATATATACTTAAGAGACACTGGGGGCATTACATACAGATGCAAAGACATGGGGCATATACATCACAGGAGGGGCTGGGACATATACATCACTGGAGTTGCTGGGGGATCACAAGAGACATTAGGGCATATACATCACTGGAGACGCTGGGGGCATATACACTGATGAGCAAAAAGGGTGACAATGTTTTGAGCTTTAGACTTTCAGACTCCATTTCTCACCATCCATCTTCATTTTATAGACGATCATCCTTACAGAAAATTAGAATTATAAATGAACTGTATATGGCATACAGTCTGAACATGTGACTTCACGACTTATCTTCTGACGTCTTGTGTGGTTTTCAAGACTTTCAGCTTTATAGGGAAATGTTTAAAAGTTAACTTTACAGCAATTTCCATACGTGTTTGATACTGTAGTACAAGAAAAGCCAGTGTATTATGGGTTATAATTGAAGCTGGATTCCTATAATGGCGATTGGGATAATTAGCAACTTTAGTAGCGATCATCTAAATTTGTGTTTCTTCTTTTAATGTAATTGTGTAACGTCAGATTTAGCCAGTAGATGGCAGCATTGTCCATTTTCTGTGACCTGCATTGTAATAATAATAATACACTGTGTGCACAATTATTAGGCAAATGAGTATTTTGATCACGACACTTTTTATACATATTGTCCTACTCCAAGCTGTATAGGCTTGAGAGCCAACTACCAATTAAGTAAATCAGGTGATGTGCATCTCTGTAATGAGGATGGGTGTGGTGTAATGACAGCAACACTCTATATAAGGTGTGCTTAATTATTAGGCAAATGCCTTTCCTTAGGCAAAATGGGTCAGAAGAGAGATTTGACGGGCTCTGAAAAGTCCAAAATTGTGAGATGTCTTGCAGAGGGATGCAGTAGTCGTGCAATTGCCAAACGTTTGAAGCGTGATCACCGAACAATCAAGTGTTCATGGCAAATAGCCAACAGGGGTTGCAAGAAATGTGTTGAGCAAAAAAGGCGCAAAATAGCTGCCCATGAATCAAGGAAAATAAAGCGTGAAGCTGCCAAGATGCCATTTGCCACCAGTTTTGCAATATTTCAGAGCTGCAATGTTACTGGAGTATCAAAAAGCACAAGGTGTGCTATACTCAGGGACATGGCCGAGGTAAGGAAGGCTGAAAAATGACCACCTTTGAACAAGAAACATAAGATAAAACGTCAAGACTGGGCCAAGAATTATCTTAAGACTGATTTTTCAAAGGTTTTATGGACTGATGAAATGAGAGTGACTCTTGATGGGCCAGATGGATGGGCCAGAGGCTGGATCAGTAAAGGGCAGAGAGCTCCACTCTGACTCAGACACCAGCAAGGTGGAGGTGGGGTACTGGTATGGGCTGGGATCATCAAAGATGAACTTGTGGGATCTTTTCGGTTGAGGATGGAGTGAAGCTCAACTCCCGGACCTACTGCCAGTTTCTGGAAGACAACTTCTTCAAGCAGTGGTACAGGAAGAAGTCAGTATCATTCAAGAAAAACATGATTTTCATGCAGGACAACAACTCCACAGTGTGGCTGGCCAGTAAAGGTCTACTCTAAAAGAAGAAAAACTAATGACATGGCCCCCTTGTTCACCTGATCTGAACCCCATAGAGAACCTGTGGTCCCTCCTAAAATGTGAGATCTACAGGGAGGGAAAACAGTACACCTCTGGGAACAGTGTCTGGGAGGCTGTGGTGGCTGCTGCACGCAATGTTGATCGTAAACAGATCAAGGAACTGACAGGATCTATGGATGGAGGCTGCTGAGTGTCATCATAAAGAAAGGTGGCTATATTGGGCACTCACTTTTTTGGGTTTTGTTTTCCATGTCAGAAATGTTTATTTCTACATTTTGTGCAGTTATATTAGTTTACCTGGTGAAAATAAACAAGTGAGATGGGAATATATTTGTTTTTTATTAAGTTATTACAAATTGTGGATATAATTTAGGAGGTAGATTTCTCTCTAATGACTGAACAATTTTACTACCAATTTCAAAATAAATTAAAAAAAAAAACCTGTTCTTAGCAGTTTCATTAAAATGGACCCAGACTTTGTGTACAGACAGTGATATATATATTATATACAATACTGGGGTAGCACATGCTATGGGAAATGTTTTCATAACATATAGTCAAGAGACCCAATGCTTTTTAATCTCTTTCCCTATATGCTGTTACTGCAGTGGAGGTAATGACACCCTAAAAGTTTTTGGTGCCCCCACTCAACTGTGGCCAAAAATATTAAGCTTTGGTATTTGAGTCTTTTGGGTTGGTTGAGAACATAGTTGTTGATCAATAATAAAAATATTCCTCTAAATACAACTTGCTTAATAATTCTGCACACAGTGTAATAATAATATTTTTTTTATATAGTGCCAATATATTCCGCAGCACTTTACAATTCAGAGGTTCATATACAAATGGTCATAAGTAACAATTGTAAAAATTGCAATAATTAAAAAGACAACCCTGCTTAAAAGAGCTTAAAATCTACAATGAGATGGGGTTACACAAAGTACAGGGGCTTATTACAGTGATTGACGGAGAGTTATGTCTAGAGAGAATGTAAGTCCGCAAGAGCAGGGCCCTCTCTCCCCTCTGTGCCGGTCTGTCACTGTTAGATTGCTCATTGTATTTTTAAATTGTATGTAACCCTTTATCATGTACAGCAACATGGAATCAATGGTGCTCTATTAATAAATAATAATAATTATAATAATAGTGAATGGGCTATATACAGTCTAAAGGACTTCTATTAGGGAGAATGATAGGCCGCATTAAAGAGATGTGTTTTTAGGGAGCGCCTGAAACTATGTAAGTTGTGGGTAGTCCTAATTTCTTGGGGTAGAGCATTCCAAAGAATTGGTACAGCTCGGGAGAAGTCTTGCAGTCAGGAGTGGGAGGTTCACAGAGAATTCACACCTATGGTATAATATACTTTCTTTGGTTTAAAAGGTGTCCACATAGAGAGAGTGCCTTACAATTGATCAAACAGGTAAAATGACAAGTATACAAAGGATAAAGAAACTATGAGACAGAAGGAGAGCTGTCCCAATCTATACAAGATTACACTGTAAGGCAGAGGTCCCCAACCTTCCTGAATTGGAGAGCCACATTCAGCTACTGACCCCCTCACAGTAGTGACACCCAGAGCCCCAATTACCGGTATAATGACAGCTGAAGATTTTCCCCAGAAATCCCTCTGAGGCAGTGTATGAAGATCCAGGGGCTCCATGCCTACCACCATTCAGTATTCTCACATTGAGCACTTCAACCACATTGTCACATCCGGCTTCATGCACAACCACTGACCGGTCGTATCACCCTGTCTCCAGCTCACCGTACTTAAAATATCTCTAAACCCTCAAGGTGGGTGTATGAACAGATCTTCTATTTGGGGCAACTCACATAAATCATCTCTGGCGACCTGCTTTTCATAACTAGTTGCTAGACCATGTGCAAATGCACCAAACTGGAAACCAGCAGTGAGCCACACATCAGGGGCCCGTGAGCCACACATCAGGGGCCCATGAGCCACGTGGTTTTTTACATAAATTAAAAAAACTAAACAAAAAGGTACGCGTGTCCTCACTGTGTTCTCAATGAGTTCTGCTCCATTCTAATGGGCATCTGTGGCGCCCCTATGGCTAGGTGCCACAGGGAGGTATTACACCTTGCAAGTATATGTAGTGCCTCTGTAGCTGTGGGTTTGGGTTTAACTTATGGAGCCTAAGTCAGCACCCAACACTAGGTCACCTTAGAATAGGGGGACTGTCATACAGTAGGTCCCAAGGGGGTGGCGCATAGGGTGGAGTAGTAAAACCAGGAAGTGAGAGTGATTTTCAGTCAGTCAGTGTCAGAGACAGTGCTGGGAAGGCAGTCAGTCAGGACGTGCCTGACAGCCCTCTGACAGGAGAAGATATCGCCCATCTCCAGGAGAGTGACCCGGGAAAGAAGGGGATGGAACAGCACGGGTTGGACCTGGCTGGTAACGTCTGGGGTAAAACCAGCGACACAGATGCCAAGGCGGTCAGCGGTTCATCCCTGACCGCAAACCGACAAGCCGCAGGCCCTCTAAAACCAGGTAGCCGTAGGCACCACAAGATGGTACCACACTCCTCAGGCCCATAATTGGTCCAAGACTATGAGGGTAAAGGTCCGGATTCCGGTGACGGGAGAGAGAGTGCGTTCCTGCTGCTCCCGTCCGTACCGGTCAAGGATAACCCGTGCCTCACCGTACAAAACCAGGGGACTGGCGAGAGAGCCCTGCAAAGGTGGTGAAAGACACAGAGGAAGGTAGAATTGAGACCCCAAAAGATAATAAGGAAGGAACATCTAGAGACTCCATATGGGTACACTGAACCGACAACTAGTACCCGTTAAACCAGACTGTACCGTGTTCTCTATAACATCTGCCGGTACCAGTAAAGTGGAGTTGAAGTTGAGTCAGTGTTTGTCTTCCTTCCCGCTAGTGCCCGGAGGGCCTCATCATCTCCTCAGAGGGGTAAGAACAACTACTCCCCTCATCCACCATCACTGCTGCCCTGAGGTAAAGCTCCACCTGTGGGGAGCTGGACCACACTGAGCTGCACCCATTATCACCTCAGTGGCCGGCCTGCAGCACCGGTATCCGAATTACCGGGATCCACAGGTGGCAAAACGTACTCTTAATCCTTGTAAATATTTCCTCCCCACCAAACAAATGACAGCCAGGACACGGAACCGGGAACCCCACCACCCGTGATTCCCTGACACCGCCATCAATCCTTCCCGGTGTCCGAGTACCCCTCTCCCTGTGCTCATCACATCTATAACCTATAATTGGGTTTGAAAAAAGCATGTATTTCTATCTGCTTCATGACATGATTGCTATTTGAAGCGAGAACACCCCTGTCACATTACATAGGATGGTATATCAGGGACAGGATTGTAGTATGACCATGGGACGGTGGCCACGCTCCCTTCCCATACAGAAATATCTGTAGTGCACAGCTCTGCTTCATCATGTAGGAGGGCAGAGACAGTACTAAATGTTTTCTCTCCCTGGAGTTCCCCTTTAATGTCTGTATTGTGTATTAGATATTTGTTCTGTGTATATTTGGCAATATTTTGTATTTTCTGTCTGTTTTTGATGTTTTATTGCATATTTAATGTATGTATTGTGATTTTGTAATCTATATGGTGTATTTGATGTCTATTGTGTATATGTTGTGTGTAGTTTGTATTTATGTTAATATTGTGTATTTGATGTCTGTATTGTGTATTTGTGTGTATTTCTGGGGATCAGTGATGTTGAAAACCATGTTATAAGAAAAGTATTTTGTCATCAGGAACACCCCAGGCAGACAGGTTTCAACTGAGATACCAAACATTGCATACTGCCCAGGTCCAGTGTTGTCAGCAGAACAATGTAAAGTGAGGCAGTTTTATATTGACAACATACAACTTTGATTCAGTATGGTTCCTTCACTGGAGGCACATTACTGCGCGCAGGAAAGGACTGGCAATCTACTTCTGTATCATTCCGGTGGGAGGAGCTTAGGAGTAGTGGAAAGAGCGGGAAGAAGTGAGTCAGGCAGAACGGCCATGGAGTGAGTCTGAGGAGGAAGGATAGGAAGGCTGGGGAAGACTAGGAGCATTGTGCTCGCCTCAGAGGAAAGCGCAGAGAACGGACACCGGGTCCAAGGCAGTGCAGGGTTACACATTCCGGCATACTAGAACCCGGGGTACTCAGCGAGGAGCGACCTCTGAAACAGGATTCGAGCTGCCTGTCATACAGCACACGCAGGAGAGAGAGGGCAAGCAGCTTAGCTTCAAGCAGCAACAGAAGCCTACAAGTAAAATAGCAGGTAGAGAAAGTGAAGACAAAGGTTGAAACCTGAAGGAACATAGTAGAGGGCCTTAAAGAGACTTTGCATCCTCTGGTGACTACCCGGCCAGCTACCCGTGACGGTGTGACTGTGTACCAGTGAGAACTGCCTTAACAGGTTGCCAGTAAACACCCATGCAGAGCAAGAAGGCCTCCTGTGTTTCACTCCTACGACGACATTAGCTACCACACTGCCCTGGGGGCTCCGCTCCACCTGCGGGGAGCGACATCATCTGATTGCCTATCCATCATCCCCAGTGGTCTGCAGCAGTGCTGGTGTCATCACCAGACACAGCAGGTGGCGTCACAAACAATATAATTTTATTATTTTATTTCTACACATTTTCAGCGACCACCAGTGACACAGCATACATAACAGATGCCCGGGATCCGAGTATTCCAGCCCTGGGGTGAGTCAATAGTTTTTACATAGTTTTTAAGGTTGAAGGTAGACTTTAAGTCCATCTAGTTCAACCCATAACCCATCATCAAGCTGAAATGGACAGAACAGGACTTGACTTACTCGGATTTTGCAAACTAAAATGGACTCAATCTGGACATTTCCAGTTAAATGAACACTGGGTCTACTATTTTGCCAATGATAACTGAAGAAAAAATGGTGTCACTTTTATTCTAAAACCAAAATTGGCAGACATTGTCCTGAAGTACAGTGCAGTCAGTGATAGTCATCTTGATATGACTACAAGGAACGCCAATTCATGTCACAGTTATACAAATCTACTCACCAGCGAGGAGGAGGACGTCAAACAACTCTACGGTCAAGTTCAAGAAAAAATCAACAAGACGCCAAATCAGGACTTATTATCATGGGTGACTTAATTGCCAAAATAGGTCATGGCAAAAATTGAACTATTGTTGGAAACTTCAGACTTGATGAAAGAAACGAGGCTGCAGGAAGATTTGTTGACTTTTCAAATCAACTCTCCATCATGGACACCTTACAACATCACAAACAGAGACTCTACACATGGGCATGACCAAATATAGCCAGATTGACTACATATGTGTCTGCCAAAGGTGGAAGTAGTCAATCATTAACACAAAAACAAGGCCAGGGGCTGACTACAACTGATCATGAACTTCTGACAGCAAAGATTAGAGTTAAGATGCGCAAACGGATTAGACAACAGGTTGTTCTCAATTTCGATTTGACCAACATACCTGACGTTTTTTGGTCTGCACAACTGATTTAAATCACTGGATACAGATGAAAAGAAGCCTGAGGAACTATGGACAAATATAAAGACAATTATTACTGCAGAAGCCTGAAAGGCAATAAACGAGGCAGAACAGACCCCAGGAGCCATGGTTAACAGAAGAGACCATAAAGATTCTTGAAGAAAAAAGAATGGCAAAAACAAAAGGTAACAAGCAAAATGCAGACAACATCAGTAAAAGAATAAAGAGAGCCAACTTTATTACCAGAAAACAGAGATGGAAAATGAACATCTGAAGGGTAAGACTAAGAAGGCATACCAAAAGCTTAAACAGATGCGAAGTAAGTTTTAAAAAAGAATGGGAATGCTGAAAGACACCAACGGAACATACTGAGCCAGAATAGATCAAAGAAAGATGAAAAGAATGTACAGAGCATCTCTACAAAAACGAGTCATTGATACAGGAAGAAACAGACTGGACATTATAGCAAACTGAACATATTGAAAGGAGAAGTCTTTGCTGGACAAAGCATGTCCTGGATGTCACAACATTCCAATAGAGCTAATAGTCTCCTGAATCAGCAGCAAAAGTCATCACAAGCCTGTGTCAACAGATATGGACTACTGGTAAATGGCCCAAGGGCTGGAGAAGATCGGTGTTTATTCCAATTCTGAAGAAGGAAGATGCTACTAATTGTGGAAACTATCGGACTATTGCGCTCATACCTCATGCCAGCAAATTAGTTTTCAAAATTCTGCAAAAACGTCTACATCTTTACTTTGACAAAGAGTTACCAGAGGTGCAATCAGAATTCAGAAAAGGCAGTGGTACAAGAGATGTAATTGCTAACTTGAGATTGATTATAGAAAAGGCCAAAGAATTCAACAAGGAGCTCTATTTTTGCTTCATCAACTACAGCAAAGCCTTTGACTGTGTTAATCGCCAGAAACTTTGGAGTACCGTGAAGGATATGGGTGTGCCAAACCATCTAATCAGATTAGGAATCTTTACATCAACCAAGAAGCAATAGTCCAAACGGAATATGGTGATATGGCATGGTTCAAAGCAGAGCGAGGTGTCAGAAAAGGCCGTGTCCTGTCACCATTTCTCTTCAATCTATATGCAGAAGCTATTTTCAGGAAGGCTGGACTTGCCAAAAAAATGAAGGAATCAAAAGTGGTGGATGACTCCTCAACAATTTAAGATATGCAGATGATACAAAATTGATAGCAACAAATATAGATGGAATGAAGGACTTAACACGGAGAGTCAAGATGAAAAGCTGGAACATGGGACTGCTACTCAACACAAAGAAGACAAAGATATTGACTACTGCCTGGTACAACCGGGACACATTTGAGATGGATGGTGACAAACTAGATTTGGTAAAGAACTTCAACCTCCCTGGATCAATGATCACTCAAGATGCAGTGATGACCCCGGAAGTCAATAGGAGAATAGGAAAATCAATAATAGTCACTGGACAAGGTCTTCACATCGAGGAACATTTCACTGGTTAAGACAAGGCTCGTACATAGTCTGATCTTTTCTGTAGTAACATATGAAAATGAAACATGGACAATAAAGAAACAAGACAGAAGAAAAATGAACGCCTTTGAAATGTGGAGCTGGAGAAGGAGGTTATCAATACCATGGATGGCGAGAAGAACAATCAAATTAATTCTAGAACAAATCAAGCCAGACATGTCACTTGAAGCAAGGATCACCAAGCTATGACTTGCCTACTTTGGACACATCACACGAACACAACAATCACTGGAGATGGACATTGTGGTAAGAAGAATAAAAGGTACGAGGCGAAGAGGAAGGCCAGCAACCCGATGTCTTGATACTGTCAAGATAATGGTGGAGAAGACCCTGGTGGACCTATCTAGGCTTGCACAAGATCAATCTTTCTAAAGAGTGTTCATCCATCAAGTCACCATGGCTTGAGATCGTGCTGAAGGCTGATTAACAACATTATTATTATTATTCTATTTATCATACTGTATGTTTGCCATCTACTTATAATTATTTTGAAGTAAACCAGTTTGGAAGCATGTGGATGTACCTATATCGCTAATTGTGTATAGGAAGAGTGGTACTGCTATCCTCAGGCAATCATTTTTACCAATGTTTTCCTTAGAATACCTCCTCGTAGATACATTAAAACACTGGGGGGACCCAAATGGAGGTTTTTACCCATATTCACATTAGTCTATGGTTGCACTAGTCTCACAACTCTGTTTAGTCTTAAAATACTTATATCTTTATTGTAAACCACACAAAGAAGCTTAAAAGACATTACTAATTTGGTGGAGTAGATAATGCAGCAATACCCTATTGCACCCATGATAATTTACCGTACTATCCTTTTGTACCGGCAAATTCTGTGATGGGAGTTACCTGTAGTTGGTCTCTGTCAGTCTTTACACACTTGGTAATTTGTACATGAGTATTCAATAGGGTGTTGCTGTATTATCCACTCCTCCAAGTGTGTAATGTGTTTTAAACTTCTTTGTGTGGTTTACACTAAAGATATAAGGATTTTAAGACTAAACGGAGTTGTGTGACTATTGCAACCATAGACTATTGTGAATATGAGTAAAACCTGCATTTGGGTCCCCCCCCAGTGTTTTAATATATTCAGAGAGGGACATATTTTGTAGGTTATATTATCATTTCTGATGAGTGCCCGGCAGTTGAACACATCCCCTGATCAATAAGCGATCATCTACCTTGTGAGTATGTAATAACTTGTCTTCATCAGGGAACCCATTTAAGGGGTAAATGAAAAATCAATACTGAGATATCTGGTAGATCTGCAGCAGACAATAACACTGTTTTTTATCAAAATTGCACCAAGCAGCCCAGTATGCTCCTCTCAGATGGGGTTTTCAAAACCTGGTGACCATTTCCTTTAATTGGGGTTAAATAGAGTATGTCACCCCAGAATGACTGTTCGCATCAAGACCAAGCACTCGGAGTACCCTTGGCATGGCCAAACATTTCAGTGTACCTTCCAACCTACTTATATTCCATCTATCTACAGTCTTCTCTTGCTTGAGGTGTCGTCAATCCTAAAATTATAGAATCATAGCATGGCGGAGTTGGAAAGGACCTCCTAGGTCATCTAGTCTGACCCCCTGCTCAAAGCAGTAAATCATCCCAGACACATGTCTGTCCAGCCTCTGTGTGAAGACTTCCATTGAAGGAGAACTCACCACCTCTTCAGAACTGGACACAGTATCCAGATGAGGTCTGACCAAAGAGGAGTAGAGTACGATAAAGAGTTCATGTGATCTAGACTGTATGCTTCTGTTAATACATCCCAGAATTGTATTTGCCTTTTTTGCTGCTGCATCACACTGTAGACTCATGTTCAGTCTGTGATCTATTAGTAAATCCAAGTCTTTCTCACATGTGCTGTTGCTCAGCCCTATTCCTCCCATTCTGTAAATGCCTTTTTCATTTTTCTTGCCCAGATGTAGGACTTTTGCATTTTCCCAGTTTTATAAACCATTCTGTTAGTTGCTGTCCACTGTTCCAGTTTGTTTAGATCTTTTTGAATCCTCTTTCTCTTTTCTCTAGTATTAGCTATCCCTCCGAGCTTTGCGTCATCAGCAAATTTAGTCATTTTACCCTCAATTCTGTAATCTGAATCATTGGTAAAGATGTTGAACAATACAGAGCCCCAGACAGAGCTCTGTGTACCCCACTTAAGACATTCCTCCAACTGGATGTGCAGCCATTTATGACCCCTCTCTGGGTCCAATCACTAAGCCTGTTATGAATCCACCTAGTCAAAGGAAGCAGGGTGGAGATGGTGGAAAGGTGCACTTGGCCCCACACTAAGGGTGCACTGAGCTTGGTTTGAACAGTCATACTGTGCTGACAGAGTCCTTTTTAGCCTCACCCTAGGGGATTGTTTCTCACTTCGATCAGCCTGAAAAGGTGAGATGGTGATAATGGGATAACTGAATGTACCGCAACGTGACAGCAATGTAATAGGTGTGACACACAACATTAGGGCTACCTTCTGCAATAAAATCAATGCTGTCTAGAGCTGTGTCTATCGGAGCATACTAACAGACTACATAGCAGGATAGAAGTGATGATTCTATAGATTTGGTTTTCGTCACTTCAAGCATTTCACCAATAGCTGAAGAATCCACCAGCAATGCAATTTGATGACCGTTCCTTGTACAGGAGGCTTCTCAGATCATCATTGTCTTGTTCAGCAGCGTTACATCAAATATCACATAAAGTGTTATCCCCTGTGTGAGGCTGCGCTTAACATGATGAAATGAATTGGAAGGAAATGTATCATATGCCCTCACACTGCTCCAGACCATCGGACACCCGCAGTATAGAAAAAGCTGTGAAAATGCTGTTAGCTGAGATAATTGTTACTATATTGATTCTCATCAGTTCAGCCTCAAGGCTGTGTGACCACACAATCACCCTCCGACACTGGTGACCGGTCCAAAACTCCAATGTGTAGGACCAATATTTCCACCATTGAGTATAAAGACCACATGACTCAATCTTTCTGTTGGGTTCAATATTCTATTGCAGTCAAAAAAATATTGCACAGAAATAAAAAAAATGCAAAGTATACTGTAGTATGTACTATAAACCAGACAAAAGCCAACGTGAACATTACAAGCTTAAATACCTTGCTGTAAAGAACTAAAAAGCAAGTGCATATAAATAACATAGGGTAGTTGGGAAACCAGATTTGGGGACACAGAGTATTGTAAGATCAAAGACAAGGTTTTATCCTCTTACCTTTCCTCTTCAGTCTCTACGCAAAAGTGATTATGAGGACTTGAATGAATGATCAGTAGGAATAAGGCTAGGTGGAAAGTCCATTCACAACCAGAGATATGTGGCGCCCCACTGGTTGGGACGCCACGGAGGGGTACTGCACCCGAAACACTAAGTGTGGTATCTCTGTGACCAGGGGGATTGGGATGTTGATCTGGAACCCACACACATTCACACTCCTTGAGCCAGAGGATCAATTGGGTAACCCATTACTAGGTACCTGATCCTGGTGGGCGGAGTTTAGATGGGTAGTGAAGAGCGGGAAAAGGAGTTAGCCAGATTGTGAGGAGAGCTGAAGAAGAGGGAACCCTGTAAGTGGCTCAGTGGAAGGCACCTAAAGAGAAGTAACCCAGACAGAAGGGAATCCCCCAGGTGTCAGTTAACACCCTAATCTGGACCAGTATGATACCCGGCCTGGAGGGACCCAGTCCAACTACAGGTGACTGGCTCCGAGAGTGGTGCAGGAGTTCATCCCTGAGCCGCCAAACCGGAGGGACGCAAGCTGCCCTAGGGAGACGTAACCAATCCCTGCATACGTCCCCAAAAGCCCCCATGTAGGGTCATATAGAAAAAGATAAAGGAGACAAGTGAGGCGCAATAGTGCCCTATCAATATGACACTGATTCCACACTCAGATCAAAAAGAGGTGCACTCACCTGGTCTAGTTGTGTGCACCCACAACTAGTTTTTATGGCATGTAGTTTATAAGCTGCTGCAGGACCTCCACCGCCACGTAGCACGTGTAAAGATGATCAGATCCAGGGATGGTGTAAAGACAGTCCGCGCTGCTTTAAATAATCAGTCACAAGTCTTTAGGTAAAAGACCCCCCTTCTTTATTTCCACCTACGCTTTTCAGTGCCACTCCGCCCGGAGTGGCACTGAAACGCGTAGGTGAAAATAAAGAAGAGGTCCCGTGTAGGGTCAGGGAGCCCCGCAATTCAGAACTCCGTTAGGACCCGTGGGGACCAGTGAAGGGCTCTGTGCAGGGAAGCGCTAGGAAGGTACACAAGCAGAGAGCGCAGAACGAGGACAGAGGGAGAAACCGGCAGGAACACCACTGAGGGCCCCGAGGAGACATCCCATCCTTTGGTGACTACCCAGGCCAGCTAGCCATGACTGTGTAATACCTGAAAGCTGCCTAAAGTTACCAGCAAACCCGTGCAGAGCCTAAACAGTGTGTGGTGTCTCATTTACATTTTGCCGGAGGAACTACATTCCAGTCTCCTCAACATAGACTGCACCAGCATCCCGCCTGCAGAGCAGCCTTCCTGCGTGAGCTCTCTATCTCCACCACTGCCCCGGGGATTCTGCTCCACTTACGGGGAGCGTTATCATCTAGCTGCAGCGTCACCAACCCCAGAGGTCTGAAGCAGCGCCGGTATAATTACCAGGTACCGTGACTGATGTCAAGAAAATTGTGCTTTATTTTTACGCATTTTTCAGCGACCACCAGGGCCACGGGCCCAGGCACTGGCCACCAGTGACAGTTCCGTTAATCAACGCCCAGGATCCGAGTACCCCAAAGGCCCTGCGGTGGGTCAGATACACAGATGATAACACCCTTTTGGCCAAAAAAGGGAAGGATCTGAGGAAGATGACCTTAAGTGAAGAAAGTAAGAATTTTAGTTTGCTTCTGAATATGAAGACCAATTTGAAGGTCAACAATGAAGAAATAGAAATGGTAGACAGTTTCATTATCCTGGAATCTCTCATTGATTGTAACGGCGGCTCTACAGCTGAAATCAAGTGGTGGCTTCCTTTGGGTCTTTCAACGATAATGAACATGGAGCAACTGTGGAAGTGCAAGAACATCTAAATCACCACTAAACGACAATTAGTTACAGCCATTGCTTTCCCAATCGCGTTGTACGGGTGCGAGATGTGGACCTTGACAAAGGGTGATCAAAGAAAGATTGATTCCTTTGAACTGTGGTGCTGGAGGAGACTCCTACGAATCCCCTGGACAGCCAAGATCACAAATAAGACTGTTCTGGAATGTGCCAATCCACAGATGTCCCTGGTAGGAAAAGTCATAAAACAGAAACTGTCTTACTTCGGTCAAGTGATGAGAACAAATTCACTCAAGAAGGACATGATGCTTGGTATGAATCCAAATGGACAGTGCTCTGCGAACCGCGCAAGCCATAAGTGGCTTGTAACATGGTAGCATTCCTGATGAAGGAGCGAGGACACGCTCTGAAATGCGTTGAATAAAGCACCATTACCGTCTGATCCTTTATGGTCCTTTTTTCACTTACGGCTTGCGCTGATCAAAGAGCACCGTCCATTTGGATTTATATTAACCGCAACAGCGATACCGTGGAGTGTGGATCCAGTGGCAGCTGTATTATACGCATATACCAGTTGTGGGTCACACAACTGAACCAGGGGAGCAGTTACTTTTGCAATTCCTGTTTTAAAAAAAGAAGATTAGACCCTATTGTGCTTTTGTTTTCTCACTTTCAGCCATGATGCTTGGTATGGTCAGTGATAAACTGTTTAGAAGGAAAGATAATGTGCAGATAGGGTCTTATCTGAGAGATTAGTGCAATAAAGGGGTTGCAGTGGCTTCGCCTTGTGCTGTTGTGAAAAGTCACAACCACTATGAAAGCATGAAACCGGCTGCCACAATCCCCAGCGATTAGTGTATATCCAGGACAAAGACACCTTGACATCTTGTGGATTTCAGCAGCGAGGTCATTAACTCCTCATTTGTCTTTCTCCTGGTATGGACAGTGGCAGTAGGCGTCATGGAAGACCTGTTGGCTGGACACCCTCATGGCAAACACAGGAATGAACCTCAGAGAACTGAAGGATGCTGTGATAGAAAAGCTTAGAGGAAAATGGTTCACATGGGATCCAATAGTTGGACACAACTGAATGGATGAAATTGGACTTTGTAAACATTGTTTTTGATCAAAAAAAAAGTGTGAAGCCATCCCACCACGACAAGGTGCATCTATAACGGGACAGGTCCACCCAATATGTTTAGTCTCTTGCATTTAATACAAATAGGGTGTGCCGCCTCCCCCTTCATTGAGCTGGGCATTTCATGTATAATGCTTTTCATGGCTGTATGTCCATTATTGGGACCCGGTTACTCTCTTATTCATATTGAGGTCTATTGCTGATGTCAGGTTGACAGCGCAGCAGCCAATCAGTGACTCCAAGTGGGGTATTCTGGATATATGAGCAGAGCCACTGACCTCACTGGCTGCATCTGAACCTGTGTGGGCATAACCGTGAGTATAATGGACATTGTAACAGTATGTATACTGACTCGGGATGCATAAAGGTCAGGGAAAAAACTCTGGAAAGGATAGAAAAGTGCAAATAGGGTCTTATCAAAGCTAATAAATTATAACAATAATGGTATCAAGGGTTCACCTTGTGTGGTTGTAAAAGTTGTGTTTCTACAAAACAGTTCTACTTTGGTTTAATCTGACTATATGGCATTCTCCCAAAACTCTTCTGGATCATCCAAATTATCTCAAGAAAACCTTAGACAGGCCCGGAAATGTAATGGCTTAAGCAGGGGGACACAACTGGCACTGCAGGATCTGAGTCCCTAGCGGCGTGGTGTGTTACTGATAGTAGCTGGGTAATGTTGGTCCCAGCGCTCTGTAGGTCATTCACTAGGATCCCCCGGTGGTTCTGGGATTTTTGCTCACCGTTCTTGAGATCATTTCGACCCCGCGAGGTGAGATCTTGCTTGGAGCCCAAGATTGAGGGAGATTATCAGTGGTCTTGTATGTCTTCCATTTTCCAATTATTTCTCCCACAGTTGATTTCTTTACACCAAGCTGCTTGCCTATTGCAGTTTCAGTCTTCCCAGCCTGGTGCAGGGCTACAATTTTGTTTCTGGTGTCCATTGACAGCTCTTTGGTCTTCACCATAGTGGAGTTTGCAGTGTGACTGTTTGAGGTTGCGGACAGGTGTCTTTTATACTGATAACAAGTTCAGACAGGCGCCAGTACTACAGGTAATGAGTGGAGGACAGAGGAGCCTCTTAAGAAGAAGTTACAGGTCTGTGAGAGCCAGAAATCTTGCTTGTCTGTAGGTGACCAAATACTTATTTTCCACCAAAATTTGGAAACATTTCTTTCCAAATCAGACAATGTGATTTTCAGGATTTGTTTTCCCCTTTTGTCTCTCATCGTTGAGGTCACCTATGATGTCATACAGGCCGACCTCATCTTTTTAAGTGGGAGAACTTGCACGATTGGTGGCTGACTAAATATTTTTTTCCCCACTGTATTTTCCAGTGGCGTAACTACCATGCTGCGGGCCCGTTGCAGGATTAGTTCTGGGGCCCCTCATGTGAGGAGCAGGGGTAGGGGGGTGTTGGGGGTGGTGCTAGTAGCATGTTCAGTGCCTTGTATGTACCATCATGTGAGGAGGGAGGGGGTGCTAGTGGGATATTTACAGCTGTGTTTGTCCCCTACCGCGTCCTGCGGTCTGCAGTGAAGAGATGAGGAGGGGCGGGCACGGCTGCAGGAAGTGAGGCTTCTCTCACTTCCCGGCCTCCCTCCTCTCCTAGTCTCGGGCCAATGCTATCGCGGTCGCGGCGGCTGGCTGTAAGCATGGGACACAGGGCCCCCCCAAAGGGCGGGCCCGGTCTCAGCCGCGACCGCTGCGACCGCGGTAGTTACGCCACTGGTATTTTCCTATTATATGTATTCTGACTGGGGGGCAGTGAGTGGAGGTGGAGATACCTCCACTGAGATAGTTCAGTGTTGAAGCATATCCGAACCTGTGTAGGAGTACCTGCGAGTGAAACGGACTGTGAAAGTGTGTTTGTGTTCTTCGAAGCCGATGGCAGGCTTTGTTATGTTATCGGGAGTGCGGTTTATGTGATGATGAATAAACCAACTGGACTTTTAAGTGAAAGGTGTGCCTGTTGTCACCTCTTGGAGTAAAGTGAGTAGCCCTACCGCTCTCTCGATACTCTCTATTTGGAGGCATGGTGAGCCTCATTGGTGACTATATTAAATCACAGACAGTGGAGACACAGTTCCTTCCTGACCCTCAATGAATAATTGAAACATTTTTCTGGATTCCTTTTGGATTCTGATGTGTCTGAATGATAAATGAATGAATAACTCAAGTGTGCATGTTAATAAGGGGTCAAGAGAAATAGTTCCTTCCCTTCTATCACATAGCCATAGAGTCAAAGGAACACTCGTATGTCAAGTAAAAAACGATATGTATGACACCGAGAATCCCTGGGTCACACTGCACCCCAGCATGTATGGCTCGGGGATCAGTATGATGTCATCTACCATATTGTAATACAATTACAGGACAACTCAATTCTCATTAAAAAACAAGCAATTGTCATGTCGGCAGGGTTCTCTCATTTATTTTAAGTAATTCTACATTTGTTTCTGAGCATTTGCTAATAACTGAGCAGCTGCTTTAGTTTATTTATATCTCTGTCTTCCAGCAACTGTGTCTGTCTACAGAGTTCTTGTCATAATGCACGTGTTTGACATACGGGCTATGAAGATTCATGAATATTTACTACAACACTTGCCCTAAGGGTCACCTAAAAATGATGGCAGGAATCCTGACATCCACGATTGGTTTGAAAGCTTGAAATGTTAGAAATCTTGATGTGGTCTGAGTATGGCATTCCTGGATGGATTCCTTGATGATCACTATGTAATTGAAGAAAAACCGCTATGGTTTCTCCGAAATAATCTAAACTTCTCCCAGCTAACGGCTCATCAGGTTTGTTATCGAGAAAAAGGGACGAGCTCAATGGAGACTTGTTTAATAGAGTGCAGGTTTGCTCAGTATTACTATACTTTTTCCAGTTATGTCGCCCAGATCTGCAGTGCAATAGGTCCCCATTGCCGGCCAAACGATCCTTCAGCCAACAGCGATCTCAACTAACTCTCCCATACACAGAAGCGCTTGTCCAGCTGAGCGAAACTGAGACATTGTACATCTCATCTCTAGGAGAACAATAACATCAGTAGCCCGAGGTTGAACATGCCTGATCAACATCTTCCCCAATGATTGGTTGACTGGTGTTTCCCAATACATTTTAGTGTCAGCCGATATCGGCAGGTAATCTAATACAGTATTCCCCAATTTGTAGTTTGGGAGGCACATGGGCTCTCAGGACCATGAGCTGTGGCTTGCGACTGTCTTCCAGTTTTATGAGAAGGTCTACAAAATAGCTATCAAGACAAAGTCTGCAGATGTTGACTTGTGTTATTAGCCCCCTCCTTCCCCACAGAAGAGCAGATCTGGATGCCAATATACTGGACGGGGGAAATTAGGATAACATTGCCAGTTACTTTTGTGCTTGAAGCTGGATACAATAGTGTCAGGTATGTTTGATGTGAAAGTCCTGAATTAGAATAAAGTGGGCACCCCTGGATGTATCCTGCCCATAAAGGAGGGGGCACAAGATCTCAGTGTATTTTATTTGGCAACAATGGCTCTTTTACTCCATGCTCTGGGTGTCGCTATGTGGCGTCCCACCAGGTAGGCTGCCACCAGAGGTACTGCACTCCTTTATTAGAGGGAGAGTAGTGCCTCTGCTCTCCAGGTGCTGGGATGGCGTAGTCAAGCCACAAACACACACCACACTTAGGACCCCAGAATGGTGGGAGGACCCAAGCATAGCCAGGAGGGAAAAGAGAAGTGCAGGAAGTGTTACACTATTAACCTATGAATTTTATTTGACTGAGCTCCCTCCTTATTCCCCCTCCCCCGCCCTGAAGCCAGCTGAGGTCTCCATCTTGTTGGAGTCCAACACATACTTTTCATGTTTTTAATTATAAATAGAGGCATATAAACCCATACACATTGCATACCTCCGTTAGTCATAGTGTTAGGACCTGATGAGACGGAAGCACCTTGGCGTTGGTCATCGGGCACTCCGCAGTGGCCACTGCTGAAGCTAAGTCTTCCTTTTTGCATTATATCTAGAGCAGTGATTGCTATAACCCATTTTCATTATACCTGAATTAGCTGTGCAGTCCGGCCACTTATTGCACTTATCTATGTGCACATTAAGTGTATAGTGTTGCAGCAGATCTTCTTTCTTTTTGTAGTTTTTTTCTGCTTGCACCTACACTCTGAGGTTGATGCCAGTCATTCACACTATTAACCTGTTTGCACACACAACACATAGGACACAGGAACGGGTGGAGGACCCAAGCGTAGCCGGGAGGGAAAAGAGAAGTGCAGGAAGTGTGGATTTAGTTAGTCGTCAGAAGGAGAAGAGTGGTGGAGCAGCAGGAGTAAGGAGGAGGAGGTGTTGGCTCCCGTGGGCTGGAGCACGGTCACGCTCGCCCCCGGAAGGAATGACCGACGGGTGTGGAGGAAGAACAGAGCTCTTGGGGTATGGAGTGAGAAGTAGATCCCTGTATGCCCATATCTGGCGAGGGTACAGAGGGGCTGGTGGACGACACAGGGAACCGGCCCTGAACACGGCGCAGATGCTGTACGCCCGAACCGTTGAACCGGAGGTCCCAAGTTCCTAACGGGAGCTGTGGCTGAACACCTGTCACAACTTGGAGAAGGCGGCCGAACTAGGAGCAGTAGCCAGGAGTGGTACAACTGAGCACCCGTGGCTGTCGGTACCTGAGCTCTGTGTGCGGAGGCGCTGAAAGCCTGGGGAGTAGAGCGTTGTCGCGCTCACCCCAGAAGAGAAACTACCTTATAGTGCTGAGGGACCACCAGAGAAAGAGACCGGAACACCTAAAGAGATTTGACTGCACTGTCTCGGCTCTCGAGACAACGCTGAACCGGAAGTTGACAAGGGAAGCACCCAGCGGCCATGCTGAAACAACCGAGTAAAAGTAACAGAAATCTAGCTGTGGTGTGTGAACCTTTCTTTAGCGGCGACCACTGGCTGCAGAGGCGCATGAGACACTGAGGTGCTGATGACCTAATGAACATCTGCCAAGGTACGAAGTAAACCCTCCTTACAGCTTCCCTGGGGACTGCGCTCCACCTGCGGGGAGCGAAACCATCCAAGCTGCCGGTCACTGTCCCCAGAGGTTCTGAAGTAGCGCCTTGCGTCCTGGCTGCATATGATGCACCCAGGGGTGTATGGGAACTCGGAACCCAGGCATGGAGTTGGAGGGATATCATTGGTGGCCTGCCTGGACCCGTAGCCCTGGTGGTCAACTGAAAATTGGGGAATAAAAGAATAAATGTTTTTCGTGATGCCACCTGCAGTTTCTGGTGAGTTCACCAGCGCCGCTGTCTGACTGCCAGGGACGAAGGTATTGTAGCTTGGGTGGTATGGCTCCTTGCAGGTGGAGCCAGGTCCCTGGGGCAGGAGAGCTGAAGCACTTGTTGTCGTAGTGCTGGATGTGGGCAGCGCAGCTGCGCATTAGTTGGTACAGAAAGAAGACATGGAGGCCTTGTGTCTCTATACTGGTATTTTACTGAATCTGGTTCAGATGGTGTGGCGCCCTGCATCCACAGGTACCCACAGGCCTTCCTAGAACACAGATGAATATCCACAGCAGGTACACCAGTACAACCAACAACTTCCACCCCAGCACAGTAGGGGGAGCTCAATTTGCTGCCCTTAGGCAAGGTCCCCTATAAATATTGATGCTGGGGAGGAGTCAGTCAGAGTGTGCAAATGCTAGGAGAGCTGCGAATACGTCCTGGTGATCGGTGCCATGTTAGGCCAAACCAGTGACCCTGAACAGCCTTTGAGCAGACCTGCCAGGCCCAAGAGTGGGACGGAAGGCAAGGAGAGAAAAGAGGAAGGAAAGTGTGAACTGAGGAGCCAGAATAGGTTCGCCCAAACAACACACCGGACACCGGGGTCCGCGTCTGCAGGAGAGCTACACGCCCAGCAGAGAACCCCGGCAAACTGTGGAGACTCCAGTCACCCGGTCACCTGCTTAATCACCGTTCAGGGAGCCAGACACCGTGGAGAGAGAAACGGTGGTAGTCATCAGTGGTGTCCCATTGACAGCGCAGGTGAAGAGAGAGAGTAGCGGAGGCCAGCCAAGTTCTACACGGGGCAGGGGCTCCAACCCAGGAAAAAAAAGGACACTGAGGCCTTACACCCACTCATTGTGGAGATTCAACTGTGTTTCCTGGTCACCCGACAGTGTTCTGGACTTTTACCTGCTATACCACCAGTAAAAGGTAAAGAGACATTCAACAGCATTTGTCTGTGTTCTTCACCCCCTGTCCCCATTACCCGCAGAGACTATCCCGTTAATCCACAACCTGGCCAAACTCTTGCTCCATTCCTCACAATTATCACTGCCCCGGAGATTTAGCTCTACCTGTACGGAGCTGCTCCATCCTAGCCGCAATACCACCACCCTCCGGAGGACTGTGGTGGCGCTGCTGTCTAGTCACCAGGTACTACAGGTGACGTCACGATATAAAGATTTTAATCCCTTGTAAATACTAAAAAAAAAACCTTTCTTTTAGGCCACGGATCTGGGCAGGCCACCGGCGACATTCCCTGCTTGGAGTGAAAGAGGCCCAGACATTCGAGTTCCCAAACCCTGGGGTGCTACAATGGCACTTCAGGTTACAGCTTACACAGTCTTTTAGTGGGTAGCTGGCCGGGTAGTCATTGAGGAAGGTAAAGTCTCTTTGAGGCTCCTGTAGTGAGCCTTCTTTTGTCTTCCTTATATGCCGCTGTTCTGACCTGCGCCTCCTCACTTTCCTTGCGCTGCCCTGCACAGCCCGCTTGTCTACCAGACCTTCTTCTCTCTAAGGGGCTCAACCCAGTTTGGTGACCCTGGTGGGGCTGCACATTCTGGACGGGGGAGTCAGGGTTACTGAATTCACCCGCGACCAGACTGTGTTTACGGCTCAGGGGTGAACTCGCCTGTACCATGACTAGGAGCCGGCACTCCGTTGGTGGACTAGGATTCCCCCAGACCTGTCCGTTGGTCTGGCACTAGGTTTCCTCTTTCTTTCCTGGGCCGCCCTTATCTTCTCAGGCGCCCTCCCTGGTAGACTCCTCCAAGGCTCCCACCTTGCGTCTTCCCTCAGTACGGACTACATCCAACTGTATGACTTCCCACCTTTCTCCTTATTCCTCACACTCCTCCCCCCCGGGACCGGTTACCTTGGTAACGGGTTGCCAATTGATTCCCTAGTGTACGTGTAAAGATGCCAGGATGGGAGCCTCAGGTCGACTTTACACTCCTCAATGACAGGAATACTGCACACTCTGTTGTGGGTGCAGTACCCCTACTGTGGCGCACTAACCAGTGGGGCGCCACACATACCGCAGGTGGCATCACGAATACCCATTCCTGTAATCTCCCCTCATTATCAAATGACACCGCCAGGGTCACGGGATCGGGTCTCAGTCCCCGTCTGTCCCCGTGAAAAGAACCGAGAGTGAAGAACAACAGCTGCCCGGTAACCAAGTACCCCCAGCCCTAGAGGGGGGGTGTCAACCACAGGTGAAGGGTAGCTGAATGTAGCTCTTGACCATCACTCAGAGTTAAATGTGGCTCTGCAATAAGAAAAGTAGGGGACCCTTTGGTCTAATATGTATAAAAGATATGACAAGGGAATACCAAGGCCAGGTATCCATCCACAGACAGCTGCCAGAATCCTACTCCACACTGATGAGGGACAACACCCCGAAACAGCTGTCTGTGGATGGATACCTGGCCTTGGTATTCCCTTGTCATATCTTTTAGCTTGTAATGAGCTGGATATTGACTCAAAGGGCCACTTAATATGGTGGTTATCATGGCTAGGTCCTTCACTAGAGGAAGATCTGGCTAGTCCTGTGTTGAGACTCCTAATCGAGGCTCCACAGACTCTGTTTGCATATTCAAAATTCCCAGGGGGCAATAGGCCTAGGAATTCACTGTGTTGAGCGCTTTAGCCGGCTGCCCGCAGTGTTTTCTTGAACTGGTCTCCTTGAGATCAGTGAATACTTAGTTTTGTTGGTCTACTAGGCATTGCTCTCACCTAGCCAGAATCCTTCTCCACACTGATGAGGGGCAACACCCCGAAACAGCTGTCTGTGGATGGATACCTGGCCTTGGTATTCCCTTGTCATATCTTTTAGCTTGTAATGAGCTGGATATTGACTCAAAGGGCCACTTAATATGGTGGTTATCATGGCTAGGTCCTTCACTAGAGGAAGATCTGGCTAGTCCTGTGTTGAGACTCCTAATCGAGGCTCCACAGACTCTATTTGCATATTCAAAATTCCCAGGGGGCAATGGGCCTAGGAATTCACTGTGTTGAGCGCTTTAGCCGGCTGCCCGCAGTGTTTTCTTGAACTGGTCTCCCTGAGATCAGTGAATTAGGGATGGGCGAATCTACTCGCTAGGACTCGTTACTCGGCGAGTAGTAAGGGACTCGCAGGACTCGGTACTCTGTGAGTTTCCCAGTGATTACTCGCACAAGTCCAATGCAAATCAATATCGATCCTAGTTTTGTCAGAAACGCTGACAAAACTAGGATTGCCATTGTTTGCATTAGACTCGTGCGAGTAATCACTGGCTACTGTGCCAGTGATAGCAGGGAGTATGTAAGAATATGATTTAGCGGTCTTGTAGAAGCGCTACTAAAGCTCAGGCACCAGGATGATAGGGTTTATGAACAGCAATCTTTATTTTCCCCTCACAGCTCCACAACATGTTTCAACTGCTCAAGGCAGTCTTCCTCAGGTAGTGTAAGGGGGTGAACTGTGACATCACATTATATAGAGAACAAAAAACTTTGATTGGTTCCCCAATTAACTATGTTTAACTCCTCATGCACTTCTACAAACATTGTCAATAAAAAACGACATAATTAAACTACAATTTATACAATTCCCCTAATTCCATATTGAATATTAAAACTGCATATCTATATAAACCAGCTGTAGCTCATTAATAAAATCAAAACATATACATAAAAAATTATTAAAATTATTAAAATTACTATACACATTATTATAAAAAATTATTAAAATGAAATTATTATAAAAATGATTACTTCATATATATATATATACACATGCACACACACACACATATACATATATATATTGAGACAAGGATTTTTTTTTTTTTTTTTTTTCCCTTCCCTGAACTTTAAAGAGGATGAGTATTGGCACTGGAAGTAAGAGGAATAGCAGTTATAGTGACATCTGGTATATTTTGATCTAACTCGTTCTGTTTTGGCTCTTTACATATATCTAGATTTGTAAACTAATTCAACAGGAAAAGTATACTTTCAATACTTTCCACATATTATATATATACGTAAAATTCATTATTTTGTAAAAAATTATTATTTTGATACAATCACCCAAATGAACATTTGCATACCAACAGAATATTTTTTGGAAATAAAATATAATTGTTATATTAATGTTTTGTTACATTTTCCAAGGTTAAATTATGACCCTCTGGACTTAAAGTTCCCAACTTAAAGATCCAGTAACATTCTGTTTTAATAAGGGCCCCTAGGCGATCATTTACATTATCTCTTATCTGATCAATGATTGTGAGCTTCATTTTCGTGGCATCTTTTTGGTGGCAGATGGTATAATTCCTTGATAGACTGTGGAATTGATATCCAATCTTGATGTTGTGTCTATGCTTATTAAGCCTAGCATGCATGGTCTGTATGGTCCGCCCTATATATTGAGTACCACACGGACATTCGATTAAATAAATCACATACGATTGAGTGGCCACCTGTAATAACGCCATATTAACTGAGCTATAGTGATCCTACACATGCGCCCCTTCTCTCCCTTTTTTTTTTCTTGAGTGATAGCAGGGAAACTCGCAAAGTAACTGCTGTTTCTTTGCGAGCCGAGTCCAGCTGTCTTCTCTGTGCAGCTCCAGGGTCCTAGAGCCCGCCTGCTCACAGACATGATGTAGCAGTGCTGAGATTGTTCTTAGTCTGCTCATTCCCTGTGCATAGACATCTATCTATTCACAGGGATGAGCAGAGAGGACATCGCGTTTTGGACTACGTCGGACGGAAGAGGATTTTTTTAATTAAAGATGGAGTCCCTAATGGCTTTTTTTTTATTTCAAATAAAAATTTTTCTCTCTGTTTTTTTAACCCTTTATTGGAGATTCTTAGTGGCTGGGTCAAACGTGGCCTGACATTAAGAATCTCGGGCTTAATACCAGCTTGTATAACAAAGCTGGTATTAACCCCTTTATTACCCAGCATGCTACCGCCACCAGGGCCGCTGGAAGAGCGGGGTTCAGCTCCAGAGGATGGCGCTTCAATGAACGCGCCATCTTCTGGGGCGGCTGCGGGCTGCAATTTGCAGTGGGGGGTGCCCAGAATGCTTGGGCATCCCTGCGCTGCGGATTCCAGCCCCCAGCTGCTTAGCTATACCTGGCTAGACATAGAAATTGCGCGGAGCCCCACGCATTTTTTTAAAATTATTTCATGAATTTCAGAGTCTCAGAGTCAGAGTCAGAATCTCAGAATTTCATGAAATAATTTTAAAAAAATGCGTGGGGCTCCGCGCAATTTCTATGTCTAGCCAGGTACAGCTAAGCAGCTGGGGGCTGGAATCCGCAGCGCAGGGATGCCCAAGCTTTCTGGGCACCCCCCGCTGCAAATTGCAGCCCGCAGCCGCCCCAGAAGATGGCGCGTTCATTGAAGCGCCATCCTCTGGCGCTGAACCCCGCTCTTCCAGCGGCCCTGGTAGCGGTGGCACGCTGGGTAATAAAGAGGTTAGGGCCAGCTTTGTATTATCAGCTGGCCCTAAGCCCGAAATTTATGGCGTTCACGCCAATATTAGACATGACCGCCATGAATTTCTATTAAATTGTTTTAAAAAAACACAACACAAAGAAAATTTTTTATTAGAAATAAAAAAAAAAAGCCATTAGGGACTCCATCTTTAATTAGAAAAATCCTCTTCCGTCCGACGCAGTCCAAAACGCGATGTCCTCTCTGCTCATCCCTGTGCATAGATATAGATGTATATGCACAGGGAATGAGCAGACTGAGAACAATCTCAGCTCTGCTACATCATCTCTGTGCACAGACATTCATGTCTGTACACAGGGAATGAGCAGACTGAGAACAATCTCAGCACTGCTACATCAGGCAGCAGGCAGGCTCTAGGACCCTGGAGCTGGCAGCCAGCACACAGAGAAGACAGGATCTTATCTGTGTGAGTCAGCGATTACTTACAAAGTAAACGAGCAATGCAAATAAATGGCAAAACTAGGATTGCTTCAGGCTGAAGCTTCCGAGACACATGTGCGATTTGTAAATCTCACACTACTCGCTATTACTCGCTTCCCCATTCATTAACATTGGACTCGCTAGACTCGCAACGAGTAGCGAGTCCTGGGCTCGGACTCGCTATAGTCAAGCGATTCCGAGTAATTTAGGATTCGCCCATCACTACAGTGAATACTTTGTTTTGTTGGTCTCTTCTTTGATTGACAGCTTTGGTTTCATGGAGCCAGAGAAGGGAGCAAATACATGGAAAATAAGCAGAAGGGAAGGTGTATAGAAATGATTGGCCACGCCATGATACATGAGCATATGTACTAGGTTTGAACAGTCATTCTGTGCTGACAGATCCTTTTAAAGGCTATTGGTATAGACGGAGGCTGTCAGGATGGAGGAAGTATGGAGGAAGGCTGCCAGGATGGAGGGAGGTTGTCGCGATGGAGGAAGGATAGAGGGAGGCTGTCGGGATGGAGGAAGGATGGAGAGAGGCTGTCAGGATGGAGGGAGGCTGTCAGGATGAAGGAAGGAAGGATGGAGGGAGGCTGTCGGGATGGAGGAAGAATGAAAGGAGGCTGTCGGGATGAAGGAAGGATGGAGTGAGGCTGTTGCGATTGTGGAAGTGACTTACCCAGTGGTCTATGGGAAATCGGTACCCAGGTGTTAGTATTGAGGGGTGCTGTCTCAGTGGCTGGTGCCCGGGCCCGTAGCCCTGGGGGTCAGCTAAATAAAAGGGGATCAAATAAATAATAAAAGTCTCATGACGCCACCTGTAGTCTCTGGTGATCTCACCAGCACCAATGTCAGGCTGCCGGAGATGATGGTGTTACAGCCAGTTGACAACGGTCCCTGCAGGCGGAGCAGGCAGTGCTGCTGCTGAGTTGAATGGTGTGGCAGCAGCTGCTTTTTAGCTTAAGAGAATAAGACTGCGGAGGCTTGCCGACTCTGTACGGGTACTTTACTGGCAACAGTTCTTTAGCAGTTCAGGTACACAGTCTTTGCGGATAGCTGGCCGGGTAGTCACTGGGGAGAATAAAGTCTCTTTGAGGCTCCCAGAGTGTTCCGTCAGTTACTTTCGCTGTCCCTTGTTCCTGCACCTCCTTACTTTGCTTGTGCTGTCCTGCACAACCCACTTGTCTACCAGACCTGTTGGGTGCTATGAGGTTACCCTTCTTCTCTAAAGGGCTCAACCCGTTTTAGTGCTTCTGGTTGGGCTGCGCATTCTGGACGAGGTCGGGTGTGCTTGGCAAACCTTGCGACCCACCGGTATTGACGGATCAGGGTTAAACTCACCTGCACCGTGACTCGGAGCCGGTACCCTGTTGTGGACTAGAATTCCCCTGGACCGTTGTAAGATCTGGCAGTCGGAGGCCCTGAAATTCCTAGCGGCAGCCCTATTATGAGTAATTGGATTTGAATTGGTGTCTGAATGTTTGTGGGAGGTAGTTTACCGTACATAAATGGACTTTGACATGAACTGGTGAGTTTTGTGTAGTGGTTCATGTGTGCAAAATTAAAGCAGATCTGTCACCAGATTTCACTAAAACATTGCACATGTTGTAAAAGGAGATATCTGGGATTTAAAAAGAAAAAAAAATGTACCTAAGCACTAACAAGGCAGGAAGCTGCCACCTACCTGCCTGATGTGCCTGGCACCGTTCACTTCCGGTCACCACCGACACGGAGCAGTCATAGACCGCTCCTGTTAGCCATTCTGTCGCTTCCGCTGAGGTCACGTCTACAGAGGTATAGCTTGTCCCCTCTGTCAACGAGCATCAGAGCTGACATCATGCTGATTAACAGCCAGCTCCTCCAATCAGCTAGCGGGGAAACAATTGCCATTCAGCGTGATGTAGGCTGTCCTGCCCCTTCCACAGAACAGAGCGGAAAAGCCTCCTCTGCTCTGTTTACCCCACAATGCTGTCCCCGGCAGGAACGATCTGTGCCGTTCTGTGCAGGGAGTGAACGGAGGTGACTGGTGCCAGGTACAACAGACGGATAGGTGGAATTCACCCGCCTGTTAGTGCTTAGGCACAATATTTTACCTAATCAAAATCCCAGATTACTTCTTTAAAAAGACCTTTTGGACCTGATAAGGCTGGTGTACTTACTTTGAAAATTCATGTCAGAGTAGATTAATCTTGAAATTACTCCAGACTCCTAACAAGTTTATTAGGTGGGGAAACCTTCATAAAAAAATTTCTACCATGCTTCAAGGGCTGCACAAAATTATCGACTTGAAAATTACCGGCTATATTTGGTTAAACAATCAACACCCCCCTACTGTGGTGGCTGGAGTTGCTTCTCTTTTGCATGGCTGTGATGTTAAGTGATATTGACCATGGGCTTCTCAGCTGCTTTTCGAGGATTTCTAGAGCCATAAACATCACAGCACAGGCTGGGGGCATATATGTCACTGGAGGCTGAGGGTGGGGGCACAGAAATTACTGTGGAGCTGGATTTAAAGGGCAGGAAGTCAGCAAATCACATCTGCCAGCCCGAGCATGGCAGTCCCCAGGAATCTGCCCGGGGGCCTCATAAAAAGTCATCGAGGTCCGCATGCAGCCCTGGGGCCTGAGATTCCCCACCCCTCGTCTAGGGGGTAAGCTTTTCTCCTTTTGGAGAGCGATACACCAGATCTGGCATGTTGGTAAAGAGACTTAAAAGCTGCAATTCTCCTCTGGGAAATAAAATATGCAAATTGTCTCTTCAGAGAGGAAGGAGATGAACTCTACTGCCACCTATTGGAAATACCCCACAACACCATGTCTGCAAATTGAGATTCTGATCTCGTATAAATCCTAAAGGCTCTCGCGCTTCAATGGTCAAACGATGCGATCAACGATCCGACTTGACCTAGATCGCTTGAACGACGATCAATGATCGCTAGTGAAATGTCACACGTGCAGATATCGTTAACGACGCAGCAACAACTCCGCGACAGCAAACAATACTTGCGGTCGTTAGCTCACCTATGTCCTTCACTTCTCAATAGGCGAGGTCGTTAATGACATCGTTATCGAGGTGTCACACACACCCATGCTACAGGTTGAACGAACGCTCATCGTTTGGTTTAAGGTCCGGTTCACAAACCTCCCATCAATGATCTGCCCTATTATCATTGATCGGATGTACATGTCACACTGAACGACGTTGTTAGAACCACTGAAAACTCGTGACGTTTCAACGATATCGTAGTGTGTGACGGGGCCTTAAGTCATATGACAAGGCTTATTAAAGGGTTGCTTTTGACTTTTAGGATCGCTACTTCCAATAGGTGGCGCTAGAGTTCAAGTCTAATTCCTTTTTGAATAGACCGTTTACATACAGAACTTTCATGGAATGATTAAGCAACTAAACAGTGTAAATCCTATAGACTTTATAGAAAGATGAAAAAATCCTTATAACAAGGATCTAAGACCAATTTCTGAACCAAACCATGAGACTTACCAAGGAAAACAGTCTAAGGAACAGATCAGTGGTTATATGTTTCGAAGATGAGAGGACATCGGACTTGTTGGCTACCACTGGTCTTCATATTAGGCCGGAGGTACAATGAGCGAGATCAATGCGCGAGATACTCGCACAAGTCTCGCATGACTCACCCAGCCTGGCCACTGGCTTTCTGGACAGGAGAGTGTCAGCTGCTTGTGTCTATGCAGCTGATACACTCCCGTCAAAAGAGACGGCAGCCGTACCGGGTGAGGCATGTGAGGCTTGTGCGAGTATCTCACATACTTCTTGCTCGGTGGAGATATTCAGAACATCAGAAACACGGGTCATCCTGAGGACCTCATCCTCTGGCAGTATCACTAATCCCACTACTTTCAGCTGCCGTAACACTCCCCGGGAATCCGCATGTTACTAAATGTAGCATTTAAGAAATGAAGTTGCTAAATTTATTCACAAATGGGAATACTGTACCACGGCAATTAGAAAAAAACACTTTTCCTAAGATTTGAAAACATAAAAACATTCTTCTAAATTGGGCCCAATGGGAGCTGTGATATGTTTGAGATAAATAATAGTTTAATGAATTAATCATCATAACATCGCTGTTGAATATTAATGAAGGATTCACCCTGGCTCATCTTAAACCAAATTTTATTTATTTTTTTGTAAATGAGTTTACACACATATTCCAAATTTACATGGTAATGAGAAAAAAAGACAAATACCAATAATAATAATAATAAAAAAAAAACTATAAAAAGGAGAAAAGTTTCCTCTTCGGTAGCATTGTACAATAAGAAATATTGCGTTAGGTAGAGGAGAGGGCCGGGATGTTACAGAGGTGTTTAGGACGGGGCTGAACAGTGCTGTCAGTAAGGTTTATTAAGACAGAGGTGATCGTGTTCAATACAACGGGGTGAGGACGGTGTAAAATCACAATATTTACCAATGGAAGATACCACTTCTTTTAGATATAACAGTATCATGGTTAGGACTCTGGTGCTAGTAGGATTTCTTAAACCGAATCTTCACCTTTTATCGGCATCTTACTTTTTTCGTTCGAAAGGTCGGCCCTGATTTCTTTTTTTCATGTATTTTTTTTGTGAGTTGTAACTTTGTTTTTCTGATACAAAGCTCCATGCCCCATACATATATTTAGGTTCTAAGTACCGTATACGACGTTATATAGTTATATATAAGGAACATTATGTGTTATAGTGTTCATTACAAGAGTTGTCCACCTTTAGGAACCTTTTTCTTTCCTTTCAAGGTTTTGTCTAGGACTTTTTTTGTAGAGATGAGCGAATCAAACGTTACAGTTCATTGTTTGTCCCGAGCACAAACTTTACAAATAATTTCAGTGTTCAGAGTTCGACTGCTTTGCGTTCGGGAAACCACCCGTCGCTGTACTCGGGTACACCCAGGTGCTCGGGTACAATCGGTGCTCGGCCCAGTGTGAGCCGCTTGTAGTGTTTGATCGGCTGCACTGGGGTTAAAATCAGCGTTATCGGATGGAGTGTGTACATAGAAAAAGAAAATGACAAAACCCCATCCTTCCTCCCTCTCCCGGAAGAGCTTTGTGTATGGCTGTATGTGGACAGAGAGCAGAACTGCCCAATCAGTGACTTCAAATGAAGTTCAGGTCATGTTTGGGTTCAGAGCAGAACTTTATATAAAGTCCTGCTGAACCCCTAGAACCTGAACTTCCAGAGGTCTTCTCATCTCTACTTATTTATTGATTGCCTATCCTTAGGATAGGTCATCAATATAAAATGAGTGGGGGTGCCACACTCTGCACCCCTTCCAATCATTTCCTAGTGCTAGCGGTGACCAGATGTGATCAGTTGCGGAGTGGAGCAGCCTGGCATCTTCACCTGTATGGAGATCGCAACAGAGGATAGCGGATCCACTCCTATGTGTTCAACTAGAGGAGGACGTGCAGTGCAGCTGATAGATGTGCTGCATAGTTCCACAACTGATCACATCTGGCCACTGCCAGCACAGGAAACAGCTGATCAGCTTGAGTGCCGGGCGTCACACCCCCACTGATCCGATATTATAAAAGTACTGGACATCCTAATAAATTCATGTTTTTTAGGCTATTTTTGTAATGTAGTTTCATTAAAAATGTTGCACTGTTTGCCACGTACAGCCTCTAATGTCTATTAATGGCTGCAGACTGGGTTAACTGAAAATCCATCACCAAGCTTCAAAAAGAGTATCTAACTCTTATATTTTTTATTTTATTTCCCAGTGGACCACAAACCACATTGAATATACAAGGAAACAGTCTGTAAGAGCAAATCACTACAACATTTTTAATTAAGCTATTACAAAAAATGTTTTTTTTTTAGCCCCAAATACATGAATTTAAGTGCAAAAATAATCCCCAAAGGTTGTCAAACCCCATTAACAGTAATCAGCAGTTTTCTAAGGTTCCTCTATTGGTGGCTTCACACAGTCCAGTATAATATTTTTTCACCTATGTCTATGGGGAGGAATTTGCACCAAAAAAATGTTAGACTTATAAATATGATATATGCACATCCATTCTAAGGTTTAATAGTCTCCCCAACAGGTCACGCTAGGTATATAACAATCAGGTTTATTGGTCATAACAATGGCAGCAATCATTACTTTACGAAGACATTTACATTTATAGTTAATCAATAGAAAGCCGTAAAGTAGTAGGTATATCCCATTGGTGATAATAAGAACATCAGAGGGTTTTTCCCCCAAAGTTCAATTCAATCAATGGATCTTGAAATAATAATTTACACAGTTGGATGTGTTTAAAAAATGTTCCTGTGCTGAGATAATCTCATTGTATATATGTGTCCCTGCTATGTACTGTGTAATGGATGTGTTGACCGTACAGGAACATGGTCTGTCATACCACATCTCCTGTGTGAATAATCTTATATATGTGTCCCTGCTATGTACTGTGTAATGGATGTGTCTGACCGTACAGGGACATGGTCTGATCATACCACATCTCCTGTGCTGAGATAATCTTATATATGTGTCCCTGCTATGTACTGTGTAATGGATTGTCTGACTGTACAGGAACATGGTCTGATCATACACATCTCTGTGCTGAGATAATCTTATATATCTGTCCCTGCTGTGTACTGAGTAATGGATGTGTCTGACCCTACAGGGACATGGTCTGATCATACCACATCTGCTGTGCTGAGATAATCTTATATATGTGTCCTGCTATGTACTGTGTAATGGATGTGTCTGACTGTACAGGAACATGGTCTGATCATACCACATCTCCTGTGCTGAGATAAAGTTATATATGTGTCTCTGCTATATACTGTGTTTTAATACTATGTTTTAATCACATCCAGTTGAGGAAATTATTATTAATCCAAGCTCTATCAATTAAAATAGAAAAACTCCAAATGAAACTTTTTTTTTCCTGGAATCAGAACCTTTGCTTACACACCTCCGTCCGTCCGTCCGTCCTTGGTAAAATAATGCATTTGATATCTGCTATATCCGTGCTTCTCAGGAATAGATGGGACAGTACATTGCATTCTGGTGACTTAAGAACACATAAAGCTTCTAAATGAATTTGCTGCTGAAGCAAAACTGACACCATTATCGGATCAGTCCCTGTAGCCTATTAAGTCACCGGTGTAATACCTGCCCTTCAAGTTGACTTCTTGTAGTCAGTAAATATGCACTTGTGTTCTGTGTTTTAAGGATTAAGACATACTTCCTACCATGTTACTTTACAAGTTGCACAAGGCGGCTGTAATACAGATTAAGTGCACTCAAGAATGATAAAAAGCCGTATTATTATAGTGCTGCCATGCATCGCTCGCTGGGCACATAGCTGACATCCGTGCTGTGTAACACTCAGGTAATTACAGAGCAGGCCACACTTATGGGCAACACGAATGCAGCAGAGACCTGGCGAATTTTGGTACAATCATTTCAACATTTTCTGATCAGAACACGATGACACAAACAGAATGATTTCCCCTATGGATACAATTCCCGATATGTTTGATTGTCTGCAGAAAATCTATTCTAAGTACTTGTAATTGATTGTAATGAATTGTGGAGGTCTTCGGTGTACACTCCTATGGGCCTGATTTATACTAGATTTGTTTTTTTTACAATGATACATATAGGTCAATCACCCGATGTCTAAGGCTGCTTTCACACTACCGTTTGTGTCTGCATGCAGAGAGCATACAGACGCACACCCAGTGCAAACGCTGCCATACTGATGTGAACGCAGAGGAGAGTCACCGCATGCGTTCATATCAGTATGGTGCCTGGCCACCCAATCAGCGGTCTCCCGATGGTGTCGGCCCAGGAAGAAACATCTGATCTGACAGCTGTTTCTTCAAATCTCCCACGCCGATACCACCCAGAGAATAGCGGCGCCTATGCCCGGGACATCAGCGGCTGCTCCAGCTGATCATCTGGTGGCCGCCGCTGATCTCCCAGAAGATCAGCGGCGGCCACCGGGAGAGATTTCAATGAGATCCGCAGCGTTCTCCTGCACTGTCATGTGGAGGACACTGCGGATCCATTGAGATCCATGCATTGTTTGTGCGCTTGCTGATAAAACAAGCGCCCGCGACCGCACAAAAAATGCAACAGGCTGCTTTTGGAGGGTGCACAAATTATGCGCATCCGAACCCAGCCAAACGCAGGTACCATGTGTTCCCATATTAAACATAGGAATGCAGTGCGCGTGCGTTTGGAACGCTGCGTTTACAACGCTGCGTTTACATACACAAATGTGAAACCGGCCTAACTGCAGAGCATATGTTACATATATCCAGGCCAAAACACTAAACGCGGGGTGTGAACAGATTATCTATGATCGGTAAGTCTTTATTAATTTCTATTAGATGTTTTAAGTTCAGCTAGATTGTATTTGATCATAACCACATTTATCACTGTATCATATGAGCAATCATTCTATCTATGGTCTTCTTAAAGAAGTATCAGTCTGATCAAATGGGGTCTGTCAACAAATATAATGGACTGATCTGCTTTACGTTTGGGTAGGCATTAAAGGGGTTGTCCGGTCTAAAATGATAATTCTACAGTCACTCTACATCACTCAGTGTCTATAGACTTATCCATCCTCCCAGGGCCCACACTGTGCGCTGCAAGGAATCGCTAGTTTCTAAATCAGGAACGGACCACATTTATGCAATATACATATTCCAGGCCAGAATCTGACTAGTGGGTGTGGCCTCGCTCAATGCAAGTGTTTGGAACAAGGCTACACCTACTAGTCTGACACGCCCAATCCATACACTTGTATAGACCAACTCTGCACCCTCTAATCAGGTACTGGCCAGGAACATGTATATTGGATAATTACAGTCTGTTTCTGTCTTTGAAACTGGCAAATCCTTGCAGCACAAAGAGCGGGCGCTTGGAAGATTTATAAATCTGCCGTCACATCCGGTGACTAAAGAATTGTCACTTTAGACTGGACATCTCCTAAAATAACTTTCAAAATTGAGACTTTCCTGAGAAGCCCCTTTTAAAGGAATTTTCTCACAAAAAATAATTTTAAAGTTTATTTTAATAAATAGATCTTGGAATAATAATAATTTCTATAATTGGATGTTATGTAAAATATTCCTGTGCTGAGATAATCTTATATATGTGTCCCTGCTATGTACTGTGTAATGGATGTGTCTGACCGTACAGGGACATGGTCTGATCATACCACATCTCCTGTGCTGAGATAATCTTATATATGTGAAGGTAAACAAACTGTAAGCGGTCTAATTGGAGGCACTCAGGCACAAAGGCAGCAGGCACTGGGATGGTTTTTCAACAGACCTTTATTCAGGCTCCCCTCCTACTCCACAACATGTTTCGATAGATTCTCTATCTTCCTCAGGAGACCAGACCTCAGACCACCTGAGGAAGATAGAGAATCTATCGAAACATGTTGTGGAGTAGGAGGGGAGCCTGAATAAAGGTCTGTTGAAAAACCATCCCAGTGCCTGCTGCCTTTGTGCCTGAGCGCCTCCAATTAGACCGCTTACAGTTTGTTTACCTTCTAATATAAATCCCTCTGTGAGGGTAAAGCGGCGGGGAGCAGCTAGGTGCAGAGTGCAGCTTAACATGAGGACCTGGCGTCTAGTGATGGGCGAATCCTAAATTACTCGGAATCGCTTGACTCTAGCGAGTCCGAGCCCAGGACTCGCTACTCGTTGCGAGTCTAGCGAGTCCAATGTTAATGAATGGGGAAGCGAGTAATAGCGAGTAGTGTGAGATTTACAAATCGCAGATGTGTCTCGGAAGCTTCAGCCTGAAGCAATCCTAGTTGTGTCATTTATTTGCATTGCTCTTTACTTTGTAAGTAATCGCTGACTCGCACAGATAAGATCCTGTCTTCTCTGTGTTCTGGCTGCCCCAGCTCCAGGGTCCTAGAGCCTGCCTGCTGCCTGATGTAGCAGAGCTGACATTGTTCTCAGTCTGCTCATTCCCTGTGTACAGACATGAATGTCTGTGCACAGAGATGATGTAGCAGAGCTGAGATTGTTCTCAGTCTGCTCATTCCCTGTGTACAGACATGAATGTCTGTGCACAGAGATGATGTAGCAGAGCTGAGATTGTTCTCAGTCTGCTCATTCCCTGTGTACAGACATGAATGTCTGTGCACAGAGATGATGTAGCAGAGCTGAGATTGTTCTCAGTCTGCTTACTCCCTGTGCATAGACATCTATATTTATGCACAGGGGATGTAGCAGAGAGGACATCGCGTTTTGGACTGCGTCGGACGGAAGAGGATTTTTTTAATTAAAGATGGAGTCCCTAATGGCTTTTTTTTTTATTTCTAATAAAAAATTTTCCTTGTGTTGTGTTTTTTTTAAAACAATTTAATAGAAATTCATGGCGGTCATGTCTAATATCGGCGTGACCGCCATAAATTTCGGGCTTAGGGCCAGCTGATAATACAAAGCTGGCCCTAACCTCTTTATTACCCAGCGTGCCACCGCTACCAGGGCCGCTGGAAGAGCGGGGTTCAGCGCCAGAGGATGGCGCTTCAATGAACGCGCCATCTTCTGGGGCGGCTGCGGGCTGCAATTTGCAGCGGGGGGTGCCCAGAAAGCTTGGGCATCCCTGCGCTGCGGATTCCAGCCCCCAGCTGCTTAGCTGTACCTGGCTAGACATAGAAATTGCGCGGAGCCCCACGCATTTTTTTTAAATTATTTCATGAAATTCTGAGATTCTGACTCTGAAATTCATGAAATAATTAAAAAAAAATGCGTGGGGCTCCGCGCAATTTCTATGTCTAGCCAGGTACAGCTAAGCAGCTGGGGGCTGGAATCCGCAGCGCAGGGATGCCCAAGCTTTCTGGGCACCCCCCGCTGCAAATTGCAGCCCGCAGCCGCCCCAGAAGATGGCGCGTTCATTGAAGCGCCATCCTCTGGCGCTGAACCCCGCTCTTCCAGCGGCCCTGGTAGCGGTGGCACGCTGGGTAATAAAGAGGTTAGGGCCAGCTTTGTATTATCAGCTGGCCCTAAGCCCGAAATTTATGGCGGTCACGCCAATATTAGACATGACCACCATGAATTTCTATTAAATTGTTTTAAAAAAAACACAACACAAGGAAAAATTTTTATTAGAAATAAAAAAAAAAGCCATTAGGGACTCCATCTTTAATTAAAAAAATCCTCTTCCGTCCGACGCAGTCCAAAACGCGATGTCCTCTCTGCTACATCCCCTGTGCATAAATATAGATGTCTATGCAAAGGGAATAAGCAGACTGAGAACAATCTCAGCTCTGCTACATCATCTCTGTGCACAGACATTCATGTCTGTACACAGGGAATGAGCAGACTGAGAACAATCTCAGCACTGCTACATCATCTCTGTGCACAGACATTCATGTCTGTACACAGGGAATGAGCAGACTGAGAACAATCTCAGCACTGCTACATCATCTCTGTGCACAGACATTCATGTCTGTACACAGGGAATGAGCAGACTGAGAACAATGTCAGCACTGCTACATCAGGCAGCAGGCGGGCTCTAGGACCCTGGAGCTGCACAGAGAAGACAGCTGGACTCAGCTCGCAAAGAAACAGCAGTTATCTGCGAGTTTCCCTGCTATCACTGGCACAGTAGCCAGTGATTACTCGCGAGTCTAATGCAAACAATGGCAATCCTAGTTTTGTCAGCGTTTCTGACAAAACTAGGATTGATATTGATTTGCATTGGACTCGTGCGAGTAATCACTGGGAAACTCGCAGAGTACCGAGTCCTGCGAGTCCCTTACTACTCGCCGAGTAACGAGTCCTAGCGAGTAGATTCGCCCATCCCTACTGGCGTCGCCTGGCAACAGGAGCTTTAACTTAAGGACCTGCGGTGACGTGACTGGATACTCGGAGCCCCCGGAGCACGCGGTGTGCGGATGAGCTAGAGCCTGTAAAGGGCGCCTTATCAAGTGTATTACCGGGTTGTGCGGGGACAGCACAACCCGATAAGGTGAGTGGCCAACTATTAGTACGCCGCCCTAAATAAAGCCCCCTGGTAACCGCACTATTGCGCCCCTTTCTCTCTCTTTTTCTCTTGCAATCTTATATATGTGTCCCTGCTATGTACTGTGTAATGGATGTGTCTGACTGTACAGGGACATGGTCTGATCATACCACATTTCCTGTGCTGAGATAATCTTATATATGTATCCCTGCTACGTACTGTGTAATGGATGTGTCTGACCTACAGGGACATGGTCCGATCATTCCACATCTCCTGACTGTGGATGGATACCTGGCCTTGGTATTTCCTTGTCATATCTTTAAGCTCGTAAAGAGCTGGATATTGACTCAAAGGGCCACTTAATATGGTGGTTATGGTGGTCTCCTCAAAGAGCCACCCCATGGCTAGGTCCTTCCCTGGAGGGATATCGGGCTAGTCCTGTGTTGAGACTCCTAAACAAGGCTCCACAGACTTTATTTGCACATATATAAGATTATCTTAGCCCAGGCGATGGGGTAAGATCAGACCATGTCCATGCACAGTCAGACACATTCATTACACAGTACATAGTAGGGACACATATATAAGATTATCTCAGCACAGGAGATGTGGTATGATCAGACCATGTCCCTGTACAGTCAGACACATCCATTACACAGTACATAGCAGGGACACATATATAAGATTATCTCAGCACAGAAACATTTTAACACATAACTATTAACATAACATAACACATCCAATTGTGGGAATTATTACTCCAAGATCTGTTTATTAAAATTAACTTCATGTTAAAACCCTTTTAAGTCTTGACTGATGTTTTATATGTTTTTATATTTTTGAGTGCTGTTAACCATCAGTAATAGGATTATGGATATTTCTCATAATTTGATCATAGTCATCCAATAGGAGACAGCCAGTCTGTAATAAGCAATATAACCTTTTCACCATACATTTCCCTATCGGCCTGGTGTCTACCTCAGCCAGAGATGTTCCTTGAAGCGTCTGGGTCCTAATGCAAAATCTACAAAATCTGCAATCCAGTTTGCCATCAGTTATGGTGGCCTTTAGCCTCTTTAGGCTCTGGGTGCTACCAGTACCTCTACACCCCATATGGCTTGGCCTTGACTTCATCATATTCTTCAGTAGATTGACTATTCTTTTGACTCTTTGCCTTCCCCCCTCCCCAATGACAAAAGTCCGCGATAAACTAGCAACCCTTGATTCCCAACTCTTTTTAAAGACAATCATGACGTGATGGAGAGACAGAGGGGGACAGAGACCCCCGCCTGTTGCCAGTCATTAAACTATGAAGAAATGCACTGCACATTTTCATGCATGCACCCCAAATGTCGTTAACATTCAAGCTAAAACTTCTAAAAAATTACATCCACTAATCCACTAAATACTTGAATCCTAACTACAGCGATACCTATCATTGTTCTTCTTAAACATCGATAAAAAGCTTTTGCTGTACATCGTAGATGACAAAACAAATGGTAGCCGCGCCCCGACGCTCCGATGTGGAACCCGCAGCCCATCGCTCTGCAGTGAACGGTGGATTCCAGGCAGCAGCTCAGGGGTTAATATATGCTAAAAAAAATAACAATAAAAAAAAAACGCACCACAAGTGAGGAATAATTATCAAAGGTCATGCATTTGCTGTATACATTAAGCAAGAAATCATTGGCTTCGAGCTGCGCTATATTACAACATGATACATTGAAACGGTTTGGATCAACCCTTCTGGAATTCACCAGCATTTCTAATATTAGAATCAGTGCCTTCCAATTATGAAATATCTAAGTGGCCAGTAAAAAAAATATCGCAAGGGAAAAATAATAATGACTAAAATTATAATCTAGCCAATTTTTAGGAGTATTTGGATCCATTTGGTCACCTTACGAAATAGGGGTCTTTACAAAATATGGCACATACAAATGACTTCCACCTTAAATGGCTTTTACTATTTCATGAAATATTGTCAATACTATACTTCTATGGCCAACGTCGTCCAAATAGGCTATAAAATAGGCTATAGAAGCAATAATAATAATACATAAATAGATGAGGGTCAATGGAATATTCGTGGTATTTGTCCTTTCTTTTACAGCCAATGTCCTTGAAACTCCTAGCTCCCATATACTGACCTCATTAAATAAATCCTTGCATCCAATAAGTGCTCCATGTCGAAGAGCCAAGTCCACCTAATCATCATTTTATCAAAAGTACAAATCATAAGAATCCAAGTATAAAAATGTTCCTGCTAAAAGTCTTTATACATAGGTTAAAAAACAAGCAGACACAGTCTGGCTCCGTATTCAGGATTGAGAGCGATTCTGTGGCAGGTGATTATTTCAGCTGAAATTTAGATTGATTTATTGTATCTAGTTGCAGTGTGAAATACAAATGCTGCAAAACTGGTCTTAAAGGCGAAGTGGTAATCAGGTCATGCCACCCAAACCAATGGCACCATCAATCAGGCAGTGGTCAGTCGTTGCATTACATTGTATTTCAAGGAGTGGCCGGTGGCTCCCCTGACCCGAGCATGAGAACTTAATGAACTACTGTGCAGCTCTCAAGCTCTGGTCATGGGAGCCTCCGGACACACCCTGCATTACAATGTAATCATTGTCCATGCTATACGGCCATCTGAACCCGGCCATTAGGCCCTGTTACACACTATGATGTCCCAGCGATCCGACCAACAGTCCGACGTGGCCGGGATCGCTGGGACATCGTTATCTGATCGCTGGTGAGCTGTCACACAGGCAGACTCACCAGCGATCAGAATCAGCAAGACCGCTGGTAACAAGGGTAAACATCGGGTAACTAAGTGCAGCGCTGCTGTTTACCCTGGTTACCAGCCTCCCAGCGCTTGCTGTGCAGCGCTAGGAGGTCGTTGATTGTTGGTCTTCCGCTGTCTCACACGCCGATGCTGGCTGCCCAGCGGGAGACTAACGATAAATTTATGGTCCAGTCCGTTCTTGCACTTTCAAAGAACTTATCGTTGGGCGTTGATACGTGTCACACGCTACGATGTCATTTCGACATCGCTGCAACGTCACCAAGCCGTGAACGATATCGTAGCATGTAACGGGGCCTTTAGAGTCAAGCTGAATGTTTGCAACAAGATATGTTATTCTCCAACATTTCAGAAAAAACATAGTTTGACAAGCTGGCCGGGGACTAAAGGAATCTACTAGACAAGTCCTGGGCTGCCTTCACACTGCTGTTATTGATTAATAGATCTCTCATAGTGAGAGACCTTTCACTCACCTGGAGTGGGGAAGTCCATCCACCAGACTACTCTCATCTCTCCCTATGGTCTTCAAACTATGTTTTCTTTTAGCATTTGGAAGGAAAACATTCCTGGTTGCAATCGTGCAGACAGTCTCTAATCCGTGCTGTCCGTGGTTTTTGCAACATGATTCAGCTGACAGATTCCCTTTAAATTTTGCAATTTTGTAGATCTAAAGCCTTTTAGTTAAGAAATTACATCTTTGTTAAAGGTATAAAAGCCTAAAAATGGCTTGGCTTTTATTGAGAAATCCATTTCTACCTGCTCCCCATGACAAACATTTGCTGCCCGGATAGATCTGGCAGTAACCCCTTTTAACACTCTAGAAATAAAAGCTACATGCTTGCAATGAGGTGAAGCATCTTTGTGATAATAATGAGTTTACATATGTTATCACTTGGGACAGAGTAAAGAAAAGGTTCTCGTATAAGGCTGAAAACTCTAACTTTTATAGTGCAGACAAGTTAAATGGAATCGGTCAGCAGGATTTTGCTATGTAATCTGAAGACTGCATAATGTAAGGGATAACAATGAAATTTTAGCCATCAGTTTCTTATTGCACTTTGTGGTGTTTACCTGGAATGTTTGTTTTAGCACCAGTAGGTTATCATTGCCAGGACTTAGCAGTGCGTCCATCACACCCCCAGCTGTGATTAGCAGCTTCTCTCTGTCTATAGAAATGTATAAAGAGAGCCTAGTGTGGACGGGGACAGCTTTCTCAGCTCTGCTGTCTGGCTAAATATGAAGACTTTGGTTGTGTCAGAACCGCTGCACTGGATTCAGGGTCTCTTTGCCTACATCACGCTGCTCTCAGATGACGTTGGAAAATCCAGCTGACAGATTCCCTTTAAAAGCCAATGGAATGGCACACAGAGTCTCTATCAGTCAGCGTGCTGCCATACCGTGCCTGTGAAATCTGAATACGTAATATGGTATATAATGGAACAGGACACTTCGTTTTTCAGTCAAAGCTGCTTCTAAGAAAAAAATGTGCAGATCTCTGCAGGAACCCAGAGGCACATGGAGGTCCAGTATGGGCCTATAGATTTTCTGTGCAACACAGATCAGTAATATGATCATGAGGCCTAAATAAAATCCCTTAAACAGTCCATTTACACAAGTCAATTTTACGGCATTAAAGCCCCACCAGGAACGCTCTTTATTATAATATCACAGTATAAATGGACATTAACATGGATCTTCTGAAAATACTTCTGTGAGTATTGCATTATCGATCTTCACATAGGCTACTTTCACATTAGCGTTTCCCCTCCGCAGCGTCCTGCGGAGGGGAGCCACAATGTGAGCGCAGCACCGCAAGCCTCTATAATGGGAGCGCACGGTGCTGCCTTGACTGCGCATGACCGTGCGCACCCATTCACAGAGCAGAAGTGCCCTGTGTGAACATAGCCCAATGTTTTCCAGCTTCCTAAACCATGTGCAAGCCATTTTACATTTGTTTATATAAGGTTGGTTTCACACTAGCATTTTTTTTTAATCTGGACGAATCCAGCTGAAACAGTATGCAACTGCATGCGGTTTCTGCCCCATTGTCTTTCAATGGGGATGTAGGCTCATGCGGCTGCATACGCTCCAGCCAGATTAGTCTGAGAACAGTTTTTAACAGAAACCCAAAAACGCAGTCTGTAACGTTTTTTTTTTTGTCTTTTTAAAATCCATAAACAAACGGATCTAGGGCAATGTGGCCTAAAATAAAATGGTACTCTATGGAACTGGATATGGCAGAAGCTGGAACCTGCTGGATCCGGGTTTTCTGACTGAGCATGCCCAGAATAAAGTTTCATATGACACATCCACTAGGGGGTGTCTACCAAAAATGTCACCATATCTGTCAAAAAAACAACACAACCTGATGCAACTGTATGCTACCACACCTGGCATTACGCCGTTCAGTATGACACCGTGTGGGAGCATCCACTTGCATCAGGTTTTACAATGGTGGGGGGGGGGTGCGGTTTTCTCCGTATCCCCGCCAGATTCAAAAGCCGGTAGTGTGAAACCAGTCTAACAGCACACAAATGTAACATATTTCATGTATGAGAAAACAACCACTCGCCCCAATGTGATCATTTCATAGGTATATGCAAATTGTCACTTCAGTGAAGGAGGGGACAAATTCTAATGCCACCTATTTAAAGCCAATTCTCCTGAAATACTCAGACAACAGTAACATTTGTTTCCTTAGCATCCTCTAAGGCATTTGTAACCATCCCCCAGCCTAATACAAAATGATGCTGGGAGGTTGTAGTTCATCCACAGGTTGCCTACGCCTGCGCCCATGAACTAAATATCGAGCCCGCCATACTTCCATAAGTCTGTGCAGGTTTCCTAGTGTTTACATTCAATTCCCTGTGTCACTTGTCTAATGAATGACACCAAATAACAGTGCAATATATCCCCTAAACATTCGTGTAGAGAAGACACACAGGACACAAGACAAAGTACAACAACCGCACAGTCACCGTTGAGAATAGTCCGGGATGGGGGATCGCCATCGATCGCTCACTGAACATCTATCAAGATATGAGCGGCTCCCAGCATGCCAGGCGCCATCTCATGTGAATCGCCACATTCTATGTGTTGGGACTATATGTATTCATATGCAATTGTAGCCATAAGACAATTCGACTAATGTATCTGAGGACATATAAAAGTGGTTCTGTGCTTTTCAGGACAAGAGAATCCTATTAGTGGGCTGTATCTTAGATTCGAATATGGTTTGTGTAGGTCCGGGTTAGGAAAATAAATAGAAACTTTGTGCAGAAAGTCGACATAGTCAGTCTGACACTTGCTTGTGCCACCGCATGTTATACTAAATTAGGCCGTGTGAACACATTGTGTTTTTATCACGTTTTTTGGTGCGGTTTGTCACAATTCTGCATGCAAATGCCTGCAAAGTCAATGAGAAACACTAAAGGCCCCATTACACATAACGATGTCCCAGCGATCTGACCAATGATGGGGTCGCTGGGACATCTTTATCTGATCACTGGCGAGCTGCGATCAGCGACCAGCGAGAACCCTGGTGACCAGGGTAAACATCGGGTAACTAAGCGCAGCGCTGTGCTTAGTTACCCGATGTTTACCCTGGTTACCAGCCTCCCAGCGTGTACTGTGCGGCACTGGGAGGTCGTTGATTGCTGGTCTCCCGCTGTCACACACGCAGTTGCTGGCCATCCAGCGGGAGACCAACGATCAAAAAAATGGTCCTGGCCATTTACCAATGATCAGCAATCAGCGAGCTGATCGCTGGTCATTGGTACGTCACACGCAGCGACTTTACTACGAGGTCACTGCAACGTCACAAAACCGGTGACGTTGCAGCGATATCGTTAGCGATATCGCAGCATGTAATGGGGCCTTTAGTTTTGTGCACGATGCTTAATTTTCCCTTGCAAATTTGGTGTAAATACAAATTTGCAGAATGTCAATTATTTCAGCCTTTTTGCAGCATTTTTCAACCCAACAAAGCATGAAAAATGCATGGAAAAGATGCAACAAAACTGCACTGAAAATACATAAAAACAATGATGCACGTTTTTTTCTGCCACGAGGTGCAGACATTTCTTAAACCAAACACTCAATGTGTGCACATGGCCTTATGTTTTCACCCTCTTTTTCCAAGGTGCCCGCTATGTGGCTGGAATTTGTTTTTTGTATACCCCTACCCTCCATGATCACTATCAGTCATTCAGCAGAGCCGTAAACGATGACAGACCTGTTTTAATAGAAATAATCACGTTTCTAGAAAAAGGTTTGTTTTCATTATTTTAAATAAGTAAAATTGCAAAATGTTTGTGAAAACGAGCAACTTTGCAAATTACTTGTTATATAAAATCCTCTCCTTTCTCAATAATGGAGAGATCCTTATGTTTATAGTTTTCTGTGCATTGCATCAGTTACCGGCCATCTCTATAGTCTTTTACTGGTGGTCAAGCATGCTCTTTACAATAGGACCTATAAGTGCCACCCTGAAGCTGGTCAGAATCATTGGGTGCGCTCTTCACTTCCAATGTGAACAGCTTCCGTGTCACTGTATCCCTTTGCGTGCAGCATTAGACAGTGCAGAGTTGAGGCCATTGATGTAATGAGGCTGCTGGCCAAACTGTCATTCAACTGAAAAGCCAGAAGGCTGGGGGGGGGGGGGCTGTGTGCTCCTCAAGATCAATGGTGACACAACCCCTAAAAATTCAAGCCTTATGACTACTTTTGGTTCCGAATCTCATGTGACTTTGCTGCTTTAGGGTTCAATATACCGTAAGTCACCTGCAACTATTTAGCAGGATGGCCAATTACACACACATTACACAGATCTTGCGTGAATCATCTAAGTTTAGCTTTTGCATGATCAGGGTTGCTGCATAGCACTAGCCTTAGGCAGCCATATAGGTAGGTGCAGTGTTACATACATATAGTTACATGGGTTGAAAAAAAGACTTGGGTCCATCAAGTTCAACCTTTCTCCACCAATTCTACTTGTACAGTTAAATGTATTCCAGTGACTAGAGCCTTTAAAGGGTTATTCCCATCTCCAAGATCCTATCTCAATTTGTATGGTAGTAGGTGTCATAATAATAATATTAACTAATACCTCTAATTAGAAATGTGTTGCCATCTATATGGATGCACTTAAATAAAATGGGAATGGTTGGTGATATCAACTTCCTGTTTGTGGCACATTAGTATATGGGAGGGGGAAAACATTTCCACATGGGTGGTGACCATGGCGGCCATTTTGAAGTAGGCCATTTTGGATCCAACTTTATTTTTGTCAATGGTAAGAGGGTCATGTGACACCTCAAAACTATTGAGAATTTCATAAGAAAAACAATGGTGTGCTTGGTTTTAATGTAACTTTATTCTTTCATGAGTTATTTCAAGGTGATATCACCATTCATTCCCATTTTATTTAGGTGTATCTATATAGATGGCCTACCCTGTAGTATACTCCTGATATCACCATGTCTGTTACCTCCTGTGCAGGCCTTTGTAGTTTAGGTATCTGTTGTTATAGGCAGGCATATAGTGACAGTTAGAGTGTTGCTCATGAGTGTAACCATGGATACCTAATCTGCAAAGGCCTCCACAGGCGGTAACAGACATGGTGATATCAGGAGTATATTACATTTCTAATTGAAGGGATTTGCTAATATTATAATTACGATCTATTTATTGACATAGGATCTTGGAGATGGGAATAACCATTTAATGTTCCACCAAAACTATACTGATGGTTCCTCTTCAAGACATTCGTAACTGATTACTTCAATGATTTCTGTATAGAAGGGAATTTATTGGGTACATGGCTTAAGTTAACATCATAATAACATGCTTCCTGATGAGATAAATGATACAGGTATGGATGTTAGTCTGTACAATTCCAGTCATATCAATCAACATGTTAGGCTATGGGTTGAACTAGATGGACTTAAAGTCTTCCTTCAACCTTAAAAACTATGTTACTATGTTACATTTTCGGAATATGGCCAGATGGTACGGTGGCGGTGCGGCTGCTGTATGGCCGAATCTCCATCCCCTCCGGTGGGTCAATATGCCATAGTGGTGGGTGGAATTTTGATCACATGCAGGCGGCTGCACTGTACGGTACTACCCTTATGGTTAAATTAAAACAGAGATGCCTATGACTTAACATTGATGTATTAAATAATACTGAAATGTCAGTGGTTAAAACCATTCACTAGATAATTAGATCTTACATCAGACATTCAGTAATCAATGGTCCTTTGGGAGCCTGTGAAGACAAGCAATCTAATTACTCGGTTACCTCTTCTGTACTGGAAGAGTTTCACCGGTAAAGGGAAGTGTGGACCAGGGCCGAGGCTGAGAAAGGTCGTAACGGTCAGACAATGTTTTTAGCTTCCAGTCGCTATACTCAAGATGGGTATTGATAGACCCTTCAGCATTGAATAACTTCTTTCTGCCTTAGAACATCATTCCTAGGTTATATCCATCCATTGTATTCAATTGACTTCATTTGGTTTCATCACATAAACCTATATGTTGATTGTCCAAATAAAAACACCATGTACCATTGTATACAATGAAAATTAACCATAAATAGTAGTATAAAGTATAAGGTTTCACACATTGAATAGAGTTGATCATAAGGTCTTAAGAGGTCCTGATGTTCAGAATCAGCATTGATATTTCTTACAAAGCAAATATCAAAAGAGTTTGAAATTACTTTTCCAAATTTACATACAATTAAAATTTGATAAATTACTGAGAATTTTTTGTCCCCCTAGTCAAGACAATCCGAGTTTATAAAATGCATTCTTAATAATCATAAGTCTAATAGGAAATGTTATAAAAAGGTTACAAAAAACATTGATGAAAAGAACATAAGCCATCACAGTGTTTTTAGGAGTGACCAAGACAGATAGGCAGGAATGATCCATAAGGGGCGGAAATTCTGCTGATTTTAGGTGTACGATAGCCAAGGGTTGGCCCGTGTTTATAGGTAAGGACTTGTATGACTACAGATGCTAAGAAATGCTATTGTAGGTCGGTCTGGGCTATAAGGCTTCATTTACACATCGATTACTTGTAGAATTTCAGAATCTATTTCAACAAATCCAACAACGTAAATAATCCATATCGGATTGTAGTCATGTTGCAGTTTCCAAATCCGTAACACACCCTATCTAGTAGGAAATGTGGATTTTTCCAGCAGATTATATTCACTGGAGTACAGTGAATGATTTCTATGAGTAAATTCTGCACCAAAATCCACAATGAAATATGCATTTGTTCCATTGGATTTTGATATTGATTTAAAGCTCACTCTGCTGGCTGATTCTTACACGATGTGTAGACCTAGCCTTAGACAACTTCTGCTGTTCTAGAAATATGCCATATATTGATCAATGTAGCCTATTCACTAAGGCTGGTTTCACAGATACGACATTTATAGTCCCGACTACGGACCACAATGGCCAAACTGGTCGGGGATCTCCTGAACTGAACTCAAAGTCGCTTAAGCCTACCATGAATGTCTGATGTGTGCAACCAGCCTAAAACAGAGGTATCAAAAAGCAAGAACCTCAGGGTAGGTGCAAGGCGAAACGCAATTGACGTCAGGTCAAACCAAAATCAAGAGGGAGGCCTGTCTAGACCTGCAGTTGGTTCACCTCCTGCTTCTGGGGTAATACGGTCTCCTGTCTCCTCTCTACCAAGCATGAACCTTATTGATGTATACCCTGCATTGATTCCTATGGCAATAAGGCACTTGTAGCAACATCTACTAAACATGGAAAGTTTAGCACAGGCTACTACTAACCAAATGGCAGGTTTGTTAAAAAGCACCAGATGTACAATATAAATGGAGGCAGTGTTTGTTTTCAGTTTTGTGTATATTACAGTTTCATGGTAAACCAGTGTCCTATAGCCAAAAAAACCTATATGCAGAACTTTAGAATATAGATTGCACTACATCTTCATATGATGAAGTACATAGACATGATGTGGCCTAAAGTCTACTCTACACTATAGATGCAGTACATGGTTAAATGTCCCTATCTTTGTGACATAGCAATCTGATATCTCCAGGTTATACCCAGCTACGGTCAATAAACAAGCCACAACAGCCATAATCTTAAAGTAGATATTGTATATGAATGTGCATGCCATCCATAAAATGGGAAATTGCCATCAGCTACTATGCTTATGGCAAAATGGTTATCAATACACCTAAAAATGTATTTCTGTGGCATAGACCACCCTTTTGTGGACTTTGTGATTCCTGTAACAGTTGTAATGAAGGAACAGTACCTGAGTGAAAGTGGCCATAACATAGTATCATAGAATGGTAGATTGGAAGGGACCTCCTGGGTTATCTGGTTCAATCCCCTGTCAAAGCAGGATCACTAAATCATCCCAGACACATGTCTGTCCAGCCTCTGAGTGAACACTTCCATTGAAGGAGAACTCACCACCTCTCGTGGCCGCCTGTTCCACTCATTGATCACCCTCACTGCAAAAAGTCTAATATCTAATCTAATCTCTTATTGATTCTAGTCTTTCCTTGCGCAATTGAGAATAAAGCTGATCCCTCTACAGTGTGACAGCCCTTGAGATATGTGCAGACAGCTATTAAGTCTCCTCTCAGCCTTCACTTTTGCAGGCTAAAGAGACTTGCCCTTCATACACAACTGTTTGAAGTATTTCCATTTTGACCATCCATAGCTCAGAAGGGAATCGCTGGATAAACATTGTGTGCAGAATTGGCCAAGATTGTGTAGGGTTCTGTTACCAAGTTCCAAAACTATCATAGACGTGAATGGAAAACAAACTGAATTACTCAGCAGCATCCACAAAACAATATATTGACAGGTCAACACATTGCTGACATCTGGCTGCTGACGGAGCAGATATCAGTGATCATGGTCTGCAGATAACAGAACCCCAGGTTCCAATATTATGACCTATCATAGACATAGGTCATAATATACAAGTCCTGGGCAACCCAATTAATTTATATCCAAATTAAACAAATATTTTCAGTTATGGCTCACCTTTTATGCAGTTTGATACATACCGTACTGCACTTCTGAATATAACTTCTAACTATAGACTTGGATTACCATGAAACATTTCTATTGCATAGGATTTGGTTGAGTATTTTTATGTTTGCTGGAATTGTAAGTTGATTGATCAATATTCCTAGAATAACCACTATAAAACGAAAAATGTACAAATGCATATTAACCAACATAAGTGCCCATGTATAAAACTGTGATTAATAACCCTCAGATTGGTGTCCTATTATGCTGAGATTTTTGCCATCTGCTGTTGTAAAGGGTTCATCGTTAGCGATCGATGCTAGACGAGAACGGAGATTCTAATAATATCTGACGGAGGCAAAACCATTGGAAGGAAAGGGCCGGGAATTGTGCTGAGGACGTAAGGAGGCCATCTGGTGCCTGAGTCAGTCACTCCCTGAAATGAATTAAGGAATATTTTCCGCTTATTAATTTGATTTTCCAAATCTGACATCCAAATATTAAAATGGTAATTGTTCATTATACTCAGTTCACAGATAGGTGAATTTGGAGGAGGGGTAGGCTGATAACTGATTGGAATGCTGATACAAAACAGTGGCCAAAATTGTGTAAATCTTGGTGCCAGGGGTGAGTCTTAATATTTAAGAACATTATCTAGTCTGGATAAGTAAAAACACATATAAGCCATTGAGTAATCTAATATGAATTCTCATTACAGAATGTAAAAGGGGAATCTTAGTTATTAATATAAAACATACAAAATGATCCACAACACACGCTCAACAACTCCTAGTATACCGTCCATGTGCCGGGATGGTTACGTCATCATAGAGTGATGCCATTGGTAAAAGCTGGTGATAATCGCCGTCTTTTACAGCCCATGTTTAGCACTAGGGTGAACTGAAGAATGACACACATGCATACAGTACATAATTTTGAAGCCTGCTTCATCACTATAAAACAGTTGGTTATCCCTGTCAGGTTGGGTCACATGTAATTCATGACAAACTATAAATCACATTAAGATAAAAATAACAGTGAAAGCTGTAATTGGATCCTTTAAAAAGCACCGCAGTGCCGATCTGATGTGTTCTGCTGTATGATCCTCCTCGTGGGGGGGTGCAACACACTGTTACTCTTTACATGGAGTCTCCGAGAGAATCCGAGTCATCCAGGGACAGGGGAAGGTACAGGTCCTGTAAGGAGAAATAAGAGAGGCATTTGTTAGCGTCTAAGAAAATATATTGACTGGATGAGATGCGACACACTGTCATCCCACTGCGGTCAACAACATTGGTTGAGAATTATAGACTGCAGAATATATGGTAGCTTTGGTCTCAACTAGTGATAAGCGGGCACTACCATGCTCGGGGGCTCAGTACTCATTAAGAGTAGTGGGTGCAATTCCAGTGCTCAAGGATAATGTAAGCCAATGAGGAACATTTTTCTGAAACATTGCCCAGAAAACTGCTCAAGTTTCCCGTTGACTTCTATTATACTTAAGTCACGCCCATCTAATCATCAACTGCTGTAGCCCCAGAGCATGGTAGTACTCGCTCATCACTACTATCAACATTCTCTCACTAGGGTAATATAGACTCCAAAGAAAGTTTTATCCCTGCCCCTTTCACCTTGGTCAGACAGTGGAGTGGATAGGAACAGATCAAGGTGAAATCACTTTTCCCTCTACTTAGTTAAAATAATTGCCTACCTATTGCTTACATTGCAAATGTGCCTATACTAGCTAGAAAAAGTTGTATGACCCTATCGGTCTTGGAAAAACCAGTTGACCATCTAATGTGTAAGTAGGGTGGCTTTGGATTCTCCGACAGATGGTTTTTGAAAAATAATGGGGTGAAAAGAATTTTGACACTGATTCTTTAGTTCCCCCTTGAGATATTCAGTTGCCTGATCTTAGGACTTTGGATCTCTATTGATATTTGTGCATTTTGCCCCTTTTCAGCCTGCCGTCCACCTATGCTGGAGTATTCAGTTTGAATCCCTGGCTTCCAGTGCTGTACCAGTCTGTAACAAGTCCTGCTGATCCGCTCCAACATCTCCAGCAATCACCTCTGGAGTCCAGCAAATATCACCTGCCTCCTGCTATTCTCCTGTACCCAGTTGCCTGTGTTTTAAACCCCCAGATTCTGCTGCTTTCTTCACCTGGTCCTGTGTCACGTAAGCTTCATGTGCCTTGCCAGCACTTACTGAACTGTTGTTTGTATGCAGCTCTCTGGACATTGGGACTATTTTTAAAGCTGCACTCAGGGGCGTATCTAGGGGGGTGTAGCCGGATCCTTTGCCCCGGGTGCAACTCAGAGGGGGGCGCTGGCGGCACCCCCTCCCCCCGCGGCTGTAGGGGCGGCGTGGCTGAAAGCTGACAGTACCTACCCCCGCTCCGCACCTATGGCTGCAGAGGCGGCGGGGCTGGAAGCTGACAACCCCCCCCCCCCCCCCCCGCTCCTCACCTGTTTTGGTGGGGGGGGGGGCGAAGTGGATCTTTGCCCCGGGCGTCATGAAACCTAGTTACACCACTGGCTGCACTAAATAGTGTTTGGAATTGTTTTTTCTATGGATTCCCATTCCCAGGCAGCTGGGAGTTTTTATATTTGTGAGAACTATTTATTGAAACTTTCAGTACCTGCCTGTTTAATGAACTTACTCTTGCCACACTTAACTGTATTTACCACATGTGATAATTATAGAATTGTTCACTTTAAAACTTTGGTTTCTGTGTGTAGTCTCTGCTCCCATTTGCAAACAGATCCCTGAGTAATCCTACAGCATTTTACACTTGAGGATTCTGGAAGTGGCTAAGGGTACTGTTGCACTTGGTGACGCACCAGCGATCCCGACAACGATACGACCTGGCTGGGATCGCTGGTGCATCACTTTGGGGTCGCTGGTGAGATGTCAAACAGTCAGATCTCACCAGCGACTCAGCAACGAAATGGAATGATACAGAGGTCATTGGGAATCTGTCACTCTCGGGCGTACGGTAGTATTGAGATCGTTGGTCGTTGTCCCTGTCCATCACAGCGATGCAGCATTCCCAGCGGGAGCGCGACAACCAAGAAATGATCCAGAACACTTTGTAACGATCAGCGATCTCACAGCAGGGGCCTGATCGCTGCTAAGTGGCAAACGTAGCGAGATTGCTGGTGAGGTCGCTGTTACGTCACAAAACCTGTGATGTATCAGTGATCTCGCTAGCGATCTCGCTATGTGTGACGGGGCCTTAACTTCTTGACCCATTTAACACATGCACAGTCCGTATTGGAGGATCAACAAAGATAGCTGCTTGTCTGCCAAACAAGCATTCTGCTATCTGAGAAAGATAAAAGAAGGGTCCAATGTTCATGTGGTGAAACCCAAAAGCTATTATTTCACCAATAGTCACTTATACACTCAGTCTAGAAGAAGTGGCACTCACATACAAGGCGTACAATGCCAATATAATAGTTACATATAAAGATAAGCAAGCACTAAAATGCTTGAGCGCTCTTTACTAGAGTTGAATAGGTTGGAATATCATAATCTGAGTATAATAGAAGTCAGTTAGTGATAGTCCGGCTCTCCACCCACATACAGCCAGCCATAGATTGAGCATATCTGGGGGAGGGCGAGCGTTTTTTTTTTTTTTTTTTTTTTTTAACAGACGCATCCGAACATGTTTTTTGCCTTCCAGTGGGAGCCATTCAGAGACTGCAAGTGTCTCTCATGATGGTGTCGACTCCTGTTCAGAGAAGGAAACCAACACATCTGATTACACGTGGTACTCTACTAAATAATGAACGTGACCCGATGCTTGATCAAGTATCGATCAGTGGTGAGCATGCTCTGTCATCATTAGTTACGCATCGACAATATAAAAATACAATGCATGCCCAATATTTCCAGGAGCTGCAATGACACTGGCTCTTGGAAAGCATTATCACGTGTACAGGGGCATGTTAACATGTTAACACGGAAAGAGACTGACTAGTCTGGGGAAACAATTCCCCTTCGACTAGTCTAAGACCTAATTAGCATAGGGAAACCGCAGGGTATAAATGCTTTTTAAATACATTGATTTTACCAAATAGCATTAGACGGGGCTGGTTAGGCGGGGAATTTTGGCGCACACGTTTGACTACTGCTAGGCTGGAGGGAATAAGGGACCTGAAAGGTTTCCTCTTAGTCAATCAAAGTTAAAGGAGATTTGTCACCAGGTTTCATAACACAAGTGGCATATATTACTAGACAGATCTATAAGTCAGGCTAGTAGGATGAAGACTGAAGTAAGTACACTAGCCTCATGAGCTCTGACATTAGCGCTGTGTACTTAGTGTCATGCCTCATGCTGCGGGACCGACCTCCCCTGGGCCAGGAGGTCGATGACCATCACGCAGCTCTGTGTGCCTTGACTGCCCTATGGTTACTGCGGGGCCGGTCTCCCTAAGCAGGGAAATCGGTGCCCATCACGTGGTCCTGCTTGGTTTGCTTATAGTCACTCTCCGGTTACTTACCCAGCGCCGCCTCCCAGCACTCCTTCCTCCTAATCTGCTTCCGTGGTGCGCGTCCTTCCTGAAGAGCATCCAGGAGCATGCTTAGGTCCTGTGCCCCGTCCAATCAATCCTCTTAAAGGGCCAGTACAGTTCTTTATTTTACCTTCAAAAAGCAGAAGGTACTGGGCACTAACATACAATTAAGTCCAAGCCTGTGCCACGTCTATGTGACTAACGCCCAGAGTACAGCCTTGCGGTGCTGGTATAAACAAATTCCATTAGTGTTCAAGAAGACAAAATAACCGCACTCACCGGCTTTTGATCTTTGTTTTATTCACAGTCCATATCCATATGCGGTGACCATGATGAGCAGGGAGGGGAGTGCAGGGGAGGCGCCTCCCCTGCACTCCCCTCCCTGCTCATCATGGTCACCGCATATGGATATGGACTGTGAATAAAACAAAGATCAAAAGCCGGTGAGTGCGGTTATTTTGTCTTCTTGAACACCAATAGTTCTTTATTTTACCTCTAATCATCTCTCAGCCTAGTGACTACTTCTATTTAAGGCACCTTCCCCTTAAGGGAGGTGCCTGAGCAACATCACTGGTCATTAGTTGCATTGCTTTCCCTCAGGACCCTGTCCTGTTCCCTGCCTAAGCACTTGTCCTTGATAATACCTGTTCACCTATACTTCATGTCTTGCCTAGAGCCTACTACGTCTGCCTGAGGACCGACTCGCCTATATGTTACCAGTCCTACCTGCAGTGCATCTACCATGTTGAATTGGAGCTCGCTATACTTGCCAGTCCCCAGCATAACTATGTCCACTGTGCCTGTTCCATCGGCCAGGATGCCACTTCTCCAGCACCAGTATTTCGACTCTTGGACTACCTCTCAGTTGCCTTGCTGCTCTGAGCTTCATACCTGCTCCTCATAGACTTTACCTAGTCGTGTCCACTGCCCTGACTGTATTGGCGAGTTTTCTTATTAAAGACTTTGCTTTAACTCTATCGGCATCTTCAGCTTGCTTCTACATATGGGTCAGCCTCCACTTCGGTGATCTAGTGGGTCCACATCCCCACTCCCACACCTCCATGTGTCTAACACTTAACAGAGTCAGATTTCAGGGGCAATCAGGCTATGTGGGAAGAGATCAAGTGTAAACTCTGAAAAAGGATTATACATCCATTCTGATATATATTATCAAAGGGAGTTGTTTCACAGATTTTATGGTTGAAGCTAGACATAAGTCAAACGACTTCAAACTATAGCCTAACACCACCTTCATCAGGTATAAGCGATCTCTTTACTGATGTATGAGTTTGTATTCACTGATCCATGCAATGATGTAAATAAGAAATCAGTTACTGTATTAGGGATAAACTTGGAGAAGAAACATAATACCTTGTGCTTGCGAAGACTTCCAGGACTGGTTGGGGTAGAGATTGGAGATTGCTTGGATTTAGGTGTGGACAGTTGACTGCTTGAAGTTCCATTAGCTGTTAAGAAAGAAACAAAAGTATTTTATGAGCAGGCCCTGTTTCTGGCCATGATTGGGGCGCACCCCACGCTGTCTTAGAAACTCGTGTTATAGGGCAGGGGGAAATGGAGTGCCTTCTTATCGAAGTAACCATTTATGTACCTCAGTTGCTACACAGATAGAGTTTCTGCTGCACTGGATTGTTAGACAGTTCAATATCATCCATGAGCGTAATGACCAAGGTCACAGAGTTTTATACTAAGCCTGAGGGTGGAGCCCAATAACTCCAGCACCTACGTTAACTGGATATGTGTGCGAGGGTGCACATCCAGCTGAAATGCATTGCGGTGCAGAGACCGACTGAATCTCAGCACCGCAATGCATGCCCCTGACCTATCAAAGGTCAGCTGCTGACTAAGCGTGCCCGGCATTGGCATAACATGGCAGTGACAGCATGTGTTGCCAAAGCAGGTATGCTGATGTCTGCTGCCAGCCACTGCACAGGCTACAACGGCAGACACCATGGGATGTGGGGAAGATGATCAGAATGCTTTTGGGTAGGGATTAGCGAGTATACTTGCTACTATTCGGAACTTGCGGAATAGTAGCGGTATTTGGGTACTCGCTACTCTCCGAGTATCTTATGATTACTCGGGAGTAGCGAGTAGTCCATTCACTTTCTCAGTGTATCTATAGATACACTGTGAAAGTACCCTAAAAGTGAATAAAAGTTGTTAAAAATAATAAAATTACATACTCACCTGTCTGACGCCTGCACTGGGATCGGCAAAGAAGACCCCAGGACCGTCCCAGAAGACCTGCGATCACCGGACGACAAGGACCTGTGTCTTCCAGCCAATCAGATAGCTGGTAGGGATCTGGCCAATCAGATGGCGAGATGTCACAACCACGTGATCGCTAGCGGCCACCTGATTGGCCAGATTGCAAGGTCCTGGCAATACACCTAGGACCTTGCAATCTGGCCAATCAGGTGGCCGCTAGCGATCACGTGGTTGTGACGTCTCACCATCTGATTTGCCAGATCGTTACCGGCCATCTGATTGGTTGGAAATCACAGGTCCTTGTAGTCCGGTGATCGCAGGTCTTCTGGGACGGTCCTGAGGGTCTTCTTTGCCGATCCCAGTGCATGCGTCGGACAGGTGAGTATGCAATTTTGTTAATTTTAACAGCTGTTATTCACTTTAAGGGTACTTTCGAAGTGTATCTATAGATACACTTCGAAAGTAGTCGGACTCGCTATATTCGCAACGAGTACCGGGACCTACTCTTTGCGAGTATAGCGAGTCCGAATATTGCGGTACTCGCTCATATATAACATAAAAATCATTTTAGTATTCTGTACCTGCCAAGCCTTTTAATCTCCGCTAAACCCGCTAAAATGTATCCGGATGTAAGCAGGTTTAGCATTTTACTGCAAAGTTTCTGAAGCCTGAGTAAACTCTACTTTAGGAACAAGTCTTACTTTAAGGATCTTTTACCCTCTGGCATTTGTCACAGGAAATATTTCAAAATGTTGATATTCAGCATCTATATATTCTCTAGTGCTTTATATTTCACGGTATGTCAAGTCTTACAGCAAAACTAAACCTATTACATACCTTGGTATTTACGGGATTGGCTCACTGTGCCCAGGCCTGCTGGAGGCCAGATCTATGCAACATCACCATGGCCTTGACATGTACAGAATGAGACAGAATGAAAGATACACAGAGGGCAGAAGGAAGATGCTTTTTCTACCTTTCCGCTAAATGCAGCATATCTCCAAGATTAACCAGACAGCTGCTGACATTTAAATAAAAAGGAAAAAAAAATCCAACACAATGAAAACATGGCTGAGTCATCCAAAATACAGAAGGTCCATCTACAGCATATCAGTGTTAGGATATGTGCACATAATGGCCCCGATTTAACAAAGCAATTATGTCAGAAGGCGTAATATGCTTTGAAAAGTTAAAAAATGCTTGTACAAGGTGGAATAGTGCCAAAATATTTCTGCATTTGGCGTTTTAATGCCAGTTTTGGCTAGCGCTACCCAAATGAGTTGAGCTGTGGTGGAGCTAGGTGTTGCTACGCCTGATTATTCACATATTTTAGTATCTGACCGGAGTAAGATTTGTGGCACAGCACATGGAAACACACACCACTTTTTAGACGCACCTGATTCATTAAAATGTGCACTCATCTTAATGTACTAGGTGACACTGACTCCATTACGTCTCCTCCTCAAGACTGGGGGATTTTATTTCCAGGTAGGTGAACTCCCTCAATTTCAGAAAATGTCTTTTTAGTAGTTTGAAAAATGCAAAAAGAATATACAGAAGGGGAGGAATAGGGCTAAGACTTGGGTATACTAACAGATCACAGACTGAACATGAGTCAACAGTGTGATGCAGCAGCAAATAAGGCAAGCACAACACTGGGATGTATTAACAGAAGCATACAGTCTAGATCACATGAAGTCATTATCGCCCGCTACTCCTCTTTGGTCAGACCTCATCTGAAATACTGTGTCCAGTTCTGGACACCACATTATAATAAAGACATCACCAAAATGGAGTAAATTCAGAGAAGAGTGACCAGAATGGTGCCCAGTGGTGGCTGGGGGAACAGTTTGTGCATGGCATAGTGCGAGTCACGTCCAAGGGTAGATCAGCTCACATTGGGCTTAAAAGCACAGTTTTTGGGTGTAGTGTGTGTCCTAAAGTAATTTAAATTAAAAAAAAAAAAGAACAACCCTGCCCTCCCACCTTCAGAAGTGTTTTAGTTATGGCTGGCTGTATGTGGGTGGAGAGCTGAACTGCCAATCAGTGATTTTCATTGAGGTTTTGGTCAAGTTCGGGGTCATGATTAGTGCGCCAAAAAGTGCAGCTGTACCGCCTGGATCTGAACTTCAAAAAGTTTGCTCATCTCTAATGGTGAGTTCCCCTTCACTGAAGTGTGGCACCCCAGAGTCCTGTTGCCACAATAACATGGTCTCCCTCGAGGGGTGATGCCGTACTTAGAAGCAAGAGGGAGTATCAACACTGGGTAAGCCCACAGCACACAACGCCTTTCCTGACTCCAGACCAGAAGGGGGAGCTCTAAACTGGGGGCGGGGTTAGGGAATACAGTTCCTAGGAGGACTGTGAAGAGGTCCCGTGTACTAGAGCAGAGTAAGGCTCGTCCCGGGACAGAGACCAGAAAGCATGAGGGACCTGTAGGAGAGGATCTGAGGAAGAAGAGAAGCAGGCCTGGGGAGTGGAGCCAGTGATCCGGCTCACCTCAGTGCAGAGTGCCAGAAGCAGACACTGGAGTCTGAGGTTTTGAGGGTATTCCAGTCTCAGCAGCCAAAACCGGAGGATCTTCAAAACTACCGTATATACTCGTGTATAAGCCGACCCGTGTATAAGCCGACCCCCCTACTTTTGCCCCCAAAACCTGGGAAAATTTATTGACTCGTGTATAAGCCGAGGGTGGACCCCAGCACAGGTATACAGCCCCAGCAGTGTGGTATACAGCAGCCTCCCCAGTGGTATATACAGGCCCCAGCAGTGTTACAGCAGCAGCCCCAGTGGTATATACAGCAGCAGCCCCAGTGGTAGTATACAGCAGCCCCAGAGGTATATACAGCAGCCCCAGTGGTAGTATACAGCAGCAGCCCCAGTGGTAGTATACAGCAGCAGCCCCAGTGGTAGTATACACGCAGCCCCAGTAGTATATACAGCCCCAGTGGTAGTATATAGCCCCAGTGGTAGTATATATACAGCCCCAGTGGTAGTATATAGCCCCAGTGGTAGTATATAGCCCCAGTGGTAGTATATAGCCCCAGTGGTAGTATACAGCCCCAGTGGTAGTATATAGCCCCAGTGGTAGTATATATACAGCCCCAGTGGTAGTATACAGCCCCAGTGGTAGTATATAGCCCCAGTGGTAGTATACAGCCCCAGTGGTAGTATATAGCCCCAGTGGTAGTATACATACAGCCCCAGTGGTAGTATATAGCCCCAGTGGTAGTATATAGCCCCAGTAGTAGTATACAGCCCCAGTGGTAGTATATAGCCCCAGTGGTAGTATACATACAGCCCCAGTGGTAGTATATAGCCCCAATGGTAGTATATAGCCCCAGTGGTAGTATACAGCCCCAGTGGTAGTATATAGCCCCAGTGGTAGTATACATACAGCCCCAGTGGTAGTATATAGCCCCAGTGGTAGTATATAGCCCCAGTAGTAGTATACAGCCCCAGTGGTAGTATATAGCCCCAGTGGTAGTATACATACAGCCCCAGTGGTAGTATATAGCCCCAATGGTAGTATATAGCCCCAGTAGTAGTATACAGCCCAGTGGTAGTATATAGCCCCAGTGGTAGTATATAGCCCCAGTGGTAGTATACATACAGCCCCAGTGGTAGTATATAGCCCCAATGGTAGTATATAGCCCCAGTAGTAGTATACAGCCCCAGTGGTAGTATATAGCCCCAGTGGTAGTATATATACAGCCCCAGTGGTAGTATATAGCCCCAGTGGTAGTATATAGCCCCAGTGGTAGTATATAGCCCCAGTAGTAGTATACAGCCCCAGTGGTAGTATACAGCCCCAGTGGTAGTATATAGCCCCAGTGGTAGTATATATACAGCCCCAGTGGTAGTATATAGCCCCAGTGGTAGTATACAGGGCCCCAGCAGGGCCCCCCTCATAATTTGGCGCCCCCACCTCAGTTTCTGGGCCCCCCCGCATGCAGCGCTGCACATATACATTACGTGTCTAGCAGCTGTTACCCTCCGGTGGCAGATCGCGGCTCCCGGCTCCATCTTCCTCGCTGTCTTCCTGCTTTGTGACCGGCGCGATGACGTCATCGCGCCGGTCACATGACAACCAGGAAGACAGAGTGGAAGATGGAGCCCGGAGCCGGGAGCCGCGATCTGCCACCGGAGGGTAACAGCTGCTAGACACGTAATGTATATGTGCAGCGCTGCATGCGGGGGGGCCCAGAAACTGAGGTGGGGGCGCCAAACTTTGAGGGGGGCCGTATGACTCGCGTATAAGCTGAGGGGGGGACTTTTCAGCCCAATTTTTGGGCTGAAAAACTCGGCTTATACGCGAGTATATACGGTATATAAAATATATAAGGGGAGACAACAGAGGCGCAATAGTGCCCTATCATTAAGTATAGAATAGGGACTAATCGGTAAATACAGGTTTGCACTAACGGTTTGTAAGAATAAAGAAAATTTTGCTTGGAACCTTGTTTCCCCTGTGATCCTTTGGATGATCGGGCAGCGCGGACTGTAACACACCTTTGACCCCAGAACTCTTGAAAAACCGGAGGATGGGAGATTCAAGTCTCCCATCCACAACAAAGCCCAGGAGGCAAAGGGGCATCAGAGGGCTCAGGGATAGTAACCAGCGGAGAAGTACCCGGGAAGGGCTCGAGCTGCCTGCCATACGGGTGAGAGACTCATCGGGAGGCCTCAGAACTCACGGGGTGAGGAAATCCCCAACTTGCTTCCAGGCCACCCAGATTCCTAACATCTCTTGTGGACAGTACCCTGGACTAAACCTGCTACTACCACCAGTAAAGGTAACGGAGACTTCAACCTGTGTGTCTGTCGGTTATTCCACGCCCTCAGTCCTGCACCCCCAATGGCCTACCACTGCCGTAGACTACCCCGGTTGCCCTGAGGAACCGCTCTACCCATGGGGAGCGAAGCCACCATAGCTGCACTGCCATCATCCCCAGAGGTCCCGCACTGCAGCATCGGCCACTGATAGCCGCATACCATGGGTGGCGTCGTGACAACTATCCCTAATTCACCACCCCCAGAACGTTTAACTTGACACCCAAGGCCACGGAGCTGGGTCTCGACCCCCGTGACTCCTGGAAGCATCAACACCCCGGTTCTGAGTACCACACGGCTCTGGGGCGTGTCAGAAGTTTTCCCACAGAGGCTGGACAGACATCTGTCTGGGATGATTTAGTGAATCCTGCTTTGGGCAGGGGGTTGCACATGATGATGCAAGACTTTCCTTCCAACTCCACCATGCTATGATTTCATGTTCTTTGATCCTATCCTGAGCACTTTTTCGACAATGTTGACAGCAATTTTATTACCGGTTTTCCATCATTTCTGTAGCATATTTTTATAGGTTTGCTGGTCTTTTTTTATTTCATTTAATAATGAAAAAAACGTAAACAGTTTTTTAAGCAAAAATGCTTTGAAAAACGAGGAGACTCAAGACGCCCAAAAGTCTATTTAAAATATACAGCATCTTCAGAGCGGAAATTGTCTGATGAATGGTGGGCTCATTTTTTTAACCTCTTGGAATCTTTAGAAGCCTGAAGGAATTAAAAAATGCTCAAAAAACTGAGCGTATTAAAAGCAGGTCATTTTTCTACAGAAATGCATCTGTTCATTCTTTTCAGCATTTAGATTGTGTCTTAATGCAGTTTTCCTAGTGGAATGTATCTGAAAAAGATGGCGTATGGACATACCCTTAAAGTTTTTTATAAGCGCTTCAAAATATCTTAAAGGGGTTGCCCCTTTTCAATCCTATATTTCAACCACTTAGAATAATAACACTTATACTCACCTCCAGAGCCGACGTTGTTACAGTAGTGTCGGTACAATCTCTCTTGGTATCAAGTAACAGTGTGACGTCACGTAATTCTGATGGGCAATCGGGGGTTGCTTTACTTTTCCTGCCTTTGGACAAATTGCTCACACCCAGAAGAAGTGAATTCTTCTGTCCTCTTCCTCTGGATCTATATGATACTTCTGAAGGTGGGAAGAGTAAAGCGGCTGCTGATTGGCCACTGGGTCACGTGATGTAACACAGTTATGAGATACCTAGAGAGATCGTGCTTGCTGACGTCCCTAGAACGGCACCGGCACTGGAGCTGAATATAAGATATTATTTTAATTGGGGAAACATATGGATTGAGAAGAGGTTGTCACAGTAGTGGACAATCCCCTTTAAGTACCAACTAAATGCTATGCGTTTTTTCCATGTATATTTTGACTGTTTCTGGCATGGTTCCCAGAAAAGATAGCACAGCATGCTGCACTATTGTTTTTGGTATATACTTGTATAACGGAATCTATGAACCCGACCTAAAGCCTTTGATTGATAGGTTTGATCCACAGTTTAATTTGTATAAGGCTTTTGAGATATGATTGTGTCGGGATATAAGGATTTGGCATGTCTAATTTTGGATTGCTTCTCCTTTTATTTTTTGAGGGAAGCCATTGCCGCAGTAGGTCTTATAAAGAAGAAAGGTGTGCTGTGCAGAGTGAGTGCTTCTGTGTATGGGAGAGTCAGGCAAGATAGTTCCTGGAAGAACTTTCTACCCAACCATCATTCAGGCAACAGCCATCTGATCTGTATTTATTCTCATCTAACATCCTTCAGCTCAATGTCGAGCCATCACGACTTGATGGGTCATCGCTCTGAAGGAAGATCGATCTTGTGCAAGTCTAGATAGGTCCACCATAGTCTTCTTCACCATTTTCTTGATAGTATCAAGCCATTGGTTGCTGGTCTTCCTCTTCACCTCGTACCTTCTATTTTTCCTACCATGATGTCCTTCTCTCTTCGTATAATGTGTCCAGAGTAGGAATCTCGTAGCTTGGTGATCCATTTCTGGCTTGATTTGTTCCAATTTGCTTGTTCTTCTTGCCATCCATGGTATTGATAACATCCTTCTCCAGCACCACATTTTGAATAATGAACCATTGTTAACATGATGCTCATGTAGTAGACCATCCAACTAATTAAAGAACCTAGGATTTATGGGCTATGCTTTGATTGTCTCTGAATGAGATGTTTTTTTTTGTAAAACAAGCAAAATTGCTGTTTGTGAATTTGCTTGTACTGAATTTCAGCGGATTTTATTGTTAGTATTGCTAGGGGTCCCCTGAAGAACCATTAGATTCCTGCTGAAAATAGTCTGTGATCTGTTGCTATTGTAAGACATTTATTTTCCTGATTAATGAAAAAATAATGTTTTATCTGTATGTAAAAAGCAGCTGCCATGTATATTGCCTGTTTGATCTGTGCTAATTTTATCTGTGTTAATTATTCATTTCTTTTTACAGTACTATGATGTCAGTCAATTGGTGGGGGACACAACAGCCAATCACAGGCACTCCAAATATCTGCAAGTGAGAGACAAAACAGAGCGCAATGGGTCTTATCTTATGGGGAAATAGCTGTGGGACCGGCCATATAGACAATGGAAATGGCTGCTGGCTATACACACAGTAAAGAATACACAATAGAGACTGCTGCTGGCTGTACACAGTAGAGAATACACAATACAGATTGCTGGTGGCCGTATACACAATGGAGATGGCTACGGGACAAATGCACAATGGAGACTGCTGTGAGACCTGGACCCCCACAATGAATTCCTCCACACGCATAGTATGATGACCCTACTACACTGGCACAGTGTGACCAACTGTGACCCCCCCACACAGCATGTAACAAACCTCTTTACTTGAACTTTGTTAGTACAATGAAATGTGCATTACATCTCCTGCCTACAGTGCTTCTGATCCTGCTTGTATTAGATCACCATGTGGACAATTCATAGTGATTTGAATAAGGATCAAACTTTTAATCCAAATGAAACATGTATTGTTGCTGCTTCCCTTTTCCACAAGATTGCTTGATCCTCGGCAGTGAGATCATTAGAACATTGCTCAAAATAGTGTGTGGCGTTTGTATTTGTGACCTATTTGAATGGATATGAGAAGGCTTCTGTTTTTGCAACTTTCACGCAAAGCCTAGGTTCATGTGGCACCCTGCGGTACAGGAAGCAACAGGAACATCTAGTGCATGGAGGGATTTCCACACCAGGTGCCTTACACACACAACACCTTCCACTCAAGGCCTCTAGAGGGAGCTTCACTTGCTGCCTTAGGTAAGATCCAATATAAATACAGGTACTGGGGGTGGAGTTAGTTAGTCCATGCAGTATGGAGCAGTACAGTGAAGACAACCTGGTAGCGGAGCCGTGCTAGGGCCGTTCCAGAGGAAGCCTAGCTAGAGTGAGGAACCCGAGAGTGAGGGTCGGAGGCAAGGCAAGAGCAACAGAGTGGGGGCAGAGGAACCATACTGCTTCACCCCAGGAAGCAACCCGGACACCAGAGTCCGAGTCTGCTAAAGAGCACTTAGCCCAGCAGGAAACACTGGTTCACCGAGGAGACTCCAGTCTCCCAAGCACCTGTATCAGCAACAAACACAAGAGCCATGAATCGCAAGGGAAAGATGACCCACCCCAAGGCAGTGGGAACTTGGATCCTGGGCGTTGTTTACAGGGGATTGTCACGGGCGGTCGATACCCGGGTCCGTGGCCCTGGTGGTTGCTGAAAAGTGTTGAAAATAAAATAATAAAAGTGTAATGTTCGTGATGCCACCTACGGTTTCTGGGGAATGCACCAGTGCTGCTCTCAGACCTCCGGGGATGTGCTTGGACAAGGTCACGTCTGCTTGAAGACCCACGACCCTCCAGTGTTGGTGGCTTAGAGCTGAACTTTCCTGCACCGCAATTTGAGCCGGTTCTCCGCTATTCGGACTGGGATCTCCCCAGACTGGATATTAGGATGGTCTGACGCCGGGTGTAACCAACACGCTCGGGCTCCCCCTTCTGTATGGGTCACCACTCTTCTGAGTGCCCTCCCTCAGCGTCCCTTGAAGGGTCCTCCTCGACCTCGCTCCTTGCTACTACTCAACTCAACTACTTTCCCGCTCTTTGCTACCCACTTATATAACCTCCCACCGGGATCGGTTACCCGGGTAATGGGTTTAACCAATTGCCACCCTGGCTCCAAGTGTGTGAATGCACAGATGAAAGCAACATGCGAACCTTCCCATCCACTGGCCCCTGGGATACCGCACACACTGGTCTGGGTGCAGTACCCCTTTGTGGCGCACAGACCAGTGGGGCGCCAAAAAGATAAAGCCAGCAGCAATCCACAGAAGGTTCTTACTAACCACTATAAGGGTGTGAGACACAGAGGAGGCCAGGCCAGGTTTACACAGGTCAGGGCTTCAACAAAAGTAAGACAGGAACAAGGAGGCCTTACAAGTCACTTGCTGTAGAAATCCTGAAGTGCTTCCTGACCACCTGGACTGTACCCTGGACAGTGCCGCTTTAAACATCAAGTAAAGGTATGGAAAACTATGCCCAGTGTGTGTGGCAGTTCTTACAGCCCTGATCCTTTCAGACACAGAGACTGTAGAGATAACCCACCTGCAGAGCCACCTCCCTGTGCCAAAACCTATTCCCTCATCACTGCCCCGGGGACCCCTACGGGGAGCATCACCATCAGGCTGCCCATGCATCATCCCGGGAGGTCTGCTGCAGTGCTGGTGCCATCACCAGACACCGTAGGTAGCGTCATGAACTATTCAAACCCTTTATGTCCCAAAATCCCCCTTTTTTAAGCGACCATGACCACGGACCCTGGGTATTGACCGCCCGAGACAATCCCCCATAAGCAATGCCCGGGATCCGAGTTACCACGGCCTTGGGGTGGGTCAGTTCATCAAATGGCAAAGTAAAGTAATGTACGTAAGAGTAGGAAGACAAATGTACTCCCCTGAATTGCTACTGAATTGTAAATTAAGATGGCGCTTAATAAATCCACCTGTACAACGCCAGATAAACTGAGTTGTAACTTGCATTGTCCATGGAGTCAATGTGGCTAAAGTAAGGGTGGCTGTTGCTAAGTAGACAGGGCAGATCAGTGTGGGGTTTAAGACTATATTGCCCAAAAATCCACATGACCTTAGAACTGGCCTTGCATCTGTAGCGCCCCGCTGGTCAGCGCACTACAAAAGGGTACTGCACCCCGAACAGAAGGTGCAGTATTCTTGTCCTGGTAGGGGGTAATGGAAGTCTGAAGCTCCCCACCACACACATACACCTAGAGACAGGGGGCCAATTGGACAGCCCATTACCAGGGTAACCGGTACCGGTGGGAGGAGAGCTAGGGTATATAGTGAGTGGGAAAAAGAGCGGGAAGCAGAGGAACAGAACAGGAGAGAATGTGAGAGAAGAAGTTTCTGGGAGGGCGCCCGCAAAGTGGCGGCCCAGACAGAGAGGGGTGGATAGAGGGTAACGAAATACCCTGACCCAGTCCAAAGCGGGGTACCGGCTCCGAAGCGGTGCAGAGGTCCATCCCTGAGTCACAAATACCGGTATGATAGACAGCTTCTTAGGAGCACGATCCGCCCGACATACATACGGTCCCCACCAGAAGCACCAAACTGGGTTGGGCCCCTAGAGTGTGAAGAGGGTATCTCGTATCACCCAACAGGCCTGGTAGTAAGTGGGATTTGTGCAGGGCAGCGCGAGAAAGAAGGAGTGCGCAGAGGTAGGACAGTTGAAGAGAAAAGAAGAAACATTGCTGGAGCTTCGGATAGACATTGCCTACTGCCAGTACCACCCGGTCCACTACCCTGGCTGTAACAACCACCCGAGATCCGAGTACCCCAGACCCTTGTGGGCCTGACACATCATATTAGATATATTACTTTACTGGATCCCCTAGTTAGATTGATGAAATTCTGGTTGGCACCCGTAGCAATCAACAACGATGTTCATTAGTAGAGGGTTGGCCCTCAAGACATAAGCAGACGACCCTCAGCTCTCATTAAAGCTTACAGGTCAAATGTGTCGACAAGTCAGCTTAAGAATAAAGTAAGGATGGACACTCTTCTCTATTTTAGACCTTGGTTTCAGTCTGGGTCTGGATGATATGCATGTCAGTCCACTCACTAGGATCAGCTTTGGGACTAAGATTTGTAATATTTGGAACAGGCCGTGACTAAGGTGTGAGATACTATGCTGTGCAATTAATTGGGACAAAGCAAGTCTTTACTTGTTTTTCTTGCATTCGTTTTACTATTGCTGATAAGTGTTTTATCAGTTCTTGGTGTCGTTTTCCTTTTTCTTCCACATTTCCCTTTTCGTTTTGGAGAAAATGATCCCGTTTCATTGTGTGTGCAAATTATTCTTGAAACGGTAGATTTTCCAATACCAACTGTGGAAGCGATTTCTCTTACAGTCAGACTTGTATGTTCATTAAGAGTAATAATTCTAGACCTCTTCCATGGAGTAACAGCTATTTTAACAGGCACGAATCACACTGAGAGAAAAAGTACACTAAACCACTCCTCACAGAAACAAGCTCTCACCTGAAGCTGAGGGGCCAGCTAGCTGTTATCTTCTGACTAAAACCAGTCAAACCACATTTTCTTACTCAAGGTTGTACATTCACACCTGTTCAAAGCAGTTAAAACTGGTTTGAATCACTGACTGGTAACCCCAACCTACGATTTTGCTTACAAAATGCTTTGTCCCAATTAATTTGCACAGCGCTGTAGATCCAAACATTGTCCGACCTGCTTTATTCTTATGTTGAATTGATAATTGGCATTAAAGCTTGCCATTCAAGTGTGAATGCCACAATTTTTCTATATAGTTATATTATTCATATTGATTTTGGGGAGTTTGGACCCCTACTAGTCTCAAATAACCCTCCAAGTCAATATAGGGGTAGAGTATGCATGCGACCACCACTGTATTCATTATATGAGGTTTGATCACAATTGTGTTCCTCTGCTCCCATAGACGTAAATAGTTACTGTGCACTGCTATAATTGAGCACTGCTATCACTGTGCACTGCTATCACTGTGCACTGCTATCATTCAGCACTACTATTGCTGAGCACTACTATCACTGTGCACTACTATCACTGTGCATTATTATGACTGTGCTCTACTATGATTGTTCTCTGCTCTCTACTATGACTGTGCACTACTATCACAGCAGTACTATCATTGTGCTCTACAAAGAATGTGCACTATTATGATTGTACACTACTATGATTGCTCTCTACTATAACTAGTCTGTGCACCATTATGATTGCTCTCTACTATGACTGTGCACTACTAGCACTGCACTACTATCACTATCCTCCACTATGACTGCGATCTACTATCACTATGCTCTACTATCACTGTGTACTACTTTTCCATTTACCGTGGACATGGAACAATCATTCTTGTGATTGGTGCAAGTCCCAGTGGTCGTTTGACCCAAAGCAAACCTACAATTGTCACTGATCTAGAAATGTGATATATGTTGTCCTTGGATAATGCCTTTAATAAACCACACACACAGACTGACATAAAACTGACATTGACTGGTGGAAAATTTGTAGCAAAATTGATTTGCAGAGGCGGATTTTCTTTTTCACACAATACTGCACATTGTTATAGCAGCCTTCCCGCTATAGTCCCAATAATATTTGATTACAGCATTGTTATTCATGCAATGACTTAATAACAAGAAATCCTTGAGACCATTTAGAAGGTGGAGCACTGTACAATGAATGGGAGGCTATGAGAACATAATATATCCTGCGTCCCAGAGACATCTTGTATTGTGTCTTTAATAAAACATCTAGTGATTTCTCTTTCCAGCTGTCAGTCTAAATAGCATGGACATTTAAATCTGAGCTTTTGCCTTTTATACCACAAATGCTGTGTAATTTTATTAGGTTTTTAGGTTTGTAACATCCATTTACTGTTAAGCTCCATCACCTAACAGAATGACATCTGCTGTCACCGTGCTGCTGCCATCTTTAAAGCCCCAGGGAGCAGAATGTGAAGTCAGGACCTGATTGACACGCTGTATCTCTAGTGTATAATTGCTGCAGCCTTGTGGAAATGCTTTTGTCTCCACTCCCCAACCCCTCTATTAAGGAAGCATGAAATTAAAGCCCGGAAAACATCCCTTGCTGATTAGATTGTCTTGTTTCAGGATTAATTTGTAACTATTACAATACCAGGCATCCTGAATTGCTTACTAAAGCAATAGCGTATTGTCCTTACTGTACTTTATTGTGCATTAATTACAGAATAGCTAGACTTAAATGATCATAGCATAAAATCAAAGTGAAAGGCATGAGAGTGCAATGTCTATAGGGTCTTCTCTGGGAACAATGGATTTGTAGAACAAAAGTATTGGCACATCGGATTGAAGGCTTATGATGGCACACTCATTCTTGCAAAAAGGGCGTTTCTCTGCAATTTATAATGCTAAGTAGCATTGCAATTTTAACCATTTATTGCTAAAAATAATCTTCCTAAAGAGAATGGAAGACGGTCCCTTAGGGTACCGTCACACCAGGACACTTCACCGGAGATATCACCGGCGATGCAAGGGAGCGCGCACGCTTTTGGCGCCTCGCCAGCGTCGCCATCGCGTGTTTACACACGGTGATACCTCTGGCGACGCACCAGCGATGTTACAAGAGACCGCCGCTGGGGTGTCTACAAACCCCAGCAGCGATCCTGTAACATGGGAGCCTATGGCTCCCATTGCCTCTAACATCGGCGATCGCCATGTTACATGGGGCGATGTGTACTCATCGCCCCAGAGTGCTCGCCTGGCTTCAGAGCAGTGCTGGGAAACCAGGCGACCACTCTAAGGCGATTTTTAGCGTAGTTATCGCCCCTTTACACTAGGCCTATGAAATTGCCGGTGAGGTGTCCTGGTGTGACGGTATCCTTAGGTAGGGAGCACTGGTTACAACTCCTATGGCATACAATTTGTAAGTGTTACTCTGAGGCTATGTTCGCACGCTAAGTTTGTGCTGCAGATTTTGGACTTCCAAAATCTGCACCAACTGGCAGAATTATGCACCCAAACCATTCCTGTCCGCACGCTGTGTTTTTGATGCATTTTTGATGTGGATTTAGAGGTGCTTTGAAGTTTGGATGCTTTGGCCAAAAAAAAAAAAAAAAAAGATGCCCATCCTGCTTTTCCCCCTTCAAAACTATCATTTTCTGCGGATTTTAATGCAAGTTAGGCACATAATAAGCACCACATAAGCATAGTGCAAACACTGCTGAATATATGCTGCTTATTTTGATTTGACATGAGGGTCTATGGGTGGAAAACGCAATAAAACTCGCAGCAAGAATTGACATGCTGCAGATATTACCAATAAAATATGCAGTATATTTGCTGCAGAAAAAAAAGCGCCATTTCGCAAATCCAATAGACTTTGCTGGGAAAAACCGCTGCTGCATATTTAGTGCAGATCTTCTGTGTATCCGCACATATCTGAGCCAAAATACCCATTATTTGAACATACCGTAAAGCTGACCAGATCCCGCGATCTAGCCAGCTTCAGTGCCCTACATTCCACTGATGCAGTTTAGGCCAACGGTGCAACCATGCTGGTGGTCTGAACCATCCATCAATCAGAAGAGCAACCCTGATTCACTCCTATTCAACAACTTAAAGGAACCTGTCACCTGGAATTAAGGCCCTGACCTCTCACTAGCTGTCCCTACACCTTCCTAGGTGCTCCCTAACCATCCCTCTCTGTTCTAAATGCGACTTGTAAAGAGTTAGAAAAAAGACTTTATACTTCCAGCACGTCGCTCTCTCAGGCGATGGGAAAGGCGGCCCCAGGCTCCATTGTCCCCTCCTCGCTGCTTTCCAGGACACCCCGCTGGGCAGCATAATTCTTTATTCATGTCCTCCTGAATTTGGTGTCTGCCGCCCTGTTTTCATGTGATGATGCACCGGCTGGTACGTCACATCCGGCCCGATGCATTATGGGCCTGATCACATGATCGGCCACAGTGCATTATGATCTTGATCATGTGATCAGCCTGGCTCCGTGCATGTGCAATGCGCATATTGAAGCTGGACCGATCACGTGATCAAGGCCATAATGCACTGGGCCGGATGTGACGTACCGGCTGGTGCATCATCACATGAAAACAGGGCGGGAGACACCAAATTCAGGAGGACATGAATAAAGCATTATGCCGCACAGCGGGGCGTGCTGGAAAGCTGCGAGGAGGGGACAATGGAGCCGCCTTTCCAGTCGCCTGAGAGAGCGACATGCTGTAAGTATAAAGTCTTTTTTCTATCTCTTTACAAGTCGCATTTAGAACAGAGAGTGATGGTTAGGGAGCACCTAGGAAGGTGTAGGGACAGCTAGTGATAGGTCAGGGCCTTAATTCCAGGTGACAGGTTCCCTTAAAGACAACTGCTTTAAATACCATAAATCTATTTGGTCAGAAGATTTTACTTACTTTAAAACAAATCTGTGAATAGGATCAACCCTTGTAAGCAGTCTATATGGGCAGGTAGCTTATAGGAAGCTGAATAAAATTATACCTTTGTTGAGTGGCTGGCCATTCGGGGCCCTGGTAGTTGCAGGCGAGGCAGAGCCTCCAGCCCCAATTTTGCAGCATGCGCCCTGCTAGTCCAGTGCAGAAGTCAAGTTTAGAGTCATCCTTGATGAGTGTCAAAGCGCACAAAAGTCAAAGTTCTAATTGAAGTTTAACTTCACAGTCTCGTTCTACACGGCCACTCAACCTAAACGTTATTCCTTTTGGGGTATTAACATTGATACAATTTGCCACAGACTGCTCCCCTCATTCCGGTACTTCCAGACTCCTGTTCCTCAACATCACTGTAGCCCATTGTAAACTCATACTGTCTCTATTGTCTCCAGCTCTTTCACACCCACAGGGATCTATCTAAACGAACAATCATGGCCACCGCTAGATGAAAGTTCCTTCACAGCTTGCTCTGTGGTGACCCATTTGCCTGGGTCTATGCCAAGGTCCACCGAATTGGTACGGGAGGAAACAGCTGCTGTCCAGGGTTCTGCCTAAGGCAAAAAAGCAAGCAACAACACACGGACGAACACACTCCTTGTATGTTCAGCTCCATTGTCTGGCATCTGAGGCCCTAATCCCAGGTTGACCTAGAGGGCTCTACTGATTCGAAATGCGATTGCAGTTCCTGTTCTCCCTTATTGGCTCTTCTTTTCTTCGGGACTCTCCTCCTGAGACTACACCGCAGTGACTTTCTAGTTAAATAGGACCCAAAATCAGTAATTACTGTTAATAGCTTCCATAACGTTAACCCTGCTGTTCTGTTTGGGTCTACTATACACTTATAATGTTCTGGTAATTTTTGACCGGACCTATTAATAGACTTGATTTTTAGCCAATTTAAATGTTTTATTTGAATACCTGTTGCATTATTATACTGTGTGTGAACATGGTTGTTCATAAACAAATGAAAAATGAAATAAAAATGTTTAAATTCGCTCATTTTTGATGGAACAGAACTACAGGGTTAAGGGAATCGGGAGTAGTGTTTGCATGTGTATGGCTATCTAGCAGCCAAGGTAATTAGATTTATATACTCTAGACATAAATGTGTAATACACATACGCCATATTCTACCAAGGGGAAATAAAGCAGCCCTTGACCCCTTTACGTCTTGATATCTGCGATACGATGTCTTAGCGGCCATCACTCATTACATTGGGTACACACCTTTTAGTAAAAATAAGCCCTGGAGGCAGATTCTCATGGAGATCAGAGTCTGGCCCATAGCCTGGAACAACTTATTTACAGGTAAAAAAAATGTGGATTTTTCAGGATTAAGACATCGGATTGCAGAAATTAAGGTATGATTTTATTCAACTTCTTATAAGCTATCTCCCCATATAGACGGTTTAGGAGGGCTGATCCTACTGACATTCTCTTTAAGATGGTCATGATGGCCATATTCACCACCCTTCTATATTCACACCTACATAGATGCCACAGTCATAAAATTCAGTAACACAAAATATTGCTAAAAAACCAGGAGCAAATATCTGCATGCATAATTGCCAGTGGAGACTATGTAACCCTATCCCACAATCCACCGCGGCACTGGCACTGTCAGTTGTGCAGATGCAGTGGCCACAAGGCCATGAACTGCTCCTCCGCAAGTGACATACACGTAACTGCTATCCCGCTGGGAGATCTGCGGCGGTGGCAGACGGTCATCTCCCACCGCCGGGAGGTCAGCGGCGACACCGCCAGAAGATCAGTGGCACCCACCGCTGATCTCCTGGCGGCCCGCCGCTCTCTGCTATTCTGCCGGGAGTTCAGCAGAGTTGCCGCTGAACTCCCGGTGGCGGGAGATGAGAGGCTGCCATCGCTGGGAGATCAGCGGCCAGCGCTGCTGGGTGCGCAACCAATCAGCTGAGCAGTGCAGTAATGGCGGGAGATTTAAAGCTGGCTGCCACTGCTCAGCTGATTGGTCGCGCGCCATGGATGTTCATTTCACCACACTCCCGATGTGATAACATCGGGGTTATTTCTAATATTCAATAAAGGACTGTGCCAGGCAGGATGTGTAGTTTAAGATTTACATATTTTATTAGCAGATATATGACAATAACAAACATATGCCAGTATCATAGGTCGTTTTATTGAATGTGCCTTAATCTCAGGTAGATACGGGTTTTATTGGCCAGAGCAACCAATCAGCACTCAGCTTTAATTTTGAAAACTGCTTCGGTGAAATGAAAGCTGCACTGTGATTGGTTGTTATAGACAACAGATAGTTTTTCTTTAGGACAACTTTATTCATTGGGGCCCATTGTTATTTACATATAAGATAAGTAATCCTGCATTTGACAGTACGATGACTGATAGCTTGGTGGTCACAGCTGTGGTATACATTTTAAGCGATGAGACATTGTAGATTTTAGGAACGTCTTTCCATTGATATATACTGTATACATTAGGCTAGGTTTCCATGATCGGTATTTGGTGAGTATTTGATGCTGTGTATTCTTGTGCCCAAAAATGATGCAGTCTCTTATAGTTCCAGCAAAGTGGAGTGAGCACACATGCATGTTATTTGCAAGTTTTTCTCAGACTTGATTGAAATTAGGAAAATCCGCAGATAATATCACATATTCATTTTTATTACGTTTCCGCATTGGAGACACAATAAGAACACGTCACCCGCACGTGACTATCAATACAGTTTTATCTAAGTTACGGTAACTAATGGAAAGTACCGTATTTTTTGGATTATAAACCACACATCTGCACCCCCAAAATGGGAAGAAAGTGGGGGTGTGTTGTATAATCCTGATATGATTACCGGGGGAGCGGTGAAGCAGGGTCACCACTGATAAAGTTGGTAGTGACATGATCGGGGCAATGCTATGGACTTGAGGCTGGGAGGAGGGGATGTCACATCGATGTGATGAGGGCGCCATTGATGTCCGGGCAGTGGAAGTTTCCTGGAAACCATCGCCTCGGGAGCGGCACACATGCAGATTGAGATTTTGGCTATTCAAGATGTCAATCTTTCCTGCCTCTGCAGCAATTTTCCCTATACCCATCATGGCCACTGCCCGGACATTTAATAAAGTTAATTTCATTCACCACAAAAGCAGCAGTTGAGTTTTTGCACTTTCTCATTGCTTTCAATGGTGAAAAAACACAGCAAAAACGCTGAAAGAATTGACACGCTGCTTCTTTCAAGAACGCATCAGTTTTCTATTCCTGCTAGGAAAACAAAAGCAATCTTGTGCATGAAATTTCTGAAATCTCACAGCTTTTGCTGGTGCTGTAAAAAGCAGCATAAAACTAATTAAAACTAGTTTGCATAAAACACACTGAAAAAATAAATGCAACGTGTGAACATAGCCTAAAAGGAATCTGTCGCCAGGTTTTTGCTACCTCATCTGAGAGCAGCATGATGCAGGAAACTCTGTATCCAGGCATCACCCAGTTTACTGAGTGCAGAAGTTGTGACACAATCAGTTCTCAGCTGTCAAATGAATCAAAGCTAAGAAAGCTAACCCCGCCCACAGCATGCTCTCTATGTACATAGTCTATTGACAGTGAGCTGCTTATCACTGGAGGGGGCACGGACGGTCACAGTGCCAGCTAGCCACATCAGTGATAATCAACTGTTAATGAGAAGTTTATTATAAGTAAACAGCACACAGTATGATAAGAGATACATTGCCGAATTGTGTTTTAACCCCTTCAGCACACTGTTCCCAGATTACATAGAAAAAACCTGCTGATAGATTCCCTTCAATAGTTATGTATTCATATGAAGTCGACTAAAGCTTCATATTATTCTACAGAGAAAAAACAACTGTATAAGTAGTATTTCTTAGTGTTAATACATTTTGTAAGTGTTACAGAGGAGTTAAGGAGTAAGAAACTGCAATAGTGTCTTAACTGGAAACCTGCTAACCTTGTTGGGTTGTGACCTACACAATAGTGATCAAACTTTGGAGTATGAGCAGCATGACAGCTGCTGCAGAAACCACTGACCCAAGGTCAGAATCATAGCTGAAGAGTTGTGGTATCTCCGTGCTGCTGCACTAATCACATGAAGAGGTCGGGGCACCTTGCTGTTAGTAGAATGTGGTGTAATCAATGTGTTTCAATGTATTACAACTTCTTCCTCCTGATACAATCAAGTTAACTTGGTTGTATCCTGAGAAAGAAGTTGGAATACTTTGAAACGCGTTGGTTAAACCACATTCTACTAACAGCAAGGTGCCCCGACATCTTCATGTGATTAGTGCACCACAACTCTTCCACTTTCAGCTACAATTTTGTAAATGTTAAAATTCAATGCAAATCAGTCTTTTTTCCAATATGTTCACATACGGCAAACATGTCTCACAAGAATCTGCGATTGCTGTTAGCAGAAATCTCTGCACATTCTACTGAAAAGATCCCTCATTTAGATAAATGAAAATAAAATGAAAAATAAATCACTTGCATAAATTTCTTCAATACAAAAAAAGCTGTGGATATATTACACCCAGTAACGCTTTACAGGCAGGACCTTTACAGCTATACAATGAAGAGAGGCTCGGACTGGCCGACAGGAAAACCGGAGAATCCTACGGTTGTCCCCTTTGCAGTATTATGTCACTTACCCCACAAACATGATCCCTGGTTGACACAATACACTTGATTCATGATGTAGAGATGAAAGAAGCATCTCATCATTCATTTTACAAACTATATTATTATATAGCAGCATAGGTAAATTTGTGATTGTAATATTTTCATGTAGTTGATCAGTGGGTCCCCGGGGTCAACTCAAGTCTGAAACTGGGAAATATTGATTCTGGGTGATTGATAACCCTTCTAGGCTTTGCAATGTTAGCCATTATTGGTTAGGCCTGCTTCACACCACATTTATTTGCGTCAGGTTCTGTCCAGTGTTTTGCAGGATGCACCGGACAGAACCTGACAGCCCCGTAAAAAAACAGAATCGGAGGACCTGTTTGCTGCCAGAATCAGCGGCTGCCGCTGTCCAGTGCTGGAATTTCAGCATAGCGACAGGAGGGGAGCTCTCCAGGTGCTGAAATTTCAGCTGTGGCTCTCTTGGCTGCAATGTCCAGGTGCTGAACAAGCGTGGCTTGAAATTCAGAGCTGCCAATCGTTCAGCACCTGGTGTCCGGCAACTGGATAATTTTTCTGTTGGATCCGGCGCCTATAGACTCCCATGTTATGGGTTGCCAGATCGCGCCAGATCCGGTTTTGTTCGATTTTTGCCCCGGACACAAAAAATGCTGCATGCTCCTATTTTGTGTCTGGGTAAAAAAACAAATCAGCCGGACAGACACCAACTGGATGGAAAATAGCTGCCATCCAGCCCACTCCGACCCCATAGGGATACAATAGGGGCAAAATTGGATCCCAAAAATGATGGTTTGAAGCCGGCCTTAAAGGGATCCAACCACCAAGATTTAACCACCTGTAAATCAGTGCTATAGGTGACTGACATGTGCAGCATGACATCATTATTTGGGCTTTTCTTTCTTTATTCCTCCCCTGTGGGCTTGTCTTTCTACTGTAAGCTGAACCCTCTATCTGGATGAGTCCTGATGAGAGGGAGTGGGTTCGGTTTACAGCAGAAAGACAAGCCCACAGGGGAGGAATAAAAAAACAAATAGTGATGTCACGCTGCACGGATTTACAGGTGGTTAAATCCTGGTAGTTGGTTTCCTTTAAGCCTAAAATTGTCCAAGATACCTTTTGAGAAGTATTAAGAGTTTTATATGATGTTTTAAGGCTTCACACAAATAAGAGTTTATTTTTTTTTTTTTAGAGGAAATGTTTTCAATATGTTGCCATCACAACCATTCCCCACCTGAGTCAGCAGGAGATTTGCTGCGGCGTGTTGGTGCCGGGCTCTTGGCCGAACTTTTAAGAGCACTAGAAGCAGATTTTGGTGCCGTCTGTGGTGGTGGCGGGGTTCCTTTCATCACACGACATTCTGAAAGGTGAAAATGGAGAATATAACTGGAATATAATGTAAAGGTTGTTAATCTATGTGAATATAGCATTGACAGTAAAAGTTACAGTAGTAATTTACAGTAAAATTGTTAGTAAAGCAAAAAAAGGATACAAAACGCAACCGGAACAATTATACAGACTCGTACTAACACCTTATTATATTAAGAATGAAAATAAATACATTCTAATGTATTCTCCCTCAGGCCCGGAATGTGCCAGACAACAAAATGAGCTAGCTTCTCGATTTCCAGCCGTGGAATTTGTTGTGAGGTCAGGCGGAATTTATAAAAATCCACACAATGCCAGGTTTTCACACAAGTGCAGAAATGAGATAATACAACGGCAAAGAAATCAACAACATGTCAGCGGGCTCCCCCTAAAGCTGTGATATGCTTTGCTGCACATTTGTCAAAAAAAAAAACATAGCAAAGTAACACAGTTCTTGTAAGATTTGCTGGAAGGAAAGAAACTGTCAAATTAGATTCTATACAAAAGAACTGCTGACTAAGGAGGTCGGCAAACCTGCCACTGCCTGTCCAGCTGAGCTTACGAGAGTCCGAAATGCTGGACCAGAAATAACCACAAGAAATGTAATATATAACATGTTACTGATGTGTATTACAAAAGCAAAATGTATAGTTCTTTTAATTGTTTATGATCATGTACCTAACATGGTTTCGGGGATTCTGCAAAATTAGAGGTATTTAGACAATGTGGCTTACACCAAAAGTATAGAATTCTTTGCATATAGCGGTACCAAAGAATCATCTTCATACGTTTTCTCGCTTCATAGTTTTTAAGGTTGAAGGTAGGCTTTAAGTCTGTCTTGTTCAACCTATACCCTAACATATAAAAAAGCCAAAATGCTAGCACTGCCTATGGTCTGCATGCAGTACAAAAAGTGCATATGCACATACTAATGTCTAACTGTATTTTAAAAATTAGATATTTAGCAAACAATTAATCAATTCTTTGAGCCACACTGCCACGTCACGGCAATCTCAGATCGGGCAGTCTTACTCTACGTTTTTTTGTACACGTTGTGCCTTACAGCCTCTTAAATAGATTAAAAGCATGACCATATTAATGCAACATGTACTTGAAACATTTCTAAACCACTCCCATGGCACTGGAAGGGCAAATGCGGATAAAGGCAGACCAGGCCCGAACATGTACAGCAAATGCGACATATGTCTGGACATTATCAGATCTGACACCCACACTGCCAAAAGAGCAGACCATGAATGAGGGCGGTGCAGGCCCAGATAAATGTGAATGCAATCAAATAGAGTCTATGGGAAGGTTGGGGCGGCTGTGTGTGAACATCAGCGCAAGTCAATAACAGTAAAGACAGAAAGAATGGCAAACTAAACCAAGCGCACATGGCAAAAAGTGAGGTCAGCCACCAACCAATAACAAAAAAAAAGCCAAAACGCCAGCACTGACTGGCAGTGTGGGGGTAAGATCTGATAATGTCCGGATGTTTGTAGCAATTGCTGCACATGTTCAGGCCTGGTCTGCCTTTATCCGCATTTGTGTTTCCGGCACTATAGGAGCAGTTATGAAATGTTTCTGGCACATGTTGCATTAATGTGGTTGTGCTTTTAATCTACTTAGGAGGCCGTTAGGCACAACATATATAAAAAACAGAGTAGGACCACCCTATTTGAGATTGCCATGACGTGGCAGGGTGGCTCAAATAATTGATCAATTCTTTGCTAAATATCTCATTTTTAAAGTACACTTAGAAATTAATATGAGCATATGCACTTTTTGTATTGCATGCTGATCATAGGTAGCACTGGCTTTTTGGCTTTTTTATTTATAGCCTACCATGTTGACCTAGAGGAAACCAAACAAACCATAGGGCAAACGCTAAGCTCCATAGTGGGAAAAAAATTCCTTCTCAACTCCACATGCGGCAATCAGACTAGTTCCCTGGGTCAGCCCCAACAAAAACCTTGATGGCTGCTTCATAGAAAGGTGGTTGGGAGTAACCAAACATGAAGATGAAATAGAAGACTGTGAATAGAGAAAGTGCAATAGAGTCTTACTCAACAAACATGAAGGCAAAAGACAGAGCCAGCCGGTCACCTTATTTGGTTGTGACACAATCAATTTGAAAGCATATGACAGCTGCCGCAGGATCGACGATCCGAGAATATAGAAACAAGTTAGATAGTGGATAAAGTCTGCAACGCTATCAATTGAAGAGGTCCAGAAACAATTGTAATACAGAAATGGTGGTTTATTCAACGCATTTGGAAGGAAACCTTGGTTCTTCTGATTCATGGTGGCATTCCTGAAGAAGAAGCTTTGAAACGCATTTCATAAACCACTATTTCTGTATTACAATGTTTTCTGGACCTCTTCAGTAGACAGCAGCGTGGACCTTATCCACCATCCAACCTGGTTCCTGTATTCTCAAGACGTGAAGATGGGTATAGATAATATCCATGGTGGTCCAAGAGCCTTACATTCTCCCTATGCTGGATTCATCAATGTGCCGAAATACTGAACACTTCTATCCAGCATCTAAGAGGAGTCTGGAGGAAAGATGTTTGAGCACGTCAATGGACACTGCGATCTCATCATTCTAAGCAGTAGTAGATAGTATATTAAGGTTCCCACACAGTTAGTGATGACAATAAAAATTCATTTACGAGAGTTGTCCCATTCTTAGACTGAAGATGGTGAGTCAGTAATCATACACTTGCTGATTGTTTAGCGTCTGAAGCTGGTTGACATCTGTGTTTCTTACTTCTATTTTTTTGATCAGTCATACGAGCAGAACAACAACATTAACGGCAATACCAGATTCATCAAACCAGATGTACCAGAGAGGGCATAAACAGGGTCTGCAGGGTGTTCATAATTATACTGAACAAAATAATGTAAAATGTCACTGTGTGTGACTGCAGACTTGTGAATCTCAAATCACATGCCCTGTGCATGGTTAGGATCTCCGGTGTCAGAGCCAGGAACGTAGCCACAAATATATGATATGCATATTCCACTCAGAATCTGATTAGAGGAATACAGCCTCGCTCAATACACTTTGAATGAGGCCTCTCTATCTGCATTTTGGTCACATGACTGCCGTTCCCAGCTCCTACTCCAGAGAATCCTCACAGCGCACAGTGCACGGAATGTGAGGATTCACAAGTCTTCAGTCACATAGATTGAAACATAGTGTGACTGGATACTTATTTTAGACTGGACAACCCGTTCACCATGGCCAAATCCTTCCTGGGCAGAACACATGCAGATGTACATTCAAATAAATGGGTAGCTATGTAATACATGGACAGAATAGTCCATTAAAGCAAGAGACACCCTTTAACACCTTTCCACTTATATCCTGAGTGGTCTAAGTGGCGGACCCCCCTCTATAATGCCCACACATCATTTTATCATAAAAGGATTTTTCTAAGATTGGATCGTTTACCAGCTCCTTAACCACATTGTTCTTTAACTGGACTTACCATTTTCATCCAGGGAGAAGTCATCCTGAGCATATCTAAATTTTTCTGGTCCACAGGCAATAAATACATCATCTTCACCAAAGAAATCATGGAGACAGGTCACCTAGAAAAAAAAAAGAAGACATGCCGATGAGCAGATAGAACATTATAGAGATGTACCGTAATCTGGAGATTCCGGATAGAAACTCTGGACAACAATAGGTCTTAGCTGCTAAGGTAGAATAGAAAAGAAATACTACTCCTATCCAAAAAATAAGTGCAGGTGACAATGCTGTACAGCTATTATATTTTTAGCTTCATTGTAATAACGCATACAGTCATTTGAAGCAAAGTGCACTCACATTTAAAGGGAATCTGTCACTAGGATTTTCCTACACCCCTGAGAGCAGCGTGATATAGGGCTAGGGTTGCCAATTTTATTTTTTATGTTTTTGGACAACTTATCAAAAATTCATGGATAGGCAAAAGTTTTTACGGACACATTGGAATGCATAATAAATTCTGTTTATAAATGATCCATGACTATAGCCCATAGTTTGATGCCGATTCTGGTGCTTCTACTCAGCATTCCCTCCTCATCTTATACTTACCCTACAGTGTCTTTAACTTCTAGCACCACTGCTCCCACTGGTCCTCTGATGTTTGTGACTTCCGCTGCTCCAGTGTTAATGATGAGGTCACTCTTCAATGTAAGTTTATAAGAGCCTCGTTCAGGCTCTCAGAGTTGCATTGAGCTCTTGTGACATAATGTCTAACTTCCGGCCACTCAGAGGCTACGAGCACAAGATGGTGCCGTGGGACAGGAGTAGAGTTGGTAAAAGGTAAAGGCGCCTTGAGGTGAGTATAAGACTGGGGGCAGGGCTTACATTATAAGCACCACTCCAGTGCTGCAAATAAAATGCATCCTATGCAGCTGCACAAGAGGCCTCTATTGGGCTATGTTACACTGCTGCCATGACTGACATTCTTACAGGATCTATGATGTGACATTATTTTCTATTGAATAGAATAGTGCACCATGCTACTCTGCACCTCCAACTGCAGAAGAGGTGGGAACAAAGCTCATTTTGATTAGTAGCTGCTGACCTGGGTACGCTAAGAAACTGGCTGCAAATTGCACTACTGTCTACAACACTAGTCCCCAGCCTGTCTTGCTTTAAAGTCAACCTGACATGTGAAAAAAAATCTAATAGCCTGCTGACAAGGGGTTAATCTGCAGGTTAATAGTATTCTGAACCTGCCCGATGGCTGCATTTCAAATCCCGCTGCCGGGAGGAAAAGAACTTCAAGCTCCTGATAGCGTTTGGGTTTCGGTCATGGAGGAGCCAGCGCCGGTTCAACCAATGCTCTGTGTATCGAGATCGGTGGCTGTAACCGCCCCCCCCCCCGCAGTAACTGATATGTGGACTTTAATGCAGAGCGGCTGTCAGAAAATGTGGGGTGTGTGGTTACAACCGCCGCTCTCGATACACAAAAGCGGGGAATGAACTCACACCGGCACCTATCTCGAAACTGAATTGCGCTGGGAGGATTAAAGTTAATTTCCTCCCAACAGCGAGATGTGAAGTGAAGGCGCCGGGCAGGTTCCAAACGCTATTAACCTGCAGATTAACCCCATATCTGCAAGTAGTAATTTTCACTGTAAAAGCCAAATTCAGCTTTGAGAAATGTTCATGAGCCAGATTTAGAAATCCCTATAACTGGGATACTGACAGCCAAAATGTCCGGACAGAGATCACACTGATCAGCGTCTTATAGGCAGTATACTCACATCTATGGGTTCCCACCTTGTCCCAGTCACTATTCTCACACCCAGAAAACCAACCACATTGTCACGTCAAGCTCCATGTGACCCTGCTATTGGCAGCATCATCCCATATTCAGCTTAAAATGTTACCCTATTACCCCTATGGCCAGTATATGTGCATTCAGATCTGCTCTTCTGTGTCAGACTGCTCATAAAGTCACCATCTGGAGACCTGCTTGATAGCTGTTCGCTAGACCTGGTGCTAATGCGCCAAGCTGGCAGACAGCCGCGAGCCACACATAATGGAGAGCAAGTCACATGTGGCTCCTGAGCCCAGAAAGTGGGGATCTGTGGACTTTTTCCATAATTAGTCAATATTTGTGATACATTGGTCATTTTCGATATGAGTCAGCAGCTCGGTCCACAGACGGGCTACTCTAAGGGATGGGACAAATTGTCAGGAATGACACCGCGCTGTTCTCCAACATAGCCGCCATAGTAAATCAGACTTTTGGAAAAACAAAAAAATCTACATATGGATGAAGGACCTGATTGCATTTACATTTGTGTCATTTCATTCGTTAACGAATTCCTTGTTTGTACGTTTTACGGAGACGCTGCTCGTAGGACAATAATAGGATGTCAATGAAGTTCTCATGCAGAGAGGTCTGCAATTCACCCCGAGTCCCCCCTCTAGTAATCGAGGAGTTAATCATCTTAAATGCTGCCTTGAGCTGCCAGCTCAGAATGTCTTATGGCGCTGGGCTGTGAGCTGATAACACATTATTGCTGGTGGAAGCAGCTACTAATTTGATTCAAATTTCTCCGGCTCATTATACCATGTATTTATAGCCACGTTCTCCAGAAGCCTCAAGGCAAAGAAGATCTGAAATTGCACATTTTGTCTGAGTTAGGAAAACAAAGAGAGGCTGGATGAGGGACCTCCCATCACAGCGAGGCTGTCACAAACAATGGCAGCTCAGTCATTAATAGCGGTGCTGCGCCTCCCACATTGTAGTGCTCCCATCTTTGCCCTTCATATCACTTAGAAGGATGCCCATGATCATGGTTACTGAGTCACAGACAGGCGAGGATTACCCATTCCCTGACTCATGCAATAGACAAACCAAATCTGGTCATTATCAATAAGTAATAATGATTATTAATTCTTGGTCACATGCTAAAAACTAGGCTAGAACGTATCTTCAAGGTACTACAGTACTGTATCTTCTAATCTATTAAGCCAGGTTCCAAAATACACATACAAAAAACACCTGATTATCATCTACAAAAAAAATGATGATTTTAATCTATATGTATGTTTTTTGTACGGAATGTGCTTTTATACAGCAGCAATGAATAACATCTTTCAAGACCAAATATAGTGTTCCAGGCTTCCAAATCAAATGTATCATGGATAATCTGATTTTTGTGAGATAGCGCTTACTGAGTGTCTTGGGGAACTCTTGCTCACTGCGCAATATTCAGAAACACAGCAACAGTTCTTATAAAAGATAGTCCATTACAGTTTAATATCAGACATAAACCACTACTTTCGTTATGTAGCCGATAAACGTAACCACAGTTCACATAAGGAAATGTACATAGCATATAGTCCTTTACTTCAGCGGATACGTCCGTACACGATATAAACTGGTCTCAGTCAGCACACAAAGTCCCACTCAGGGTTTACCCGCTCTTGCAGTTCAGCAGGGTTCATACTGGCTCCTGCCAGTCTTGTCATCTAGGAGGTGGCACATAGGGAACCACCAGGTCCTTGGACTTGCTCCATGTTGGTACCTGTCGTGAGACCAGATCCACTGGGCCTCGCTTACTTCCTGGACTTCTAGGAGTCCTGGCCAGCTCCACTCTCAGACTGCTTGTCTGCCATGTGGTTCACAAACAGGAAGGGTGAAGGATCTTGCTAACACCACAGACCATGTGATCAGGAAGGAGTCACATGATATACCACCTGTTACACAGGTGGAGAGGTGTGTTCACTCACACACACATACTTGCGTTAACTCTTTTTTGTAATTCTGCCAGTCACAGTGAAACTATTCACATTTACATTGCAACAGACCTCCGCCTGTGTGATGTATACCAGCCATGTACAGTATTGACAGGATACCTCACAGTACCCATAGACTTAAATAGGCAGCACTTAAAGAACTAGTCCAGCCATCATATATATATATATAGATATATATCTGTAAAGATATATAGAGATATATATAGAGATATATATATATATATATATATATATATATATAGATATATATATATATATAGAGATATATATATATAGAGATATATATATATATATAGAGATATATATATATAGAGATATATATATATATATATATATATATAGAGATATATATATATATCTCTATATATATATATATATATATAGAGATATATATAGAGATATATATATATATATAGAGATATATATATATATATATATAGAGATATATATATTATATATATATATATATATATATATATATATATATATATATATATATATATATATATATATATATAACACAAGAAAAAAACTGCACAGCACTCAAAGACAAATGTGAACTGGTGCTAGCAAAGCTGCAGGGTTATATAATATGAAATAGATCCTTGCAGCACACAGCTACTACCAATGATGTACATAAGCTACTAGCTATATATATTTGAGGAAAAAGTTTAAAAACATACGTTTTTTTCAAAAAACTCAAAAATCTCCAAATTTTTATTTAATTCTGAAGTTCTTGGTACATACATTGGCCAATGCTAGCACCAGTTCACATTTGTCTTTGAGTGCTGTGTAGTTTTTTTCTTGTTATTTATCATATGGAGTTGCAGGATCCATGCTGCAATGTGCACCCTCATTACCTACAGGTGATGGAGGGTCTAGATGGTGTCTGCCCACTTAGTAGTGGGGAAGCGGACAAGGAGGATAGGGATATCAGCGTAGGACTCAGGATTCCGCCTATCTACAACATTGCGAGTTATCGTTCGCTGGGTTGCTGGGCAACCCAGCAAACGATAGCCGCGGCAACTAGCCGGCGACATTGCCGGTAAGTTGCTCAGTCTGACATCTCGCCGGCGATGTTGTCAGGGATGCGCGCTCCCGCGATCCCCGCCGACATCGCCGGCGATATGTCCCTGTGTGACAGTACCTCTAGAGTATCCAAACATTCCATCTGCAATACACCCAGTACTGCCAGTTCCAAAAGTTCCAGAAACATTTTCAGCTGAATCAAGTGAGGAAGAAGAGGGCGCCTGGTGTCATGACCCAGACTGTCAGCAACCTCAACTGAACCACAGCTTCATTCACTAAAGCCAGGAAGAAAAAATGTCCTACATCCAGCACCTGTTGACCCACACAAGATATTGTTCCCACCATTGCATATCAAGTTGGGCTTATTGAAGAACTTTGTAATAAAAATGCAAAAACATTCAAGTATCTCATTGTATCTCATTGATATATTTCCAAGATTCATTGAAGCTAAGATAAAGGAAGGAGTCTTTATTGGACATCAGATTCATGAGCTTCTTCAAGATGAGGAGTTTCTCTGTTTGTTGCAGGGCAAGGAAAAGCCTTAGCATTACTGATAACTAAGTTTTTTTGGGAAACTCAAGGGCAGAAAACTATGAAGAGTTGGTGGACAATCTCCTTAAAACATATAAGGATCTTGGCTGTAACATGTCCTTAGAGATTAATTTCTTATATGTGCATCCAACAAACTGCACAAAAGTGAGCAATAAGCACGGTGAGAGATTTTGCCAAGATATTGTGGCTATAGAGAAAATATATTAAGGACTATGGAATCCATCAATGCTTGCAGATTACTGGTGGACAATTGTAATGGCGGGTTTACACGTTGCGATATCGTAGTGCGATTTCAATCAAAAGTCACGTGGTTCAATCGTTGGACCCGACATCGTGTCTGCGTTGTATGGTGTGAACGTTCAATACGATGCAGGAACGATGTCAATGCGATATCGGGGATTGAATGAGCGTGCTATTCAATGCCCTGATATTGAAGGAAGATTGAAGTCGGATCGTGCTGTGTAAACGCACAACTACGATGCGATTTGAAATGTCACCCATTGACTCCCATGTTAAGTGTGCGATCCTGGGTTGGGGGGCGTAGACATTGCACGGACGTTGTATTCCGATATCGCAGCGTGTAAACATTCAATGCGATGCGGGAGAAACGTGCACTAATTGCGCGCTCCCGCGCCATTGAATTGCGATATCGGAACGAGATTGAAGCGTGTGAACCCACCTTAAGAGATGATCCAATGCAGGAATACAAGGGACGAGCAATCACTGAATGAGGAGCATGTTGTGTAGAGCAGTTTCTGTAACTTTATCTTTCACAATAGTGTTTAACAGGTTTAGTTATTTGAATTGTTCCTATGTTTTTTTCTAAATAAATATCAGAAAATTGGCAGAAAAATATAGTCTGCATCTTTATATTTGGAAAAATAATAATGTTTCAAAGTACTGAAACTTTTTATGCATTAATTATATGTTGCAGTAAAATTAAAACTTTTTGATATCATAGAAATAAAAGACAACTAAAAAATTGTCAGATTTGAATTTAGGAGATCAAAATCATTAGGAAATGGCCCATTTCATAACTGAACCTGGCAGCTAGTGAAAATATGTAGGACAGTGTAAAGCAGCCTCAGAGCCCTAAATGAAAACTGTGAAACTTTGGCACAAATGGTTTGCATCAGTAAGGGGAGATGTAGCGCTTATGGCTAATATTTGACTCTCATTATGCCTGTTACTATGCTAACATGTACCATATGTAAGGCTGCCTTCACATTTGCGTTTGTGTCTGCATGCGGAGGGCATGCAAGACGCAAACGCAGGGCAAACGCTGCCATACTGATGTGAACGCAGTGGAGATTCTCCACATGCGTTCACATCAGTATGGTGCCCGGCCAGCCAATCAGCGATCTCAGTGGCAGCTGGGATGCGGAGATCGGCGGCAGAGATCACCTCCTCCCGGCCGCTGCCGAGATTGCTGATTGGCCACCGGGAGAGATTTCAATGTCATCTGCAGTGTTCTCCTGCGCTGTCATGCGGAGGACACTGTGGATCCATTGAGATCCATGCATTGTTTGTGCGCTTGCGGGCGCTTGCTGATGAAACAAGCGCCTGTGAACGCACAAAAAATGCAACAGGCTGCGTTCGGAGGACGGAGGAGGGCGCACAAATCATGTGCATCCGAACGCAACCGCAACCAAATGCAGGTACCATGCATTCCCATGTTAAACATAGGAACGCAGTGTGCATGCGTTTGGCTGCGTTTGGTACGCTGCGTTGACAAATGCATATGTGAACCCGGCCTAAAACTACCTTCTTTAAAGCTGGTCATAAATTGCTAGATGTCTCACCATAATATTAATCACCATAACATCTGCCTGTCCCCTGGACCCCAGCTATGTCAGTACATGGCACGGCAATGCAGGAGCACAGCTAGATTTTACTTACCCCGGAGTAAAGAGTAACTAAATACCCTGACTTTTTTGCACCTCTTGCCAGGCATCCTGGCACCTGGGGCACATACTTAGCAAACCCCTCTGACTTGTTATACCCCTGTAGTCTGGTGATTTTCTCATCATTCAGATTTGATCACTATCCTGCACGTGTGACTACACTTGTGCCTTCGCTTTTAAATGGCAGGTAAATCACCATCTGTGACTGACTTCAGGTTACATCCGTGGGCAGAAAGCAAGTAATAACCTCAATTAATGTGTGATCAGAGCTGTTCCTCCACTGTAGACTATGTAGCTTAAATATATACCCTTCGTTCTAGTAGAATTATTTTTTAATACACATGTAGTTGTCTACAGTGGTGTAACGTAAAGCTCATGTGCGAAAGCTCCAACGGTTCCCCCAATGCAAATCTTTAATAGCATTAGTCTCTTTCTATAGGACATAGTGACTTTTGGGGCAATTTTAACCCCTGCAGTTGTTGTAGTTAAGCCCCTTGTTGCCTACATAACCTGTCAACTCCAGGGCTAAAGAGCTAACCTGGTGTAAAATTCTCACTGATCACAAAGTTGACATTAACGGGAACCTGTTAGCAGGTTTTTCCTACCTCATCTGAAAGCAGCATGTTGTACGGAAAGAGACTATGAATCCAACAATGTGTAACTTAGATTACTGGCTGCAACTGTTCTGACAGAAAGCAATTAGTTTTAGCCATGCAGCAGAGCCTACACCAGGCTCTCTATAGAGATTGTACATTTACAGTGAGGTGTCAATCACAGCACGGGACGTGTCTGACCGCCATGTGCATGACAATGTAGTCCTGTAATGGAAAGCGCTAGGTGATAAAGCCTTTAGTTTATGTATCCAACAGCACACAGCCTGATAAGAGAAGCACAGTTGATTTTTTTTTTTATCCCCTACAGCATGTTGGCCTCAGCCTGCAAAGCACAAACCTTTAAAGGAAATCTGTCAGCAGGTCTTTGTTATGTAATCTAAGGGCAGCATGCTATAATGGTTGAATCACAGAACTCAACAATGCATCTCTTACAAGCTCAGTGCTATTGTTTACTTGCAGTGATTTTTTTTAACACCATGAACTCATCAGTGCTGAACTACAATACCTTGTGTCCGGTAGTCCGTCATGTCCCCTCTTCTGATAACAAGCTCAATACCTATACACATTGTATACAGATAGTCTGGTGTGGATGGAGCTAGCTTTCTGAGCTCTACTACATAGCTAAATCTAAAAACTCTGATTGTGTCTGAACGAATGCATCCAATAATCTAAGAGATACACTGTTGGATTCAGGGTCTCTTTGTCTATATCAGGCAGCTCTCAGATGAGAAAGCAATAACCTGCTGACACATTACCTTTTAAACATATATGAATGACCCCTTTATAAATGTGATACGGTAGAGTCCTTGACATACAAATATATACATACAAATATATTATATTATCCAAAATATGAATAGTGCAGTTCAAAAGAGTTCAATTACATTTGAGACAACAACCACAACAATGGCACCATATTAGAGTACTGAATGAATGGTATTCTCCTTTTCTATACTTTACCAACACTTCTTGCTAGTATGCATGATTATTGTGAGGATCTGTTGTGGGTTGTAAAAATCATCTAGGCAGGATAACAATCCAACAATTTTTATTTGTAGCCATACATATTACAGCAACTACAGGTAGATGGCCAGCATATGATGCCTTCAGTCTACAAGATCAGAAACCAGCTGGCAACAATAGTCTTTAAGTTCCTCCAGATGACAGACATCGTGACCGTACCACATATACCCAACTCGACAATAGTCCTTAGGATAGGTCCTCAGATCCAGACAGTAGATATCTGTATCCCACTCCAAACTATATCAATGAAAAATGGGGGAACAAGAGGCACAATAGTGCCCTATCAAAAGTGACTCCAAACTAATCAGGATAGTTCATGAAATCCTAATGGTAGATATTGTAACTACACGTGTATTCAACTTCCAACTCTTTTGTCCATACGTAAGCTCTGGACCTGGCCTCAGCAAGGATCCTTTTGCTTACAATTCACAACACCAACTCTTTAACTTAAACATAAAGAACATCTAATTTGAAGAGTAACAAGTTTGCTGAAGTCTTCAGCCAGTCTGCAAAAGTGTGAATCCAAGAGGCCTCCCTCAGCAAGGAACAAAACACTCTTCCCCACCCCTTCCAGATGCAGGACATTGAATGGTAATGTAGACCTGATTGGATTGGAGTCCAGGGGTCAATTAGGATGGCACATTGTAACAACCCCTTCCCCTTTCCAATTGAGGTGACCCCAAACTGTCAAGCCAATAAATCTCCAATAAAACACAAAAATAATATTGATGTAACCGGCTCTCCGTGCTGTAAAAAGTCTGCTCTGTGTCCATCAGTCCAATCGCCTGTAGTCCAAGGCCAGCTCCTCACACTTATAAATGCCTCTGATAGATTGGACCTGATGTACTATTGGCCAACTAGCATCAGTTTTGAGCGGTCCCGTAAAATTATGTTATTTCTACATTGTCCATAGTTACGTCCAACTGTCAGTGATATATAAGTTTAATAAAAGAATAAATTATTCTACGTGTTATTAATACCAAGAACATTTATTTCACGGTTATGCTCAAGTCAGTATAGCACCAATTTTTTTTGGGTGGGTATATAGCAATATATAGTATATATGACCACGTCAAGTACATTGAAGTGCCATATTATTGTGCCATATGAAAGGTGTAGCAAAAGAACAGTGCCCATTAAAGTTCATCAGAATGTCTCTTATAGTGAACTGACCTTCAGCTACATGAATTTCTGTAGATTATTTACAATGTGAAGACATATATGTGGTATGGCCGCTCAGACGAGAAGAAATCCAAGCAGATTACAGAAACAGCTGTTATCACAGTACAGGAGGTGTCACATCGCACCATAAAGGTCAGTGCCCTGAGCAGCGCCATGCTGTAGAAGGAATTACCCTCCATACACATACTTATCCGCGGCAGAATTAATAATTATACTCAATGCAGTCTGCCCTGCTGTCAGTAATTACCCACTGCCAGAAGGAAAAGCTACAGAAACTGATGTCATTGTTGGCTCAGGGCAGGAGTATTAAATCCTTCATTTTACAAAATTCACAATGAATTTCAGAGATTAAAATAGTTCCGCATCAGCGATTCTGGATATATATTTGGCCTTAAATGGTATAAAAGAACAAATTGCCTGCTTCTAACCACAACACTAAAGTAAAGGATGTTTCTGGAATAACTCCCTCCCCATCAAGATATACTCACCTTACCCTAGGTCCAGCATAGCACCTCTGCCACTGCCCTGTGCTTGTGTTCATAGGCTGCAGTGTGACATTACTAATACAGCAAACATAACCGCTGCAGTCAATCACTCTACATCCACATCACTGCTGAGCCCAGTTATTGGATGCAGCAGTCACATCCACTGTAGTAGTGACATAACCGCTGCAGGCTATTAACAAAGACCAGACAAGGGCAGAGATACAATGCTGGACCTGGAGAGGGTGAGTAACACCACAGTTTATTATTTTAAAATATAGGTGTAGCTGATAAAGGAAAAGTTTTTCCATAGAAACCATCTACTATTTGTTGCATATGTGATGGAAAGTGGCTGTTTAAAAACCTTTCTAAAGAAAGTGTCTTATGTAGCTCCCCAGGGTCCCGATGGTATGCCTGGAAGCAAAAGAGGGGTTCCCTATTCAGGTGGCACAGCATCCAACGCTTTCCTGCCTCCAGACCAGAAGGGGAGCTCTAGAGCCCGGCTTGAGGGGAGCTTCCCTGTATAAAAGTTCTAACATCACAAAGCATTCACTGATCTCAATGAGACTGGTCCAAGAAAACACTGCGGGCAGCCGGCTAAAGCGCTCAACACAGTGAATTCCTAGGCGCATTGCCTCCTGGGAATTATGAATATGCAAATAGAGTCTGGAGCCTCGGTTATGAGTCTCAAACACAGGACTAGCCAATATCCTCCAGGGAAGGAACACAGTCATGGTGTGGCTCCTTGCGGAGAACACCATAACCACCATATTAAGCAGCCCTTTTAGTCAATATCCAGCTCTTTTACGAGTTTAGAGATATGACAAGGGAATACCAAGGCCAGGTATCCATCCACAGACAGCTGTTTCAGGGTGTTGCCCCTCATCAGTGTGGAGTAGGATTCTGGCTAGGTGGGAGCAAGGCCTAATAGACCAACATCACAAAGCATTCACTGATCTCAGGGAGACCAGTCCAAAAAACACTGGGGCAGCTGTATAAAAGTTCTGGCCGGAGGGGGAATGAGAGCAGAACAGCCATGGTGTGAGTCTGAGAGGAAGGAGAGGAAAGCCTGAGGGAGATGAGGAGCATGGTCGCCTCAGAGGAAAGTGCAGAGAACGGTCACCAGGTCCGAGACAGTGCGGGTTACACATCCTGGCAGTCAATATCGGAAGGTGGGGAATTCCAGATTTCCCAGCCACACAGTGTCAGGAGGCAAAGCAGCATAGAGTTCAGCAACACTGATGCCTGGGAGCGGGGTAAGAAAGTGAAGGACTTAGTTGCCTGTCATACGCACATGGACGAGAAAAGGGCAAGCAGCTTAGCTTCAAGCAGCTGCAGGAGCCATAAAGTACAAGCGCAGAAGGGAGGCCTCCAACCCACCCGGCTAGGTGGATTCCCCAATTGCTTTCAGCCACCTGGGTCCCCAGTAACATCTAATTTGGTGCTCTGGACTGTACCAACAACAGACCAGTAAGGTAAAGGAAACGTTTACTGCTGTGGACTCCAGTTATTTCTTCCTGGCCCTGTTGCCCTGCACCCTTACATAGACATTCCACAGTGCCCCGGGGATTGGCTTTACCGTAAAGAGCCTACAATCCCCAGCTCCATCCCATCATCCTCGGAGGTTCTGCAGCAGCGGTGGTCCCCATTGACCAAACCCACGGTGGCATCACAACAAATTCCCTTTAAATACCCCCCTTTTTCAACTGAGCCCAGGCCAGGGACGGGTCATGACCACTGTGATCCCCGAGAGACAGCACACCCGGTTCCCGAGTACCCCATGGCCTGGGCGCCCATCATGTATGCTGCAGAATTCCTATGCTTTGTGCCTGTGGTGGCTGGTCAATAAAAATAAGCATAAAGGAGATGGACAATACAGGCCGACTACAGTTAAAGGGAGCCTGTCATGTTCTAAAATACTAGTTGTCACGTATTGACTGCTTTGCAGTCTTGGAAATGCTTTCTGTAGTTTAAATGGGAGTAAATTTCCATTGGCACATTAGTTGAATGTCAGGAGCTGCTGCTGTCTATGGTCTACTACTGCTCTTCAGGTGGCAAGCTGCTGCTGATGTGTCAGATGATGCAGTAGTCCATTCCTTCAGCCTTTAGGTACCTCTATTTCCTGCCAATAGGTGTCATTGATAGAGTTTAGTTTCTTCAAGGACATGGAGCTGTGAAGATGCTAGTGCAGTGTGTTTTGAAGTCTTCCTGCTGTTGCTACCTGGAGTTTCCTTACCTTTTGGGAGTTGCTGTGCTTCCCGCTTCGTGGGTGGAGGTGAGGGGGTGTTAACCCAGGGCTGATCATGACTGAGGGAAAGGGTGGCGGCCAGGACGTCCTCACCTTCAGGCATCAGGGTGAGTTAGGGACCCCTAGTCAAAGCGTCAGACTAGTTCCCCTGATTTCCTATTGCTTATCATACCCATCCTGCTACCTTACTCCCTTGACCGTTATACCACCCCATGACACTAGTAACCTGCAGATGTGGCGTTAATCAACAAAATAATAGTATTCTCAAACTGCCACCGCAATAAAAGTCCGCTTACCAGGAGGAATTGAGGTGAGGTCAACGCAGCATTAGTCACTGATCACCAGAGGTGGACATATCACTTGTGCAACCTGTGCAGCCGCGCAGGAGGCCCAAGAGGTCCCATTTTTACCTTTGAAGCAGATGAAAATATACATCTTAATAATTTATTGGACTGAAAAGGTCCCAATAATGTTCTTGCAAAAGGGCCTTATTCTGGCTGCGTCCACCCGTGCTGCGAGTGGTGACGGTAACCACGGCCAGCATTGACTGTCTGCTGGTACAGTAGTGCATAAATGCAGAGCCAGCTGTCAGTCAGTGCTGAGGCATGGTTACAGGCATCACTCAACATGCAATGAGCGGAGGCAGATGCCGCGCTGGGCCTTCATACCGTGGGATTATGACTGATCCTGGTTGTTTCTATTGAGGGAAGCCCACTCCGCACCTTGGACCCCTTTGACCTATATGAAGTGAACATAACCTGTATGCCTGATGACTTGTTCCTCCAAAATGTTACATAATACTGTACTTACTGTAGTGTAAGCGATGGATATAACATACTGTCAATATTCCTCATTGAGGCATCATCACATGCCTTTAGGTGTGCAGTTCCTTTATTTTATCTACTATTGGCAGAGAGGAGCTCTCAGTTCTATCAGATAGGCCTCTTTCACATGTCCGTGTTTCTGGCACACGTGCTGACTGTGCAGCCACATGTCGGAGCCCATGGACATATGGAGACACATGTTAATCAATGTCCCGTGTCACACGTTCGTGTTTCCACACTGACCATGTCTCTGTGTGTAGACGCATGTCTGTGTGCACTACATGTAGACATGTCTGTTTTTGCCCAGAAGCACAGACCCATTAAGGTCAATGGGCCCATGCAAAAATGGCCTGCACACAGATGTTATCCATGTGATATCCGTGTGCACGGACATGAGCAAAGATTTTTAAGTTAAAAAGACTCCAGCGATGCCCTGTTCCTTTCTCTTCTGGGGCCGCTCATTAGTCTCATTAAATATTCAATGCAGGAAGAGAGAGGGATAGGAGTCAAGTGAGTATACAACGACATGCTGTACGTGTGCTACACAGATGGCACACGGAGAGCACACGCATGACCAACCACGCGTGACAAACGGCCCCTAAAAACGGCCTCTCTCACACGTGCGTGTTTTGCACGGATGTGTGAAAGAGGCCATAGTCTGTACTAGTATACCTAAGTATGCAGTATACAAGTTCAATTGGCACAACTATGCAATGGAACAAGGGACATCATTTATAGATGAAGGAAAAGAGGTCCCATCAGCAGTAGTGTTGGGTTCATTACAGCATATTAGCGACTGATTTAAAAAAAAATAATATTTTAATATCATTTGAATATTCTCTTCTTTAGTGATATCCTAAAATATTTTTGAATTTCCAATTCAAAGTAATGTGAAAGCAGCACTATTACTGCGATGGTCTAGATTTACATTTGTAGGATGTTTGCACTGACGCTTCATTGTTAAAGGGTTTGCCAGGTCTAAATCCACAAATCTGCGGTCACTGTTTATATCACTCTATGACTGCAGACTTGTGAATTCTCACATCACACACACTGTGCACTGTGATGATTCTCCAGGATCTGAGCCATGAACGGCAGTCACCTGGCCTCGAGTATATGATATGCACACCTCCAGAGAACATCTGGCTAGCACAGAATGGTCTTGCTCAATATACTTGCATTAAACGAGGCTGCGCCTGTGTCATTGGATTCTGGCTGAGAATATGTACTGTATATTGCATACTCGTGGCTACATGCCTGCTATTCCCGGCTCTGACTCCAGAGAATCTTCACAGTGAATAGTGCATGTGATGCGAGGATACAAAGCTCAGAAGTCACATAGAGGGACACAAGAGTGACTGCAGACTTATGGGTTATACCAGACAAACCCTTTAATTGCAAATATGATTTAGCTCTCATTCTACTAATCTCTGGGTTTACAGTCACCAACAATGGTCATCTCTAATACACAGTAACGCTGTGATCATTCCAGACCTTTATTCAATGCAATTCTTTAAAAGACATGTATAAAATGTGGTAATCTTTTTTGTTTGTTTTGTAGAGAAGCAGCCAGTACCCTCAGAAAGTGCCGTAGGAGCAGCAGGCGGGCATCTCTCCTACAGGTAGATGTTACCTGGAACCAAAAGAGAAACCTGCCGTTTCCATAGTAGAAGAGTTTAAGTGCTGTGGCATAGCAAGGGACTATAAAAAGGGAAGGTACTGATGGAAGTGGCAGTTTGACACCAGAAAGTCGTAAGAAGCAGACCTATGTGCAGCGTTACCACTCCTACCCCGCCCCAGAAAGTCTTATCCTTGCCAGCTGATTCCAAATACCGCCTGCCAGGAACCAGTGCCTGATCGTGGTGTACCCTCCACCAAAGACCTCACACTAGAGCTCCGAGGTCAAGACACAGGCTTAATGAGTCAAGACCTCATAATAGAGCTACATGGTCAAGCTGCAGATTTCTGCTGGTCAAGACAACTCAGCAGAGCTACCCGGTCAAGCTGCAGGTCAAGATCTGGGTTGGCCTGGGCCTTCACCTCATGCTGGGCTATGCAGTATCTGAGGGTGATCAGATTTAGTTTGCGTTGACTCACTAGACTATACTGTAGGCCCTATTGCTAAGTCGAGGGAGACTGGGTTATATTGAGGGAGTACAGGGTAGGAACAGAAAGACGGCTGAGTTAATCTTCCCCACCCCCTGGGTGACTATGGCTGTTAGATGGAGCGGTCTTCCCATGGTACCAGAGAGTGCCCCAGAGAAGCAGTATGGATCATTCAGAATTGAGTTCAATACTGTTTTATATGTAATTCTGCTCCTTTTTACTGTGCATAGATCACCTGTTGTAAGCCTTTCTCTGCTAATTCTGTATCTCTACTTTATTTTGTAAAGTATCAAACATTGAGTTTGTGAAGACACCGCTGTATCATCCTTCATTAGGTGAGGCATTCTGGTACCTTTGTTACAGTTTTACTAGATGCAGGGAGGCATCAGTCCTTTTTATTGGACACATGTACATAATGACCTAGATACGTTTTGTAGGAAATCCTTTTATGTTTTCGATTAAAGAATTTATGTAATTGGATTAAACTGATTGGCTAAACTGTGTGCTTTGTGAATAGCCTCTTGTTGGCTCTTAGATACGTGCTATGAAGCGTGGAAGCTACGGGAAATTCACTTTCTTGTTGCTTCACCGTAAACCAGCAGCCATAGATCAGTTTACTACAGGTTGTATTGGCTCTGGCATTGGGGCAGAGACGTACATTGAGGAAAGGAAGCACCATACCAAAGATTGACATTGAGTCCCACTGCCCTCTTTAGATTTTTGTGATATCTTCACAGCCTTAGAGCAACGAGAACTGATCACAAAAAGAAAAAGTACTAATGTTATTTTCCGTATAATATACCTGCCGATGAGGCTTATTAACACCAATACTTTAAGGTCTCTGCTTCCTTAGAGTGGATTATGTGGCGCCCCTGCGGTCTGGTCGCCACAAAGGGGTACTGCACCCAATCCACAGGTGTGGTATTCCAGTCTACAGTAAAGCAGGATGGTAAGTCCAGACACACACAAAAGCACCCAACACACCCGGTCCTAGGACTGCAGGAGAGCCCAGGTAGTCAGTGGGATGGCGGAGATAAAGGTGGAGGATGGGAAGTTAGCAGGAAGCAGTCAGAAAGAGGAGAAGAGACAAAAGGGAAACACAACAGGAAGTGGGAGTTCAGTAGGAGAGAAGGTTGGCGAGGTAAGCAAGAGAGGAAGGACCCGGAGGACTTGAGCAGCGATGAGTCTCGTCCCGGGTCCTGGGACAATGGACTGCAGAGAGATAGAGGGAGCCCTAGGGGCATAGGCAGTGAGCAATCCACATGTGCACCTGAATCTGAGGTAAAACGGAAGGGCAGGGAGAGCACCAGGGCCCTGAAGGTGGTGAGGAGAGCCTTTGCTCCAACCACAGAACTGGAGGCCACGAGATCTAGAGGAGCTGTGGCCGACACCCGAAACATCAGCTGAGAATGCAGCGGTACTAGGGTCAGGGGACATGGCTGGTCACCTGACAAGGCCCGTGGCTGCTGGATTGGGGCACTGTGTGTGGAGGAGCGTGCAGGAGTGTGGCGAGCAGGCAGCGCTGAGGAAGAGCAACCCGAGAAGGAAGGAACACGAAAGGGGTGCACTGGACAAGCTATCATCGTTGCTAAGGACTATCCAGACTGAGATTAAACCTAAACTGTAACCAGTGGTGTGAGCAGAGAAAACCAGGTTTGGAAGCCAGAACTGTGTGCGAGACTGGTCATTTCCTGCTTGAGGAGCAGTAGACAAACGCTGCGCAGACTGCAGGAGCCTGCCTGTGAGACACTCTGATCCCTCCCTGCAGCCAGCCTAGCCCCCCTGGCCAACATAAACCAATATCTTTGCACCGGATGCCCTGGGGACCCACTCCACCTGTGGGGAGCGACACCATCATAGCTGTCACCCCATCATCCCAAGCGGTCCCAGACTGCAGCGGCGGCCATTAATAGCCGCATACCATGGGTGGCGTCACAGCAACCTCCCCAATCATCCCCTTATCTCCCTTTTTTTATTGACCACTCTGAGTCCACAAATCAGGTCACGCCATCGTGACATCCCGATTTCCCCAGACGACATCGCCAGAAGGAGAGACCACGATCCGAGTACCCCACAGCCCCCACGGGTCAAGTCAATTATATCTCATGAAGAAGGGTCCTGTCATGGGTTCCTCCGGTCCATGGGAGATCTTTGACGAGTCTGGGACCTGAGAGTTACATTGCCTTGTGAAATTCTGGTTTTTAAATGTATATTCTCTCTTTTGGTACTGAAGGGGTTGGTAGTTCTTTGCTAGTCCTGTATCAGGTGTAGCCTTTATAACCAGTCACATCCACTTTAAATAGTCATGTGTTCCATCATCTGATGCCGGTGATAGAGTTCATGTCTATGCTTACCACCGTCTAAGTCTCTTGCAGTTGATGGAGTCATGACGCTTGCAGCCCTGGTGCTTTGCTGCAATTCTGAAAGTTGGATTATATCCTTTTTGCCTATTTGTCCTCTGTCTGTCCTCCTTCGCTTGTTACTCATCACTGCATGGGTAATGCTAGTGCGCTCACCGGCCTTCGCATTATCCAGGGTGAGTGGAGGGACATTGAGGGATTGGGCACGGGATGTTAACGGGGCGGGAAAAAGGACTCGTATAGGGATGTTAGGGAGCTCAGGGTACAGACACAGATGAGTGTCAGCAGGTGACGCGTCTCCCCACTCCCTTCCATCCTTTCCATCGATGTTATCTCTGTTGGGCCGTGCACCAGGCGTCACCTTGCTTGAGAGTGACAGGTCCATAGTATGTTCACCCAATTCATTACATAACCTGCTATTCCCTGTCTGTCCTGTCGCAATAAATTGTAATATTTTGTACTACTGCAACAAATGCAGTGGAGAATCTCCTCTTTTTCTATATCTAGACTATCTAATGTCTCATTTTTTCCTCTCTAGTTCTCCAGTATATACCAAGGCCTGCCTGTCCATTTGTATTCACGGTCAGTAAGCAGTGCCTGTAGTCGAGTGCAATGTGTAATGTTAAAAACAGCAAACTGCATAATTGACTGCAGTGAATTAAAGCAGAGAAAACCCTGCTTGTCAGTTTCTCACGTCGGCCGCTGGTTATTCAGCAGGAAGATCTTTCTTGGATATCATCCAATTCAACACCAAGGATTCAGAAGGCAGTCATCATCTCATCTACTGTCCCCTATACAAGAGGGAAAATGGAGGAATGCACAAAACGAGATTCCTGTGACAGATTGAATCTGCTGCGTCATTCATCACTGTCAACTAAAATACAACTGGAATAAAAGGGGTTAAACCTGAGAAGCTGCAATGCACCAGGAGTGTTTGCTATTGGTCATAATTGCTTTTCATTGTCAGCCCCCTATGTGGTACAAGAAGAATCTATTCTATCAAAAGGCTTCTCACTAAAGGATAAGTACCCATGCTCGTATCTAACTACCCGGGGGGAGGCAACTAGGCACTGCAGCGCGCCTTGTTACCCATCCCCTCAGCTACACCCCCCAATACAACTGAACATGGACATTACATACATGGCGTAACTATATTCCAGAAGATCAACAACCCTATTGTTAAAGGGAATCTGTCACCAGGTCTTTGCTACCTCACCTTAGAGACCCTGATTCCAGTGATGTGTCTGAACGTGTTCAAATCATTTTGATGAAATCCCTGTATTTTCTGTATCAGATCTGGCAGTCCTCTGAATGTTGAGCTCTGTATAACCCCACCCACACCACTGATTGTCAGATTTCTGTCCATGCACAGTGTACACAGAAAGCTGCCAATCAGTGGTGTGGATAGGGTTACACAGCGCTATTTAATATCCTTGACTACCTGGCAGAAGGTTTACTAGTCCTCTTATGATCATCTCCTGCTGATAAATTAGTGATTTTATCAAAACTACACTAAACAGCCCAGTAAGTGGCACATCAGTGAAGTCAGGGTTTGTGTCACTACTGCTCTTAGATTGGGTGACAGATTCCCTTTTGACTCTTTCACGACCTATGATAGATACATTTCTAAGCTGATGTGAGGTGTCTAACTGCACTGATCAGATCCATGATCTGATCGGTGCTGTTAACCTTTTGGATCCTGCTGTCATTGACTCACAGCACGATCCAAAGTTACGCCGTGGGGATTGCGCTCTTCCCTGCCATGATCAGAGGTCCCATGATGCGATCATGGGACCTCCATGCTTTACCTGGACAGCCTGGGGTCCTATGATGACTCCGGAAGCTGTCCTGAATAACTTCCTGCTGGCGATCTCCCAGTGAAGTCACCAGCAGGGAGTGATCATTTCTCCTGTATTTAGATGAGCAGCAGCTTATCTGAAGACAAGAGAAGCACAATCAGTGTGCAGCACTGATGCCCTCTAGTGGGCCAAGTAAAATAATGAAAAAAGAATAACGTTTTTAAAAGTATGAAAAAACCCCATAAAAGTTCAAATCACCATTGAAACTAAAACTATTAAAAAAAATTAAAAAATACACACATTTGGTATCCCCGTGTTCAGAAATGCCCGATTTATTAAAATATAAAATTAATCAGATCTGTAAACTGTGTAATGGAGGAGAAGTCCTAACGCCAAAGTTATGTTTTTTTTGGTCGCCACAACATTGCAATAAAATGCAATAACAGTTGATGAAAACATCACATCTATCCAAAAATGGTATCATTAGACACGTCAGCTCAAGGCGCAAAAAATAAGCCGTCACACAGCCCCAGATCCCGAAAATGAGGATGCTACAGGTAGCGGAAAATGGCACAAAAAGCACAATTCTTTTTCTTTAAAAACTTCAGATATTTTTTTAACCACTTAGATAACAGTAAAAGTATACATGTTTGGTATCTACAAACTCGTGCTGACCCGAGGCATCACACCAACATGTCAGTATTACCATATAGTGAACATAGTGAATAAAAAGAAAGCAAAAAACAAATGTGTAATTGCACTTTGTTTGCAATTTCATCGCACATAGATTTTTTCCCAATTTTTCTGTACACTATATGGTAAAATAAATGATTTCTTCTGAAAGTACAACTTGTTCCGCAAACAACATGACATCATATGTCTATATTCAGGGAAAAAATTAAAAAGTTATGGTTCTGGGAAGAAGGGGAGGGAAGAACAGAAACCAGAAAATCGCCTGGAGGTGAAGGGGTTAAGGAGATTTCTGATATATTTAAAAAAGGCTCCCAAGTTAAAAATGAGAAGGAACATTTACCCCATTAATCTATCTGTTAATTCACATAGAGAGCATTTAATCACTGTGAAAGTAAGCAAAGAGCAATCCAGATCTCCGAATTGGCAGCACTGGAGAATTAAGGGTGCCGTCACACCTGGCCATATAGACGGAGATGTCTCCGGCGACGCTCGGGGGCGCGCATGTTTTTGGCGCCCCGCCAGTGTCGCCGTTGCGTGTGTACACGCGGCGATACCTCAGGCGACGCACCGGCGATGTTACAGGTGCCATCGCCGCTGGGGTGTCCACAAACCCCAGCGGCGATCCTGTAACATGGGAGCCTATGGCTCCCATCGCCTGTAACATCGGCGATCGCCATGTTATATGGGGCGATGTGTACACATCGCACCAGAGTGCTCGCCTGGTTTCAGAGCAGTGCTGAGAAACCAGGCGACCACTCTAATGCGATTGTTAGCGCCGACATCGCCCATGCGTCGCCTATGAAATCGCCGCCGATATGGCCAGGTGTGACGGTACCCTTAGAGATCGTTAAGGGTAACTATTTATAAGAAAATGACTTAAAAAAATGGAAAACCCATTTATTTGCACTTTATAGTTGTGTTTAGTCTGTTGCTCCCACATCTGTTGTTAATCTAATTATTACAAGTCACTTTCTTTCTTTAAAGCACAAGAACATTGCTTTACAGTTAAAGGGTTGTCTTGTCTAAAGTGATAAATCAGCAATCCCTCTATGTGACTGCAGACTTATTAGTCCTCCAGGTGCCCGCACTGTGCACTGTGAGGATTTGCTGTTTTCTATGAAAGGAATGGACCACAATTATCCAATATGCATATCCCTGGCCAGAACCAGACTAGTGGGCGCAGCCTCGCTCAATTCAAATATATGAAGCAAGGTCGCATCCACCAGATGGGTGCACCCACTAGTCAGACACACCTATTCCATACACTTGTATTGAGCGAGGCCGCGACCACTAGCTGGGTTCTGGCCGGGAACATGCATATCGCATAATTATGTTCCGTTTCAGACTTGGAAACCTGCAAACTCAAGCAGTGCTCAGAGCAGGCCCTTAGAGGATTGGCAAGTCTGCAGTCACTAGGAGTGACTACAGAATTATCATTTTAGACCAAACAACCCATTTAAGCATATGTTACCTGGAATGGAGATGAGCAGTGTCCTCATCAACCTGATGAGTTGCCGGTGGCAGGGGCTCGCAGGAGTCGAGGGCGAGGCAGGGCCGAGGCCGCAGTGTAGCCCCAGGCGCGCTGAGCCTGCCCCACTTAGCTCCTCAGTGCAATGATTCCGTTCTTTGGTACTCTCATCGATGGGCAATCTATTCACAGTCAATAATAGTTTTAAGTTTCCTTTACTAGAAGAGTTGAATATGACTGTTGGGGGTAGGCTATTTACAAAGATGCATTTGGCTGCAGGATGCTCCTCTCATCCCAGTAGCTCCTGACTCACGTCCCTCAGCGTCATTATTACATGCTGTGAATTCAAAAAGTATTTTGTCAGTTCTCTCCCTTCCATGCTCATGGGGACATGTCCAGAGGACCACTAGGGAACCACTAGACCGGGTTCCTCCACCGCATTCACAATGGAGATCTGTCCGTGTTTGAATCTTTGCTTAAGACTCCCCAAACTGACACCAGAGGGGACAGCCGGTGTCCAGGTATCTCCCAGGGGCACACATCAGACACCAACACTGGGGGACCACACTTGGCTGAGGTTCTGCTCCACATTCCAAACATTGGGCCAAGTCCCAGAGAGACCCTCCGGGTCCAAGCAATTTGGAGAAGAAGCATTGGTTCCTGGAACAATCTCCTACTGGGGGCTCTCCTGCTGCTCTCCACACTACAAGCCCTTTTATTAACTAAGTCCACCCACAAGGAACACCCACAACCACTAATAATAACCTTATTTAGCCAATGGGGTTCAGTTAGCAGACTTCGCTTTTAACTAGTAGATGGCCACAAAACGTAACGTATCCCTTGGGTGACAGGGTGACAACACCTCTGGCCTTCTCACAAACTCAAGAAAGAAGAATATTCAGGGCCACTTGTCCATAAGGTTCAGGTATTCCTTTATTTACATACAAACATTAAAACTGGCAAGGATGGTTTGGATTTAATGGTGGAGACCGGCCACTTTCAGGAACCCAGGGATCCAAGGGCTTATTGGATTGAGGTGAGCAGCTAATTCCATTCCCTAATTCCCACATGTGTCTTCTCACAAACTGTCTCCTGATAAATCTGCATATTACGTTTTAGCTGTCTAAGCTGTACAAGATATAAGAGACCAGTCACTAACACTCTACTTATATTGATGGCTAAATGATAACATTCAACTTCACTGCAAGCTGTAAAGTGAGATTCTTGGAGTCAGCCGTGCGACTAAAGGCTCCGTCTCACGCTCCAATGTGTCGGCGAACCGACCAACGATCCGACTTGAACTAGATCGCTGGAACGACGTTCACTGATCGCTAGTGAAATGTCACTTGTATACATCTCGTTAACGACGCAGCAACGATCCCGCGATAAGCAAACGATACTTGCGGTCGTTAGCTCGCCTACGTCCTTCACTTCTCAATAGGCGAGGTCGTTAACGACATCGTTATCGAGGTGTCACACACACCCATGCTACAGGTTGGACGAACGCTCATCGTTTGGTTTAAGGTCTGGTTCACCAACCTCCCATCAAGTATCTGCCCGGTTATCGTTGATCATTTGTACGTGTCATATTGAACGACTGAAAAACCCGTGACGTACTAACAATATCGTTACCGATATCATAGTGTTAGACGGGGCCTTTCCACTAGATGTCAGCACAAAAAAATGTGCAATATTTAATCATTTACTTCTATACCACATGAAAAATAAATGAAAATATTTTAAAAAGTGTCATCTAATCGTCAAGAATTCCAAAGGTGCGCTACACCCAAATATGACTATTTAGTAAATGTAGAACTCCAAACCATGTTAATTTATTAGTGTCCTAAAATAAGTTCCAACCTGGTAATCTCCATGACAGATGCACATATATATCTTTTATTTAAACTATGCATGTCTGCCTGAGCGCCAAGATATATTACTGCACCCTATTCCAATGTGCATGTCAACCAGGCGGTAATTACAGTCATCCATCAAAAGCAGACACTCAGCTGTTTTCTACACATCTCCTCCTCCTTAACGTATCTGGCAAGGGAAACAAGTCAAAGGAGAATGACATTGGAGAAAAGACTTGCAGATCAAAACCAGACATTAGCCCATTACAAAACAGCCCAAAACGCGTCAGTCCTCCTCACTCCAGTATCTCAATGACATCCTTATGTCTTGACTTGTTTGACAGATGTTTTGACAAGTAAAACAGTGGCTGGGAAATGTTGCACTTCAAAGCCACCGTGGAGGTTTTATCCTGCTTGAAAATAAATAAGCAGATTTAACATTTTTTCCTAGAATCCTAAACTTTATGAAATGTTAAGATTTTCACACATTTCTGAAAGAGGAAAAGCTGTCAGTTCTAAGGAACATAAAATAACACAAAGATAACCCTGTCCACAAATGTGATTTCTCCAGTCACACTAGGTTCGGTGACTCTTTAAAACCTTTTTTTTCCCGTAATATTATAGACTTTTTGATTCTTTGTTTTTAAATAACATTTTAGCTCTTGTTAGCTTGAATATTTTAGTAATTTATGCCCATCGAGACGAGTACCGTAGCTTCCTTTTTTTCTTTATAATTAGTGTCACAAGGATCTCCCATCCTTGAGAGATATCTGACAGCTTTTGAATCCTTATGAATTCTTGGTATTATATGTTTTTGCTTCTTTTGGTGCAGTAAGTGTTAACAATCTCTTTCTTGCTGGTAGTTCCTTGTCAGTTTTATCTAATTTTCAGCCAGTTTGTGACCACTCCCTTTCCCTTTAAATAGTCACATCATCTGATGCTGGTTGTAGAATATTTTCATACTGAACTGACCATTGTGGAATGCGGAAGTCTTTTAAAGTTGTTGAAGCTGAGTATTTTGCAGATCCGGTGTATGGCTGCAATTGTTGGTATACAGTATATGCTTTGGGTCTGTGTCCCCCTGTTTGTCTTCCTTCTCCTGTTTCTTGTTACCATTGTGGTGAAGTCTAGTGCACTCACTGGGCTTTCACTACTCAGGGTGAGTGGAGGGATAGACAGGGACTATGCATACAATTGGGGGGAAGGACCCGTAAAGGGTCATTAGGGAGCTCAAGGTACAGACACAGGTTAGCATGGGGAGGTGTGCAGTCTCCTCCCTTCCTACAGCTAGAGCCTTTCTCCCCTTACCATCCTCGTTGTTACCCTTTATGCTGCATCACAAGCCAAGAGTCGTTTATCCTGGCGTGACAATTGGTCATTATGAAGTACAGCGGTACATTATTAACAGAAACTGCACCAAAAGCAGCGATTATTTTTATGATCTTAGTGCATTTTAAAAATTCTTTATGAAGGAGGATTAGATTATTCCCAAGTTTGAAAGAGGTCCTCCAGTCTTAGCAAGTTAGATTGGTGTGAGTCCCATCACTAATCACCAGAATTGTGCCTCTTCTCCTCTCCTGGCTGCAGGACTATGGCCACAAAGAATTATTTGGTGTGACGGGTCACAAATCCATCCACTGAAGTCTATGGCCAAGGGAGAATGGAGGGCACAAGTTCTGACGAATGGTCGGGATCCTCACCAATCTTACAGTTATGACCTATTGAGTGGATTGTGTTATCCTGGATTGTGTTAGCAGCTTTTTTATCCTCTGCAGACCCGTCAATGACCTTACAGCTTGACCCTGTGTCATTGTAATCTGGACTTTCACAGACTACCATGGTAACAGAAATATGTTTAATTCATCAGTAGATCTAAGAAGAATTTAGAATTCTGTAGGTAATGTAGGACTTTTAAATCTGAACATAGGTGCAATTTACAAAATGGAAATGATTAGGTAGAGAAATGGGCTCTTTTGGGTGACAAACATCAACAGACATGTTTGAATACATGCATGGTATTTGTGGGCTGCACGGGCGGACACACACAGAAGTGAACCCCTGTGCAAGAACAGTATATGGGCCTCTTTTTGTGTCCATCACTAAGGCCCCTTTCACTTAGGTGTTTTTTTGAAAATGCGGCGGATCTGGCAGATTTACCGCATCTTCCGCCTAACGGCCGCACTTACAGCACCGATCCGGCAAGCCCCATGCATTGTTTATGGGGCTTGCGGTCGGGTGCGGCAAGTGCAGTTCTGCCAGTTGCGGCAGCAAAAAAAAAAAGCTGTCAGCAGCGGTTTTTTTCTCGCGGCCGCAACCGGCAATACCTCACTTGCCGCAAGCCCCATAGACGATGCATGGGGCTTGCCGCAAGTCATTCAGAAGGTGCGGCAGATGCGGTAAATCTGCCGTATCTGCCGCATTTTCAAAAGAATAGTCTATGTGAAAGGGGCCTAAAGCTCCTTACTACTTTGGCAGTGGTAGTGGCCCACTTACCTCCTAGGCCCCTGTGTGGTTCTACAGGTTGCACCCATGGCATGTATATCCCTGGTGATCTGTGTATACTAGGTGTTCAGAAAAGTAATATGAAGTATGAAAATGAAAAACAAATCTGGGCACTAGCACTTGTTAGGAAGCATATACCTTAAATGTTTATTAGTAGTCTAAAATAATGTATTGTGAGGGATGGCTCCTATTCAGACCAAAAACACAAAGGCCCTGGTTCACTGTTCATCAAGCAATTTTGCCAGAATTCTAGCATAAATTAGTTTGAAAACTCGCAAACTTTTGGCACGAGATTTTGAGAGTTTTCCCATATTCACGTCAGTTTCCTTCAGCTATGCCAAGATGGGTACAGCTAGGGGGATGATGGGGAGTGAAGCATGTGTGATGCCACTGTGGAGTGCTAAGGGCTGGGATGCTCAGCAGCTGGGCCAGTAATTAGGATCACAGTGGCAATGCTGAGTGTTGTGGCCCTGGCTCACATTGAAAAAGGGGAAGTACAAATGGAGAAAAAAAAAAATGAAAAAATAAATAGAGTAAGGCCAGTTGGGATAATTCAGCCTACACTGAATGCCAGCACTGCAGAAGATCTATGGGAGGTAGGTGGAATAGCAGTGAATTTGTTAAACCCTTCCAACTAGGGCTGGCTCCCAGGGGATGGTGAGGAAAGTAGTGATGGGTGCAGTGGAGAAAGGAGGTACAGCGCCAGTCTTTTGCTTTACCTTTTACTGTAGTTTGCTACAGCAAATTCAGGGTTTATAAGCACCATCAGGCACATGGTCCAGCCTGTCTGGGAAGAACTGTAGTCCGCTCTGCTGAGTAATATGGCCTTCCTGCTGACTTCTGTAGTTCTTAGGTTTCTTGGTGCCCGATGCAATACAGTATTCCCTCTTAGTTGTTGTGGATCTCTTCCTGCCAGACTAGTAGTGCGGGTCCTGCAGTTATCTGTGCTTCTATAGCAGTTCCTTGACCCTCTACACTGCTGATGCCTTGGAAAGTTCTACTTAAGTGGCTGGTGAGCATAGAACCCACCCAGCCTCCAGCTTCTGCCACCAGGCCCTGTAAGCCTGGGAAGCCTAGGGACTGGTACCCTGCATTGCAGTTTGTCTTTTTGGAGCAGCTCCTGCTGCCTTGCCTTAGGACCTTCTTCACTACTCTCTGTCTTAAAAGCCTAACCCCTTCCCTCCAACCAGAAGCTGAGTCACAGCCCAAAATCAAGAGGCCTTCAGTGCTCATCTTCCTGGCCAGAGATCAGGTTGTGCTTCAGACTTCCAGCAGAAGGAGGTCCAATTCTCTTATCTAATTTTTTTAGGTCATGTTGCGTTATTTACACAAATCTTCCATCAGTCAGGTACTGTTGTTGTAAGATTTCTGTTGTTGGGCACAGAGGCTTTTGAAGCTCGTGAGACCTTCTGGTTTCATGAAGAGGTATGCACGTCTTCACCAATCAAGAACATCTGATTCCACCTTGTCCTTTCTTGAATTGCTCGTCTTGATGAATCAGGGTTCAAGTGTATGAATGGGATAGTGAGGGAAGGTGTTGGAAATTCAGAATAAGTGTCCTGTTCTATACATAATTATTCACTATTAAAATATAGCAGTCACATGCCATAGGAATCCCCCATAAGCAGAACAATACACCACTAGATATTTCAATGTTTTGTTAAAAATAATGTGAAATCAATACCATGGTGTACTCTGATCTATGAGACTTTTCTGAATTGTTCATTGACCCAGATCTCAACTGCACTATAAATCTGACATCTATGGAAACCGTTGAGTCCTGCTACTTCCATTGCTCCCGGTTGTTCATACTAAGGCTGTTCAGCATCCCCATTACCAGTGGATTAGCTGCAGAGTAGAAACGAGTTAATTGGAGCTACCGTAATGAAGTCTAAACATATATTTAGAGCTATTCAGTACATACAGAAAAATACAGAAAAATACACTGGGTCTACCGATTCCCCAATACTAGGGTAAGTTCTGTGAACTTGGGCCACTACTCATTTCCAGAACAAAGTGACTATGTTACTTTGCAATGTGCCCTAATATATTTGTCATTGTTCAGAGTTTATACTAACTACAAATATCTGAACCATTTTGTGCAAGTCACTAAAATTAGTTTCAGAGATTTCCAGTTATTACATATCTGAGTAACACTAAAGTGTGGCACCCCTGCATCTTGGTCACCCCAGGGGTACTGCACCTACTCCACAGGTGTGGTGCCATTGCTCTCAGGTAAGCCAGAGATACAAATATAAAACAAGAGAAAGGGGAACACAAGCGCAATAGTGTCTTATCCCTTTGGAATAATGATAAGCAATCTGCTGATGTCACTGCTCACCTTTTGAGGTTGTGAGACCCACAACCGGTGTATACACTTATTGCAGCTGCTGCTGGACCCGCACTCCACGCAATTGCTGTGGCTCTAGAAATAATCCTAAATGGACGGTGCTCCTTGTTCCGCGCCCACTGCAAATAATAAACCAAACCGAAACTCCAAGAAGTAAAAGACAATGGTACCTTTAATCACAACGCGTTTCTGAGCGCTTCCATGCTCCTTCATCAGGAGAGCAACCACGTACATACATTAGCAGCCAATCTCTTGGCTGGAGGGAGGAATTAGTGGAGGGATGAGTATGTCAGTCTGCAGGAGACAGAGGAAGAGTGAGGAGCAACATCAGGACAGAATGGGAGTTCTAGGGGAGGCTAGTGCCAGGGCAGAGTGGGACCAGTGGGTAGGTCGCCACGGAACCCTGGCCAGAGGGACCCTGAATCTACAACCGCCCTACAGATCGTTGCTAGAGGAACTGTCTGCATGAGGGGACCGGACCCAATTTGGTGTGAAACTACACGTTCATGCCAGGAAACCGGAGGCTACTGGTCTGCATGAGTAGTAGCCAAACCCGTGTACACTCCAAGGCACAGTGACTATAGAGGGTCAAGAGGACGTGTCGACCATCATCCACAGGGCCCGCAGTCACTTACCTTGGACTAGTAGCATGAAGGAGCAGGACAGGGGAAGGAGAGAAGAACAGCGCAGAAAGGGCAGCAAAAAAAGGTTACAAAAGGTGTCTCAGCAGAGTGTTCCCGGACTACTTGAGGGCCAGCCAAGCTGCAACCTGGAAGAGCACAGTACCAGGCTGGGTCCACGCTGAACGAGGTTACAAATAAACATCCTGGTAAGAACTGCATCCCCTGTGTCTGTCCGCTTCTTCTATGCATTCCTACGCCACAACTACTACCGCCATCATTCACATTGAATGTCATACTGAATCCTGGGGGGGGCGCTCCACCTGTGGAGAGTGTTACATCTAAGCTGCTACAACATCTATCCCCATGGGGTCCAAACAGCAGCGCTGGTCATCCATGACCAGGCACCACAGGTGACGTCATGGTAAAGACTTTAATCCCCTGTAAACAGCCCCTTTACATGCTCGGTCAGGGCCACGACCGCCGGGATTGCCACTGTACATCCATCAGACTGATCCCGATGGTTGAGTACGTCAGGCCCTTTGGACCGTTGCAAAAGTAGTTTAGATGTTCTACGTATCATCTGAGGTCTACTGTATGGACCATTTTCTTACATGTATTTATAAATGTTTAGAAATGCATTTTGGGTGAAATTCCAGCCATTTATGACCTAGATATGTCAGATTATTATTTATTTGTAAGGCACCATTAATTCTGGGGTGCAGTGTATGTAAACTAAATTAGGTAACAAGCCAATATTGACATACTGGTGTGAAAGGGGAGGGAGATGACCCTACCTTCTCGGATTTACAGTCTACAGGGTATTGGGAAAGGAGACATTAGGTTAGGGGGTTGATGCATCTCCAATGGTAGTCGCCTTGTTGCGGGTTTATTGTGGGCTGTAGGCTTTCCTGAAGAGATGCATTTTCTGGCTGAAGATTTCAATTGCAGGACACAGTTGGACTTGTTGAGACACTAAATTGCAGAGGATGGGGGATGCTCAAACAATTTGGGCAGACAGTTGACTGAGGAAGATACAATAGTGAATGAAAGAAAAAGATCTTGTGAGGTCCAGAGAATTGCTGGAGAGGTATCGGGAGATGTATAAGGAGGTTTAAAGATGTATTCGGGAGACATTTTGTGAGTCAATGTTAATAATTTCAAGAGAAATGATGGGAGTGATGGTGTGCCACGGTCCGCGCTGCTTCTGGATTAAAAACTCACCAAAGAGTCCAACAATCTTTCATCCTCTTTATTCCAACGCGTTTCAACGCCACAACGCCTCAGGGATATCCCTGAGGAAGACGCCGGGTTGTGGCGTTGAAACACGTTGGAATAAAGAGGATGAAAGATTGTTGGGCTCTTTGGTGAGTTTTTAATCCAGAAGCAGCGCGGACCGTGGCACACCATCACTCCCATCATTTCTCTTGGAACATACCACGATCCAGTGGTAGGTGGAGGTCCTGCAGCAGCTTGGAACATTGATTCCTAAACGCAGTTAAACCAGTTGTGGGGACCACAACTGGATCAGGTGAGCGGCCACACAGCACCACCGTTTACATACTAGTGTCACTAGTGATAGGGCACTATTGCGCCTCTTGTCCCCTCCCTTTATATTTTGCAATGTTAATAATTTAGACTGGATTAGCAGGGAAAGTGTAAACCAGATAGAGATTGGCAGAGGTGAGTGGTGTAAGAGTAGTGAGGAGTGAGATACATTACTCAAGCAAGCGCAACAGATTAAGGTATAGATTGGAGCAGGAATGGTAAAATGGCAGAAGAGGTTTCTTGCCAAGATCAACATATGGGCCCTTTGCAGTTCAACAGCTCAACATCATGCACAATCCCACCTACTTTGGTGATAGAAACTGGCCTTCTTAGTTTTTGGGCCCCTGTTTGGCTGCCCAGGTTGCAATATGCTCTGGACTGGGGAAGGGTTAGTTGAGGATATGTACTACTGCTTCTGATTTGAGGAAATTAGAGGTACTAGAAATAATTTGAGTTGTAAATGGTAGATGTTGGTAAGGGCTTAAATGTGTATTTTGAAGGGCAGAGCAGAGTCAGGGACTTGCCTGATGTAATTTTTGTGAGAGATAGGTGTGGTAGGTGGTTGAGTGAGATGGAGTTAAGATGTTGAGTTTAGTTTTGTCACTATTGAGTTTTAGAAAGCAGGATGAAAAGGAGGAGGGCATGGCTAATACAATTCTGCTGTCCAGAATCTCAGAGTGCCTGACGTGGACCAGATAATTTACCAGATTATCTCTTGGAAGATCTCCCTCTTCCAGCCACAAGGCAACAGAAGCAGAACTATAAGCTTCTATAGGAGTTCTGCCCTTGCACAACACTCCCGGGTAAGTGCCACCACATGCAAACATTTCCTCTCCCCCATAAGGCATCACCCGATCTGTGTATGTGGTATGCATATCGGTGGTACTGAGAATAATAAAAGTCACAGGACTGACCCTTAAAGAACTCTAAAAGATATAGTGGGACGAGAAGGTATTATGGGAATGGTAGATGCTAAATGTGTGGTTAGTGGGGTATGAGGATATCCAAGAGAGGGCAAGAGACAATCTGCAGTAGGAGGGAATTGTCGACTGTCAAAGGCAGAGGACAGATCTAAGAAGAATACAGAGAAATGTCTGTTGGCTTTGGCAGATAACAGATCATTTGTGATTTTGGTTAGGGCAGTTCCAGTGGAGTGGTGCAGACAGAAGCCGGATTGTAGGTTGATACTGTGGAGGTGGAATCTAATCTTAAACACGACTGCGTAATGATTGACTGACTGCACTGTGGTTGTGCCTGGTATTCTGCTAGTAGCAGCTGTTCTGCTGCTGTATTGTGTCGCTCTGGCTGCAAGTTAATTGACTTACGGTATATACTTGACAATGTTTTCTGCCCAGCTTGACCTCTGCCTACCACTTGCCTCTATCCATAGGTTGTCTGACTTTAATTTGTACCTTGGTACCATGACATGGCAATCTCATTGCTCCTAATCACCAGCCATTGCTTGATGAAGACAACTGAGGGCACAGCTTCTATTGTTCCAGTTACACATTGTGTTGGTCAGCCTTTGGATTGAACACTTCTTCGGTGGGTTTCAATATGACAGCACCTACTGAGCCTCCTTTGTGGACTATGGCTCCTCAAGTACCAGTAACGTCTGCTATACAGGAACATTTAGGCATAATTATCTCCATACAGCTCTAAACAATTGGCGGGTTCAGCGTCTACAAAAAACAGGTGCAAATCTGATCAAACAAGATCAAGTCTTGAGACTTCATGGTCCGTAAGGATGTCTCATTGTCTTTTGAAGCTTCTAGTAGTTTCTTTACTCAAGTCAGTAAGAATGTCAACCTGGAAAGCTGCCGGTTAATGGTGAACTAGCTGTGGTTAGGGAGACCAATGTAATGGAATTGCTTATAGTATCTAAAATTATGCAAAGTCAGATCTTCTTCACTATGATCTCAGTATTGAGGTTTTCTAAAATTAAATAATATGTATGTAGTCTATACTAATATCCAATGTCCGTTTCCTGAAAACTTTGTATGTCAGCATGATTATTTATGAACATGTCTTGCCTGCTTTTTATTAAGAAAAATAAGGTAAAAACTAAAATTGAGGCATTTGAATGCTCATCCCAACACAAATCCAAAAGAGCTTGTTTTCTGTAAGTCCCGGGTCTGTTTGGGAGTGAAGTAACATCAACTGAGAGCTAAGTAACACAACTGTAGGAGCTGAAGCGCTTAGTGCTTGGGTCTTAAGGCAGGTTTACATGTCGCTACAACTTGTGATGTGGCAGCGACCTCGTAGCGATGTTGCAATGTGTGACATACTGTAAAATCAGCGATCTAATCGCTGAACGTTGGTACAACGGCCAGGGCCATTTTTCGATCAATGGTCTACCGCTGGGCATCCAGCATCGCCGTGTGTGACAGCGAAGACCAACAATCATTGACCTCCAGCGCAGCGCTGCGCTTAGTTACCTGATATTTACCCTGGTTACCAGCTCCCAGCGTGTGCTGTGTGGCACTGGGAGCTGGTAACCGGGTAAATATCAGGTAACTAAGCAGAGCACTGCACTCAGTCACCCGCTGTTTACCCTGGTTTCCAGCTCCTGTTGCTGCACAGCAAGCTCTGGGAGCTGGTAACCTGGGTAAATATCGGGCAACTAAGGCAGCGCTGCGCTTAGTTGCCCGATGTTTACCCTTGATACCAGCGTTTGCACTGGTCGCTGATTGCTGGTGAGTCTGCCTGTTTGACAGCTCACCAGTGATCAGATAATGATGTCCCAGAGACCCCCATCGTTGGTGGGGTCGCTGGGACATTGTTATGTGTAAACTGGCCCTTAGGTTATTATGCTAACATAAATGTTGCCATTTTCAATCTTGTAAGGTGCCACAAATTGCAGATATAGATAGGATCAGAAATATTTGGACAGTGACGAATCTTCAGCATTTGGGCTCTGCATGCCACTATTTTTTATTTCAAATTAAACAACTGAGGATTAATTGAAGTGTAGGCTTTCAGGTTTAATTAACGGGTTCAACAAAAATATTCATTGAAACATTTAGGAATTGCAATAATTTTTCTACAAAGCCTCCTCCTCTCAGGGCTCCGAAATAATTGGACAAAGTAACTTTACCATAAATAAAATGTTCATTTTAATGCTTTGTAGAGAATGCTATGCAGCTAATGTCTGCCTAAGCGTGAAAGTCCATGGAAGTCAGCAATTGTTGGGTTTCCTCCTTTGTGATGCATTGCCTGCCTTTACTGCAGCTGACTTCACTAGTTGCTTGTTTGTGGTCTTTCTGCCTAAGGGTTTGTGCTCATGGTCAGGAATTGCAGCGTTTTGGATAAAGCATATTGCCACCGTGTCCAAAACACTGCATGGTACAGTAGAAGCATAGGGATGGGATTTCAAGAAATCCCATGCCCACTATGCTTCTCCTGATCGTAGGAAGATACAAAGAGGGGAGCGCACATAGGGCGGTAAAAGAGGGACACCAAGGATTTACCTATAGAGATCACTCACCTTGGGAGGTTGTGAGGGTCACAACCACCTGAACACACTTGGCCGAAGCAGAACCCGTGAAGGATGCAAAGGAAAAAATATGGATGATTGGGAGTTTTTCCGCACTGACCACTATGGTAGTGAGTACAGGGCCACTGCAGTCTCCCTGTATGCATCCGCTGGTATCGCAGGTCCGAGGCACGAGTCCACACAGCTCCTCCGGATCGTAAGCACATTCCCTACAAAGTATTTAATACAAACATTTTATTTGTGTAAAGTATATTTGTCTAGTTACTTTTGATCACCTGATAAAAGGAGGATTTATAGAAAAATGGTTGCAATTCCTAAACATGTCCCAGGATATTTATGTTGAACGTCTTCAATTAAACCTGAAAATCTACACTTCAAGAAGATTCGGTCGCTGTCTAAATATTTTCAGACCTAACTGAATATGCTGCAGCCACAGTGTTTCCTATGTGATGTATATAGACCATTCCCAGGGTCTTGTATGTGATGCATATAGCAGTCTCGCCATTTCCTATGTTATGTATACAGAAGTCCCGGTGTATCATATGTGATGTCATGCCTCGGTTTTGGCTGCGTGGACAGATCCCTGCTGAGTCATAGCCTGTTTTGTCTCTGTGCAACTGCTGAAGGTACACTTGTCTTTGCTTTCCTGTTAGTCAGGTGTTCTCACTTTCCTATTTTGTCTGTTTCCTATCACAGCACTAGCTCTAGCACTAGTCTTCTTGCTGGCTGCATTTCTAGGTGCATTTCAGCTAAAAAGTTCCAGCTCTGCGACAAAGGGATTTTGCATGCTATGCAGAGACCAGTTGTGTTTTTGCTCTGTGTTTCATCATTTACCTTCCCAACACCTCTCCTTGGTGCTCATCTAGCTGGAGGGAGGTTTCCTTTGCTTTTATTTATATTTTTCCTTTTTTTCCCCCTTTGTGTACATGCCTTTAGTTTTCTCACCTGGGATCCCATCTACCACGGGACACTTCCGCTTTCTTGTTTAGTTAGCAGCTTCCACTCTGGTTCCTCAGGAGACACAAAAACAGCTCAATGGCCTTTTCGAGAGCCAGGCTTGAGCTGTCGCTCGATCCGCGCTGCTGCCAAAAAAGACCAGAAGGCTGGAGTATGAGGATGAAGGTGTATGTTTAGTCCAACGCGTTTCGGAGCCAATACCCAGCTCTTTCCTCAGGGACAAGGAAAGAGCTGGGTATTGGCTCCAAAACGCGTCGGATTAAACATACGCCTTCATCCAGATACTCCAGTCTTCTGGTCTTCTTTGGCAGCAGCGCGGAACGAGCGACACTTCGTCCTATTTATGCAATTTTTGGACCACGGTGACCCGTGGATGTGTGGTTCCAGCAGCAGCTGCCTATTGAGCGATTAAACTGGTTGTGGGTATACAGAACCAGACCAGGTAAGCAGATTCAACTCATTGATACATCCACTCTCCACATTTAGGAGATAAGACCCTATTGGGCATTTTATCTCACTTTCTAGAGGCCTGAGCTGTGGATTTTAGTTGTGTGGCTAGAGATCTTCTAGTCTGTAAAGGAACCAGTAAGTTGTTGTTGAGACTGTTGTAACGTACGTTATTTCTCCCTCTACATGTATTTAAGTTATGTTCATGTGTGGCACCCCTGCGGACCGGTCAACACTAAACTGCACAGGAGCTGGTATTGACCACCCAGGACTATATATAGATCTCACCTCCCGACAATTGAAGGTGAGAACAAGGGAACATGTCTGCAACATTTTGTCCGCAAAAAATGCGGAGGATGTGGGAGCTTTAAAAACAATCCCATGCAACTTTAGACTTTATCACAATTGCAATCCCAAAACCTTTATGGTTAAGGGGATTGAGCACATCAATCTGGGGACTAGAGGAGGGTATGTGATGAAGAAATTGCTACAGCTCGAGAGCTGCTGGATAACTATCCTTGGCACCCTGGCCCCAAACGGTCTGGACGAGACGAACAGCTTCAGCCTTATTTCTATATAAAGTTTTTTGCATCATTTTCTTGTAGCAATATTCTTAACGATGTCATTAATCATTGATGCCTTTTTTAATCTGTAAACTTGTAGTTTTTAATTTAGTCTATTTTTTTAGGCTAGAATGGTGCCACGGCATTTCTCTTCGACCATGCTTGCTGGGGCCTGTCATGTGTGTGGACTGACCCATCTATACCTCCTCTCCTATGAATATCCACATGTGGATTTGTCTGTGCTCTTTAGCAAATGTCCTTTATGTTGCATAAAAAATTAATGTTACAACTGATGTGTTATAGTATTTGTATATGACACACAGTCGATTGTTATAACTAATGTACAAAACCATTAGGGCAATAAGGTTTTACATGACATATACTAGTGCATCTCAATGAGTTATAATATCATCAAAAAATCATTTATTTTCAGTAATTCAATTCAAAAAGTGAAACCCATATGTTCTATAGAGTCATTACAAATAGAGTGATCTATTTCAAGTGTTTATTTCTGTTAATGTTGATGATTATTGCTTACAGCCAATGAAAACCCAAAGGTTATCACTTCAGAAAATTAAAATAGGGAGGATGAAGCGTTAAAAATCGCGCTGTCATACCACGTGGCATACCACGAGACATCAAAGGGTGAATATAATATTGATTTATTATACAACGCGTTTCAGGGCTCCCAGAAACGCCCTTAAACATGGCAATATGATATTGATTTTTTATAATATTCTAATTCATTGAGATGCACTAGTAAGTATATGTTGAGTTATATACCACAGGAATTCACAGTGCTGGATTGGTTTGATATAAATCAGCCTTTCACATGGGAAGTGCGCCTGCTCTCCACGTCACTGGTGCTCTGCCCACCCTTTCCCATCCTTATGGTTACCGGATGAAATATTGACAACGTTTGCTGTCAAATTCACTCTTCTGGATCCTGGATGGGAGGTGGCTAGGTGGGCAGTCCATGTGGGGCAATCTACATATGCTGCAAAGACCTACGTGATTGGTGGATCCGAGACCATGTGACTTTGTCACACGGTTTAAAAAGCTGTTGAGGACCCGCTGTGGCAAAGCCCCCTGAGGAAGCTCGGACGTGAAACGTACATTGCAGCTGGCGTGGTCAAAGGCTCTTCCAACTGCAACTAACCACGGGTAATTATACTATAGGACTCGCAGACCATCTGCAGTTATCTTTTACGCACAGGCAATAGAGAATCAATAGACCGATAATACCTGTGTCTATGCAGCATTTTATGCACAAAGCACTTGCACTTTGTGAGATGTCAGGTTGCTGTTAGCTGCATTTACTGACAGTAATGCAGAGTAGAGAAGTGTTTGGCTATAACCTATACCCTATAACAGGGGTAGGGAGCTCCAGTCCTCGAGAGCCATACACAGTGCAGGTTTTCAGGATTTCCTTATTGTTTGACAGTTGGTAATTCAATCTCCTGCACAGGTGATGATTCCAACTGTCAAATACTACAGAAATCCTGAAATCCTGGACTGTATACGGTTCTCGAGGCCTGGAGTTCCCTACCCCTGACCTATAACATTCTCTGCCAGGCACATGATATGTTGTTGCAACCTGTAACTTATGATGACTGTGAAATTGCTGTATAAGATCTAGTGAAAATCATTAGTCTTTGGCGGCCGTCACACGCTGCAATATCTTAAACGATATCGTTTAAGTGATCTGCTTTTTGATCGCTTAAGCGATATCGTTTGTGCATCGTTACGTGCGATCAAGCGATTTTACAATGTAAAATCGCTTGATCGTTAGATCGCAGATATGAGAGCCGGAGCTCATATCTAGCGATGAACGATTTAACAATCTGCTTCATTGTGGTGTGTGACACCACGATGAACGATCTCCCAGCGGCAGAGCCTATGCTGGGAGATGGTATCTATGGTAAACGTCGGGTTACTAAGAGCCGCGCGGCGCCTAGTAACCCGATGTGTACCATAGTTACCAGCGATCTCGCTGGTCCACATCGCTGGTGAGTCTGTCTGTGTGACATCTCACCAGTGATGTGAGCGATATCGTTAGCGATCGCGCGTGCACCTGATCCTAACGATATCGCTCACGATATTGTAGCGTCTGACGGCCGCCTATGATGTATACTGAATTGCCTGTTTAATATCTTACTGCACTAATCTGTATATTTCCAATCTGTATAACCGGTCAGGTGACCCAGGGATATCTTTGTCCATGCAATCGTATCGACTTCTGTACAAATCACCTTGTAAACCTCCCTGTATCTGTAACGTCCTTTGACTATTTTCTATGTTTGTGGATATGTTAGAAAAAATGAGTTTCCCTGCGTGCAAAATCAACTCCCTATTTCTAATAATGTGAGCAGTGTTGAGTTTCCCACTTTGCAGTGTAACGTACATCTGGAACAACTTACTACGGTTCTTTACAAAACTTAACACAAAGAGTCATCTGCGCTCCAGACAAACACAAACCATGTAACAAGTAGTTGCAAGTAACAACATCAATATCAACCCAACATCACATCTCACCAAAGGGAAGCAATGCCAGCCATCACGTTGGGGGTGAGTTACCCTACCCTGGACAGAAAAAAGGCCCCCCCACCCCGTGCTTTTTCAATAGAGTACAGCTTCACTAGCTATTTAATTACTAAATTTATATGAAGGCATTGAAATCAGATCTAGATGAACATAACCGACCATAAAGCACAGTACATGGACCACACAGTAGCCAAAGGCGGCACGTATTGTAATTAAGATTTAATTCCAGCTAATCTTTCTGAACAATAGAGTCTTCGCAATCATAGAATGCGATTTCCACACTCTTCATTCAGCAGTATTTTCTAGAGACATGGGATTGGTTTTGTTTTGCAGCTAATCATTGTGACTGTGGAAGTCGAGCGTAATTCTACAATATGAGTAATGATAACTCTTATAGTAAGAGGTGTCCTGAAACACATATAGAGGGTATGATGAAGGTCTTACTCAACTTGGATCATAGAGAGTGTGGTTAATCATACAAACTATAAAAGCTTTTGAAGAAAGTTCCTGAATCTTGTAAGATGTTCACAGCTCAGTGAGCGGGAAGGAAAGCGTAACCATTAATAATGAATGACTACAGCCCTAGAACATATGTCTTCTCCATTTTCTGTGCTTTATCAAAACTGGATGTTAACTTTTTTTTTTTTTAAATAACCAACTGGTCTACATTTGCTTGCAAAATATGAAATAGGGAGTATGTGCTGAACCAATATTCACAGCAAATATAACTAAATATTTTTACAGTTTCTTGGACCTTATTTACATAATCTGGATTATTTCATAATAGCGCTTTACAAACACCTAGTAGTACAGAAATATATAACCTGTCTCCCCGCTATTCCCCATCCTCTCCTCTCCCCCAATCCCTTCACTGGCTCCCCATTGCCCAGTAGCTCCAATTCAAAACCCTAACTATGATATACAAAAGCATCCACAACCTGCCTCCTCCATACATCTGTGATATGGTCTCCCAATACATTCCTGCACCTAACATCCGATTGTCACAGGGTGGTATAACAGATAGGGAATTAGGAGGCAAGATTTGCCAGGGCGTTCAGGAGAGCTAGTCTGGCCCTGGGCTTGGGGTCTAAGAGTAGCCCTATTACCGAAGGTACCTCTGAAGGTGAGAAGTTCGGGTAACACCACCTCAGTCCTTCACTCCTGGTCAGACTAGGCTAAGAGCCCCTACCTCCACCTATGGACACAGGAAAACCCAGCAGCTTAAGTGGAAGTTAATGGCAGCAATAACAAGATCACCACAGCACGACTTCACAGCACGGGTCAAAGTAGAAATAAGCTCTAACTGTGAAACACCTACTGGAGGGAAGTGGAGCTATTGCAAGGCTGGGGGATGGAGATCTGAATAATAAGACACACCCCTCCACCTAAATGCTATGACTCACCCCTCCACCTGCAGAGCTGCAGGAACACAGCATCAATAAGGAAAAAAACTCTATTTGGTCACAGCAGCAGCAAAAATGGACTACAGACAAGTCAACACGTGACACCAACCCTCACAAGATCTCCCTTCTCTCCTACCCTCTTTCTTCTTCCCACAACTGCATACAAGATTTCTTCTGCGCATCCCCAATACTCTGGAATTCTCTGCCCCAACACATCAGACTCCGCTTTTGGAAATGTGCAAAAGGAACCTGAAGACTCACCTCTGCAATGTGAACCCTCAGTCCACAAAAACAGCTGATGTCCCGAACCCCACCGCACAACCAGTTCTACCCTCTTCTACTGTATACTCACCCATCCTTGTAGACTGAGCGTTTGTGGGCAGGGTCCTATCCCCTCAACTACTGTATCATCACCCATCCCTTGTAGACTGTGAGCCTTCATCGAGTTAATAAACAGACCTTTTTCACCAACACCATTTTTTATGACTTTGTGTGCCAGTGTTTATCTATATCGCAACTATGGACTCTTTTTTAACACTTGAGCACCTGATTACCAGTGACCTCAGCCTTATCCCAAGCAGAATGACTGTTCAAACCAAGTACAGGCACTCAAGTTGTGGAGACATTTGAAGGATGTCCACAACTAGGACAACCCCTTCTGATTCTACATGCCTCCCCCATGTAAAATAAAAGATCCTGTACTCACTTACTGTGCTGGCACCATTCCAAAGGTGTTGCTAATCACGTTCCCGGGCTCAAGTGACATTGTGATGTCATGTGAGACCCACATCTAATCACCACCGTCTTCTCTGTTCCCTCTTTCGGACCAATGAGGTAATTAACAGGAAGTGACACTGTGGCTGACAATCACTTCCTGTTGATTGCTCCTGTGCTTGAAGGGGGAAAGCGATTACCTACAATGTTGGAACAGCGCCAGCACAGGAGGGAGTACAGATTTTTTTTTATTTTACCTGGGGAGACGTGGAATAAAATGAGTTCTTCAAGTAGTGGACAACCCCTATAAATTCATCTTCCCACCTGCTTGTTTTTCCTCTATCTCCACCCCCAGCTCCCTTTTTCTTTGATTGACAGTTCTGGATTCATAGGACCAGAGAAGGGTGAGATTGTAGCAAGAAAGCAGGTGGTAAGATGTTTTAAATGATAGTCCATGCCAAGATGCTCCGAGCGCCTGTGCTTAGGTTGACCAGTCATTCTATGCGACAGTCTTTTTAAAATGTTTCTCAAAATTGTGAATGAGCTTAGTTAAGTGCTTGAAATCTTTACCTTTGAGAGTCACAATAACATTGAACGGACGGTATGTCTAATAGTAGGGTAGGTTAATAGCTCTGTCTCTGATTTAATATCCTACCCTGATCGTCACAATTTATTTAGTATCGAATTGAGAAAAAATGTATTCTCTATGATGGAGCATCAGGGATGTGACGGCTTGCTCGTTTTCAATGCACAAATGGTATATCTTAAAGATATATAGCGCTTTTCATTTGCGCAGGGAGTATAGCACTGCCTCGAATATCTTTGTTCTGCTTTTGCTAGAAATAATCCCAGTGCTCTGAGCAAATTACCCCGAGGTTGAATGATACGCTCTACTCTGTTTGTAGACTGCAAATCTTCAGATTTAACACTCGTGCGTGGGATTAAACCGAGAAAACCCCAGAAGTTAAAAACGCTCTTTTGTCACAAGATGTCAGAAAACATCACTTGTCAGACCCTCTCTGGAGCATTTATGTTTTTGGTTAATACTTACACTAGAAAACTGTATATCTTTCTTTGTGCTTCTTGTGCAATTCCTTGAGAGAAACCAGTCAGCGCTTCTAAGATTTTCTTCATAGAGTTACATGAAGGTGTCATGTTTGGAGCCATAATTAGTATTGGAGCCAAACCTATTCGAATCAAACACTTCTGTGAGTAGTATTATGTCTAAGGGTAGTCTATGAGCCTCAATGACATATGGCACAGACCTATAGTAAAACTCCATGTGCCTCTTGTGCATTCCAAAAGTTAAAGAATGGTAAAAAAATAAGCGCAATAGGGTCTTACCCGAGTTCTATTATCAGTATGGGTAAAGGAACCAGCACAACTATAAAATGCACCAATAACTCGGCTGCTGAGGCCACACGATGATGAGAGATAGTATAAAAAGAAGAAAGGGGTTAACAATCTGCACTGCTCTTGAAAGAAGGATGAAGTAGACACAGTATGGTTGTCCGCCTGCAATAGACGTATACTCCCGAAAACATAACACGACAGAGCACACAGTGACTCCGTCTGTATCACTAAAGTTAATGGCCCTGTTGACGCATACGTGCAAATCTCTTCCAACAAGCCTACAACCTGCAATAATCCTCAGTCCACTCAACTACGACCAGCTCTACCCTCTTCTACTGTATCCTCACCCATTCCTTATAGACTGTGAGCCCTCACGGGCAGAGTCCTCTCTCCTCACATACTGTATCCTCACCCATGCCTTGTAGACTGTGAGCCCTCACGGGCAGGGTCCTCTCCCCTCACCTACTGTATCTTCACCCCTCACCTACTGTATCATCACCCATCCCTTGTAGACTGAGTCTTCGCAGGCAGGGTCCTCTCTCCTCACCTACTGTATTCTCACCCCTCACCTACTGTATCCTCACCCATCCCTTGTAGACTGTGAGTCTTCGCAGGCAGGGTCCTCTCCCCTCACCTACTGTATCCTCACCCCTCACCTACTGCATCCTCACCCATCCATTGTAGACTGTGAGCCCTCGTGGGCAGGGTCCTCTCTCCTCCCATACCTGTGTATGCCTTGTATTTCTCATAATTATTGTACTTGACTATGCATGTCCCTTTTCACATGTCAATGAAGGGAAAAGTGCAGTCAGGCGGAGCGCTGGGCACACAGAAGATGGCAAAAGGTTAATGTAAATATACAGACCTTTATTTTTGAATGCTACACACACACATGTCGGTGGCTGAATACCGCCTTCATATGTAAAGCTCCATGGAATAAATGGAGCTATAATAATAATGTGGGGGGTTCATTCATACGCTCCGACGGGACCACTGAATGTGTAGGAAAACCCAATGTGAAAGTAACCTACCACTACAAGTAATTGCTCTCTATGTATATAGGACTAGCGATATCAAATTGGAAGCGCACAAAAGTCAGCTTTCATATCCCTCTGAAGGGCACACAATGAGAGAGTTTATTCTGATTTCTTATTTGCCTTATAGACTTCTTAACAGCTACTGTGGTCAGTGGAAATCCACATTCAGGACCAGGGCCAGCACCAGACAAGACCCCACAATTGTTGGCCTGTGAAGATCTGCAGCTGGTTCATCTTCTTTGAAGCATTGAAACAAAAGCTCCACAGTGGGGAAGCGTAACAACATTTACTGAGATCAATCAAGCAAGGAATATTAAATGGGAAAATCTAAACTGGACTTGAAAACTTGACCCTCGTTATTGTGTAATTCAACATTACATCTATGTAGATTTGTTTGCTTTAATTGCTTGGTTGTGATAGTAGCAATACCAGACACACGGAAATGTTGGTCTTGTTATTAGTAAGGAGTTTGGAGCTTCTTAAGGAAAATAGTGGTAAACTGCATTTGTATTTTCACAATATAATGGTATTTATGGCAAAATTATTTTAGCCCAGTGATATGCCAATTATCATTAAAAAAAGCAACTACCGTATCTATATTGTAATTGACAGGAGAACACTTCAGAGTTTTAGTGCAAAAATATAAAAAAATCTTTATTTTACTCAAAATACAGTGATTCAAGCTGTCTAAGGCTGCCTTCACATTAGCGTATGTGAACGCAGCTTATGCTGCATTCCCATACGCAGTCAAACGCATGCGCACTGCGTTCCTATGTTTAACATGGGAACGCATAGTGCCTGCGTTTGTCAGCGTTTGCTGCGTTCGGGTGCGGAAGCGGACGATATCTGCTCCTTCCGGTGTCCAGCGTCCGCACCCGGGACGCAGCATGTTGCATTTTTTGTGCGCTCGGGGACCTTGGAAGATCAGCAAGCGTCCCCAAGCGCACGGAACATGCATTGTAGTCAATGGGTCCGCAGTGTTCTGCGCTTGACAGCGCAGAAGAACGCTGCGGACCCATTGAAATCTCTCCCGGTGGCCACCGGTGATGTCACAGGAGATCACCGACGGCCACCGGGAGATCAGCTCAGCCTCTGCTGATCTCCTCCTCCCCGCCGCCGGTAATCTGCTAGCGATGTCGGCGGGGAGAAATAGCTGATCTGACAGCTGTTTGAATCTTCCCGCGCCGACATCTCCTCTCGGTGTCGGCGCGGGAGATTCAAACAGCTGTCAAATCAGCTGTTTCTCCCCGCTGACATGTCCCGGAGCTTACCGGCGGCCGGGAGGAGGAGATCTCCGGCGCTGATCTCCGCCCCCGGACACCGCTGATTGGCTGCCGGACTGCACAGTGTTGTGTCCGCAGGCGGACATTCTCCGCTGCGGACACATCAAAATGACAGCGCTTTTGACTGTGTTTGTGTCTGCATGCCATCAGCATGCAGACACAAACGCTAATGTGAAGGCAGCCTTAAACAGTCATAACAAAATACACAGAGATTACATTACATGTCAAGAGACAATGCGGAACACAGTAATGTAATCTCTGTGTATTTTGTTATGACTTTTTAAGTAAGCTTGAATCACGGTATTTTGAGTAAAATAAAAGATTTTTTGCTATTTTTGCACTAAAACTCTGAAGTGTTCTCCTGTTAATTAAATGTAACAATTGGAGGTGCAATTTATGGGTTTGATAAACAATAAGATGTTGTGGTTGGACTTTATGCTAATATTACGTATTTATAGTGTGCCAATAAATCTGCAAGAAAAAAAAAGTGGAAAATTAATCTCCTTGCAAACCTGTCGCCTATTAATAAAGTGTTACTGAGCCTGCAATTTCAATATATAAGCACAACGGGATACATGCATTTCTCTTGAAGATAACCCCAATGCATACACCACATTAAGACATCATTGATGGCGTTTCCCTGCTTGACCGTTTAGCCATATTGGAGAGGAACTAAAAGCCCCCACCTACATTAGGCTAACGTCGGGTCAAACTCACCAATATTGACATGGCCTAAGTATCCGATGACAAATGATGTAGAGCAGATAAGGATCTGACATGTCTGATTTTGGGATGCCAATTCCTTTGTTCTTTAAGAGATAAGCCGCCATCTCCAAAGATGTCTGGCATACTTGCAGTATCAGGGACTAGATGTTTGTGGGCATGACTGGCTTATTTGGTGGGTTTGTAGCCCGCCTTTCCACATGCTACATCACAGACCTGACCCGCGTACTGTCAGTTGTCAGATCCATCTCTTGCACTCAACATGCTGCTGGTTGGTCTTCATCTTGGTTGGTGGGCGTACTTTCCTTGGAGTGTCAAGGGGGGATGGAGAGGAGAGAACCAGAGTTAGTGGGCATGGTAGCCAGTTTAGTAAGTGGGCATGACAAGCTTAGAGGGCGTGGCCAAGCATCTCTCACACGCCACTGCAAACGGGCTGCTTATCATGGCATGCTCACCATGCAGTGTCAAGGAACAGTGTCAGAAGGGTGTGGTAACCAGGTTTAGTCAGCTGAAATGACTGGACAAAGGGCACTAACTGGGTAGAGGGTCTGGAAGGAAATGCTGTTCCACACCCACCAAGGTGGGCATTCCGCCCATAAACGGAGCCAGTCACGACCACTAACGTCCGGTCCCTGATACTGCAAGTATGACAGGTGTCTGACAGTGGCTCTCTCATCGAGATCAGGTGAATGCTTTTGTGTATGGGGCTGTTGGGTGAGATAGTTGCTGGCTGAATGGGCTAACTATAGTGTCTGTGGCTTTACATTTTGTGTCCACACCTCTGGCAGCTTCCTTTGAGCAGGATGTGAACTGATGAAGTTCTATGTTGTGAACGAAATGACACCATAAACTGGTTGTGCTGCTTTTTGAAATAAATATAATTTGTAGACAGTATTGGAGCGTTTGGTTATATTACTCTTATATCAACTCTTAGGGTACCTTTACACGCCGCTACAACAGGATGTATACAACCCGCTACTTCACGTGCACGAGCACGCCCAAACGGTTACAAACGGGAAACACACCACCTGTACACGCCGCCACAAGGTGCGCTACGCTACGTTACATCTATAGCTAGATACATCGCCGGGTGTCTCAAGTAGCCATCTGTAGCTCATCTTACCTCCTTTACACACCGCTACAACAAGCTAATATGGGCGGACCTGGTGCAGCAGGGACAGCACATAGGCGTGCCACAATTTTGGATTACGATACGTCCGTACGATGATAGGAAAAAGCAAGAAACCCATGATTGGGCAGGCATCGCAGGAGGCTGTTTAATACATGACGCTCGAGCAATTGTGTAGTGTGACTGGTCAGCTCCTTAAATATGCCTCCTTATGCAGCGACTACCAATCGTAAAGCAGGAGCTTCCACCAATGATCGCTGAAGGGGGGCGGTATCCCGGATCCTGTGTCACACCCCAGCTACATACCAGGTACATCGCCTGGTGTATAGACATCCCTTCTGTAGCTTCTTTACACGCCGATACAGCTCGCTGCAATTGGCTTTGTAGCCACCTGTTTCAGAGCAGTGCTCGGAAACAGATGTATCTGTTGCAGGCTGCCTCCTACCGTCTTCACACGCCGCTACTACGGGCTATATTGACGACGCAAGCTACAATCGTAGCCTGTAGCGGGTTGTATCCATCCTGTTGTAGCCGCGTGTAAAGGTACCCTAACAGATCTAACCTGTCCAATTATTCCATGAGTGGCCAGTCATTTGGCCAACACATAATAAAATATTTTCCTTTATAGGAAATACAGTAATAACTTGACAACGAGTGCATCATCTTACGAATGTTTCAAGATTCGAGCCGTCGCTCTGTGTCTTTTTTGCTTCATGATTTGAGCTCAAATCTGAGTTACAAGCCGCTACGTCATGATCACGTGCGACTGCTCAGTAAGAAACTGAATATTCCCTGCACCTCCCGCCCATCATCCCAAGCATGGATTGTGTACAGTGTGCCAGCAGCTGACGGTATGTAGGAGCCGGCGCTCACACACTGATCAGCTGTCTGCATCATGCCGCAAAAGTCCCCTGCACCAAGGTGTCTTCCCCTCATGCAGACAGCTGACAGCATGTGAAAGCACATCAGCTGATCAGTGTGTGTGCGCTGCGCTCCCACGCACAGTCAGCTGCCTGCATCAGATGAGGACATTGTGTTGTGGGGGACTGGAGGGAGGGTGAGTACAATAATTTATTTTAAGTGTGTGGCATGATGGGTGCCATGTACCAGAATAGGGGCCATTTACCAGGATGGGAATATATACATCAGGTTGGGGATTATATATACCAGGATGGGGGCAATGTACCAGGATGAAGGATCATATATACAGTATCAGGATGGGGGGGCCATATACCAGGATGGGGATCATATATACCAGGATGGGGGGGCTATGTACTAGAATGGGGAATATATACCGTATACCAGGATCGGAGATAAAAAAACAGTACCAGGATGGAGGGCCATAAATAGGGTCTGGATTGGATTTATAGCATTTCCTTTAATTTTAATGGGGAAATTTGACATAAGAGCAAACTGAATTGGGGGCTCAGTCACAGATCAAATCAAACTCCCAATTCAAGGTATTACTGTACACACTTTTCCTTCCCATTACAGCTGATCAGTGAGGGTCTCCGTTTCTTGTAAAGTTATCTTCTTAAGAAATGTTGACTTTACACATTTTAACAACTTAGTAAGAAGTGACTGTTTTGTACAACGGGGTAAAAGAGAGATCGAGTAGGTTCATCACTTGGAGACCTGACCGGAAGAAGGGGACATCCCGCCGCGAAACGGTGCCCGTCGTCTGCACTCCTCACTCCCTCCCCTCATCATGCCATGCCTGTAACCCGGCTTCAATAAACTGAAGATATTCACACCGGTGAGTGTTGCTTATTTTTTCTACATATGGATTAGGTTCATCACTTGGCGTGCACATTTAGTGCAAAAAAATTCACAACTGAAATAATATAATAAATTTAGACTTCTGAAAAAATGTTCTCTATCATTATGTGACCTCCAAATAAGCAACTAATAGTAAATTGAAATACAAAGCATCGGCTAAGTGCAGAATGGAAGAGGAAGAAATAAAATGCTGCCCAGCTGTTTGAGGATGACAGATAACATCCAGCTGAGAGGCCTTTGTGTTGCTGAGGCTGTTGCTTAGCAACCAACCTGAATGTGCAGCTGCCAGACTGGAGGCCCAGACTATGCAGGGGAAGGTGCGACTGCAGACGCCAGCTCTACCCTGGAAATATGCATGGGCAGCTATGGAAGCATCCGGAAAGAATACGCGCCATGTCATACATTCACTTACATTCAATAGATAAGAACATTACAATAAAACTGAGCGTCGGCTGCCAATAATCATTAAGCCCCTGGGATCGGCTGTATGGAGGGTTATTTGCACATACACGCCTGTACCGCAGAATCAATACATGTGCTGAATACGTCGTAACCTCTGATCCACATTTAATCAAAATGACGTATTTTGCACCAATGAAAGTAGAGCGGAAATCTACTCACAGAAAACATCCATGAGGTCAGATACAGAATGCACCATCAGGATACAGCCGACCCCAGTGATAAAGGTGGGGGCAACACAGGTGCAAGATACTGATGAGACAACCCCTCTCAGCCTAACATAAGGAGGGAGCGATTGCAGGTATTACATATGCACACAGATGAGGTCTGCATAGGGAGTCAATCACATCGGTACGTGTGATGCAAAGTGTCTGTATACGGTCCATTGATCACGCCCATACTATTAGATCAGGGGGGCTGCCCAGCACTATGTAACTATCGCACAGGAAAGACATCCCGAAGGTGTGGAACACTACATTGATTTGCAGCTAATTTAAATCAAAAGATTCAACATTTTTATATATCTGGTGCACATGGATCTTTGGCTAGGGCCACACTTAAGAGATCACCCACGTTAGCTGGATGACGTTACTGCAGAGCCCAGCCTGCTGTAACGCTCACCGCTAACGTCGGGTGCTTGCTATGAACCTGCTCCATATAACCCGCTGTTTACTATGGATACAGCTTCACAGGAAGCCCCAGGCAGTGCGCTTTTGCAGGACGCACAGAAAAAATTGCTGACATTGTTTTCATGTGCGTCTTGGATAATAAATAATCCAATTCAAAGTGATGGATGTAGCATATGGTGGTTTATTCTACGTATTTCGAAGCGTAACCCCGTTTCTTTATCAGGAAATATACACCTGAATATTTCCTAATGAAGAAGCGGGGTTACGCTTTGAAACGCATAGAATAAACCACCATATGCTAATCCATCACTTTGAATTGGATTATTTGGAATTTGATATAATTTTTTCCTGATATCCTGCATATTCGACTTGCCTTGGTGCATGTGGTTTCTGCAGCAGCACGTTTCAATTGGTTGTGGGTTACACCCACATAAGGTGAGCACTATAGTATATCCCCGGTGATATCTTCCTCCTATGAACAGATAGGACCTGTCTGAGTAGTACGGTACTTTGGTACTTTAGGACCTGTGCATCATGTGAATCAGTCACATGGTGCACAGGTCCTAAAGTAGCGTACTACTCACAGACAGGACTTGCCCATGCCCGGGAGGAAGACATCACCGGGGATCACGAGGAGGGTAAGAAAGTATGTGTCTCTCGGTTTGCCTGTCTGTGTCCCTTGAAAAAAAGCAGCATAAACTGATGATACGTTTGTGATGTTTTTTTGCAAAAAGAGGATCCGTTTTTGGGCAGAAACTGCACACAAAAAACGGATCAATAAAAAACGGAGCCCAAACGCTCTCGTCTGAACTTAGCCTTAAATGCAATTTTTTTACCTTGTGCAATTACAACCTACAAATGTAACCTTTTTTGTGTCCTAGTAAATAACACTCTGACTATCATGTTACAGAAAAATCTCTTAATGCAGAAAGCTGTATTTGCAGACAAGGGAATGCAGCCTCTATAATGTTTTTAATAATTATAACTGTTACATATTCTTTTTTTTTCTCTCATCTGTTTTTATTTTCTGACTGCATATTTTGTATTATTTTTGCTGTACATTATTACATTGGCATCTATCTTGCATTAGCTTTTATTAACTACATTTGAGAGATAGGCTTTACAGCAGCCACATAGACATAGAACATAGTAGACAGTCACTGACTTCTACAGGAGAACTTTCTAGGCACACTCTCAACTGGGCATCATTGTGAAGGTAGGAGAGGGGGTTAACAGCGATGTCGCCCATTGTGATTAGTGTATTTGTGTCATTTTCTATATACAGAGGTGTTAGGCCGGCTTCACACCATGATGTTTTTGGAACCGGGGCTGTCTGGTTCACACCAAACAGCCCCGGATCCTATTTTGCCCCTATTGTATCCCTATGGTGCCGGATGGCAGTTATTTGCCATCTGGTTTGGTGCCTGTCCGGCTGGATCTGATTTATTTTATATTTTGCCCCAGAAACAAAATCGGAGCATGCAGCATTTTTTTTGTCCGGGGCAAAAAACTAACAAAACTTCCCGGATCCGGGGCGATCCGGCAGCCATAACACGGGAGTCTATGGGCGCCAGATCGTGCTGGATCCGGCAGAAAAACGATCTGTTTCCCTGAAAGGGCGGCGGCTGCTAAAAGCAGCCACTGCTGAATTTTAGCACCTGGAGAGCTCCACGGCTGAAATATCAGCACTGCAGCTAGCTCCCAGCAGCCACAGTGCTGATATTTCAACGCTGGACAGCGGCACAGATGATTCCGGCACAAAATATGCCCTCCGGTTCTGTTTGTCCAGGGCTGCAAAACACCGGACATAACCTGAAAGCAGAAAATCGCGGTGTGAAGCTGGCTTTACCTGTCATGGTAATCCTGTCTGTAATGATCACGAGACTGCTGAAAAGTGTCTGTATAGAACAGGCAGAGGGAGTCTAGTACTAGGCTTAGAAATCAGTGTGAAAACTTATTTTTTATATACTGTATATTGAGATGACAATGGGCAGAAAAAAAGAAAAGAAAAAAAACATTATCAAAAATTGAAAAGTATTTTTGAAAACAAAAAAGTGATTAAAGCAAGGGGTTTACTTTGTGATGACGCATTCCAGTTAGCACAGCACAAGTCATTAGACATGTCTATTTAGTATCTATCTAAATTGTAGTAAACCATGTCATGTTAGGGAATGCTACATATGGAAATTAGATGTAACTGAAATAATGAATGGGTGACTGTCTATGCAGGAGATCCATTGACTGGAAAGTATGGATGTTTATAGCTTTAAATACCGTAGCTATAAAATGAAATGGGATTGAGAGGTCAAAGTGTTCATACTTTTAATGTTCAGATAATTAAATTCTAATTTAAAACCTAAAATTTTATGGGCACGTTCACACAGACTACACTTGTCTGAACCATGTTTATGTTGTGGCCTCTACTAAAGCCCTTGGTGTGGTCATTTAGCATGGTAAAATATTATATACAACCGGTGATAGATGATCTGTCTGCTACAAGGTTGTAAGTAGGAGTTTATAGGGTTGTGCTATATGGTCACTATATAATAGTCTCTAATTTAGTTATGTGTCTATGAAAACTCTGTAAATAACACTGGTGATCCCATAACCTGTGCTCTACATGTCTGGATCAATATGCAAGGTAACTAACCAATTATTATTGATCTACAATAAGCACATGGCCATACAACAGATGCCTAAGCCTGAAATAATGGTAACCTTTGACATTGCCCACAACATGTCTTCCCACACTGCATCAATTTCCATAGATATCTCCATTATACACAAGCAACACGTTCTGTCATATGAAAGTATAAATACAAGTAAATCACAAATTCAGATATGATTTAAGAGCTAGTAATATATGCATGGTAAAGTAAGTTCAAGGTGATGTTATCTTTATCTATTACTGAAAGATAAAAGACATAGGGGGCAAAAATGCTCTAATGGCCACTTTACACGCGGCAACAGGTAGATAGAAACCGGCAGGTGTTGGAGACAATTGTACCTTTTACCTTCAAAACACCTTGCAGATACCTGAATTACATGCAGCTACTTCAAGGTGTTTTGAAGGTAAAAGGTACAATTGTCTCCGACACCTGCCGGTTTCTATCTACCTGTTGCCGCGTGTAAAGAGGCCATAATGGTTAAAATTGCAAATGGCGTGAAAAACAAGCAACTTTCCATTTTACTTCATCTCTGTTCTTAACAGCGTAGAAATATTTTATTTTATTTGCTACTGCTCACTGCCTAGGTTACCGGCCTTTGCAGCAGTGGTGGCCAGAAATGTTAACGAGAAATGCAGTGCTTACAAAGTCTTTGTTGCTGTCCCAATTCTCCCTAGCAATGTTTCCGGAGGCGGTGAGTGACAATTCAGCCAAGCTGTCAGTATGGTTATTATGGTTATTATGGTTCAGCCAGCCAATCGAAGGCTAGGGCATGTTGAGTTGTCAGAATGGTGATAGAAAGAGTCCCGGTGGGTGGGAATAATCATGCCCCTCCTGTGAGTGTGTCCTCAGACTTAGGCCTTTTCTTTGTCCCCACAATACCCGGTATGGTCATCGGTTAAAGCCTTTTTTGATTCACTCATTTTATTTATTGCACTCTTGGGCCACAACTCGAGGCTCTGCCTGGACGAGGTGTCGAGGGGCGGCTGCTCTACACACTGAGCTATACTTCGTGCCGTTAAAGCTTTTTTTGATGCACTAGAGTCAATCAATGACGAACCCAATAGAGTCCAAGTCATGGCAGCAAAAATCATGAACCTGACACAAGTGGGGCGCACCACTGATGGCTAAAATACTGAGTTCCAGAAATGGTCCATGGAGGTGTTGTGGAATGATGCAGCTCTCATGTGTCAGTTTCACCATGGTCTTTCGCAAACACTTAAAGGGGTTTTCTCACAAACAAAGGTAATTTAAAAGTTCATTTTAATCAATAGAGTTTGGGAATAATAATGATTTCCACAATTGGATGTTTAAAAAAAATAATATTCCTGAAGAGATATTCTTATATATGTGCCCCTGCTATGTACTGTATAATGGCCATGTCTGACCATACATGGAGCATGGTTTGATCCTGAGCAAAAGAGTATGCAAAAGAGTATACAGACATTGCACGGTTCACAGTCAGACACATCCATTACGCAGTACATAGCAGGAACACATATATAAGATTATCTCAGCACAGGAGATGTGGTATGATCAGACCATGTCCCTGTACAGTCAGACACATCCATTACACAGTACATAGCAGGGACATATATATAAGATTATCTCAGCACAGGAGATGTGGTATGATCAGACCATGTCCCTGTACAGTCAGACACATCCATTACACAGTACATAGCAGGGACAAATATAGAAGATTATCTCAGCACAGGAACATTTTTTTTAATCACATCCAATTGTGGAAATTATTATTATAAGATTTGTTGATTAAAATGACCATTAAAATTACCTTTGTTCATGAGAAAACCAGTTAAGGACACTCTGGCTCCGCATACTCCACCATGTTCCTTGTTAGAGGCCATGAATAAGGCCATTCGGTTGGATTGCCGGATTCGGGAAAGACATGATGAGAGACATTAGTCCATTTTCCTGAGACAGAACCAATGAAACTGGCTCTAACAGACCTGTTAGATTTTCTTTAAGAAGCCTCCTACTCTGAACTCATTACTTTTATTCAGAACTTGTTTGAACTCATTACCTGTATAAAAGACCTGTCCACACAGACAATCACACTCCAACCTCTCCACCATGGCCAAGACCAAAGAGCTGTCTAAGGATACCAGGGGCAAAATTGTAGACCTGTACGAGGCTGGGATGGGCTGCAGGGCAACAAGCGCAGCTTGGTGAGAAGGCAACGACTGTTGGTGCAATTATAAGAAAATAAAAGAAAGAAAAGACAAGATGACTCTCAATCTTCCTCAGTCTGGAGCTCAGGCAGGATCTCGCCTTGTGGGGTAAGGATGATTTTGAAAAAGATCAGAAATCAGCCTAGAACTACCCAGAAGGGGGGTGTACCTGGTCAATGACATAACGCTTGACGAGAGCTAGGACCACAGTCTCAAAGGTTCCTGTCAGTAACACACTACGCCGTCATGGATTAATATCCTGCATGGCACGCAAGGTCCCCCTGCTCATGCCAGCAAATGTCCAGGGTTCGCTAATGATCATCGGGATAATACAGAGGAGGCATGAGAGAAAGTCATGTGGTCAGATTAGTACAAAATAGAACTTTTAGGTATCAGCTTCACTCAGGGTGTTTGGAAGAAGAAGAACAATGAGTACAAGCTCAAGAACACCATCTCAACTGTGAAGCATGGGAGTGGAAACATAATTTGGGGGTGCTTTTATTCAAGGGGGACAGAACAAATGTACTGTATTGAAGAGAGGATTGATGGGGTCATGTATCGCAAAATGCTGGCCAACAACTGCCTTCACTCAGAAAAAACACTGAAGATGGGTCATGGTTGGGTTTTCTATCATGACAATGACTGGAAACACACAGCCAGGGCAATTAAGAATATGCTCTATTTCAAGGTCCTGAAGTGGCCAATCCAGTCTCCAGACCTGAAACCAACAGAAAATCATAGAAAGGAGCTTTCAATATCAATAGGAGCCTATAGAGTAAAAACATGTCATGCTCTACTAAATGCCATATTATTGAGCTATTCTCCCCTATAAGTTTTGCCCTGCATTCCATTTAGGTTGCATATATACCCATTGGTGTTGGGATCACATGCACAATGTATGGTGCACAATTAATCTTCCTTCCTCGCTCACCCACAGATGAGCAGTTGAGCATTATTAGAATTAATGTGCTTGTCTAGCCTGAGCCTGTCTCTGCAGCTTTTCGCTCTGGGGACTCTTATTGAAAACAATGAATATCCATTGATTTCTGTTGGTGTTTTCTAATGCATCATTTACAAAAAAAAACACTGACAGTGATTTTTCTAGTAAATAACAGCTGATGGGGCTGTCTGACTCAGACAACCCCTTTAAATGCTATGTAAAAAAAATACTTTTCATATATATGTCATGATTCCTCTGATCAAAGTGTCCTGTACGCAGTGAGTGACAGTTATACTGCAGTATGAGGTCAGGGCCGTGCTGGGCTGTCAGTTTAGTGAGCGTTGGCTCTGTCATCCAATCTACTGTAGGGGTGTGTAGAGCTGTTGGTATGTTGATGTGCAACCCAAAGTTCTCTGCTAATGACAGTAGTTTTGACTTTGGTACCTTTTAACGTGGAATTGGTCTCTTCTGAATCTATAGTGGTGCTTCCTAATAAATTCCCGATACATTTAGGGGGAGAAAGACCAGTTTAAAGTATTCAAAGAGAGCTGTAGACTATTTTTCACCTTGCGACCTCAGACTTCAGGAAATGAGTCCCAATGGGTGGGAATAATCGTGTCCTCCTGCAAAGAGGCCCTCACAGTTTTCTTTGTCTCCACAAGCCCCGGAACGGTCTACTGTTGACACCTATGTTGACGCCTTAGGGATGATCTATGAGAAACCTGACAAGAGTCCAGATCACTGAAGCAAAAATAATTAACTTGATCACACCACTGAAGACAATATTTTCAAATTACAGCAATGGTCCTCTGAAGTTCGGTGAAGGTACGCCGCTCTCAGCTCTATGCTGTGGCTCTTCATACTCAACCTTGTTCTTTGGAGGAGGCCATGAATATGGCCATTTGAATGAATTGAAGAATTTGTGAGAGATGTGATTAATGAAAGAGGATTTTGGTCATTCTTCCCGAGTCTGTCCACTTGCCTGACGTGGAACCAATGGAGGCAGGAGCAGCCAGATCTATTGGGACCCAGACCTACTTACCCCTTGCCATACATGTCGCAGGACATATGGTAAAGTTTTTTAATACTGTTATGTAGGGACCGTCCCGATGAGGTCACCTTGTCGTTGATGGGACGACCTGCACATTTTTTGATCAAATTATGTCACCAAGTACCCCATTTGTTTTGATGCACTTTACCAATTTACTTTTATTTATTCTAGGGTATTTGCTCATTTTTCCTTACTGTTGTTTTTGTTTCTGTATTGTATTTGACCTGAACTTTTCCTTAAGGACTGTTTGGCAAGCTCTCAAGCGAGCAAGCTGTTATTAAATGCCTAAGTCTGGGTGATTGTCGAGGAGGTCACCCAGACTTCAAGGTAACTTTTTAAAGTGTTGCTGAATGTACAACTACTTTTCCAAAATCATTCCTTATCTGCATTGGCTTTCATTGACTGTGGGTATGTAGCCAACTTCATTGATTCAGGACTGGTTCTGAGACTAGATTTAGGGACTGTTAAAATGGAAGGACCCATTAATATTGTTGCAATGGACAGGACACTGTTACTCCAGAATTTTGTCCAACCAGTAATGGTGGAATTCACCCTTAAAGTGAGAACACTTTACACTGACTATCTCTTTCTAGGTTTTAGATAATTTACCTGTGGGGTTGGGAATTCCGTGATTGCGTATTTATAATGCTGTCAATGATTGGAGTCAAAAGAGTATTGTTAAGTGGACCCCAATTGTCAAAAGAGATATTAGTTCTGTAAAGGTTTTCTCCGCTAATATGGAGAGTCCGTCGGGGTACCTGATAGTTTTTGTAGATGTGTTCTCGGAAATAAATGCAGAAATATTACCTCCCCATAGTTCCTATAACTTTGTAGTCAATCTTATCCCTAATGGCAAATTACCTAAAGCTCACCTTTACCAGGTCTTGAACAGGCCGCCATGAAGAAATATGTAAGCGAAAATTTACAAGAGTCTTTCAAGCTCGTGTGTAGCTAAAGGGTTTTACTTTGTTTAATAGAGAGATGAGGGTCTCTGTCCTTGACTCGAATTCCATGAATTAAACAAAACTAAGGTTAAGAATACTTACCCACCTCCACTTATTGCCAACCTATGTAATCAACTTACGGGGGGCTACATGATTTTCTAAACTTGATCTTAGAGTGATTTATAAATTAATAAGCATCTGAAAGGGTGATGGGTGGAAGGCAGCATTTTTAACATCGAAGGCCTATTTGAAAATCCTGTCATGGCTAGTAGGTTAACCAATGCATCAGCAGTTATTCAAAACTTAATTAATTATATCGTTTCTGATTGTATTGGAAGGTTTACTTGAGTACATCTTGACGATATTAATTTTTTCACCTGATTTGGATTCACACATGTCCTTTTTAATTTACAAAAGCTTAGCGGAAATTCTTTGTTTGCCTAGCTGGAGAAATGTACATTTTCTGTGTAAGAAATATCGTTCATGGGGTTCCTTGTATCAGCTGAAGAGATTAAGATGTATCCTGGGAAAGAGGCCATAATTGATTGGATCCAACTTTTGGACCTTATATCCTGCAATGATGTCTAGGATTCTGCAATCACTACAGATAACTTATTTATTATCTCAGATCGCCAAACCTCTTACCAATCTCACACAATTGGGGATTTTAGGGTTTGGTTGCTCAAATGTTGTTGCTTCGCATAATAAATTGAAAGAGTGTTTACAGTCTGCTCCAGTTATAATTGAACTCAATTTCCAATTCTTGCTTATTGTGGAGTCAAATTAGCTTTAGAATGGAGACAGGTTTTGGAAGGAGTCATTTATCAAATGACAGATCAAGTTGTGCTGGATCATAAATATTTAGCTTATATTGAATCAGCCAAACGGTTGACCCTCATGTCTCTCTAGATTCAAATTTTCTATCATGTTAAGGCCAGGGTCCAAGAATGTGAGGGCTGACGCTTTGTTGCACAGCCTTGATTCAGTTTCTCCACCGGAACCATCATCCTCCCTCAGAATATTGTGATTTCTATAGTATCCTTGGAGTTGGAAGCAGAGTAGAGATCTATGAAGCCCAGACGTTAGCTCCCTCCAGGCTTTGTTCCTGTGTACTTGAGATTACGTCTGTTGCAGGAATTTCTCTAAAGTCCCTAAAGGTTTTTACATAATACTGTGGCGCCCCGCAACGAGTGCGTCACAAGAGGGTATTGCAGCCACAAATGCAGCCGCAATATCCTCTGACTCAGCAATGATCCGGTTAACGTAGAGATCCAACCCAACACACAACACCTAGAACAGAGGGCCAATCATAGGTCCTGGGGGGTGGAGTGTTAGGGTAGTGTAGTAGAACACAGACAATAATCTAGACAAAAAAAATATAGTCTAGAACTCGGAGAAGAAGGGTCTAGGACTAGAACTTGGAGAGGAGCGGGGGCTCCGCACCCCGTGCGGGCCCCTGGGCCGTCACCGGTCGGGTGTCAGCACCTGAGGCCTTAACCACCGGGAATGGGCATTATCACACGGGTTCCCAAAAGACTCCCGTGCCCACAACTCACAGCCGGTTCACTGGTACCGAAGCTGGCAGCAGTTCACCTCTGCCACGCGAAACAGAAGAGTGGAGGAGCAGCTTCACAGGAGCACCCCACCACCAGCCAGTTTCCAGTCGTCTAACCAGCGGTGTACCCACTGAGGGATCCAAGGCTCCCCAAAGCATCCAGAACGTACATCATGGATAGGGCATTGAAGCAGCCTCCCCGTACCCGACCTGGTATTCCTGGGCGACACAGGCAAAAACAAGTTAGGTAGAAAGGAGGAACACTGCGGATCTCTAAGGGACACCATCACTGCTGAGTCCACCCGGTCTACTACTCAACCACTGTATACCATGTATTGCCTGCTGGTTACAGTAAAGACCCGTTGCAGAGACTACCTGTGTCCGTGCTTCCTTATGAACTGTCTGTCCGCACAACAAGGTAACCGCAGCTGCTGCACAACATCTTGAGCAGCTCCAGCTTCCGGGGATCACCGCTCAGCCTGTGGGGAGCGTAACATCTAGCTGCTGTCCATCCCCCGGAGGTTCCGCAGCGTCGGTAGCCCTTACCGAATCTACTCATAGGTGGCGTCACGAATAAATTAAAAACCCCTTTAATCTGTTCCACCAAGACGTCTTCACTTTTGATCTGCACTACACCGGGCCCCACTACCGGCAGGCGCGGTCCACCCGTGACAAGGAGGAAGGAAGCATCGCCTGTATCAACCGGAGTCAGCCGGCCTCGGGTGAGTCAATACCAAAACGCTTTCCAGTTTTTTTACCAATCATGTGGTGAGATTGCACGAAATCCCCTTGAACATTGTATCTGATATGGTGGTGTAATTTGTCTCCAAATTCTGGAGAGCATTTTGTAAGAAATTGGGGATTGCTTTGTCATTTTGCACTGCTTATCACCCTGAAACCAAGATGCAGAGAGAACAAATCAGTGGTTGGAGCACATTTTCAGATGTTTTATTGTGGCTTAACAGGAGGCCTTGTCTTCATTTTCACCTTTTGCTGATTTAACAGTTGGGTCAATCAGTCCACTGGAATGCCACTTTTTTTTGTAATTATGGTTTTCTTCCTCATTATGGTGAATTTTCTAGGATGAATTTTGGGAGTCTAGGAATAGAGGTGGCCATACAGAAACTTGGGGATGTCTTGAGAGTGGTTCGAAAGAATGTTGGGGTGGCTCAACTTCGTCAAAAACAGAAGGCTGAAAGGAAGAATTTGGCAAGCTCGTCTTCAAAGTAGGAGATGAGGTTTAATTATCTTCTAAAAATACTAGGCTGAAAAAAACGTCCTCAGTCTCTTAGTGGCCCTAATGTTTTCCACTGATCCCTGTTAAAGGAATTTGTTGCTTGTGTTATTCCCATCCTCATCTCCTTCGGTTGGAGGTTATGAGGTGCAGACGATCATGGATTCTCGAGGGGTCTGGAATTCTCTTGAATATTTTGTTCATTGGAAGGGATGCAGACTCTAGAAGAGATCGTGGGTTCCAGTTTGTTATGTGAATGCTAATTGTCTGATCAGGGTCTTCCATCTAAAGGTACCGTCACACACGGCAATATTGCTAGGCAATTTCACTGGCAATTTGCTGGTTGCAGTGAAATCATGGACACATTGTTCTATATTGTTGCTGTGTACAAATTGAACAATGTGTCCATGATTTCACTGCAACCAGCAAATTGCCAGTGAAATTGCCTAGCAATATTGCCGCGTGTAACGGTACCTTAAGGTTTCCTGGAATCTGGCGTCCGGTGGTCCCTCTAGAAAAAGGAATACTGTCACGATTCCTTCATTCAATGTTTCCTGGACACATTAAGTGAAAATTTTGACAGTTTTGCTGCCCTGATCGATCAGTTTGGTGAGTGACAGCTCAATTGTCCAATCTTTTGCAGGGGCATGAGCTGAGCTATTTGTATGTTGCTTTGCTGCTCTGCTGTCCAATCAGACTGGGAGGTGCTGTGTTTCTATAGGTGTTCCCTGTTCTGAGTGACTGCCCAATTGCTGTGTTGAGCAGTCAGTCCCAGATCACTGTCAGTTGTAGCATTTGCTCATTGGTGCATGTTGGCTTCGTTCATCTGTACTCTGTGTTTTGACCTATTGCTGCCAGACCTTCGACCTCCTCTGACTATCCATATGCCTTTCTCACTTGCTTCGATCCGCTATCCTTCTAGTATACTGACCCCAGACTGTGCGACTGAGTACACTGTTGTATTTCCCATTAGTCTATAATGTACACTTTTGTTATCCATCTATCTATATATATATATATATATATATATATATATATATATATATATATACACACACACTATTATATAATTGCCCTATCGTGTCTGTCTGTCACCGAAATCCCACGTCATTGATTGGTTGCCGAGCGGCCACGCCTCCCCAGCCAGGAACCCGACCTGATTGGCTGTCTCTGCTGTCGCTCTCTACACCCAGCCCTCTATTCTTTTTACTATCAAATGGGAAGAGTTGTGTGTTTGAGGAAGGAGATGAGGAGCGGAGTGGAAGACGGGGCACCTGCCTGCTCCACTGCCGGGGCCATAGCACTGGGATGGAGAGTACACTAACTCCTGAGGATCTGGGATCACCTGGAACAAGCTCCAAGTACTGACAGATCCCAGGATCTCCATCCAGGGCAAGTAGGTGTTGGATGCAGCATTTCCAGAGGAGCATGATCAGGCACATTGGCTCCCAGGACCCCGCACCCCTGCTGTGATCTATGTGATCTCTGCTCACCAGATCCCTGTGATCTCTGCCTCTCCAGCACATACCTGTGAACCACACTGACACCACTGAAGACAGACACCGCTGCACACAGACACCGCTGCACACAGACACCGCTGCACACAGACACCGCTGCACACAGACACCGCTGCACACAGACACCGCTGCACACAGACACCGCTGCACACTAACAACTCTGAACACAGACACCGTTGAACACTAACACCGCCGCACACAGACACTGCCGCACACCGACACTGCCGTAAATCAACACTGCTGCGCACCGACACCGCTGCACACTGACACCACAGAATTCCAACACTGCTATACACCAACACTACTGAACACCGACACTGCTGCACACCGAAACCGTCGCACCGACAATACTGAACACTGGCACTGCTGTAGGTATCTACTATATAATCGTCTAATTCTGTCTGTTTGTCTGTAATGGAAATCCCGCATTGCTAATTGGTTGCGACAGCCGCCCACGACCATTCAGCGACAGGCGCAGTCCAGCTGTGAATTGGGGCAGGATTTAAACCCAGACTTGTATTGCATTATTCTTAAATCTTCATGAATATACTACAAACATACTCTAGAATACCTGATGCGTTAGAATCGGGCCACCATCTAGTATATTATATATATACACACACACACACACACATACACACACACACACACACACATATATAGTTCCTTCAAAGAGACTTCAACATTTGGTGAGTCTACAATCTGTTTCGTATAAGTATTTCTGGTAAGGAACTAATTAATGTCTGTCTGTGTCTAATTTACATTGTAATCCGAGAGTCTGCAGCACTAGATAAAGTTTAAGATATGGCAAGGAGGCTTAATATAAAGATTATTCTTGCCATTTCTTCTATTCAGCTATTTTTGAAAGGCTCTTCATATTAATCTTTTCACGTGACTTCACGGATTTCAATGCTCAGGCACTATATGCCAGTATTCTCTATTTTCTCAGCTGTCAAGACACTTCCACCTTAGAAGGGTACTATTAATTCCTTAGGTCAGGATTTAGGCCAGTTTCATAGATCTACCAAAAAAGGACAATGATCCCAATGCCCAACTCTACTGCAAAGTCTTGTTATATCAGTTAACTGTCTTGGAGAAATATAAAGCAGTTATTTTGGGTCTGGAGATCCAGCAGACAGGTTGGGTACAGCGATCTGAGCATGGTCCATGTTTTACTAGCTTGTACTAGGGATGGGCGAATCTACTCGCTAGGACTCGTTACTCGGCGAGTAGTAAGGGACTCGCAGGACTCGGTACTCTGCGAGTTTCCCAGTGATTACTCGCACGAGTCCAATGCAAATCAATATCAATTCTAGTTTTGTCAGAAACGCTGACAAAACTAGGATTGCCATTGTTTGCATTAGACTCGGCTACTGTGCCAGTGATAGCAGGGAAACTCGCAAAGTAACTGCTGTTTCTTTGCGAGCCGAGTCCAGCTGTCTTCTCTGTGCAGCTCCAGGGTCCTAGAGCCCGCCTGCTGCCTGATGTAGCAGTGCTGAGATTGTTCTCAGTCTGCTCATTCCCTGTGCATAGACATCTATATTTATGCACAGGGGATGTAGCAGAGAGGACATCGCGTTTTGGACTGCGTCGGACGGAAGAGGATTTTTTTTAATTAAAGATGGAGTCCCTAATGGCTTTTTTTTTTTATTTCAAATAAAATTTTTTCTCTGTGTTGTGTTTTTTTAACCCTTTATTGGAGATTCTTAGTGGCTGGGTCAAACGTGGCCTGACATTAAGAATCTCGGGCTTAATACCAGCTTGTATAACAAAGCTGGTATTAACCCCTTTATTACCCAGCGTGCCACCGCCACCAGGGCCGCTGGAAGAGCGGGGTTCAGCGCCAGAGGATGGCGCTTCAATGAACGCGCCATCTTCTGGGGCGGCTGCGGGCTGCAATTTGCAGCGGGGGGTGCCCAGAAAGCTTGGGCATCCCTGCGCTGCGGATTCCAGCCCCCAGCTGCTTAGCTGTACCTGGCTAGACATAGAAATTGCGCGGAGCCCCACGCGTTTTTTTTTTTATTATTTAATGAATTTCAGAGTCAGAGGCTCAGAGCCAGAGTCTCAGAGTCGGAGTCTCAGAGTCGGAGTCTCAGAGTCGGAGTCTCAGAGTCGGAGTCTCAGAGTCGGAGTCGCCTCGGAGTCGGAGTCGCCTCGGAGTCGGAGTCGCCTCGGAGTCGGAGTCGTCTCGGAGTCGGAGTCGTCTCGGAGTCGGAGTCGTCTCGGAGTCGTCTCGGAGTCGGAGTCGTCTCGGAGTCGTCTCGGAGTCGGAGTCGTCTCGGAGTCGTCTCGGAGTCGGAGTCGTCTCGGAGTCGTCTCGGAGTCGTCTCGGAGTCGGAGTCGTCTCGGAGTCGGAGTCATCTCGGAGTCGGAGTCATCTCGGAGTCGGAGTCATCTAGGAGTCGGAGTCGTCTCGGAGTCGAGTCGGAGTCGTCGTCGTCTCGGAGACGTCTCGGAGTCGGAGTCGTCTCGGAGTCGGAGTCGTCTCGGAGTCGGAGTCGTCTCGGAGTCGGAGTCGTCTCGGAGTCGAGTCGGAGTCAAAGTCGTCTCGGAGTCGGAGTCGTCTCGGAGTCGGAGTCGTCTCGGAGTCGAGTCGGAGTCAAAGTCGTCTCGGAGTCGGAGTCGTCTCGGAGTCGGAGTCGTCTCGGAGTCGGAGTCGTCTCGGAGTCGGAGTCGTCTCGGAGTCGGAGTCGTCTCGGAGTCGGAGTCGTCTCGGAGTCGGAGTTGTCTCGGAGTCGGAGTCGTCTCGGTGTCATCTCGGAGTCGGAGTCGTCTCGGAGTCGGAGTCGTCTCGGAGTCGGAGTCGTCTCGGAGTCGTCTCGGAGTCGGAGTCGTCTCGGAGTCGGAGTCGTCTCGGAGTCGGAGTCGTCTCGGAGTCGGAGTCGTCTCGGAGTTGGAGTCGTCTCGGAGTCGGAGTCGTCTCGAAGTCGGAGTCGTCTCGAAGTCGAGTCGGAGTCGGAGTCGTCTCGGAGTCGGAGTCGTCTCGGAGTCGGAGTCGTCTCGGAGTCGGAGTCGTCTCGGAGTCGGAGTCGTCTCGGAGTCGGAGTCGTCTCGGAGTCGAGTCGGAGTCGTCTCGGAGTCGTCTCGGAGTCGGAGTCAAAAAAATGTGTGGGGTTCCGCGCAATTTTTATGTCTAGCCAGGTACAGCTAAGCAGCTGGGGGCTGGAATCCACAGCGCAGGGATGCCCAAGCTTTCTGGGCACCCCCCGCTGCAAATTGCAGCCCGCAGCCGCCCCAGAAGATGGCGCGTTCATTGAAGCGCCATCCTCTGGCGCTGAACCCCGCTCTTCCAGCGGCCCTGGTGGCGGTGGCACGCTGGGTAATAGAGGTTAGGGCCAGCTTTGTATTATCAGCTGGCCCTAAGCCCGAAATTTATGGCGGTCACGCCAATATTAGACATGACCGCCATGAATTTCTATTAAATTGTTTTAAAAAAAACACAACACAGAGAAATTTTGTTATTAGAAATAAAAAAAAAAAGCCATTAGGGACTCCATCTTTAATTAAAAAAATCCTCTTCCGTCCGACGCAGTCCAAAACGCGATGTCCTCTCTGCTACATCCCCTGTGTATAGATATAGATGTCTATGCACAGGGAATGAGCAGACTGAGAACAATCTCAGCACTGCTACATCAGGCAGCAGGCAGGCTCTAGGACCCTGGAGCTGCACAGAGCAGACAGGACTCTTCTCTTATCTGTGCGAGTTTCCCAGCGATTACTTACAAAGTAAACGAGTCCAATGCAAATAAATGACAAAACTAGGATTGCTTCAGGCTGAAGCTTCCGACACACATCTGCGATTTGTAAATCTCACACTACTCGCTATTACTTCGCTTCCCCATTCATTAACATTGGACTCGCTAGACTCGCAACGAGTAGCGAGTCCTGGGCTCGGACTCGCTACAGTCAAGCGATTCCGAGTAATTTAGGATTCGCCCATCACTAGCTTGTACACCTAGGAGAAGAGAGATAGAAGATTCTGGACCGTTCAGTGCCTTGAAAAAGTATTAATACCCTGTGAACGTTTCCACATTTTTTTCACATTATATTCACAAACTTGAATGTACTTTATTGGAATTTTATTTAATATACCAACACAAAGTATCAAGTATCTGTGAAGTATAAGTGAAATAATACATGGTTTTCTAAATCTTTTTAAAATATCTGAAAATTGTGAATGTGCATTTGTATTCAGCTCCGTGTTCTGAAGCCCTTAAGTAAAATTCTGATTAACCAATTATCTCCAGAAGTCGCCTAATTAGTAAGTTAAGTCCATCTGTGTGTAATGTATTATCAGTATAACTACAGCTGTTCTGTGAAGGCCTCAGAAGTTTGTTTGAAAACATTAGGGAACAAGCAGCATCATAAAAACCAAGGAACATACCAGACAGGTCAGGATTAAAGTTATGGAAAAGAGAAAAGCAGGGTTAGGTTATAAACAAAAAAAAAGAACCAAAGCTGTGAACATCTTACAGAGCACAGTTCAGTCCATCATCCAAACATGGAAGGAGTATGTCACAACTGCAAACCTAAACTGACATCTCAAGCAAGGAGAGCGCCAATTAGAGGAGCATCCAAGAAGCACATGTTCACAGGAGGATCTGCAGAGATAACAGCTCAGGTGGGAGAATCTGTCCTCAGGACAACTGTTAGTCATATACTCAACAAATCTGGCATCAAAGGAAAAGTGTCAAGAACAAAGACATTTTTGAAAGCAAACCATAAGACGTCCTGCCTGCTGCTTGCAAAAAGCCATGTAGGGGACACAACGAACACGTGGAAGAGGGTTCTCTTTTCAGAGTAGACCAAAGTAGAACTTTTGTGGCTATATGCAAAATGCTTTGTATGGCAGAAAACTAACACTGTACATTACCCTGAAAATACAATCCCCACCATCACACATTGCGCCACCATCATGCTGTGGGGAGGCTCTACTTCAGCAGGAGACAGAACAGCTGGTCAGAATTGACGGGAAAACTGTGGCGTAGGTACACCTTCCAGCAGAACAATGACTCTAAACAAACTGCCAGAGCTACAATGTATGGTTTAATTCTAGGCATATTCATGTGAATGGCCCAGTCACAGTCCAGACTGAAATCCCATTGAGAATCGGGCAAGACTTGAAAATTGCTTATTACAGACTCCTCCATTGAGTATCAGGAAGCTAGAGCTAGTTTGCAAAGCAGAATGGGAAAAGAAATGCAGCCTCTAAATGGGTAAAGCTGGTAGAGATAGAACCCAAAGACCTGCAGCAGTAATTGCAGTGAAAGGTGATCAAACAAAGTATTGACTTGGGGGGGACAAATGCACATAACAATTTTCAGATTGATATGCTTAAAGGTACTGTCACACGCGGCAATTTTGCTTGTAATTTAACTGGCAATTTGCTGGTTGCAGTGAAATCATGGACACATTGTTCTATTTTGTGGTCGTGTACAAATGTAACAATGTGTCCATGATTTCACTGCAACCAGCAACTTGCCAGTGAAATTGCTAGCAAAATTGCCGCGTGTGACGGTACCTTTAAATATTTAGAAACCATGTATCATTTTCTAAACATTTCACAATTACGAAAACCCAAAAGTCATTATCTCAGAAAATGAGAATAATTACCACTAAACACATGAAAAGGCTTAGTAAGCATTTAAGATGGTCCCTTATTCTGGTTTAGTAGGCTACACAATCATGGGGAAGACTGCTGCCTTTACAGATGTCAAGAAGGCAGTCATTGACACACTCCAAAATGATGGAAAGCCACAAAAGGTCATTGCTAAAGAAGCTGGCTGTTCAAAGATTGTTGTATCCAAGCATATTAATGGAAAGTTGTGGTAGAAAAAGGTGCAGCAACTGGGATAACTAAAAGCTTGAAAGGATTGTTAAGAAAGGGCCATTCAAAAATTTGGGGAGATTTACAAGGAGCGGACTGCTGCTGGAGTCAGTGCTTCAAGAGCCGCCACACACAGATGTATCCAGGACATGGGCTACAACTGTCGCATTCCTTGTGTCAAGCCACTCATGACCTATACACAATGCAAGAATTGTCTTACCTGGGCCAAGGAGAAAAAGAACTGGACTGTTATTCAGTGGTCTATGGTTTTGTTTTCAGATTAAAGTAAATTTTGGATTTCATTTGGAAATCAAGGTCCCAGAGTTTGGAGGAAGAGTAGAACGGCCACAAGCCAAGCTGCTTGAGTCTACGGTGAAGTTTCCTCAATCAGTGATGGTTTGGGGGCCATGTCATCTGTTGGTGTAGGTCCACTGTGCTTTATCAAGACTAAGGTCAGCACTGCCGTATACCAGGACATTTTAGAGCACTTCATGCTTCCCTCTGCCAACAAGCTTTTGGAGATAGAAATTTCATTTTCCAGGAGGACTAGGCACCTGTCCACACTGCCAAAAATACCAATACCTGGTTTACTAACCACAGTATCACTGTGCTTGATTGGCCAGCAAACTCTCCTGACCTAAACCCCATAGAGAATGTATGGGGTATTGTGAAGAAGAAGATGAGAGTCCCAAGACCCAACAATGCAGACGAGCTGAAGGCTGCTATCAAAGCAACCTGGGCTTCCATAATACATCAGCAGCCACGGGTTGATTGCCTCCATGCCACACCGCATTGATGTAGTAATTCATGCAAAAGGAGCCCCGACCAAGGATTGATGGCATTTACTGTACATACTTGTCATTAGGCCAACATTTATGAGTTACAAATCATTATTTCAGTTGTTCTTATATGATATTCTAATTTTCTGAGATAATGACTTTTGTGTTTTCATTGGCTGTAAGCCATAATCATCAACATTAACATAAATAAACTCTTGAAATAGATCACTCTGTTTGTAATGACTATATAATATATGCGTTTTACTTTATTTATTGAATTACTGAAAAAATTAGGTTTTTGATGATATTCTTATTTTTTGAGATGCACTTGTATATTTAAAATACTTAATGATTACTTTACTTAATTATTGGGACACATGCTGTAGAGGTTTGCTTTACAGTACACCACAGAAAACCACATAAATATGCTAAAGTATGTGACATGTACATGGAGGAAAGAAGGTGAGCAGTCACCCATCCTCAGTTATGTGATCGGGTGTTATCTGCGTCCAACTTTATAATAGCATTGTTATCTCTCAATGTAATAATGAGATGACAGCTAAGAACTGATCTCTCTAGTTGAATAGTTTGAATTTTATGGAACGTTTTACTTTAATGCTCTTCACAATGACAAAGGGCTTCCAATGTGAGCAAAGGTGGAGAATTGTTACCAATCCTACATATTTTTCTTATGTAAAACGGGAGGATTTTTCTTCCCGGAGGAGACAGAGTATGTAAGTCAGTTCAAGAAATGTGAATCAATACGTTAAATAAGGAATGAGTATTTGCATTGGCTTTTATCCCAGAACTTCAGTGTACAGTTATTGAAGCACTAAGAATAGTAAAGACAAAAATTCCTTTTCGAAGACATTAAAATACATTTGCTTACCCATTTTAGATATTAAGATTTGTAGCAATAGCCAATACAAAAGGCTACTCCACTCTAATGTCCCGTCACACGGCACGACCTGGCCAGCGATGTCGGAAACGATGCGCGGATTTCCCGCTCGGTTCCGACATCGCTGGCCAGCTGTCACACAGCATTGCTGCGGCCGGCGACACCGCAGCGATGCGGGCGGTGACATCGCGGGCGGTATAGGCTGGATCGCCGCCGACATCGCTCTGGCGATGTCACACGGCGCGATCCAGCCTTATCGCAGTTGACAGGTTTACGGTTCTTCCGTAAACCTGTCAACCTGCGACCGGCGATAAAACACGGTCGCGCCGCGCGTTTACACAGCACGACGTCGCTAGCGACATCGCTGATACGTCACTTTTTCAGCAATGTCGCTAGTGACGTCGCCAGGTGTGAAGCCACCTTAAGGATTTGGTTAAAGATTCCCCCTACACATTTGACTAATAATGTTAGCTGAACCCGCTGATAGGGAGTTCAGCTCACAGTCTAATGTATATGGAGGTGTCAGCCAACTGATGGTCGGGAGAGATGTTGATCAGGAATGTTCGACTGCAGATCACATTGTTTCCCCTGAGGTTTATCAATGTGTCAGTTGGCGGCTCTCTCAAAGAACAAAGGAGCGCTCGGTCGATCGAGCACTCCTGTGTATGGAAGAGCAGGTTGAGATGGCTATTGGTTGAGTAATGGGACTGCCTGACACGGAGGCAGAGCATCCGGCAGTGAGTTTACTGGTGGTCACAGAAGGTACCATGAGAACCCAAGTTGTGAATTTCTGTGACCTCACTGATGTCACCGTTCTTACAGCTGCTGCTCTCACGCTGTCATCAGTGTGTTCCAGTGGTCGCAGTGAGTGGTCACATCTTCTAATGTCACCACTCACTGTGGCCTCAGATATACCAGAGCTGAGAAACTGCACAAATGTTTTTGGGATTAATAAATGGTGAAAAAGGGTGTCTGTCTTTCTTATTTCAAATAAAGGATTTTTCTGGGTTTGTGTTTATTCTTTTGAATTACAGGATTAGTAATAGGGGTCTCATAGAGAGCTCTTCATTACTAATCCAGGGCATGATGGCAGCTGTAATTTTTGACAAATCACAGCTGTCATTAACCCCTTATATTACCCCAATGCCACCGCACCAGGGCAATTGGGAAGCGCTGGGTAAAGCACCAGATTTGGTGCCTCTATTGGGGTGCACCAATTTTGTGGTGGCTGTGGGCTGATATTCTTTGGCTGCAACAGGCCAATAATTGTGGACTGTCCCACCCTGATAATATCAACCCACTGCTTTGATTTATCTGCGCTGTTTATCAAAAATGGGGGGCACCCCACGTAGTTTTTCCAATTATTTATTTAAGACATGGGGTCCCCTCTATTTTGATAATGAGCGCAGATAAAGCAGACAGCAATGGGCTGATAATATCAGGGTCAGAAGAGCCATGGATATTGCCTCCTTCCCAGCCTGATATCAGCCCCCAGCTGACAGATTTACCTTGGCTGGTTAGCAAATAGGGGAGACCCTATGTCATTTAAAAATATATATATTTTATTTGTTTTTACCCTACACTTTAGGTCAGGAGCCAGAAAGCTAGAGTGAGGGCAACCAATGACATGCGCCACAACAGAGGGTGTAGGGTGTGTATAGAAGTCTGACTGCAAGCAATGACGTACATTGTCACAGAATATGGGCGGGGGAAGCAGTGAATATTCAAAAGGTTTAATGAGTGGGCCCGGAAACAGTTTGGCAACGGTCTTATCTTCTGGGGGAACTTGGTATGCATAATTGTCCTGCTTTAATCCCATTTTGTTTCCTTTTGCAGCCCCCTAGCCCTTACTGCAACAATTTCCAAGTCTGGGTCCCGAACCAAACCTTTTTTTAATGTCTGGCCAAACCCAAAGTCCATGGGTCTAGTCATCTCGAGTTGGAAGTTTTATTCACTGCTTAAATTCAATTGAGACCTGGATGCCTTTCTTGAAAAATATAAATTTACTGGTTATGGACTGTGGATTCTGTGATTGAGTGTTTATCAAGGGAACCCATCTGAGTGCCATATGTGGAATCGGAAAATAATTTTCGCCCTAATATAGAGCCATTAGTGTTTTCCCCATGTGGTTTTTGCCTTCCTCTGTATCAACATGTTAAGCTATAGGTTGAACTTGATGGACTTAAGTCTGCCTTCAACTCTAAAACTAAGAGACTAAGTCAAAAAATGTAAATTCTTAATCTCAATTGTTTATTTTCATCTGTTAAAGTGAAAATCATAACCAAACAAATCGAAGTGTACAAAAATACATTTCCACGTCTATCCTCACCTCCATGCATTTACTGGGGTTGAGTAGGGGTGCACAAACCCAAGAGTTGAGTGACCAATTGGTACACGAATTATTACCCCCTAGACCACCAGGTCTGGCTCATGATCGCTCCTTGTTGTTTTTCTTTCCACAAAAATACATTTCTGACATTAAAAAAAGAAAAAAGCAAACCAATATAGTCGCCCTTTTCAACAACGGTCAGAAGTCGTCCATCTGTGAAGTCGGTCAGTTTTCCTAATCTGTTGATGATCACTTTTTGGGCAGCACCAACCACAACCACAAACTCCAAGAGACTATACAGAGAGGTTAGTGTTTTCCTTCACCGTAAATCTTCCATTTAAGAAAGGCCCACAGGTCCTAAATAGACTATAGGTCCAGTGAACAAGAGGCCATATCATTATTCTTTCATCTTTAAAGCCTTTACTGGAGTACATCACTGCATGTAATGGAGCATTGAACTACTTAAATATCATGGCTTTCTTACAAGATGGCTTTCTTAAATATCATGGCTTTCTTACAAGATGCAGACTTTTCCCGTACTACTGCTTGAAAAAGTGTTCTCTAAAAACTAGCAGTAAGTTTGGGGGTTGACTTTGAATCCATCTTCAACATGAAAAGGTCCAAGAAGGTCATCTTTAAAAATACCAGGACACACTTCACATTGTTGGCATCTGGATCAAAGTGGAGGACTTTGACCATTACCGATCCAACCACAGGCCCATCCACCTGGTCAATCAAGAGTCCCTTTCATCTCCTCAGTCCATAAAACCTTTGAAACCTCTGTCTCCAGCTATTTCTTGGTCCAGTCTTGACATTTCACCCTCTGTGTATTGCTCATTGGTGCTCGGTTTCAGCCTTTCTTCCCTCGGCCAGGTCTCTGAGCACTGAAAACCTTGTAGACCTGTGCTCTCCAGGGACGTTGTAATTCTTGGATATGACAGCAGTGGAGGATAATCGGTTCCTGGTCGCTTCATGTTGGATTCTTCTGAAATCTTTGGCAGTTAACGGCATCTTTTATTCTCAATACATATTAGTGATCCTGTGGACTATTTGCAACAAAACTTTTGATGGTTCTGTGATCAGTCCCCACTATTTGCGCAATTTACAGAGTGCCGTTTTCCTCTGTAAGGCCGGCTTCACACTATGGCGGGGATCCTATCCGTGGCTGTCCGCTTGAGGCAGACAGCCGCGGACCGGATCAGCACACAGAACTGGAGGGCTGATTTGGCCTCCGGTCCGGTGTGCAGCCGCACGCAGCTGCCGCCGCTAATAGCTCGAAACCTTGCGAGCCGCGGTCCTGATCTGTCAGAGGGGACAGCTCCATGGTGCTGAAGCGCCGGCCCCTCCTGACAGTTCAGGACCGTGGCTAGCTCCCCATGAACCGCGGTACTGACCTATCAGCGGCGGCAGCTGCGTGTGGCTGCACACCGGACCGGAGGGCAAATTAGCCCTCCAGTTCTGTGTGCTGATTTGGTCCACGGCTGTCTGCCTCAAGCGGACAGCCACGGATCGGATCCCAGCCGTAGAGTGAAGCCAGCCTAAGTCATAACATTGACTTTTCAGAATCAATCTTTTTTTAGTCCGTTTGCCATAACCCTAATTTGTTACACATAGGCATACCCTAAAATATAAATTACATTCTATAGAATACACATCGACATATAAAAAAATCTGTCCAATTTTTATCCAGAAAAGTGGGGCGAGTGTCATATGTATGCTGTTCAGTATGTCATGTGAGTCCTATGCAAATGTGCAATTCTTTTTCTCGCCTACTATCCGTATGACGTCCGTTTTTTCTCAACATCTATTATTCTTCCATCATTTACAAGACCATTACCATTCTGTAGCATAGAACACTGTAAATGTAGCCGTAAAAAACAGACGACATACAAATGGTCCATGTGCCATCAATTTTTTTCTCGAACCCATTGACTTACATTAGCGAGTCTCGTCGATATATGCAGCCATACGCAGCATGCTGAGATTTTTTTTCCTCAGACCAAATAGAGCTGAGGAATAAACTTTGGTGAGAGTGCAATCTTTTTGGTTGCATCGCACTCATCGTATTTATACTCAAATGTCAGTGAGACCATATAGTTGGCCTCTACCTAGGCTGAAGTCACTATGGAATAATAGACTGTATCCACCTTCTACGGCTATTGAATATTGAATGTGAAGGGACTTATAATTGTGAGCAATAAACTGCATTTACCTGCCCCACATCAAATTTGCTTTTAGGCTGAAATATCTGTCAGCACGGAAATGAGGTAAATGGAGGCAGGCATTAGGATAAGTGCTTGTTTAATATATGCACTGATTGTACAGTTGTAGCCAAAAGTATTGCCACCCCTGCAATTCTGTCAGATAATACTCAGTTTCTTCCTGAAAATGATTGCAATCACAAATTCTTTGGTATTATTATCTTCATTTAATTTGTCTTCAATAAAAAACACAAAGAAATGAAGCAAAAAGCAAAACATTGACATTCACAAAACTCCAAAAATGGCCGACAAAAGTATTGACAACCCTCAGCCTTATACTTGGTTCACAACCTTTAGCCAAAATAACTGCGATCAACCGCTTCCGGAACCATCATGATTTCTTACAATGCTCTGCTGAATTTTAGACCATTCTCTTTGGCAAACTGCCCAGGTCCTGATATTGAAGGTGCCTTCTCCAAACTGCCATTTTAGATGTCTCCACAGTGTTCTATGGATTCAGGTCTGGACTCATTGCTGGCCACCTTAGAAGTCTCCAGTGCTTTCTCTGAAACCATTTTCTAGTGCTTTTTGAAGTGTGTTTTGGGTCATTGTCCTGCTGAAAGACCCATGACCTCTGAGGGAGACCAGCTTTCTCACACTGGGCCCTACATTATGCTGCAAAATTTGTTGGTAGTCTTCAGACTTCATAATGCCATGCACACGGTCAAGCAGTCCAGTGCCAGAGGCAGCAAAGCAACCCCAAAACATCAGGGAACCTCCGCCATGTTTGACTGTAGGGACCGTCGTCTTTTCTTTGAATGCCTCTTTTTTTCTCCTGTAAACTCTATGTTGATGCCTTTGCCCAAAAGCTCTACTTTTGGTCATCTGACCAGAGAACATTCTTCTAAAACGTTTAGGCTTTCTCAGGTAAGTTTTGGCAAACTCCAGCCTGGCTTTTTTATGTCTCGGGGTAAGAAGTGGGGTCTTCCTGGGTCTCCTACCATACAGTCCCTTTTCATTCAGACGCCGACGGATAGTATGGGTTGACACTGTTGTACCCTCGACTGCAGGGCAGCTTGAACTTGTATGGATGCTAGTCGAGGTTCTTTATCACCATCTGCACAATCTTGCTTTGAAATCTCTCATCAATTTTTCTTTTCCGTCCACATCTAGGGAGGTTAGCCACAGTGCCATGGGCTTTAAACTTCTTGATGACACTGCGCACAGTAGACACAGGAGCATTCAGGTATTTGGAGATGGACTTGTAGCCTTGAGATTGCTCATGCTTCCTCACAATTTGGTTTGTCAAATCCTCAGACAGTTCTTTGGTCTTCTTTCTTTTCTCCATGCTCAATGTGGTACACACAAGGACACAGGACAGAGGTTGAGTGAACTTTAATCCATGTCAACTGGCTGCAAGTGTGATTTAGTTATTGCCAACACCTGTTAGGTGGCACAGGTAAGTTACAGGTGCTGTTAATTACACAAATTAGAGAAGCATCACATGATTTTTCTAACAGTGCCAATACTTTTGTCCACCCCTTTTTTATGTTGGTGTGGAATTATATCCAATTTGGCTTTAGGACAATTCTTTTTGTGTTTTTTTCATTGAAGACAAATTAAATGAAGATAATAATACCAAAGAATTTGTGATCATTTACAGGAAGAAACTGAGTATTATCTGACAGAATTGCAGGGGTGTCAATACTTTTGGCCACAACTGTATGCTTGTATGCAATGTAATCCATCCTTTTAACCTAGTCAATCTTAAGGCCTGTTAAGGGGCCGTTAGATGCTTCAATGTCTCAGCGATCTGACCAACGATCCGACTTGACCTGGATCAACTTGAACGATGTTCAATGATCGCTGCTGAGGTGTCACACATACAGATATCGTGAACGACACAGCAACGATTCCGCGACAAGTGAACGTGATCGTGCGATAATGATACGTGCGCTCGTTTGGTCGCCTACGTCCTTCAGTTCTGAATAGGCGAAGTCGTAAACGAGATCGTTATCACGGTGTCACACACAATGAGGCAGCAGATCAAACGTACGTTCAACGACTGATTTATGATCCAGTTCATAAACCTGCAGTCACTAATCAGCAGACTTATCGTTGGTCGTATCTACGTGTCACACGCAACGCCGTTACGTCGTTGCTCCGCCCCAAAAGACGTGATGTACCAACGATATCGTTAACGATATAGCGTGTAACGGGCCCTTTATTCTCAGTCAACTTACTGACTCAAGACCCCATCACCATCCAGGGCTCTCCATACACCGCTCGTCATACTCATGAAGCTGTCACATGGTATGTCAAATCTGAACATTGAAAACATCACGTGATTTATCATGTCTCATCATGAGTTGAGAAAAGACAAAATGTCCATGAAATTCAACCAAAAGATGGGAAATGGTAGGAGTGTTAGGACATCAACACTTACCCTGAGGAAGGAGTTTGGGATATGACTCCGAAACACGTCGGAAAATAAACAGCTACTACTATACCCAGACATACCGCTGTATCTGGTTTTTACATCATACAAACACAGCAGCTCGGACCACGAGGTACTTTGTCCTGCAGACGCTTATCGTGACCACGGTGACCTGTGGAGGTACGGTCCTGGCAGCAGCTGTACTGTTCTGAGCGATCACGCTGGTTGTGTGCTACACAACCCTATCAGGTGAGCAGTTCCTAAGTTACACCATCAAAACCTGTCTCCTAAGGATAGGACCCTATTTTGCGCATTCTCACCCCTTTCTTAGAGGACATCAACACATACCTAAAATATATCATGGGGGATAATGCACACACATGTATGGAGCCATAATCAAGCTCTTCAAACAGGATATTGGGCCATAATGTATAATGTATGTATGCCTTTAATTACCGTATATGCAAAGCTGGATTAAGTGACCAAAGGATACAATGTGAAGACCAACTCTAGATTTATCTAAATGGGCAGCACGGTGGCTCAGTGGTTAGCACTGTTAGACCATGTTCACACTGTTTGTTTTTGATCAGTTTTTGGTGCTGAATTTTTATTTTAAACTCTACCCAAAATGGATCAGTCGTTGCATCTGCAGCAAAGTGAATGGGATTTTCAATTTGCCATCCAGACTGTGTTTTTGACTGCTGTTAGTGGCGCAGAAAACGCATCCAGAAAATAAAGAACGTCAATTATTGCTCCGTTTTTCTGCAGCACTTTCTCCATTCACTACATTCTACAAAAAAAAAGGATCTCAGATGGATTGGTGTCACACAGTCTGTTTGTGATGCTTTTCTACGGCGCTTTCCACACCACAAATGCTCCAATTACTAACCCTCCCCGGCAAAGCCACGGCGAGCTCTGGCGATGTGTTCTCTCCGGGCATCGCACGATCTGTGGGTACTGTACTGACATTACCAGGCTGAGAGTCACATGACCAGATCCTGTAGGTGTGATACCTTGAAGTAACCCTTCGCTGAACACAGCGGACCATTAGGAAGGTAACAGTAGGTGTGTGTATGTGTGTCTTTGCTGCTGTATTTTTTTTTGATAGCATCAAAAATGGATCCTCTTTTTTTGCAAAATAGCAACACAAACGGAGGATGCAATTGCAATGCTTTTTCTGCAAAAAAAAGTGTGTCTGAAGGCACTTGCGATTACCGCATCCAGATCTGGATGCGGTACCGCAATTAGCCTTCCTAATGTGACCCTAGCCTAACTTAGATTACTGGCTGATGCTGTTCAGGAACGATCAAAGCATTTCATTTTAGCCATGTATTAGAGCTTGGAGAGCTATCCCTACCCATATCAGGCTCTCAATAGAGACTGTGCATTGACAGTTAAGTGTCAATCACAAGAGGGGGCGTGTTGGAGTGCCATGCGCGTGACAAAGTAGTCCAGTAATGACAATCACTTTAATTTAGGTAAACATTAACACACACTGATAAGAGTGCATCAGTTGATTTTAGTTTTTTAACCTCTACAGCATGTTGTCCTCAGTTTACATAGCAAAAATCTGCTGAAATATTCTCTTTAACGTGTACCTTTGCTAAAGAATGTTCTAAGACTTTTACTGACACTTAGAAGTTCTCAGTGATACATCTTGTGCAGTTTTAGCTTTTTCTGCAGGCAGAATACCTTCATCCCTTTCTTCTTTTGGGAACTACGTACAGTACAACCCCAGGTAGCTCCACAGAAAAATAAGCTGTATTTCAAAGTACCTTTCTGTATTGTCTGGTTTAGTAATAGTCTTTTAATGTCTTCAAGATGCTTTACATTCATTCTTCTGCTCTGTTTTATTCCAAAAATGCAATTCCTAATTGTCTTAGCAGGAGAAGTAGATGCGATATTCTTAGTAAAGTACAGTTCTGATAGCTGCTGGGATCGAAAATCCAAATGTACTTTGAATGCTCTAATTAATAAGTTCTCTGGATTCCTCCTACCAATGTATATTAGGGGATATGTACCCTTTGTTCTGAAAGCCGCTTATACTAAATCTTTACTGTAATGGCTGACTACACTTTATTAGGACCTGGTGGTGCATGAGGATATAAAAATGAAATGAGGGTAAGTTTACACTGATTTATGAGGTCACACCAGTGACCTCGGTAAAAAAACATTACACATAACCTCCTTGTCTGCTCTCCTATTACAATATATCTGCCAGAGAACATAGACCTCATATCATTCCTAGATGTGCGCCGCTATAAACTATCTTGCAACCAAATAACTATCTGTTCTACATTCTGGTTACCGTATATTAATAACATAGAATTATTGAATAAGGTTTATATATTGGTTTGTTCCTAGAATAGTAGTCCTTATGTGACAGATATCATGACAACGCAACGTTGACTCCAGTCCCAACAACCAGTTGAATGAAAACTTATTGGACAAATTCAAATGTTCCTAGAACTTGAACTAGATTTTCTAAAATTAGTAATTTTCTATTTAGTATTACCACTACAGTGCATTGTGAGTGTACAACCTTGAGTAACAAAATGTGGTTTGACTGGTTTTAGTGAGAAGATAACAGCTAGCTGCCCCCTCAGCTTCAGGTGAGAGCTTTTTTTCTGTGAGGAGTGGTTTAGTGTACTTTTTCTCTGTGTGATTCATGCCTGTAAAAATGGATGATACACCACGGAAGAGGTCTAGAATTATTACTCTTAATGAACACACAAGTCTGAATGTAAGAGAAATCGCTTCCACCGTTGGTATTGGAAAATCTACCGTTTCAAGAATAATTTGCACACAAAGAAACGGGATCGTTTTCTCCAAAATGAAAAGGGAAATGTGGTACAAAAAGGCAAACGACACCAAGAACTGATAAAACACTTATCAGCAATAGTAAAACTAATGCAAGAAACACGTAAAGACTTGCCTTATCCCAATTAATTTGCACAGCACTGTATTTATCAATACAGATGTTTTGGGATATTGTACTTTATAGTTGGCTGATCATTTCTTCCATTAAGAGCGATATTGAGAATTGCCGAAAAGGAAGTAATTGAACTTACGGCATTTGGGTGGGGAATCAAAGTAATCAACATAAATTGTTTGCAAGGACAATTAATGTAATTATCCCTTCCATTCTTTTTTGCTTTCCTAAAATTATGACATCTGTGATAATACTTGTAAAGAACATATTGGGCTCAGTTGCCTTTAAAGGGGTTTCCCCACAAACAAAGTTGATTAATATATCTTGGAATAATAATACATTCCATAATTGAATGTGTTTAATAAAAATCCCTACTATGTACTGTGTAATGGATGTGTCTGACCATACAGGGACATGGTTTGATCATACCACATCTCCTGTGCTGAGATAATCTTATATATGTGTCCCTGCTATGTACTGTGTAATGGATGTGTCTGACCATACAGGGACATGGTTTGATCATACCACATCTCCTGTGCTGAGATAATCTTATATATGTGTCCCTGCTATGTACTGTGTAATGGATGTGTCTGACCATACAGGGACATGGTCTGATCATACCACATCTCCTGTACTGAGATTATCTTATATATGTGTCCCTGCTATGTACTGTGTAATGAATGTGTCTCACAGTACAGATACACAATCTGATCCTACCACATCTCCTGTCCTGAGATAATCTTATATATGTGTCCCTGCTATGTACTGTGTAATGGATGCAGAACTACTGCAGAGTGATTTACACAGACTGCTTTCTACACGTGACAAGGACACATATATAAGATTATCTCAGCACAGGAGATGTGGTATAATCAGACCATGTCTCTGTACAGCCAGACACATCCATTACACAGCACATAGCAGGGACACATACATAAGATTATCTCAGCACAGAGATGTGGTATGATCAGACCATGTCTCTGTACAGCCAGACACATCCATTACACAGCACATAGCAGGGACACATACATAAGATTATCTCAGCACAGGAGATGTGGTATGATCAGACCATGTCCCTGTATGGTCAAGAAAGCCATTACACAGTACATAGCAGAGACACATATATAAGATTATCTCAGCACAGTAGATGTGGTATGATCAGTCCATGTCCCTGTACGGTCAGACACATCCATTACACAGTACATAGCAGGGACACATATATAAGATTATCTCAGCACATGAGATGTGGTGTGATCAGACCATGTCCCTGTACGGTCAGACACATCCATTACACAGTACATAGCTGGGACACATATAAGATTATCTCAGCACTGGAGATGTGGTAGAATCAATCAGACCATGTCCCAGTATGGTCAGACACATCCATTACACTGTACATAGCAGGGACAAAATATATAAGATTATCTCAGCACAGGAGATGTGGTATGATCAGACCATGTCTCTGTACAGCCAGACACATCCATTACACAGCACATAGCAGGGACACATACATAAGATTATCTCAGCACAGGAGATGTGGTATGATCAGACCATGTCCCTGTACGGTCAGACACATCCATTACACAGTACATACGGTAGCAGGGACACATATATAAGATTATCTCAGCACAGGAGATGTGGTATGATCAAACCATATCCCTGTATGGTCAGACACATCCATTACACAGTACATAGCAGGGACACATATATAAGATTATTTCAGCACAGGAGATGTGGTATGATCAAACCATGTCCCTGTATGGTCAGACACATCCATTACACAGTACATAGCAGGGACACATATAAGATTATCTCAGCACAGGAGATGTGGTATGATCAGACCATGTCCCTGTACGGTCAGACACATCCATTACACAGTACATAGCAGGAAATTATTATTATTCCAAGATCAATTGATTAAAATTAACTTTGTAGGGAAACCCCTTTAAGTCTCTGAAGTCAGAGTCCCCCCTGCCATTATAGCACTGTGATGCAAATTTATTGCTTTATCACTGGATTACTTTTCTTATAGCTAATATTTCAACAATGTATGGTATCTTAGAGCATGAGTGGTGGCGCAAGGGGGTGGCACAGCCAGTGGACATTAATAATATAGACACATAATAGACATTGTGCTTTGGAGGGAGACAGGTCAAAAGTTGAAAAGTACATCCATCGAGCTTACTTTTATTGACAAGACCCATCCAGTTTACTGATATAGCATACAGTCACATACTGTAAAAGAAATTCTTTTTCAATTGATGTGTTTTTCTTCTCAGTGATCAGCTATGTTGGAAGGTGCAGCAGGCTTTCCCTATCCCTAAAAGTCCTTGTCCGATATAAAAAACAAAGTTCCTTGGTGTTGTGCAAAGGTACATCAACATTTATCAGCAATATTTGCATCTATAGTGGTTAACTAACCTGCTCAACAAATGTGTTGGGAAATGTACCTAACATACAACCTGAGCACAAAACAAGCTGTGACCATCCATGGCTTTTGTTAGCTCTGTAAATATAGTAATCATCATCCCAATAAATGCCCTTGTAGAAATGGAAGCAATTAGCGGAACCGTCAAGATCTGTAAATCGTAGACAGGACAATATTGGAACTGGAGATCAATGCGAAGGTCAACGCCAAACCTATTTTTTCATTTAATTGCAATTCAAGTGGCATAAGGTACCGTTGATGCGCCCTTAGGGTACAGTTTACAGTTCATAATGACTGCCATACTTCAAAAGAGAAAACAGTCAACTATAGTGTTGTCTATATACTAAAAAGTCATCCAAAAGTATGCGAGTTCTCACAATTCTTGCTTACCTGTTTTCCATCCAAGGTATACAGCTTCTTCACCACTCCAGTCTCCAGTTTAATGGCATCAGTGATATCGGTGAGGACTTGTTCAAAGGAATGGGCCGTCTTCTTGTTGAGGAGGACACGGACAGCCTTACGAGGCTTTACTCCACTTCGAATAATAGTTACCAGCTTGGGACGGACAAAGTCCTTGCTCTCCTTGGACTGGCTGTTGTTGCAGGTCCCCAGGGACTGTGGGCTCTTCTGAGCAGCAGACGTCTTCACATTCACTGACCAGTTTGGGTTCACATTCTTCGTGTATTCCAGTCTCTTGAAGAAGTTGTCAGATGAACAGACATAGCTTTCTCCTAAAATATAGGATACAAAAAAGTAGAGATCAACCACCTTATATAAATCGTTTTACTTTCAGTGATACATGCAGGGGCTTAACTACAATAGGTGCAGGGGTTGCGATCGCACCCGGGCCCTGCAGCCTAGGGGGCCCCAAAAGTCCATTTGGCCTATAGAAAAAGACTAATGCTATTAAAGATTTGCAATAATAGGGGGCCCCGTTGGAGCTTTCGCATCGGGGCCCCTGGGCCTGAAGTTACGCCACTGGATACATGTAAAGGTCGATATTCTCTAGTTCTCAAACACAAATTCCATTTGGGGACACAAATTATATTTAAGGCTTATATCATGAATAGTTTAAAAAAAAACAATGTGTACAGAACTCAGGGGTAACATAAAATTCCCTTATACCCCTTCCATCTGAAATACTTGCCTAGCAATCTAGTATCCACAGCCGAGGGTTAATTCGTAACATTTCAATTTCAGCCACTTGTGGGTCGGATTGTCATAGGCACATATTATTACACCACCACATATCGTCACAGTTGTCTCCCGCCCTAGGAAGACCTTTGAGAAGTCTGGGACCTGAAGATTTCAACGCCTTATGGATCAGTTCCATAACTTGCACTTTAATGTATATACGTTCGTTTGGTGCTGCAGAGTTTAAGGAGCCTTTTCTGTCTGGTTGTTCTTTATCTCAGCAGTAGCCATTTGGTGACCACTCTCTTCCCCTATTAAAAGTCACATTTATGGTCAGCTGATGCTGGTGATAGAACGTTTTCTCTGCCGGCCACTGTAGAAGGAGCCTGTCTGGAGTTGCAGCTATTGTAGCTCTGCTGTTTTGCTGCCTGGAGTTTATCCTTTTTGTGTCTATTTTCCCGTTTGTCTCCATTTCCCTGTGTTGTATTTTAGTAGGGTGAGACTAGGGTACTCGCCAGCCTGCACCATACAGGGTAAGTTCAGGGTGAGTGAGGGCCTTAGCATGTGATGACGATGGGAGGGAGGACCTGTATAGGAACGTTAGGGAGCACAGGCTGCAGCCTCAGGTTAGTGGCAGGAGGTGAACCAGTTTCCCCTTTCCCTATCACCAGGGCCTTATTTCTGCACCATCCCTGTTGTCTTCCCCGTGTTGGGCCAGTCGCTGGGCATCCATACACTATGGCGTGACACATATTACACACAATGATACCAATAAACCTCAGACCAGGAGTTTTAAGAGCTAAGCTTATTCGGATCCAATTAAAAGGAAGCTAATTTGGGCCTGAAGATGTCAACATGCTGCCGGTAACTAGGTTCATTAAGGAAGCTGTAAGAATTTCACTTACAATGGCATTTGTGTTGATTCACTTATTATAGATCCCCTGAGAAAACGTTTTGATGTACAGTATGTGTGCTTTATTAGGGAATTGTCTTTTAGCGCTGAAATCCATAATAAATCCATATCAAAATACAGTAAGCACAACAGGCCCTTGTAGAGGACTCATACCTCTAGTGTAAACATCCAAGGAAAGAAAACATTTCATATATTCATATGCAAATAAGGTTTTCTCAGCACTGTGGGCGGGGCCACGCGGTCTGGAGCACCTTTCCTCTGACCAACCTTGGGAAGAAGGCTGTTCTGGGCCATGCAGTCCCGCTCATATTGCCCCAAGCACATTATTTGCATATGAACATCAGATGGGTACCTGGCAAATATAATCAGTGCCTTCAGACTTGTTGACTGAGGCTGGCCTCCTTACCCAGACTCGTGAGTACTGATGGGAACAGAACAATTGGTAATGGGATTGGTCTGTCTCCATTATAGACTCATGCTATTGGTGGACCCTGTTTACATAGGGTGATGGACTGCGGATATTGATTTCTGTGCTGGAATTAATGATTCAAAGCCCAACAAACGATTGTTTTGCTCATTTGTTGGGTAATCACCGGCATGTTTACATGGACCAATAATTGGAAATGAATATTCTTATGAAAGCTTGTTCTCAACCCACCTGAATGGACATTTAGTTATGGACCAAAGGTAAGCCAGGGCTGTGGAGTCGGTAAGCCGAACCTCTGACTCCGAAATTTCTTTGAAGAGATAGGACCCTGCCCACGAGGGCTCAGTCTACAAGGGATGGGTGAGGATACCTTAGGAGACGGTAGAGCGGTTTGTGCGGCGGTTGGAGGAACAAGGCTCACTGTAGGTTGTAGGCTTGTTGGAAGAGGTGAGGCTTCAGGTTCTTTTTGAAGGTTTCCAGGACAGTTGAGAGTCTGATGTGTTGCAGCGAAGGGTTCCATAGTATAGGGGATGCATGAGAGAAATCCTGTATGCGATTGTGGGAGGAAGAGATAAGAGGGGAATAGAGGAGGAGATCTTGAGAGGATTGCAGGTTGTGTAAAGGTAAGTACCAGGAGACCGTGTCTGAAGGGGAAAGGTTGTGCATGGTTTTGTAGGTCATGGTTAGGGTTTTGAACTAGAGTCTCTGGGCAATGGGAAGCCAGTGAAGGGCTTGGCAAAGAGGAGAAGCTGGGGAATAGCATGGAGATAGGTGGATAAGTCGGTCAGAAGAGTTTATGAAAGAAAGATTGGAGGGGTGCAAGAGTGCTAGAGGGGAGGCCAAAGAGTAGGAAATTGCAGTAGACAGGGTGGGAGATGATGAGGGCATGCTTGAGTGAGTTTTTGCAGTTTCTTGGTCAAGGAATGTATGCATCCGGGAAATATTTTTGAGCTGGAGTTGGCAGGAGGTGGCAAGGGCTTGTATATGTGGTTTTAAAGAGATTGTGGGTTCAAAGATTTTTCTGAGGCAGTGAGCATGAGGGACTGGGGCGAGGGAATAGCAATTGACTTGATTAATAAATCTAGTAATGTGTTTGATTGAGATGGGGAAAAGACGATGAAGTCTGTTTAGTCCATGTTCAGTTTTAGAAATTGAGCAGAAAAGAAAGATTAAATAGTGGACAGACATTGTGGGATTTTGGTTAGCAAGGAGGTGATGTCAGGCCCAGAGAGACAGATCTGTGTGTCATCAGCATAGAGATGATACTGAAAGCCATGGGACTCTATGAGCTGTTCCCGGCTGAAGGTGTAGATAGAGAAGAGTAAGGGTCCTAGAACTGACCTCTTGGGGAACACCGACAGATAGGGGCAAGCTGACGATGTGGTGCAAGAGAGGGAGACGTTGAATGTCCTGTGTGTTAGTTATGAAGAGATCTAGGATAGAGCCAAGTCCATGATACCAAGTGATTAGAGAATCTGTAGCAAGAGGGAATGGTCCATTGTGTCAAAGGCAGAAGACAGGTCCACGAGGAGGATGACAAAGTAGTGTTGCTTGCTCTAGGCAGTTATAGGTCATTAGTGACTTTAGTTAGGGCAGTTTCAGTTGATTGATGCGGTCGGAAGCCAGATTATAACCTGTCAAGGAGTGAGCAGGAGGAGAGGTGGAAGAACTGTTCAAAATGGACATGCAGTTCCAGACGTTTTGAGGCATAGCGGAGAAGTGATATGGGGCGATAGAGGATGGGTTGAGGAGGGAGGGCTTTTTGAGGATGGGTGTTTTTGAGGCATGTGTAAAGGATGAGTGGAAGACACCGATTGAGATGTGCTACGGTTGGGATGAAGACTGTGGTGAGGTTGGGGATGAGATTGGACAGGAGCGGGTCAGATAGTCTTTATTCTTTTTTATTTGCAACAGTGCCACATTTTTTCTTTAAATATATCCTATAGTAAGTGGTGGACACAGACAGAAGAGGGTCCCTTTGCAAGAACAGTATTTTATCCCCTTTCAGGTCAATTATGGGTCTTTGAAAAATGCTACTTGCTGCTTTGGAGGTGGCAGAGCTGCTCTTTCCTCTTGGGTCCCTGTGCGGCTGCAATAGTTGCACCAATGGGATGTCCGCCATTGTCCAAAGCGCTATAGTGTATGTTGTACTGCTTTCATGTCTCATACTAAGGAATCTCATAATTTAAAGGGAACCTATCAACTCAGCAGGTTTATTCTATCTCATCTGAGAGCAGCATGTTGTAGGAAAAGAGTTTCTGAATGCAACGATGTTTAACTTAGATTACTCGGTGCAGCTGTTTTGAAACAATCAGAGCATTTAGTTTTAGGGATACTTCACACACTGCAATATCGCTAGCGATGTCATTGAGACGTCACATGTTTTGTGACATAACAGTGACCTCTCCTGAGATGTAGCAGTGTGTGACACGCATCAGCTACCTGGCCCCTGCTGTGAGGTCGCTGATCGCTGCACATCATTCAGGACCATTTTTGGTCCTTGGTCTCCCGCTGGTCAGCATGCATCGCTGCATGTGACAGTGAGAGACCAACAGCCAGCGACCTCACAGCAAGTGCCCAGCGCCGCACATTAGATGCTGGGCACTGGTAACCAGGGTAAACACCAGGTAGCTAAGCAGCGGTGCTGCTTAGTTACCGGTGTTTACCTGGTTACCAGCGTCCTCCTACTTAGCCCAGCCTGTAAGCGGGAGGACGCTAGTAACCGGGGTAAACATAGGGTAACTAAGCAGTGCGCGCTGCTTAGTTACCCGGTGTTTACCTTGGTTACCAGCTATGTCGCTGCTGGCTGGTCGCCAGTGAGTCTGCCTGTTTGACAGCTCACCAGCGATTGCAGAGAGACTTTCCAGCGAGCACGGCCAGGTCGGATCGCTTGAAAATCTTGTGTGTAAAGGGACCTTAGAGACACAGCAGAGCTCGGTATAGATTGTGCTTTGACAGTGAGGTGTCAATCACAGCAGGGGGTGTTGGACTGCTGTATGCATGACAATGTAGTCCAGTACTGGCAATCACCAGGTGATAAAGCCTTTAGTTTATGTAAACAATAGCACACACTGATAACAGAGGTACAGTTGATTTTTGCTTTTTAACCCCTGTAGCATGCTGGTCTCATCTTAATAGCAGAAATCTACTGACAGATTCCCTTCAAAGCTTGAAATATTAATGTGACAGATTTCTCTATACTGCATTCTGCCAGTGCACTATTGCAGTAGAGCTTTACGTCAGATCACATTTATATTAATGACACGAAATCTTCACAGCTTTGAAATAACCAGTGACCCTATAATGTAAAACATTAGCTATTTGCCTATTTCTGGTCTCTAATGACTGAAAACATCTCCGTTAATGGAAAGACAAGGTATCCGGCAGCAGGTGACCATTGTATCACGGCTGTGAAAGGTAAATGTGAATCTGTTGCCATAGAAACAATGCGAGTTCTAAACAGCGTTCTACAATAGGCTTCCTCCAAACATGTCTGCAGCGACAAGACAGGGTTAAACACCTACCAGTCTATTAATGGCATTTATTTATGCTATGGAAAAAAGCCTTGGAAAAAATAATCAAGATTGGTGCTACATAACTGGGCCTCTTTCCTACAATTTCTGCAAGCAGAGGGAAAACGGTGGCTTTTTATAGGATTAGCATTGCTTGCCAGTCCCTCTAAACACATATCATACACATCCATTTTAATTTCTTTCAGCTTCTCAGCCTCAATGGGATTTGCAAATTAATTGGAGCGGTTTTAGCTTTGCCGAAAAAGAGCACACGCTTATCTAAACAGCCCCTTCATTGCAGAAGCCTGTATCCTATTCATGAAATCTCTACTGCGTGACTGTCATGAAATTCTGCCATATCCCTCCCGCTCTAATTTATAAATATATATGCTAAAAAATTCTGTTTTATACCTCCCTGCCAGTACGGCCCGCAGCACTTTCCGCTTAAAGTTATTCTCTTTTATAGACCAATAACGAAGCCGTACAGATTGGGAAATTTAGATTTATTTGTAATTATAATTGGAAATCATTAATAGCCCACGCTCCTAATTACTCTAAAATAGTCAGATAGAAAGAATATTTACAGCGTGTTGTCGGAAATTTTACTCTTAGAAATGTCTGACACATTTCCGATAAATAAGGCAGTGGCGGCTTTACCGGGGTTTATTTGGGCTACAATCGGCCTTCTGCAATCAACAATAACACATTGAAAATATAGGTCAGCGACATTCGAGAAAGGGTTCATTGACTTTACTGCATTTGGCACTGACTGCTGGAAACAAGTGACTCACACTTCCATTGCAAGCTGTCAAAGAAGATGTAGCTTAAATGGTGGACAGTTTGTCTCAGTGATTTGCATTACTATTTTATGAATATGAAAGAAAAGTTATGCACCTATGGGAATATTACATTCAGAAGGAAGCAGGGTTGCACCAAGTCACCAATCAAAGGAACAAGGCCATATACACTAGGACTACCGTAACTTCAGCAGCACAAGATTATCAAATTGAAGACAATTATCTGCCCATATTCTTTCATTCTCTTATCTATCATTAGGGAGATGCTACCCCCTTATCTGTTAAGCGAGCTACCCTGATACAGTATTGGCCAAAAGTATTGACACCCCTGCAATTCTGTCAGATAATACTCAGTTTCTTCCTGAAAATGATTGCAATCACAAATTCTTTGGTATTATGATCTTCATTTAATTTGTCTTCAATGAAAAAAACACAAAAAGAATTGTCCTAAAGCCAAATTGGATATAATTCCACACCAAGCATAAAAAGGAGGTGGACAAAAGTATTGGCACTGTTAGAAAAATCATGTGATGCTTCTCTAATTTGTGTAATTAACAGCACCTGTAACTTACCTGTGGCACCTAACAGGTGTTGGCAATAACTAAATCACACTTGCAGCCAGTTGACATGGATTAAAGTTCACACAACCTCTGTCCTGTGTCCTTGTGTGTACCACATTGAGCATGGAGAAAAGAAAGAAGACCAAAGAACTGTCTGAGGACTTGAGAAACCAAATTGTGAGGAAGCATGAGCAATCTCAAGGCTACAAGTCCATCTCCAAAGACCTGAATGTTCCTGTGCCTACCGTGCGCAGTGTCATCAAGAAGTTTAAAGCCCATGGCACTGTGGATAACCTCCCTAGATGTGGACGGAAAAGAAAAATTGACGAGAGATTTCAACGCAAGATTGTGCGGATGGTGGATAAAGAACCTCGACTAACATCCAAACAAGTTCAAGCTGACCTGAAGTCCGAGGGTACAGCAGTGTCAACCCGTACTATCTGTCAGCGTCTGAATGAAAAGGGACTGTATGGTAGGAGACCCAGGAAGACCCCACTTCTTACCCCGAGACATAAAAAAGCCAGGCTGCAGTTTGCCAAAATTTACCTGAGAAAGCCTAAAACGTTTTGGAAGAATGTTCTCTCTTTTTGGGCAAAGGCATCAACATAGAGTTTACAGGAGAAAAAAAAAAGAGGCATTCAAAGAAAAGAACACGGTTCCTACAGTCAAACATGGCGGAGGTTCCCTGATGTTTTGGGGTTGCTTTGCTGCCTCTGGCACTGGACTGCTTGACCGTGTGCATGGCTTATGAAGTCTGAAGGCTACCAACAAATTTTGCAGCATAATGTAGGGCCCAGTGTGAGAAAGCTGGGTCTCCCTCAGAGGTCATGGGTCTTCCAGCAGGACAATGACCCAAAACACACTTCAAAAAGCACTAGAAAATGGTTTGAGAGAAAGCACTGGAGACTTCTTAGGTGGCCAACAATGAGTCCAGACCTGAATCCCATAGAACACCTGTGGAGAGATCTAAAAATGGCAGTTTGGAGAAGGCACCCTTCAAATATCAGGGACCTGGAGCAGTTTGCCAAAGAAGAATGGTCTAAAATTCCAACAGAGCATTGTAACAAACTCATTGATGGTTATTGGAGTGGTTGATCGCAGTTATTTTGGCTAAAGGTCGTGCAACCAAGTATTAGGCTGAGGGTGCCAATACTTTTGTCTGGCCCATTTTTGGAGTTTTGTGTGAAATGATCAAGGTTTTGCTTTTTGCTTCATTCTCTTTTGTGTTTTTTCATTGAAGACAAATTAACTGAAGATAATAATACCAAAGAATATGTGACTGCAATCATTTTCAGGAAGAAACGGAGTATTATCTGACAGAATTGCAGGGGTGTCAATACTTTTGGCCAACACTGTACACTAGGTCTACCGTACCTTCAGCAGCACAAGATTATCAAATTGAAGACATAATTATGTGCCCATATTCTTTCATTCTCTTATCATTAGGGAGGCACTACCCTCTTTCTATTAAGCGAGCTACCCTGATGGCTATACCCAAGAAGGAAAGACCTAAAGGGAGTCTGCTTGTAAGGGGGTCGGGATGTTGTTGTCCCCTTCTTGAGCATAACTGTGTAGCCAGGAACCATCTAGTCGCCATAGGTGATAAGCACCTCCCCAAGCTGTGCCCACCATCTTGGGATTATTAATAATATATATGGATATTTCTTGTGGATAGGGCTTAACTAATAAAAGGGCTTGTAGTACTCAAAGTAGTGGTAGACCGTAGGAAATCTTACCCCAGTTCCAATTAATCAGTCACTACGAGCTAAATTTGAATATCGGGACTAGAAATAGGACAAGTACCTTACCTAGAAGTGAGCCGGTGCTGGCCCTTGCTTCCCTTGCCTTCGGCAGAGCCCCAAATTGCAGCTGTTCTCCTCTAATATTGGTGTGGTAAATTCCGGCCCTGTCTTGTCTATAATCCTTCATCTAACCAGACGTCAGTGTACCTAGGCACTAACCGCGTTGATGTAATTGCATTGCACCACCCCTGCAGGCCTGTCTTAGAAGTCAGAGGAGGAGACAGAGTCTGTGGTGCCAATAATCAGGATTAGGTGAGTATAATTTTTAATGTTTCTTTCATATTATATGGTTGTGTGAGTCATCATGCTATATGTAAGCAGAAGTGAGGGCCATAAGAAAGTATATAAGAGGTTTGAGTATCTAGGAGTCTGTGGGAGACTTAATACAGGGATAAAGTGAGCTGTGGGGTTCTTCACGCAGCATGTATGGTGCATTGTGGGCCATCACACAGTATTTAAAGGGGCTGTGGAGGCCATTAAAGTTTATATAAGGAGCTGTTGGGGCCATCATACTATATATAATATGTGGGGGCCATAATTCGGTATATAATGGGCTGTGGGTGACATAATACATTATACATAGAGGCGTAAAGGCCATAATGCCATAATACAGTGTATAAGGACCTTGGGAGCCATAATACAGTATTTTAGGGTCTGTGGGGGCCATAATACGGTATATATGGGTCTGTAAAAAACATAATACAGTGTGTATATTATATATGTATATATATATATATATATATATATATATATATATATATATATATATATATATATATATACACACACATACAGTACACACCCTCTCATTCAAAGAGCTTTCTTTATTTTCATGACTATGAAAATTGTAGATTCACACTGAAGGCATCAAAACTATGAATTAACACATGTGGAATTATATACTTAACAAAAGAGTGTGAAACAACGCAAAAGATGTTTTATATTCTAGGGACTTCAAAGTAGCCACCTTTTGCTTTGATTACTGCTTTGCACACTCTTGGCATTCTCTTGATGAGCTTCAAGAGGCAGTCACCGGAAATAGTTTTCACTTCACAGGTGTGCCCTGTAAGGTTTAATAAGAGGGATTTATTGCCTTATAAATGGGGTTGCTCCTTCAAGACTGTTGGAAGACCATTTCCGGTGACTACCTCTTGAAGCTCATCATGAGAATGCCAAGAGTGTGCAAAGCAGTAATCAAAGCAAAAGGTGGCTACTTTGAAGAAATTAGAATATAAGACATATTTTCAGTTGTTTCACACTTTTTTGTTAAGTATATAATTCCACATGTGTTAATTCATAGCTTTGATGCCTTCAGTGTGAATCTACAATTTTCATAGTCATGAATATACAGAAAACTCTTTGAATGAGAAGGTGTGTCCAAACTTTTGGTCTGTACTGTATATATATTTATAAGGGCCACGTTACACACACAGATATCTGGGCAGATGTTGTTTGCAGATCTCTGGTTGCAGTGAAATCATGGACACATTGTTCCACTTTGTGGCTGTGTACAAATGGATCAATGTGTCCATGATTTCACTGCAACCAGAGATCTGCGAACAATATCTGCACAGATACTGTATATGTGTGTGACGTGGCCCTTATATATATATATATATATATATATTATATATATATATATCCCCATCTCTATCATGTTTGCAGGAATTTATACTTGATAAGGAAAAATGTTCTCAATTGTAGACATTTTATCAATAAATTACGGCGTGTGATGGTACTTTAAGTCAAACCCTCTCTCCCATCTCCCTTCCTGTCACTATTTACCAGGTACAGATAGTTGTAGATCCAGACAGCACTATTTACAAGTCACAGGATATCTGACATTGTGCTTGGTCATAGTGCAATGCCACTTGTCATGTGTGCCCAAACATATCTCTCCCTCCTTCGCCACCTGCTTATTACTGCTGCTGCTTCTTATTGATTGTCCTGTGATTGCCCAGTCACAACCAGGAGAAGGTCCCACCCCCTTCAGTCTCCGCTCGCCCCGCTCTCGTCACAGTCACAGATCGCAGGAACATTCAGGAGAGGAGACCGGGACAGACTGCTGCTATTGTCATCTGTGATCTGTCCCGGTCTCCTCTCCTGGATGTTCCTGCGATCTGTGACTGTGACGAGAGCGGGGCGAGCGGAGACTGGTAGGGGGTGGGACCTTCTCCTGGATGTGACTGGACGATCACAGGAGAATCAGTGAGAAGCAACAGCAGTGATAAGCAGGTGGCGAGGGAGGGGCGAGGGTTTGGCTTAGAGCCCATAGGGGAGTAATACAAAGAAACCCAACCCCTCAGTGACGCTATACTGCACACTTTGTTCTTCTGCCGCTCTCTTTCCAAGAACTTCTATAACATTTATCTCTGCAATCATACATGTAACCATTGCAGTAAAGGTATGATTGTACTCAGTATCCCAGAGCCTGTAATGCACAGACTTTACTTTATAGCCCTAAAGCATGCTGGTCGGCTCCCTTTAATTCATCTTCAGTTTCAGCAGGGCCGGCTCCAGGTTTCTGTGGGCCCCGGGCGAAAAAGTCTCAGTGGGCCCCCTTTAGTACATATCATGGACTATAATATATATATTGCCGCACACTTACCGCAAGCCCCATAGACAATGCATGGGGCTTGCCGCAAATGCGTACCAAGTGTAGCCGCTAGGCGGAAAATGAGGCAGATGCAGATTTTTTTACTGCAACTGCCACATTTTAAAAAACCGCCTATGTGAAGGCAGCCTTACAGGAACAGTGACTGCCGAAACCAGCAAGAGCTGTTTCTGACAGTGACTATATTACACGTTGTTAGGAGCGGGCTAAAATGCGTTTGCATTCCCTTGCGCTTTTTAAAAATACCCTTCAAATGCAAAATGTTGCATTTTTGTGCGTCTGAGGATGCTTGGTATATACACAAGCATCCTGAAGCACACAAATAATGCAAGCAGCTCAATGGAGCCACACTGCCATATGGGTGGCACCGCAGCCAAGCGGAATGTCTGGCCATCTGGATCCCTCTTTCTCCTCACCTTTCTTCTCGCTGCTCCGGTCTCCTCCGGTCACTCTGCACATATCAGCACAGTGATGACAACATCGTGCCCCTCCATGCTGAGCTGCAGAATGCAGACAGCGACAGAAGAGACTCTGGAGAAGAATGCTGCTGCCAAAGGCGGCTGAGACTATAGGAGCGGAATCCGCGGGTGGCTACCACAGGTACACATACCTCGTACCCACGCGGCTCCGCTCCGTACACCTCGTACCCACGCGGCTCCGCTCCGTACACCTTGTACCCACGCGGCTCCGCTACGTACACCTCGTACCCACGCGGCTCCGCTCCGTACACCTCGTACCCACGCGGCTCCGCTCTGTACACCTCGTACCCACACGGCTCCGCTCTGTACACCTCGTACCCACACAGCTCCGCTCTGTACACTTAGTACCCACATGGCTCTGCTCCATACCCCTCGTACACACTGGGCTCCGCTCCATACACCTCGTACACACTGGGCTCCGCTCCATACACCTCGTACACACATGGATTTGCTCCGTACACCTCGTACACACTGGGCTCCGCTCACCTCGTACACACACGGCTACGCTCCGTACACCTAGTACCCACTCGGCTCCGCTCCGTACACCTCGTACCCACGCGGCTCCGCTCCGTACACCTCGTACCCACGCGGCTCCGCTCTGTACACCTCGTACCCACGCGGCTCCGCTCTGTACACCTCGTACCCACGCGGCTCCGCTCTGTACACCTCGTACCCACACAGCTCCGCTCCATACCCCTCGTACACACTGGGCTCCGCTCCATACACCTTGTACACACTGGGCTCCGCTCCATACACCTCGTACACACATGGATTTGCTCCGTACACCTCGTACACACTGGGCTCCGCTCTGTACACCTCGTACACACACGGCTCCGCTCCGTACACCTAGTACCCACTCGGCTCCGTTCCATACACCTAGTACACACTCGCCTCTGCTACATTCACACTGTATATCCCTCCTGACCCCACACATAAACTTCACCTAATTGCTATGCTGGCCATCATGATGCTCAGAGTCCTGCATACACTGAGGAGCTGGTCATGTGACCCCTGACTCCACCCTCCATTGACATCATCACAGGTCCTCTCAGCCCAGAGTGTGCGGCTCTGTTGGCTCCCACTGAGGGAGATCTCCGGAGCTGCAGGAGGCTCAGTGCTCCCTCCCTGCAAATGACCCCCCAGCTGCCCCCTGGATATGGCCCTGGCTGTGGGGGCAGTGTGCTCCGGGGCCCCTGAGGCTAGGGTTACACTTGCATTGTGACCCTAGCCTGATGCAAGTATTTTTGGCTGCAGCACATAGCTTTTAATGCTATGCGCTGGAGGCCATAGAAACCCGATGTTTACCTTGGCAACCATTGGTTGTCAATGTAAACATCGGGTTTCTATGGGCTCCGTTGCTGGCAGCGCATAGCATTAAACGCTCTGCGCTGCAGCAGACAATACTTGCGTCAGGCTAGGGTCACAATGCAAGTGTGACCCTAGCCTCAGGGGCCCAGTGGGCCCCCTCCAAGCAGTTGGGCCCCAGCACTTGCCCGGGTGCGCCGGGTGCTGACGCCGGGTCTGAGTTTCAGCATAATGCAATGGGCAATGAGAACTATACAGTAGCTTTTGGGGATATAGCACCTATAAGAATCGCTATGTCTTTAGTCTACACTGTGTATTTGGGCTGACAAATTCCCTTTTAAAAGGGTTTTTCTCATCACCTGGCTCAAGAATGGATCGATTTTTAGTTTTATTGTTTACGGCTTGTTTGCTTCTTACCAACATACAGCAAACCTCTTTAATGGGTTGTCTCATGAATACACAACTGATATGCTAACATGGTATATCATAGGGAGTCTCCATTGGAGACTCCATCTATATGACAGATTTAGAGAGCTATGTGGTCCCAGGCCATCTATACATTACATGGTTGGCCATGTATGTGGCTTTTGTAGGTTAAATGTTTACTCCGGGGGGTAAAAGTTTATTGATGTGGGTTAAAGAGGACTTGTCACCCTCCTGCTGCATGGCAATTTAAATGCAGCACTCAATGCAGCATGTCTGCTGCATTCATGGAAGGAGTCCCCCATGTGTCTGCGTGCTGTGTACCCTGAGATATAGCCTTAGAAAAACTCACTGTAAAAAGTCATGAGGGCAGTCCCTGGTGCAAGAATGCGCTTGATTCACGAGGCCATTCCCTCCCCCTCTGCCTGTCTGTGCTGTCTCCTGCTGTGCTGTTTATGCTTTGATCAGACAGCAGGGCAGGAATCTGGAGCTGACGTCAGGACAAATGATTTGTATGCTGAGTGTGGCAGGATGAGTGACAGAGAGCAGGAGAGGAGGAAGACAGAGCCAGCACGGCAGAAGCAGCACAGAGGGGCAGAGGAGGAGGGAATGGCCCTGTGAATCAAGCTCACTCCTGCACCAGGGAATGCACTTCTGACTTTTTACAGTGAGTTTGCCTAAGGCTATATCTCGGGGTACACAGCACACAGACTCTTGGAGGACCCCTTCCCTGAATGCAGCAGACATGCTGCATTCAGTGCTGCATTTAGATTGCCATGCAGCAGGGGGGTGACAGGTCCTCTTTAAATGAATTAATATTTAAAAAATGTGCCTATAGTCAGTGATTAAAATCTAAAGGGGACTGCATCTGTAGCCAATAACTATTGGAGAATACTTTTCAGCCACCATCAAATTATCCATATTTCCCTAGTCATTCTCACTGCACTCAGAGGAGGCGGCCGTGATCAATGAAACGAGTAGGATAACACAGTGCGCTGGACCTAACAGGACTTCATGGCTAATTGAGGTGGTGTCACCATTTGCATCCAGAGTTCCTTATGTGTATCACAGGCTGCTGGCTGGGACACTATCTCAGAAATTCGGACGGAGTTAAACCTACAAAGACAAATCCCACTGAAAATGGACATTTTATATGTGGACTTTTTACTTTCTTTTATGGACATTTAAAGTCTGGATGATCAGACCTGATTTTAGATCTTCAAAAACCATCAAGGTAATCGTGAAAATTTTTTTTTTGGTAAATGCCAGATGGGTTACTATATACTATAGCACCTAGCGCGATAGCCAAGTTTATTTCCTATATTACATATTAACCCTGTAGTGGTCAGGGACATCTATTTGCAGCAGGAAACCTATAAGGTGTGTTCAGTTAGCGCCAATGGGATTCATTTATTGGAAATTATTGACTATTATCTGTGTTTCTAAAGAAATTATTATTCTATAAATGGAGTCTGTTTCCTCAGGGAGCCATTGGAAAATTATATCTTGGAAAATTGCTATACATTTAACTTTTGTGATGGTCCTATATGCATATGCAACTATGGACAAAGTTAATCCCTCTCTGTCCTCAGGATCAATCTTCCTTACATCAGATATAGGACACATTGCACCTCTGAACCTCTGACTTGTTGGCTAAATGGGGTTGTCTCATGAAGATAACCACTGGGTATATGCCCTGACAAGGTCCATTATTTTATTGGAGGGAAACAAGTGGATTCAGAAGAGATTATCCTAGTAGTGTACAAACCCCTTAAAACGGCCTAATCTAAATTTGTACTGTCTACGAATTGGGAAGTTTTAATAGTTGTTCTTTTCTTTAATGAAATATTATGGGTAGAGGGTAGCATCAGTTTGTCAATATACTCATTTACCGCTGCGCTCTCCAAGATCCAGCGTTGTTCTGCTCCTCTTCTCAGTGAGACACTCTAGACACAGCGGCGCGGCAGCAACCACCGGTCACATAGGGACTCATCATAGTAATGGCCGGGCAGGTTATTTAAACCAAATAAGGAGGGTCAGATGTACAAAACATTAATACAAATGCCACATATGGCCGTATATCAATCTGTTACACATCACATAGTGGTTAATAGATGGTACAAAAGGTAATTCCACTTTCTCTGTTCCAGATGATGTCCTCTGCCCAGTCCTCCCTTGCTGTGTGCCTCTCCTTGATGTCCTCTGCCCAGTCCTCCCTTGCTGTGTGCCTCTCCTTGATGTCCTCTGCCCAGTCCTCCCTTGATGTGTGCCTCTCCTTGATGTCCTCTTCCCGGTCCTCCCTTGCTGTGTGCCTCTCCTTGGTGTCCTCTGCCCGGTCCTCCCTTGCTATGTGCCTCTCCTTGATGACCACTACAAATATGGGTAATTCTGATTAACCCCCTGTGGGTATGTTTGTATATGGATTCATTATAAAGTGGTTGTCAGATTTGTTCATTTTTGCACTTTGTAAATACTTTATGTGTAAACCAGGTTATATACTGCAATTATGAACCTGAGTGGGTCTGTGCAATATATATTGTGATGTAAACTTGGTGTCACAAAATGTTATATGAGATTGTGCAATAGATACTCATGTTTGGACTGATTCTATTTAATCTGTTATACTTGATTCCTGCGGAAATATAACTAGACTACGTTTTGTATGTGGATACCAGGTGGTTGGCACTTGACACCATCCCTCCTGTCCTACCTTGTTTTGTAATAAAGTATATATGTTGCAATTTGGAGCTTTTACTCAAATTTTCTTGGTTCAATATAAAATTATGGAGCATCAGAATGAGGAGCCATAGACTAAAAGAGATTTCCAACTTATGCACAGAGTATAGAGTGAGCCGGAGAGTCTGACGAGCGGTGACGTCACTGAGAAGAGGAGCAGAGCGTCACTGAGAAGAGGAGCAGAGCGTCACTGAGAAGAGGAGCAGAGAGTCACTGAAAAGAGGAGCAGAGCGTCACTGAGAAGAGGAGCAGAGCGTCACTGAGAAGAGGAGCAGAGCGTCACTGAGAAGAGGAGCAGAGCGTCACTGAGAAGAGGAGCAGAGCGTCACTGAAAAGAGGAGCAGAGCGTCACTGAAAAGAGGAGCAGAGCGTCACTGAAAAGAGGAGCAGAGCGTCACTGAAAAGAGGATCAGAGAGTCACTGAGAAGAGGAGCAGAGAGTCACTGAGAAGAGGAGCAGAGCGTCACTGAGAAGAGGAGCAGAGCGTCACTGAGAAGAGGAGCAGAGCGTCACTGAGAAGAGGAGCAGAGCGTCACTGAGAAGAGGAGCAGAGCGTCACTGGAGAGAGCAGCAGAGCGTCACTGAGAAGAGGAGCAGAGCGTCACTGAGAAGAGGAGCAGAGCGTCACTGAAAAGAGGATCAGAGCGTCACTGAGAAGAGGATCAGAGAGTCACTGAGAAGAGGATCAGAGAGTCACTGAGAAGAGGAGCAGAGCGTAAATGAAAAGAGGAGCAGAGCGTCACGAGAAGAGGAGCAGAGCGTCACTGAAAAGAGGAGCAGAGCGTCACTGAGAAGAGGAGCAGAGCGTCACTGAAAGAGGAGCAGAGCGTCACTGAGAAGAGGATCAGAGAGTCACTGAGAAGAGGAGCAGAGAGTCACTGAGAAGAGGAGCAGAGCGTCACTGAAAAGAGGAGCAGAGCGTCACTGAAAGAGGAGCAGAGCGTCACTGAAAAGAGGAGCAGAGCGTCACTGAGAAGAGGAGCAGAGCGTCACTGAAAAGAGGAGCAGAGCGTCACTGAAAAGAGGAGCAGAGCGTCACTGAAAAGAGGAGCAGAGCGTCACTGAAAAGAGGAGCAGAGCGTCACTGAAAAGAGGAGCAGAGCATCACTGAAAAGAGGAGCAGAGCGTCACTGAAAGAGGAGCAGAGCGTCACTGAAAAGAGGAGCAGAGCGTCACTGAAAAGAGGAGCAGAGCGTCACTGAAAAGAGGAGCAGAGCGTCACTGAAGAGGAGCAGAGCGTCACTGAAAAGAGGAGCAGAGCGTCACTGAAAGAGAGAGCAGAGCAGTCACTGAGAGGAGGAGCAGAGCTCACTGAGAGGAGGAGCAGAGCGTCACTGAGAGGAGGAGCAGAGCGTCACGAGAGAGGAGCAGAGCGTCACTGAAAAGAGGAGCAGAGCGTCACTGAGAAGAGAGCAGAGCGTCACTGAGAGGAGGAGCAGAGCGTCACTGAAAGAGGAGCAGAGCGTCACTGAGAAGAGGAGCAGAGCGTCACTGAAAAGAGGAGCAGAGCGTCACTGAGAAGAGGAGCAGAGCGTCACTGAGAAGAGGAGCAGAGCGTCACTGAAAAGGACAGAGAGTCACTGAAGAGACAGCGTCACTGAGAAGGAGAGAGCGTCACTGAGAAGAGAGAGAGCGTCACTGAGAAAGAGGAGCAGAGCGTCACTGAAAAGAGGAGCAGAGCGTCACTGAGAAGAGGAGCAGAGCGTCACTGAAAAGAGGAGCAGAGCGTCACTGAAAAGAGAGCAGAGCATCACTGAGAGGAGGAGCGGACTAGAGGAGCAGAAAATGAAAAGGAGCAGAGGCATGAAAAGAGACAGACGTAAGAATAGGATGGAGCTTACTCAATTTGGTCAATATAAAAGGAGCAGAGGCACTGAAAAGAGACAACTATGAAGAAGAGGAGCAGAGGTCACTGAGAAGTAGTCATGAGAAGAGGAGCAGAGCGTCACTGAGAAGAGGAGCAGAGCGTCACTGAGAAGAGGAGCAGAGGTCACTGAAAGAGGAGCAGAGCGTCACTGAGAAGAGAGAGCAGAGCGTCACTGAGAAGGGAGCAGAGCGTCACTGAGAAGAGGAGCAGAGCGTCACTGAGAAGAGGAGCAGAGCGTCACTGAAAAGAGGAGCAGAGCGTCACGAAAAGAGGAGCAGAGCGTCACTGAAAAGAGGAGCAGAGCGTCACTGAGAAGAGAGCAGAGAGTCACGAGAAGAGAGCAGAGGTCACTGAGAAGAGGAGCAGAGCGTCACTGAGAAGAGGAGCAGAGCGTCACTGAGAAGGGGAGCAGAGCGTCACTGAAAGAGGAGCAGAGCGTCACTGAAAGAGGAGCAGAGCGTCACTGAAGAGAGCAAGCGTCACTGAGAAGAGGACAGAGCGTCACTGAGAAGAGGAGCAGAGCGTCACTGAAAGAGGAGCAGAGCGTCACAGAGAGGATCAGAGGCACTAGAAGAGGACAGAAGTCACGAGAGAGGAGCAGGTCAAAGCAGCGTCACGAGAAGAGGAGCAAGCGTCACTGAAAAGAGGAGCAGAGCTCACTGAAAGAGGACAAGCGTCACTGAAAAGAGGAGCAGAGCGTCACTGAGAAGAGGACAGAGGTCACTGAGAAAGAGAGCAGAGAGTCACTGAGAAGAGGAGCAGAGCGTCACTGAAAGAGGAGCAGAGCGTCACTGAAAGAGGAGCAGAGCGTCACTGAAAAGAGGAGCAGAGCGTCACTGAAAAGAGGACAGAGCGTCACTGAAAGAGGAGCAGAGCGTCACTGAAAAGAGGAGCAGAGCGTCACTGAAAGAGGACAGAGCGTCACTGAAAAGAGGAGCAGAGCGTCACAGAAAGAGGAGCAGAGCTCACTGAGAGAGGAGCAGAGCGTCACTGAGAGGAGGAGCAGAGCGTCACTGAGAGGAGGAGCAGAGCGTCACTGAGAGGAGGAGCAGAGCGTCACTGAGAGGAGGCAGAGCGTCACTGAGAGGAGAGCAGAGCGTCACTGAAAGAGGACAGAGCGTCACTGAAAAGAGAGCAGAGCGTCACAGAGGAGGAGCAGAGCTCACTGGAGAGGAGCAGAGCGTCACGAGGAAAGAGCGTCACAGGAGGAGCGAGTCACTGAAGGAGGAGCAGAGCGTCACTGAGAGAGGAGCAGAGCGTCACTGAAAGAGGAGCAGAGCGTCACTGAGAAGAGGAGCAGAGCGTCACTGAGAAGAGAGCAGAGCGTCACTGAGAAGAGGAGCAGAGGTCACTGAGAAGAGGAGCAGAGCGTCACTGAGAAGAGGAGCAGAGCGTCACTGAAAGAGGAGCAGAGCGTCACTGAAAAGAGGAGCAGAGCGTCACTGAAAAGAGGAGCAGAGCATCACTGAAGAGGAGCAGAGCGTCACTGAGAGAGGAGCAGAGCGTCACTGAGAGAGGAGCAGAGCATCACTGAGAGAGGAGCAGAGCGTCACTGAAAAGAGGAGCAGAGCGTCACTGAAAAGAGGAGCAGAGCGTCACGAGAGAGGAGCAGAGCATCACTGAGAGGAGGAGCAGAGCGTCACAGAGGAGGAGCAGAGCGTCACAGAGGAGGAGCAGAACGTCACTGAGAGGAGGAGCAGAGCGTCACTGAAAAGAGGAGCAGAGCGTCACTGAAAAGAGGAGCAGAGCGTCACTGAAAAGAGGAGCAGAGCGTCACTGAGAAGAGGAGCAGAGCGTCACTGAGAAGAGGAGCAGAGCGTCACTGAGAAGAGGAGCAGAGCGTCACTGAGAAGAGGAGCAGAGCGTCACTGAGAGAGGAGCAGAGCGTCACTGAGAAGAGGAGCAGAGCGTCACTGAGAAGAGGAGCAGAGCGTCACTGAGAAGAGGAGCAGAGCGTCACTGAAAGAGGAGCAGAGCGTCACTGAAAGAGGAGCAGAGCGTCACTGAGAGGAGAGAGCGTCAGAGGAGGAGCAGGGTCACTGAGAGAGGAGCAGAGCGTCACTGAGAGAGGAGCAGAGCGTCACTGAGAAGAGGAGCAGAGCGTCACTGAAGAAGAGGACAAAGAGCAGTCACTGAGAAAGAGAGCAGAGCGTCACTGAAAGAGGAGCAGAGCGTCACTGAGAAGGGAGCAGAGCGTCACTGAGAAGGAGCAGGGTCACTGAGAAGAGGAGCAGAGCGTCACTGAGAAAGAGGAGCAGAGCGTCACTGAGAAGGAGGAGCAGAGCGTCACTGAGAAGAGGCAGAGCGTCACGAGAGAGGAGCAGAGCGTCACTGAGAAGAGGAGCAGAGCGTCACTGAAAGAGGAGCAGAGCGTCACTGAGAAGAGGAGCAGAGCGTCACTGAGAGGAGGAGCAGAGCGTCACTGAGAGGAGGAGCAGAGCGTCACTGAGAGGAGGAGCAGAGCGTCACTGAGAGGAGGAGCAGAGCGTCACTGAGAAGAGGAGCAGAGCGTCACTGAGAGAGAGGGAGCAGAGCGTCACTGAAAAGAGGAGCAGAGCGTCACTGAAAGAGGAGCAGAGCGTCACACTGAGAGAATGAGGAGCAGAGCGTCACTGAAAGAGGAGCAGAGCGTCACTGAAGAAGAGGAGCAGAGCGTCACTGAAAAGAGGAGCAGAGCGTCACTGAAAGAGGAGAGAAGCGTCACTGAGAGAGAGCAGAGCGTCACTGAAAGAGGAGCAGAGCGTCACTGAGAAGAGAGCAGAGCTCATGAGAGAGGACAGAGCGTCACTGAGAGGAGCAGCTCAGAGACGTCACTGAGAAGAGGAGCAGAGCGTCACTGAAAAGAGGAGCAGAGCGTCCACTGAAAGAGGAGCAGAGCAGTCACTGAAAGAGGAGCAGAGCGTCACTGAGAAGAGGAGCAGAGCGTCACTGAAAAGAGGAGCAGAGCGTCACTGAAAAGAGGAGCAGAGCGTCACTGAAAAGAGGAGCAGAGCGTCACTGAAAAGAGGAGCAGAGCGTCACTGAGAAGAGGATCAGAGAGTCACTGAGGAAGAGGAGCAGAGCGTCACTGAGAAGAGGAGCAGAGCGTCACTGAAAGAGGAGCAGAGCGTCACTGAGAAAGGAGCAGAGCGTCACTGAGAAGAGGAGCAGAGCGTCACTGAGAGAGAGAGGTCTGAGAGAGCAGAGGTCACTGAGAAGAGGAGCAGAGCGTCACTGAAAAGAGGAGCAGAGCGTCACTGAGAAGAGGAGCAGAGCGTCACTGAAAGAGGAGCAGAGCGTCACTGAAAGAGGAGCAGAGAGTCACGGAAGCAGGCAGAGCGTCACGAGAAGGAGGAGCAGAGCGTCACTGAGAGAGGAGCAGAGCGTCACTGAGAAGGAGGAGAAGAGCGTCACTGAAATAGAGGAGCAGAGCGTCACTGAGAAGAGGAGCAGAGCGTCACTGAAAGAGGAGCAGAGCGTCACGAGAAGAGGAGCAGAGCGTCACTGAGAAGAGGAGCAGAGCGTCACTGAAAAGGAGCAGGCGTCACTGAGAAGAGGAGCAGAGCGTCACTGAAAAGTAGAGAGGAGCAGAGCGTCACTGAGAAGAGGAGCAGAGCGTCACTGAGAAGAGGAGAGCAGAGCGTCACTGAGAAGAGGAGCAGAGAGTCACTGAGAAGAGGAGCAGAGCGTCACTGAGAAGAGGAGCAGAGCGTCACTGAGAAGAGGAGCAGAGCGTCACTGAGAGGAGCAGCAGAGCGTCACTGAGAAGAGGAGCAGAGCGTCACTGAAAAGAGGAGCAGAGCGTCACTGAGAAGAGAGTCAGAGAGTCACTGAGAAGAGGATAGAGAGTCACTGAGAAGAGGAGCAGAGCGTCACTGAAAAGAGGAGCAGAGCATCACTGAAAAGAGGAGCAGAGCGTCACTGAAAAGGAGGAGCAGAGCGTCACTGAAAGAGGAGCAGAGCGTCACTGAGAAGAGGATCAGAGAGTCACTGAGAAGAGGAGCAGAGCGTCACTGAGAAGAGGAGCAGAGCGTCATGAGAGGAGGAGCAGAGCGTCACTGAGAGGAGGAGCAGAGCATCACTGAGAAGAGGATCAGAGCATCACTGAGAAGAGGATCAGAGCATCACTGAGAAGAGGATCAGAGCGTCACTGAGAGAGAGGAGCAGAGCGTCACTGAGAAAGAGGAGCAGAGCGTCACCGAGAAGAGGAGCAGAGAGTCACCGAGAAGAGGAGAGCGAGAGCGGTCACAGAGAGAGGAGCAGAGCGTCACTGAGAGGAGGAGCAGAGCGTCACTGAGAAGAGGAGCAGAGCGTCACTGAGAGAGGAGGAGCAGAGCGTCACTGAGAGGAGGAGCAGAGCATCACTGAGAAGAGGATCAGAGCATCACTGAGAAGAGGATCAGAGCGTCACTGAGAAGAGGAGCAGAGCGTCACAGAGGAGGAGCAGAGCGTCACTGAAAAGAGGAGCAGAGCGTCACCGAGAAGAGGAGCAGAGAGTCACCGAGAAGAGGAGCAGAGCGTCACAGAGGAGGAGCAGAGCGTCACTGAGAGGAGGAGCAGAGCGTCACTGAGAGGAGGAGTAGAGCGTCACTGAAAAGAGGAGCAGAGCGTCACTGAAAAGAGGAGCAGAGCGTCACTGAGAAGAGGAGCAGAGCGTCACTGAGAAGAGGAGCAGGGCGTCACTGAGAAGAGGAGCAGGGCGTCACTGAGAAGAGGAGCAGAGCGTCACTGAGAGGAGGAGCAGAGCGTCACTGAGAAGAGGAGCAGAGCGTCACCGAGAAGAGGAGCAGAGCGTCACTGAGAAGAGGAGCAGAGCGTCACTGAGAAGAGGAGCAGAGCGTCACTGAGAAGAGGAGCAGAGCGTCACTGAGAGGAGGAGCAGAGCGTCACTGAGAGGAGGAGCAGAGCATCACTGAGAAGAGGATCAGAGCATCACTGAGAAGAGGATCAGAGCGTCACTGAGAAGAGGAGCAGAGCGTCACTGAGAAGAGGAGCAGAGCGTCACTGAGAAGAGGAGCAGAGCGTCACTGAGAGGAGGAGCAGAGCGTCACTGAGAGGAGGAGCAGAGCATCACTGAGAAGAGGATCAGAGCATCACTGAGAAGAGGAGCAGAGCGTCACAGAGGAGGAGCAGAATGGTGCTGAGTATCAGAAAAAGTTTATTTTATGTTACAATTAATATAACATTTTTGTAACTTTAGAAGATAAACCAGAGTACAATCAAATCCAGTGTGTATTATATCATGCTTTCTTTAGCGCAGCATTAAGGTTAAACAGATTGTTCAGATCCTGCCCACTAATATAAACTCTGATCCATAAAATGACATAGGGAAGACATTGTTAGGGAAAAACTCAGCCACCTGCCATTACAATGCAAAATCTGCCTTTTTTACTTGGCATGGCAGCCTTCCAGGCAGAGGGATGCTGATCTGCCAAGTCAGCAGAGAAAAGGACAGATGGTCCTATGGTAATGACAGCACAGAAGACAGTGAAACTAATGAGTGATTATATGCTTTTTTTCTTATATGGACATCAAAGAAACTTCCCAGAGTTACACTGCTAATTCACTGCACTGACACATGGGCATAGAACAAACTTGTAAATTCCGTTACTGTATTAATATCCTGGGTTATTCTGTATCACGTGTAATACTTTCAGTAGCTTGATTTTAAAAATTGCAAATAGTGTCATTTTGTAGGATTTTTATGTTAACTTTACCAGTACTTGTGTCCACTAAGGTTTCGGTGAAAAACCTCACAATCATTGATTGTAGATTCTTCTAATAAATATTATTTTTGTTATCCCATCTTTGTCATTCGCATTCTATGAAACAACTTTTTCCATCAGATACATTTTTAGTATATTAATTTGATAAATTTACCATAGTTATCAATGCCATATGAAGTGCTCTCTGTTGGAAACATCCATGTATCCTCTGTCCAAGGCAACAGGCACAAAAGGGTTATCTCGGACAGACTAGGTACAAGCTGTTTTGTTAGGTAGAACCCCAAGAAACCCTGACATCCTTAACCCCTATATAGGGATCTAGATTTACAATGGCATCCAGGAGATTGCTGCCTATGGATAATCTGCAGTCCAGAGAAAGGAAAGTTGCCAATTAAGGTCAATGCCAGAGGTCAGGAAAAGGAAAAAATCAGGATCTGATAGCGTAGTCAGGGAGCCGGGTCAACACTGAGATGGCAACAGGGTACAAAATCGTGAGACAGGAGAAGCATCTAAAAAACAGGCCGAGGTAACACAGGAAAACACTATACAAGACAGTAGACTAGTCAGGGAAACTAAATGCTATTTCTGGCAGATTTCAGCAAGAGGCTGAAGGTATTACGGTAGTAGAGAATGATGCTTTCAAATAGGCTGAAGCTTAGGTGTTAATGACTTCAGCTGGACAGTACACATCTGTGGCGTCCCTATGGCTAGGCGCCACAGGGAGGTACTGCACCCCAAACAGAAGGTGTAGTGCCTCCGTAGCTATGGATTTGAGGTTTCCTTATAGAGTCTGTCCTAAGCACCCATACACTAGCCCACCTTAGCATAGGGACCGTATATTCAGTAGGTCCAGGGGGTGGAGCTTAAAGGAGAGCGGGAGACTTGAGTGACAGTTGAGCTAATTTTAGTCAGACAGTGCTGGGAAGGCAGCCGGTGAGGACGTGCCAGACAGTATTCCTGACAGGAGGGCGCCTCTTCGAGAGATGTGACCCGGGAACCGGAGGGGACGAACCAGGCCTGGTTGGAGCCAGCTGGGGAAGTCCGGGGTCGACACCGGCATACCGGAGCTGAGGCAATCAGTGGTCTATCCCTGGTTGCAAACCAACAAGCTGTGGGACAGACACAAGGGAGCCATAGCACCACAGTCTGTACCTTTACCTCAGTCCTATATTGGCACCAGGACACTTTAAGGAAAAGGACCGAATTGCAGTGGCGGGAGGATTAGCGTGTTGACGCTGCCATCTGTACCGGTAAGGAACCAAACGTACTTAACTGTAACAGACCAGTGGGCCGGCATAGGAGCTCTGCAGAGTGGTTAAAGAGGGTAAAGAGGAACACAGACCCCGAAAGCAATTAAAAGGGACCATCAACAGACTCTACAGGATCACCTTACAATCTGTGGCTACGTCCCCATTCAATCAGACTGTGACTGTGTACTGTATCATCTACCCGGTACCAGTAAAGTGACGTTTGAGTTGAATCGGTGTCTGTGATCCTTCCTCCGGCACCCAGAGGGCCTTAGCATCATCAGAGGGGTAAGAACTATGACACCCCTCATCCATCCCCGATGCCCTGAGGTAAAGCTCCATCTGTGGGGAGCTGTACTACTCTGAGCTGCACCCCCATCACTTCAGCGGCCGGCCGCAGTGCTGGTGTCCACATTACCAGGTACCACAGGTGGCGTTATGATACCCTTCCTTCCCCCTCCATCATCATCACTCCCCCCACACCATCCCTACCACTGAGGATCCAGGGCACGGAACCGGGAACCGACCAGCCATGATTTCCCCCATCGAAGCAACCGCCTATCCCGGTATCCGAGTACCCCCTACCCTGTCGACCGCCTCATATCCACTAGTCAGACTGAAGTACAACAGGTTCCAGCCACTCTAAACTTAGTGGATTTCCAGAGCCTGCGCTGAACAGAGGTTCTGACTTGTCTATCACCAGCATCTCCTACAGAGTGAACACAGCAGTGCCTGGTGACAGAAGTAGATGTCGAAATGGCACGCTGGTGGGGATGTGACAATCCAGCACCAAATCTAGTAAATATGACTCTAAAACTTGAAAACATATTAAATCTTATTTCAGGAGCATTAAAAAGGTATCCCCATTGGGGTGCCTTAAGGTATTTGCGCATGTTGAGTATTTCTTTGCAGAAATTTCTTCACCAAAGCGTCATTTCCTGGTAGAAAAATTGTGCGTTTGAGATGTGTATTTTTAATGTGTTTTTTTTCATGCGTTTTTCATGTGTTCTCCGGTGGAAAAACACTGCAAGAATTGACATGCTGCAGATTTATTTTTGCATCAAATCTGCAAGAGAGAAAAAGCAACATGTGGACAAAACGTCAGGATTCTCATTGACTTTGTTGGCATAAGGATTTGCATAGTTTTGTGGCAAAACTGCACTAAAAAAATGCAGCAAAAAAGCAATAAAAAAATCTCTGTGTTCACAATACCTAAAGGGAAACTATCAGCTGTTTTTTGTACCCCGAGCTAATATCATCCACATTAAGTCGCTCTAATGCTGAATAAATCCACACCTTTGTTTTATCAATCTCTGATTTTGTTTCAGAGAAATTAGATTTCCAATTTTTAGCCTGATGCAGGTGTGGCGCCCCTGTGACCAGGGTGGCCACAGGTAAGAACTGCAGCCAGAAGGTGGGGACAGTTTTCTACAAACACCTTCATAAACACACCCACAGACACAAGACCCAACCCGGAGCCCAGGACTCTAGGCGGGCAAGGGGTGGTAGGGCCAGTCACAGTGGGTGGGACGTAGTCAAGGTGATGGACCGGGTACATAAGGGGAACACCAAGAAGCAGTAGTCAGTAGGCCAGTGGGTGTCGAACAGCAAAGACGTAGTACGCCAGTGGGTGCCAAACAGCAAAGACCGAGTAGGCCAATGGGTGCTGGACAGTAAAGACGGAGTAAGCCAGAGGACGACTGAAGGAAAGGATCCCCTATGTACGCCGTAGCCGCACAGGTAGGAAAGAGCCTGGTGCTCCCCTGAAACATAGGGACACTGGAAAGCTAGGCTGGGACCAGAAAGTCGGCTCTGAGGTGACCGTAGCTACAAGCTGGATCACAGACATACCGACGGGGAGCTCAGATTCCAAGTCTGATCTCCTAACACAGTGTTTCCCAACTCCAGTCCTCAAGGCACACCAACAGGTCATGTTTTCAGGATTTCCTTAGGATTGCATAGGTGATAATTTAATCACTTGCACAGGGGATAATTCCATCATCTGTCTAATGATAAGGAAATCCTGAAAACATGACCTGTTGGTGTGCCTTGAGGACTGGAGTTTGGAAACACTGTCCTAACACACGTGCAGGAGGTACAGAGCTTTCTACCCACACATAGGGAGAAGCCAAACAAGAACCCGAGTCACCTACCATACAGCACACTGGGGAAGAACAGTTTAGAAGAGCCTGAAAGGAATTCAGAAAGAGAAGAGTCTGAAACAGGAACCTGGCTGCAGGGTAGTAACTGGAGGTTTGGAGTTTAACCTGTAAGAGGCTGTACAACTTTGTGAACTGTACTGAGAAGAACTTAAGTAAAACCCGGTGAACCCTGCCAGTGTCTTCTGTGTGTGATTCCCTGAATGTTGAATTGTTATTCACCCTGTCAGGAGCAGCCCGATCCACGGCGGGCTCATCCATCCGGCTGAAGCACCATCCATCCTCCTGGCAGAAGCAAGCAGCAGCAGGTGGTCCCCATTGACCACAACCCGTGGGTGGCGTCACGACAATCCCTGTAAATAACCCCTTTATTTGTGGTCTCAGGACACCGTCTGGACCAAGACCACCGTGATAACCCCCCATGATACCCCGCTCCGGTACAGAGTACCCCGTCCCAGTAGGATCCACACAGGCACATGGGTTTGTAAGTTACTGACAGGTCACTCATCTCTCATTGACCTGCTCCCCCGCCCAAGAACTAGCAAAAGCGCTGTCATTCCTGGTGTGACCCATGTGCAGTAAGATCCTGAGGACTTTACAAGAGCTTGTCTATAGATCTGCACATGTGCTGTATTCAGGAATGATGGCTCTTGAACAAATTCTTGGGAAACAGGAACAAGCTAAGGCTGGTTTCACACTGCATTTTTTGTCTTTAGTTCCTAGACACACTAAAATTGGCATGAAATATCTACTTAGTTGATCATTGCACATAAGTTCAAGGACATAGCACACCACCACTTAGTACAATTTCTCATGGTGACTTATAGTTTACCATATTGGTGTGAACATATAGACTTTTGGATTCAGTAACACTCCTGAGCTAATTTAATTAAGTGATAAACACTATGGAATTATAGTTACAAAAATGTACACCTTTATTGATGTATAAAAGCAAGACAGTACACGTTAGAAAAATGAATTCAGGTTATGAGATACTACCTATATGTAGTCTTTTTGGTAACACTGTGAAAGTAACAGGAAGGCTCAATTTAGTTGATCATTGGTTGTGGCAGCCTATTGGAAAATAATTTTCTATGACATGGCTTATCCTAATGCCACATTCATACATTTCCACATTTCACAATACTAGAACAAACAAATGACCAGGGCAGTATCATAATCTGTTGAAAAAGTGACCTTTGTATGACAATGACATGTTGAAAGTGCTCGATTTCCTTTCTACAATCCACTCTACTGTTATCTGCATTAAGAATTGTCATATTTGTGTGCTTTATGTTATGCACCACCATTTATCTATGTAATAATCTCCTGATATCATCCGACTTGTAATCTTCAGTCTTCCCAAGATCTCCTTCTCTCCTCCTCACTCGTACATTCCTCATCCAATCGCAAGATTTCTCCTGAGCATCCCCCATGGTTTGGAATTCTGTGCCCAAACATGTCCAAATATATCTCCAACAGTCGGAACTTTCAAGCATAACGTGAAAACTCATCTACGACACTTAGGACAACATCTGCAGGGAGTTTGTATGTTCTCCCCGTGCTTGCGTGGGTTTCCTCCGGGCAATCCGCTTTCCTCCCACATTGTAAAGACATACTGATAGGATGTTTAGATTGTGAGCTCCAAGAGAGACAGCATTACTGATGTATGTAAAGTGCTATGGAATTAATAGCGCTATATAAATGAATAAATATTATTATTATTGTATTCAGAACAGCTTACAGCCTGCAATGACCTCACTGGCGCTTTACCATCACCACCAGAGCCTGCGCTTTGCTTCCACAACTACCGAAGCTGGCGCTCTACCACCATAAACACCACCTGAGCTGGAACTTAACTACCACTACCGCTGGAGCAGGCGCTTTATCACCATCACCACCAGAGCTCATTGTTTTACCACTACCATGGGAGCTGGCGCTTTACCACCATCACTACTGGAGCTGGCGCTTTACCAGAACAACCACTGGAGCTGATGCTTTACCGCATCACCACTGGAGCTGACACTTTACCAGAACCACCACTGGAGCTGGCACTTTACCACCATCACCACTGGAGCTGGCGCTTTACCATCACCACCACCAGAACTGATGCTTTACCACCACCACCAGAGCTGGTGCTTTGCCACAACCACAACCACCATTGAAGCTAGCACTTTACTGCAACCACCACTGGAGCTTGAGCTTTACCACCATCATCACTGGAGCTGGCGCTTTCCCAGGACCACCACTGGAGCGGGCGCTTTACCACCATCACCACTGGAAGTGGCGCTTTACCATCACCACCACCAGAACTGATGCTTTACCACCACCACCAGAGCTGGTACTTTAGCACAACCACAACCACCATTGAAGCTAGCACTTTACTGCCACCACCACTGGAGCTGGCGCTCTACCAACACCGACGGAGCTGCCAAAAAACTCCCAAAGAAACCCCAACCTACTACCTCCCTCCTCCTTATCCCATAGACTGTAAGCCAGTAAGGACAGGGTCCTCTGCCCTCTGTACCAGTCTGTCACTGTTAGTTTGTTCATTGTATTTTTCACTTGAGTTTTGTATGTAGCTGTTTCTCATGTATAGCACAATGGTGGTCTATAAATAATAATAATATTAACAATAATGCTCCTTGTAACAATTAGTATGGCTGAAATGTAATACCCAATCATTCCAAACTTTGTTCATGTCTTCTTGGGTATGAGTCAATAGTGTATTTTGCCCATTAATATCCAACTTAACCACTTTTATATAGAAGCTTATGGAAAAAGACATTATCTATATAGTAGTTTCCTGACAATCAGTTGAGCAGATTAGGGAGTTTCCAAAGGATGAAAGAAACTGATAAGACAGACAGTTCGTGTATTTGTGAAACGGAACAAACCATTTCCTGTGGGAATATCTACATTTATGTTGTTTTCTGAGGAAGTCTCAGCATTTCATGTTATAATTCTGATGATGATCATGAATAATGAATGACGACCATTGATATTACATGGTCTATTTTCATTGTTCAACTTCCAGAAGATGTAATGCAGCGAAAAGCACTCAAGACCAATGTAAAGCCGCATTGACGCAAGCTTGATATCTGCACTGTAAAATGCTCTACAACTCAATGATCTGAATAAAACTTCACACAGGAGGATATTAAAGGGGTATTCACCTACTCAAGTATTATAGAAAGGAATAAACGTATCCCTAATGGCCACTTTACACGCGGCAACAGGAAGATAGAAAACGCAGGTGTCGGAGACAATTGTACCTTTTACCTTCAAAACACCTTGCAGATACCTGAATTACACGCAGCCACTTCAAGGTGTTTTGAAAGTAAAAGGTACAATTGTCTCCGACACCTGCCGTTTTCTATCTTCCTGTTGGCCGCGTGTAAAGTGGCCATTAAATGTACAGGTTTATTGAACTCCTTAACTTTGGGATGTCAAACCACTTTTGCCCTGGTAGAGAGAGGTGTGCACCATAACATCGGAAACCAGGGTATAGGCTACAATGATGGCAGTGATAATAAAGAGTTCACATGAGAAGCGGCTGACAATAGAACAGGTTGATCGATACATGTTTAAGCCCTTTTCCATTGCTTGATGCAAACTGTTTTGGGACTTATGGTCATTAATTTGATTGCTGCGTCCCATACAGTTCGTCCCATAGTGAATTACAATTGGCTGCGTAATGCCAGCAAAGACGCTAACGTAGCTACCGCCTCCATTCCTCTCCACGGCCCCCACCATGCTGTGCTGCTTTCTGCTCCTGGGATATGTCATGCCGTACAGGTTTCTCGGCAGTTCACATAAAGCACACACCTGCACTCCTCTGCTTAAAGGGCCAGCATACTATGACCCCAAAGTGCGCCTCAGCCTATGAAACTCCCTACTAGGGGAGGTGCCTTAGTAATGTGATGAGTTGGTTAGACTATGTCTGCTTCCTAACTAGTTGTCAGGTCCTGTTTCCGTGTCTGTTATCAGTACCTATGCTCGTCTTCTCAAACCTGTCAGGATCTGCCGTGCCCTCCATACTTGCCTGCACCTGCCACCCTGTTTGCAACAGCCCACCCAGCTGCACCCACCTGCGCTAGAAACTGTACCTGACCATACCACTGGGAGTAAGCTGCCAGAGTTCCTCTGTGGCCATGTGGGTCCACTCCTGCTCGTTTCCTCCCAGCGATCGTAACACTCGTCTTCCGACAAGTGTAAAAGGTACCATCACATGCCTCCATATCGCCAGCGAGAACGCTGGCAACTTACAAATTCGGCGATGTGGAAACCACATTGCCTGTGCGTAGTGGTGTGTGACTGGGTGATTCTATGGCGAAAAATCGACGTGGAACGTCGCCTGATTGACTGCACTGCAGTGAAATCAGGCGATATCCACCAGGCGATATCAGCGCATACCTGGCGTGTCACAGGGCATAGCGACGTACACAGCGATCCTGAAATCAATCCAGTAGGCGTGCTTGGATGGTGTTTTTTTGCGCAGCATCTGTGGTGATTGGTGGGTGATACTGCGTTTCGATTGGCTGGCCGTGTCCAAGGCGCCTTATTTGATGACTCGTGCGTTCATGCAAGGCTGACCAATTGGAATGCAGTTCCGTCCACCGTCGCAGTGATAGGGGCGCGGTGAAACACACTCTAGCACGCCCCTATTGAAACAGTATGCCCACATCGCTGCTACGATGGCGGTGTGTGACGCGACGATGTGTGAAGGAAAGATCGCTTCAAGTCTCCTGCAGGTGATTTCGGAACGTAGGATCGCCAAAGATCGCACGCGAGATCGCTACGTCTGACAGCTCCACAGCAGTCTGAAAAAAAGTGCCCAAACGTGCGCGCTCAACGTCAAATCGCCGGCAATATGGAAGCCATATGGCGGCGTGTGACGGTACCTTAACAGGCTTTTTAGAATTGGAGATGGACGGCCAGCAATGATTATACAACCTGCATAACATCAACCAAAAACATATTCTTTCTACTCTTTGGATGATCGGTGGAATTTTTTCATCGCCCAACGATCAAGAAGGTTATTGATCTATATAGAGGGGCCAACAGTCATGTGGTGAAGGTAGCAATTATGGGACAGGATACAAGAAATGATGGGGCTATAAACTACTTCAGTCAGGGTCCTCTAACCTATATAGTATTGTTAGCTTGCATTATATTACCCTTCGATAACTTTAGAAAAAAGGTTATCCTTATTCTTAGACTATATTCACATTTGCATCAGAAACTATTGCAAAATTAGTAAAATTTGACGGGCGGCCCATGCAGATCTATTACGGTATGTTCGGGCAAGATGATGGACACGATGGTGGAGCCCAATCACAGGTTTCCATGATGGAAAACCTATCACTGTGGCCCACCAGACATGGTGGTAACTATTATAGTCATCGTAGTGTCCATTATATAAGGCAGATGTGAACTAAACCTTCTCAGTATAAGAAGGTAAACCCATGTTGCTGTTTATCCTTATTACAGAGGACCCAGTTTAAGGTCCACTGTCTCTACAAGATACTATGACCCTACTTTAAATATTAGGTTTGACCATAATAATCTGAGACAGTGATGTGACCCTTTAATAGACAAATGAGTAAAATCTGCTTAATAAAATCCAATCTCTGCTATTCAGCAAACTATAAATTCCTTGGAATATGCAGGGTCTTTGATCTTTGTCAGATAAAAGTACTTAGTTTTGCAAAGTGACTAATCCTATATTAAGACACCATCAAAAAGCAATTACATGAGATGAAGTAAGGAGAACTCTGCAATGTTATTAGATGTGATGTAAAGAAAACTTCAAAACTGCAACATAAGACATTTATGTGTTTAAACTTTAAAATAAAAACTTGTCAAATAACAAAGGTAAAGCAGAGAAACTGCTAAGTCACATCTAATTGAATGCAAATAATTACACTCCCAGCAAGTCCTAAAATCTATAATTGGTGTCACACAACAACTAAAAAATATTTATGAGCGAACTCTGCTTTATGCTTAGACAATGACAAAGCACATGTTTAGCCCATAACGTTTGTTACCATACAAGCTGGTGCATCCAAGGTGCAGGTAGCCATCTTAGAAAAATCAGTAGGTCAGAAACAACTTAAAGGAACCAACCAGCAGGACGTAGGTGTGGCACCCTACCATTACAGGAAGCTACAGTACCACCTAAAGCATGGATGGATTTCCACAGTAGGTACCACATACACCCAACACCTTCCACCCCAGACCTGTAGGGGGAGCTCCACTTGCTGCCTTAAGCAAGATCCCCTATAAATACTGGTGCTGGGGGCATAGTTAGGCAAAGTGTGCAGTCGCCAGGAGAACTGTGAAGACGTCCTGGTGTGTCAGAGCTGCGCTAGGCCCGAGCAAGTGGACAATTAATCACTCTAGCCAGCCTAGGCAGTGTGAGGGCCTAAGAGTGAGGTCGAAGGCAAGTCGTAAGGAGCGAAGTAACAGCAGACTGTGGGCACAGGAGCTGTACTGGTTCACCCCAGAAAGCAACTCGGACACCGGAGTCCGAGTCTGCAGGAGAGCATCTAGCCCAGCAGAAACACGGGTTCACTGAGGAGACTCCAGTCTACCGGACACCTGTACAGCAACAAAGAAGGGAGCCAGGCACCACAGGAGAAGTGATAGCGGTAGTCCACACAGAGGTTTCCCACCAAGCAACACAGGTGACAGAGACACAGAGGAGGCCAGGCCTAGTTACACACGGGTCAGAGGCTTCACCAAGGGAAAAGCAACAAGGAGACCTTACACTCACTGTGGAGATCCAGAAGTGCCATCCCGACCACCTGGAGTGTGCCCCGGACAGTATCTTCAATACCACCAGTAAAGGTACAGAAACAACTTCCAGTTTGTGTGTCCATTTCTCCAACCCTGACCCTGTCCAGCTCAGAGACTGTAGCAGTGGCCCAGCTGCCTAGGCACCTCCCCGTGCCAATCCCTGTTACCACATCACAACCCCAGGGACTCTGCTCCGCTTGTGGGGAGCTATAACATCCAGCTGCATGTCCATCACCCCCGGAGGTCCACAGCAGCGCTGGTGCCATCATCAGACACCACAGGTGGCGTCACAAGACATTTATTCGTTTTTATTCCCTTTTCTTTTCTAATTTACAATTGACTACCAGGGCTACGGGTCCGGGCAGGCCACTAGTGACATCCCCCAACTCCACGCCCAGGTTCCAAGTTCCCATAGACCGCTGGGTGAATCATAGGGCTATAAAGTGAAGTCAGTACATTAGAAGCACTAGGATACCGAGTGCAATCATACCTTTACTTGAATGATTCTATGTTTGATTGCAGAGAAAAGCGTCATAAATCTCCTGGAAAACAGGGCAGCAGATGATTGATGTGTGCAGAGCTCCGTCACTATTTGAGGTTTTTTTTCCCTCCACTGTGGCCATGCCTTTCGGCTGTAAGACAAACACTCCCTCCCTCTTATCTACTTTTAGTTTCCAGCTCCTGCGCACTACCACTTTACTCCAGCCACAGGGTGCCTGACAAAACTGAAACTGGAGATGAAAGAGAGGGGGGATGGTTTGGCTTACAGCCGAAAGTCATGTCCACAGTTTAGAAAAAAAAACAAATAGTGATACAGTGCTGCACACATCAATCATCTGCTGCCATCTTTTCCAGGAGTTATGACAATTTTCTCTGCAATCAAACATGGAGTCACTGAATTAAAGGTAAGATTGCACTCAGTATCCCTGGGCACTGATTTCACATTATAGCCCTAAATCCTGCTGGTTGGTTTCCGTTAAAGGGAATTTATCAGCAGGTTTTTGCTACCTCATCTGAAAACAACGTAATGCAGGCAAAGAAACCCTGAATCTAATGATGTATTACATAATTACTAAACAAGAGAAGACTGCTGGCACTCCCTAACATGCAGTGTGAACAGGTGCATAACTGATCATAACATTTTATAGCATGGTGTGTCTCCTTACTGGGTACCTACACTAAGTCAAAGCATCTGTCCGGCTTTATCTATTAGCAGGTTCCTACTTGCTCATGCAAATATTATTATTTTTTTTTAAACCCAGAGAGAGGCATTGACTTAGTGTAAGTACCCAATAAGGAGATGTGGCTACTTGGTGAATATAGAAATGGACATCTTTATATAGTAAGTGCCTCCATTTTTTTCACATATTTCCTTAGCAGTAATGCAGTTCTATATTCTTATATTCTTGGTTTGCATACCTTAGCATTTCAGATTGCAACTCGCTCTTTGTTATCACATAGATTAGTGGATGCAGTCGTTCTGACACAGTCAAAGAATTTAGTCTCAGGAACACAGCAGAGCTGGGAGAGTTGTCCCCGCCCATCTCAGGCTCTCTATAGCGATTGTGCATTGACAGTGAAGTATCAGTCACAACAGGACTGTGTCAGACTGTACTGCGTGTGACTTTCGAGTCCTGCAATGTTAATGACAGGGTGATAAACCCATTAGTTTAAGTAAACAATTGCACATACTCTGATAATAGAAGCACTGTTATTTTATGTTTTTTTTGTAACTCTTACATCATGCTGTTCTCAGTTTATCTTCTGCCCATTCATGTGCAGCAAGAAAATGTTCATAGTTAATGCCAGTTATAACCCTTAGAGCTCACCAAATGCGCATTTATGTTGTTATGTATGAATGTCTCCTTTAAGAATGAGTCATTTAGAAGGGACCTCCCCTGCTTCTCTGGATGAAGGATACAGCAGACATGTTTCTGAACTCCTGAGAAGAGAAGACACACGTCCCAGGCTCCTGTCCCTTCTTATACAACTTTCCTCCCCTCTTTTCAGATGATTACGGTAAGATTAATATGCAGTTAGGTGTGTTTTTGTCTAGAATTTGTGTATGTAGATTATTATACAGCGACTGTGTAGAATTTATCTTAGCCGTAATGCCCCTTGCGCTGTATGCAGATAGATGCATTTCTATACAGAGTAGAGCCTGCTGCAGTGACCTTTGCCCCAGTTACTCATGATAACTGTACTCTGTGTTATATTACAGCAGTGCTAATTTGTTAAATGTATCCAGTACGGACTTTGATTATTCTATACCTTGTATTATAGTTTTTACCATATCAATCAAGTTCATATCAATCAATAAATTAAGACTAAATGAACCCCTACAGTCAGGTTACTGGGATTGTGAATGAGGGTTAAGCTGTATGCTGGATATCCACAGCACCACACGTGGAAAAAGACAGAACAGTTCACAATGCAAAAAACTGCTGACAGATTCCCTTCAATATATTTAAAGAAAAAGTACTTTTCAGTTGCTTCACACTATATAAAGACATGTAACTTTAATTATGACTCCATATATACTTCTTGGGGACTGAAAAGGGAGTCAAAGGTCTTGGGTTCAACTGCAAAACTTGAATACAATCCTCACACAGTCTCCCTAACGTTTTTATAATGTTATCATTGTATATGGCTCACAAAAAGACATACCCTTCAAAATTCATCACAGAAAAAAGGCAAGACCGTAACTTACCAACAACAGGTCACAAAACCATTAAACTACAGGATGCAGCAAAATACTGAGGAAACAACCACTCACAAACCTACCATTAATAGAGGAGGTGGCTGCATAGTATTATAAATGCACACAGATGAAGTTTGATTAGGGCACTCATTTTTATCATGGACGTCTGCTGTATCCTCTACTATATTGGGTTTGCGATCTGGTATTGGTAAGTATCATTGTAGGTCTGTCTGTTTAAAGGGAATATGTCAGCAGGTTTTTGATACCTCATCTGACAACAACATAATGTAGGCAAAGAAACTCTGAATCTAACGATGTATCTTATAGATCAGGGGTCTCCAACCTTTTTTGCTGCGGGGACCGGTGTCAAGCAAGATAATTTCTCTGTGGCCCGGCAGGGAGGTGTTATAGGGGGGGGCTTTCATCATATGGGGCAGGGCCATGTAGAAGGGGTATGGTTTACTATCATATTTCCACAAAAGATGAGTTGCATCTTATTTGCGGGGAATGTCTTATTTCTCCATCCCCTTGCAGTCCCAGCCTACTCCTTTTGCAGCCCCCAGCCTCCTCCTTCTGCAGCCTCCAGCCTCCTTTTGCAATATACTGTTTCTGATATTTTACACCATGTGTACACTTTATTTTTCTAAGCCCAATAAATATAAGTTGGTATAACGTTCTTATAATAGAACACTATCTGGTCATTGTTTAGCAATTATTATCATTAATATATATTTATATAGCGCCATTGGTTCCATGGCGCTTTACATGTGTAGGGGCAGAGGAGAACAAAAACATAAAAAGTATCGCCAATTAAATCGTACAGGTACAGTAGGGCGGAGATCCTGTCCTCGAGGGCTCACAGTCTATAGGGGATGGGTGGGGAGACAGTAGGAGGGGGAGAGGTGGGGGTGAGGTGGTGCAGCAGATTAGGTCTCAGTGTGGGTTGTAGGCTTGAAGGAAGAGGTGGGTCTTCAGGTTTTTCTTGAAGGTTCCCAGGGTAGGGAATTGTCTTATGTGGTGGGGGAGCGAGTTCCAGAGTATTGCAGATGCACGAGAGAAGTCTTGTATGCGGTTGTGGGAGGTGGAGATGCGGGGGGAGAAAAGGAGCAGCTCTTGGGAGGAGCGCAGATTGTGTGAGGGGAGGTATCGCGAGACCAAGTCAGAAATGTATGGAGGGAACAGGCTGTGCATGGCTTTGTACTGTATGTCAGGGTTAGGGTTTTGAACTGAGATCTCTGGGAGGTGGGGAGCCAGTGAAGGGCTTGGCAGAGGGGGGAGACAGGGGAGTAGCGGGGTGACAGGTGGATGAGTTGGGCAGCGGAGTTGAGGATGGTTTGGAGAGGTGCAAGGGAGGTTGCGGGGAGGCAGGTGAGCAAGATGTTGCAGTAGTCGAGGCGTGAGATGAGGGTGTGGATAAGTGTTTTGGCAGTGTCATGGTCAAGGAAGGAGCAGATTCGGGTAATGTTTTTGAGCTGGAGATGGCAGGTGTTGGCGAGGGCTTGCATGTGGGGCTTGAAGGAGAGGGAAGAGTCGAGGATTACCCCGAGGCACTTGGCGTGGGGGACGGGTGAGAATGTGCAGTCATTGACAGTGATGGACAGGTCGGCTAGGGGGGAAGAATGACTAGGGGGGGAAGACTATGAACTCGGTTTCGCTCATGTTGAGCTTGAGGAAGTGAGCGGAGAAGAAGGATGAGATGGCAGACAGGCATTGCGGAATTTTGAATAGTAGCGAGGTGATGTCAGGGCTGGACAGGTAGAGCTGGGTGTCATCGGCGTAGAGGTGGTACTGAAGGCCGTGGGACTCGATGAGTTGGCCTAAGCTGAGGGTGTAGATGGAGAAGAGTAGTGGCCCCAGGTCCGAGCCTTGGGGAACTCCGACAGGATGTAGGGCGAGGAGGAGGAGTGGGAGTGGGCGACGCTGAAGGTCCGGTCTGTTAGGTAAGAGGAGATCCAGGAGAGGGCTAGGTCAGTGATGCCAAGAGATTCTAGAATTTGAAGTAGGAGGGAGTGGTCGACTGTCGAAGGCAGGAGAAAGGTCCAGAAGGAGGAATAGGGAGTAGTGTCGCTTGCTCTTGGCGGTCAGTAGATCATTGGTGACTTTGGTTAGGGCTGTTTCGATGGAATGATGGGGTTGGAAGCCGGATTGTAGGCGGTAGAAGAGGGAGCCGGAGGAGAGATTGGAGGACACTTCAGAATAGACATGTTGCTAAAGCAATTTTGAGGTGAAGGGGAGGAGAGATATGGAGCGATAGTTGGAGACTGCTGCGGGGTCGAGGGAGGGTTTTTTGAGGATGGGTGTAATTAGGGCATGTTTGAAGGATGAGGGGAAGACACCGGTTCTAAGTGATATGTTGAAGAAATGGGTTAGGGCAGGGATGAGGACCGTGATGAGGTTAGGGATGAGGTGGGAAGGGAGAGGGTCGAGGGCACAAGTGGTGAGGTGTGATCATGCTAGAAGGCAGGAGAGGCGCTCTTCTGTCTTGGAGGAGAAGCTACTTTTGGACAAGGGAGTTTGGGTGATAGAGGGGGAGGGGTGAGGGGATTGTGGATCGAAGCGTTTCCTGATTTTGTCAATGTTCTGTTTGAAAAAAATGGCGAAGTCGTCGGCAGATATGAGAGGAGAGGGAGGGGGCGCGGGAGGATGGAGTAGAGCGTTAAAAGTTATGAATAGTTGCTTGGGATTGTGGGAGAGGGTGGTTATGAGAGAAGAGAAGTAGGTTTGTTTTGCGGCGGTCAGTGCAGTCTTGAAGTCGATGAGGGACTGTTTGTACAAGGCGAGGTGTTCTGAGGAGTGGGATTTCGTCCATCTCCGCTCAGCCGCTCTAGACGTCCGACGAAGTATTTTAATGTGAGCGGTGAGCCAGGGTTGTCTGTGTGCGTGGGTTTTGTTGTATGAGAGGGGGGCAGCCTGGTCGCGGGCTGTGGTAAGAGTGGTGTAACAGAGGGTGGCGGCTGCGTCATCGTCTTGGGAGGAAGCAGGGACTCGGAGACAGAGTGGAAGTCTATGAGTTGAGGTTTCTTTGGGGGTGAGGGAGTTTCCGGAGAGAATGAGGAGCATGGTAGGGGGAAAGAGGGAGGAGAAGGTCAGCAGTTTATGGTCGGATAGGAGGAGGGATGAGTTTGCGAGGTCGGTGAGGGAACAGAAGCAGGTGAAGACGAGGTGCAGTGTGCGGCCGTAATTGTGTGTGGCGGAGGAGGACCATTGGGAGAGGCCGAATGAGGAGGTTAGAGAAAGGAGTCTAGAGGCAGCGGTGTGGGGGGTGTCAATGGGGATGTTGAAGTCGCCCATGATGATGATGGGGATGTCGGAGGAGAGGAGGTGAAAAGCCAAATTGTGAAGTGGTCGAAGAAGGTGGAGGAGGATCCTGGGTGGCGGTGGACGACAGCCAGTTGGAGGTTGCAGGGGAGAAGATGCGCCTTGAAGGAGGGGAGGGAGGCAGAGGGGGGGTGGTGTAATTTGGGTGAAGGAGCAGCTGTTGGCCAGGAGTAGGCCAACACCTCCGCCGCGGATGTTGCTGGGGCGGGGTGTGTGGGAGAGGGTGAGTCCGCATTAGGAGAGGGCAGCGGGGGAGGTTATGTCGGAAGGGGTGAGCCATGTTTCGGTGATGCCAAGAAAAGAGTTTTTTGGAGATGAAGAGTTTGTGGATGAATGAGAGTTTATTGCATACCAAGCGGGCATTCCAGAGTGCGCCAGATAGGGGGAATAGAGGGAGGGGCGGCTTGGGGAATGGGTGTAAGGTTGCAGGGGTTGTGGGTGTTAGTAGTGGGGAGTGGGTGTGGGCTGGAGGTGACTGTGGGAATGTGGTGGGGGGACCAGGATAAGGGGAGAGGTCACCAGCAAGTAGGAGGAGGAGGGAGAGGGTTAGGAGATGGGGGCAGGAAAGCTTGCGTGGTGGGCGAGCATGTTTGGAGACAAAGGCTTGGGTGTGGAGGAAGAGTTCAGAGGAGTGGGTGAGATGGCTAGGTAGGATGGAGGGGGAGAGTGTTAATGTGTTGTCAGGAGGAGGCATAGGGGGAATAGCAGGAAATTGAGTAGGATAGGTGTGAGTGTGAAGAGAAAGGGAAACCTTGCATAGGGATATGGGATGCAGTGGGAATGAGAGGTGGGGCAGGGGGTGGGATGCAGTTGGGGAGTAGGGGTAGTGGGGGCAACAACTGCAGCGAGGAGGAGCAGCAGCAACTGAGAGGAGTAGGTGCAGCCGGGGGTTGTGATGGAGGCAGGGGTCAGAAGCGACAGGGGACAGGTGTAACAGGAAGGGTATGTAAAGCGGGTGAATGCCAATCAAGTCCAGGTAATCGTGAGGCACGTGGTGGGGGGATGCAGCCAGAGGACAGATGCGACAGGGATGTCCAGTGTAGAGGAGTCTTTCAAAGTCAAGCAGGTGCACAGTACATGGGGATGGGATGCAGTAGGGTGATGCGATGAAGCTATGAGATGCAGTAGGGTAATGCGATGCAGCTATGGTTCAGTGGTGAATGGAGGCATACAGAGTCTAGAAGAATGCCAAGCACTTGGGGATGAGGTGAGGCAGGGTGATGCGGTGCAGTCTGAGAGCAGGTGTAGATACAATACTAGGGATGAGATGCAGCCAGGGATGAGGTGTAGCTGGGGATGAGATGCAGCCAGGGATGAGATGCAGCCAGGGATGAGATGCAGCCAGGGATGAGATGCAGCCAGGGATGAGATGCAGCCGTGGATGAGGTGCAGCCGTGGATGAGGTGCAGCTGTGGATGAGGTGCAGCCAGAGACGTGATGGAGCCAGAGACGTGATGGAGCCACGGATGAGATGCAGTCCGGGATGAGGTGCAGCCGTGGATGAGATGCTGTCAGGGATAAGGTGCAGCCAGGGGTGTGGTGCAGCCTGGGATGCAATGCAGCATGGAGGGAGGACTTAGTGGAGCAGTGTTGAGAGGGCCGTTGGTGGGATAGAGCCAATTCAAGGCTTGTGCGGCCTCAGAATCACTCCTGGTGCCCGGTGGTTGCATCAGGGCCGTGGTGGAGGAGGACAATCTGGAGGAGCAGTGTAGAGGGAGGCCACCTTCCCATCTGGTGGACCTGTCTGGGGGCACAGGAGTGGCCCTCAGTGACAGCCACGGGTGCGCTGCGGGTGCGCTGCTGCTGGGTGGCAGGAGTAATAGGAGTGGAGTTGGGGGGCTGCCGGCGGGATGGAGACAGTGCTAGACTCGTGCGGTCACAGACCCCACACGTGGTACCTGGCGGCAACAATGGGGCCGCTGAAGAGAGACACGGTGGAATGGTGCTGGGGCAGCTCGCCTGTTAGACCCGCCAGGAGACCCAGAGGCGGCTATGGGTGACAGCCACGGGACCCCTGATATGGGGGGGCAGGATGATGTTGGAGAGCCGTTGTTGCAGGCCCCGTACGTGGCACCCGACAGCAGGAGTGGGGCCACAGGAGACAGTGTCAGGGAGTGGTGCTGGGGGCCGCTTGGTAGCCGGACATGCCAGGAGTCCCTGGAGCGGCCCTGGATGAACGCCGAGGCAGGGGAGGCAGTGCAGAGTAGGAGAGCCGTGGTTGCGGGTCCCGCTCATGGTACCCGGCGGCAACAGTGGGGCCGGAGGAGACCGTCAGAGAGCGGTGCTGGGCCTCTTACCTGCCAGACCTGCCGTGAGTCCCAGGAGCAGTTGTGGATGGTGGCCACGGGACCACCACTGCAGGGGGAGCCAGGTCCAAGGAAGCCGTTCACAGGGTGGCGCTGGCGCTGGGATCGTGCAGCCTCTTGTTCTAGCTGCAACACCCGGCGGCCACCGGGTGCTGCTGGAGGAGATCCTGGTGGAGTGGTGGCAAGGGTCCTCCAGGTGAGTTGAGGGGCTCAGAGCCGCTGGAGGCGTCGGCGAGGTCAGGGCCGCAGGCCGGGATGGAGGTGCCGTGGGGTGCAGCTACTGGCCGCACAATGGGAAAGAGTGGCCCTGAGCAATTTACATATTCAAATATATGACAGATATGAGTGAAACTATTCAAAGTGAATGGAATAGCTATAAAATTTTTAGGAATTCTCTGTACCTAGAAAATTCGAAAAATTGTCCGTTCACTTTCCAAAAATTGCCAAAAGGGGCCACCACAATTTTACTCATCACTGAAGATTTCATCAGTCAGAGAAGAATCACATGACCTTGGGCACAGCTTCCCCATAGTGCCTTGCATATATTATATCACATGGTGTATCACAGTCAATCAGGAGGTACTATCGTAGGCGATATAAAACCAGAGGTAGGGGATGCAGCAGTCATTTTGGAGTGAACATGGATCATAAAATTAACTTTGGAGCAAAATGTTTAGCCAGAGATTGTGGGGCACTCCGGCACTATTTGCTGAGGCACCCCTGAATTCCGTGCCCTCTTCCGGTTAAGCTGGGGTTATCTTGCCCCCCATTGCAATGATTTGAATTTGTTCCCTCCTTTTTGCGACTACTCCTTCCCCCTTATAATGCTGCTCCAGCCCGCCTTCCAGTCTCTCCTCATCTGAGATCCGGAGCAGGTTCTGCTCAGCCGGTAAGAAGATGGCAATGGCAGACCCTCTGTATTCTGTGGTCTTGGAGGGATTCAGAAGTGGATTTGCAGCCTGAGCTCTCTGGCATTCTGGAGCAGCACAGCACCTTCACTTCTGAGACTTAGACACAAGACCTGGTGGCAAATGGCATCTTGGCAGCTTCACGCTTGATTTTCCTCAATTCATGGGCAGTTATTTTGCGCCTTTTTTGCCCAACGCATCTTGCAACCCTGTTGGCTATTTGCCATGAAACACTTGATTATTCGGTGATCACACTTTAAAGGTTTGGCAATTTCAAGACTACTGCATCCCTCTGCAAGACATCTCACAAATTTGGACTTTTCAGAGCCCGTCAAATCTCTCTCTTAAGGAAAGGCATTTGCCTAATAATTAAGCACACCTTATATAGGGTGTTGATGTCATTACAGCACACCCCTCCTCATTACAGAGAGGCACATCACCTGATTTACTTAATTGGTAGTGGGCTCTCAAGCCTATACAGCTTGGAGTAGGACGACATGTATAAAAAGTATCATGTGATCAAAAAACTCATTTGCCTAATAATTCTGCACACAGTGTATACCAGTTGTTTGTCTCACAACTGACTAAGGTGAGCAGTTCTTACACTGCACATACATTTCCCACAAATGGTTTAGACCCAATGCGCCCTTGTTTACCCCTTTGTTTTAGTTAAATCCAAGGTCTCCACCTCTGTGTTTAAGGCTTTTGTGTGTTATTTATTGGCATGACGAGTTTATTTCCCTTCTCGTGCCTTCTACCTGCATGTAGTATTTCCTTCAAAAGCTTCAGCTCCCTCTCCCCATACCTCCCCATGTATAAGCTCGTTTTCTCCGTCATGTGCAGCCCTATGTTGCCTATTGCTTGGTCGACTAAGTAATTGACTATTAATTATCAGATGTTACTGGGCTGTTTCCCAATTGGGTCATATACCGTAATATTAAAAAGAAAAAAATGTAAAATTATAATAATAATATAATAATAATAATAATAATAATAGAGAAATAAAACGTTCACTGAAAGGTTTTTTGTTGGTATTCCCAATAATTAATGTTGAGTATGTGTATGTGTACGTATAGATGTGTCTATGTATCTGACCAATTTCAATGTACACTATGTCAATGGATTTTGCTGTTTATTTGCAATTTCAATATATTTTCGTACACTTATAACTGATTTTGAACGTATCCCAAAGATTCATGGTAACATTGATATATCCTGCAATGAAAGTTACAATGACCGGGTCTGGGGCATGTATGTATATGTTTACAAGTAATGTACATATATGTATATGTGTATATATGTGTGTGTATGTGTATATACCATCTGGTTTTCCGGTTTATCAACACTGTTCCCATGTTCAGTAGTTTTGATTAGGTTGTGTGGCGATCATAGAGAGCAGCATGCTTGGTTATATGTACCTGTGGTTGGATTTTAAAATTATGGATGGATTTGTCACATTCTTCCTTTGCGTTGTTTCTTTTTCTGCAGTCATGCGCAATATTTTGCTTCTTTCTTGAATTTATGAGCACCTGTTCATCCTACAGCATTTACGACTTAGGTCTTTTTAAGTCTATTAAACAATTTAGTTTTTTTTCATGTTCCCTAGCCAATATTGGCCACTTTGTTTATGCGTCTGTTCCGCGTTTTGATCGTACCCTTTCCAACCGGTTAACTTTTGCGGGTCGTTCTTTTAACAATAGGTTTTATGTTCATTGTTATATGCCTCCTTATCACCATATTGTAACATTTTACCCTATCCCTCATACAGCATTTACAATCTAAGTCTTCAAGTTTATTAAACAATTTAGCTTTTTTGTGATTTCCCTGCCACAATCGTCCCCTTTGTCAGTTTATGCGTCTTTTCTGCGTTTTGGTCGTACCCCTTCCAACCGGTTAATTTCGCTGGTCGTTTCTTTCAACAATAGGTTTTACACTTCCACGTTATCGGTTTTATCCCCCCTTATCACCATCTATTTAACATTTATGGTTTGGTGACCTTAAGGCCTTTTGAGAGATTTCCTTTCATCCTATAATGTCCATACTACTTCGGTTCCCGGATTTGACGAAGTGCAAATTTGCATATATCTGAGAGGAAGGAAGTGGCTACAATCTCCTCACCTACTTAGCTGTCTCCATAAGGTAGACAGCAAGTTCCCAGACTAAGGGAATTAAACATTTTCACCTATTCCTTTTCTATGCATCTGATTAATGGGTATTGTTTAATACTCCTTATGGTACATTTACATGCCGCTACCGAAAGGTAGAAACCGGCAGGTATCGGAGACAATTGTACCTTTTACCTTCAAAACACCGCGCAGTGGCGGCGTGTAATTCAGGTTGTACCCCCCTGTCTCTTTGGATACCTGTCTTTCAGCCTTGCTGAAAAACAAGCAGGTATAAACCCTATGGTAGCGGCGTGTAATCGAGGCACAGGTACGGTATTTGAGTTCCCTGGGGTCTGCTTGAGCGTCATGTATACCACGCCCATTCAGCTATCATTGGTGGGGGCTACTATGTACCTGCACAGGGCAGCATATTTAACGATCTGACCAGTCACTACACATTTGCAATAGCGTCATGTATTAGCCCGCCTTCCTGCGCTGGCTGACCAATCATGATGCTATTGCATTGTCCATTCATCGTACGAGCGTCGCGTAATACACAACTCTGGCACGCCTATGTGTTGTCCCTGCTGCCCCAGGTCCACCCATATTCCCTTGTGGTAGCGGCGTGTAAATCAGGGAAGGTGCTCCACAGAAGGTAACCTGCGGCACCCGTCGGTACTTTCTGGGATAGAAAGTACCTTCTGTGGAGCACCTTGTAGTGGCGTGTAAATGCGGTATCAGGTACTGTTGGCAACCGTTGAAAACGTGCACGTGCGGTGCCCACCTGTTGCTACCTTCGGTAGCGGCGTGTAAAGATACCATTATAGTTTACCTTGCTTTCATCGTTACCACTGTTAGGATTGGCGGTTTTTGTTTTTCGGCATTAACATGACCATCGTCCAACTTAAACCCTTTGGCAAAGTCTCCAGATGACACAAGAGTTGTAAAAACATAATCTTAACTATTCAACTCTTCAAGTCATAATATTGATTGTGTTATTAGTCTTGAGCTGTCTGACTAACACATTCGTTTCGAGAACCTGTACGTCCCCTGGTGTTTGTAATTCCATAGCAAATGATGCTCTTTCTTGCTTTGACTTCCAGAGGTTTTCAGGAACTGTGCTCCAAGGTGAATCCGGTAGGCCACCTTGGCCCAACCCACATATGGCAGGCTTGGAGAATGATTCATGCTGATGGTCAGAGCTCCTTATTCTCATCTACAAGAGATGCTTATGGTAAGGCATGGGACGAATGATATAGTTTGCCACAGGGGAAACTTGTATTAACATTGATTGCCATTTTGGCCGATGGTTACGATACATTACTTCATTTTCCTGTTTAGCTCTGGCTTTTTGGCAGTTGTGACAGAGGTGTCCTTTTATTTCCCTTCTAAAATAAGGAGCCTTTTGGACTTCACAATGATGTTATCACAATTTGTAACCGTGGTCTGCAGTTCTGAAACTGTCTATATACATTGATCCTACTTTGCTCTATTCCAGAATCAGCCTGCCCCTTCAGCTGGTCATTTAATGTTTGTTTGTGGCTCCAGTTCTTTCGCCCATGAGTATGACCACACTCACGATTTTCTTTTACTGCAAAGAATAACTATATTTAAAAAAAAAAGATTTTTATCATAGTTGGGTTCAATTCCTGGGAATATTTGGACTCTTTTCTTAGTTGGGAAACAGTTTTTTGTAACTCATTTCAGGTTGGGCTAAAGCCCTCGGTCCGTCTAACTGACTAATATCCAATGCATTGGCAGGTTCTCTTGTTTAATAGATACATCAGACCAGAGTTGTTACTTAGTTAACAGAATAAAATATTGTTCATTTGGCTAGCATCTCTTTCCTTGCAGACGGAAAGCCCAGCATATGAATCCTAGGGCTCTCATACGTTTTGGGAGAGGTCTGAGATTCTATGACATGGATATTCACTGAAACGGCATCTGTGACCTATCTTGGCATCAAGCATCACTGAAGGTTATTCGGGTTTCTCATGTGGTGTCATCTGATTTCTGCTCTTCTCGGGATTGAGCAGGTTTTGTTTTTCTTTGGGTGGGGGTCGGAGCTGGGTCTAGCATCCTGCTCCTCCTTAGTGGGTTTATGGTGCCAAAGTGATCTGGATTGAAGGCAATCCTGCACCCGGGAGTCCAGGGGGTGGTGGTGGTGAAGTGCTTTATGGCAAGGTTTACCAGGCTGAGAGTGCCTGATGAAAAAAACTGTGACCAAACCGCACCCAAATAAGAAAAGAGAAATTGGGAGTTTTGTTTACTCCGATAAATATAAAGAAATAATAATAAAACAAGTGGCTTAACGTCTATTGGTGTGGTGTTTTCATTGCACTTGGGCGGTCTGGGGTCGCGGCAGTCAGGGAGAGGAAGCCACAAAATAGTGGGAAACTACTACAGATTGTGTGGTTTATAGCTTGGAGATAAAAAAGGTTTACATCTGTATAGCCATAAATGTGGGGGTCCCTTGTGTTTGCATCAGAGCTTGAAATGGGTTGGACACAATCCTGGAAATTTCAGTCTCATATATGTAATTTCAGAGCATTTGGAGTAACTGCGATTTGTGGAAATTCAATTTGCCAAAAATCTAATTATTTAAAAAAAAACATGAACATTCCACATGGAATAAGTCAATATGGCATTGTTCACATCTTACATTAACACATAATACAATGAGCTGGGTAGAACATGGCACAAAAGAGATCTATAATACATGATACATAAATGTCTCCAGCTTTGTCCTCGGCTTTTGGCACTAGTTTTGGCAATAGCGTTCCTTTTACAAAACTGATACTTTTCTATCTGGGTACATCCCACATAGATAGGAAATGAACATCCTCCCCTCGACATTATGCCATTGGCACTTCAGCCTTTGAGGGTTTTTACCTATGTGTGTCTAAAACATGCCATAAATGCTTTATACGTAATGTGTATTTTCCATCAATTACAGAGGCGAGGGGACCTCCTGGAGAGACGACGCATTATACGCCAAGCCCTAAGTGGTTTTTCCAACATCTAGAACAAGCATTTACTGCTGTCTAAGGCAATGTTATCCAAGTCTATAGCAGTAAATCCGGCCCGGAGGCTTCCAATCTCCAAAGTTAAAAGCTAAATGTTTAGTGGAATGAACAATGTAATATGTGACAATTTATGTATACAGGACCAAGGCAGAGAATAGAGTTGGTTTATAAATGGAAAACAATTTAGAGGCATCGGAGGAATAGCAAGACTCCCATGGCCGAAATATATTCTAGCCCATATTAAATTCTCCACAAATACATTTAGCATTGGGAAAATGTTTGTAGTTATGGAATCAAATTTAAATTCACTTAGCGAAAATAAAATATGCTTCATTAACCATTGTGGTGATTTCACGAAGACCACCACTGTCCATGTGCGGTAATAGGTCATATGGATGTCATATAGGGTAATCCTCCACTTGGTTCTCTACAAGTTCAGATAACTTAAATGATGGATTCCGGTCTGGCAGACCTGATCTGTCGTTGTAATATAGACATAGCCAATCTTTAACAAACAAGAAGGATAGCATGCAACATATTAACTATAGCAAAATCCATTCAATATGTATTGATGGGTGTCAAGTTGCACTCTTGTCCGTCAGGTTATCTTTCTGCATCATATATTTGGCATGTAAGTATTGAATGTCCCGGAAGAGAACTCTGTGCTGCTGGGCAAATATAGGTTCCAAAACGTGGTATTGGTTAGTTGAGGGTCTGGTCACTTGGGGCTTCAGTAGCTGCAGGCATGGCAGAGCCTCGGCAGTGCAGTAGCCCTGGATTTCCAACACTCACCCCCAACCGGAGCACCAGAGCTACAGTTCAGTTCACATTTGCCCTTGTTGAGGCCAAGGCAGACAGAGTCAATGATGCATGAAAACAGTCTTTTACTTAAACAGCTTCATGAAACATGGGTGTTCTTAGGGGTTCACAATGACTGACTTTGGCACAGACTGTTCTCACCATTCCCATATCTTTAGGCTATCGCCCACTCTGTTCAGCACCATAATATCCCACTGCAAATTAATTTAGTCACTATTGGCTCTAGCCCAACTCTTCCTGTATGGATCCGCTCCAGTGGAATGGTCAGGGGCACCTTTTAGACAACATGCCCTTACCGCCAGCCCTGTGTCGACCTATTCATCCAAGTCTATCCTGAAATTGACCATACATATAATGGAGGGATCAGCTGCCTCCTTAGAAGCCACCAAAGGCAAGGGTTTGAGTATTAATACAGGATAAGAGTCACTGGCCTGTGCCCTGAGCCCTCTTCCCAGTTGCCACAATCAGTTCCTGAAGTTGACGTAAAGGGTACAATCAATTCAAAGCAAGGGGCCTGATGTTCTTACGGTTAATTTTCTCTTCTTCTAGGGAACTCTCCTGCTAACTCTATACTGCAGGCTCTTTTTATAGACTAGGTCCCAACATCTAAAGAGAGCAATGATTATTATTAACAACTTTCTTAACTGAAGGGGGACCAGGGAGCATTGTTTACCTAAACCAGTAGATGGCCACATACACATAATTAAACATATAAGTCTTAGTCTCAAACATGACAATGTAAACTCCGTGGCAGGGGTGACAGAATCCTAAACCCCCTTATAAGTGAACACAACAGTGACCTCACCGCTTACTATATGACAGCACTGACACCTGCGCTTTACCGTTTTACTATAGCGCAGGCCTCAGCACTGTCATATAGTAAGCGGCAAGGTCACCATTGCTATTGTAACCGGTGTTGCTATGGCAACGGTGACCTCACCACTACGGGTACCTTTACACGCGGCTACATTTCTAGGGTGGCTACAGGTAACTTACTGGTTGCAGTGAAATCATGGAGAGATTATTCCATTTGTACACAGCAACAAGATAGAACCTTGTCTCCATGATTTCACTGCAACCAGTAAGTTACCTGTTGCCACCCTAGAAATGTAGCCGCGTGTAAAGGTACCCTTAGGGCCTCTTTACATGCGGCTAAATTTCTTGGGTGGCTACAGGTAACTTACTGGTTGCAGTGAAATCATGGAGACAAGGTTCTATCTTGTTGCTGTGTACAAATGGAATAATCTCTCCATGATTTCACTGCAACCAGTAAGTTACCTGTAGCCACCCAAGAAATGTAGCCGCATGTAAAGGGGCCCTTACTATACCACAGGTCACAGCGCAGTCATTCAGTGTTCAGAGACCATCGGGAGTGGATGTGTTTTTCCTCCCTGTGGTCTCTGATGTAGCAGAGCTGAGTCTGTCCAGAAAAAGGGAAGACGAGGATCGTGGAGGGGTATGAGGGTGGGGAGGGGGTAATAAAGATGGAGTCACTAAGTGTCTCTCTTTTTTTTTTTAATAAAATAATTTTTGTCTGTGTTCTGTCTTTTTTACTATTTGAGATTTTTAATGGCCAGGTCTAACTTGATCTGATTAAGAATCTCAGGGCCTAATACCAGCTGGCAATACAAAGTTGGTGTTAACCCCTTATTACCCAGAAAGCCACCGCCACCAAGACCACTCACAGCTGTCCGCTTTCACTGGGCTAGACTTAAAAATACTTTGACTTATTTATTTAAGTCCCTGTGCCAGCAGGTTGGTTGCCATATACATTATACAAGCACAATCACCTTCAAGATTGAGGAAATTCAGTCTGACTGCAACGGTCAATTACAGAGGCCCTCACAGAGTGTGAGTGTCTGTGATTGGCTGTTTATCGGTCAGTCCAGTGAATATGCAGGAAGCTACATTAGCGACCCCGGATGTGTTTGAGAGCGAGAATGGGAGACTGAGCTGACCTGGAAGCAGCAGCAGGAATCTGTTAAGCTTGATCTACCTATTCTACCATCTATCTATCTATCTAGATATAAATAGAAAACAATTTGAGCAGCGGTTCTTATGGCATATGCCAGGTGCTATATCAGTCCTTGGATGGGGATCACCACCTCTATACAGACCATATATTTGCAAAAATGAAGACTGCAGCACTCAATTTCTGGATGTTTTTGCCTTTAATGGCCTTCAGGCAGGGTACAGCGACGTTTCGGTCAGCTTGTGACCTTCTTCCAGCTGGAACGTCGCTGTACCATGCCTGAAGGCCATTAAAGGCAAAAACATCCAGAAATTGAGTGCTGCAGTCTTTATTTTTGCAAATATATCTATCTGTATGTGCATGTAGTGTCCATGTAGCAGAGCTGTATGTATCTGTATATGCATGTAGTGTCCATGTGGCAATGCTGTGTGTGTCTATATCTGCATGTAGTGTCCATGTAGCAGAGCTGTATGTATCTGTATGTGCATGTAGTGTCCATGTAGCAGAGCTGTATGTATCTGTATATGCATGTAGTGTCCATGTGGCAATGCTGTGTGTGTCTATATCTGCATGTAGTGTCCATGTAGCAGAGCTGTATGTATCTGTATGTGCATGTAGTGTCCATGTAGCAGAGCTGTATGTATCTGTATGTGCATGCTGTGTCCATGTAGCAGAGCTGTATGTATCTGTATGTGCATGTAGTGTCCATGTGGCAATGCTGTGTGTGTCTATATGTGCATGTATTGTGCATGTAGCAGAGCTGAGTGTGTCTATGCGTGAATGTAGCAGAGCCATGTATGTCTATGGGCATATAATAGAGCGGTGTGTCCAATATGAAATTTGCAGAAAGATACTAACAATACCTTTATTGCCTTCACATTCTAACCTAGTACATTAATGTTGGTGCTAATAAGCCCTCCCTTTTACACCGCCAGGGAAGCTTTAATTAATAGGAAGAAAGTTTTTCCTATTTTCTTCTGTCCAAACCTTAGGTGCGGACTAAGGTGCGGACGTGCCGCAGTGGGAAGGGGCAAGGGCAGAGTGTTAAAGGTGCCCAAAGAGACTCTTTCACCCGGGTCCACAAAAACCTGTAGGTGGAACTGATCACTGTCCTTATTGGGATTCACAATGTCAATTCCCTATCAGTATATCTTTGGAGTGTGGGACCAAATCGGAGAACCCGGAGTAAACCAATGCAAATACAACAAGAACATATAAACTCCTTGCAGTCCTTGGAGGGATTTGAACCCAGGATTCCAGCGCTGCAAAACAATAATGCTGGCCATTGAGCTACTGTGCCACCCATTATTAAAAGAAACTGAACGAGTCTAGCTGGAACAGGACTGGAAATATGGAAACTGCACACCTGCTCGCATGGGAAATTCCTGGGAAATCATGGTAACGTGTGCACTGCATATAGTCATGTCTCTGAGGTCTGCAGTCACATTGGGTGTCCTGGGAACTCACTAACAATATAAAATCAAATACAGTATACTAAGGTCCCCCATGAATTACTTGACTAGACAACTCGAGTTTCCTGTACAGATGGTTGTACACCCTACTGCTGTCCAACTTCTCTCTTAATATGCCCAACCATATCTGCTAAACATGCAAGTTATTTCATTACAGCACCAAAAGATGAGGGGCTGCCGGGCAATACTGAATTGTGACACTTATCTCTAGAAAACAATCAAATAAGAAAGAATCCAACCTTTTAGACCGCAATGTACATTTTTGTTAGAGGACAGTCTGGCAGCCTCATATTCATTGGATTAACCCTCAGTCCACTATACCACCACACGACCAACTCTACCCTCACCTACTGTACTGTATCCTCACCCATCCCTTGCAGACTATGAGCCGTCGCGTGCAGGGTCCTCTCTCCTCACCTACTGTATCCTCACCCATCCCTTGTAGACTGAGACCTCGCAGGCAGGGTCCTCACTTCTCACCAACAGTATCCTCACCCATCCCTTGTAGATTGTGAGCCCTCGTGGGCAGGTTCCTCTCTCCTCACCTACTGTATCCTCACCCATCCCTTGTAGACTGAGCTCTCATAGGCAGAATCCTCTCCCCTCACCTACTGTATCCTCACCCATCCCTTGTAGACTGTGAGCCCTCGCAGGCAGGGTCCTTTCCCCTCACCTACTGCATCCTCATCTATCCCTTGTAGACTGAGCCCTCGCTGGGAGGGTCCTCTCTCCCCATCTACTGTATCCTCACCCATCCCTTGTAGACTGTGAGCCCTCACAGGCAGGGTCCTCTCTCCTCACCTACTATATCCTCACCCATCCCTTGTAGACTGTGAGCCCTCACAGGCAGGGTCCTCTCTCCTCACCTACTATATCCTCACCCATCCCTTGTAGACTGTAAGCCCTCACAGGCAGGGTCTTCTCTCACCTACTTTATCCTCACCAATCCCTTGCAGACTGTAAGCCGTCATGTAAAGGGTCCTCTCATCTACTGTATCCTCACCCATCCCTTGTAGACTGTGAGCCCTCGTGGGAGGGTCCTTTCTCTTCACCTACTGTATCCTCTCCCATCCCTTGTAGACTGGGAGCCCTCGCGGGCAGGATCCTCTTTTCTCCTGTACCTGTCTGTGCCTTGTACCGATTATGATTATTGTACTTGTCTATGTATTCCTCTTTTCACATATAAAGCACAATGGAATAAATGGAGCTATAATAATAATAATTAAAATGCACATCTTGATACGGATGAATTTTATAGACATGAGACTACAGATAGTTTAGGAATATGTTCGCATAATGTATCATACTGCAATTTTTTTTTTGCATGACTTTCTGAAATGACTGCAAAAAATGGCCACAATTTTAAATAATTACTACAAAAGCTGCATTTTTACACCAATTTTGGAACATTGCAGCAGAAAATGCAGCAAATATATTGTGATTTTGGAAAATCGTGGCAACCCCCCCCCATAAGGAATGATTTACAGTGTAGACTGGTTAGGCACCTAGTGCTGCTAGGCAACTGGAGAGATTGATTCAGCAGATCTGACGGGGGAGGTGTGAGCCCTGAACATGGCTCCTCCAGAGAGTAGGAGGATGCTGTTCAGCTGTGGGACTATCACATCTGCTGGAATAAAAACACATTTTGGTGTATAAAATAAATTCTAAAATTAATATATTTATTTTGCGTTAATACAATGTGCCCAGGTATGATATGATACAATGTGACATATGGACAACACTTGATAGAGGTAACATATTTCAGCAAAAAATTCATTTTTTATAGAAATGTGCCATACTAGATGGGTGCCCGATGCTATCGCAATAGGTTGGCGTTGATAGGGGCTGCGGATATCTCTCGTCACCCTGTGTGCTCCCCCTCGTGTGCTGTCTTTATCCCCCTGTGCTCTCTCCTTTGACCTGTCACCCTCCCTGTGCGCTGTCTCTCTCCCCATGCACACTCTCACCTGTGTGCTGTCTTCACCCATCATGTGCTCTTTCCTTTGAGTTGTCTTCCCCTGTGTGCAGTCTCTCTCCCCTTGTCTCTTCCCTCTGTGCTCTCTCCTTTGAACCATCTCCCCCCTGTGCGCTCTCCCCTCTGTGTACTGTCTCTTCCCTCTGTGCTCTCTCCTTTGAACTATCTCTCCCCTGTGCGCTCTCCCATCTGTGTGCTGTCACTTCCCTCTGTGCTGTGCTCTCTCCTTTGAGCTGTCTCCCCCATGTGTGTTCTCTCTGCCCCTCTGTTCACTCTTTCTGCTCCCCTCCTGTGATGTCCAAAGATGGCGGCGGCATAAGTGCGCATACGCCCCCTGGGTATATGCATGTGCACTTATTGAGGCACGAGATAGTAAAACAACTGGACACAAGGTAATTATGTACCATACATAGATAAGAGGTAAGAAAACCTGAACCTACCTTCTTCCAGTTCATCCATACTGGATATTTTGTTGATTCCATCGATGGTGTAAATGTAGCGAACGCCCTGGGGTAAATTAATATTATCGGAGAGTGACCTGGTGAGGTCGGCCAGCAGGGCATCAAAACTTCGGAATCGGTCGGGCGACACGGCGTACACTATCCCCTTGAAATATCGATCTCCATTCCGGTAGAACCGAACCTTTTTCGCTTTCTTTTCGTTGCTCAGAGCTTGCAAAGTGCGGGTTCTGTAGAAACTGCAGTGGGCGCTGTGTGTAGGACTGGGCAATCCGTTCATTCGAGATGTTCGCGCATTCCTGGAAGTCTTATCCCTTTCATCAAAGTGACCAAATTCGAGCTCCATGTCTGAGCGCCTCTGGAGACCTAAAAGAGTCATTCATGCAGAGATGAGAATGTTTCTCCCATGTCTCGGCCAGAGATACTACAAAACAGGGCAATCCCCTTGTAACATTAATAATTCCTTTTACTTGTTACTGGCACATTCTCATGTTACTCAAAGTTTGTAAATAATTTATACCAAAAGTGACTCAAGTGAGGCATGGCGGAAAGCAGGGATTGCTAATTGAGACAAACAGCAGCCGTAACACCTGAGCCCATGCAAATCCAGGGCATTGTCTGGTCCTCAAAGATTAATGAGTTTAGGTTATTGCTGCAAAGGTGACACTTTGTCTGAGGATTTTCATCTTAAAAAGAATTTTATAGGATTAATTAAAATAACCACAAGAAAAACAAAAAGGAGGGCGATTCTTGTGATATTTTCATTATAAAAACAGTCAATAGTTTGTAGGGGATCTGAGGACCTTAATATAGACAGATTAGCTGCTCCAATCAGTGATTTGGGTACAGTTTCTTATTCTTCTTTGCCCCTTCGTTCCAAAGTTATGCCCCTTTCTTGCTAATAATGGTGCAAATTTTGCCGTCAAGCAACTGGGTGTGTGCAGCATAATGTGCTGTTGGTCATTTGCTTTTCCTTTTCTGACCAATCAATACAGGATTGTGCCCATTGAGAAGTTCTCTAGTACACGCCCAGTTGGCTGAAGGAACGTGTGCACCACTATTACCAGGGGGGTTATAGGGCAAAGATTTTTGCCATCCTTTTTAAAATCAGCATTAGCAGTACATGTGATAGAGACCCTGATACCAGCGATGTGTCACTTACTGAGCTGCATGCTGTCATTTTGATAAAATCGCTGTTTTCTCTGCTGCAGATTTAGCAGTTATGTAAATGTGGCGCTCTATAACACCGCCCACATCACTAATTGGCTGTGTTCTGTGTACACCTTAATCAGTTGTGAGGGCGGGGTTATACAAAGCTCATGAATATGCTAGACTACTTGGTAGCAGGCCATGATAATCTCTTTATAAAACAGCAATTTTATCAAAACTATACTGCCCAACTCAGAAAGTAACACATAAATGGAATCAGGATTAGGGATGGGCAAACTGCTCGGGTTCATGACTTGGGTGGCTCTGATACAGCAAGCAAGAGTCCTCATTATACTGGGCCGGCATTATTCGGTCCAGCGTCACTTCCGGGCTTGCGGAATAGTCATGTGACTGGCTCCAACAGCTAATCCCATACACCCAGAAGATAAGGGACGGCCCGGAAGTGATACAGAGGGTGTCACATCAGGAGGAGAGACTCGGTAAGTACCATATATTAGGTGCATTAACTCTTTACTTGCTTGAACAGAGCCAATGGTCACGAACCCCGGGAAAAACAAGCAGTTCGCCCATCCCTAATCAGGATCTCATGTCCTTAATTATGCAGCTCTCAGATTAGGTGGCAAAAACCGGATGACAGATTCCCTTTGAATAGATTTTTCAGAAGTGTCATATTATCCCAGGTAGAATAAAAAAGAAAGGTAAACACATCTAATAACACATTATCCTCAACTCTAAGGCTGGCCTCACACCACGGCAGAGTCCGGTCCGGGGCTGTCCGGTATATAGTGTCCTATGGGGCCGGATGGCAGCTCTCTGCCATCCGGTTTCCATCTCTCAGGCAGAATCCGGGATAAATCAGATTTATCTCACTGTACACAAAAACGTTGCTTGCAACGTTTTTGTGTCCGGGGAGAAAAATCTCCCCAAATTGCCGTATCCCGGATTCCCCCGGATCGTTCTTGATTTGGTACAATCTGGCGCTCTCTAATATGGGAGCCTATGGGGCCGGATCGCACAGGTCCGGGAGGATCCAGGAACCGGACACCTGCGGCTGCACGCCGCTGTTATTTCAGGACTGCGGCTAGCTCCCTGCTAGCCGCCGTCCTGATTAATCAGCGGCGGCAGCTGCGTCCGGTAGCACACTGGACTGTAGGGCATATTATCCCTCCGGTTCTGTGTGCTGATCTGGTCCGGGGGTCATCCCTGACAGCCCCGGACTGGACCTTACTGTGGTGTGAAGCCGGCCTAAATAGTCAACGGGATCTGAGCCAATATTGCAATGTGCATGTGAATTACCTGAAAGAATAGGAAGTGGCAAGTATAGAATAGCCACAATGGCCAATGTTAAAAGTGCTACATTTTTCTTTTTTAATGACAATTGTGATATGAAAAATATCAAAAAAATATTAGCAAAACTGTTTCTAAAAATACATTAAATGTAAACAATTGATTTAAACATCAGGTCATTTACTAATGGGACCTTCCCTGTAATATGAATACATATGTACATTATACTCAAGCCATTTTTCTCCAACATCTACTTTAAAAATTATTTCTGTATCATTTGTTATGAACTGCCCCCTAAGGTTCGCGTTCACACTCGGACTGATCCAAAAAAAGAGTCTTGTTCTCTGGAGTAAACAGTTGACTGCACTCTTACTAGATTGAGGTTATTATAGGAGTTTTGATTTTGGACCAATCCTACACTTTATAATGGGACTGCATGAAATAATAGAAATATATGTATAAGACTTTTTTATGCTATTCCATATTATATTGAACATATGTGAACTCAGTAAAGGGGAACCTCATAGCAATCCCTTTTAGAAAAGGTAATACGTGCAGGCTCGTAAATTCATCTGGCGGTGTCCAATCCATTTCCATACATTGTGGCAGGCAGTATTCCAGCGCTTGGCAGAATGTGATGAATGTGTGTAAGACACGCCTGCTTTTTCACCATGACACAGACAGCTGACAGCTTGTGTTAACTGCCAGGAATTTAATAGTCAACCAAATGTTTATCCCGTTACATTAAACAGATTCAAGAGGATATCAAATTAGAAAATAAAATCTAAATAAAGGACCGTAAAGCAGTTAGGGCTCTTTCAGACGGCTGTGATCATCAGTCCGATCTCGGATCGTCTGGACGAACGACTCCTGACCTGAGCGTGACAGCTTCATATAAGTGACTGTCGGGTCAGGAGACACATGGGCAGTCTGAGCATTGTGATCCGAGATTGGACTGATGATCACAGATGTCTGTAAGAGCCTTTCCAATAAGGCTGAGTATTTGTTTAGGGAATGGAGTTCTATGTTAGAGGGAACCTGTTACCCGATCTACGTTCAGCACAATCCGACACTTGCTGAATTATTCCTGTCATGTATATTTTACACTTAAATATTGCACTGATAATATACACTTACAAGCTGACCGTATTTCTTGGATGACTAGTCCAAGCATGGGCGTAACTACAAAGGTGCAAGGGTTGCGATCGCACTCGGGCCCTGGAGCCTAGGGGGGCCCCGAAAGTCCTTTGGCCCATAGAAAGACTAATACTATTAAAGATTTGCAATCATTTCGCATCGGGGCCCCTATGCCTGAAGTTACGCCACTGAGTCCAAGAGGTTACAAAAAGGTAACAAGGCTCTCCCGATAAGCTGAATAGTGACACCAGTTAGCTTATGCGTCTGATGACCTGATGAAGGCGGAAGTTCACCGCCATAACGCATAGTGATGAAATGACCCTGTGATGAATGACCATTAAAGATGAGTTCATCTTGAAATCTTTGACCCCTTCCTTTGAGCACCTGACATAACCGGATTTTGAGCACCTGACATCGGAAATTGCTGGCAATAAACTAGCAGGACCTGGAGCTGGAGGACCTTTATTGATGTCTCTGCCATCGTGATCACTCACATGACCCATGGCTTTCCAGAACCGGAAGCAAGCACATTTGTGGTCAGCGTGGTCACCAAAGGCTCTAAAACTGGCAGGAAGCATAACCATCCCAGGTTAGTTTCGGCTATAACTAACGTGTCCTCCACTTGACCATTAATACTCTAGGAGTGCCCCCTCACCTTGTTATTGTCTACTCCTCTTCAAGACTGACAGTTATCTCCATATGCGTAGGTAGATCAAGTGGTAGGAGGATTGACATAGTAGTCTGCGCTGCTGGCGTTAAATTCAAGAAATCCAGAGGACATGCTATAGGATTGGACCATGCGGTTTATTCTTAAATTAATAATTTAAATAAATTCTTCATCAAGAGACAATAATTTTACACCACTAGCACAGATTACTAGTCCTATCCTCCTACCCAGTGCGTAACTTGAAGCTCATGGGCTCCACTGCGAAAGCTTCAACGGGTCCTAAATTATTGCAAATCTTTAATAGCAATAGTCTTTTCTATAGGCCAAAGGTAATTTTCGGCACCACCTAGACTCCAGGGCCCGAGTACGATTGCAACCCCTGCACTTGGTGTAGTTAAGCCCCTTCTCCTACCACTTGCTCTACACGATGGGATCTCCTAACAAAGAGGGTACTGCAGCCCCTGGGATACCTTGATTCCTCATTTGTGGATTAAACAACTCCAAAAGATGAGGAATTCCTTTACTTGTCACCTAGATGAAATTCTTCATAGAATAAGACCCTACTGCGCTTGGTGTACCCTTCTCTTTCTATGTGTAAGTAGACAGAGACCCGGAAGCAGGCATGGAAAAGCTACCAGCTTCTTGGACTCCAGTGACTGTCACGGGAGAAGTGCACAAAAGGGTCAAACCCTAATATAGGAGATGGATTATACAATAGTTTTGGTCACCTTAGGTGGTTGTGTGAAGACACAAAAATGATAAAGGTTGAAATAGCTGCCACTGCCCCATGGCTGGGAAAATCCACCAGTGGAAGTTACCAAGACAAGAGAAATTGGCTGCATTGAAACGCATAGTGTACAATAAAGACCCGTCAAAGAATACCGCAGAAAAAGACTTCTCCAGTGCCCAATTTGTCAACATGTTTTATCCTGTTTTGGTGGCTTGTTGGACTTGTCATCCCGACGTATAGTCTTGGACGGCTGTTACGTGTATGTTTTCCCTGAAATGTGCAACTTTTAGAGTAAAACACATATTGCCACTAAAGCAGCCTATGACAGCATGAATCAAATTATGGTCCAAAGTCATGGATATCAACCATTTTTCCTACATATCATCATATAGTATATGCAACGAGTTGAGTTGGTGCAAATCTTTTGCATATCCCATGCCATTAGCCATGACAGTGCGCTGAGCCTCCAAGGAAAGAGTACGGCTTCTTACCTTCTAAGTGTCCGTGGCTCTTCTTTTGACTAGTAACACAACATGTGCGACTAACTGCAGCGATATTGTTGCACTAGACCGGCTAATCCTAAACAGAACCACAGATATCGGCGGCAGCCACTAACCACTTTCGGGCTTATGAAATGGGACAAGCCAGTCAGTTGGCATTACGTTTAGTAAACGGAAAAGAATGGCTCTCCTGGTTCAAGTATGGATCCACACCTTATTAAAAAAGCCAAAAGAACTTGACTCTACCTTTTATGATGCAATAAGCATTTATCCAGCAAGTTGTCACCAAGCCCCGCTCGTCCCATTGTTACCCGACCTTTTGCCATTGAGCAGCAGACCTGTGGAAGTTCGGTTCTAGGGGTTCGCTGGACTTTATATAAAGTTCTGTTATTGACCCAAACTTCACTGAACCTCACTGGAAGTCACTGATTGGGCAGTTCTGCTCTCTGCCCACATACAGCACTTCCGGGGAGTGTGGGTGTTTATTCTAATGTTTGGTACACACTACATCCAAAAATGCTGATTTTAACCCCACTGCGAGGTGATCAAACACTGCAAGTGACTCACCAACTGACCCAACTTAGCACAACGTAAAGCCCCCGAATTCCGAACCTGGACACTGAACATCTTTGTAACGCCTGTGTTCGGTACCGAACTTTAAAACTGCTTCACTCATCTCTGAATCATAATCCATTTCTGATGAAGGTCTTATTAGTCAACGGTGAAATGTCTTATGTATCTTTTAAGATTGCTAATCAAATAAAATACTTATTGTACCTTAAAAAGGAGTGCCAAGTTCTTCTTTGTATTGACAGTACTGTATACAGCAGATCCTGTAAGCAGCAGACGTGAACACTGTATCCCTTTATGAGTAACGACAGAAGTGTGATCACCATTTATCCTCTATTTTCATATTCCCAAGACTTCTATAGAGCATTGTTTTAAAGTTTGCCTATAAAAATGCTTTTATCCAGCCAGTTCATAGCGTTTCCCATGAGTCAGATCATCATGAATCGGATTCAGTCGTTCACAAGCCACCACATTTCCTAAATATAAAAGCCATTCCCAGCACATGTGGCATGATGTCATCTATTTGATTCTGCCGCAGCCTTAGTCGACACAAAAGAATCAGTTGCCATGGCTGAGAGATGCAACAAGAAAGCCAATTATCACATGGCATGTCCTGCAAGTCGTATGACCGAAGGCGACGCTGCCAGCCGAGGCATCGTCTATGAGAAGACATTCGGATGGGATTAGAGGACCTGTCTAAATCTAACATGATACTGTACGAATCAGGATTACACCACTCATTTCAGAAGGAAAAGACTAAATTCTCCGAGCAAGGAACATTCTTTATTGGGATTACGGCACAGCATTGCAGGAATTATCATTTTTATGTCTTTATAGCCCTAGATTTCACCATTTTCATACAAAAATGAAAAAAAAAATTTGTTCTTGCAAATAAACAAAGTAAAATGAAGGGTCCCATAAACTAATCCATTTATAGCAAAAATCACCAATAGGACCAAATTCATGTCTCAATAATGAGTCACCAGACTGCAAAGTACATGTCAGTCAAAGGATTATAAAAAAAGAATATTTTTTATGTTTTATTTAGTCTCCAAATTATTCAGAGGACTGGAATTGATCATAGTATTTGTACCACAGTCAGCATTTTTGGGTTCCAATGACTCAATATCGGCTGAATTGTCAATTGTGTCCTCTACAATCAGCAATCACATGATCCGTCCCATAAGATGTCCTATGTTCCTATGCAGCCAGGTTTGATTTAGTCTTAATCGACTGAAACCAAGGCAAGTGACCCATGGGAAGTGCATGCAAGATGCTCGCATGAGTCTTGCATGACTCCACCGGCACGGCCTACCTCTCTTTGGATGGAAGCGGTCAGCTGCATAGAAAACACATGCAGCTCCACGCTCCTGTCCGAAGAGCCGTGGCCATGCCGGGTGAGTCATGCACGACTCGTGCGGGTATCTTGCATGCATCTCACACCGTGTGTCACCAGCCTAATCCTGATGCTTGATATGCCAGTCAATCACTATATCATGGAACAAGTTCTATCAGTTATGGGGTCCAAGGAGCTAACATTCATGGCAATTTTACATGCCAAACCTATGGCCATGAACAGGTCATTAGGTTTTATAGTTCATAATGAAACTAGGCTACTAATATCGTTGAAGCTATTTCAATTTGCATTACTTAAAGGGAAATCTGTCAACAGGTTTTTGCCACCTAATCTGAGAGCAGCATAATGTAGGGCCAGAGATCCTTATTCCAGCAATGTCTCATTTACTGCGCTGCTCAGCAGTAAATCAGTGTTTAACCAGCTGGAGGTTATCATTAGAGGACTTCTTGATCTGCTGCCAGGTTGTCCAGTATATTCTTGAGCTTTGTATAACCCCGCCCCACCACTCATTACAGTGTACCCAGAAAGCTGCCAAGCAGTGATTTGGGTGGGGTTATAGAGCACCACATTTACATAACTACTAAACCTGCAGCAAACAGTGATTTTATCAAAATGACCACAAGCAGCTCAGTAAGTGACACATCGCTGGAATCAGGGTATCTATCTCTACATTATGCTGCTCTCAGATGGGAGGCAAAAAGAAAGATTCCCTTAGAGGCAATCTGTCAGTTGTGTTTTACTACCTCATCTGAAAGTAGCACGATGTGGGCAAAGAGTCTCTGAATCCAATGATATATCACTTTGTTAACTGGTGCAGTAGTTTTCACATATAAAGTTTTTAGATTTAACATGCAGCGAGCTGAAAGCTGCCCTGCTAAATTCAGGCTATGTACAATGTGTATAGACAGTGAGGCACTAATCATAACAGGTGGCATGCCGGACAACATGGCATGCGCCAGCAAGTCAGAGCAATGATAATATCCTAGTGCTAAAACACTCAGTTCAAGTAAACAACAGGGCAAGAGGTGATGTGACACATCATTAAATTCTGTGTCTTAAACCCTACATCATGCTGTCCTCAGATTACATAGCAAAAACCTGCTGACTGAATTCCCTTTAAAGGAGAGGCGATCAGCTTCCCTGACATGTCTTATTAATTACTGTTATTTTCCATAAAATAACTTGACACCTTTTAACATTCTCCATTTCTCCATACAATTACTCTGTTATTTCTCCTAGAAATATATGAATAATTGATCAATTACCCTTTTTCTTGTCTCTACATAGTCATCAGTGATTGGAGAATATCACACTGTAGGGTCTCATAATGTATTCATACATTTCTAGGAGGAAGGACAGAGGAACAGTGCGACAATGTGTTCTAAGGAAAAAGCTGAAGAATTAGTCAAATTAATATGGAATTTCACTAAAACAGACAGGTCAGAAGAGCCGACGTCTATAATTCAGGCCATAAATATTTAATAACTCATTTGGCCAACTTCATCCATCAACCCAAATTCCTCCAACAACCATGTAGCTAAAGTAGATGAGCAGCTGTCAACTCTATCTGATGCCGGTCATCTCCAGGGAAATCTTTCCTTCCATGACAGGCCTGAGATGGGCCCCATAGACATGAGACTGCAGACAGAACCCGCCACCAAAGTCTAATGTTTCTGAGAAGTTTATTCCATAGACCAAGCCTTTATTGAAAGAGGCTTTCCCATCTTACAAGGTGATGGAGATGACACCCCTTTCTGATAGGTGGGGTTCCGAGTTCTGAGAATGCCGGTCTAGGACAGCGGTACTCCACACTGTTCGGAGAGTACAGCTCTCCCCATTCACTCGAATTCCGTACACCACCAGGTGATCAGGTGCCCCTGTGTAGCACACAAACAGTGAATGGGATACAACACTACACCAGCACGACGTCCCCTTCCTCTTCGGGATCAACAGGGTCTTAAAAGAGGAGATTCCCATCGTAAAAGTGATAGAAAATCCTAGTAATATGCCAAGACTTTATGCGATTGGAAAACCCATTTAAATTAGATTGGTATGCCTTGTTCCACCATATTCTAGGCATCCTTCTCCACTTCTCTCAGAGAGCACCTTCTAGGTGACTATTTTCAGTAAATAATTTTGCATGGTCCTCTCCAAGGGGTTTCAATGTACAACAGGATAACTTTTTTAGAACATGTGCCCTGGCCCATTTACTAGTATGTTACCATGCTCATTTTAGGATTGTAGTTGAGATTAGTTGATAGTAGGCTACGCAACCCAACATCTTAAGGTAGTGTCACACGTGGCGATGTCGCCCGCAACATCGCCGAAAAGTGACGTAACAGCGATGTCTCGGGCGATATTGCAAGTGCGTCGCGCTGTGTGACAGCGCGACGCAACTGCAAATTATCGCTGGTCGCAGGTTGACAGGTTTATGAACATGTTCATAAACCGGTCAACCTGTGACCAGCGATTAGGCTGGATCGCGCCGTCTGACACTGTTGGCGGCGCGATCCAGCCTATATCGCAGCGTTCCTGAGCCATCGCTCGCTGGGCTGAGCCCTGCCCAGCGAGCGACGGCTCCACCCACATCGCAGCCGCGTCACCGGCAACGTCGTGCCGTGTGACAGCTGGCCTGCGATGTCGGAAGCGAGCGTGCACCTGCACATCGCTTCCGACATCGCAGGCCAGATCGCCACGTGAGACACTACCTTCACTCTTCCACATTTGCTATAGGTAGATAACAGGAGATAAAGGGTTAAAATCTGCGCTGCTGATGGTCAAGATGACATGATATGAAGAGGACAAGCCAGATAAGTGTAATCCAAGTAGTTTAATAGGTCAACACATTTTGATGTATAAACAGATACTGTTAACGCAAGGTCTACTAAACCTGACATAGTAGTTTCTGTCCTGAAGAAGGAGTTTATACTTCGAAATGCGTTGGCCTATTGGATTATTCTTACATGGCTTGCTGTCTTCATATCCTGTGAATCTTGACCATCTACATTGCAGATTTTAACTCTTTATCTCCTGTTATCTATAGCAAATATGGAAGGGTAAGACTTTGGGCTGAGTGTCCCTTTAGCCCATTATCAACTATTCTCAACTCCCCAAACAATTAGCATGTTAACATACTAGCAAGTTGGCCAGGGCACATGTTCTTAAAAAATGTATCCTACTGTACAACAAAACCCCTTGGAGAAGACCATGCAAAATGATTCACTGAAAATAGTCATCTACAGGTTGTTCCCTCAAAGAAGTGGAGAAGGATGCAGAGAATATGGTAGAATCTGCCACACAAATCTAATTTAAAGGGGTCTTCCAATATTATAAAGTCTCGGAACATTACAACTACTTGGACAATACTTACCTTGCTTGTTCTCTTATATCATGTGCGTCTTGACCATCGGTGGTGCGGACTTTAACTCTTTATCTCCCATTATCTACTTCTGCTCTTGAGGGACCCCAGAAGCCACATTGTAAACTGAATACATGTGCCTGTGAGTACACAATCCCCCCCCCCCCCAGGTGAGCATTCTGCAGCTCAGTATCCCTGGTAATACCTATTGTGCCCATCTCCCCTTTAGTGTCTACATTTGCTGTAGAGTTTAATGCAAATCATGTATGCTGAAAGCAGATGTGTCATGGTGAAGAAGCTGCTCCTGACAGGTAGTGTCACTAATTCATGTTACATATGTGCAGTTAAATCGTCTATGAGGGCGGCAGCACAGAATAAACTGGTGTCACAGTCTTATATGGTAGTAGCCGCCTTTGTACATGGAGGATGGGCACCTTTCCTGAATGATGCGAATCCAAACATATGCGTCCTGACACTATTGTTCCTGCAATGCATACCAATAAAGCATGGGTTCAGAGAGGCTATCTCCCAATAACAAAGGATTATTGATCAATAGCTGACTGCTTACCCTCACCCATATTAGCTCTCTCACGCCTGTGCTAGCCAAAAAAAAAATACCCAATACGGTTTACTAGCCAACTGCAAAGAGATGATTTCTCTGCGCCAGGTGAGCCATTATGAACATCCACAATCCAAATTTAGAATCCATATTCGATATTAAAAAAGGTAACCGTTCCTGAATCCTCCTGTGCATTGTTACAGGGCTGAGTATGTGATGTATGTACATATGGATGGATATAGACACATCCATTACATCCACATTAAGCACCATGCTGCAGAGAATGGGTGGAACAAGGCAACTGTTAACACATCCTATCTGCAGCATGCCCACGGGGGTTAACCCAACATGACAATTGGCCTCTCCCATATTTTCTACATATTTTTACAAAAATATCGCCAGCCTTCACCTCCCGCCGATGTGCCGTGGGATACATTATTACTATATGGCAGCATTAACAATGGGAGCCCACACCTTTCCATGCAGTCATTGTCTCCTCACTCTTTAATCAATGAGAAAATATTAGTCCCTTTAAACCCCTCGCTCAATCATCTATTGGAAACCAAGGATCATTTTTGGTAAATATTTATTTAATTGATATAAAATGTGTCATCGGTGGGAAAACATTATTCCATCGGTCTACAATCATATGGGGCCGGATCATTTTTTGGCAATTTTGGTATATATTTTTCTTTAACCCTGTATGTATACAATGTATCATTTTGTGCACTTGATCAGACGTTACAATTCTATACGACCCTCTTTCACACCGTCACACACGTGCTGAAATCTTTCGGCATTAATCCTTTTTTCACGACTCGTCTGTTTCCGTAACAACCGCCCATTCCGATTGCCGCCACACGTACCTGATCGCTGTCTGTCACCTATGTGACAGCCCTGGCTACATCTTCCCTATGCAGTCCCATGCTTCCTATTCTTTTTGGCTCATGGCACTATTAAAATGTGCACCCTATACGTGCCCGGAATACGGAGAGGCGCGCGGAATAGTGAATCATTGATATTGACTGATGGCAATGAATGGGAAGAGGTAGCAATAGACACATGTTATGTTCGAGACATTTCCCACCATGGTACACTTGTTCCCTTACAATGCACATGCAGGATGTTACTAGAAAGCGGCTCGTACTCACCCTGCTGCCCTGGTACAAGCTGAGGATGCTGGTGGAATGAAGGCTATTTCCAATCTGCCTTTGTTATCCGAGCTTCAAGCCAAAGGATTCCTGCCAGGGTGGGTGAGTCTGCTCCCCGGTCCTAGTGCCTAAAATGAGCAGACTCCTCCTGCTTGGGTTTAACCGGTTGCCTGCTGCTAAATTAACTCCTAACCTGCCATCAGAATCCCTTGCCCATCCCATTTTTTATCAAGTATCCACAATACCATACAATCATTTTAGAAATATATGTTTACTCGCATATTATAAATGCAGCACTTCTGAAGATGCGACCCAAGACGTCTGGAGAGCTTGACGTATGACGTATACCGTGTATTTAGCAGAAAGGATCATAAAGCTGAATCTTACACTTCATTCTTTCGAATTTAAATAATGCTGGTGTAAGGCAACATTCAGACTGCGCGGTTTTGCAGCGCTTCTTACGGATCCGTTTTTTTGCAGTGACGCTGGTCATCAATTCATTTCAGAAATGTAGTATTCAGACACAGCGTTTTGCGAGGATCTGGTTTTTGGCTCAAAAGCGGATCCTCACATTGAATGAGCATGTCAATTTGTTGAACGTTTTATCCCATAAAGAACCAATGTAAATGGAGAAAAAAAATGCAGCTCCTAAAAGACATCGCAAAAACGGATCAAGAATGCAAGGTGTGAATAGATCTGTTTTTTAGAAAGCGGATCTGTTTTTTCAGCAGAAAAGCTGATCCTCAAACAAGACAGCAAAAATGCTGTGTGTGAATGTAGCCTAAGGCCCCTTTCACATCAGCGTTTTTTGCCGATCACGGCCGTTGCGGTGAAAAAAACGCAACTGCCGCGATTACCGCTGCACTTGCGGCACAGTTGCGGCAAGCCCCATGCAATGTCTATGGGGCTTGCGGTAAGTGTGCGGCAAGTGCGGTTTCGGCATTTGCGGCAGGTGCGGCCGTGAAAAAAAACACAGTCAGCCGCGTTTTTTTTTGCGGCCGCACCTGCCGCAAGTACCGATACCGCACTTGCCGCACCTGCCCAAACCCGCATAGACATTGTATAGGGCTTGCCGCAACTGTGCCGCAAGTGCAGCGGTAATGCGGTAATCGTGGCAGTTGCGGTTTTTTCACTGCAACTGCCGCGATCGGCAAAACCGCTGATGTGAAAGCACCTAAGGGCCCTTTCACATCAGCGTTTTTTTGAAATTCGCGGCAGATGAGGTGAAAAAAACCGCATCTGCCGCGTTTAACGCGAACCGCAGACGGCTTGCGACACTTGCGGCAAGGCGCCATGCAATGTCTATGGGGCTTGCGGTAAGGTGCAGCAGTGCGGTTTCGGCCGACTTGCTGCAGTGCGCCGCGAAAAAATTGCCTGTACCAGCCGCGTCTTTTTTTGCGGCCGCACCTGCCGCAAGTGCCAAAACCGCACTTGCCGCATCTGCCGCAATCGCGTTTTTTTCACCGCATCTGCCGCGATTTGGAAAAAAACGCTGATGTGAAAGGGCCCTAAGACAACCGGTAATAAATTACAGGAACAACTCATAAAACATGCTATCTTATATATATATAAAATGCTGTAGTATGTGATGTAGTTGTATGTATTGTGTGTATGTCATACCCTGCCCACTCCACATAGCCCCCCCACTCGAGTTAGCCACACCCTACAACTCTACAAATCAGATAACATTCTATGAAGGAGGAGGATCTGGAGGCAGAACCAGACAACATTCTATGGAGGAGGAGGATCTGAGCAGAACCAGACAACATTCTATGGAGGGGGAGAGCTAGAGGCAGAACCAGACAACATTCTATGGAGGGGAGGAGCTAGATGAAGAACTAGACAACATTCTATGGAGGGGAAAAGCTAGAGGTAAACAGACAACATTCTATGGAGGAGGAGACTAGAGGCAGAACAGACAACATTCTATGGAGGGGAGAGCTAGAGGCAGAACCAGACAACATTCTATGGAGAGGGAGGAGCTAGAGCAGAACCAGACAATATTCTATGGAAGGGGAAGAGCTAGAGGCAAAACCAGACAATATTCTATGGGGAGGGGAGGAGCTTAAAGGGGGAGGAGCTATACACAGAACCAGACAACATTCTATGGAGGGGAGGAGCAGAACAGAACCAAACAACATTCTATAAGGGGAGGAGCTATACACAGAACCAGACAACATTCTATGGAGGTCGAGGAGCTAGAGGCAGCACCAGACAACATTCTATGGAGGGGAGGAGCTATACACAGAACCAGACAACATTCTATAAGGGGGAGGAGTGATACACAGAACCAGACAACATTCTATGGAGAGGGAGGAGCTAGAGGCAGAAGCAGACAGCATTCTATGGAGGGGAGGAGCTAGGGGCATAACCAGACAGCATTATATGGAGGGGAGGAGCTATACACAGAACCAGACAACTTCTATGGAGGGGGAGGAGCTAGAGGCATAACCAGACAACATTCGATGGAGGGGAGGAGTAAACAGAACCAGACAAATCTATGGAGGAGGATTAACAGACATTTAAGTGCAAAATAATCATTCTATTCTATTATAACTAAGATCAGTTACTAAGCCTGGGCAATGCCGGGCTCTGCCGCTAGCTTATTAATAAATTATTAAAATATATACTCTAAAAAACTAAAGCAAAGTGACATATGAGACCCAACAATCGGGTTACAGCTGAAATTTATCATTTATATATTGCAATCGCAATACCTGGACCTCTGATGAACCATATTCCAGTCATCTGATAGATGTAATGCCCCAAGTTAAAATTAGGTAGATTTAGTCATTTTTCCATAAACAATAATAAAACAGTACATAAATGTGGCTAATAAACCACAGTTACCATGCCACATAAAGTTCTTTTCTATATGTCATTTGTGTTCAAATCACTAGCTGGAGGAGTGGAGCGTTAAATGCAAGTCCCCTGCCCGTGGTCTTATACTCACCTTCCACTACCTTCATCCTTTTCCAGCAGCATTCCGTATGGTCTGCGATGATCAGTGACTTACCATCATCTCCAGTGTTTCATGATGATCACCAGAGGCTACAAATCTATGAGAGCATCCTTCTGGTCCTCATAGAGATGCAATGAGCTCATGTAACGTAATTTCTGACCTCAGGCCAGTCAGAAGGTATGGGGACAAGATACTGGCTGGTTCCCGGAGCGGTGTTAGTAAGAGATGAAGCTGCTGAAAATTGAGTATGTTACAGGGGGCTTAGATTTAAAGCATCACTACAGTGCTGAGAGAAAAATTGTAGTGGTGTGACACGCCTACCCAGTGCCATGGGGTATCGGAACCGAGTTGGGCAGTTCTCCGGGAAGGTCATGGGGTCGTGACCCGGTTCCTTGGCTCTGGCGGTGTCATTAAACGGGGGAAAGTTTATATGGGAAATGAGTTTGTGATGCCACCCGTGGTGTTCGGCAATTAGGGATGGATGGCCCAAGGCTGCGGTGCAAATCTCTGGGCAGATGGTGACGCAGCTATGGTGTTTCTGCTCTACACGGGTAGTGCAAGGCACCAGAGCAGTTAATAAGGTTGATGTAGGGGCAACGCACCGTAAATAACTTGGAGGACACAGCAGGGTGTAGTCTTTGGGATTTTTAATGACTGTTGATAAAAGTCTTCAGGTGTTTCCAACCACCAATGAGGTGCTGTCTTCTCTGGGTCAGGGCTCCAGCCAACTTTCGGATAATTTGGGAATGATACACCGGGACTCCCTTTCTAACGTCCCTTCCCGGGCCGTCTTCCTGCACTGGCTGTCGCCCTCCTGCCCCGCGCCTCACACTCAGTGTCTCGAGCCTGTAGCCTGGGTCCTGCGGGGCAAACCCGTCCTGGTCCCCTTGACCCTATGTGGCCACCTTTTCAACGAATAAGTGTGGTTTCTGACTTTCGCCCTAAAAGCTCCAGTCTCAGGTTTGCTAGCTGAGTCTTGCTGTCTCTCCACTAGTCTGGGCCGGTCCCCACTCTGTGACTCAGTCTCTTCAGCTGACCCTGGTCTCCGTCAGCTCAGATGCGGGCACCACGGGTGGATTCCTCACTTCCATGCCCCTGGGACCTCTTTTTTCCCTCTAGAGCCCTCACTGCCCCCTCTGTCCATTCTTTACTCTCCATGACCTGGGACGAGTTCCTACCAGCTCAAGTCCCTAGGATGTCTCTCAATGTCCGTTCAGTGTTGTCTCTTCAACTCTCTAACGTTCTCTCTCTAATCCTATGTCAGTCACATCCTGTACATCCTCTTTCCTGCTTCCCACTTCCGGTGCCCTCCTTTCCTACCTACCTCTACCCACACCCTCTAGTCAGTTCCCCTCCAGCTTGAGATGGGTACTCACCAAACAGGGCTCGCCCGAATCCCCGACCTGGAGGGTGTAGTGTTGGATTGGGTGTGTGGGTGCCAGGAAGTGTCCCCTTCTTACCTAAGAGTGGGGTACCACACCTCTGGCTGAGGTGCAGTACCTCTGTGGCAACGGACCCTCAGGGGTGACACAGGTGCTTTAAAATTGAGAAGGGGTCATCCTTCGACTACTAGGACAACCCCTTCTGATTCCACATGTTTAACTCAGGTAAAGTAAAAGATCTTGTAATCCCCTCCTGTGCTGGCGCTGTTCCAACAGTGTCAGTAATCGAGGTTCTGGGGCTCACATGACAAAGTGACGTTATGCAAGCCCCAATTCCAATCACTGCTGGCCTCTTTTTCCACGCCTTCAGAAACTAAAGCAATCAACAGGAAGTGTGTGGTAACCACAACATCACTTCCTGTTAATTTTCCTATGTCCAGCGCTGCCCATAGATCTTACTGTTATGGCTTCAGGACCTCGGACAGTGCACATACTATAGCAATAGCTATAGTATGCGCGCTGCTCTGAGGAGCCCGATGGTTTCATTGATAAAACTGTACAGCAGCTGACAGGAGACAGCTGCTGTACATAACGATTCAAGCATTATATGCCCACCTGAGTGGGTGGAAGGTCTCTAGGGGAGTGGGCACCCCCTAGATGACATTATAGGAACATTTTTATAAAATAAAAAGTTTACACAAACACAGAATACTTTGCTTATCCCGGCGGCAGCCGGGATAAGCAAAGTATATGCGGGAACCGCATTGCTCAGGGTTACACATCCTGAGCAATCGGTTCCCGCATTGCAGATGCAACAACCGCTCCGAAAACTGCAGCCTGCATGATTTTTCGACGCAGGCTGCAGAGCCGGAGACGGAAACCGGATTGCTTGTGATGCAATCGGGTTTTTATCATAGGCTCCTATGAGGAGCGTTTCCTGATCCAGTTTTGAGCTTTTTAAAAGCTCAAAACTGGATCAGGTTTTAAAAAAAAAAAATCCGGATGTGTGATCCCAGCCTAAGAGAGCTTAATATTTTGGGGAGAATTTTTTCAAATATTTTTTATTTTAATTATTTTTTTGGGGTAGAGCAAACCTTTATTATTGCAGCGGGTCAGCAGCATGCGGGCCACCTCTTCTATACTCCTATACTCATTTGCTATCAATTCAGATAAAATACATAGCATATGTCCATTACTTTGTGCTGATGGGGTTCTGCTGTATTTTTTGTCACCAGCACAGGTACAGCAGGCCACCAACCCCCAGCTGCCTAATTTTACCTGGCTGGTAATCAAAAATACTTTTTGCCTCCTATTGATTTCAATGGGTTTGGATGTTCGGCTAAGATATGCTCTTTTGAGAACAGAGCCAAATCCAAATATCAATCACCAGTGGCATATCTGGACCCTAGCGGGCACCAAAGCAGCTTATACAGCTTTTAGACCAGGGCTAAGTACTAGGTGAGGAGCGGGGGTGGGGGGGGGGGTTCTGCCAGCTACGGATGAGGACGGGGGGGGGGGGGGGGGTTGTTGGGGCATTTTCCTGCTGCCAGTTACCGATGCACTGTGCGCTGCTGTTACCTGGAGCCGGGGCATCAGATGAGAGGAGAGGAGGGGCGGATCTTGGAGGGATCTATCCACTGTGGGTTAGTGTTGACCAATAGCGGTGGTTTTGTTTGTTGACTTCACCATTCATAAAAAAGTTTGCCTCATCACTGAACATAATGTCTGTGTAAACTGAGGGTCCTGTTCCAATTTTTGTTTTGCCCATTCTGCAAATTCAGTGCGCTGGTCTGGGTCATTCTCGTTGAGAAGCTGCAGCAGCTGCATTTTTTAGGGGTGCCATTTGTGAGTAGCCAATATCCGCTGAAGGTACGTTTGACTGATGCCACTACTCAAGAGACATGCGGCGAGTGATACGCTGTGGGCATTGCTGAATGAAGCTAGGACAGCCACTGATGTTTCTTCATTAATGACAGTTTTCTTGCGTCCACATTTTGGCAAATCCAACACTGATCCTGTTCTGTCCCCATCTGATGGCTGTAAATCTAAGCGCTCTAATTACCAGTCCCTTATATAATTGTATGCTCGGTCTGTTTGGCCTATAGAAAAAGACTAATACTATTAAAGATTTGCAATAATTGGGGGCCCCGTTGGAGCTTTCGCATCGGGGCCCCTGGGCCTGAAGTTTCGCCACTGGTTCTAGCCTTGGTACTGTGCATGCAAGTTTTGAAGTGGACTTTAGCTTGTTCAGGATGAAGCTGCGACGTACCTTGCTGCTGGTTTCTGACGTACTCTTGGAGGCTGTTGTAACTGTAACCTTTGTAGACATGTCATAAGAAACGTGGATTTGACTCTTGGTGACAGCTAAAAGAGTCCTTAGAGAACCACAGTGCAAGACTTGGAGTCGCTGTATGGCCTTTAGAGACTTCTTCTTTGTCGCCCACCTGTGTTGTCTCTGCAATGGTGACATAGTGTTTCTGTTGATGCCCTCAAAGTTCGAGCTGTCCCAGCGGTACCCTGTCTTGAACTGTGGTGGGTGTCCTGAACCCAAGAGGATCTTGGATGCTGTTTTCAAGAGACAAGACTTCTCATTTCGTAGCAAGTTTATTACAGGGCGAAACTTGGAAGGTGAACGTGTCTTGTTCGATGTCCAGTGGTGCGCTGAGGTTACGTGGCGTGGACAGAACGCTAGCACCTTCAGTAAGAGGTAGGCTGTCGAGAGAGGGGCTCTCACTCTGGGCACTGAAGTCTAGCATGGTTTCGGCTTGACCAGGTTTGTGATAGAGATAGGCTTCACAGTTTGGGAACTTAGTAGTTGTTTGCTGCGAGTCCCTTGGCAACTCGGTCTTTATAGGAAGAGAGGGTGAGTCGTTGACCTGGTTTGCGGGGTAGAGTGTTGTCGACTCAAGGTTGTCGTCTTGAAGACAAAACAGGTTTGGGTTATCAGTGGTTGTTCTTTCCACCTAGTGTCGTTTGGCTTCTCCCATACCCAGAAGTGATGTGGGTACGGCAGAAGAGACACGTCGTGGTCATCTGATGTGATGACGGTTTAGTAAGTGAGGTTGCTTGGCTTCTTTGTCTGGTCGCTACAGACGTCACCGATGATAACCCAGCCTAGCTCGAGGCGCTGAGCGTACAGTTCATCAAGTTGACCAAAGATTTGTAGATGCGCCTTGTGCAGTCGTATGAAGTCTCTGCCAAGGAGAATTAAGATATCTGCCTTGTTGTCAAGGGCCGGTATCTCGCTGGCTATGTCTTTGAGGTGAGGAAACTGAAGAGCCACTTCTGGTGTTGGGATTTCTTCCCTGTTGAAGGGTATTTGGTTGCACTCTGAGTGTTGGAAGTGGTATCTCCTTGGAGCTGGAGAGAGAAGTTATTATGAGGCCACTGGCCCTTCTTCCAGTGGCTTCTGTCACGCCGCTGCAGGACGCACAATACTCCCCCTTGAGGAAGCTGCAGCTACCAGGCACATGCAGCGAAACGCCGCGTCGGGGTTCTAGCCCAGCAGGACTTGTGGAGGGCACTTTTCCTACACTTTGATCTAATATGGGTATGCCTTTACTGTGAGCCACATGTGTACTTGAACATAGAAAAAAGCGCTAGAATGTGATTACTCCAAATGAGTTATTTATTGTCTTTACACTTCTTTGCACAGGCACTTTATATGGATGTAACCATATTCAATGTAATAACGCTTTTGTCATATGCATTGTAATGATCTTTGCTTTCTACTTCTGTACTTGATGGATCTCGCATTACTATGAGATTCCGTTTACCCTATTTTTGATCTGTTATGACACACTTGTGCCCTTGTACTAGTCTGCTGGATTTGTTGTATATGTACTATTTTTGCCACCTTACTACCTATTTTAATGTGACGTCTTCTAATAAATTTTGAATTTTTGCATAGTACTCTTTGTTCTCCTGTTTTGAAAATGCTTTTTTGAGTACCTTTATGCTCACGGCACTCAACCCACGTAAACTGTTATGTGGAGGGTTTTGCCTCATATGCCTAAGCCCTTTCGGGCGCTGTTTCTAATTATTGCAGGTGCCCAAGGTGTAGGAATGGGAGTTTCCCCTTAAGTCAAGCAAATCGAAGAGTTCTGACCTGGCCAGTGATTTGTTGCTCTGGTCGTCCAGGCTGATGTACTCCTTGACTGCCTTCTCTGGATGACCTTCAGGATACACCTTTGCCAGGCAAATCTTCGCGCAGGACTTGTCGCGAAGACCTTCACCGCAAACCTTGGTGCAGGATGAAGATACCGCAAAATGGTTATTTGCCTGGTCTTTACTCTCCCCGCCATTGCCTGTGGTGGGAGAAGGCGTAGACGCTGAGTCAGGTTGTGACGGATGGAGCGCTTGTACGTGGTCTTCGCTGTTGCACTTTATACACTTGATGGTGATGACACAGTCCTTAGCAATGTGTTCGGTAGAAGCACAGCACCTGAAGCATACTCCAAATTTCTTTAAGAGTTCCTTTCATTCTTGAAGTGGTTTCTTTCTGAAGGCGATACATTTCTTCAGGGGATGTGGCAGTTTGTGGATAGGACACTGGCGGTTCAGGTCTTCTACCTTCTCGCCTTCACTACCTTTGTCTGGCCCTGATGTCGGTGAAGGCAGAACTTCAGTCTTATTTGCAGACACCGGACCGCTGCGGTTTTTGTCGTGAGAGTGTGAACTCTCGTACTTGGAAGATGATGCAGAGCCACTGGGTTCTTCATAATGGAAGCTGGGGTCGTTTTTATACACTGCAATCTCCTTGATGAAGTCGCAGAAGAAGGAGAACGGAGGGAAGGAGACTTGGTATTGTCTCTTGTAGTTTGACCCTCGTGTGGTCCATTTTTCTTGGACGTTGTAAAGCAACTTAGCGACAATGGGTTTCACCCCACGAGCGGTGTCCAGGTAGCTTAGTCCAGGTAGATGTGGTTGTCTTGGCCAGCTGGAGCTTGGAAAGCAGGTCGCTGAGTTCCTGGTACCTTGAAGCGTCCTTGCCGGATATTTTGGGAAAGTCATATAGTTGTTTGAGTAGAGCATCTTCGATAGCTTCAGGACTGCCAAACCCTTTCTCTAGTCTGTCCCATGCGGTTGCGAGACCGGTCATTGGGTCGCTGATGTAAACGGATTTGAGCTTCTTGATTCTCTCCGTAGACTGTGGGACTAGCCACCTGAGTAGCAGATCCAGCTCTTCAGCAGCGGTAATGCCGAGGTCACTGATTGCGGTTTTGAAGGTACACTTCCACCCTCTGTAGTTTTCGGGCTGGACGTCGAACCTTGTGAGACGGGTGTTGGCGAGTACTCGGCAAATCATGTAGCTCGCAAAGTCATACATGTCTACTCTTTCTGACCTTAGGGGCCACTCGCTGGCTGAGCGATGCTGTTAGCGTGGGCCGTAACTTCTTGATTCAGGAACGTGGTAAGGTATTGAGTGGCATAGGCGTTTAGGCTTGCGACCAGTTTGGTGTGTACGGTTGTTGTTATATGCGGGTCCGGAACTACACAGTTGTCAGTAGTGTAGTGCCTTACCGACATGTTGGGTTGCATGTGGACATTGGCATACGGAGGTTGCTGAGGTGCAGGGTCTGGCTGTGTACTGAAGTGTGAAGGTGATTGAGATTTTAATGACTGAGTCACATTGGACTGACCTGTGTAGTTGGAAGCTGCAGGTGGATCGGCGTCTTGATACTCTGGAGAACTGTTGTTGTTGACCGGAATGTTGGTGTCCATTGGTGGTTCGCTGGCTTGGCTCAGCATGTACTCTCTCGAGCGCTTTAGGGGGTCTTCCGTGTCGAGTTCATACAAACTGACTCTGACTTCTTGGCTTCCACCTAGAGCTTGCTCAAAGACCTTTAGCCTGACCATGGCTGCCGCATGTTCACATTCCTTATGTAGGGCTTCTATCTCCGCCTTCTTTCACGCAGACTCGGATTCCTCCTCCGCCTTCTTTCGCGCAGACTCTGCTTCCATGACTGCTTTCTTCTGGGTGAAGACAGCTAGTACTTTTGTTGTTTATGCTTCAGCACGTGCCTTTATAAGCTGCTCACTGAGGGTTGAGTACCTTGATGAACCGATTTGAGTGAGTTCCTTGAGCTCTTAACAGACCTGGACTGTCAGTTTATTGATGATTTTCTAAGATGAATAACAAATACAAATAACAAATAATAAATAGGAATTAGGGGCGGTCAAATAGCATATGCAGACGGTGCATTGCACCGGGGCTCAGAGCGGGAGGGGGCCCCCGAAAAACTGATGAAACTGCATCTGCATGAAACTGAATTGAGTCCATCAAAGAACCGATGACTGAATCAGCATTAACAGGAGAAGCAGGGGGCCCTCTGCTGAATGTTATAGCTGACACGGGCCCCTTTCTTCACCTGTAAATGCTGCTGTGCCGCTGGTCATAGCTGTGGAGACTCCTCACTGTGCTGAGGGGAGGAAGGAGGGACTCACAGCCACAGTGTGATGTGTGACAACTTGCTCTGCTCTGTGTGCCGCTGCCTGCCTGTGCTGTGCTGCTGATGCATGGAGGGTGTGAGGGGAGTGGGACTGGCAGGGTGAGGAGGACATACCCTGTCATAACCACTAGGAGAGGGCTAAGCAGTGTGTCCCCTGCTCCAGCCATTTAGGATTGTAAGTGTGGCACCCCAGAGTCCGGATACCACAATATCATTATCTCCCTTGGGGGGTAGTGTCATACTGGAGAGCCACAGAGGGTATCCCCACCAGGCAAACCCAAAGCACACAACACCCTTCTGCCTCCAGGCCTGAAGGGGGAGCTCTAAAGCCAGGGTTCAGGGTAGCTCCCCTATAAATTCTGGTCTATGGCAGAGTTAGTTCACTACGGAGCAGTACTGAGGAAGACATCCTGTGGACTGGAGCAGTGCTAAGTTTGTCCCAAAAGAGCTAGACCCAGCTTGAGTGACCTGTAGTCAAGGGTCTGAGGAAGTAAAGGAGAGCCTGGTGAGTCGAGCAAGTGTCGAGCTCACCCCAGAGAATAAACAAGAAAAGGACACCGGAGTCTGAGGCTGTGCAGGGCCTAATGTCCCGGCAGCCAAATCCGGAGGGTGGGGGATTCCATGTCACCCATGCACACCAAAGTGCCCAGAGGCAAAGCATCATGAAGAGCCCAGGAGCAGCCACCAGAGAAGTGGGGCTGGAGAAGGACTCTAGCTGCCTGTCATACGGCACACTGCAGGAGAAAGAGAGAGAGGGCCGCAGCTCAGCTTAAACAGCGCAGGGACCCACTAGGAGAGTGCAGCTGGGAGGTCATAGAACTTGCAAGGTGAGGAGAACCCCGAGCTGCAACCAGATTGCTGGATTCAGAAATATCATCTATCCTTGTGCCAGTATCATCAGTAAAGGGCTTCAGGAACCAACAAACTGTGAGTCTATCAGTTACTTTATGCCCTCCATCCTGCACCCTACACCTTTTCAACATCCACTGCCCTGGGGATCCGCTTCACACGTGGGGAGCCACTACATCCCAGCTGCCCATCCATCATCCCCAGAGGTTCTGTAGCAGTGGTGGCCACTCATAGCTACAAACCACGGGTGGCATTGTGGCGCCCCGCAACGAGTGCGTCACAAGAGGGTATTGCAGCCATAACTGCAGCCGCAATATTCTCTGACTCAGCAATGATCCGGTTAACATAGAGATCCAACCCTACATGCAACACCTAGAACAGGGGACCAATCATAGGTCCTGGGGGGTGGAGTGTTAGGGTAGTGTAGTAGAACACAATAATATAGACAGAGAAGAGAATAGTCTAGAACTCGGAGAAGAAGGGTCTAAGACTAGAGCTTGGAGAGGAGCGGGGGCTCCGCACCCCGTGCGGGCCCCTGGGCCGTCACCGGTCGGGTGTCAGCACCTGAGGCCTTAACCACCGGGATTGGGCATTATCTACAAGGGTTCCCAAAAGACTCCCGTGCCCACAACTCACAGCCGGTTCACTGGTACCGAAGCTGGCAGCAGTTCACCTCTGCCACGAGAACCAGAAGAGTGGAGGACCAGCTCTACAGGAGCACCCCACCACCAGCCAACTTCCAGTCGTCTAACCAGCGGTGTACCCACTGAGGGATCCAAGGCTCCCCAAAACATCCAGAACGTACATCATGGATAGGGCATTGAAGCAGCCTCCCCGTACCCGACCTGGTATTCCTGGGCGACACTGGCAAATAAGTAGGTAGAATGGAGGAACACTGCAGACCTCTAAGGGACACCATCACTGCTGAGTCCACCTGGTCTGCTACTCAACCACTGTATGCCATGTACTGCCTGCTGGTTACAGTAAAGACCCGTTGCAGAGACTTTCTGTGTCCGTGCTTCCTTATGAACTGTCCGTCGCACTAAAAGGTAACCGCAGCTGCCGCACAACATCTTGAGCAGCTCCAGCCTCCGGGGATCACCGCTCAGCCTGTGGGGAGCGTAACATCTAGCTGCTATCCATCCCCCGGGGGCTCCGCAGCGTCGGTAGCCCTTACCGAATCTACTCATAGGTGGCGTCACGAATAAATTAAAACCCTTTTAATCTGTTCCACCAAGACGTCTTCACTTTTGATCTGCACTACACCGGGCCCCACTACCGGCAGGCGCGGTCCACCCGTGACAAGGAGGAAGGAAGCATCGCCTGTCTAAACCGGAGTCCCGGCCACGGTGAGTCAGCATCACAAATCATTTTTCCTTTTAAACCACCTTATTCCCAAAACTCCTTGAAGCTGAGCCGGGTCTCGACCCCTGTGACTCCCCAGAAGCACCGCAGCCCGGTTCCGAGTACCCCACGGCTCTGGGGCACATCATAAGGCCTGCACACAGGGACATTTGTGCCTCATCTCCTGTCAGCCAATCACACACTCTGCTTTATAAGCGCATTTGAGATTGGCTGATAGGAGATGATAGTGTCCTCTGTGCTCTGGAGCCGCAGATTGCAGGCAGCAGACACGTGTGGCCCCTCTGACACATGGAGAGACTCACAGCCTCTCTGGCGGAAACTATGGCTAGGGTCACATCAGCGTTTTTAATTTAGAATCCTGATCCGGTTTTGAACTTTAAAAAAGCTCAAAACCGGACCAGGAAACGCTCCTCATAGGAGCCTATGCAAAACACCGGATGGCTTCACAAGCCATCCGGTGGCCGGATCCGGCACTGCTGCCTGCGTTTAAAATCATGCAGGCAGCAGTTTTCGCAGCGTTTGCCGTGACCGCACTGCGGTCACCGGATGGCTCAGGATGTGTAATCCTGAGCCATCCGGTAACTGCAGAGTTTGCGGTTCCCGGCTCAGCAAACCTAGGAAAGAGTTAAATTGATTAGTACAGTACTGTTTGAGGTCTGTAGGGGGGCTTAGACCCCCCTACAGACCGGCCGCCCACTTCGGTGGGCTCCTAATACAATATTCCCGATGCCACGGTCTCCTCCGAGCCCGTGCAAGACCCCACACACCCCCAGCCCCCCGAATTACTATACAGGGGTGCCTGCACCCCTCTGTTATCCTTATTCCTGTTTTGGGGGCAAATGATATATTAAAGACATGGTTAAAGGACATATTTACGTGTGTTCTCCTCCAATGTTGTGACGAATCCATGGGCGGGGCTGTATGCGGCAGCCTCCGCCCCCTCATTTGTTATGGCCGCCCCCTCTGTGCCTCAGCCATTGATAAGAGGCCGGCCGCGTCATGAAGGGGCGGGGCGCACGGTGTGACGTGGTTCGCCCCGCCCCTTCATGACGCGGCCGGCCTCTTATCAATGGCTGAGGCACAGAGGGGGCGGCCATAACAAATGAGGGGGCGGAGGCTGCCGCATACAGCCCCGCCCATGGATTCGTCACAACATTGGAGGAGAACACACGTAAATATGTCCTTTAACCATGTCTTTAATATATCATTTGCCCCCAAAACAGGAATAAGGATAACAGAGGGGTGCAGGCACCCCTGTATAGTAATTCGGGGGGCTGGGGGTGTGTGGGGTCTTGCACGGGCTCGGAGGAGACCGTGGCATCGGGAATATTGTATTAGGAGCCCACCGAAGTGGGCGGCCGGTCTGTAGGGGGTCTAAGCCCCCTACAGACCTCAAACAGTACTGTACTAATCAATTTAACTCTTTCCTAGGTTTGCTGAGCCGGGAACCGCAAACTCTGCAGTTACCGGATGGCTCAGGATTACACATCCTGAGCCATCCGGTGACCGCAGTGCGGTATTCTGCACACAGTTTTGACAAAAACTGTGTGTGCCCGGCATTGCGTTCACCGCATCCGGATCCGGATGCGGTGAATGCAATTTAGCTTTCCAATGTGACCCTACCCTATGTAAGAATCTCGTTTTTAATTACAAAAATTAATTTATATATGAACATGTGGTCAGTAGTGGTTACTAAGGAAAGTGTATGCCATAAGTCCACAGACTGTACACAGCAGCCTGCTGGTGACATGCACTCACCAGCTCTATACATACAACATGTATACTGGTCCTCTGGTTACTATTGGGTCAGTTTGTTGTCTCACATGGACATCATACTGACCAAATATACAGTTGTTGGAACGAGCCCTGTTACAACTGTAAGGCTATGTTCACACTGGTCATTTTTAATCCGTTTTTGGAGCTTTGTTTTTTAAACTGCACAAAAATTGGATCAGCCGCTGCATCTGCAGCAAAGTGAATGGGATTTTCTATTTGCTGTGCAGACGTTAGCATTTTTGACTGCTGCATTAGTGATGCAGAAAGCGCATCCATTCAGCCAAATTTTTTTTTTCTTTTAAATCACCAAGATTGGTATTACACAATCTGTGATGCCTTTTTACTGCACTTTCCACACCACAAAAGCTCCAATTACCCTCCCTGGTGATCCCACATTGTGCTCCAGTGATGTGACGCAGTGATCTTTTCCCGCGCAATGCCCAGAAGTAACAGGTCACTGGACACCGCGGACCTTGAGGAGTGTATCTGTCTGTCTGTCTGTGTCCATCCCCGCCTCTTATGGTATGGTACTGTGTTTTTGCTTTGAAAAAGCAGAAGAACAGCACTAAGAAAAACGAAGCAAAAAAGCAACACAAGCGGATGATGCGATTGTGATTCTTTTTTGCAAAAAGAGGATCTGTTTTGGGTGCAGAAAATGCACCAAAAATGGATCTTCTAAAACAGAGCACAAATAGGCAGTGGGCACACAACCTTAGGGTATATTCCCACAATCTGGAGTCACAGAGTTCTAGATGCAGCATGCTTTCTCTGCAGAGATGCTTGTGTCCCGTGCAAGAGAATGCTCTGTATATGCCGATGATCAGTATTCTGGGTGCAGTGGATTTTCCCTGTGTTTTTCCACCAAGAATACTCATGACTCTGTGGCGCCCCTGCGACCAGGGTGGCCACAGGTAGGAACTGCTGTCAGGCAGGCGGAGACAGGTTTTGCACAAACCACCTTCATACATACACCCACAGACACAAGACGCAACCCGGAGGCCGGGACTCTAGGCGGTCAAGGGGTGGTAGGGCCAGTCACAGTGGATGGGACATAGGCAAGGTGACGGACTGAGTACATAAGGGGAAAACTAGGAGGAGTTAGTCAGTAGGCCAAAGTGAGCTGAGCAGCAAAGACCAATAGTAAAGAGCAGAGAGACACTTCCCTGAAGGTTTCGGGCTCCCTGGAGGCACAGAATCCTGAGAGGCACAGTCCCTTGGAGAGAAAGTCCACTCCACAGCCTGTAACCCAAGGGAAGGGGAAAGACCAGACCAGTGCAGCTGGGTCTGAGGAACACGGCAGCGGTGACAGAGGACAACTGACATAAAGGAATCCCCTGACGTACGCCGTAGTCACACGGGTAGGAAAGGGCCTGGTGATCCCCTACAACAAAGGGACACTGGATGGCCAGGCTGGGACCAGAGAGTCGGCTCTGAGGTGACTGAAGCTATATGCCGGATCACAGACACACTGACGGGGGACTCTGATTCCAGGTCAGAGTTCCTAACACACGTGCAGGAGCTGCAGTGACACATAGGGCTCAGAGCTTGCTACCCGGACAGAGGGAGAAGCCCAAATAGGAACCCAAGTCACCCAGCATACAGACACAAGGAAACAAGAGAGGGAGAAAGCTTGAAAGGTATTGAGGAAGAGAAGGGTCTCAGAAGGAAAACCTGGCTGCAGTAGGGTTCATTGAAAGTGCAGAGTTAACGTTGTGAACTGTGAAACCGTGTTGTTGAACTGTACTGGGAAGAACTGCAAGTAAAACCCGGTGAACCCTGCCAAAGTCTCCCGTGTGTGATTTCCTGCATGATAAACTGCTTTACACCCTGTCAGGAGCAGCCCGACCCACGGCGGGCTCATCCATCCGGCTGCAGCACCATCCATCCTCCTGGCAGAAGCAAGCAGCAGCAGTGGTTCCCATTGACCACAACCCGTGGGTGGCGTCAGGACAATCCCTGTAAATAACCCCTTTTACTTGTGGGCTCGGGACACGGTCCAGACCAAGACTGCCGAGATAACCCCCGTCCTACCCCGTTCCGGTACCGAGTACCCCATCCCACTGGGCTCCACAACTTCACAACCATAAACTCAGGAAGCAGCCCCGCATGTCAGTTTATGCTGCAAAGAAAACAAGCAAAGTGGACACAGGATTTCTATTAATCCATCCATTGCGCTTGTACTGAACGATGCAACAAAAACATGCTGCATTCAACGCGCTGATAACACCTATCATGGGCACTCACCATTAAAATAAATCTTGGTCATGATTGTCAGTGTGAGGGAATGAAGGCATGTATGGGCCACGTCTCACACACAGATAATTGTGCAGATATTGTTCGCAGATCTCTGGTTGCAGTGAAATCATGGACACATTGTTCCACTTTGTGGCTGTGTACAAATGTAACAATGTGTCCATGATTTCACTGCAACCAGAGATCTGCGAACAATATCTGCCCAGATATCTGTGTGTGTGACGTGGCCCTATGTGATATGCTACTTATGGTCATGTTAGGATTACTTTTCTCCAGCTTCTATTGTGAGAAGCCAAAGACATTTAGTCAGCACATGAGCACGTCTTCAAATGACATACATGCCATCACAAGAATGGGAATAGTGGCAGTGTGTGCACTGTGTACAGCATGGATCAGCCACTAGCTGCACAATCACATGTTTAACTCTGAAATCACTGCGGCGTTTCAGCAATAAACACACCTATCCATGTGTGTATAGGCAGAGACTTGTCAGTCACTGTTAGCGGGCGAAGAGAAGCAGACAGGGAGGCACCTGTATGACTACTGCACACAGCAGCTCGCTCCCCGGCTGCTATTAAGAGTCTTTCTCTGAAACGCCGCAGTGTTCCAGAGTTAGTGCACATTCACATCTGCGTATATAAAAGTACCCAGGTTCTCAGCCAGAAAAGTTGGAGTCTGTAAGGCTAGAATCAGACCTGCGTCTGCCTTCAGCCTGACGATTCCGATAAAAACTTAGTCCCTGGCAGGCTTAGTGCATAGCATTACCAGCATGTAACGCTATGCGCTGCCTGCCTATGCATCTCTATGGCAACCTGACGTAGAATTCCCGGAAATGCGCTATTTCCTGTTTGCTCTGCAATAGCGCATATCCGGTCCTTGTGAGTGGAGCCAGCGGCTGCACTATGATTCAGGTATCCAAAGCAATGCTATGCGCTAAGCATGCCAGGGACTAAGTTTTTAACTGAATCGTCAGGTTGAAGGCAGATCTGACCCTAGCCTAAAATGCCTTTTTTTCTCACCATCTGCATGTCATGCAAGTGCTATGCTAGTGTGATTATTGTCTAGGTGAGGAGAAAAAGCATAATCACATAGCACTCGCATGACATATGGATGCTTGGTGAAGAAAAAAAACGCATAACACTCTCCTGACAATCACCAACTTTTCTGACTGAGAATCCGGGTGATTTTATATACGAAGATGTGAATACACCCTTAAACTTACATGGGTTTAATTGTACAGGCAGTGGTTGATACGTGCTGCCCACGGTTTGTATCAGGTATTGTAAAGGTTACCTTTAAATAAGAATCAAAACATCATATGTGTGGCGCCCCGTACCGAGTGCGTCACAGGAGGGTATTGCATCCATAAATGCAGCAGCAATATTCTCTGACCCAGCAGTCACACGGTTAATTCAGAGATCCATACCCTGCATGCATCACCTAGAATAGAGGGCCAATCAAGGTCCTGGTGGGCGGAGTGCAAGGGTAGTGTGTAGTGGAAGTTTAAGTTTAGTTAGTGGGTCTGGAGGAGAGGTCCGAGAGTGTAACAGCAACCTAGAAGACCCTCTGCAGAATCCCAGCTCTGCAACCTAGGAGAGGGGGTTGCACAGTCTCGTGCGGCCCCCTGGCCACCTTCTACCGGCCATCTCCCTACCGTCACCACAGTTGAGCACCATTACTTCCGATGCATTACCAACCAAACTACGAGCATCAACATGCGGGTCCAAAATCACCCCGTGCCCATCTACAGCCGATTTGCTGGTACCGAAGCTGGCAGCAGTTCAGCTCTGCTATGCGGACCAGAGGAGTGGAGGGATCGCTTTACAGGAGCACCCCACCATCGCCAAATCCAGTCGTCTAACCAGCGGTGTACCCACCAAGGGACCCAAGGCTCCCCAAAACATCCGGAACGTATACCCCGGATAGGGCATTCAAGCAGCCTCCCTGTACCCGACCTGGTATTCCTGGGCGACAACGGCACAGTACTTAGATAGAATGGAGGAACACCGCAGATCTCTGAGGGACACCTATCACTGTTGAGTCCACCCGGTCTACTACCTACAAACTGTATACCATGTACTGCTTGCTGGTTACAGTAAACAACCCGTTACAGAGACTTACAGTGTCCGTGCTTTCTTATGAACTGTCTATCCGCACCATAAGGTAACCGCAGCTGCCTCACAACATCTTGTGCAGCTCCAGCCTTCGGGGATCATCGCTTAGCCTGTGGGGAGTGTTCCATCTTGCTGCATTCTATCCCCCGGGGGCCCAGCAGCGTCGGTAAGACTTACCGAAACACTCATAGGTGACGTCACGACAAATTAACCCCTTAATCTGTTCCACTAAAGACGTCTTCATCTTTTGATCTGCACTCAACCGGGCCCCACTACAGGCAGGCGCGGTCCATCCATGTCAAGGAGGAAGAAGCTACTGCCTGTCTAAACCGGAGTCCCGGCCACGGTGAGTCATATGCAACTCAGAATGGTATCAATAAAAACTTAAGCTTAATACACAAAAAACAACTCTCCCAAGACGCCATCGATGTTAAACACAAACTACTAAAAAAAAAAATTGTGCACATTCTTTTCAACACTTAAAGTGCATCACAAATACCTTGTGATCTTTGTGGGGCTGAATTCTGAGACCCCCTAACAATTGCTTAAAACAATGCTCTTACAAGCAGTGCACACACAGAGCGATGGGGACCCATAGATTTAGCATTGACCCCATGCACTGTTCTATGTATGGGCTCATTACACTTCAGAGTGGTGTTTTGAGCATTTTTTTGGTGGTCTTGTCAGTCAGCCAGGGGCGTAACTACCACATGTGCAGGGGTTGTGATCGCACCCAGGCCCTGCTGCCTAGGGGGGGCCCCAAAAGTCCCTTTGGCCTATAGAAAAAGACTTATACTATTAACAATTTGCAATAATCGGGGCCCCGTTGGAGCTTTCGTATCAGGGCCCCCGGGCCTGAAGTTACGCCACTGGACTCAGCCCCTCACAGATCACAATGTGTTTGCAGCGCATATTGTATATTTAACAAAAAAAATTATGATAATAAATCAAATTACAGTTGCACTTAAAAGTGATTATCCAGTACTATATACATATTTTACTATAGGTCTAATGGCCGCGTTACACGTCCCAACATCGTTTCGATATTCGATACAACGGAACAGGAGCGCACAATTTTTTGGCTGAAATCCAAGAGCGCATAGGAGATGTTACACACGGCGATATCAGCAGGCAACACAACTGCGATGTATACGCCCACTTGTACGCGCGAACCAGGGAACGACCATTTAACAGGGGAGAGAATAGGGGAAGTTGCTCTCCAAGTCAGTGTTGGGCTGTCACACAGCACGATTCTGCCAGATCGTCCATCCAATATCGGGCAGTTGGAGAGCCTGCTCATTTCTCCCCAGATATCGTTTTGGCATCGTTCGTGCATCGAATTGTACATTCACACCATACAACGCACGAACGATATCTGTGCCAATGGCCGAACCACGTGACTTTTTATCGAAGTTGGACGACGTTATCAGGACGTGTAAAGTGGCCATCAGAACTAACAGACAGGTAGTTGCCGACTACCTGTCTGTTCTGCCCAGTGCAAATCTCTGGCGGCACAGAGAGGACACAGACAGCTCCTGCCAGTGATTCTGCAGCTTCTGCTCATGTCGCATTTACAGAGCAGCTCTTCTTCTTCCACTCTGCTCTGTTGACAGGGTGGGACTGCTGATGTCATGCTGATTGACTGTTGTTGTTACACAGTTATGCAGTCAGCTGTTAATCAGCATGACATTGGCAGTCCCACCCCATCAACAAAGCAGAGTGGAAGAAGAACAGCTGCTCTGTTAACATGGAGCAGCAGAATTGCCAACAGCAGGGGTCCGTGACCACTCAGCCGATGCTGGGTGGAATAGGCAGCTAGTTAGTAACAACAGTTCTTATTTCCATGGAAAAGATAAACAGCCCAGGTTAACTTCTAGGGGGGCCCAGAAAGAGTTCTTGCATAGTGACCCTCTGCAGTCTGTGTCCACCCCTGAGAGGAATGGTGCAGCGCAGAGTAAGGCCATGTGCACACGCTGCATTTTTGATATTTTTATTTTTTGTGCTGCATTTTCGTAGAATTTTCGGCAGCAAAACTGGACCTGTCTTTTGGAAAAACCGGACCCAAATTGTATTATGTTTTTGCTGCTTTTTTTCTAATTACAATGGAAAAAAATGGTTTGCTAATTGACATGCTCACTCTTTCTTTTTATGGATGCGTTTTCTGCCCCAAAACCAGATCAGTAACAAAGGTAGGTTCTAGTGTTTGTATCTTATCCAGAGTGTAAGTATTTACTTGAATGCGCCCATAAGTTCCAACAATAGGTGTTTAGAACATTTTTCCTTTTCTGTATTTTTGTATGCAAAAAAAAAAACCACACACAGCTTTTTTCAGTTCCAACAAAATGTATGAGCTTGTATATGTAGTTATGGAATTATGTCCACTGTGCTTGTCATTTTCTCTTGCGGTAAATATCCATTTTATTTGAGAATTTTTCCCATAGATTTGAATGACATGGAAAATCCACACATAAAAACCACATATGCATCTTTATTGCATTTCCACAGCAGATGCACAATTAACTGCACATATTCTAATAAATTGAGATGCACCTATATCAAAAAGTTAATTTATTTTAGTAATTCAATACATAAAGTAAAACACATATATTATATAGAGTCATTACACACAGAGGGATCTATTTCAAGTATTTATTTCTGTTAACTTTAATTTTCTGAGATAATGACCTTTGGGTTTTCATTGGCTGTAATCCGTAATGTCACGCTTCCAGGGAAAAGGCGTCAGAGTGGACCCACTGGGCCGTGGTACCAAACTCCCCTGGGTGAGCTGGTCCTAGTTTAGCCAACCCCTATACAGGTATTGTCAGGGGCAAGCCCAGGTGGTCTAAATACCACAGCTGCTAGTACAAGGTGGGCGGCTCGTAGGGTTATCCTATACTGCGATAAGGCCAAACAGGGAAGGAGGCACCAGAGCCCAGAGTCAGGGGACCTGGAACGGGTTGTACCAGAGGAGAGCACAAGGTGGGCCTGACTACCAGTCAGAGAAGCAGAAGCTCCCAGCAGTGGAGGTGGCCTGATATACCGGAGGACAGACAGCTATTGGTCAAGGGGAGTGTCAGGTTGAGCCGTGCCGGCCCTTAGATTCACAGGGGAGGAGCGTGGCCGCGCCTAGTGCACCGCTCATTAGACTCATGACTGTGCTGATGTGTGAGCTCGGTGGTCAGCAGACAGGAAGGGGATCTAGCAATGGCTCTGAGACACAGCACGACTGGACGCCCGATGCCCGATCAGTAGAGGAGCAAAGAATGCAGGCCTAGGAGAGGTGAGCTGGGGAGCGGTGCCAGGGGACCCAACACATAATCATCAACATTAACAGAAATAAATACTTGAAATAGACCATTCTGTGTGTAATGACTCTATATAATATGTGTTTCACTTTATGTACTGAAATACTCAAATAAATAAACTTTGTAATGATATTCTAATTCATTGAGATGCCCCGATAATTTGCACAACTTTATCAATAAAGTTTTTTCAATGCTGAGTTACTGAGAAATCAGGAAATTTATAAAACAATTACAGTTCTATTTAGAACATGACAAAAGAGAAAGGGAAAATCTACAGTAAAGTGCAATAAAAACACTTGTTAAAAATGCAATTAAAAACAAACTTAATTAGCTAATTGTTAGAGGCTAAAGAAAATCTGGTGCATCAAAAACGCGCCAAATCCTTATTATGAGAATTCATCCTAGACACATCAAACTGCCCGATCTGTCTGGGTAAATATAGCGCAATGTTTGTGTCTCGAGTGGAGTAGAAAAATCTTATATACAGTTGCATTATCTCATACTCTGCCATTATAATAAAACAGAGAAATATATATAGCACTCAGGCAAGCAAAATATCTGTAACTAAATAATATAAATATATTATATATTTATACCCCTATGTGAGACTCTGGCAGCTGCTCTCCTACTGCTCTACCAGCCTTACTTAAATAGGAAAGTTTTTTATGTGAGACAACACCTCATTTGCTGCTCAGTATCGCAAGTCACCAGATCACATTTTGTCCAGTTTATATAATTAATAATAACAATTTGTCCAGTATTTGTTATATGTAAAAAAAAAAAATACAATTACTAGACATCCCAAAGTAAGCAGGATCTATGTGTGATAAATGGCACAGAAGATACAGAATGTTTACATCAAACAATATTAAGTCTATAGTGATGAGTGAACACTACCATGCTCGGGCCTGACGATCTTAGGTATGAAAATGCAAGACACTACACACACTCTTGTAGAACAAGGCTGGTCGCGTGCAATCATCAAGGGCCACAAACAGTGCATGTTTTCAGGAGTGACAGCATTGCACAAGGTGCAGGTGATAAAAGTAGCACCTGGTCAATGCTAAAAAAATCCTGAAAACTTGCACTGTTGTCAGACCTTGAGGACAGCAGTTGACCACTCCTACCCTAGAAGTCTTTGTGAAAGTAGCCAGGGGCAAGAGGAATCCTCAAGCCCTTTCACCAAAACTGCGGCTCTTCCTGGACCCTCTTAGGCATTGTGCCCACGTTTTGTTTTTGATGCAGATTTTGAGAATCTGCATCAAAATCTTCATGTCTATCATGAGGCCAGCGAAGTCTATGAGAGTTCAGAAGTGCTGTGTCCACATTGCTTTGTTTATTCCTTGTATATATGGTTCACATTTCTTTTTTATGCCCCAAAATCTGCAAGGAAAAAAAAAAAACAGATTGGTGCATTACTTCTGAATGCTCATATACTTTGTTGACCTCAGAATATAAATACAGATTTTGATGCAGATTCTCAAAATCTGCTTCAAAAGAAGCAAAAAACATACCATGGGCACAGGGCTTTACAACAATATGGTGGTGTCACATTCACAGAAAGCATCACCCATATGATGTGAGAGTAGGCACGCAGGCACTGAATGGTGCCATCACAAACTTTATTGAAGTGTGAAGGGGGTCACACAGGGACTATCTCACAACTTTGAACTGTGCTACACTCCCTGACTTCATCACTCGTCACATGCACTGTCTCACGATACTGGTGAGATATACCCACTACGTTTCACGCGATATCGCGGCTCTCATGAGACAGCTAGTGTTACGAGCGCTGATGCCCCTGATGTTATTCAGGTCACACAACTGAATTTCTTGCTGCATGTTACCCGCTGTGAAACTTGAGACAATCTCAGGGAGGTCATTGAGGCTGCTTTAGGTTCATGAGCGGGCCTGGAAACAGGGTGACAGCGGCACTGAGGCTTGCTAAGTAATAGTGTAGGAAGATAATGTCTGTGCCAAAACAGTGAAGCTCCATTGTAAAACACTTTGAGCTCTGTTTGACAGCTTTTGGGCTCCATTAAAGGTGTTTTCTAGGACCTTGATTTTGCCTTTCATTAATTTGAATGGGGTTCAGAAGTTCAGAGGACTGTTTGCCGATCTTTTCGGCGCACATATGCCTGCTCAACAAACTGAACCGTATCCGGACTTTGTAAGGTTCGCTCATCTCTAGTCAGGATTCAATGTGAAAAATAGAACTTCTAATGCTAATTTTTCATATGCTAATTAGATCTTTGACTATTCGAGGAGGCATTGTTTCCCCACTAGTCTGCCCACTTTCCATGTCATCATGCCCCCAGGGGCATAACAATTCCGAAAAGCCGTCGTCATCGCCAGCTCATGGAAATCTTGTGCCTAGCGCCTGCAGCATCACTGCGCCTTTGTAGCCAAGTGTACACTTCTCGGCTTCAGAAGCACACTGCACATGATCCAAAGTCTTCCACATTTCTGGTCATGTGCACTATGATGCGCCCCGGGGCCATGGGGTACTAGGAACTGGGCTTTTATGCTTCCAGGGAGTCACAGGGGTCGATACCCAGCTCCGTGACCCTGGGTATCAACTTAAAAGTCCTGAGGGTAGTGATTTAGGGATAGTTGTCGTGACGCCACCTGTGGTGTTTGGCTATTGATGGCCAACTCTGCGGTGCGGGACCTCTGGGGATGATAGGTTCACAGCTTTGGTGGTTTTGATCTCCACAGGTTAGAATATGTGTCATCCTCTGGTCTAAATTATTCTAAACACTATAGGTGATACATTCCCTTTAAAGTGAGTGGCAGCTATTCATGAATGACCTAATGATACATTGTGCAAATCAGTTAAGAATTTTTTGAACATTTATAACAAAGACTTATTCACTTCTGCTGTCTAGTTCTCCAAATATGTCCCTTTTGCATCTCTAATGCAAATCCTGTATTGCTTCAAAGAATACATTATAATATAATGGTACAATACGTGTGTGTCACAGGTGGATATTAATCAAATGAGTGTGCCGGAGAATGAAGAGCCATAATTGTCTCAGATCCTAACTATTTATAATCTTTTGAACCCTATCATTTTTAAAGAAATCTTCTAAGATAGGACTGATATTTATCACCATAGCAGGGAAATAGTTTTGATAATCCACATTCAAATATAATGGATTTTTGTGCTTATTGGTGTAGGAGGAATAACAGTAGGTTTACAAAGAATTGAAGTCTACATTTGTTGTATATACTAGAAGATCCTGTTGACATTTCTTATGTGCACATAGAATATTGTTATCCAATTGTATCTTAAACCACCACTCCAGCTTATTTTTCATTGCACCGCTGTAGGGGTGCTTTATATATCAGTCCCCTGACTCCTGTGTTATACCGCCTTCATCCTTTACCAGCGGTGCTCTCTTCGATCTACGACGAAAAATAATCTGCCGGCAGCTCCAATGTTTCATGGAAATCAACGGAGGTCACTATCCAATACATATATATATGAGGGCCTTGTTCTGGCTCTCTTAGGCCCCTTTCACATAAGCGGTTTTCGCTGATCGCGGCAGTTGCGGTGAAAAAAAACGCAACTGCCGCAATTACCGCATAACGGCCGCACTTGCGGTTCACTTGCGGCAAGCCCCATACAATATCTATGGGGCTTGCGGTAAGTGTGCGGCAAGTGTGGTTTCGGCACTTGCGGCAGGTGTGGCCGCGAAAAAACCGTGGCATACCGCGTTTTTTTCGCTGCCGCACCTGCCGCAAGTGCCGAAACCGCACTTTCCGCACCTGACGCACACTTACCGCAAGCCCCATGGACATTGTATGGCGCTTGCCGCAAGTGAAAAAACTCACCAAATTTGGTCACTTACAAATATCATTGCATTTAGCAGGATACTATCAGCCACCTCAGAGGCAACCCATATCTCTCAACACCGATGCGCCATCTCCTGCAACCCTGACATGGGGCAATTGTGGCATCTGCGACCAGTCTTGCCACAAGGAGGAGACAGGTGGTATCACTGGACATGAGATCACCTCAGGGCGGCAGCCACTCCAAAAGTGGAGCATAGTGTCAGAAAGCAGCCTATTAATGATGCCCAGCTGTTAGACAAGGCGGGCCGCTCTGCAACAAAATATGCAACACGAGTGACTGACGCCCCCTAGAGGACTCAGCTGTAGACTGCAGATGGATAAAAAAAAATGCAATTTATAAACACTATAGATGACAGTGAGGAGTTAGTTTGATATTTTGGACCAAAATAGCGTAAGCTCGTAGCCCCACGTCACGGGCCCTTACACCTACGAGTACCTAGCCACATGTATAACACATGTATAATTTAGCTTTAAATAAAAATCACCGAATTGGTACATAAAAAAATATATTGAAAAAACTCACCGAATTTGGTCGCTTACAAATATCATTGCATTTAGCAGGATAAATCCTGCTAAATGCAATGATATTTGTAAGCGACCAAATTCGGTGAGTTTTTTCTATATATTTTTCATGCACCAATTCAGTGATTTTTGTTTAAAGCTTGCCGCAAGTGAACCGCAAGTGCGGCCGTTATGCAGTAATCGCGGCAGTTGCGGGTTTTTTTACCGCAACTGCCGCGATCAGCGAAAACCGCTAATGTGAAAGGGGCCTAAGAGATGCATTGGCAGCTTGTAACGTAACCTCTGACTTCCAGCCCGTTTCCAGTTAGAGGCGCAAGATGGTACCACCGAACCACGGCAACGCCGGTAAACAGTGAAGGCACCCGAAAGTGAGTATATGACCAGAGGCAGGAGGCTGAAAGGAAAGAGAAGAAAGGAAAACAAGCACTGAAAAACAAACCTGCTGGAGTGGTACATTAAAGAGGTTTTCTGGTCTAAAATGATAATTCTGCGGACACTCTGTGTGACTGCAGATTTATCAATCCTCCCAGTCACGCACTGGGCACTGTAAGGATTCATCACACGGCACCACAGATTATCCACACATATATCCATTTGTTTTCTCCTGTGACCACGTAGTACACATGGATCAATGGATTCTGCAGCAGCTGATACATGAGATATATACTGTATGTGGATCCCACAACCTGACCAGGTGAGCAGCAATAGTTGAATTGTATATGACATTTTAATAATGATAAGATCCTATTTCCCAGGCGTGTAACTACAACAGGTGCAGGGGGTGCAATCGCACCTGGGCCCCGGAGCCTAGGGGGCCCCAAAAATCCCTTTGGTCTATAAAAAAAGAAAAAAAAAAGACTATTGCTATTAAAGATTTGCAATAACTGGGGGCCCCATTGGAGCTTTCGCATGGGGGCACATGAGCTTCAAGTTTCACCACTGCTATTTGCCCTTCTGTAGCTTTTACAGTTTTCTCTTAATTTATATTTTATAGCAGACAAAAACTTACTTAAAGTTTCTCTTGATTTTTCTCTTTATTAGTCCCTTTATTCTTAGGTCAGAAAATCTGTTGTTTCTGTGGGTCTTCCGTATTGAAATGAATTCACCATGCAACTTTATAGTGATCCAAGTGTGGTTTACTGAAATATTGGATAATCTGGGTCTTTGTATCCAATGCACACCATAAAATGCAACAGAATTTGGCAAAATGAAAGGCTTTTTTCCAGCATTATGAAATAGATGACCTATCCTGGAGATAAGTCCTCAATATCAGATCAGTGGCAGTCTGACACCTGGCACGCCCAGTGGTCAGCTGTTTTCAGCCCCAGAGTCAGCCAGATGTAAAATGTACAGAGTAGATACTACCACTTTGTTTACTGTGTAGTGACCATTGCTGAGCCGATCTGTACTTCTAGGCAAACCATTAAATACTGTGGGTTAAGGAATTAAATGAAGAGATGGTGCAATGCTGCACTGTCAGGACAAATCCAATCCAAACCGATGAATCAGAACAATGACTTCATTTCTACGCGTTTCACTTTCCAAACTTGACCCTTCCCCAGGAAAAATCATATGACTTTTCCTGATGAATGGACCCTGAATTAAATAGAAGTAAAGTAACATACATAGTAACATAGTTTTTAAGGTTGAAGGAAGACTAAGTCCATCTAGTTCAACCCATAGCCTTACATGTTGATCCAGAGGAAGGCAAAAAAAAACCATGTCGCAACATTAGCTCCACATTGGGGGAAAAAATTCCTTCCTGACTCCAGATACGGCAATCAGACTAATTCCCTGGATCAACGCCCTATCAAAGAATCTAGTCTATATAACTGGTAATATTATAGTTTTCAAGAAAGGCATCCAGTCCCTTCTTAAATGTTAGTAGTGACTCCTCATTACACCATCATGTGGCAGAGAGTTCCATAGTCTCACTGCTCTTACAGTAAAGAATTCACGTCTGTGATTATGACTCTTTCCTCCAGACGTAGAGGATGCCCCCTTGTCCCAGTCTCAGGCCTAAGAGTAAAAAGATCATTAAAAAGGTCTCTGTACTGTCCCCTCATATATTTATACATTATTATAAGATCACCCCTAAGCCTTTGCCATTTAGCAGCCCAAGCTTCTAGTTTACATAAATCCTCCTGTAATATAAAATCGTCCTCCTCTGTATTGATTACCCTGCAGAGTTTAGTGTCATCTGCAAATATTGAGATTCTACTCTGTATGCCCCCTACAAGGTCATTAATAAATATGTTAAAAAGAAGGGGGCCCAATACTGACCCCTGTGGTACTCTACTGTTAACTGTGACCCATTCTGAGTGTGTTCCATTAATGACCATCCTTTGTTTCCGATCACTAAGTCATTATTCTCATTCATTGGTTTAGATTGGATTTGTCCCGACAGCACTGCATTGTACCATCTCTTTAATTCCTTATATTTGCCTTGTGGTGGAGGAGCATTCGTGGTTACATGCGGTTATGGTGGTTTGGTCACACACAACTCATACACTCATTGACTGTATTTACCAACCTTTATTGCCCTTTACTTCCCGCAATGCATTTCAACAGGGTGCCTGCCCTTCTTATTTAAAGGAGAGATAAGAGCTACAGTACAAGCTGTCAAATGAATTGTATAATGGATTTCTCTGGAAACAGTCTACTATGTACAGTCAAATTAAGAAAGATACACCTGATGAAGGCGGCGTATCCGTTGAAACGCGTTGTGATTGTGATTAAAAAATAAGACACTGGAAACCCTGGCTCTTTTGTCCTTTTGCAGCGCCCTCAAAAGCGCTAATCCTTTCTCTTATCTATCTACTATGTACAGTCAAGCATTGACTGTTCCGTGGGAGACCCTATTTACGCTAAATTGTCTTTCCAGCTCATCCTCATCTAAATACTGTAGGTTGTTATGACCATAAAACTGGACAATGTCCTTAAATCTAATGTAGAGAAAAACTAGTAAATGAGTATCGGAAATATTTGAATAAATTAAATATAGTACTGTATGTATTTGTCCAATAGTAAAATATGGCTGATTCCAATCCCAGACCACATTGTACGTATCATGATGAGAACTAATAGCCCAGGCTGCATCGCACAAGGTAACACATGAAGAACACTGTCATGCTGCGCCAGCAGATGACTGCTCATGCGGAGAATTCCCTGTGGGCTCACGGCTCAGCTGTTCTTCAGGGTTTCTGGCCTTCCAGCCACATAGTAGAAATAATTGTAATTCAGCTGGACTGACTTCCTGTTACCAGTTCTGACAGCTGAGAGACCATCTCTTTTAAAAGGGCTTTCCCATATCTTCCACCCGTCTACCTCCTAGATAATGCATGAATAAGCTAATGAAGGTGCCGAGTCACTTTGGAATCCCTCATCACTGCAGCACCTGCTCATTTATTTGCAGTATTTCATAAAATAAGTTTAGAGGCCACTCCTAGAAGTGCAACTAAAGCTTGTGGATCCCAAGACAAGTATGTAGCAGGGGCCCTACCTACCATGTGCTGATTCTAATACTGATATTTTCTTGTGTGGCAGAGAGGTATTACATTTTTCACACTTGTAAAACAGGATAATAAAGAAAACTAAGAGGAAATCCATTATACCACTCATTTTACAGCTCGTACTGTAGCTCTTATCTCTCCTTTAAATAAGAATCTGTCTTTAAATTGTCTTACATAAAAGATAACAACAGGAAGGGGCGCGATATGTAAAGCACCTAGTGGTAATTATTAAGTATGAGAGGGGCCGAGGGGCCACTCACCTAACTAGGTTGTGCACCTCTGCACAGGTGACTCCACCTGATGAAGACAGGCACCCTGTTGAAATGTGTAGTGGGAAGTAAAGGGCAATAAAGGTTGGCAAATACACTCAATGAGTGTTTTAATCTGTGCCCAATGCCCCAGCGCCACATTGTATTCTAAATTGTTTGATCATCAGATCAAAAAGGCAACCTTGGAGCTAGCCACTCTAGAGGAACCTCAATCTTCACTCTGTAATCTTTATATAGGAATCTGGACTTACAATGGGGCACTTAAGATTCTGGGTTGTGTCCACAGGGTACCTTGTGGTTGGAGGAGTGAGCTTGAAGCGAGAGTATTCAAACTAGCTGGGTCAGTAATTGGAGGCACAGAACCTGGAGAAGAATCAAAACAACAATTGTTCTGCCTTCTTCCTCGTCTGGTGCTGTGGGGATTCCAGCATACAGCTAAACCATTCTTCACATCCCAAGTAAACCGACTGTACGGTTCAGTAGTCTAAGTTTATTGATGTGATGATATGAACGTGGCGTGGTAAAAACTACAAGGTACAAATAATCTCAGTCAGTACTGGGAACATCACAGAAACCAGCACAGTGACAATATAATGCAGAAATATACATTAAACATGTTAAGCATGAATAACTGTGGCAAGATTCACTGCAAGGTGCAATTCTACACACAGGGGCATTACCTAGCTGTATTCAATGCAGAAAACATTAACTAAGATGGAGGATCTAAAAACATAACACACTTCTACTACACAATATTTCTATAACAGGGACTGGATCATGACCTAAATACACAGCTTCTAACATAAAGATGCAGTCTAAACCACAGTCCTCACCAGATTAGCTGGACAGGGGGAGTAGTTGTAAAGAGTAAACAGGAACAAGGGACATGTGTCTTATCTCTATGGAGCCTGAGAAATGTCTGAAGGTATCTCCTTGTTCCCGGGGAAGCATGGGGGCGGTCCCTTAGAATACACTGAATCTAAAAGGGCAAGACACCTATATCTGTAGGAATGCAGATAGTTTGTGTTAAACATATTTAAACTTCATAAAGGGATAACATATTACCTCTACGGGTTATAACAAATGTCAAACTACAAATACTGTAATAAGGAGAATAAGTAGAGTAAGATATCAGGAAGGCAGACATCAGCAAAAGCAGACAAGGAGAGACTACAGAGAATATTAGGTCAGAATCAAGTCGGGTCATGAACAGGAGGTCAGCAGAAAAAATAGCACCAAAGATGTATAAGGTAAACCAAGTAATAACTGGAAATTTTATAATTAGGCTTGTGATTAAAGTGAGCAGTCACTCTGAATACTCATGGCGCATGCATGGCACAGTTTAGGATTGTCTGGTGCCAGTGGCAAGAGTGCATGTTTATGTAAGCACAACAATGTGATTTATATGCTTCTTGCCACATTCTGACTAGGCATATTATTCCTTACTTAATGCATTTTCATTGAGCTAGGCGTCACATTACTAGTTGGCATGTGACTGTATGTATGTACATTGCATAGCTGTGGTTTTTGTGACTTCCCACTCTCACAACCGGCACCAGAGAATCTTGACAGTGTGTAGTGTGCGCTGTGAGAATTCAGAAGTCTGTGGTCCCATAGAGTCACTGCAGATTCATCACAAACTTGGACAAATCCTTTAATGATCCTGACCGGAATAAAAACATAGTAAGGCTAGGATCACACAAGCCCTAGGTCCGTTTTTGACATCAGTTTATGCATTTTTTTGTCTAAGTCCCAAAACTGATGCAAAAACGGATTATATGTAATAAATACCCTATCTGTTTTTTTCTGCATCCAAAAACATTCCTAGGTTTTTTAAACCTAAAAACGTTGGTAGGAACGTTTGTGGGTGCAGTAAAAAAAACGGATTCGGCTTTTCAACATGGTGCCCTATGGAAAAAGGGATCCGTTTTTTAGAGCATTGTTTATGCCACAAAAAAGGATCCATTTTTAAGGGCATTGTTTATGTGAAAAATGGCAAAGTCCCAAAAACGTTCAGGGGCACAGGAGGCACAAAAAGCAGCCTAGGAAAAACGGATGTGGCATGGAAAACACTTCCAAAAACGGATTGCTATATGTGACCCTAGCCTAACCCTAATCTTGTCAGACTTCACAACACTTTATTAAGATAGCTATGTCTCATGAAATTTTACATGTTTTGGATTGTTATGTGTACATGTTCAGTACCATCAGCAGCACAGGAATACCTAATCAGAATCGCAATCAGTGCAGAAATACATCATCAGAACCACCAGCAGAAAATAAATAATTATTGATAACAATCAGTGGTATAGAAATACATCCACAGAACTACCAACAGTATTCGTTTTTTGCAGTGGATTTGATGCATTCCATTGTGCAGTTTTGTCACAAATCTGCATGCATTGAGTTCAATGCATTCATTCGCAGCCCCAGGCAAAAAAAACATTTTTTTTTTGTCAGGAGATGCAAATAAAGGAATTGAACTCATGGTAACTGTACTGACCGCAATCCCTGACTACACACCGCAACTAGAAGTAGCCGTGGGATGTAACTAACCAGACAGACAACTCTGCACAGCCGGAGAAATAACTGCTCCTAAAGTTAGATGTAGGAAAAGCTATCTTGCCTCAGAGCAGAACCCCAAAAGAATAGCAAGCCCCCACAGATATTAACTGGGAAACCAGAGAAAGAAAAACAAACACAGGCAGAGTAAAAGGTTTAGCAAAAGAGGCCAAACTAGCCATTTAGGAAAGACAGGATAGAATACTATTGGTCAGTATAAAACACTCAATAAAACACCAACAGCAGATAGTTCTTTTACTTCACCAGATGGAAACAGGTATACGGTACAGACGGGGTTAGTGGGTACTGTAACCGTTGGATATGAAGGTTTCCTCTGAGTCTTACAGTGATGCCCTCAATATGGCGCTCGTGGTCTTGCTGTGCTCTCTCTCTCTCTCTTTCTCTCTTACCGCACTTGAGACAAGTCTCTAGTCCTCAAGGTCTGTTGCTCTGAGTGCTTGGTTAACTCTCCGCATCCTGAACCAGCTATGGGACTGATGTTGGGCTGCTTTAGTGGTGCTTCGGTGCCCTGTGTTTAATGGGCCTTCAGCTTGCCGGTTTGTAGTTAGGAATGGACCTTTCATCTAACTACCTCGGCTCCGGTATGCCGGTGTCGACCTGGGTCCCCGGCTGGCTCCAACCAGGCCCGGGTAAACCCCCTTCCAAAGTCTGGGTCACTTCTTGCCCCTTTAGAAGTGCCCTCCAGTATAGCCACAGGTCCCCTGCGTCTGCCTTGCTTGTTTACCACACACCAACTATCTGACTATCCTATCACTCCCCTTCTCCCGCTCTGTAGGCTCCATTCCCTGGGACCTACTGAATATCAGTCCCATGTAATAAAGTGCCCTGTGAATGGGTGTTGGGGTGCAGACTCTGAAGATTCCCCACATCCACGGTTACAGAGGCATCACATCTCTATTTAGGATGTAATACTTCCCTGTGGCGCCTTGCCATAGGAGCGCCACACCCCCCCTGGTTAAATACACTCATCCGCAAGTGTCCCAAACCGACCGGGATTGAGCTGACTTTTTATTTTAATTAACATTTACCCAGGTAACTTTCAAACAAAAAAAACAATATGGTTACTTTATGGTCTTACCTTGCGGGAGGCTCTGTGCTTCAAACGTTGCATATAAACATTTTACTTTTATTCACATTGGCCCAACGGGACCGGATTCAAGTCTCAGACTTTAAAGTTCAATCAGGCTTTTTTTTTTTTTTTTTTTTTTTTTTTTTAAAACGACAGTTCACGTTATGTTCATGTGGTAATTGTCCAAAGGCTGTACAGAAAAAAAAACACAATCTGCAAATGCCGCAAGAAAAAGGCATAATCTGCAAATGCTGCAAGAAAAGGCACAATATTCAATTATATACAATGGTACGGCATACCGGGTTAAACTGGTCAGTCAACACTTCTGCTGACCCGGATCGCGTATCACCCTCAGGGTCCTGCATGGCGTTCATAGGTGATCTTGTCACTGCAATATAGGTCCCGATCCGGGTGTCCTTGAGGGAGATGCCATTCCACATCTCTACTGGCAACGAAAATCTCAGAGTAGAGGCCTTCTTCCCGGGCAAAGCCGTATCCGGTACCCAGGTTGAAAACAGTGATGACCCCCTTTTTCCGCTGTTCCACGGGCAGTGGGGGTTGGGTGCGGGCAAAGGCGCGAGTCTGGTGGGTCTGCATCTCTTTTGCCCACCATAGCTCGCAGGGCTCGGACACCTCCGTGCCGTCAGCTGGTTCTTCCTCTCGGTCCTCCTCCCCGGAACTCGCCTGGCTGGTAGAGCTTTCTTTCTCACATCCCTCTACGATCAGGTCAGGCTCCTCGGAGAACTGGATGAGACTTTCCAGTTCGGCAGGCTCCTCTTCCCTGGGCTGGTGTGGTATGGGTCCTGGCCCGCCCCCCTGGTTGTTTGGCGGCAATGAGGGCGGGGAGGCATTTTGGCGCCTCTTGCATGGCCCTTCCCAGATGAGGGGCCGAGGCACGCCCATGGGCCTGCATATTTTCAGTCACATTTCTAGGCTGCCATTTTGGGCCTACGCAGTGAAATGAAGGCCGGTAAATAAAAGTCCAATTTAAGGCGCACAGTACAGTACCCGGTTTTACCGGGCACGGGATCCTGTTCGTGATGCCAGAAATTAGTCGGTCGACAGGGTGGGGGGGTACTCGAATACCGGGGCTAATGGTTACGTTGATGGGGGATCACGGCCCTAGACCCTCAATGGCGGGGATGGTGGGGGATGATGATGGATGGAGGAATGGTAACGTGATGCCACCTGTGGTACCTGGTAACGTGGATACCAGCGCTGCAGCCGGCTGCTGAGGTGATGGAGGTGCAGCTCAGTAGTACAGCTACCCACAGGTGGAGCTTTACCTCAGGGCAGAGGGAGGAGATGAGGGGAGTAGTTGTCCTCACCTCCGATGATGATGCTGTTGCCCGCCGGGCAATGAGAGAAAGAATCACGGACAACACTTCAGCTCAAACAGTTAATTTACTTCACCAGATGGAAACAGGTATATGGTACAGACTGGTTTAGCGGGTATTGTAACCGTTGGATGTGAAGGTTTCCTCAAAGTCTGGCAGTGAAGCCCTCAATTTGGCGCTCATGGTCTTACTGCGTTCTCTCTCTCTCTTACCACACTTGAGCCAAGTCTCTAGTCCTCAGGGTCTGTTGCTTTGAGTGCTTGGTTAACTCTCAGTGTCCTGAACCAGCTATGGGACTGATGTTTAGGGGTGCTTCGATGCCCTGTGTGTAACGGGCCTTCAGCTTGCCGGTTTGTAGTTAGGAATGGACCTTGCATCTAACTACCTCGGCTCCGGTATGCTGGTGTTGACCTGGGTCCCCGGCTGGCTCCAACCAGGCCTGGGTAAACCCCCTTCCAAAGTCTGGGTCACCTCTTGCCCCTTAAGAAGTCCCCTCCAGTGTAGCCTCAGGGTCCCCTGCGTCTGCCTTGCTTGCTTTCCACACACCAACTATCTGACTACACATTTCCCACCCTTGGCTTTTGACTCGAGTCAATAAATTTGCCAAGTTTTTTTTAGGTAAAATTAGGGGCCTTGGCTTATATTAGGTTTGGCTTATACTCGAGTATATACAGTATGGTACATTTAAGTAGAAAAATCCCCAAAGGTGTCCATACGCTTTAACATTTTCCTGAATGAATGAATGAATGAATGATGGTCCAACTAACGTCCTATTTGTAATCAGTAATATCATTTATTAACAATTATATAAAACTTTGAAAATTGTGTTCGAATAATGAGACGGATCATTTACATGCCATGATCTCCATAATGAAACGATAACACAGAATTTGTGGTCAGAACATACATCCAAACAAAATCATTCAGATCTGGCTAATTTACTGATGATTTAACCCATAAAAGATTATAAAGACACTGGACACATGCCACTAATTAGAGCTATCAGAGAAGAATACAAAGACTATGTCGATTTTGGTGTCTGCTAGGGCACTACACGACACATAATCAGTTATGGGATTCACTGAGACATCGAAGTCTGTATTTTTTATAGTCATATACAATGAGGCCAATCTAGATTGTATAAATACTCTCACATTTTTCATTCAGCATGAGCCACTGATAAATCTGGCACATTTTCAGACTGTCTAGTCTAAGTTTACTCTGTCTACTATTCGAAAAAATTAATATATTGTTCCGATTGTGTTTTATTTTGGACTGAATGACATGGAGCTATTACAATAAGGCCTCCTACACACACTGTGGGAAAAAACAACACTCAGTGAGATCGTGCTGCACATTGAAAGTGACTCGCCCAGGGGTTTGGGAACTTGGGTCCCGGGTGTTAGTACTGGGGCCTGTCACTGGTGGTTGGTGCCCGTGTCCGTGGCCCTGGTGGTTGCTGAAAAGTGTAAAAATAAAAGTGAATGTTCGTGACGCCACCTGCAGTTTCTGATAACACCAGCACTGCTTCAGACGTTTGGAGGATGGTGTTATTGCAGCCGGTTAGTCTTGCTGGTCTTGCTCCCTGCAGGCAGAGCAGCGTCCCCAGGGCAGCGTTGCTGTATTAATTGTAAGGCGGCTCTGCAGGCGAGAAGCTGTCTGATCCCTCACAACGGGAAATAATGACACACCACACGTAGCTGAGTCTCTGTACGGGTTTACTAGTCACTTTCACAGTTCAACAACAGGTCTACAGTCACGGGTAGCTGGCCTGCATAGTGGCCAATGAATGGGGTGTTCGTCTGTGGCTCTCAAAGATGTTTCTCTCGGCTTCGCCCTCTGTCCTTCCTAGTATTGAAGCCTGGCCTGACCTCCTGCTCTCTTCTCTGTAACTTTAGGCCTATTTAAGAACCTTCTCCAGATTGCCGCTACATCTGGGGATATTCTGCGGGTCCTGGCTCCTTGTTTGGTTATAGTTACAGGTGACCAGGAGGCTGAAGACTCCTCGGTCTGACCGGTGTTGGCGGCTCAGAGATAAACTTGCCTACACCACTTCTGGAGCCAGTACTCCGTTGCATGGACTGGGATCCTCCCAGACCAGTAGGTAGACGGTCTTACGCCGGGTGTTAGCATGCACCCTCAGGCTCCCCCTTCTCGTCTGGGTCACTGCTCTTTCTGGGTGCCCTCCTTGTACGCTCCCCTGAAGGATCCTCCTTGACCTCTCTTCCTTTCCTTTCTTCACTCTCTCAACAACAACCCTTCCCACTCTCCACTACCCACCTATATAACCTCCCATTGGGACCGGATACCCTGCTAACTGGTTTAACCAATTGGCCCCCTGAGTTAGGTGTGTGGATGAACGCCACATACGATCCTCCCCCTTCACTGGCCACAGGGATACTGCACATGCTGGTCTGGGTGCAGTACCCCTTTGTGGCACACCGACCAGTGGGGCGCCACAAAAGAAAAAAAAAATCACCAATAACAACCCCCGAAATGACACGCAACAAAGTAACCTGTACTAATTTCTTTATGGCACCATAATCGAACATTTTTACATCTAGCCATTATAAATCATGCCATGAAATGCACCACAAAAATAGTGTTGTTAATCAAAAACAAACTTATCCGCACTCAAAATAGGAGATGAATATGTCATTTCTGTATATGGATCATTCCTTTTTGATCACCTTCTACCTTTGGTTTGAAACAACGGCATTGAAAACTCCAAAACATCAAATGTGTGAACAAGACCCTGTACTTTACTATAGGAAACAAGATGCGATAGCGACTCAGCGTAGAAAAAAATTGGGCATATTTTTATTACCGTGTGAGGTTTCTTTTAATTTACCGTAATTCTTTACAGTGTTTATTTGTGCCATTGTTAAAAGTAAGACAACTCAAACCAGCCTATATTAGGTGTTGTTTGACCTAGTCATTTGCTCATTTACCGGACGGGCCATCTGGATAGTTTGACCACATTGTTGAGTCTTCCTTACTTTGATGTCGGGTCCTTACAGTCTGCCTTGCCAATGAAGACTAATGTGTAATGATAATGACATGCTGACTAGATTTAACAGTTGGTCTAATTAACATATATTGATCAAAAAAAGGGTTCTTTAGGTAATACTATTGTTTTGAACTGGTCAATGAGGGCCATGTCGACAGGTCCATATAGATGGACTCTGTCTCATTTACCAGGCACATGTGGTCTTCTATTAAACGTCACAATCTGCTAACGCCCAGTTTATGATATCAATATTATTGACCACAAATGGCGCCTGGCATTGTTTTCGTATCCATGTTCTATCCTCATTGTTGAGTTGATTAGGGTTTTACGAGAAAGCCCCTTATAATCTTCCCAATATAATTTTATAGCTTGGACAGCAGCTGCCGAGTGACCTCAGTCTGGGAGTATTTAGTTAAATGGGGATTGTGGTCACATGTAGTGTGACTAATCTTTAAATCTCAAGCAAAAATAACTCACCGCCAAGCCAGGAATCATCATGGCTCACTAGTACTGGCCAATTAATAGTGGTAATATATACTGTATATAGGTTATATTAGATTTACCGTAAACAGACTCAATAGTAGCTCATAGTAAAACAATATAAACAAAAATATATGTATATATACTGCATGGACAAAAGTATTGGGACATATATATATTACACCTGCAAGAGCTTTAAAGACTTCCTATTGTAAATCCATAAGTATTGCTATAGATATAGAGTCTCTCATTTTGCAGTTATAACAACTTCCAATTTTGCGGGAAGCTATTAAGGTTTTGATGGTTGTCTTTGGAAATGTTTACCTATACACCAGGAAGAGCATTTGTGAAGTTAGCCATTTGACATTGTGCTTGGCGATATGAGGCTTCAAGCACCTGCTTGGCTATGGAAACCCATGCTATGAATCTGCAGGCACACATTTTTTGAGGAGGGAAGGAAGAAAAGGCAGGAAGAGAGGAAGAAAGAAAGGAAGGAAAGAAGGAAGGAACGGAAAGGAAGGAAGGAACGGAAAGGAAGGAAGGAAGAAAGGAAGAAAAGGAAGGAAGGTAGGAAAGGAAAGGGAAGGAAGGAAAGGAAAGGAAGGAAAGGAAAGGAAGGAAGGAAGAATGGAAGGGAGGGAGGGAAGAAAGGAAGAAAGGAAGGAAGGAAAGGAAAAGAAAGAAGGAAGGGAGGAAGAAAAGGAAGGAAAGGAAGGAAAGGAAGGAGGAAGAAAAAGAAGGAAAGGAAAGGAAGGAAGGAAGGAAGGAAGGAAGAAAAGGAAGGAAAGGAAGGAAAGGAAAGGAAAGGAAAAGAAGGAAGGAAGGAAGGAAAGGAAGGAAGGGAAAGGAAAGGAAGGGTAGTAAGGGAGAAGAAAAGGAAGGGAGGAAGAAAAGGAAGGAAAGGAAGGAAAGGAGGAAGAAAAGGAAGGAAGGAAGAAAAGGAAGGAAATGAAAGGAAGAAAAGGAAGAAAGGAAGGAAGCGAAGGAAAGGAAAGGAAGGAAGGAAAGGAAGGGAAAGGAAAAGGAAGGGAAAGGAAAGGAAGGGAAAGGAAAGGAAGGGAAAGGAAAGGAAGGGAAAGGAAAGGAAGGGAAAGGAAAGGAAGGGAAAAAAGGAAGGAAAGGAAAGGAAAGGAAAGGAAAGGAAAAAGGAAGGAAGGAAGGAAAGGAAGGAAGGAAAGGAAGGAAGGAAAGGAAGGAAGGAAGGAAGGAAGGAAGGAAAGGAAAGGAAAGGAAAAGAAAGGAAGGAAGGAAGGAAGGAAAGGAAGGAAAGGAAGGGAGGGGAAGGAAGGAAAGAAGGAAGGTAGGTTGCACCATTTTGATTAATTAGGTGCAATAAACGTTAGGGACTATCAGAAGACAAAAACAAGAAAAGTGGCTTAAAAAGTCCAAACGATGAATCAGGACCATTATGTATCTAGATTATAATCCAGCATTTAAAGGGTATATCTGGGATTTTACAAAAAAAAAAATTCAAATGTGCCTAAGCACCTACCTGCCTGTTGTGGCTGACAAAGTTCACCACCGACACGGAGCAGTCTAAGACCGCTCCTGCCAGGGATCCTGAACCTTCTGCTGACTTCGTGTCAACAGAGAGGTGGCTTCTCTGCTCTGTTGATGAGCATTACAGGTGATGTCATGCTGGACAGCCAGCTCTTCAAGTTGGGTAACAGAGGGCCGGCTGTCAATGACTATGACATCGGCTGTCCCGCCCCTCCCATAGGGCAAAAAAGAAGCTGCCGCTCTGTTGACGAGGCCATTGTATCCCCAGCAGGAGCGGTTTGTAACTACCGTACTCTGTGCCGGCAATGAATGTTACCGAGCAGAACAAGCAGGTAGTTAGCAACTCCCTGTGTATTGGTGCTTAGATACATTTAAAAAAAAAAAAAAAAAAAAAAACACTTTAAAGTGTTGATTTCAATAAAGAATAACTCAATAGTAGTTTATGGAGGAGAACAAAATAAGCCAAATCTGCATGCTGGACTATTTAGACATCTACCATAGATTAGTATATACTAGACCACAGCTCCATATAAATTCTGCAGTCCATAGAGCAGGCGCTTATGGTTACTGAGAATTATTACATTGCAATGATAATTTCTCTGTACACTGTTTAGATAATCAGCTGGTTTAATGGATCTGTCACTAAGCTTCACCATATAAACATTATACACTATTAAATACACTAACTTTCAGCCCTGGTGACACGGGTGGACTTACTTTGAAAATTCAGATCAGAATGGCTGTATAATAGTTTTTAAGTCTTCCCACACAATTTTAAATTAAACAGAGCTGGACAGATAAAATGCTCATTTTAACATTTTAATATCCGGATTATCCAGACATTCTGACTTGGATGTTCAAAGTAAGACTGGGTTCACACCACTGTTTTGTTCCTGCCCGTGGGGGATCCTGTTTTTGGAGTACCATATGGACAGGAACAGACGGGATCGGATGTGTAATGCCATTTCTGTGTTCAGATCCAGGATTTTGAGTGATCCGGACACAGAAAGAGCTGGGATCTATACTTTCACTTTCGTAATGTATCTACATACATAGTGAAAGGGAAAGTAAGCAATGGTTAAAAATAAAAAAATAAAAAATGCTCACCTCTCCGCTGAGTGTCCCGCGATGTAAGGCGTTCACTTCCAATGGCTGCAGGACCATAATCAGCTGACCAGGCGGGACGGCAACCCGATCAGCTGATGTGACACATGACCGCATCAGCTGAGCTGTTTAAATTGACAGCTGATCGGGGGGGCAGGTGATTTAAACCGCTCAGCTGATGCTTTCATGTGACACATCAGTAGATCGGGTCGCCGCCCCGCCTGGTCAGCTGATTAAGGTCCTTGCAGCCATCGGAGGTGGTAGCCTCAGATCGCAGGACACTCGGCGGAGAGGCGAGCATTTTTCTTTTTTAAATACAATGCTTTCTTTAATTTCACTTCAGCAGTGTATGTAGATACACCGCTAAAGTGAGATTACAGGAATAGAGCAGTTTTAGTGTACTGAGCATGCACAGTACACTAAAACCGGATCCAGGAAACAATCCTCTTTTTCCCAGGATCCAGCACCCATAGACTCCCATGCTATGTGCGCCGGATCGCCCCGGATTTGTTTCTGTCCTGTTTGGTCCGTTTTTTTCCACCGGAGCCCAAAATCTGAGCAGCCTCCGGATTTGGGTCCTGGAAAGAACAGGACAAAAACGAATCCGGGACTGAATTTACAAATCTGGATGGCCATTTATGACCAATCTGGTACCATAGGGATACATAGGAGGCTAAAAACGATCCTGTTCTGTCCTTTTCAAAATGGATAGAACAGGATCCCAAAAAACGTTGTGTGAAGCCAGCCTAAGTACACCAGTCTCAGCAGGTCTAAAGGTACCTTCACACGCGGCAATATTGATAGGCAATTTCACTGGCAATTTGCTGATTGCAGTGAAATCATGGACACATTGTTCCATTTATACACAGCAACAAAATAGAACAATGTGTCCATGATTTCACTGCAACCAGCAAATTGCCAGTGAAATTGCCCCGCAATATTGCCACGTGTGACGGTACCTTTAGAGATCCATGATGATTTATGCAGATTGGATTGAGAAGTCTGGTAACCAATTTACTTTACAGTTTACTGAGACTTAGGGTACCGTTACACGACACAATATTGCATGCAATTTCACTGTCAATTTGCTGGTTGCAGTGAAATCATGGACACATTGTTACCTTTGTACACGGCAACAAAATAGAACAATGTGTCCATGATTTCACTGCAACCAGCAAATTGCCAGTGAAATTGCATGCAATATTGCGTCGTGTAACGGTACCCTTAAAGAAATATATGTTGTATACCGGTTGTCTGCAGCCAATGTAAACAAGGGACCAGCGGGAAGTTCTTTTTCAAGCCAAGTTCACACAGGGATTTCATTTATTTTTAATTGGTTTTATGCAAATACATGCTAACAAAGATCTGCATTATACAGTACCAGCAAAACCTATGAGATTCCAGAAATCTCACTCAGGCTGGTTTCACACTAGGGTTTGTGTCTGCATGCATCTGGCATGCATCTGGCATGCAGATGCGAACACAGCCAGACTGATGTGAATGCAGCGGGGATTCTCCGCATGCTTTCACATAGTATGCTGCAGATCCATGAAGATCGATGCATTCTTTGTGCGCTTGCGGACGCTTGCTGATAATACAAGCGCCCACGAAAGTACAAAAAATGCATCATGTTGCGTTCGGAGGGTGCTTTTAAAAAACGCATCTGAACGCAAATGCAACCAAATGCAGCCATGCAGCCATACGCAGGTACCATGCGTTCCCATTAGTGATGAGCGAGCAAAGACGCCATCATTAGCATCACCATCCCACTTCTCTGTATTGTAAAGCGCTCTCTGCTCTAAATCAAAAACGATGCATTGCTAGGGGAGCACGATGAGATGGAGCAAGGTACCATAGTGGGTGATTACACACAGCCCAGCCTCATCTCATCCCAACGTGCATTGAGGAACAATGACGAAGAAGAGGATGAGAAAGAGGAGTTAGAAGAACAGGAGCTAGTTTCATGCGGAATTGACGGTACTACCTGCCCAACGTCATACCATTGGTCCAGCAGGGATGGCCAGAGGACAGGGACAAGAAGGAGGAGGATGAGGCCAGCATGGTCAGTCATCCTGTTTTGATCACCCTGAAGTCTTGCTTGTTACCAGTCTGGCGCGCATGGCTGACTATGTTACGCTGCCTGTCCCGTGACCCTCTCGTTATCAACATCTTGACAGACACTCATTACTGGTTGGTGACACTTTTAGACCCACGCTACAAGGAGAACTATATTTCTCTTATTCTACCAGCGGAGAGGTCTACAAAAAGGCTGCAGTACCAGAAGGTCCTTGTTGGGGAATTAGTCAAAATATTCCCTTCTAAGGACCTGCGGTGACGCGGTATCCGGTCCGGTAGGATTACGTGAAATTCGCGGGGCACGGAGTTGTGAACGCAAACACCGGCAGGACGGCAGCACTAATAGAAAGAGGCGACCCGGAGCCCCATCACCCACACGTTTAATCTTGGTTGTGTAGAAGTACACAACCATTATAGGTGAGTGCACTGGCACTTTTTATTTATACAAATAGCCCTGTATGTCTACACATGCGCCCTTTTCTTTTTCTTTCTGCATATGTTACGCTGCCTGTCCCGTGACCCTTGCGTTATCAACATCTTGGCAGACATTCATTACTGGTTGGTGACACTTTTAGACCCACGCTACAAGGAGAACTATATTTCTCGTATTCTACCAGCGGAGAGGTCTACAAAAATGCTGCAGTACCAGAAGGTCCTTGTTGGGGAATTAGTCAAAATATTCCCTTCGGAAAACGCTGGCGGCAGGGATCACAGTTCGTTGGCCAACCAAGGCGTCCAGGAGAGAGAGCCAAAACTCCAATCCAGCATAGGTAGAGGAACACTCTCAGCCCCTCCAATAACACAGGCCCTGAGGCACGGGGTACTGTCACAAGGACTGCAAAGTTTGTAAAGATGGTGAAAGAGTACCTTGGCGACCGTACAAAAGTGCTCCAGGATTCCTCGGTGCCTTATAATTTTTGGGTATCGAAGCTGGACATGAGGCATGAATTGACTCTCTACGCCTTGGAAGTCCTGGCCTGCCCTGCCGCTAGCATTTTGTCAGAGCGGATTTTTATTGCCGCCGGTGGAATCATTACTGTTAAACACACCCGCTTGTCAACTGACAATGCTGACAGGCTGACTCTGATCAAGATGAACAAGGGTTGGATTGGGCCTGACTTCAGCACACCACCAAATGATAGCAGCGTAATGTAAAGTTGAAATCATTGTATTTATTGGGGATGTATATTCCCACGCCCCTCCTCACACCCACACATGGGTACACACTTCCTGATTTGGGCTATTTGCTGTACTCCTCCTCCTTCTCATCCGCCACCACCATATCAGGGTGACCATGGTCCATGATGCCACAAAAAGATATTTTATTTACATGTTGTTTATGATGCCCTTAACAGTTAAAAAGTTAGACAGTAGGTTCATGTATACCCCCCAGGGGTAAATGTTTTAGTCCATTCTTAGTGTATGGGCATTACAAGTATAGGAGACCCGCTCCTTTGTAATGGGCACAATATTTAAAGAGGCTCTCCTCCATGTCTCTTCCCAGGGGCATCGGAGTGCTTCCCAATGTTTGGCAGCCCTGCCTAGGGCAATACCAGAAAAGACCCACTTTCTATTAATGGGCACATTATTTAAAGAGGCCCTCGTCCACGTCTCTTCCCAGGGGCATCGGAGTGCTTCCCAATGTTTGGCAACCCTGCCTAGGGCAATATCAGAAAAGACCCACTTTGTATTAATAGGCACATTATTTAAAGAGGCCCTCATCCACGTCTCTTCCCAGAGGCATCGGAGTGCTTCTCAATGTTTGGCAACCCTGCCTAGGGCAATACCAAAAAAGACCCACTTCCTAATAAGGAGAACCATATTTAAAGAGGCCCTCATCCACGTCTCTTCCCAAGGGCATCGGAGTGCTTCCTAATGTTTGGCAGCTCTGCCTAGGGCAATACCAGAAAAGACCCACTTTGTATTAATGGGCACATTATTTAAAGAGGCCCTCATCCACGTCTCTTCCCAGGGGCATTGGAGTGCCACGCATTTTTTTATTTTTTAAAATCTTTCATGTAATCCAAAAAACTATCATACAGCAACACTGTCTCACAAATGAGTATGAGCCCTTAACATTTTCCCCAGGAAAATGCATTTTGGTTTCATTTTTGAACGTTTTATTGTGAGTCTGTAAACGTGGCGTAATAGTCTGACAACATTGTTCACAGCAATGACCTGGGTATCTGAAATGCTTACAGGGGTCTTCCCCATGCTGTTCCCATGTCATTTGAGCACTGTTGTTATACTTTTGTGACATTTTCAGGGTTTATCCAGGCTGCCGGGGGTCATGCCAGAAAAATACTCGGATCTCCCATAGGATAACATTGGACTTGGTGCTTGGTTCGAGTACCCGAGCATCGAGCACTCGAGCATTTTAGTGCTCGCTCATCACTAGTTCCCATATTAAACATAGGAACGCAATGCGCATGCGTTTGGCTATGTTCGGTTACGCTGCGCTCCGAAGGCAAATGTGAAAGCAGCCTCACAGATACTTGCTTTTTTTGCTGACTGAAATGGAAACTTGCTGATTGTGAAAGAAGCAGCATGTCAATTCTTATAGTGTCTTTGCAGCATTTTTTCACCCACAGAAAGTGTGGCGCCCCTGCAACCAGGGTGGCCACATAGGGAACTGCAGCCAGGCAGGAAGATAGACGGTTTGTACAACAAACACCCTCACAGACACAGACACACCACTAGAGGCAGCACCCAACCCGGAGCCTGGAACTCCAGGCGGGCAAGGGGTGGTGGGCTTAGAGGACAGTGGGTGGAAAGAATGTAGATCAGGTGACAGACAGCTCAAATAGAGGAGAAAGAGGAGGAAGGAGTGAGTAGGCCAGAGTGAACCAAGCAGCACAGACACCAGAAAGAAAGTGACACATCCCGGTGGGATTGGGCTCCCTGGAGACGCAGAATCCACAGAGTCACAGAAACCATGGAGAGAAAGCTCGTCCATAGCCGGCATCCCAGGGGAGTGTGAGGACAGAGACCGGACCGGTATCACTGGGTCCGAGGAACACTGCAGCACTGACTAACTACAGACGGAGACGTTTTTCCTGTTTGAGCTGGAATCACACGGGTTAGATGGAGCCTGGTAACACCTTAGAAGAGAGGGTTACTGCAGGCTAGGCAAATACCAGAGTGTCGGCTCTGAGGGGAACTGAAGCTTCCCAGACAAACCGACGGGGAGCTTTAACTCCAGGTTGGAGCTCCCACAACAAGTATATGAAGAAAGAGGCAGCACTCACCAGTATTGTGCAACAGTGGTCTCTTTAATCCAGCATGTTCATGGATTCATGACAGGGTGCAGGGAGGTGACCACGGAGGGCGGACGACGACGCCGTTTCGCAAGAAAATTTGCTTCTACGGGTCCGATGTGCGGCGGTGTGCTGGTCTCCATGTTAAGTACACATGGCCATGCACATCACTTCCGCCTGCCGACTTCCTGTTAGAATCGGCCAACTTTATCAAAAACATCTACACCATTCAAATAATGTGCAAAAAACAGTGAATTAAAACCATACAGATAACACAGGCACTAGGAACAATATAAAATATAAAAGCATGATGTAATAATCAAGGGTGAACTATTGTTAGAGCACAGGGCAGGAAATCTGCTGAAGACGTCCGGTGATCAGTTACTCTGGGCTGGATAGTGCCATGGAGATACAGAATGCAGAAGTCTGCACCAATCATGGTCACTCGCAGCCTCGCAGCCGAAAAACCGATCACAGAGTCAGATAGAATGAAACACCCGTAATGATAATATTATACTATCGTGATGCTATAAACAAGTGTGCACAAAAGTGCAGGTCCCCGTTACACGAACGAGCGCTTCAAATAGCCTCTGTATATGAGCCAAACAATTAACTCATAGCTACCCTCCCATAATGCGATACCATCACAATGCTATAAACAAGTGAGCACATAAATGCAAATCCCCGTTACACGAACGAGCACTTCAAATAGCTTCGGTATATGAGCCAAACAATTAACCCATTAACCAATTTTGAAGCGCTCGTTCATGTAACGGGGACCTGCACTTTTGTGCACACTTGTTTATAGCATCGCGATAGTATAATATTATCATTACGGGTGTTTCATCCTATCTGACTCTGTGATCGGTTTTTCGGCTGCGAGGCTGCGAGTGACCATGATTGGTGCAGACTTCTGCATTCTGTATCTCCATGGCACTATCCAGCCAGAGTAACTGATCACCGGACGTCTTCAGCAGATTTCCTGCCCTGTGCTCTAACAATAGTTCCCCTTGATTATTACATCATGCCTTTATATTTTATATTGTTCCTAGTGCCTGTGTTATCTGTATGTTTTTAATTCACTGTTTTTTGCACATTATTTGAATGGTGTAGATGTTTTGATAAAGTTGACCAATTCTAACAGGAAGTCGGCAGGCGGAAGTGATGTGCATGGCCATGTGTACTTAACATGGAGACCAGCACACCGCCGCACATCGGACCCGTAGAAGCAAATTTTCTTGTGAAATAGCGTTGTCGTCCGCCCTCCGTGGTCACCTCCCTGCACCCTGTCATGAATCCATGAACATACTGGACTAAAGAGACCACTGTCGCACAATACTGGTGAGTGCTGCCTCTTTCTTCATATATTTATTATTACTTGTGCTGTGGATTATCACCACCAGGGGAAGGACCTGCCTATAGGGCAAATTGCCCAGAGCATGACGGTTGATACTGCCACTTAGTGCCCTGGACCTCTACCACTTGAGAGACTGCTCCCACAACAAGGGTTGGAGGCACAGCAGCAACCACGAGGACCCACCTGGGGAGACAGAACGCAGAGAGAAACAACAGCCTGGAAGAACTTAAGAAGGAGTGAGGGGTCTCAGAGTGACAGCCTAGCTGCAGAGGGTTCATGGTTACCAGAGTTAACTGACTGTAACCTGTGTTAAGATTTGTACTGAGAACTGCTGTAAATTGTCTGAAGAGCTGACAAGTAAACCCGGTGAACCCTGCCTGAGTGTCCATGTCTGATTCCAGGTACACAGAACTGTTACTGTACTTTTGACCCTGTCAGGAGCAGCCCGACCCACGGCGGGCTCATCCATCTGGCCGCAGCCCCATCATCCATCCATCCTCCTGGCAGAGCAGCGCTGCATCGGTGGTCCCATTGCTGACCACAACCCGTGGGTGGCATCACAACAAACTTTATCCCTTGTAAATACCCTCCTTTACGGGACACGGTCCGGACCAGGACCTCTGTGACATCCCCAGCAGTACCCCTGTCCGGTACCGAGTACCCTGTCCCAGTGGGCTCCACAAAAGCATTGAAGAAGTGCTAAAATGCAGTGAATAATGCAGCAAAAATACAGGAACAAATGCAGCAAAAAAACTGCTTTTTTCTGCCAAGAGAATAGGTTTTGTTACTAAATGAAATACAGCAAAAATGCCCTGTGTGAACATAGTCTTAGTGTATCTGATTAGTGCTTTGTCCCACATTCGTACACTATAGCATGTCATGCTATTTCTTCCTCTTCCACGCATAATGGATACAGCTTTCTTTAGGAAGTCAAGTCTATACAGCTATCACTAAATGGAGCGTATTAAAGGGGTTTTCCCATGAACAAAGTTGATTTTAATCAATAGATCTTGGAATAATAATAATTTCCATACTTGGATGTGTTTTAAAAAAATGTTCCTGTGTTGAGATAATCTTATATATGTGTCCCTGTTATGTACTGTGTAATGGATGTGTCTCACCATACAGGGACATGGTCTGATCATATCACATCTCCTGTGCTGAGATAATCTTATAAATGTGTCCCTGCTATGTACTGTGTAATGAATGTGTCTGACCATACAGGGACATGATCTGATCATACCACATGTGGCTATAGTGGGCCACCACTGCTGCAGAACCTCCGGCATGATGTACAGGCAGCTGGAATGGATTTGCTCTCCACGGGCAGAGCAGTTTCCTCGGGGCAGTGAAGGTAATTTAGGTGTAGGGTGCAGTACGGCGGGCACAAGCAATGGGCAGACTCGTAGTTTTGTTGATCACTCAGTCCTTTACTGGTGGTAACTGTTAGGAGCAGCTGTCCATGGAATCCTTGCTGAGAGCAACTCGGGTTCCTTCTCACACGGTCGGGTCTTTGGCTCCCTCACTGTGCTCTTTGTGTTGGCTCCTGCTGCTACATTAGCTAAGCTGCCGGCCCTGTCTCTTTCTGCGAGGTGGCGGTATGTCGGGCACAGTGTGGTTGGGAAACCTAGAATTCTCCACCTTCCATTATTGACTGCCGGGACGTTAGACCCTGCACAGCCTTGGACCCAGTGTTCGTTCTCTGCGCCTTTCTCTGGGGTGAGCACTGTGTCTCTCAGCTCCCCAGGTGTTCCTGCGACTTTTCTCAGACCTCAGCCTTAGGCCAGGCACCGAGTCAGTGATCCTGGGCCGAGCTCTACAGCCTTTAGTCCACCAGGATGTCTTCCCCAGTCCTCCTAGGAACTGATTGGCTGTACCTAGAATGAGCTTAGCACAGCTCGATCCTCCAGGTACTCTTCACAGTCCTTTCAAGAACTGAACTAACTCTGTCCCAGAGAAGAATTTTATGGAGCTCACCCTGGTCTCCCCCTTCTGGCCTTTAGGCAGAAGGTGTTGTGTGTGATTTTCCTACCTAATGAGAAGACCCTTTTGTTGCTCTCAGTGTGACACCACCACCCGGGGGCAGTGATGACACAGTGGCACTTAGACCCTGGGGTGACACACTTACATTTGAAAGTCTTGTCTGATATATGCGGCCATACGCAGCAAGCTGTAATTTTTTCCTCAGGCTGAGTACAGCTAAGAAAATAACATTGTTGCGCCCCAATGGTTGGTGCGCCACGAAGGGCTACTGCACCCGGACCAGTGTGTGTGGTATCCCAGTGGCCAGTGGACGGGGAGGTTCGCATGTGGCTTTCACTACGTATTTACACACCTAGAATCAGGCGACTAAAGGGTTAAATCCTCTGCTAGGAGACCCAGTCCCAGTGGGTGAAGTCTTAGGTGGGCAGTGAAGAGTTATTTGAATATATTAGGATTACTTATATCTGTTATTCAGTGAGCTAGTGAAGAGTGGGAAAGAAAACTCAGTCTGAATGCTGGGAGCAGGGAAGGAGAGGGACCCTGCGAGTGACACAGAGGGAGGGCACCCAGAAAGAGAGGTGACCCAGACAAGAAGGGTGAGTCCGAGGGTGTTGGTAACACCCGGCGTCAGACCATCCTAATACCCAGTCTGTGGGGATCCCAGTCTGAATAGCAGAGAACCGGCTCCGAATGCGGTGCAGGAAAGTTCAGCTCTGAGCCACCAACATCGGAGAGTCGTGAGTCTTCAGGCAGATGCGACCGGGGTCCAAGCACATCCCCAACAGGATCTCTGTTCAGGGTTTGAGCCCCTTCCAGGGAAGGATTCCCTCAGGGTGAGAAGGGTAACCTCTAGCAGACCCGTAGGCCTGGTGCAGAACAAGTTTTTCGCTGCAGGACCGCGCTAAGGAAGTAGGAGCAGCGCAGATATAGAAAGTGAGGACAGAGGGCAAAGCCGAAAGAAACACAGTTGAAAGCCACAGAAAGACACCTCATCCACTGGTGACTACCCAGGCCAGCTACCCGAGACTGTAAACCTGTTTAGTGCCTGACAGTTATCAGTAAACCATCACAGAGACTCAGCAACGTGTGGTGTGTTATTCTTTCCTCACGCCTGCAGGGCTGCCTCCTTGTGCCTGCGACCTCGACAATAAGAACTACAGCTTCTGCCCTGGGGATTCCACTCCACCTGCGGAGAGCAACTCCATCTGGCTGCAACAACATCGTCCCTGGAGGTCTGAGAGCAGAGCTGGTGCATTCACCAGAATCCTTAGGTGGCGTCACGAACATTACACTTTTATTATTTTATTTTCAACAGTTTTCAGCGACCACCAGGGCCACGGGCCAACCATAATCAACGCCCGGGATCCGAGTTCCCACAGCCTTGAGGTGGGTCAACATCACAGTTTAGCACGGAGTCATTGAATAACATAGGTCTGATTTTGTGACTTTGTCACTTGTGGTGTCAGTGTGCTCCACAGTGGAACACATTATAATGTGATCCTAATACAAGACCTTTGGTGTCACCTCACGGGTGCGCGGCTGTTTAAAGCCTGTGTTATATCATGGTCGGCACAATACCTGTTGAGATATTATTTTCCAGTGTCCTCGCATTGTCTGGACATATGTGCTTTTGAATGGACCTTCATTATACTCCTGCCATGAGAAACTGTACAGTTTGGCCTTTATCTAGGTGTTTCACAACTGTGGTCTAAGCTAAGGGCACATTCACATATGCATTTTTTTGGGATCTGGCATGATCAGGAGAAAGCCGCATCTGACCGGAGGTGGTTTTTACCCTTAAACCAGATGAAACCGTACCAGTGTTATACCGGATCCGTATACCAGTTCTGTTATAATACCGGTAGAGTTTCATTCAGCACCATCCAGTATTGTCCAATCCGTTTGCCTGTTTTGGGTCTGTACCGAACACCTGCGTGTTCGGCAAGGACCCTAAACAGGGACTTCACTGAGAAGTCTGTAGTTAAAGCATTATAGTCACCTTATTCACCAGTGCGGTCACTTCAGGATCCGCACTTCACTGCCTGTTGGAGCAGCCAATCACAGACGCCCAGTCTCTGAGACAACATCTGTGATTGGTTATTGCTCCCCTTCCATTGCTTTTGTGATTGGTTGCTGGCACAGTGGGTGGGATGCAACAGCCAGTCATAAATGCTGTCACAGACATTGGGCATCTGTGATTGGTTGTTCAGCAGCCAATGCAGCGTACATTACATGAGGCAAATGATTGAGACCCAGAAGTGACCACAGCGGCGAGACAGGTGAGTATAATGATTTAATCAGTGAAGTCCTTGTTCAGGGTCCATGCTCGAACAGGTAAGTGTTTGGTACAGACCCCGAACTCTACATGTGCGACGTTACCGCACATGCTCAGTATGCATGCCGGATCCGGTTATACCGGATTAGGAATAATCCAGTAAATCCGGATCGGCATTCATTCCCACACATTATAAATCATGCCACAATATGTCAGATCCGGTCACAAGTGGTTTCTACTGAGCCCAAAAATGCTATATGTCCTTTTTTGGGGGTCGGTAAAAAACTGGTTTTAAGTATATTTTTCACCACAATTACAAGCTAAAATAAGTATTACCATATGCTGTTTAACACAGTAAATGAATATATCTTTAATAGATTTGCTTGTTCTGGAGCTTCTATGATAACATCCTTTGTAGACATGTTGTAAAACCATATTATTATATTACTAAATACCCCTGAGGACATCTAATGTAAGAGGGGAAACGTGTCAAATTTTTCTAACTGACATCTAATCTGGTGCCTACGGACTGTATGATGAAGCGTTAATCAATTGTCCATGATACGTAATACATCCTGGTTTGTGCCTAGGATTACGATAGTCAGGCTGTATGCTTTACAAAGCTATTTTTATGAATACAGGATTTAATATTGTGATCCTAAAGAAATATATCGGTTTTGCCATTCCTGTTTTTGTTAGGAAAGGGAACATCAGGGTCTGTTAGGGGCAGCCAACGTTGAGTGGGAGCGCCATTTGCCTTTATCAATAGGGTGCCAACCAGTGGCGCAACTTGAAGCTCATAGGCCTCCAATGCAACAGCTTCAACAGGGCCCCCAATTATTGCAAATCTTTAATAGCATTAGTCTTTTTCTATAGGCCAAAGGGACTTTTGGGGCCCTCTAGGCTCCAGGATCTAGGAACCACCACAGCCCCTGCACCTGTTATAGTTATGCCTCTGGTACCAACCTCCATGGCAGGGAGGGACTGTCCTTTGGGTTATATTAGGGCCCTGTAGTGAAAATAAATAAATATCATACTTCATATATATTGATCCTTGTGGATACTTGGATATTCCAGCATCTTTTCACTCCTTGTGAAGCTTATTGTCAGAGCGGTCTGACAAACATCAGATCGTACTCGGCCATATAATAGGCTCATGTGAGCAAGACCATACTCTGTAGCTCAGTCCCTCTGTCTGGATCCTCATATACACAAAGGCCCCGATTCATCAATTGCATTTCTTTTACAGGGAACCAACCACCAGGATTTAACATCAGTAAATTACAGCAGCAGGTGATTGATGTGTGCAGCATGACATCACTATTTGTTTCTTTTTATTCCTCCCCTGTGGGCTTGTCTCTCTGCTGTAAGTCAACTCCCCCCAGATGAGTCTGGATGGGAGGGAGGAATAAAAAAAATTTTGAATAGTGATATCATGCTGCACACATCAATCACCTGCTGCACTGATTTTCAGGTGGTTATATCCTGGTGGTTGGCTCCCTTTAAGTCACTTTTTTTTTTGTTTTCCCTGACATTTATTACACAAAAGTAATCAAAATGTTGCTTGCAGTTCATGAATTTGGTGCAAAGTAAAAGCGATGTTCTCCTTTCAGTAACCTTTGTTTGCGACATTTTAATAAAAAAAAAGTCACATTATTAAAAAAGAAAGTTGTAAAAACACGCAATTTTCAAAAGTTCCTATTCAAAATAATATGCACAGCAAAAATAATATTACAAATAATGTCATAAAGTGTAAGAATAATATATTTGCCAAGTTACCTTGTTGATATTTTAGTAGATTTTCAAAAGCCAGTTACATCGTGTCTTTAGATCTGTTGGCACATCATTTTAAATATGTAAATTCAAATGAAGAAAAAAGCAGGGGGTTCTCACCATTCGAGCAGCGATGTCTCCTTTATTTCAAAGTGGACATAGTTCATCTGTGACGAAGTGCGGGGAGAGGGAGTGGAGGGAGACAGACGACGGCAAGCCGTTTCGCTGTGACTACACCTTCAACGGGTCCAGCGGGTTGAAGCTGTAGTCACAGCGAAACGGCTTGCCGTCGTCTGTGTCCCTCCACTCCCTCTCCCCGCACTTCGTCTCGGATGAACTATGTCCACTTTGAAATAAAGGAGACATCGCTGCTCGAATGGTGAGTGCCCCCTGCTTTTTTCTTCATTTGAATTGTATTTATTCTTATATGGTGTGCACCCCAGCAGCATAAAGGGTATATAGTAGTCATTACAGCAGAACCTGCCGTCCCAGAAAATTAAAGCAGTGCCCGGTATTTTCTCTACATGTGGAATTAAATATGTTAATACCTTAGATATTTTCTTCAATTCCATTGACTTCAAAGGGAACCTTGCAGCAGTATTTGCCCCTATAAACTGATAGTAGCTCTGGATGTCTTTTAGCATTGATTCCGATCATGTAAAGTGTTGGGGCGCCGGTGCGGGATCTCGGTAGTCAAGGGCAAGGTAAAGCCTTTAGCTGTAGAGCAACACTGGGTTGGGAGCTCACCCGTCCCCGGCCGACCCCCCAGTGCAACAGTTCTGTTCACAATTGCTCCTAGTGATTGCCAAAGCAGACACGGATTCAGCAATACTTTGGAACAGTTCTTTACTACAACAGTCTTGTGAAACATGGGCATCCAACTTAAAGGGAATTTGCCGCCTCTTTGACCTTTCTAAACTACAGTCCCTGACAGAAGTTATGTTGCTTATGTACGTTATGTAAATAAAAGTTTATAACCTGACGTTAAATTCATCCATTGGTTGTATAAATTACTCTTTTGAAAGCTGAAACCCTCCCAAATGTGGTTTAGGTTAAGAAAATAAATTGGCATCAATGCTGAAATATTGATCATTCAATGAACACAGAATGGTCAGATTTTGGCAAGACAAAAGTTTTGTCGCCCACAGGAAGTAATGTGATATTCAAACAAATAATTAGCTTAAAATACAAATATATGTTGCACAACATTGGTGAATGAAGTTGTGGTGCTATTAGAGTCATATTTAATATTTTGTGTGACTTCCATGAGCTTGAAGGACTGCATCCATGCGGTTCAACAATGATTCATACAATTTATTAATGAAGTCATCAGGAATAGCAAAGAATGCAGTCTTACATGCCTCCCAGAGTTCATCTAGATTCTTTAGTTTTGTCTTGCAAGCTTCCTCTTTCATCCTACCCCAAACATGCTCAATGATGCTCATGTCTGGTGACTGGGCTGGTCAGTCCTTGATCTTTTTTGCCTGGAGGAACTTTGTTGTAGAGATGGATATATGAGATGGAGCACCATGCTGATGCCGAATTTGACCCCTTTTATGATTTGAAATGTAAGAGGTAGCTAATATTTCTTGATACTTTAGGCTATGGATATTGCCTTCCACCTTGCAAATGTTTCACACTCCCCCATACTAAATATAACCCCAGACCATGATCCACCACCACCAAATTTAACTGTTTTCTGGGTGTATTTTGGATCCTTACGGGCTCCAGTAGGTCTCCGGCAGTGTTTGCGGTGGCTGTGGTGTATTCTACTGAAGATTCATCAGAGAAATCCACCTTCTACCACTTTTCCAGCGTTTAGCAGGCTGTGGGACTTTGCAAATGCTACATGGTTTTTTATTTGCCTTTTTAGTGCTGGCTTCTGGGCACTGATTGGACCATGGAGGCCATTTTGAGTCAGAATCCTAAAAACTGTTCTAGTTGACACAGGGACTTGAGGTGACCAGGCCTGTTGGAGCTTTGCTGCAGTGGAAGAGGGGCTTGCTTTGGATTTTCTAACCAACAAACGGTCCTCCTGAGCCGTTGTCTTGCGGGGTCTGCTGGACCTGGGTTTGTCAAACACATCTCCAGTCTCTTCAAATCTTTGTTAATTCTTTGTACTTGGCGCTGAGACACATTAAATGCGCCAGCCACCTCTGCAGTGGATCTGGTCTTCAGCCTTTTGATAATCAAGGCTTTGGTCGCATGGTGGATTTTTGGCATGTTGTCAGAGCTCAAGTTGCAGTTCAAGTGAAGGTCTGTGGTGCTGGGTTTCTTTTTAGACACACCCACTAATTAACTGATCATTTACTGAGCACAGATGAGGATGTAAACTAGGATTGGGTGCATTATATGACCAGGCGACAAAACATTTGTCTTGCCAAAATCTGACCACTCTGTGTTCATTAAATGATCAAAATTTCATCATTGATGCCTATTTGTTTTCTTAACCTAAACCACATTTCAGAGGGTTTCACCTTTCAAAAGATTAATTTATACAACCAATGGATGAATTTAGCGTCAGGTTATTAGCTTTTATTTACATAACATATAAGCGACATAATTTCTCTCAGGGCCACTTTACACACCAACTTATCTGTCCAACTTCTGACCAACTTGCTGGTTGCAGTGAAATCATGGACACATTGCTCCATTTTGTGACTGTGTACAATGGAACAATGTGTCCATGACTTCACTGCAACCAGCAAGTTGGTCAGAAGTTGGACAGATAAATTGGTGTGTGTAAAGTGGCCATCAGGGACTGTATTAATATGGGCATACAGGTTATAGAATGCTGAAAATAATCCTCCCTGATGCCTCATATCAGAAGTCTTGTTGTGGAGAAATCATCTTTTAACACTTCCAGGCTATGGGGTGGATGCTGCCTGGAAAATAACTCTGCCTCCAGAGATTATTTTAAATAAAAGGAGGCGTTACCGGTGTGAGACAAGTAACTGACATACAAGAGAAGAAGGCCATGGTCACAGGTTGAGTGTTTGGTGAGTTTTTCACCTCAGTATTTGAAGCCAAACCCAGGAGTGGGTGATAAATACAAAAGTGGTGACGTGTTTCTATTATACTTTTCCTCTGATTGTTCCAATCATGGTTTTGGCTACAAATACTTAGGTAAAAAAAAACTCATCAAATTCTGAACGTGTGAACATGACCTTACTGAAATTTGATTGCTTGGAAACACATTTTAATTAAGTACTGTCACATTTAATTACTGTCAGATTTAATTAAGTACTGTCATAGATAGACCATTATTTTTAATATTTAAAGATTCCATAATAACAGGGTCTGTACCACAGGACTGGCGTATAGCAAATGTGGTGCCTATATTCAAATAGGGGACAAAAACTGAATTTGGAAATTTTAGGCCAGTAAGCTTAACCTCTACTGTGGGTAAAATCCTAGAGGGTTTTCTAAGAGATGCTATACTGGAGTATCTGAAGAAAAATAACCTCATGACCCATTATCAACAAGGTTTTACGAGGGACCGTTCCTGTCAAACTAATCTGATAAGCTTCTATGAAGAAGTTCTGGCCTGGACCAAAGAAATGCAGTGGATGTGGTGTATATGGACTTTTCAAAAGCTTTTGATACGGTGCCACACAAATGGTTGATACATAAAATGAGGGCAATGGGGATAGAGTAAAATATGTATAAGTGGGTTAAGAACTGGCTTAGTGATAGGAAACAAAGGGTGGTTATTAATGGAACACTCTCAGAATGGGTCACAGTTAACAGTGGGGTACCACAGGGGTCAGTGTTGGGCCCGCCTCTATTTAATATATTTATTAATGACCTTGTAGGGGGCATACAGAGTAGAATCTCAATATTTGCAGATGACACTAATCTCTGCAGGGTAATCAATACAGATGAGGACAATTTTATATTACAGGAGGCTAAATGGCAAATGAGCTTTAATGGGGATAAATGTAAAGTCATGCACTTGGGCAGAGGAAACAAAAGGTATAATTATGTGCTTAATTGTAAAACACTGGGCAAAACTGTCACTGAAAAAGACCTGGGTGTATGGGTAGATGACAAACTCACATCTAGTGGCCAGTGTCAGGCAGCTGCTGCAAAGGCAAATAAAATAATGGGATGCATTAAAAGAGGCATAGATGCTCATGAGGAGAACATAATTTTACCTCTATACAAGTCACTAGTGCGACCACACTTAGAATACTGTGTACAATTCTGGTCTTCGGTGTATAAGAAAGACATAGCTGAACTAGAGCGGATCCAGAGAAGAGCGACAAAAGTCATTACAGGACTAAGGGGTCTGCAATACCAAGACAGGTTATTAAACTTGGGGTTATTTAGCTTGGAAAAATAAAGGCTTAGGGGTGATCTTATAATAATGTATAAATATATGAGGGGACAGTACAGAGAACTTTCTAATGATCTCTTTACTCTTAGGCCTGAGACTGGGACAAGGGGGCATCCTGTACGTCTGGAGGAAAGAAGGTTTAATCATAATCACAGACGCGGATTCTTTACTGTAAGAGCAGTGAGACTATGGAAGTCTGCTGTTGTAATGAGGGACTCACTACTAACATTTAAGAAGGGCCTGGATGCCTTTCTTGAAAATTATAATATTACCAGTTATATATATTAGATTCTTTGATAGGACGTTGATCCAGGGAACTAGTCTGATTGCCATATCTGGAGTCAGGAAGGAATTTTTTTCCCCAATGTGGAGCTTAGTGTTGCCACATGGTTTTTTTTTGCCTTCCTCTGGATCAACATGTTAGGCTATGGGTTGAACTAGATGGACTTAAAGTCTTCCTTCAACTTAAAAACTATGTTACTATTTTTTTGCAGCTATGTTGTATTGCAACAATATTGCAGCACTGTCTGCCTGTGAGATGGAAGCTGAGAGGAATCTACAGAAACGTCAGGAATAATCACACATAACTCTATGGTTATGTGGCGCCCCTGCGACCAGGAGGCCACATAGGGAACTGCAGCCAGGCAGGAAGATAGACAGTTTGTGCAACAAACACCCTCACAGCACACACACCCACAAGAACACAGCACCCAACCTGGAGCCCGGGACTCTAGGCAGGCAAGGGGTGGTGGGTTTAGAGAGCAAGTGGTGGGGAATGTAGATCTTGTGTCAGAGAGCACAAATAGAGGAAAGGAGGAGGAAGGAGTTAGTACCGTGTTTCCCCGAAAGTAAGACAGTGTCTTACATTCTTTTTACCTCCAAAAGTCCCACTATGTCTTACTTTCGGGGTATGTCTTATATTGGAAAAAAAATATCGATTTTTGTTTCAACATACAGTATCCCACACAGCCTCCCCCCAGTGGTATACAGGCCTCCCCAGTGGTAGTATACAGCAGCTTCCCCAGTGGTAGTATACAGCAGCTTCCCCAGTGGTATACAGCAGCCTCCCCAGTGGTATATGCAGGCCCCAGCAGTATATACATCAGCCCCAGTGGTATACAGGCCCCAGTGGTGTATACAGCAGCCTCCCCAGTGGTATATGCAGGCCCCAGCAGTATATACAGCAGCCCCAGTGGTATACAGGCCCCAGTGGTGTATACAGGCCCCAGTGGTGTATACAGGGCCCCCCCCTTGCTGCCGCACACCTGTAAAGGAATAGATTATCATACTTATCCCTGTCCTGTCGCAGCCGCCGCTCTCTGACATCGCGCGCTCCCCCGGCTTAATCCGGCTTCTTCCTGCTTCCTCCTCCGGCGCACAGACAATGACGTCATTGCCTGCGCCCGCCGGTCACAGCAGGAAGAAGCCGGATGAAGCCGGAGGAGCGCGCGATGTCAGAGAGAGGCGGCTTCGACAGGACAGGGATAAGTATGATGATCTATTCCTTTACAGGTGTGCGGCAGCAAGGGGGGGCCCTGTATACCACTGATGGGTCCGCATCCCGCTCTAACCGGCCGAATCCTGCTCTGACTGGCCAAATCCCGCTCTAACCGGCCGAATCCTGGTACTATGGCTTATATTTTCCCAACGTACAGTTTACTACGTCTTACTTTCGGGGTACGTCTTACATTAGCCGACACCCCTAAAACCCCCACTACGTCTTACTATCGGGGTGTCTTACTATTGGGGAAACACGGTAGGCCGGAGTAGGCTGAGAGGTAAAGACCAAGCAGGCAGAGTGAGCCGAGCAGCCAAGAACAGACAGACAGTGACACATCCCACAGGGATTGGGCTCCCTGGAGACGCAGAATCCACAGAGTCACAGAACCATGAAGAGAAAGCTCGTCCATAGCCGGCATCCCAGGGGAGTGTGAGGAAAGAGACCGGACCAGTATCACCGGGTCTGAGGAACACGGCAGCACCGACCAACTACCGGCGGAGTAATTTTCCCTGATTGTGCTGGAATCACACGGGGTAGAAGGAGCCTGGTAATCTCTTGGAAGACAGGGTTACTGCAGGCTAGGCAAACACCAGAGTGTCGGCTCTGAGGGCAACTGCAGTTTCACACCAGCTTCCCAGACAAATCGACAGGGAGCTTGAATTCTAAGTTGGAGTTCCTACAACAGAGTTGGAGGCACAGCAGCAACCACGAGGACCCGGCTTACCGCCCACACACACTTAGGGGGAAGCTGCATACAAGGGACCGAGCTGCCGCCATACAACCCGCGGAGAGAACAGAGAGGGAGAGGACAGCCTGAAAGGACATTTAGAAGGAGTGAGGGGTCTCAGAGCGACAGCCTGGCTGCAAAGGGTTAAGTGTTCCCGGAGTTAACTGAACTGTGAACTGTGTTGAGAACTGTACCGTGACTTGTGTGACTTTGAAGAACTTGAAAGTAAACCCTGCTCCAGTTTCCGTGTCTGATTCCAGGTATACAAAACTGTCATTGTACTTCTTACCATGCCAGGAGCAGCCCGACCCGCGGCAGGCTCATCCATCCAGCTGCAGCCCATCCATCCCTCCATCCTCCTGGCAGAGCTGCGCTGCAGCGGTGGTCCAATCACTGACCACAACCCGTGGGTGGTGTCACGACAAACTAATCCCTGTAAATATCCCTTTACTTGTGAGAGCCCAGGACACGGTCCGGACCAAGACCGCTATGATACCCCCAGCAGTACCCCGGTCCACTACTGTGTACCCCATCCCAGTGGGCTCCACAGTTAGATCAGCAGAGAGAGGCCACGGCTCATCACACTGGTAACTCCCACTTATATTAAAAACAAGCTTTGGAGGTGGTGTTATCTTCCAGGCAGCATCTGCCCCATAGCCTGGAACCTCATTTATACAAAGTGATAAAAGGTGATTAATCTACAACAAGGCATCTGATATGAGGCAGCTAGGGAGGATTCTTTTCAGTATCTATAACCTGTATGTCCATAGTAATAGTTTAGAAAGGTGAAAGTGGTGACAGATTTCCTTTAAACATTACTTGCTTTGGGACAATTACTTCAACAGAATTTAGTGAAGACTGCTCCCACCATCCCGGTACTTTTACATTCTCACACTCTATCCAACATCACTGTGACCCACCGTAAACTCATGTTAGACCCACTTGGCTCCAGTCATTCTCCATGCACAGGCTTACATTTCAGAAAAACAAACAGGGCAATCACTCGACTAAGTTTCTTATCCACTAACATGTTCCAACCCATTCCTCCGAGTCTACGTTGGAGTCCACACACTTGGTACCCTTGGAGTCTGCCATTTCCTGGGAAGGCCTCCTCAAGTCTGTGGTAAAGTACCAACGCAGACTCACATGTCCTGGACAATGTCGCAACTCCAGTACTCTCATTCCTGGGATGGATTTATAGAAATGTCATGGCCACTGTGCTTCTTTTTATCTCGGTGTAAACTGACATGCGGCGTGGTTTACCAAGCAGCAGCATGTTAAAATATGCTGCCCCAGAATCCTGATCGTGAGCATGGATGCTGCGTGCTCCTGCACAGGACACTAGCATCTCCACAAGAGAAAACACCCTGCGGCCAAAACGCGAGGAAGCCTGATCAGGGGCATGTACCCTAAGTGAACTCTTGAGAGGATAGGAATCAATATTAAGACACATACAGTCCTACTATTATTAGCTTACTGGGAAAAATCCTGCTGACAGGTTCTCTTTAAAAGGAGTGACAGAGCGCATGCTCTAATCCCGCTTCAGTGTGTCTATATTTTAGCTATACTGGTGAACCCAGAACTTTATCTGCGATGTTCCTGATGCCTACAGCTCCTCTATTAACCCACTGGATGCTCTTTGGGTGGCGCATTCCCCATTTCCAGTGATGAGTGAGCACCACCATGCTCGGACGGGCTCAACTCGAGTACAGAGTATAATGGAAGTCAATGGTGGGGAATTTGATCATTTTTTCCCAGAAATGCTACTAGATTAATGCTCAAGTTCCCCATTAACTTCCAATATATTCCGTACTCGAGTTGAGCCCTTCCGGGTGTCAAAATGATTATTTCGAGTACTGAATATGCAAATAGAGCCTGTGGAGCTTCGGTTAGGAGTCTCAAACACAGGACTAGCCAGATATCCCTCCAGGGAAGGACCCAGCCAAGGGGTGGCTCCTTGTGGAGAACACCATAACCACCATATTAAGTGGCCCATTTAGTCAATATCCAGCTCTTTTACAATTTTAGAGATATGACAAGGGAATACCAAGGCCAGGTATCCATCCACAGACAACTGTTTCGGGGTGTTGCCCCTCATCTGTGTGGAGTAGGATTCTGGCCACTTAACATGGTGGTTATGGTGTTCTCCGCAAGGAGCCACCCCTTGGCTGGGTCCTTCCTTGGAGGGATATCTGGCTAGTCCTGTGTTTGAGACTCCTAACCGAGGCTCCAAAGACTCTATTTGCATATTCATAATTCCCAGGGGGCAATGCGCCTAGGAATTCACTATGTTGAGCGCTTTAGCCAGCTGCCCGCAGTGTTTTCTTGGACTGGTCTCCCTGAGATCAGTGAATGCTTTGTGATATTTCGAGTACTGAGCACTCGAGAATGGTGGTGCTCATTCATCACTATCCATTTCATAATAAATGTTATATTTATATTGTATCAGGAGCAGTCACAGAGGCTTCAGTTACAAGAGTAAAAATGTCATCTACGGTGGTCTACAGTAGTAGTCTATAGCATTGCTGCGGCTGTTATTCTCAATATATGCTATGTATGCAGAAATAGAGATGACAGAAGGAATTGCAAAACCAGAGGCTGTAAATCTGCCTGTGTCTGGTTACATTAAAATGGGTACCGTAATCAGTTACACAAGTAGTCATAATCTCAGGCCACTCAGCAGCGGTGAGAGGATGCAAGAAAATCTGCATTGGTCGATGTAAAAAGTGTAAGTCTGTTTAAGCCACACCATGCCGAGCAGGTGGTGCAGTGGAGGTCCTGGTAGTTCATATCAGGTATAATAAAGAGAATATACCTGGGTTCACAAAAATAGCCAATCCCCTAATCAAATACTGTTCAGACTCTAAAACAAATTTAAAATACAAATTAGAAAAGAATGAGATTATCAATAGTAATAATATTATATTATTGTCAATGGTAAACCTCATAAAGTTTAATAACTGTTTTGTAGAAAAGATGCTGAATCCTGATATTCTGCAGCCAATGCTGCCACCTTGTGGTGTCTTGTGTGCACAACAGCAGAATGGTCAAGGATTTTTCTCATCTTGCAATTCAGTCTGTGCACTGTGTATATTGAGGCTCCATCCACATAAAAGTCTCTATATACACCACTGACTGTAGTCCCCTGTACACACAGCCATATTCTCCTGTATGTCCAGAGTGACTAATATAGGAAAAGGCTGACCGGCGACACCTGTATGTAAAGGTACCAGCAGATAAAACACATTTATAATAAAGTATAAGCTGTACACTGAAACACAAAATGGAAAAACTGATCATTCTAGCATAATGGCTATGAGAAGACTTGGCAAGGCAAATACATAAAGCTAATGAAAATTTGAGTGCATAAAAGAGACAGCAAAAATGGCTTAGGAATATATGAAAAAATGGAGAAACTTAGCTGATGAATACAATACAATTGGCCAATAGGCCAATTCATGAAAGCCCAATAACCAATGTCAAGGTGTTCTCCTGTATCGGGTACCTAACCTAATGCCTCTGCATGCGATACAAATCTGCATGTATAGGTGATTAGGAACCTGGCTATAACTAGTATATTTTTTCTGACTGAGCACCCTTGCCCACCCCCGCCCCATAGCCATGCTATATCCACCATTTTGTTATGCCCATGTTCCTAACTACCTACACATCAGGGGTGGACATATCATTGGTGCAGCCTATGCAGTCGCACAGAGGCCCAAGAGGTTACAGGGACCATTTCTACCTCTGAAGCAGGTAGAATAGTGCATTTAGATGAGCTCCTCGGCTGCAAATGGCTCTTATACTCTTCTTGCACAGGGGCCCCTTTCTGTCTGTGTCTCCAGTGCCACATATGCAGATTTTAATTGCACACAGATGCATTAGGTTAGGTACCGATACAGGAGAACACCTTGACCTTGGTTATTGGGCTCTCATGAATTGGCCAATACATCAGCCACATTTTTTCATATATTCCTAAGCCATTTTTTCTGTCTCTTTTCCTCACTTTAATTTTCATTAGCTTTATGTATTTGCCTTGCCAAGTCTTCTCATAGCCATTATGCTAGAATGATCATATTTTCCCTTTTGTGTTTCAGTGTGCAGCTTATACTTTATTATAAATGTGTTTTTTCTGCTGGCACCTTTACACACAGGTGTCGCCGGTCAGCCTTTTCCTATATTACTCACTCTGAACATACAGGAGAATATGGCAGTGTGTACAGGGCACTACAGTCAGTGGTGTATATAAAGATTTTTATGCGGAGGGAGCCTCAGTATACACAGTGCACACATTTTCATCAGGTTTATATATTTGCTTTGCCAAGTATTCTCATAGCCATTATGCTAGATCTTGTTTTTGCTTTTGTGTTGCAGTGTCCAGAGTGAGTGCCAGCAATAACCTGTTGAAAAGAAAAGCACAATAAGTTACCCAGAGAGAGGAAGGATTAGCAGGGAAGCGATATAGTGCTCACCTTGTGTGGTGGTGACCTACAACCAAATGAAAGTGCTAGAGGAAGTGTGGCGCCCCTGCCACCGCGTGGCCACAGAGGAGGACTGCAGCTGGGATTGCTAGGCCGTCACCTCGCACCAACACCCAACACACACAGTCCGATCCTGAGCCTAAGTCACTTCATCAAAACTAGAAAACTACTATCCCTGAGGAAGGAGTTGGGACTAACTCTGAAACGCATCAGAAATAAACACTATAATGATGAACACCGTCTGATCTTTCTGGCCTATGCAGCGCAGATCCGTATACACCGTCACCCTCTGCAATTTAAACCAAGTAACTTCATATCAGACAAGGGATGGTGGGAGGAGCTAAGTGAGGGTGGAATGTAGTACAGCACCCGGGAAGAGGTGGAGAACTGGAGTAAAACCCAGGAACACTAAGTTAGACACACAAAAGTGAGGAGAGAGAGAACCAGCCGTCTCAGTGACCTGACCCAAGGCCCTGGCTGTAGTTCACGGGGATATCAAGGGGCCTGTTGCCCGATTCTGTGGCCCTGGTAGTCACTGAAAAAGGGGAAAAATAAAAATAAGAAGTGCTCGTGATGCCACCTACGGTTCCGGTAATGATACTGGCGCTGCTTGCAGACCTCTGGAGTGATGATGAAGCAACTAGTTGGTAACGCTCCCTGTAGGTGGAGTGGGGTCCGCAGGGCAGTTGTGGTGTAAGGGGATGGCAGATCTCCACACAGCCTTGTCTCTTGTGCTGCAGAGGAAGACGGCTCCTCAGGTGGAGATATTACAGGACAGTCTATGATGGGAGCAGGATCATGGGCCGCAATAACAGGCACACACAGGGGCTTTTACTTCTCTTAAAGGTCGCCGGGCACTGCCACTGCGTTCAATCTGCAGGGAACTCCGCATGAGTTATGTTACCGCGTGCACATGTCAGCCACCCGCTGACACAAGGATCCTACGGTGCACTTCCCAACTGCTAAGGAGTACTTCCGGTTCAACGACTCAAGAAAGGCAGCACTCACCGATCCGCTTCAATTATTGTGCTCTTAATTTTCTTTAAAGCGGTAACAAAGGCTGTGTTCAGGGGTGCAAGGGGGAGGAGGGGGGTCTTCAACAACGGGCCGTTTCGCACTTCAGCAGTGCTTCTACGGGTGACCCAAACAAATGCACATTACGCCCTAAATAAGCCTCCTTTGGGATCTGTCCTCCACACACTCAGCCTTAAAGGGAATCTGTGAGCAGGTTTTTGTTATATAATCTGAAAACATCTGTCACAAGTGTATCCTGCCCTGGAAAGACCGCTGATGAGCCTAGGACGTGAAGGTTACAAAGCCGTATTTAACACAGGCCTATAACTTGTATTTAAAGGGAACCTTTCACTAGGTTTTTGCTATCCCATCTGAGGGCAGCATAATGTCGAGAATGTGACCCTAATTCCAGCGATGTGTTACTTACTCTGCTGCAGATTTAGCAGTTTGTGAAAATGCTAGACTAACAGACTTATGATAATCTCCAGATAGTTAAACAGTGATTTTATCAAAACTGTAACCCTGTAAGTGACACATCGCTGGAATCAGAATCTCAGGTCATGTATTATGCTACTCTCAGATTAGGTTGCAAAAACCTGCTGATAGGTTCCCTTTAAATGAATTTATTTTAGTTTGGTGCTGCAGGAATTAAGGACTCTTTCCTATCTGATTGTCCTTTATAAGTTTGGTGACCACTCACCTCCACTATAATGAGTCACAGGGCTTATCGGCTGTCACCAGTGATAGAATCTCTTTCTGTGCTGTCCACTTTGGAAGGAGCAAGTATCTAGAATAAGCTGTGGTGTCATTACAATTGCAGCTGTGATGCTTTTCTGCAATTGAGGAGTTTTGTGATATATTCTTTTCTATTTATATTCTCTCAGTGTCTTTTAACTTGTGTTGTATTATTGTAGAGGTGAGACTAGTGTCCTCACCGGCCTGCACATTATCCAGGGCGAGTCCAGGGAAAAGGAGGGCCTAGGCATGTGATGGTGTCGAGGGGAGTGGTGGGGGACCCATATAGGGACAATAGGGAGCGAAGGGTTCAGCCTCAAGTGAGTACCAGGAAGTGACCTTTCTCCCTATCGCCAGTGCCTTCCTTGTATACCATCCCTGTTTCACCCTAGTGTTGCACCATATGCTGGGTGTCCTTACACCATAGTGACAGCCTTCTGTAAGGGTTAACACAAATTTCAGCCATGCATCTCTTATTGTAATGTGTGTTGTTGTTTACCTGCTATTCCTGATTTAGCACCAGTAGCTTATCATTGCTTAGACTCAGCAGCGCATGAGCCCTGTTGGTATATGCAACAGTTATGGACTTCGTTTGTATAAAGGAGGACTTTATGCTGATCTGACAATAGATGGCGATGTTATGTAAAGTTTTCCTTGCTTACTGTATTGTAAAAGAAAAAGTCTCTCTTGTACTTTCAGTTTCTTCTTCCTGGTGCAGTACTGAGTGATTGTGCATTTCTCTTTTACCTCATGTTCTGAGAAGTAAAAGCTTGTTATCCCATATAATCTGCTCTGTGAAGTTTCTACTGCAACGGTGTTTATCCAGAAGCTGTGCAACAAGCCCAAGTCCAGCACCCCCCCTTTATGATTACCAGCTTATCACTGTGTATAGAAATGCACACTAGAGCGTTGTGTGGGTAGGGGCAGCTCTTTGAGCTCTGTTGCATGGCTAAGTCTAAGAACTTTTATCGTGTCAGAACCTCTGAATCTAATAATCTAAGTGATGCATCATTGGATTCAGGTTTATTTTGCCTTTATCATGCTGCTCTCAGATGAGGTAGCAAAAACCTGCTGACAGATTCATTTTAATGATGTATACCGACACCACTGTCTGCCATTATCAGCTATACCCACACCGTATGTCCTTAGGAACCACAACATATTTCATGGCTGTCCCCCTTTCCCTTACACTCTCTGTATTTCTACACCGTCCCCCACCATGCATTGCTAACCCCTCTCCATACTGTGACCCCATTTCACACTGACCCTATTCAAATCCATACTGTGTCCCCTTTTCACACTATGCTTTCATACTGCCTGCCATATTGTCCTCTCCAAACTGTGTCCCCTCTTTGCACTGTCCCCTACATGGTATTATGGTCAATACAGCCGTTCATACCGTATGATAACAATAACAGCCCTCAATATACATTATGATGTCCAACATAAGAAAGAAATCATGGCGAGTCCTGGAATAGATAAAATCCGCAATTTATTTCAAATAGTTTTAGAAGATCATACAGGTTGGGAATAGACCTGACGCGTTTTTGGCGACAAGCCAATTTACTGAGATACAGATTCCTTATGATACATGGTATAAAGACCAATGGTGACCAACCGTTCATCAATAAACACACATGTTTGCAATCAATCACATTTGAGAATAATTTGCATGAGTATTAATTGATCAATGGTTGGGCACCATTTGGTTTTATACCATGTATCATAAGGAATCTGTATCACAGTGAATAAGGGCTTGTTGCCAAAAACTCGTTGAGATGTATTCCCAACCTGTATGATCTTCTAAAATTATCTGAAATAAATTGAGAGCTTTATCTAGTCGCCAAAATTCCTTTCTTATGTGAATGTGAAGCCGCAAGTCACGGCTACCGGCTACATAGCATTACAGGACGGGTTGAGCCATATACTAGGACATGGTAAGGCTCCTCTTATTATACCTTATGATGTTCAACATGTCCCATGCAATATTAAGTCTACCACAGTCCCCAATATACAGTATGAAGTCCACCACAACCTAATGCTAGTGGAGTCGGCGAGGTCCGGGGGGGTGCTAGTGGAGCCGGTGAGGATCGGGAAGGGGGGTGCGAACGGATGTCGGCGTTTGCTACAGCTGCTGCAGCATCCCCTACCTGAGCCGTGCCCAGCAGTCCTGGGAGCCGGGGTGGCAGAGGAGAGGAGGGGCGGAATCAGCCGAGGGAAGCGGGACGCTTCCCTCATTTAACCCCCTCTCCTCTGGCACAGGAACATGGGGCCCCCCTGCAGGCTTGAGGGGCCCCCTAGCCGGTCGGGTAGGCCCGCCTCTGCCCCACAGCTGCCAGTATAATGGTCCCCACAGTTTCCCCTATAATGTGATGTCCACACAGCCAGCAACTCTTGTAGTATCCCCACAGCTAGCCCATGTATGTAACTACAACCAACCCTTTGTATGTTACCACAACTAGCCCCAGGTTATTTCGATAAAGCCAGTCCCTAGTATAGTTGTGTTCAGAATAATAGCAGTGTGTTCAAAAACATGAGTTAAGCCCAAAATATTTATAATAGTTTTATTTCCATGCAATAGGAACATTGTAAGCGGTTTTATAAATCAAAGCATGAAGAGAAATGTACATAATGTTTAACTATTTTACAGAAAATAACAATTTACATTGGGCTGTTCAAAAAGATAGCAGTGTCTGCATTTGTCTTTGCAAACTCAAAATATGCACTCTTCTTTCTTTTTTGTAGGATTTAGCATTCCTGTGAATCACTAACCTAATATTTAGTTGTATAACAACAATTTTTTTTAGAACTGCTTCACATATATGTTGATAGAGTCAAACAATTTCTGGCACCTATCAACTGTTATTCCAGCCCAGGATGCTTTGACTGCATCCCACAATTTATTTGCATTTACTGGCTTTGCCTCAGAAATGGCATTTTTTATGTGACCCCACAAGTGTTCTATCCGATTAAGGTCCAGGGATTGGGCTGGCCACACACTCCATAACGCCAATTTTGTTGGACTGGAAGCAAGATTTTACTTGTTTACTTGTGTGTTTAGGATCATTGTCTTGTTGAATCACCCATTTCAAGGGCATTTCCTCTTCAATGTAAGTCAACATGACCTCTTCAAGTATTTTATATATGCCAACTGGTCCATGATCCCTGGTATGTGGCCCACAGACACAAAAAGAATGATTTTACTTTCATCAGTCCGCAAAATGTTTCTCCATTTCTCTTTAGGCCAGCTGATGTGTTCTTTAGCATATTGTATCAGCTTCAGTACGTCTTTTTTAACAGGGGGACTTTGGCGAGGACTTCTTGTATCTCGACTCACCGTAGCCGGGACTTCACGGGGCAGGTGCTTTTCTTCATCCTGTCATGGAACCGCGCCTGCCGTAGTGGGGTCCAGTGGTCCAGATTCAAAAGGAGTTGGCTGAACAGATTTAAAGGTTGTTTCAAGTCGTGACACCACCTGTGAGAGTTCCGGTGATGTCCACCGGCGCTGCTTGGGCCCCCGGGGGATGGAATGCAGCAAGATAGGACGCTGCCCACAGGATGAGCGGGAGTCCCCAGAGCCAGGAGCTGCACAAGATGTTGTGAGGCAGCTGCGGTGCTTCTAGCATGCGGAGATGGACAGTTCTGAAGAAGGCACGGACACTGATAGTCTCTGTAACGGGTACTTTACTGTAACCAGCAGGTGATACATGGTATACAGTTAACGGGTAACGGACCGGGTGGACTTTAGCAATGACGGTGTTTCTCAGAGCTCCGCGGTGTTCCTCCATTCTAAGCTTGTTCTAAGTGAGTTGCCGATGTCGCCTTTGAGTGCCAAGGTCGGGTACAAGGGACTACTTATTATGCCCTGCCGGTGTGTACATTCCGGTGTGAGGGGTAGTCTGGGTCCATTTGGCGGGTACTCCGCTGGCAAGACGGCTCTGTTTGCGGCGGCGGTGGGGTATTCCTGTAGAGTGATCCCTCCACTCATGGTTTGCATGCCAGTGATAAACAACTCCCAGCTTCGGAACCAGTAATCCGGCTGTAGATGGGTGCCGGTGTATTTTGACCCGCGTGTGGTTGCCCAGGGTCCGGTTGTTGAGGCACCGGGGTAATGGCGCCTAACCGGTGGTGGTCGTGGCCTAGGGGCTGCACAGAACTGTGCAAGGCCCCCTCTCCTACGTTCCTCCCGGCCACGTTCTGCTTCCTCCTTCTCCTACATTCTTGCAGAGAGTTTCAACTAACTTTCTGCACTAACCTCTCCTCTAACACACTACTCCTACACTCCGCCCACCAGGACCTTATTGGCCCTTTATTCTGATGTGCATGTAGGGTATGGAGCTCTGAGTTTTAACCATGTCATTACTGCAGTCATAGAATATTGCCGCTGCAGTCTGGGCTGCAATACACTCCTGTGACGCACTCGTTGCGGGGTGCCACACTTGCTAATAGATGATCTTCACACAGGCATCTTTTAACTGTCACAGTCCTCGCATTTATCTTTGACCTGATCATTGGCTGAGCCTTTGCCATTCTGGCTATTCTCCGATCCAGTCGAATGGTAGTCTTTTGTTTTCTTCCATGTCTCTCTGTTTTTACTTTCCATATTAAAGCATTGGAGATCATTTCAGCTTAACAGATTATCATTGTCTGCACTTCTCTATACGTTTTACCCCCCCCAATCACTTTTTAATCAAAGTATGTTGTTCTTCTGAATAATGTCTTGAACGACCCAGATTTCTCAGGCTTTCAAGGTGAAATGCATGTACAACATGTGCTGGCTTCACCCTTAAACAAGAGCCACCTGATTCTTCACAGAATGATTGACCTCACTAATTGAACTCCACACTGCTATTATGTTGAAAATCCACTTTCAAATACAAAGAATCAAAAACAGGCAGCTCACCAATGCAGAGTCATGGTTTTCTAAGAATCTACTGCACTGACTGGTAAATTGTTTGACATGTGGTAATATATTTTATACCAAAAACAGTGAATAATCTGGTTAGTCATATTGGACTGCTATCAATTTGGACACTTCTGTATATCACAATAGACAGCCCTTGCATGTCCCCACAGCCTTCCCCATGTATGTTCCTACAGCCTGCTTCACATATGTTCCCACAGCCTGGCCCATGTATGTTCCCATAGCCTGCTTCACATATGTTCCTACAGCCTGGCCCATGTATGTTCCCACAGCCTGGCCCATGTATGTTCCCCCAGCCTGCCCCACAAATGTAGGCTGATTAGATCAGCTGACATGTGCGGGGAAATATGTGGGTTCAGCGGGTGAGGCCGCATCAAAGGCAGGGAGGCCATCTTGGACGTACCAGTACGTCCAAGGTAGTGAAGGGAGTCAATAATAACAATTATTACTTAAACTACAATAGCTTCTTTGGACAAAAGAGTACTATTTAGATATTATCCCTACAGTTGATGAGTCTAACTGCAAAGTGATAGTAGCCCTTTTAAGAACATCTATATTCAGCAATTCAATATTATCAGCAGATTCAGGTCATCCTCCCCATGTTAAAAAGAACATTCCTGTTGGGGAACTTATTGAAATGAAGCAAACAGGAGACATAATTCTCTATAATAAGAAAAACAGTCATAAGATCATAAGATTGGGGAACAGAGTTTATCCAAACTGGTCATTAAATACAGTCATTATAACTAATGTAGATCACAAGAAACTTTTAAACAAAAAAAAAACCCTAAAAAAATGCAAACACCTCAATACTTAGCTTGTCCTCTAATTACAGTCCAATATAATCTCCATCATAAAAAAGTCTTAGCCATGCTGAACCAGGATCCTAAATAAAAACAAATTCTAACAAATAAGGTCAGATATGCGGCCATAAAAACACCAACATTAGGGCCTATTCTGGCTCTGAGCTTTTTTTGTAAACCAGAAACAACACATGGAGAAAATCTTGCTTGATCTTAAAGGGAACCTGTCACTTCGATCTAGCCCTCTTTCCTATCACTACCTGTCCCTGCACCTTCCTAGCTGTTCCCTAACCATCCCTCTCTGACCTAAAGGGGCCCTATAACGATTTTGAAAAATGAATTAGTACTTACATATTGTCTCCATCTAGGAGACTGGATAGGCGGGCTCCGGGCTCCATGATCCCCTCCTTGTTGTGTTTTAGCACGCCCTTCTGGGCATCATCCCTCCTGCTGCTTTGCCGCCTCCTTTTAGAATCTCCTTCCTCTCTGCCGCTGTAATGCCCAGGCCGGAACGTCATATCTGACCCGGGGCATTATGGGCCTGATCATGTGATCGGACCGGTGCATTGTGGGCCTGATCACGTAATAGGCCCGATGCATTATGGCCCTAATCACGTGATCGGCCTGGCTCCGCGCAAAAACGCTAGAGTGAAAGGGGCCTAAGTGGTGAAAAAAATGCAGAAGATTTAAAAAAAAAAAAAAAAAAATAGATTTACACTTTTTGCGCCATTTTCCGTGACTTGTAGAGTCCTCATTTTCGGGATCTGGGGCTATGTGACAACTTATTTTTTGCAACTTGAGCTGACATTTCTAATGATACCATGTTTGGCTGGATGCGCTATTTTGATTACCCATTATTGCATTTTATTACAATGTTGCATTTACCAAATAATTGTAATTTTGGTGTTTGGACTTTTTTTCTGGTTTACAGATCTGGTTACTGTATATACTCGCGTATAAGCCGAGTTTTTCAGCCCAAAAATTGGGCTGAAAAGTACCCCCCTCGGCTTATACGCGAGTCAGTGCGGGGGCTGCTGTATACAGCGGTATAAAGCAGCCCCCGCATCCCCAGTAATGCAGGGCCCCCCCCCTCATGCTCCGGTCACCTGTAAAGCAAGTTATACTTATCAGTGTCCCGCTGCCGTCCGCGCCCGCATCTGCCGACATCGCGATCCTCCATCTTCATGCATCTTCTTCCTGCTTCTGTGCGCGTCGCAGGCAATGACGTCATTACCGGCGACGCGCACAGGAAACAGGAAGAAGTCGCATGAAGACGGAGGATCGGGATGTCGGCAGATGCGGGCGCGGACGGCAGCGGGCACTGATAAGTATAATTTGCTTTACAGGTGACCGGAGCATGAGGGGGGGGCCCTGCATTACTGGGGCTGCCTGTATACTACCACTGGGGCTGCTGTATATAGGGGCCCTGCATTACTGGGGCTGCAATACCACTGGGGCTGCTGTATATAGGGGCTGCTGTATACACCACTGGGGCTGCAATACCACTGGGGCTGCTGTATATAGGGGCTGCAATACCACTGGGGCTGCTGTATATACCACTGGGGCCTGCTGTATATCATACTGCTGGGGCCTGTATACCACTGCTGGGGGCTGTATACCTGTGCTGGGGTCCACCCTCGGCTTATACGCGAGTCAATAGATTTTCCCAGGTTTTGGGGGCAAAAGTAGGGGGGTCGGCTTATACACGGGTCGGCTTATACACGAGTATATACGGTAATTGATTTTATATTTGGATAGGTTGGTTAATTCTAAATGCAGCGATACCAAATATGTGTACTTTTTTATTTTTTTAATAGTTTTATTTTCAATGGGGCAAAAGAACTTTTGAACTTTTGTGAGTTTTTTTTCCATATTTTCAAACCTTTTTCTCTTTATTTACTTGGTCTCTTAGGGGTCCTTAGTGCTGCACAGACTGATTGCTTCTCCTGTGTACAGATGAGCTGCTGCACATCTGAACATAGGAGAAACCATCACTTTCTGCCGGCCACAGAGCCCAGGGCTCACTGTCAGGAAGCAATTGCAGACAGCTTCCGGGGTCATCACAGGACCTTGGGCTGTCAAGGTAACAGCAGAGATCCCGTGATCGCATCAGTGGGGAACGGCGCGATCCAAACGGTTAACCGCACCGATATGATTGCTGATCCGATCGGTGTTGTTAGCTACACATCTAAGCTAATCAGATCACCTCAGATGTGTGGGGGAATATGCAGGCTCAGCACATGAGCTTGCATCAGGTATACACTCCCTTGGTCGTGAAGGGTTTAATATTGCACTACTAGTTATCATTTTTCTAGGTACTGTTCATTTCATGTTTTTTACAACACAGTGTTTTTGTATTGTATAATAATTCTTTTTTATTTGTATAACAAACTTTTATTTTTAATGTCTACTACATGGAGAAACCACTCCCTATGTCCAATAGGTGCAGGGTGAGGTGCATTTGCTATATAGGTCTGTACCCACAGCTCACTGCCCTGCACTGACAACTGCTCTCCTAAATAATTATGTTATAATCCAAATAAAAGTCAAGTTTTACTACTCTGGGACTTCCTATTTCCACTCTGGGTCAACTTTGTCCTTTGCTCTAGAAGGCATCGACTGTGTTCTACACTAGGATTGCAATAAACCGTCCTACCAGCAGATGGCATGAGTGGTTTAGTTCAGTTCCCAAATCACATTTCTGCATGTTAAAAGGGGGCGCCGCTCTCCAATCTCAAAAGAAATTACCGTCATTATGTTAATAATAATAATTTTTATTTCTACAGCTTCAACATATTCCCCAGCACTTAGCAATTCAGAGGGGACATGTACAGACAATAAACACATTACAGAATAACACATAATTCAATAGATACCAAGAGGAGTGAGTGCTCACAAGCTACAAATCTATGGGGTAATAGAGGACACACAATAGGTACAGTACAGGCCAAAACTTTGGACACACCTTCTCATTCAAAGAGTTTTCTGTATTTTCATGACTATGAAAATTGTAGATTCACACTGAAGGCATCAAAACTATGAATTAACACATGTGGAGTTATATACTTAACAAAAAAGTGTGAAACAACTGAAAATATGTCTTATATTCTAGGTTCTTCAAAGTAGCCACCTTTTGCTTTGATAACTACTTTGCACACTCTTGCCATTCTCTTGATGAGCTTCAAGAGGTAGTCACTAAAGCGTACTTTTTTGGACTGTGTATCCTGTTTTCCCTGCGCTGAAAGGCCGTTTATTTTCTGTGTTTGTGACATGCTTTATGGAGTCTAAGGGTACCTTTACACGCCGCCACAACAGGATGGATACCAACCGCTACTTCACGTGCACGAGCACGCCCAAACGGTTACAAACGGGAAACGCACCACCTTTACACGCCGCCACAAGGTGCGCTACGCCACGCTACATCTACAGCTAGCTACATCGCCAGGTGTCTCAAGTAGCCATCTGTAGCTCATTTACACACCGCTACAACCAGCTACTATGGGCGTACCTGGTGCAGCAGGGACAGCACATAGGCGTGCTCCAATTGTGGATTACGAGACGTCCGTACGCTGATAGGAGAAAGCAAAACTACCATGATTGGACAGGCATCGCAGGAGGCAGATTAATACTTGACGCTCGAGCAATTGTGTAGTGTGACTCGTCAGCTCCTTAAATATGCCGCCCTGTGCGGCGACAACCAATCGCAACGCAGGAGCTTCCTCCAATGATCGCTGAAGGGGGCGCGGAAACCCGGACCCTGTGTCACGCCCCAGCTACATAGCATGGTGTAGAAACAACCCTTCTGTTCCTTCTTTTCACGCCGATATAGCTCGCTACAATCGGCTTTGTTGCCATCTGTTTATGGGCAGTGCACGGATACAGATGTATCTGTAGCCGGCTGTGTCGTCCCGTCTTCACACGCCGCTACTACGGGCGATATTGGCGCGACAAGCTACATTTGTAGCCTGTAGCGGGTTGTATCCATCCTGTTGTGGCGGTGTGTAAAGGTACCATAAGGCTGCCTTCACATTAGCGTATGTGAACGCAGCTTATGCTGCGTTCCCATACGCAGTCAAACGCATGCGCACTGCGTTCCTATGTTTAACATGGGAACGCATAGTGCCTGCGTTTGTCAGCGTTTGCTGCGTTCGGTTGCGGATGCGGACGATATCTGCTCCTTCCGGTGTCCAGTGTCCGCACCCGGGACGCAGCATGTTGCATTTTTTGGGCGCTCGGGGTCCTTGGAAAATCAGCAAGCGTCCCCAAGTGCACAAAACCTGCATTGTCTTCAATGGGTCCACAGTGTTCACCCTACATTGTAAAGCGCTGCGGAATATGTTGGCGCTATATAAATAAAGCATTATTATTATTATTCTGCGCTTGACAGCGCAGGAGAACGCTGCAGACCCATTGAAAAATCTCCCGGTGGCCGCCGGTGATGTCACAGGAGATCACCAACGGCCACCGGGAGATCAGCTCAGCCTCTGCTGATCTCTTCTTCCCCGCTGCCGGTAATCTGCTAGCGGTGTCGGCGGGGAGAAACAGCTGATTTGACAGCTGTTTGAATCTTCCCGCGCCGACATCTCCCCTCGGTGTCGGCGCGGGAGATTCAAACAGCTGTCAAATCAGCTGTTTCTCCCCGCCGACACGTCCCGGAGCTTACCGGGAGGCGGAGATCTCCGGCGCTGATCTCTGCCCCTGGACCCCGCTGATTGGCTGCCGGGCTGCACAGTGATGTGTCCGCAAGCGGACATTCTCCGCTGCAGACACATCATTAGACCCTGCTTTTGACTGCGTTTGTGTCTGAATGCCATCAGCATGCAGACACAAACGTTAATGTGAAGGCAGCCTTAATAAAACAGCCTGGACGTTTTATTTAAATCACTTTCTATGTCGGCCTTAAGTGAAACCAAGTGAGTCTACAGCACCCAGTTCAGATTTACAAACTGCACACTTGTTAAACTTTGTCTTAGCTGAAGATTTTCTAGGCTTTTCCCCTTAGGGCATGTATATAATATACTTTAGCAAAGAGAAGAAATTATTTTTGGCACATATTCACTCATCCATACCGTTGACAATGCCATAGTGGATGGGTTAGCTAGGTCACCACTCATTTTGCCTGGACTATCCATCTTGTCAGCTCAAGTGTCCGTGTGGAGAGGTCCTCCTGCCATGGGATCCATCCTTAAGAACCCTACAAGTGATCCTTGGTCTGCTGCTATTCCCATTTCTCCATAGAGTAGTCACTGGCTGAGGCCTTGAAATTTAATGTAAAATGTTTTGTGCCCTGCTGTGACTTCATTCAGCCGTGACTTCTAGTGACTTTCTTGCACCGCTGTCTTCCGACTTTATAACAACACTCCTGGGATCTGGAGCAGACGGCTTGGGGGCCGGAAAGTGGTTCTAATGGTGAAACTACTCTGTCATGTGGAAAGGCGGCCTCCTGGTGGGCAAGAAAACCCTATCTTCACCTTATCCAAGGCAACACCTGGAAATCCACAGGATCCTGCCTTCAAAAATAGTCTGAACAAGTACATGGAACGATAAGATGTAGAAGTACTCATCCCTTTTGAGTGACAATAGACCTCATTATCACTGAAGTCAATGGGGCCAAGCTGCAATACCATAGACCACCTGTGGACAAGAGCGGCGCTGTTCCTGAAAGATATCTGCCATATTTCTCATTTTGCGTAACCCCTTCAGCTTTGTATATTGAATATCACCCTGCCAGCCTAAGAACAGTGAGTTGAGCATTGACTTTTATCAATCTATTATGAAAACAAATGCGGGACTATGGATTATCAACTGAAGGAAGCAATATATCAACAACATGTGTTATGATGTGCTACGAGGTGGTTATACTCAAAATTGGAAGCAAAAAAAGTGCCGTAGTAAGTAAAGGTTAAAACAGGAAATATTATTGGCTTCATCTTGAAATAACCTTAATTTTTGGTGCCCTTTAGTTCTGAGATCACATTAGTCCCAACTGCAATACCCCAGATAAGGAGGCTATATCCTCTGTCTACTCCAATACCCCAGATAAGGAGGCTATATCCTCTGTCTACTCCAATACCCCAGATAAGGAAGCTATATCCTCTGTCTACTCCAATACCCAGATAAGGAGGCTATATCCTCTGTCTACTCCAATACCCCAGATAAGGAGGCTATATCCTCTGTCTACTCCAATACCCCAGATAAGGAGGCTATACCCTCTGTCTACTCCAATACCCCAGATAAGGAGGCTATATCCTCTGTCTACTCCAATACCCCGGATAAGGAGGCTATATCCTCTGTCTACTCCAATACCCCAGATAAGGAGGCTATATCCTCTGTCTACTCCAATACCCCAGATAAGGAGGCTATATCCTCTGTCTACTCCAGTACCCCAGATAAGGAGGCTATATCCCCTGTCTACTCCAATACCCCAGATAAGGAGGCTATATACTCTGTCTACTCCAATACCCCAGATAAGGAGGCTACATCCTCTGTCTACTACAATACCCCGGATAAGGAGGCTATATCCTCTGTCTACTCCAATACCCCAGATAAGGAGGTTATATCCTCTGTCTACTCCAATACCCCAGATAAGGAGGCTATATCCTCTGTCTACTCCAATACCCCAGATAAGGAGGCTATATCCTCTGTCTACTCCAATACCCAGATAAGGAGGCTATATCCTCTGTCTACTCCAATACTCCAGATAAGGAGGCTATATCCTCTGTCTACTCCAATACCCCAGATAAGGAAGTTATATCCTCTGTCTACTCCAATACCCCAGATAAGGAGGCTATATCCTCTGTCTACTCCAATACCCCAGATAAGGAGGCTATATCCTCTGTCTACTCCAATACCCCAGATAAGGAGGCTATATCCTCTGTCTACTCCAATACCCCACGTAAGGAGGCTACATCCTCTGTCTACTCCAATACCCCAGATAAGGAGGCTACATCCTCTGTCTACTGCAATACCCCAGATAAGGAGGCTACATCCTCTGTCTACTGCAATACCCCAGATAAGGAGGCTACATCCTCTGTCTACTCCAATACTCAGTGCCTTCCCAGTCTTCATTATTCTTTAGTACAATCAATCAGATGAGAGTCGGAGCTGTCACTCATGTAGGACGTGAAAGCGCGAGAATCTGTGATGCGGCTCACGTCGTGTGGTCCTCACAGAGCCACCGGTGCTTATATCAGGGGAGGGCGATGTACAGTCAGCCTGAGATGTACAGAGACAGTAAGAATGCGATTAGCATCTAATCATATGTCCAAAATGAAAATACATTCATTATCTTGTTGATTTATACACCAAAGTATTCACCACCTCCAGACGTCCCTGATTCCTGTATATATGTCACACTTGAAATGTAACACCTCATTGGATCTTTATTGATTCAGTAATAAGAAAATGTGACAGAAATAGGAATGACAACCGCTGACATGCTACGAGCACACAAACCTGACCATTTCAGTGTTGAATAGAATAACACAGCTCAGCACTGAATGAAAAGCATGTACAGTGGGTACGGAGAGTATTCAGACCCCTTTACATTTTTCACTCTTTGTTACATTGCAGCCATTTGGTAAATTCAAAAAAATATTTTTTTCTCAATAATGTACACTCTGCACCCCATCTTGACTTAAAGAAACCAGAAATTTAGACATTTTTGCAAATTTAATTGAAAAAGAAAAACTGAAATATCACATGGTCATAAGTATTCAGTCCATTTGCTCAGTATTGAGTATTTGCACCTTTTCAGCTACGGTAGTACAGCCATGAGTCTTCTTGGGAATGATGCAACAAGGTTTCCCCCCCTGGATTTGGGGATCCTCTGCCTTTCTTCCTTGCAGATCCTCTCCAGTTCCATCAGGTTGGATGGTGAACATTGGTGGAGCCATTTTCAGGTCTCTCCAGAGATGCTCAGTTGGGTTTAGGTCAGGGCTCTGGCTGGGCCAGTCAGGAATGGTCACAGAGATGTTCTGAAGCCACTCCTTTGTTATTTTAGCTGTGTACCTAGGGTCATTGTCTTGTTGGAAGGTGAGCCTACGGCCAAGTCTGAGGCCCAGAGCACTCTGGAAGAGGTTTTCATCCAGGATATCTATACACTTGGCTGCATTCATGTTTCCTTCAATTGCAACCAGTCATCCTGTCCCTGCAACTAAAAACACCCCCATAGCATGATGCTGCCACCACCATGTTTCACTGTTGGGATTGTATTGGGCAGGTGATGAGCAGTGCCTGGTTTTCTCCACAAATATTCTTTAAAATTATCACCAAAAAGTTCTATCTTTGTCTCATCAGACCAGAGAATCTTACGTCTCACAGTCTGGGAGCCCTTCATGTGTTTATTTTTGCAAAGTTTATGAGGGCTTTCATATGTCTTGCACTGAGGAGAGGCTTCTATCGGGCCACTCTGCCATAAAGGCCCGACTGGTGGAAGGCTGCAGTGATAGTTGACTTTGTGGAACTTTTTCTCTTCTCACTACTGCATCTCTGGAGCTCAGTCACAGTGATCTTGGGGTTCTTCTTTACCTCTTTCACCAAGGCTCTCCTCCCACAATTGCTCAGTTTGGGTGGACGGCCAGGTATAGGAAGACTTCTGATGGACCCAAACTTCTTCTATTTAAAGGGAACCTGTCGCCAGGTTTTTGCAACCTAATCTGAGAATAGCATAATATAAGACCAGAGATCCTGATTCCAGCGATGTGTCACTTACTGGGCTGTTCAGTGTAGTTTTGATAAAATCACTGTTTAATCATCTGGACATCTGGAAACTATCATTAGCAGTCTACTTGGCCTGCTGCTAAGTAGTTTGGCATATTCAAACTGCTAAATGTGCAACAGAGAAAACACCAATTTTATCAAAATGACAGCAAGCAGCTCAGTAAATGACACATCGCTGGAATCAGGGTCTCTATTTCTACATTATGCTGCTCTCAGATGGGATGGCAAAAACCTGGTGACATGTTCCCTTTAACAATTATGGAGGCCACTGTGTTCTTAGGAACCTTGAGCACTGTAAAGATTCTTTTGTAACCTTGGCCAGATCTGTGCCTTGCCACAATTCTGTCTCTGAGCTTCTTGGACAGTTCCTCTGACCTTATGATTCTGATTTGGTCTGAAATGCACTGTGAGGTCTTATATAGATAGGTGTGTGCCTTTAAAAATCAAGTCCTATCAATTTAATTAAACATAACTGGACTCCAATGAAGGAGTAGAACCTTCTCAAGGAGGATCACAAGGAAATGGACAGCATGTGACTTAAATATGAGTGTCCGAGCAAAGGGGCTGAATATGAACTGTAAAGTTTGGGGTTCGTACCAGAAAACAGGTGTCTGGAGCTTGGATTCTAACATGGCCTTCTATGTCCAACTTAAGTGTTTACTTACTGTTCACATGATGATAAAATTTACGGAAAGACAGCATAGCATGCGGAAGGCGATTGCATGCTGCTGTGAACAGTAGAGATTAAAAACAGATGTGGGTTCCCACTTATTATTGATAATCAATTCAGGTAAGACAGACAGCTACATGCTGAAACTATCAGTTGTCTGCTTTACCATGGCTGGTTATTAAAAATAGAGAGGATCGTATATAGTTTGTTTTACAAATTATTGATTTAAATAATTTCAAACGGTGTGGGCTCTGCCCTATTTTTGATAACCAAACAAGGTAAAGCAGACAGCTGGGGGCTGTTATTAACAGGGTGGGAAGGCAAATGGTTAATTGGCCCTTCCCAGCCTAAATATACCAGCCCACAGCTACCCAAGAAGTGGTGAATTGCTTTAGATGCACCAATTCTGGCATTTTAATACCAGCCTGGCGCCTGCACATTGAGCACTGCTGCCTGGAGGAAATTAACTTTGTTTATCCCAGCAGTGCTCGGGTATCAGTTATGGGGTTGGCGCTGGTGCAAATTCAGTCACTGCTCTGGGTATCGAGAACAGCGGCTGTAACCTCATCCCTCGCACTGACTGAAAGCTGCTCAGTATTAGAGGAGGCTGTCAGTTAGTACTTGGAGCGTCTTTACAGCCGCTGCTCTTGATACAAAAAGCAGTGACAGAACCCACACCAGTGCCGCTTCCCATGACTGAAACCCAAATGCTGCCAGGAGGAATAAAGTCAATTTCCCAGTATAACAAGATACTGGATGGTAGCTGTGGGCAATGTACATGTCTCTTATGCCCCAGCACATTACAATTAGGTGAGGTTCCTGCATGGTTCATAACCTGAGTTATTGTGGCACCCCACTGGTCGGGAAGCCACGGAGGGGTACTGCACCTAAACCAGTGAGTGTGGTATCCCTGTTGTGGCACCCCTATGGCTAGGCGCCACAGGGCGGTACTGCACCCCAAACAGAAGGTGTAGTGCGTCCGTAGTTATGGATTTGGGGTTTCCTTGTAGAGTCTGTCCTACCCACTCATACACTTGCCCCACCTTAGCATAGGGACCGTATATTCAGTAGGTCCAGGGGATGGAGTTTAGAGTAGAACGGGAGACTTGAGTGACAGTTGAGCTAATTTTAGTCAGACAGTGCTGGGAAGGCAGCCAGAGAGGACGTGCCTGACAGCATTCCTGACAGGAGGGCGCCTCTTAGAGAGAGGTGACCCCGGAACGGGAGGGGAGGAACCAGATCTGGTTGGAGCCAGCTGGGGAAGTCTGGGGTCGACACCGGCATACCGGAGCCGAGGCAATTGATGAGACCAGGGCTGAGGGGGGTACTCGGTCACCGGGTCTGCTGATTAGGGAGTCACAGGTGCACGGTATCCCGGTGCCGTGCCCTGGGGATCATTTGAAGGGAAATGAAGGAATTATTTACAGGGGAACGTGACGCCACCTGTAGTGTCCAGTAAGGTGGTACCGGCACTGCCAGCCGGCCGCTGAGGTGATGGAGGGGGCAGCAAAGTGTGGTACAGCTCCCCACAGGTGGAGCTTTACCTCAGGGCAGCAATAAAGGAAGACGGTGAGGGAGGGCAGTGAAGGAGGATGATGGTGAATTATAGCTGATAAACAGTCACACATACACACAGGGATAGTTGTTCCGGTTTTTACTGGTGGTCACATAACAGGTACAGTCCAGAATAATAACCAGGTCCCTGGTGCAATTTAGGATTAACTCCTTGGAAGGATATGAGGCCTCCTTTATCTCTGTGCTTTGCCTTGAGGGGTGAGTCCTGCCTGACTCTGAACTCTCCACTTCTTTATTATCTTAAACTAACAGTGAGATCCTTCTGCAGGGTCCCGGTTCATCCTGTGGCCCCTGGTCCTATGTTTGGTTAGTTTTAAAGTCTTTTTGCTACTATCCTCAGGGCTAAACTCCTCCTGAGACTTCTGGGCTTTTCACTGTGACTCTACAAGCCCACAGCATCGGACTCCAGTGTCCGGTTGTGCTTAAGGGGAATATATTCAAATCCCTTTCCTTGTTCCCTACCTCCTCTCCTTGCCTCCGGCCCCTTCCCTGGGGTATGAACAGCTGACAATTATCCCTTCTGGTCCTGGCCTATGTCTTTTCCAGAGACCAGCAGCTCAGCCTCCTCCTTTCTCCTCTCCTCACACGAACTATCTCCCAACTGTCTCCTGGGACTAACTGTCTCCTCCTCTCAGCCTGGATCTTCTTAAAGGGGAACTGACTTAATGCAGCCAGTAGAGTTCCCCCTTCAGGTCTGGAGTGGTAGGTGTTGTGTGCTGAGCAAACCAAGGTGTCAGTCCTTCCTTGCACCAGTGTAACCTGTGGCAATCCCCCGAAGGGGTGCCACACAATCAGTGGTCTATCCTGGTTAGCGAACCGACAAGGTGTGGGACTGACAGAAGGGAGCCATAGCACCACAGACTGTACCTTTACCTCTGTCCTATATTGGGTCCAGGACACTTTAAGGAAAATGACAGAATTTCAGTGGTGGGAGGATTTGCTTGTTGTCGCTCCCGTCCGTACCGGTAAGGGACTGAACGTACTTAATTGTAGCAGACCAGTGGACTGGCGTAGGAGCTCTGCAAAGTGGTTAAAGAGAGTAAGGAGGGACATAGACCCTGAAAGCCATTAAAAGGGACCGTCAACAGACTCTAATGGATCACCCTACAATCTGTGGCTACGTCCCCATTCAATCAGACTGTGACTGTGTACTGTATCATCTACCCGGTACCAGTAAAGTGAAATTTGAGTTGAATCAGTGTCTGTGATCCTTCCTCCAGCACCCAGAGGGCCTCAGCCTCATCAGAGGGGTAAGAACTATGACTCCCCTCATCCAGCCCCGCTGCCCTGGGGTAAAGCTCCACCTGTGGCAAGCTGTACTACTCTGAGCTGCACTTCCATCACCTCAGCGGCCGGCCGCAGAGCTGGTAACTTATTACCAGGTACCACAGGTGGCGTCATGATACCATTCTCTCCCGCATCATCATCACCCCCATCCCCTACCACTGAGGGTCCAGGGCATAGAACCAGGAACCGGCCAGCCATGATTTCCCCATTGAAGCAATCGCCTATCCCGGTATCCGAGTACCCCTTACCCTGTTGACTGCTTCACTGTGACCGGGGGTTGGGATGTTAATCTGGGGCCTTTATCACATGCATTCACACACCTTCAGCCAGGGGATCAATTGAGTAATCCGTTACTAGGGAATTGATCCCAGTGGGCAGAGTTTAGGTGAGTAGTGAAGAGTGGGAAAAGGAGAGAGCCATATCGTGAGGAGAGCTGAAGAAGAGCGAACCCTGCGAGTGGCGCAGTGGAGGGCACCTAAGGAGAGGTGACCCAGACAGAAGGGGGATTCCCGGGTGTTAATTAACACCCAAACCTGCCCGGAGGGACCCAGTCCAACAATGGAGGACTGGCTCAGAGAGCGTTGCAGGAGTTCATCCCTGAGCTGCCAAACTAGAGGGATGCGAGCTGCCTTAAGGTGTCGTGACCAATCCCTGCATACATACCCAAAAGCCCCCATGTAGGATCAAGGAACCCTGCAATTAGGAAGACTCCATCATGATCCGTGGGGACCAGCGAAGGGCTCTGTGAAGGAAAGCGCTAGGAAGGTACAGGAGTAGAGAGCGCAGGACAAGGACAGAAGGAGAAACCGGCAGGTACTCTACTGAGGACCTTGAGGAGCCATCCTCCTGTGACTACCCAGGCCAGCTTCCCGTAACTGTGTAATGCTTGAAAACCGCCTGAATTTACCTGTAAACCTGTGCAGAGCCTAAACAGTGTGTGGTGTCTCATTTATATCGTGCAGGAGGAACTACATTCCAGTCTCATCGGCAAAGACTGCATCTGCATCCCGCTTGCAGAGCCGTCTTCCTGTTTGAGTCCTCTACCTCCATCACTGCCCCGGGGATTCTGCTCCACCTATGGGGAGCGTTATCATCTAGCTGCAGCATCACCATCCTCGAGGACTGAAAGCTGCGCAGGTATCATTACCGGGTACCGTAGGTGGCATCACAAATATTTTATATAAAGGCAACATCCATCCTGGTTTGGGCTCAGTTCTTAGAAGATCAAATACAAACCTCTTGCAGCTTCAACATCTCATAATCCAGCAGGGGGATGCAAAATGAGCGCAAAAGAACTGGGTGAACAACTTTAGCTATCTGTGACAGACAACATGGGTTGTCCCGAATACATGTAGGTCCTAAACCCAATGAAGTCTGGCCTTCAGGAATCTAACAGTCCCGATAATTAGGTGCAATGAGCACAACATGGCCTCTCCAGCTTCTGACTGCATTTTATTCTTTTCTCTTCACTGGTCCTCCTTGACTATGTTCATACCCAGGTTTTCCTCTATTCTATTTTCCGCACATAAACACTCCTTTTTACTAGGAGTTAGGTATGGAGGGCTTGGTGGCTCTTTGCACCCTTTCATACCTTTAACACAACATCCATGATAAGCAGGACCTTTAGGGTATGTGCACACTGGCCGGGTTAGGGTCGGTTTAGCTGTGTAAACCGTTGGTCGGTTTACATAAATTTCATGTAAATTTATGTTAATACAAACCGGCGTTTGGATTAACATTAAAACCTATGTAAACCGACACCCGGTGTCCACACACCGGCGGTTTACACATGCTCATCCGTTGGTAACCCGCTGGGTTCCCAGCGGGTTAGCAACGAATGAGCATGTTCTATAAACCGGCCGGTTCTGCAGCGGCTGCAAGCAGAATCATGTACTGCTTCCAGCCGCCGAAACACCGCCGGCGCTAACCCGCTGTGCACCCGCCCGGCACCCACCCGGCACTCGCCCGGCACCCGCCGCACATACCCGCCAGGATGCCGGTGGACGGCTCCGGAGCTTCCTGGAGGGTCTGCCCAGCCGCCGCCGACACAAACCCGCCCACCAGTGTGCACCTAGCCTTAAAGTTGGTATTTGGGGCCATTTTAGACTGCATAATGGCTACTATCATCTATGCAACTGGAGTCTTCCCTGCATCCCTTTATTCTTCCTAGTTCAAGACTTGATCCTTCCAGCTATGTCAAGTTTAACGTGTTACAGGGCAGTAGCTATGGGCAGGGTACATATCTTTTACACCCCAGGATGGGGTCTTTGCTGGGTGTGTTGGTTTGTTCTATGGGGAACTATGCTCAGACAGGCCGCATGATGCCAGTGGCCTTGACCGGATGTTGGACAGTTTAATGAGAGAAACCACGACTCAAAAATAAACGCTTTACTAAACGATAACTTGGTAGGGATTATATATGGTAGATAGTGGGTGCATTGCTTCACAAATGTTTCCTTTACAAAACAGATCATTTTTATACCAAATCCCTTTACTTCCTTGAATTCCCTTGTCACTGCCTCAACAAATCCGATTCTTTCACCACAACACAGCTCAACACTACAGTCCAATCAGAGAAAGTCCTATTCTTAAACTATCGTTCCGGATCTTCTTCCTTTTAAAGTTATTATTTTGTCAATATGACTTCTACTTAGCTTCCCTAATTTTAACGCATTGGAACTACTACCTGGGGCACTCGTTTCATCTCATGTTCTCTATTGTATCTTTGCCCGTTACCTATCTCAGCGATAAACTCGGGGCCGTACTTTTAAGTATTCTATTCCAGGACCCGTCTCCTGTCGATAGCTCTGCCCTTCGGTCAATTTTCTCACTTTACTCCGGATCACGCTATCCACTGTCCAAGTCTGTTCTCACGTCAAGGACACCAAAGTCATGCGACTCTGCTCACTAGTTGGAGCATAGGTAATAATAATAATTAATTTATATAGTGTTAATAATTACATAGCACTTTACATACATCAGTAATGCTGTCTCTCTTGGAGCTCACAATCTAAACATCCTATCATCAGTATGTCTTTACAATGTGGAAGGAAACCCACACAAATGTGGGAGAACATACAAACTCCTTGCAGATGTTGTCCTTAATGTCCTTGGTGGGAATTGAACCCAGGATTTCAAGACCTCAGTGCTACAAAGGCTGCAGTGCTAACCACTTGAGCCACCGTGCTGCCATAGGTCTACTCTTATTGCACGCTGGGCCCTATCTCACGTCATGACAGGAAACAAAACTAGCTCTTTTGTACAATGTTAACTCTGCTGTATTAATAACACTCATACACAGCTCTGCAGACTGTCAGTCATTACATTTCTCACACTGGTAGCCTCCTCTTTCATTTAAAAAAACCTCTCTGGATGCAGATTTTCTATGTCCAGCCCATCGATCTTACATCTCATTTACAAAACAATGGATTTCTTTGGAATAAGACCTTGGATTGCAGGTATCAAAGTATAATTTAATTCAACTTTCTATGACCTACATGCCCATATAGACGGCTTAGGAGGATTGAGCCTACTAACAGATCCCCTTTTAAACGTCCCTCATACTGGTTTTTAACCAAATTTACCTGAAACAAAGAAATTCAATATTTTTTTCATTCTGAGTGAAATCGATTCAAGCAATTATAATGTATCCATAATTTATTAACACTTGCCAATAAATATTACATCATTTACCGCTGAGCGAGACAATGAAAACATAAAATGCATTTTTAGTACCTTTTAGAAAATATATTAATCTCAAGGCGCAAAACCCAGATGCCCTGAAATACAGAAGAGAAGCCATTCCAGAGATCTCAGTTGCACATATGGAACATTAACAGTTGTTTTCTGCTCACATTCATCTGTAATATGACTGGGGAATTACAGTGTCACTGTAAATACGGAAAAATAGCTGAAAAATTGGAATATGTCTATGAGGTGTGTTTAATTTCCCTGGAACAGCTTAGACCAATTCATCCATTGCTAATGAAACACGTTCTGTTCACATTCTCTGTCAGTTCTTCACTGTTCAGGTCTTTGTGCCTCAGGGTCATTCAGGTAACCTCTTTTCATCAGTTTAATGAGTGAACCCAATAGGTTTTTATACCATTTTATACAAACAGTATTTTTTTCAATTCATAAGCTAGTAGCAAATCTTACATGTCCTGCACGCCAGGCTAAACTTACCTCCGCACCCAGCTTAAGTGGTGAGTATAGGTGGGACCGTTCACATGCCATCTGCAAACGTACAATAATGTGTGAGCTAGTTTGTCTTCCTAAGGCTGTAAACACACTGTCCGAGTGGCATGAGAGTTACTCGCGGGAGTCTCGGATCATTTACCCAAGATGGCCTCCCCCTCGCTGAACGGGAGCAGTGGAGCAGTCCAAAGAGGCAGGGGTCATGCCGAGTGAATGATCCGACTAGTGCGAGTAACTCACCGGTCACTCGGACTTTGTTTTTCCAGCCTTATTCTTTCAATATTTTGGGAAAAAGAACAGCCACTGCTTCATTGAGAAAAGCTAGATGTCATGTGACCTGAAGTATAAAAATTGCAAATGGATAGTAACATGATGACTACTGGAATTGACAAGTAGAGCCGAACCTTGACAGTGAGTATATTATGGCACATTACAGTGCTTGCCAAAATTTGGCTCTGGCTCGGAAAACCCCATTAACTTATATTTCCTGCCATACATATTAGGCTAGAGGGTGACCAGAAAAATGCCCACATGAAAATTGCCCATATAGAAAATTGACCACGTGGAAAATTGCCAATGGCAGCATCACAATGGCAGCATCAAATGTCACCCCCACTAGTCCTCCAAACAGTATAATCGTCTCCACACAGTATGATAGCCCCCACACAAACCTTCACACTGTATAATTGCTTGCATACAGTATAATGTCCCTCAAATAGATGTTCATAGTCCTCCATATAGTATAACTGGCCACACATGGTCCTCTATATAGTATTATGCACCCCCTATAGTCTTCAGTATAGTATTATGCACTCCCCATAGTCCTTCATATAGTATAACGCTCCCTATAGTCCTCCATATATTCTAATGCACCCTCCATGATCCTCCATATAGAAAAATGCACACCCATAGTCCTCCATATATAGTATAATGCATCCTATAATCTCCCATATGTTATAATGCCCTCCATTTTCCTCCATATAGTATAATGCACCTCCATAGTCCTCTTTATATTATAATGCACACCCCATAATCCTCCATATATTGTATTGCACACTCTATAGTCCTCCATATATTATGATGCACCAACTATAGTCATCAATATATTATAATGCACACCTCATAGTCCTCCATATATTATAATGCACACCCCATAGTCCTCTATATATTATAATGCACACCCCATAGTCCTCCATATAATATATTGCACACACAATAGTCCTCCATATATTATATTGCACACTCTATAGTCCTCCATAATGCACACCTCATATTTCTTTATATTATAATACACACCCCATAGTCCTACAGATGTTATAATGCACTCCTATAGTCCTCCAAATAGTATAATGCATACCCCATAGTCATACATATAGTATTGTGACCATTGACCACCAGTGTAATTAATGGCTTAAAAATAAATAAATAAATGCTCTTTTGTCCTGCTGCTCTGACTCCTACAGTGGAGTATAATTTGCAGCACTGCACATCTCGGCACAGTGGGTGCAATGAAAGAGGGGCTTCAATAGGGGAAAATTACTTTGTAAAGGCTGTAAAATTGTGAGATATGATCTCATGTAACCAAGCCAAATATTATTTTTTTATTTTTTTGTGCGGGGGTGTAGGGTATTAGAACATCTGCTATGGGGCCACATGATTCCTATGTATGCTACTGTTTTCACATCATTTGTGTGAATGATGGGTCGTACATTGTATTATGAGAGCTTTACCTCGGGTAAGGTAGCAATTGACTATATTGTAAATGGCCGGTATGTATCACAGAGGCAGAGGTCCTACGCAATATAAAACTGAAAGGTTTACTCTGGGACTTGTAATTCTGTAAGACCTGTTAACATTTATATATATGGTTAAAGGAAAGGATAGCAGAGAAACCCCCTGCTGCTGAGAATGACATGGAACAGTCCAGGAGATGGATGGGTGGGTCTCCTGAAGGAGAAGAAAGAACTTCCTTGTGTGTTGCAGAGAGAGACAGACCTAAAGAGACTGGATGTCGAGTTAGGGGCCAGACTGCAAGTGCAAGCTGAGATCCAGGACAGAGATCCAAGACTGACTGCACTCCACACGCCTGTCAGCGAATTACGGGCCCCAACGGCAACGAGGTACCTCGCAGTAAAACTTGTAGTAAAGTGTGCACACTGTTTTAGTTAGGGAGAGATAGGAAAAGACTGCAGTTCTATATACAAGGCATAGAAAGAAAACAAACACTCTGCGTCTCGCTTGATAAAGACTTTGCATTTCTTTATTTAAAGACATTCAGAGACCTTGCATTCGCTGCAGACTAGGCACAGTGGTTATATGTATTGTATTTACTTTTGCACACCTTCCCGCTCCTTCCCCTTCTTTTCCCTCAGTTGCATTAAAATTGCATTTGTTTAACAATCTGTGTTCCGTGCAGTCCTTGCGTATCCCGTTACCTGTGGGCTATTACAATTCCACTAGCTTTGTTACTGAATTCAGGGCCAAGTTTACATTGTAGTTAGAAGTGCTTAGCGGAACTGACTATCCTCATACCTCCAATCACGTGTCTCATGTGATAGTAACAGTAACATAGTATTTAAGGTTGAAGGAAGACTTTAAGTCCATCTAGTTCAACCCATAGCCTAACATGTTGATCCAAAGGAAGGCAAAAAAAAACCCATGTGGCATATAGTGGGATATAGTGAGACTGTTTGGTCACATGGTCTCTCTGTGCTTTGAAGCTGAATACATCCTGGAAGGCACTCGGTCAGGAGACCATGTATGTGCAGAGCCTGCGGTGGCTCTCTGAGTTTGGGAAGTTGCAGATCTCATTAGTTAATTCCCTTTAGAACGGTATACAATTACCATAAAACTGCATAAACCATAAACAAACATGATAATAATAAGGAAGCAAATAGGATTTTAATGATGCACTAAATTTTATTAAAGTATATACATATAAAGAATAATTACAAATACAAAGGATAGATGAATATTGCACCATCCCCTTACCTCAGTAAACATGGTAGCTAATAGATTTATTAGAAGTATACTGCATGGATCACATAACAGCAAAATCAGACCATACATAGGAAAAAGTGCAAGTGCTATAACCAAAATCACTCTCCAATCAATAGAATTCCCAATGGAAAAGGTCAAACACCATTAGTTTGTAACTGCAATAGGCCCACGTTCAGGTACTAGCAACGACCCTCCTGATAATAGCAGTAGCCATATACTATACAACAGCAAGTGGTGTAACAAGCCGGGGTGACTTGGCTAGTAGTGTTAGACTTACCAAGGAAGTGTGTGGGTAGGGGCGCAGAGGTGAATAAGCCCAATGTTGTTTCCTGCCTGCTTCTTCGTGAAGTAGCGCCTGTGAATCTGGACTGACAGGAGTCAGTGTGGGGAGCCGCAACAGCCCCTGAATGGTGACCCCAGTGAGGCAATCTTCCTAAACATTGGGAAAGGCAGTCAGTAGATGAAGCCTGGCCAAAACTCCAGAAAGGTAACCTCACAAAAGAGGTTCATCTGTGCTGACAGAGGTCAGTGAATGAAGGGTTTCGATACCTAGACTGGGATACTGCTGCGAGGGATGTATCTAAAGCCATGCGACTGTACCTGTGTGTGAATTAGACTGTATGTCACAAATGTTTGTGAAGTGTATCCAAGAAAGAAATGGACTGTATGTCATACCAGTTTCTGTAAAGCCAAAAGACGGCATGTGTGTATGTGTGTGTTAATAAACCGCCTGGACTATCTAACTAGACACTGTTCCTTTATTCCTCAATCTAGCAGCCAAGCGAGTATCCCCCAACACCTTCAGTGAGCAAGTCCTCACACTCAGTATACCTCTTGATCCATACACCGGCAGATTATTTTTTTGTTGGACTTAGATATCAAAATAGAGCACTAATCTATCCAAGACGCTTTATAGCTGTGCAGAGAAAAAGTGACCAGGTAAAACGACGCTACAATAGAGAGTGTTTGGGGTTGCACAGCCTCCATACACAAGCCTCTACTGGGTGGATATGGCTTTGTACCGAATTGGTATCTATTATATTAATAATTTTTAGTTAAGCAGAAATGGAGGAATATAAAGGATATGAACTTTGTCTCCTCTTTTATTGCTTTAAATTTGCATGTAACCTTGAAGAAAAAATCCAGCAAACACCATTCCTTCTGGGGTTTTAATAAGGGTCTCTATTCTCCTTTCCAATTTATAAGCTAACAAATAGATGCCTTTAAAAACATTAAAAACACATCCAATGTGCTAATTATAATGTATCACACATACGTGAATAATTAGACCTTGGTTGTTTGCTTCTTCATGGCAATAAATAAAACATTCTATATAAATTCGCCCCATTCAGCTCTACTCAGTCTCCTAATCATGTGTAACTACATGAAAAACAAGAACATATATCTTCCCTTTGTATAAAAAAAGAAAAGTTGTTTATTCAATAAAAATAGTGCTTTTATGAGGATCTATGGAGTGTAATTTAGACTCAACAAGCACATGCTCTCAGCCACATGACTGGGAGAACAGCAGATCGCCTGGCCTTAGGTTATGTACATTTCTGAATTTAGATACTCCAACAGGAATAAAAAAAGAACCTCTATCCCCTGGTATATGGCCAAAGAATTATGCATAGATGTCCCAGCTGGCTACCAGAGTCAGAGTCGTGGAGTTAGATTTGGAGACGGAGTCCATTTTGGGTGGAGTTGGAGTCAGATTCTGTGAAATTGAGGAGTCCGGGTACCGTTACACGTCGCTATATCGCAAGGCAACATCGACAAAAAGTCACGTGGTGTGGTCGTTGCAGTTGATATCGTTGGTGCGTTGTGTCGTGTAACAGTTCAAAACGTATAGTGACCAGCACTCACTTTTGTGATTTTTTTTGGCGGTGCAAATAAAAGGATCTGTTGACCCACAATGCAGATTACAGTCAGATTAATGCACTCGCACAGTATCTCAGTTGCTTAAAGTGAATTTATTTCAAATGAGGTGCAGATGGTGACTTAGCAGGTTAACGTTGCGGCCCACTACAGGCCTTTATCACAACGTCACTGCCGTTGTTTGCTTATAGGGAATTGTCCAGTTAAGGTTTTAATAGGAGTGTGGAATATAGGAATAACCCTTTGTCCTTTGTGGCAACTGCATAAGTTCCAAAGGATGTTATGTCCACATTGGGCTTTGTCTGAAGTAGGTATGATCCCAAGAATCTTAGTATCCCTAGGGAGTCTGTATGGTGAACCCTTTTGGCAAGGTTCAGGATATACGTCTCTATTTATTCCTATTATTCCATGGATTATAACCTTGGTACAAAACCTTATAAGATTCTTGGTAGCCCTCTTGGGACGTAAGGGAAGGTAAAGTTAATCAGAAGAGGTCTTTTCTGTCTGCCAGCATAGTCTGTGGCTAGGCTGTAAATATCCTAAAATGTGCAATTTGAGATTGCCGTCTTTTTGTTATGTACGTACCTACTCAAACATGGGAAAAGGGAGAAATAAAGCCTAAAATACTGCAGGTGCACCCATACCCTACTACTGTAGTTCCTGTACAGACTAAAATAACCCTAGGTGCACAACTAAAAACCACAACTTGGTCCTGGCTCTCTCAAGCTGTTTCTTGTTACTCCTGAGGAACCAGAGGAGAGACCTTTACACACAACACTAACCAAGATAGGGGAAGTGTGCAGAGGTCAACGAGGACCTAATGTGAGGATACTTAAGGCACAAGGAGAAAATTGGAGAATATTAAATTAAAACAAACAAAACCTCCCACCAACTTCACTGAGGACTGAGGGGAGGTGTTGGAAAGGTAAATGAACAAACAGAGCAGTAACACAACTTGTCTCTACCTAGCAGGCAAAATCCCTTAGTTGCAGAGCTGAAACTCCTTATTTGAAATTTACCTAGAACTATAGCCAGCAAAGAAGGCTGGTGCTAGGGGAGTATAAATAGCTGCGACTAAAGCTGTGATAGGACAGAGTCAAAATAGAAAAGTGAGAGACACTTGACTATCAGCAAATCAAGGGAAGAAAGCAAAGATAATTTACCCTTCAGCAGCTAGAGACTGACCAGACTGTGGCTCAGCAGGGAAGGAAGCCACACAGGAATAGGTCACTGGATTGAGTCCTGAACTGAAGCATGACACTTTTTTAAAGTAAAAAATGATTTTGCAAAATGATTATCAAATATATGTACACTATGGCCAGTGTTCAGGATATTAATTCCAGCCTGGCAAGGGTTTTGCTTGCATATCTCATGCTCAGCATTGTATTCAAATTGTTTTGCGAAAAATTAAAGGGAACCTGTCACATTTATTAACTGTCATATATAAGGTTAATCTGCAGGTAATAGCGTTCGGAACCTGTCCGGCGCCTGCACATTGAACCCTGCTGTCGGATAGAAATTAACTTTATTCGGGCTTTAGTCATCAGGCTGGGGCTGGCTCTGGATACTTTCCACTCTGTGTATCGAATGAGCGGCAGCTGTAACCACTCCCCCGAAACAGACTGGCAGCCGCCCAGCATTAGACCTGGCTGTCAGTCAGTGCCAGGGGTGCAGTTACAGCTGTTGATCTCAAGTCACACAGAGTAGTGACTGAACCCGCACTGGAACTGCCCCAATGACTGAAACCCAAACACTGCCAAGAAGAATAAAGTGAATTTCCCCCTGGCAGTGGAGATTGACGTGCAGGCACTGGGAAGGTTCCAAATGCTATTAACCTGCAGATTAACCCCACATCTGCTGGTTAATAGTATCTTTTTTATAACAGTTTCCTTTTAAAGTATTTACGGTACTCAAATTCATGACAAGGATTTATTGACTGTAACTGTAACATGTGCATGGGAGATATATTAACTGGGTTATTAAACAGCTTGCCGTGCATACATATGTACTCACCTGGATCAGAAGATTTAAAGCTTTGAATACATATCCAGCCTATGGATATTCACAGATTCCTGTCTGACGGCTCTGCAGCTTACCAAAGAAGGATCCTGTGACACAGCCTTAATGCAAACTCCCACAGGGCACAATGCAATAACAAATGGACCAATCTCTTGGCAGCACCGCTCCCAAAACATGTGCATGGGGGATTATGCCTACATTGTATTGGACACTATGGTATATCTGCTTAAATTTTCAAAGCTTAAAAATTTAAGTAATTCAGTTGACAGTGTGGGACACATTCCAATTTTTCTGTCCATTCCACGGACAAACGCAGCCTTAGAGCTGGATATACTGTAGAATATAATGAGCACCAGAATTGCTCCAGCTTTAGGTTGCAGTGTGTCCAGCAACGGACTGCAGGGAAAGCAATAGTTAAATGTCGGAGTAACCCACAATGGAAGGAGCCAATCTCTAGGGAAAGGACTGACTCCATCATAGAATACACAAAGGGTTTGACTTCTGAGTAGTTTGGACATGTAGGTCATTTAATACCAAAGGCTGTAGTTAGTAGCTTAATTGTGTTAATTCCAAAGCAGAACACTGACTGTGAGACAAGTTGACTTGGATTAACGGATGGACTCACATGTGGCCAACATCAGTAGCTAGTGCTGGCCAGGGGAATGGGTGACCTCAACAAAGAAAAGTCTGGAGGAGAATGCTTAGCATAGGCTTGGGTGTATAGGCACAAGGATAGTAACCCTGTCCAGTAGTGCAGTCTTTTTCGAGTATGGCAACTCCCTGTGGGTGGGAAGATGTGGAGGCGGTTGGGACTATACTGACTTTTACACATGGCAAAAAAAACTGACAGCACTTAATAACAAACAAGTGAGAATAGGGGCATATGGAACATGAAATATACTCTAATAAGTAAACAGCTGCACTCTAAAACACTAATGGCCATTTTACACGTCCCGATATCGGCGTCCAACTCCGACCAAAAGTCACGTGGTTCGTGTGTTGGCCCCGATATCGTTCGTGCGTTGTGTGGTATAAATGTCCAATACGATGCACGAACAATGTCAAACTGATATCGGGGATCGAATGAGCCTGCTCTCCAACTGCCCGATATTGGATGGAGGTTGGAGCCGGATCGTGCTGTGTAAAAGCCCAACAACGATGTGACGTACAACGTTCCCTATTCTCTCCCATGTTAAATGGTCGTTCCTGGGTCGGCCGTACAAGGGGGCGTAGACATCAATGGAGCATTGCCTGCGGATATCGCGCTGTGTAACATCTCCTATGCGATCTTGGAATTCTGCCCAGAAAAAGCGCGCTCCCGCGGCGTTGTATCCAATATTGGACCGACGTTGGGACGTGTAAATGTAAAGTTGCCATAAGGTATTTAAGAATGCATTACTGCTAAAGAAATACATTTATAAATTGATAAGGTAAAAAATGTGTATGCCGCGTTAGTCAGTAGATAGAAAAATATTGCAATCTTGAGAGTCCTCAGTGGTTGATACCTTTTAATGGCAAACTGAAAGGATGGTAAACAGCAAGCTTTCGGGACACTGTGGCCCCTTCATCAGGCTGATAATGACACAAATTCTGAAGATGCACACATATATGCAAAAGAAAAAAAAAAAACGGAAAAAAAACAGTGTTATAAGCTGTGGTAAATATGACTGGTGACGTTAAGCAAAATCAGGTCAGGGAGGGGTAAAGGAGCAGAGAAAAGACAAACCAAATTTCTAAGATAAGTGGAATAAATGGTATTATTATATGGTTAGTGGCCTGTGGAGACCTAAAAATACTTAAGTGAGTTGTGGAGAAGCGAGAGAGTTCACATAAGAAAAGTCAAAAGATCATAGTCCTGAAAATGGAGTCTCTTGGAGATGTGATCTCCCCAAGTGTCCTTTCAATTTATATAAAAACGCATGAATCTGTGATGTCCCCAAATGCCCACTCATTTTATATAAAATCCCATAAATCCATGTGAAATATTTAATCCTGTTTTGAATGTGTCAAAGGTCATTATCAGTTTGTATTCCCAAAGGAATACCAGAGGAATCTCCCAGTATTTCACCAGTTTGTTTAAATGCTGTTGAGCAAATTTTAAACGTGCTTAAACATGGCTTTTGCTCAGCAGTAGAGTCTTGCATTGTGAGCGTATATACAGGCCAGGGAGGCTGAGTGCACTACTTATTCTTTTCTTTGAAACAATTGTACCTGCTTATCAGGCGGTCCTTGGCTCTTGGACAACTCTTCTTATCTTCACTCCTCTTCTGTAACCAATGCCATCAGTATATTTTGCAGCAATTAGGTTATGAATGTCTTAAGTCAGCTCACTAGTTTTACCCATTATGAGATGTTTCTTGCGTGGCACCTTGGTAATGAAACACCATTTTATAGCCCATCAGATAAACCTGCTGATATTTTTCACTAAGTGGCAGGATTGCTTTCTAACTACTGATAAATTTGATGGCGGGTTTACACGCCGCGATATCGGCGTCCAACTCCGATCCAACTCCGACAAAAAGTCACGTGGTTCGCGAGTTGGACCCGATATCGTTCGCGCGTTGTACGGTTTGAACGTACAATGCGATCCTGGAACGATGCCAAAACGATATCGGGGTTGAATGAGCGTGCTATTCAACTGCCCGATATCGCATGGCCGTTGTAGCAGGATCGTTGCGTGTAAACATCCAACTCCGATGTGTACTCGCAACTCACCCATTAACTCCCATGTTAAATGGTCGTTACTGGGTTGGTGGGCGTACACATCGTAGAGACGTTGTTTCCCGATATCGCAGCGTGTAAACCGCCGATGCGATATCGGGAAATGCGCTCAAAAAATGCGCGCTCCCGCGCCGTTGCCTACGATATCGCCACGATATCGGGACGTGTAAACCCACCATAAGCTGGTGTCATGATTTGTCCTGACTTTTTGCACATGTCTTGATGTGTTTAAGGCGGCCGTCACACGGTGAGATATCTTTAGCGATATTGTAAGCGATCACGTGCACGCGCAATCGCTTACAATATCGCTCACATCGCTGGTGAGATGTCACACAGACAGACTCACCAGCGATGCGGAGCCGCGATCTCGCTCGTTACTATGGTATACATCGGGTAACTAGGCACCGCGCGTCGCTTAGTTACCCGACGTGTACCATAGTTACCATCTCCCAGCATAGGCGCGGTCGCTGGGAGATGGATCATCGTGGTGTCATACACCACGATGATGCAGATCGTTGCATCGTTCATCGCTAGATCTGAGAACCGAACCTCAGATCAGCGATGTCACGATCAAGCGATTTACCATCGTAAATCGCTTGATTACATGCAACGATATCTTGCCCGATATCGCTTAAGCGATCAAAAAGGAAATCGCTTAAACGATATCGGGCAAGATATCGTTCCGTGTGACGGCCCCCTAATACGTTTTCCCTGTGCCATTTCGCATTAACACAGATCACAAAATGTATGGACATCTATGGTTTGCTTTCTTTGTATGTGTTTATTGGATGGGTTGCTACTGACATCTGGCAAAAAATTCATGTCAATAGCACCTTTACAAATATATTTACTTAGAAAATTGGTGGTGTTCAATATGCAAAGCACTCGTTGTAATGCTAATCTTTATTAATTGAGCAACAGCAAGTAAATGAGCAAGAACCTACCACTTATGCTTTCTAGACCTCCTTTTGTTTTCTCATATCAACAAATTAAAAAAAAAACTAATGTATGGAAAAAACGAATGACTGTCCCAAAATAAAACTGCTCTAATTTGTCATCAACTGGACATCAACTTAAGTTTCAGTACTAATTATACTGCTAACATGTAATAAACATACCAAGAAGAATGATTTTAGAACTTTATCTACCTATGTTATCACCTATTAGATATGGGCAAACCTCCATATGTTCAGGTTTGCTGGATCTTATCGGACATTAAAAAAAGTCCGGTTCTGGGCCAATCTTGACCTGGACTTGAGCCTTGACCTCCAAACTCCATATAAGTCTATGGGGACCTGAACTTCAATACTATTAAATGGTAGTAATAAGGGCTAGCGGGCTGCAAAAGGAAGCAAAATGGTGATTAATAGCAGGACAGTTATACTTACCAAGTTCCGCATGGCTGTTGCACTGCTTTGTGGTCCACTCATTAAACCTCATGAATATTCCTTTGCTTCCCCTGCCCAACCTCTGTGACAGTGTCTGTGATTAGTCAGACCCTCTGACCAGCATCTGTGACATGGTTGCCGTCACATTAGCTGTCTAGGTCCCCGAAGTGCTCATATAAATAACTAAGTAAAAAAATATATATGTGTGGGATCTTCTTATTTTGATACCCATCACAGATGCAGACAGCTGGAGGCTGATGTCCCCAGCCGTTTGCTTCATCTTGGCTGAATTTCAAGATACAGGGGACCCCACACTTTGTTTTAATCATTTAAATGATTTTAAAAATGGCATGGGGTCCACCAATTTTGATACCCAGCCAAGATAAAGCAGACAGCTGGGGGCTGGTATTCTCAGGCTGTTTAGGCCTCATGGTTAAGGGGCCTTCCCCAGCCTAAAAATAGCAGCCAGCAGCTGCCCCAGAATTAGTTCCTCCATTAGATGAGTCAATCCTGGCGCTTTACCCGCTCATCCTGACTGGCCTGTTTCAGTGGCAGTCAGGGTAATATAAAGGATTAATGACAGCTGTGATTTCTCAAACAAACACAGCTGCCATGAAATCCTGGATTAGTAATGGGAGAGGTGTCTATGAAATCCCCCATTACTAATCATGTAAGTAAAAACAACTAAGCACAAAACAGAGAAAAATTCTTTATTTAAAAAAACACCCTCTTTTCCCAATTCCCCAAAACACCCCTGCAGATCCCACGTAATCCACACGACTCACAATGTCCCAGGCAGATCCCAGCTGTGCTACATTCTGAGGACATCAAGGGCATACCAACCCCGCTCACCCAGGTGCCGGGTGAAGGTGACTTTATCACCGGGATGCAGATCGCGGCTGGGATGACCCTCTGACAGGTGAGATTCAACATCCCGCTGGATCACAAAAAATTCTCTTTTAATCCCTCACTCTCTGACAAATCCCCAGCCTTTGTCTAGATGGAACCGGATGATGGAGCCAGCACAAATTGGGCCCAGCTCCGCTGATTTGGATTGGCGGACCTTCTACTTGGTCTGCAGGTTCTGCTCCTCCATGGCAAGCCACTTAGGCCGCCTTTCAGCCTCTTCAGCCTCCCATTGGGCCTCCTGCTGGTGGCAGTGATCTGCCCATCTTAAAGTCTTCACCACGGGCCTTCCCTCTCTGATCTCTCCTGGGAAGCCCATTATCGAGTCCACCTGGTCAACCCATCTGATGACCTCTCACTCTGCATGAATGCAGGAACGACCAGGAGCGACAGCTTCCCAGGCCTTCCTCCATCTCTTCAGTAAAGTCCTCGTCCTCCTCCACGATGACTTCTAGGTACTTTGCTGCCATCTTGCTCCTGCGTGTGCAACTCTCCTGGTCTCCTGCTCCCTTCTCTGGGCAGTTCTCTCTCTGGGCGCTGTTGGCCACACCTCTGGGTGGGTCTCTCTGGCCGACCGGCAGCCGCTGCTGCACAAGAGTTCCTTTGGTGGGTGGGTACAGCTTTTCGTGCTTCTCTGTGACCCAGCCCACGAAGGGAGGCCATACTACTCCCTTCTTGATAGTCATTGTGCTTGTTATTTTAGCCAGGCTCAGTTCAAAGTTCTTAAAACACTGTTAGTAAGGCACACAAAGCCCATTTTACCGCGCAGGTGGATCCTGTTTGTGACACCAAGTTGACACACCCCTCCAGTGCCTTAGGATATTCAGAACCAGGCTTTGAGGCTTCACGTGAGTCACAGGGGTCGAGACCCGCTCAGTGACCCTGGAGGTGTCATTAAAAGTTCAGTGTGGGTGGCTCTCTTCTCTGGGGAAGGTCATGAGGCTAAGAAGGTTCATTAGGGAAGGGATGATCAGACCTGGTGATAACTGTTTTACGTGTTGTCACTCGCAGGTTGCCGCTATAAATGGCCGCTGCTGCAGGACAGTTCCTCTAGGGAACATACTCATCTTATGAGATGAAGGGAACATGATCCAGATTCATATGAAGGCACATGGAGACAGTAAATACATTTAAATATGACTGCTCCACTATGGCTCCACACAATGTGTAACTTGTAGAGCACTTTGCCGACTCATCTTGCTTTATCTTATTTGATTAGCAAAGCATCATGAGTCAAAAATTAGCTAAATGTAATTTCAAGTTCTTACCATTCTTAGGCTGGCTTCACACCACGGAAAAATCACCCCAAAAAGCCGGATCCCGGATTTGCCCGGATTGTCCCGGATTGTCCCGGATCTGGGGCAATCCGGTTCTCCCTAACATGGGAGCCTATGGGGCCGGATTGCCTCAGTCCTAAGGCTGGCTTCACACCACGGCGCAGTCTGGTCCGGGGCTGTCAGGCATGAACCTGACAGCCCCGGGCCGGATCAGCCCACAGAACCGGAGGGCCAAATGTGCCCTCCGGTCCGGTGTGCAGCCGGATGGCTGTAATTGCAGCCGCAGCTGCTGATTTTTCAAGATCGCGGCTAGCATGGAGCTAGCCGCGGTCCTGAAACAACAGCGGCGTGCAGCCGCCGGTATGCGGTTCCCGGATTCCCCCGGATCGGGCAATCCGGCACCATAGGCTCCCTTGGTAGGGAGAACCGGATTGCCCCAGATCCGGGAGAGTCCGGGCAAATCCGGGATCCGGCTTTTTGGGGTGATTTTTTCTCCCTGGACACAAAAATTGTGCAAGTAACATTTTTGTGTTCGGTGAGAATAATCCGAATTCTCCCGGATTCATCCGGAGAGATGGAAACCGGATGCCAGCTCTCTGCCAACCGGCTCCATCCGGCCCCAAAGGCTACTATGGGGCCAAAAACCCATCCGGGGCTGTCTGGTTTACACCGAACAGCCCCGGACCGGACCTTGCCGTGGTGTGAAGCCAGCCTTAGTATTATAGAGTTTTTCTCTTTGTCACTATTGGTCATAATTTCTACTAGGTCAATAACTGTAATAATGTTCATTAAAAGTTTAAAAAGTATCTGGTCATATCAGTATTTCTGTATTAGAAACTTGAAACACTACCAAAGGACACAAAGGTGATGGATATAATACCATTTACCATATATAACAACATGTTTCTTTCTTCATGATACTCCCGGTGCATGCCATTTCCTTGCAGTTACCAATCAAATCAGAACCTTCTTCATTAAAGCTGTGGCAGTGTGTGGATAATTAATAATTAAATCACCTCGTTACTCTCTGTATTCATGCATGGAGTTAGGGGCTTCTTCTGTATTATTTTCTTTGCTGATGAACAATTAGGAAACAATCCTTTAAAGGTACCTTCACACACAGCAATATTGCTAGTCAATTTCAATGGCAATTTGCTGGTTGCAGTGAAATCATGGACACATTGTTCTATTTTGTTGCTGTGTACAAATGGAGCAATGTGTTCATGATTTCACTGCAACCAGCAAATTGCCAGTGAAATTGCCTAGTAATATTGCTGTGTGTGAAGGTCTTTAAAGGGAACCTTTCAGCAGGGTTTTGCTACTTCATCTGCAAGCAGAATAATGTAGAAAAAGAGACTCTGATTCCAACAATGTATCACCTAATTTACTGGGTGCAGTAGTGATACAGAGTTCTTAGATGTAGCAGTGCTCAGAAAACTAACCACATCACAGCTCTCTCTGTGTACATTGTGTATTGACAGTGAGCTGCTGATCAGTGGAAGGGGTGGTTATCGTATGGCAAGTCCCATAGTCAGGGCAGTGATAATCATCTAATGATCAAGTTTACGTAAACAAAAACACACAGCTGTCTCGTGATACCTACGATATTGTGAGAGACAGCAAGGGGTGACGTCACTGAGGTTGTCTCAAGTCACACTCGCTTTGTGAACCTGCGAGTGTCACTGTGGTAACCTTTGTGACATTAACATCAATAATGTTCATTTATGGTGTTATTCCTGAGAAAGAGGCTGGGACAGGCTTGAAACGCGTAAGACATGGAATAAAGGCACCGATCATTCTACCTTGGACGTCCTGTCTTTTTATTCGCAGCAGTGCGGATGATATTCATCCATAATTGCTGTTATTTGAAAAAATATCAGGCTCCAGGGGTAGCGTTGCTGTGTCACGGGGAGTGGTGGCCGCGCCTGATTCCGTGTCCTGGGTGACACTTCAAAAAGGGTGTATTTACAGGGGATAAGAGTTTTTGTCATGTGACGCCACTTGTAGTGTCTGGTGATGAGACACCAACGCCGCCACAGTCTTCTGGAGGTGGGTGGTAATGCGGCTGAGTTGGCAAAGCCCCATACAGGTATGGCTGGACCTCCAGCGTAATGAAAAGGGGCAGCTTGGAATGGAGCTATAGGTTGGGATGGGGAGTGATGGAGCAGTCTATGAGGGGCGCCGGGAGCACACCCACTGCAGAAGTCTCTTTTACCTTTTTACTGTTGGTATGGCAGGTAAAGATGGCCAGGGCACTGACAGGTGACCAGGTGCACAGTGGGTCCCCACAGCAAGTGGGTATAAGACCTCCTCTGTTCCTCTGTGGTTGCTGAAGCCCAGTCTGCATGCAGCCAGCCTGGCCTCCTCTCTCTTCCTGTCTCTGCTCTCTGATCTCTCCTCCTGTGCGGTCCACAGGTTACCCTCTCTGATCACTGCGGTGGTTCACTGCTGTGTCTGGCTCCCTCTCTCTGGCCCACAGGGGGCCCGGGTGGTTGAAGCCTCCACAGTGTGACAGGGTTTTCTGTAGTCCTGAAGTATCCTACAGGTGCGGATCCCCGATGTCCGGTACGTCTTAGAGCGAACTTCCACTAGTTCCTCACTCCCTTTGGGCTGTCTGCTCCTTGCCTTCTGTCCCCACTTTGGCTTACGGGACGTCAGAAGGGCCACTCCGGGTCACTGGCTCGGGCCTAACCGCTGCACCGATCACCAGGACATCTTCTCATCTCTCCTAGCGTCTGCACACTCTAACTAATTCCTCCCCCAGCAGCAGTATTTTTAGGGGATCTTACCTAAGGTCAGCAAGTTGAGCTCCCCCTACTGTGCCAGGGTGGAAGATGTTGCATGTAGTTGGTACCTGCTGTGGAAACCCAGCTGTGCATTAGAGAAGTCTGTGGTTCAGATCAGGTGAACAAGGGGGCCAAGTCATTATTTTTTCTTCTTTTAGACCTTTATTGACCAGCCACGCTGTAGAGTAGTTGGATGCATGTGATGGAGCATTGTCCTGCATGAAAATCATGTTTTTCTTGAACGATACCGACTTCTTCCTGCACGACTGCTTGAAGAATTTGTCTTCCAGAAACTGGCAGTAGGTCCTGGAGTTGAGCTTCACTCCATCCTCAACCCGAAAAGGTCCCACAAGTTCATCTTTGATGATACCTACCCATACCAGTACCCCACCTCCACCTTGCTGGCGTCTGAGTCAGAGTGGAGCTCTCTGCCCTTTACTGATCCAGCCTCTGGCCCATCCATCTGGCCCATCAAGAGTCACTCTCATTTCATCAGTCCATAAAACCTTTGAAAAATCAGTCTTAAGATATTTCTTGGCCCAGTCTTGACGTTTTATCTTATATTTCTTGTTCAAAGGTGGTCATTTTTCAGCCTTTCTTACTTTGGCCATGTCCCTGAGTATAGCGCACCTTGTGCTTTTTGATACTCCAGCAACGTTGCAGCTCGGAAATATTGCAAAACTGGTGGCAAGTGGCATCTTGGCAGCTTCACGCTTGATTTTCCTCATTTCATGGGCAGTTATTTTGCGCCTTTTTTGCCCAACACGCTTCTTGTGACCCTCTTGGCTATTTGCCATGAAACGCTTGATTGTTCGGTGATCACGCTTCAAAAGTTTGGCAATTTCCAGACTGCTGCATCCCTCTGCAAGACACCTCACAATTTTGGACTTTTCAGAGACCGTCAAATCTCTCTTCTGACCCATTTTGCCAAAGGAAATGCATTTGCCTAATAATTAAGCACACCTTATATAGGGTGTTGATGTCATTAGACCACACCCATCCTCATTACAGAGATGCACATCACCTGATTTACTTAATTGGTAGTTGGCTCTCAAGGCTATACAGCTTGGAGTAGGACAACATGGGTAAAAAGTATCAAGTGATCAAAATACTCATTTGCCTAATAATTCTGCACACAGTGTAATAGACACTATGCAGCTTTTACAGATTTAGCTCAGGAAAACATAGGTCAAGGGACCACTATTTTTTTCAAAAGGCACTCCCACGCTTTAGGTATTTCTGGAATAGACCATGGAAAAGTCATAAATTAATAAGATATTATTCAAACTAAACTGGGTGCGTTGACAGAGGCTGATCCACTACTGTTATATGACGTGCCTATAGACTACCGGTAAGCTGATCTACATTCAAAGAATAGCCTCTTTACAGATGCCAACTTGACTTTGCTGAAGCTCTATCAAAAACCATGATTTTTACCCAATGAATGAGCTCATTTGTTGGGTGATTGGCAGTCTGTTTGGACTGCTAATTGGGAAATTAATCTCCCTAGAAGCATTTATTTATGATTGTTGGTCATTGTAAATAAACACTAAGGGCCTTTTCACATCAGCGGTAATCGCTGATCGCGGCAGTTGCAGTGAAAAAGCCACATCTGCCGCAGTTACCGCATAACGGCCGCACTTTCGGTTCACCTGTGGCAAAGCCCCATGCAATGTCTATGGGGCTTGCGGTAAGTGTGCGGCAGGTACGGCAAGCTCGGTTTCGGCACTTGCGGCAGATGCGGCCGTGAAAAAAACGCAGCTGACCATGGCTTTTTCGCGGCCGCATCTGCCGCAAGTACCAAAACCGCAACTATACCGCACTTGCCGCACCTGCCGCATGCCCCATAGACATTGCATGGGGCTTGCCGCAGGTGAACCGCAAGTGCGGCCGTTATTCGGTAACTGCGGCAGATGCGTTTTTTTCACCGCAACTGCCGCGATCAGCGCTTACCGCCGATGTGAAAGGGGCCTTGGAAAACATGTTGTCTGTATCTGAGAATGACCCAGTTTTTGCCAAACATTATAAACAGATGAGTATATCTAATGCAGTTCAGTTAAAAACTTTGAACTAACAAACCGGCTTTGTCCAGTCCTTTGCTTGAGGCGGTCTATGTCTTTGGTTTATTGGTAACCTGCTGATTCACAATCATAGTCCACTGGGTTACAAACTAGTGAATGAAGAGTCAATAAAAGAGGCCAGAAAAGATGGGTGTGTTCAGGACTTTGTCAGTTGTTTTGTCTCTTTATTGCCTCTGTTACCACCCATATTATCAAACCTGGAAGTGTATACTTAGCGTCAGTTTATACCAACAGATCAGCGGCACTTAATCCCTGAGGGTGGAGGCACACTATCATGTATCAAAATCGGAGCGTTTTTGATGCATGACAGTCATGCGAGTGCTGGGCATATTGTCCTGTAAGTGTGGTGCGTGTGGGTGTGTGTGCATGTCTGTATACATGAGAGTGTTGAGCTAGTGTGGTGCAAGTTACCAGCAGGCTTTTAGCCTGCTTCGTTGGGTGCTGCTGAAGTCCGTGCTGAGCTGAAAGTTAGTGCTGTCCATGGTGCTGAAGTTTGCTCACCGGGATTTCACAGCATGATGTTAGTCAGATGGGATAAGGGAAATGATCCGATTTTTCCCCGGATCTGGCGTACCACAACACGGGAGTCTATGGGCACCATATCCGGTGAAAAATCAGATCGTTTCCCAGGTCCGATTTGAATAACATCATGCTGAAAAATCCCATCGAGCAAACTTAAGCACCATGGAAAGTACTGACATTAAAACACCGCTGCTGTGACAGCAGTGGTGAAAGCCAATTGGTTGCTGTGCTGGTAACCCGACAAATTCAAACATCGCTGCTTTGACAGCAGCTGACAGTAAAAAGCAAACATATTTCACTGTCGGTAAATGCCGACAGTGAAATATCGCACACACATGCTACTATCGCACAGTGTGCTGTATGGGTGCGAGATTTTCTTGCACGCATATACTTTCAATGACCGACCACTCACGCATGTTCAGTGGGTTGAAAACAAGCTAATATGACCAGTAACATTTAGTTATACTGGTCCAAGTGCAATGCAAGTTTTTCTCGATTTATACTCCACCCTTCGTGACAGCGCTAATTTCCACCTTAATTCTGAAGTTCTGAAGTTTTGGGTTGTCATAACCACCTATGCAGGTTAATGATGCAACAAGGCCATAATGCAATACCCCCAGACCTAAAGATGGAAAACCAGCCAGTAAAATTGTGCTTAGAATAATTTCTAAAATTAAGGAGGTAGATCTCACGACCATAGCACGTGAATTAAGTTCCAAATTCTATAGTCCATCCATGTGTTTCAGGATCGGCCTTAGCTCTGATCCTATGGCTTCCAAATCACAACACCAACTGACCTCCCCCCCAAACATGTGTCTTCTATTCTCCTTCCAGCCCCCTAGTTGAGCACAGACAAATACACCCAACTCCCTTAATCTTCAGGTACATTCAATGGTAATGTAGTCTGATTGCATTATGGTCTATGTAATCAGGTTCAAAGAGACATTCTGGTACATCTCCTTCCCTCTTAACTTGTGAACAATAAAATTGACTTTACTATCCATCTGTGCTAAAAAAGTCTGATAGCTCCTCACATAATGATGACCAGACCAAATATTACTATTTTGACCAGTGTCATTTTATAAGTCAATATCTCTGGAACCCTTCAAACAGATCCCAGTGATTCAAGATAGTTTTTCCATGACATTTTGGACTTCATGTTAGTGGTAAATTTAGGACAATATTTTTTTGCATTTGTGAAAAAAACTGAATTATGTCACACAAAATAGTTAAATAACATTTTCCACATGTCTGCTTTGTATCAGCACAATTTTGTAAACAATTTTTTCTTCTAGAAAGTTATAAGGGTTCAAAGTTCATCAACAATTTCTAATTTTTCTAACAAAATTTACAAAACCATTTTTTTTAGGGACCACATCACATTTGAAGTGACTTTTGAGGGGCCTATGCGACAGAAAATACCCAAAAGAGACACTATTCCAAAGACTGCAACCCTCAAGTTCCTCAAAACCAGATTTAAGAAGATTATTAACCCCTCAGCTGCTTCAAAGGAATGAACGCAAAATGGAATGAAAAAATAAATGTATATTTTACCTAAAAATGTTGCTTTAGCCTTAATTTATTCACTTTATAAAAGATAGCAAGACAAATTGGACCCTAAAATGTGTTACCCAGTTTCTTCTGAACACGGTGATACCACACATGTGGTCACAAACCTCTGTTTGAACAAATGGGAGGACTCAGAAGGGAAGGAGCACTATTTGAATTTTGGAAAAGCTGAAATAGATTGCAGACACCATGTTGCATTTGCAGGGCTGCTGTGGGGCCTAAACAGCAGAAACCCGCAACAATTTACCCCATTTTAGAAAATAGACACCTTACCCACAGGTACTTCACAGAATTTGATACCAATAGGTCATAATAGTGAACATTTTCTTTTTGTCACACTAAATGTCTCATTTTTAGGGTATGTGCACATGATCCGGAGATGCTGCATCCTGGACACAGTGTCTCCTCTTCTGCGGGGACACTGGGGATCTCCGTGGGTGTACACAGCCACCTGTGCCCATGATCTGCATTAAGGGCATGGCGGCTTTTTCCTGCATTCACCCACCCAGATTGCCTCTGACTCTGCAGCACTAAGTTGACATGCTGCTGACAAGTGGTGGAAAGCTGCCCCACGGGCCAGTTAACACTGTGCACCTGACGCACCCAGGGTTGTATGGGGTAGTCAGTACTAGGGCCTGTACTTTGGGGGATGCTGTCTCGGTGGATGGTGCCCTGGCCCGTAGCCCTGGGGAATTCGTTAAAAAGCGGTTAAAAAAATAATGATAAAGAGTTCTCGTGATGCCACCTGCAGTGTCTGGTGATGCTCACCAGTGCCGTTATCAGACCGTTGGGGACGATGGTATTGCAGCTTGGATGGTATGCCTCCCTGCAGGTGGAGCCGGGTCTCCGGGGCAGGATGCCGTAGCACTTGTTGTCGTGGCGCTGGGTATGGTCAGCATAGCTGCACAGCAGTTTATAGAAAGGAGACATCGAGGTCTTTAGACTCTATAGTGGTACTTCACTGGAATTGGTTCAGATGGCACTTCAGGTTACAGCTTACAGTCTTTTAGTGGGTAGCTGCCCAGATAGTCATTGAGGAGGATAAAGTCTCTCTGAGGATCCCGTAGTGTACCCTCTCTTGTTTTTCTCTCGTCCTGCTGCCTTTACTTGTGCCTCCTCATTCTCCTTGCGCTGCCCTGCACAGCCCGCTTGTCTACCAGGCCCAATGGGTGCTATGAGGTACCCTTCTTCTCTCTAAGGGGCTCAACCCGGTTTGGTGATCCTGATGGGGCTGCGCATTCTGGACGGGGGTTGGGGTTGCTGGATTAACCCGCGACTGGCCGGTGTTGACCGCTCAGGGGTGAACTCGCCTGTACCGTGATTCAGAGCCGGCACTCAATTGGTGGACTAGGATTCCCCCAGACCTGTCCGGTGATCTGGCACTGGGTTTCCCCTTTCTTTCCTGTGTCGCCTTTTCCTCTCAGACGCCCTCCCTGGGAGACCCCTCTAGGGCTCCCTCCTTGCTTCTTCCCTCAGTATGGACTAGATCCAACTGTGTGATTTCCCGCTTCTCCTTACTCCTCACACTCCTTCCACTGGGACCGGTTACCCTGGTAATGGGTTGCCAATTGGTCCCCTAGTCTAGGTGTAAGGATGCCAGGATGGGAGCCTCAGGTTGACCTTACACTCCCCAATGACAGGAATACTGCACACTCTGTGGGTGCAGTACCCCTACTGTGGTGCACTGACCAGTGGGGCACCACACACAAAACAAGCACAGTAGGGACAGTATTTCTGTAAATTCCATCCACAGTGCTTGTACTGCACAACACCTCTACCTGATCTTTCTATCAGAATAAAAGGACATCATGCTTTCCCTGCTACCAGAAATACGCTGCCTCATAGTAACCCTTAAGTCAGCCTTGCCCTTAAAACAACACAGCAAAGCTCTTACCACCTTCTGGTCTTCCATTTCAAAAATATCTTCAGAATAATTTATTGTCTTAACTCTAAATCGACTAAAATGTTATTGCATGCCTTCATCATCTGCTGCTACAATACCCTCCTCGCTGGCCTCCTGACATAGCTGCGCACCCTTCCAGTCCATTCTTAAATCTTGTGTTTGGCTAATCCACCTCTCTTCTTGATACTCCTTCGCTTCTCACCTTGGCACATCTATTTATTGTCTCACAATTCCCCAATGTATCAAATTCAAACTATTAACTACTTACCTACAAAGTCTTCCATAATGTCTTCTCCATATAACTCTGAAGTGATCTCCTGATATCTTCCCCCATGTAATCTTAGGTCCTTCCAAGACCTCCTTGTCTCCTGCACACTCATACGTTTATCACCCAATCATCCCCAAGACTTCACCCCAGTATCCCTCATCCTCTGGAACTCTGTGTTCCACCGTGTCCGATTATTGACCACATTTGGAAACTTCAATCGGATCTTAAAAACCCATCTCTTCAAGAGCGTTTATAGCCTGCAATGACCTCGCTGTCACCTCACCACCGGAGCTGGTACAACCACCCTTACCGACTGTCTTTTTCCCCATTACCCTGTAGACTGTAAGCCTGCAAGGACAGGACTCTCTCCCATCTGCACCTTTCAGTCATTGTTAGCTTGCTCATTGTAATTTATATTTCTAGAGGTGAATGAGGCCTCTACTGTATTTCTTTTTGCCTATAATTTCATAAGGAGGCATAATGTTTTCCTACACATCAATGGATGATGTATACTTCCATAGCAGAGTTGTTCGCAGAGACATATATTTATATATACATGGGACCAGGGGGCATGCTATTTCCAATTGAGAACGTGCTTCTTCCTGGGATCTTGCTGTTTATCCAATCTCTGCTGCCTGACTAACATATTTGGAACTAATTAAAAAGGATTTTATCGAATGGTGAGCGCTGCACGTATTTCCTTTCTATCTACTGCTGGTACTAATCTGCATGGACTGATCGACTCTTCCATGTTTAAAAGAATATAAAGACTTGTAGCAGCTTAAGAAATGTGGTAAAGTGTTTGTCTCTCTCTTGATTCACCAGGTTCAACTAAATTTTGATTGTAATCAACCAAATATGATTCATGGTGCAGGACATTGACAACGCATTTTCTATAATCAGCCGATTTAAAATTTGGTTCTTTTTTAAGTCAGTTATGTAAAGTCTGACTGAGTCCGTCTGCTCCAAATAACAACCTCACTTGTCTGTAGCCACTCCATTTAGCAAGTCCCAGAGGAACCCTGGTCTCCACCCTTTAAAGGGGTTGTCCTGGACTTTTCCTAAAATTTATGTGCATAACTAGGCTGCAAAATGGCAACAGTTTGTAATGTACACCCAGTCAGCATTTTGCATGGTTACCGAGCAGGGCCGCACCGTCCATTGGACAGTGTGAGCCCTGTCATTCAGGCGGCAGCCGGCAGGGGGAGCGGCAGTGCAGAAGGGGGCGGCGCCTCATGCACACAGCCTCCCCCTGTCATGGCGCCGGCCGCGCACCGGAGGTAAGCGGCGACCCGGGAGAGAGGCACAGAAGGGGCGGCAGCGCTGCCCGCGGGTCAATAGCACCCCCCCCCCTGGTACTCACGGGCACGGGCGGCAGAGGGGGTGGCAGTGCTGGGCTCCAGTAGCACCCCCCCCCCGTAATCGGTGCCCCGGCCCAGGCGGCAGAGGGGCTTGGTGCACCCCTGTTACCGAGATATGACAGTTCGACGTGTGGAGGAGCAGCTCAGCCCCATCTAGAGGCGTGTTTGGTTTTGAGCCTGGCTGTAACATCACAACTGATTGTTTACACCCAGACTCCTAAAAGCACACCCCAGTCTCCAACAAGCCTTCCCCAGTCTCTAACAAGCCCTCCCCAGTCTCCAATAGAACCACACCCATTCACCTATATACATGCTGATTGAACTGCATTGCACTAAGTGACCATCTCCTTCGGTCTGCAAAACTATGCTGAGTTCACAGCTCTGTGAAAAAGCACTTTGCAGTGCTGCGGTGTATGCGCGGTCACCTCCTTCCCCAATGCCTGCGCTGTCACTGAAGCAATCCTCCTCACTGTATCTGACGCAGCGACCTACGCTATGTCAGTGCTGTGGTTCATCTCCTTCACAGAGGAGGCAGCTGGGGCAGTGATACAGAGAGGAGGATCACTTTAGTGACAGCTCGGGCACAGGGGAAGGAGATGAGCACACACTGCAGCACTGCAAAGAGCAATCATGTCCTTTACAGAGCTGTGGATATGGAGTGTTGCAGACAGAAGAAGATGACCACTCAGTGCAATTGTGGCACCCTGCGTTACAGGAAGCCACAGGAACACCTAGTGCATGGAGGGATTTCCACGTCAGAAGCCCTTACACACAACACCTTCCACCTGAGGCCTGTAGGGGGAGCTCCACTTGCTGCCTTAGGCAATATCCCCTATAAATACAGGTGCTGGGGTGGAGTTAGTTAGTCCGTGCAGTACAAAGCAGTACTATGAAGACAACCTGGTAGCGTTGCCGTGTTAGGCCCGTACCAGAGGAAGCCTAGCCAGAGTGAGGAACCCGAGAGTGAGGGTCAGAGGAAAGGTGAGAGCAACAGAGTGGGGGCAGAGGAGCCATACCGATTCACCCCAGGAAGCAACCCGGACACCAGAGTCCGAGTCTGCTAAGGAGCACTTAGCCCAGCAGAAAACACTGGTTCACCGAGGAGACTCCAGTCTCTCGGACATCTGTATCAGCATCCATCACAAGAGCCAGGAACCGCAAGGGAGAGAGAGAGCCAGCGGCAGTCCACAGAAGGTTATTACTAACCACTATACGGGTGAGAGACACAGGGGAGGCCAGGCCAGGTTTCACATAGGTCAGGGCTTCAAAACAAGACAGGAACAAGGAGGCCTTATAAATCACTCGCTGTGGAAATCCTGAAGTGCTTCCTGACTACCTGGAGTGTTCCCGACCACCTGGAGTGTATCCTGGCAGTGCCGGTTTAACATCAGTAAAAGATACGGAAAACTACTTCCAGTGTGTGTGTCAGTCCTTACAGCCCTGATCCTGTCCTACACAGAGACTGTAGAAATATCTCGCCTGCAGAGCCACCTCCCTGTGCCAAATCCCATTCCCACATCACTGCCCGAGGACCCCGCTCCACCTACGGGGAGCATCACCATCAGGCTGCCCATCCATCATCCCCGGAGGTCTGCAGCATCGCTGGTGCCATCACCAGACACCGTAGGTGGTGTCACAAACTATTCAACAAAACCCCTTTATTTAAAAAAAAAAAACCTTTTTAAGCAACCACCAGGGCCATGGACCCAGATATCGACCGCCCGTGACAATTCCCCGTAAGCAACGCCCGGAATCAGGGTAGGTCACAATGAGGTTCAATCAGTGTCTATATAGGTAAATGGGGGTGGTCCTATGTCTTGTCTTGTCTTGTCTTGTAGGAGTCTGGGGAGGACCTGCTGAGGACTGGGGTGGGCTCGTTGGAGTCGGGGGCATGCTTGTAGGAGTCTGGGTGTAAAGGACCAGTTATAGCTAGGTCCCAAAAGAAAAACGCCTCTAGTCGGGGGTGAACAGCTCATCCACACACGCTAAATCATGATATCTAGGTAACTGTGCCAAATGCTGACAGGGTGTACATTACAAACTGTTAGCATTTTGCAGCCTAGATATACAAAGAGATTTTAGGAAAAACCTAGACAACCCCTTTAATGCCAAGATATGAATCACAACAGGGCCCCCTTGGGTGTGTCTATGGAGTAGCTGCTGGACGGAGGATCGAGCCTGTGGGAAGAGTACTCAAACTACCTGAGTTAGTAAATAAAGAGACTGAAAAAGGGGTAAAAACATTTGTAGAGGAGCACCAAGGCTCAGAAACCAGAGGGTCTCTAAAAAGCTAAGTTGCAAATTGGTGAGAGTCCAGAGTACAGAGGTCTCCTGTTTCCACTAGCCTTATAGACAATGACTGGATCAGTGGCTTACATCAGAGACCACCAGTCAATTTTGTTGAAGTGTTTCATAGCCCTCAGAATCAATTAGAATCACAGATCATCAAGTTGTTGCAATATCCTAAAGATAGGCAATGTTTTTCCTAAAATTCTAATTTAACCTAATACCTTCAGCTTTCTGCTGGAAGCTGCCATAAATAGCTTTTGGTTTCCCTGACTAGTGTCCTTTCTTGTTTTGATGTTTCTCTTGTTCCACTCCAGCCTGTTTTTTGGATGCTTCTTTTGCCTGATGATTTTGTAACTGGCTGCCATCTTGGTTTTGACCCAGCTCCTTGACTTCTCCATGCATATCTAGACATCAAAACAGAAGAACAGCGGTTGCAAAGTATCAGCACATTGAGGTCACTATCCTACCGCTTCTCTTGACAGTTGAGGGAAGTGTATATTACAAAAATTTTAAATGCAATATTCAACATCCAACATTTAATGCGTGATCATCATATAAAAGAGTGCAAAAAGTTTTTGTAATTTTAAATATGTGCTAAGATGAAATCTCAGGGACTATGATTGTATACACCTAAGTCTATAAACTGCATACAGATAACATGGCCCCTACAATCCCTATTTTATTGGGAATGCTAAGTATACGCTATGCCAACTAGCTTTGACCAGTGAAAAACGTTAACATTTTGCAAAATACTCTTATTTCAATCAGGACCACATCTCGTTTAACCGAGAATAGCATCAAAATGTTATTTCTAGTTTTGTTTCTGAGCTCAATGTAAAAATTGGGAGTAATGATTATTTTAGACCATGAACATGGCAGCCTTGGTGAACTTGTGTTGTACATGTTTGTTCCAGGCTTGCTATGCATAAGGCATGTGGTTGCTTTATGTGTAGGGCTTTTATTCGAAGTAGACGTCAAGACAATTTTCAACATCCTTGGAGTTCTTTTTATTGAAAGAAGCCTTTGTGAGTGGTGGTCTGAGAAATAGAGATTGTATGTTCTGGGGGAAAAAAACATCAAATGATCGGATAATCCGTGCTAGGGTTCAGATGAGGAATGCACCATGTGCCGGAAATATCCTTAGGGAAGGAAAGAAAGATTCCCAATGTGAGGCAAAAGGTGTACAGACAAAACACAATTGTAAAGCTCCAGTTTATAGGAAAACAAGGTTTATGATTTCTGCCCTTTATAGGGTTGAGGGGTCAATGCTTCTTTGGATGATTAAAAATGAACTTGACAGCAGATTGATACTGCCCAAACCACAGGAGGCATTACGTAATCAGGCACTGGCTCTGTCATTTCAGGCAGATAGGTTTTATTTTGGAATGCTGTCACATTTCAGAGAAGACATTCATGATGCTCAGTTGACTACTCCAAGACGTTGGTCTTTGTTGGCTTCTCCCTGCCCCGCTTCTTTTAATTAACAGGTCTCTAGCTATACCCACACACACAAAAGGAGAGACCTTTCACTCAACGCAAGAGACACAGAGAAGTCACCAGGGACTGGCCTCTTGGGTCGGTCTCGGTTTCATGTTGCACATAGTTCGTGCAGTATGAATTAGCTGCCAGGTTCCTGTTAGCCAATTAAATTATATATTTTACATCATTGAAGACCACGGGGTCAAAGAAATTGTGTGGTAAGCTATGACAAATAATTTTGTTATGTACATCAAGACTAAAAAACTCTTGGCTTCAAAGATTGTACAAATCAGATAGGTTCTATATACCTTCCACTTAGCGATTATAAACCCCCAAAAACAGTCATCATCCGTTTCACTCACATAACGCGACATGCCGTTGATAGATATTGTATGTTGTGGTATTCAGCAGTACATTTTCATGGCTTTTGGGCAGAAGTCACAATCCAAACATATATCAGTACTCAAAATGCTAACTCTCCTCTGCAGGACTCAATCGAGGCCGGGAGATCTCCAAACCCTATTTTACTTAAACTGAAAATCTAACATTCAATGCAATTAAATAGTACTCGTTAATAGGAATTTACCTAGGAAACCTCAGGTACTGCAGTATAGGGCACAGTAACACATTTCTGAGGATACTTAGGTCTTACAATGTGCAGAAATTAATGTTTTATTCATATGCAAATTATGCTTGTTGTGCACCAGTGGGCATATTAGAGCACTTGCAGGTGTCCTTTCCTATTCACTTTTTGCTGCAGGTTCAGCATCTTGCTTTTTGAGTTACATTGAAGACAAAAGAACAAAAACTGCCACATAATGTCCCCTCTGCTCACTACTGTGAATTAAGAAGTGGCACCAGTGGGAAAAAAGAGAAGCTGAGAGCTTCCAATGCACCAATATGCCCATCAGTGTACCAATATGCCCACCAGTGTACCAATATGCTCACCAGTGTACCAATATGCCCACCAGTGTACCAATATGCCCAACAGTGTACCAATATGCCCACCAGTGTACCAATATGCCCAACAGTGTACCAATATGCCCACCAGTGTACCAATATGCCCACCAGTGTACCAATATGCCCACCAGTGCACCAATATGCCCACCAGTGTACCAATATGCCCACCAGTGTACCAATATGCTCACCAGTGTACCAATATGCCCACCAGTGTACCAATATGCCCACCAGTGTACCAATATGCTCACCAGTGTACCAATATGCCCACCAGTGTACCAATATGCCCACCAGTGTACCAATATGCCCAACAGTACACAACAATAGTAATTTGCATGTGAATAAAAGGTGAATTTCCATGTAATAGAGTGCCAATAAAGACAGAATACGTATCTTTGGAAAAGAGTTACACTTCCCTATCCTTCACTACTTGAGCATAATGATGAGATAACTTTAAAAGCTACTTCATACCATCATATAACTCGGTCCAAAGTTGCACTATGCCAATCAGCGTTTCTTTTCTCATACCTATCAGGCATGAGAAAAAAATTGCAGCATGCTGAGAGTGGCAGCTCATATCAGTTAGCACCCAACAATTAAAGTCCATGGGTGCACAGAACTGTGCTTGGATGACACCGACTCATAGAATGGAGAGGATGAAGGAATTTTGTTTTCAAGTGCAGCTGCGCTTAGCAGTGATTGGAACAGGATGCGCTTCTCTCGCAGCAGCATCCTTTTTTCTAGGAGCTCCTGCTTGAACTCTGCAACGCAGTCGTTTTAGCAGCTATGTTAGGCCCCAGTCATAGCCAAAGCTAAGTAAAAGTATAGCCAAATACACAAATAATGGCAGGGGACACCGACTGACAAGTGGCACAGATGGTGTCCTCGATGGCGAGTAGGCCGCACCAGCTGACTAAGGACCAGGAATCTGCCTGGGTGCTGACGCTGGCCGTACAGGCAACTATAACATAAAAAAAGATACAGACCTAGTTCACCCAACCTAAATTTTTAAAAGGCCCAGTTGCATCCTGCAAAGAATGTAAAATGTGCAAAAGGTTTAGAATAAACTGATATAAGATAATGTGAGATATTGGTTCATATTTTGGCCAAAATAAGCAAGCTCACAACAAGTCTTGACTTTTAATATAGGGACTCGCAAGCGTGTGAGGACCCTTGATGCATGGATTGCGAACTTGTTTATTTTGACCAAAATATGAACCAATACTTCACATTATCTTAGATCAGTTTATTAAAAATCTTTTGCACATTTTACATTTTTTGTAGGATGCAGCTGGGCCTTTTATAAATTTAGGTTGGGTGAACTAGGTAGCCTATCCTGTGAAGTGCACTTATATAGTGCTGGGCAACCAGCCTGACCTAATAGTATGGGTGTCATCATCAATAGGCTGCAAGCCAGACACTGTATATCACACATATCTGTGTGACTAGTGCCATATGCAAGCTTCATCTGTGTGCATGTTTAATGTTAGCAGTCTAGGTTGAATGTTTCTCTCTTTACCCTTCAGGTTGATTTTATATTTTGATTGACAGGACTTTACTGATGTAGCGATTTTATATACATATTTTTATATTTATTTATTAATATTTAGTTGGCAGCAACGGGGGCCTTACAATACAAAGGTTTAATGCTCCAAGACAAATACAGATATAGCAATCTTTAAGTTGTCTGACTGTACAATACTTTAATAAAGTAGCCATCCATGTAGCATGTCATCTTCTAAGTTGTGGATTCTTCCAAGTGTACATCACCAGAACCACCATCAGTACATGAAGTCACCAGAATCCCAAAGTATATCAATACATTAGCAGAACCATCATCGCTACATGACTACAGCACCAGACACACCATTAGTACATTAATACAGCACCAGAACAACCATCGGTACAAGAATACAGCCCCAGAAAGCCACCACCACTACAGGAATACAGCGCAAGAACAAACATTAGTAAATGTATAGTAAACTGAAAGCATCACCAAACTTAGTACAATGTTCAAGTGCAATTTCAGGTCGGACCCTACATTCGTAACACAACTTTGAGTAAGTCTTTAACAATATTATGGAGATACTAGTAGTTGTTTTTAGACATCATCACACTGCAGACGAAGCAGTAACCACACTACTGATGAGACGCAGTCAGTATCACATATACACATTTACTCCCAGATCAGTGGCGGACCTTCAGCCTGCCGTGCCCTGGTGCAGCTTTAGGGGGGGGTGCTGGCAGCATCAGGTGTGGAGTGGGAGGGGGAGGTGCTGGCAGTGTCAGGTGAGGAGCGGGGGGGGGGGGTTCTAGCAGGGGGAAATTGCGTGCAGCTTTTACCTGCGCCGAGCCGCGCGTTCTAGATCTGGGAGCCGGGGCTGGAGAGGAGAGGAGGGGCGGGAGTAGCCGAGGGAAGCACGAAGCCCCCTACAGATGCTTGAGGGGCCCCCTACCTGGTCGGGGCCCTGGTGCAGCTGAACCAGCTGCACCACAGTAGGTCCGCAGTTCCATATAGGTGATGTTTTCCCTGATTGGAGTCATTCTCATCCTTTTTGTCTCCATCTGGTACAGACACCATGATGACACTCCACATCCACAGTTCATCTCTGCAGATTTGCATCCTCTCTTGCTTTCTGTAGCACAATGCCCTTAAAAATAACAGTGTCATTCTAATGTCCTCTGTATAAAAATATCTGCCCTTGCTCTGCCCCAGTGCGACAGTGAGCGACAAAATGTCACCTCCTAAGGGACACTTCAAACCGCTCATCTCGCCTTACGGCAGAAATAGGCTCGCTACCATAGTTTCCAAAAGTAAATATATTAAAACAGATATACCGCATGAGAACAGACAAGGGTAAATCACTAGGTAGTAGGTATAATCATAGATTTGGTGGTCTATCTAATAATGAATATGAACCAAAATGAATAAACATACATCAGTACTACAAGTAAATACTGTGCATGAAAAATACATTGCACATCCAGTAAGATATTCAGGTAAGTATAATCCATCAAGAGATTTGTATAGGAGATATCCTGTGTGCCAAGAAAGTGCAGCCCCATTATACTAATGTTCAAAAAGGATCCAGCAATAAAGTATCACGTAGAGTTGGCTTCATGCAGACCTCGGAAAGGTCACGTTCTACTCTGTACAAATCTTATTACATTTATAACAAAAAAACTTGACTAAAGCAAACACCGAAATGGTGCCACTCTCCGCAGACCAATATAAACCCGCACTGAATAATCTCAATTCTATCAGTGTTTTGTGATTTTCATATTATGATATTTCATTTTTTCTTGATAGGTGTGGTCAGTGGCGTAACTTCAGGCCCTGGGGCCCCGATGCAAAAGCTCCAACAGGACCCTTAGTTATTGCAAATCTTTAGTAGTATTAGTCTTTCTATAGGCCAAAGGGACTTTTGGGGCCCCCTAGGCTGCAGGGCCCGGGTGCGATCGCAACCCCTGCACCTCTTGTAGTTACGCCCCTGGGTGTGGTACCAAAAACTCCCATAATTCTGACAGTTTAATTTTTCTCTCTTTAACATACGGGTTCCTTTTACGTTTTGATAGGCAGGACTCTTCGAGATTCAGCAATATTAAATATAGCTTTTTACTTTTAGTCCTTTTAGAGGTCTTAATCCTGCAATAACTTATATTATATGCTGCAGTACTACAGTCTGTAGGACAAATCACGGTCTCCTGTGAGGTTCGCCTGTGACAGTTTCACAGGAAAGCAAAGGTGACGTCAAAATACAAAGGTCTAGTGCTCCTAAGATAAACACAGATATAGTCATTAGTGATGGGCAAACCCCAACTATATAGTTCAGGATCCATACAGAACACCTAGTGTTTGGGCACAGATCCCGAATGCGGACTTCTCTAGGAGGTCTTACTTACAGTTTGGGTTCGGTTCGGGCCCAGTGTAGCTGTAAGAAAATAGTTAATAAATGGCTGCATCATACTTTCCACGTCCCGCCACTTGTTCCGGGCCGCTCATTAACTTCCTGGATATTCACTGCAAAGGGACACAACAGCCAATCATAGATGCTATCACAGAGAATGGGCCTCTGTGATAGGCTGCTGGAGTAACCTGAAACCAGCCCATATATTCTAGAGTCTAGAATGTATGGGCAGTTTCCAGATTACTCCAATTGCCAATCAGAGATGCCCATTCTCTGTGACTGCATCATAGTTCATGAGGTCATCTGAGTTCACAACTGATACGGCTCAGCTATGAACTTAGGCCGGCTTCACACCACGGTTTTTGTCCGGTGCATCCTGCAGAACCTGACAGCCACGGACGAGCAGAACCCATCCTGCTTTTTGCCGACTTCGTTGTTGGCGCTGCCCTGTGCTGAAATTTCAGCACAGCGGCTGCAGAGGAGCTGGCCGGGGTGCTGAAATTTCAGCCGTGGATCTCTCCAGGTGCTGAAATTCAGCAGCAGCTGCTTTTAACAGCCGTCACTCTTTCAGCCCCAGGCGTCCGGGAACCGGTACAATTTTATGCCGGTTCTGGCGCGATCCAGCACCCATAGAGTCCCATGCTATGGGCGCTGGATCCAGGAGGATTAGTTTTTGTCAGATTTTTGCATCGGACACAAAAAATGATGCAAACTCCGTTTTTATGTCTGATGCAAATATTGGAGAAGACTGGATCCTCCTGGAAAACCAGCAAACCAGACGCCAGATAGGCACAATCCGGCACCATAGGGATACATGGGGTGCAAATTCGGATCCGGACCACACTGGACAGCCCTGGACTCCAAAAAACGTGATGTGAAGCCAGCCTTAGATGACCTTTCTCACGGCCTAACCACGCTGAGAATCCCAGTCCCCAGCTGCCTGGGTTTTACCTTGGCTGGCAATAAATAAGGCTAAAGCTACACATTTTTTTTAAGTATTTATTTAAATAATTAAAAAATAATGAGCTTCCCTTTATCTTGATTGCCAGCCAAGGTAAAGCTAGGCAGTTGGGGGTGGCAGCCCTATGCAATTTTTTTAAATTTATTTATTTTTATGGTACTATGATGTGAGTCAATGGGTGAGGGATCCAACAGCCAATCACAGATGCTGTCACAGAGAATGGGCATCTGTGATTGGCTGCTGGAGTAACCTGAAAGAAGCCCATACAGTCCAGCATCTAGAATGTATGGGAAGTTTCCAGGTTACTACAACAGCCAATCACATTTTATGTGACTGCGTCTGTGATTGGCTGTTGGGCCCCTCTGCAGTGAATATTCAGGAAGTTCATGAGTGGCTCAGAAGTACAAGCGCGGTATGCCCGCATGCCGGTAAGTATGATGTTGATATTTAATAACTATTTTTCTTCGTTTTGCAACCCCCATCCCATAATTTTAAGGTGCGAGTTTGGGGTTCAGACTCAAGTTCGAGTCACATTCGGCCCTGAACTCGGACTTTAAAAAAGTTGAAGTGATTCCACAGAACCCGAGCATTGGCGATTCGCCCATAACTAATAGTCATCTTTAACTTGTCAGACAGCACAATACTTTATAAATGTAGCCATTGTGAGTTAGTGGCGTTGGTTAGGCAAGATGTGAGGCAGTGACTCAGGCACTTGTTCACACAGCACACAGTTTATTTACCAGTCCAGGTTATTACAAAGCTTTGAGACCTGGGACGCAGCCGGTTCTCCCCTGTTCCCACAGTCCTGCAAAGTCTCTGCACTGCTGCTAGAGTCTGTCTTGGCCGGGTCCCCTTGGAAGGGCCAAGTTCACACTGCAAGGCTGGGTTAAACGGCACACAGCCAGCACACAGAGCTGCTCCTGCTCTGTCCACCTGACTCCCACTGAAAGCCCCGACCTGTGCTGCAAGCCCGGTTTTAAACACATCCCTGGACATGAGGGTGATGGAAGACCTGGAATGCAGGAAGACTTCAGCAGGTCTTATAAGGTTTCATAGCACATTCTGTGAGATACATACCGACCTTCATAGATGGCACCAGTCACTGCCTCACACCATGTAAATGTCGTCTTTTAAGTTGTGGATTGATACATGTTATATCTCCAGAACCACCATGAGTATATCAGTACATTAACAGAACAATTATCTTTACATGAATATACCACCAGAATCACCATCAATACAGGAATACAGCACCAGAACCAACATTAGTAAGTGTATGGTAGAATTATGTGTCACAAAAATTAGTACAATGATCAATTGCAATTTTAGGTCAGTCCCTACCACATCCACTCATAATACGTGAGCCTACAACTACCCCTACCAGTATGTCCTTAGCAATATTAAGTAGTACTAATAGTTGTTGTTACCAGTTATCATTCAGACTATGGAGCATAAAGAAAATACACTACTGATGAGACATAGTAACACATATAAACATTTACTCCCAGGTACCTTACAGATGATTTTATTTTGATTGGAGTTATTCTAATCCATTTTGTCTCCATCTAGTCCAGACACCATGATGACTGTCCACATCCACGATTCGTCTATGCAAATATCACTCTTCTCGCCTTTTTGTAACACAATGAGATACCCGTAAAAATAGCAGTGTCAATATAAAGTCATCTGTATAAAAATATCTACATATGCTCTGTGTAGCAACAAGTGGCAAAATGCAACTTTCTAAAGGACAATTCAAACCGTTTATCTCACCTCACTGCAGAGGTAGGTGTGCTGCTGTAGTTACAAAGACTACATAAAACAGATATATCACATGGGAACAGGTAAGGGCAAATCACTAGGTAGTATGCATATGTGTGGCCCACTGGGACGGGGTACTCGGTACCAGACCGGGGTATATGCTGGGGATGTCACGGCAGTCCTTGGTCCGGACTGTGTCCCGAGCCCCACAAGTAAAAGGGGTATATTTACATGAGAGTTTGTCGTGACACCACCCATGGGTTGCGGTCAGTGAAGGGACCACTGCTGCAGCGTAGCTCTGCCAGGAGGGAGAATGGATGGGGCTGCAGCCAGGTGGATGAGCCCGCCGCGGGTCGGGCTGCTCCTGACAGGGTGTAAAGATGTAATAAAGTTCTGGTTGCAGGGAATCACACACGGGAGACTCAAGCAAGGTTCACCGGGTTTTACTAACAAGTTCTTTACAGTACAGTTTACACAGTCACTTCACACAGGCAACTCCGGAGACTCTGACCCTCTGCAGCCAGGCTTCTTCGCTGAGACCCTTCACTCTCTCTTCAACCTTTCCAGCTTGTTTCTTACTTGCTCTTCCCTGTGGATTGCATGGCGGCAACTCGGTCCCTTTGTGTGGCTTCCACTTATGTGTGTGGGCAGCAAGCCAGGCCCTATACGCTGCTGTGCCTCCAACCCATGTGGTAGGAACCCTGACTTGGAATCAGTGTTCCCCGTCGGTTTGTCTGGGGAGCCGGCGTATAGCTGCAGTCCCCCTCAGAGCCGACACTCTGGTCCTAGCCTAGCCGTGAGTAACCCTGTCTTGCAAGGGATTACCGGCTCCTTCCAACCCGTGTGACTACCTGGTACAACAAGGGAAACCTATCCCGCCTGTAGTCGGTCAACGCTGCCATACTCCTCGGACCCGGTGGCACCGGTCCGGTCTCTGTCTTTCCTTTCCCTTGGGCTGCAGGCTATGGATGGACTTTCTCTCCATGGAAGAGTGTCCTTGTGGATTCTGCGCCTCCAGGGAGCCCTATCCCTCCGGGAAAGTGTATTTCTGTGTGCTTGGTCTTGGCTTCTCGGCACCCACTGGCCTACTAACTCACTCCGCCTACTGTTCCTCTTTTTGTATCTGATCTGTTACCTGACCTACCTTCCCACCCACTTTCCTCTAAACCCTACCACCCCTTTCCCGCCTAGAGTCCCGGGCTCCGGGTTGGGTGTTGTGCTCTGGTGGGTGTGTGTGTGCTGAAGGTGTTTCCTGCACAAACTGTCTCCTATCTGCATGGCTGCAGTTCCTACCTGTGGCCACCCTGGTCGCAGCGGCATCACATATAATCATAGGTTTGATCTATTAATAGATTCAACTCCAATATAAATGAATATGGACCAAAATAAATAAACCAACATTAATACTAGAAGTAAATCCTGTGCATGAAGTGCATTGCAGGTCCTGTAAGATATGCAGGTAAGTATCCATCAAGATGACACCACACTATAGATTCGTATATGAGATATCCTACATGTTAAGAAAATGAAGCACCAATATACTGATGTTAAGAAAGTTTTCAGCAATAAAGTATCATGTAGAGTTGGTTACATATAGACCTGGAGAAAGGAAACCCTGAACCTAACACAAGTTTCACCTTAGCTTTGTCAAAGACAAATTCTCTTTGACAAAGCTAATGTGAAACATGTATTCTGGAGCAATTTTGTACACTTGCAGGAAAATGCACAATACAGCCACCAAGTACAGTATGTAATTGGCTCAACATACCTTATGCATAGATATTAATCATTTGCAAAATATAGAGTGAGTCTAACTACTTATGTAGATGTAAAAGTGGGCTTGATTTTTTAGAATGTAGTTTTATGTTTCATTATGGTATATGCTATGCTAGAATCAAAAGTTGTCCAGGACAGAGATATTGATGCGCTATCCATATTATAGATCCTCAATATAACATCAGTGGGGACCTTGGGAACCCCACTGATTACTTGAATATCACATTGGCAGCAGCCAGAACTAAGTAATGTATTGCCTTGAACAAGATAACAAATACAGCTGTCACGCTGGGCTCACCCTGAAGATGTGTGACTAAGGGGCTACCTTGTCCTAACTAGAGTCACTGATTCGGTGATTAGGCTTGTGCTGGGAGGTAGCCACCAGGTACTATTGCATGTGAAGACTCAGTATTGTAACTGCTGACCTCAGGGGTCAAGGGTACTGGCATGGAGACAGGAGCTGGAAGACAGACAGGTATCAGCAGGTACATTAGGTTTTGGCAGGTACTGGAAAGGTACAGCAGGTTCTGGCACTAAAATACAGGTATGGGTTAGCGGGCACTGATCGCAGACACAGTGTACAGGGAACATTCATCCAGAGAATGGCAGCAACTCACCGGGCAGGTTTCAGCAGTGTTTCTTTATTATTTATTCCATGAAAACAGGCGGTTTTTCAGGGGTAGTGGAGGGAGGATGGGGGTCGCAACAACGGGCCGTTTCGCGCGGTCTCGTGCTTCGACGGGTCGCAATCGCTGCCCCTGAAAGAAGGGAAAGGAGAGCTCTGTGTCGACTCACTGGTGCCCAGCTGCCCTGAAGTAAGTGTCAAGTTTGTACAGTGTACAGGGAACAGGACCTGACAAGTAAGGGTGCTCCAGGAGGGGGGCTGTATGGTATATGCAGGCCCCAGGGTGCAGAAAGCAGGAGTAGGGACCAAGATGCACATCGCAAGATGGTCGGAGGGGTAAGTGCACCGGCGACTCTTCTACTGGGTTACCAGTCCTGGGATTGCAACAGCATTTTATCTCCCATTCGCTTTAATTACCTTTTTTCCATCTAGTACATTACTTCCAAAGTGGTTTTCAACCAATCGATTCAGTTGCCTGGACTTCCACCAATCTGATTGGATAAGCCATCAATATTTCAACATTAATATGAAAACCCCTTTTGAAAATGTTCAGATTTCCCATCATATAATATTATTGGTGTCTATTTAGATCTCCTTCACCAGATCATGGCATGAGTCATCAGAATGCCGTCTTTTTTCATTGGAAACCATTGAACTTCTTGCACCAGGAATGTCAGTTGTTGAAGCAAATTCTCAAAATAAAGAACCAGATGGTCTGTGATTGCAGAAGACAAGACCTCCTATTGTCTTCCCTTCAAGACATGAAAAAATCCTCCTAACGAGCTCTATTCTGTTCTGCTTATTTTATAATGAGCTAAAAATACGCTTATATGGCACTTTTGAGAACACTAAAAATAAATATGCTGTTTAGAATAATGGGCGATGGTAGCCTTCACTGCACAGCGCTACAAATTTAAGTGATTGTATTCAAGTTGTTTTCTCGCCTGCTGTGTCATAGAAATACATCAATGAATATAATTGCATGCGGTGAAACTATTTTTAACACTTTTATTTTCATATAATCTTCTAAATAGTCTTTCCATGTCATTTATTTTGGATAAAGTAGTCTAGAAAAATTGTATTTCAAGGAAAAAGAGACGTGGCGTCTTTCATCTCTCCCATTTCCTTTAGCTAATGCATTTTATAAAGGGCAATATTCCATTTTAGCATGACCGCAATTATATAAACTGCTCTCTGTGACGTATTTCCTGCAGAGAAAATAGATTATCCAGCTTTATCTGCAAAAATCCTTAAGACATCAAGGCGACTTTTTCATATGTCAATGTTCCCAGTTAGGTCTGTACGGATATATCTTATCTGTGCTCACAAGTGGCGGCACACCTCCGATATAGGGATGAGTGACCGATGTGACAAGTACAAGTTTCAGCGCCAACGGACTGCAGCCAAGCTGTAGACATACAGTAAATGCTACATGCAGGGGGTACAAACAGTGGAGGCTTATATTATATTACATTGTATTCAGGGGGCAACATCATGGCCTATATTACATTCAGTGGCCCAACTGATGGCTCATATTTAATTTAACGGCACACAGTTTTAGCCTATATTACATTCAGTGGCATAGTGGTGGACTGTATTATACACAGGGGCACAGGTGTCTAATATATTATATTAAGGGGCAAAATGTTTTCCATATTTATTCAGGAGGCACAGTTAACAGCTACATACTTAAACAACTCCCAACCATCCCCAATCCAAAGGGATGAATGACAACAGCGTTCCGTTGTGGCACCCCACCTGGTCAGGCGTCACAGATGAGGTACTGCACCTAGTGTTCAATACTCCTGTCATCAGTGGGGTGTAATGTTAATCTGAGGCTCTTATTTATGCATGCACACACTTAGTGTAGGGGGACTGAAGGGTTAACCTGATCCTGGGTGAGCCCCAGCACCGGTGGGAGGAGTGCAAGAGTAAAAAAGAGAGGTGCAGGGAGGAGTTCAGAGGAGTTCAGGAGAGTTCAGGAGAGAGGAGTCAGACAGAACAGAAACAGAGAAGGAAGAAGAGAGGAAGGAGGTGACCCAGAGTCGGGCCAAGTGACGTGTCCGAGGGGATCCTAGTCCGCAACAGGGGACCGGCCCCGAGACACGGTGCAGGCAAATTCAATCCTCAGCCGTCAACACCGGCCACTCGAGGATCTCTCTAGAGGTCCTGACAACCGTCCAGAACGTGTAACCCCACCAATCGTCCTAAACTAGGTTGAGACCCTTGAAAAAGATAGAAGGGAGCCTCATTTCACCCGACGAGCCTGGTAGGCAAGAGGGAGCACAGGACAGCGCACAGATAGTAGAAGGCGCAGATACAGAGGACAGAGAGAAAGACGCCGAGGGAAAGGAAGGCGGAAGGAACATCTTAGGTGGCCTCAGAGACACATTACATCGTTCTATGACTACCCGGCCAGCTGTCTGCTGAAAGGACTGTTTTCCTGTAACCTGCTTTGCCATCTGACCGGTTTACCAAGTAAAGTAGCCAGGTAAAGTGAATGAGACTCCGTGTGCTTTTCTCCCATCACTGCCTTGCTGGCAGCTTTCTTCAACAGCTTGCACCCCCATCATCGGTGTACTACTGCCCCGGAGGTTAGCTCCACCTGCAGGGAGCTGTACCACCAAGGCTGCTATACCACCACCCTCCGGAGGACTGAAGCGGTGCTGGTGCTCAATCACCAGAAGCTGCCGGTGGCATCACGAGAACTACAATATAAGCTTTATTCCCATTCCCAACTCTCCTTTTAAAAAGTAGACACCAGGGCCACAGGTCTGGGCAGGCCACTGTTTACAACCCCACAGCAGAAGAGGGCCCAGACACCCGAGTCCCCATACCCTGGGCAAGTCACCGTACGCTAACTCACATCCTACTATGATGAAGATTGTGAGTTAGCATCTGAAACGCGTAGCCCTTGTCATCCTACCACTTCTTGCTTTCTGGAAAATATCTTATCTTTGTGATATCAGTAAAAAAATATATAATTTTTACTCAGAAGCTGGAACCTACCCTTTTTTTTGTTTGTTCATTATTTTCCTGTTTGGTCCCACCATGGTTCCCTGCATGCTGGAGCCCCATTCAATGCGGCGAGCTGCCTAAGTTTGTTTCCTTGATATTTAATACTTTGTAGGACCATGTTTCACTGCAATTACTGCTGCAATTCTTTTGGGGGATGTCTCTCCCAGCTTTGCATATTTAGAGGCTGAAATTCTTGCCTATTCTCTGCAAAACAGCTTTAGCTCAGTGAGATTGGACGGAGGCATTTGTGAACAATTTTTAATTCTTGTCACAGATTCTCAATAGAATTTCAGTCTGGACTGTGACTAGACTATTCACACACATTAGTATGCTTTGATCTAAACCCTCCATTGTAAATCTAGCCATATGTTTAAGGCTGCTGGAAGGTGAACCTACACCCCAGTCAAGCCGTTTGCAGCCTCCAACAGGTTTTCCTGCAGGATTGCCCTATATATATCTCCATCTATCTTCCCAGGAATTCTGACCGGTTTTCCTATCTCTGCTGAAGAAAAGCCTCCCCACAGCACCCACTATGTGTTATGGTGGGGATGGTGTTTTGCATTTATTAAACAAAGTTATTCTTTGGTCTGATTTGGCCAGAGCACCTTCTTCCACATGCTCAGGCTTCTTGAAAACTGCAAACAGGATTTCTTATTGCTGGTCTTCAAAAATGTCTTTCTTCTTGCCACTCTTCCATAACAGCCAGATTTGTTGAGTATATGACTAACAGTTGTCCTTTGGACACATTCTTCCACCGGAGCTGTGATCTCTGCAGCTCCTCCAGTGACCATGGGCCTCTTGGCTGCTTCGCTAGTTAGTGCTCTCCTTGCTTGTAATGTCAGTTTAGGTCGAATGCCATGTCTTGGAAGATTTCCATTTCTGTGATACTCCTTCCAATATTGGATGATGGATTGAACAGTGCTCCATGAGATATTCCACCAGTAGAATGATTATACAGGTGAATCTCAATTGAATTAAAATATCAAAAAGTTAATTTATTTCAATAATTCAATATAAAAAGTGAGATTTTTATAGAGTCATTACAAACACAGGTATCTATTTCAAGTGTTTATTTCTGTAATGTTGATGATTACTACTTACAGCCAATGAACACCCAAAGGATTGTTCAGAAATTATAGGAAGGACAGGTAGTCCACACAGGGATAGGTAGAGATAGACAGGGGAACTCACAATAATGATACTTGGAAAAGACAGCAGCACTCAAGGCAGAGCAATGGGTCTACGGAATAGCTTCAGCAACAGAACTCAGCAGAGAACTACTACCACACAGCACAAGGGTCTAGCAGAGAATGAACTCTAACAGCAACTTCAGGTGATGGTCATGTAACTATCTAAAAGGTGGGACGAAGTCATCAGTCACATTAGCTGATTAAAGCAACAGTAACAACGCATGAAAAACTGACATAAACCCTTAGTGTCCAAAATGAGATTAACAACATTTAAAATGAACATACTGCGAGCAATCAACTCATGACAGTATGACGCCCACCCTGAGATAGTTTTTGCATGTCCTCCAATCTTTGCATCTATACGACTTTGAAATATGTGTTATATGCTCTTGTGGACAGTTATGATCGACATCATCATATGGACCATACTAATATTTGATTGCCTCTAATGTCCAGTGATGTTTTTTTTATATCGTTTGTATGTATTAAGTTTTGATTATGTTTGGTGGCCTGTACATTGATTACTATCACTTAAGTACTTGTTACTTGTAACTACTGTAGGGATTGCGGTTAGTTGCAGTCTACAGGTGACCGCCAGGTGCCACTCCCGGGGTTGCTTGAGTCTTTGTCACAGACCTATACAGCTGTATAGCCAGGCAATGTGGCACATCCAGGCTCACTCTAGCCAAGCTCCTCTCACACACACCAAGATTCTCCTACTGACTGCCTCATACAGACTGGATTGCTGCACCTGTGCCTGTCAGGTGTAGCTCTGAAAACCTGGAGACCTAGTGAAAATCCAGGCCATATTTTACCATGCTGGGAGAAACATACCTTCCATCCAGCACTACACCCTTTACTGCACCATGCTACATAAAACATTATATAGTCTAATTGACTGCTGATCATTTTTTTCTTGATTAGCTATATATATAGGCTTTGAGGTTATGTATAGTATTGTCCCTTGTTGCATAAAGTGTCCTCTGTGTGTGACATCTATTTTATTATGAGGTATTTTATTGGAGTGACAGGATCTTAGATGCAGATGCTTTAATAATAATCATAATAATAAAATAATCATCTTTATGATTAACGCCCAACATAGCTTTGACATGGTATCACTGTAAGCCCCCGTCACACCAGGCGACGGGGCTGGGATTCGGCGCGCGACTGCTGCGGGCGACCGCGACACTTTTTGGTGCCCCGCCAGAGCCGTCCTGCCGACCCCCGTTTACATTGGGGCGACACCTCTCGACCCGCGAGCTGTCATGAATGGCATACGCCTCACGGGTGTCTGAAAACCCAGCGGCCGATGCAGGGCAATGTGAGGCCTATGGCTCCCATTTGCCATGACAGTCACCGGCGCCTGGTTACATGGGGCGATGTGAACACACCGCCCCATGATGTCGCCTGGGTTTTACAGATCCCCTTTACATGAGGCGATGATAGGGGAGATGACGCGCGATAGCCATCGCCCCCAAATCACCTTTGTAATGAGCGGCGATGTCGCCCCCTGTGACGGGGGCTTTATGGATTGCTTGGAGTTCAGACAAAAAACAATTATTATGAGTAAGTAGTTTGTGGTTAAATTACAATTTCAAACACATTATAAGTCGTTTTACTACTTTACATCTATGAAATCACTTACAATGTTTTAGCAGCATGATCTGGTAGTAGATCCACTGACTGAAATCTGGGACCTCAGAAACATATTCGCTATGAGAGGGTTTTGCAGAATTTATCATTGAGGCATAGACCTAGCATAGGCCGACAATGTGTAATTGATGAAGGTTCAATGTCAGGATTTCCATACACCCATAGAAGGGACGGTTACTTTCATCCATGGTTCCTGTCCTAAAGGCTTTATGAGATGCTATCTACAGTGCTCAGCATTAATGAGTACACCATCTTTAAACCGTCACATTTTAATCAATATCTTACTGAATACAAGAACAATTTCCAAATTGTGACAAGGCTGAGTTTTATAGAACATTTTTAACCAACAATGTGAAAAAAGTTAGAATAAATTTAATTACAAAATTTTCAATTTTACTCAAATTAGTTGAGGCAAAAATGACTACAGAGGAAAAACATTCAATATAACTCACCTTGACCACCTAATACTAAGCACAAGCTGGGAGCAGGGAACCTCCAAAGATGAAGATGGGGGCAGTGCTGGAACATCATGCAGATGGACCAAATATTCACAGACTTTTAATTAAGGGGAGCAGCTGCTTGCATAACACATTCTAATGATGCTGCATAGGCAGTCTGTCATATATAAGTGAAGTAAAATAAGTACACCTCATATCAAAACCAGCAACATCTAATCAGCTTGGGAAACCTTCAGGTCAGTTTGGCTTTCTACTTCTTTAGCTATCTGCAGTTAACTTGCATGTTGATTTTCTTCAATCCTTCGTATCAGAGGACGCTTCTGTTTATAATATATATATTATTTATATATATATACAGTTAGGGCCAGAAATATTTGGACAGTGACACAATTTTCGTGAGTTGGGCTCTGCATGCCACCACATTGGATTTGAAATGAAACCTCTACAACAGAATTCAAGTGCAGATTGTAACGTTTAATTTGAAGGGTTGAACAAAAATATCTGATAGAAAATGTAGGAATTGTACACATTTCTTTACAAACACTCCACATTTTAGGAGGTCAAAAGTAATTGGACAAATAAACATAACCCAAACAAAATATTTTTATTTTCAATATTTTGTTGCGAATCCTTTGGAGGTAATCACTGCCTTAAGTCTGGAACCCATGGACATCACCAAACACTGGGTTTCCTCCTTCTTAATGCTTTGCCAGGCCTTTACAGCCGCAGCCTTCAGGTCTTGCTTGTTTGTGGGTCTTTCCGTCTTAAGTCTGGATTTGAGCAAGTGAAATGCATGCTCAATTGGGTTAAGATCTGGTGATTGACTTGGCCATTGCAGAATGTTCCACTTTTTTGCACTCATGAACTCCTGGGTAGCTTTGGCTGTATGCTTGGGGTCATTGTCCATCTGTACTATGAAGCGCCGTCCAATCAACTTTGCAGCATTTGGCTGAATCTGGGCTGAAAGTATATCCCGGTACACTTCAGAATTCATCCGGCTACTCTTGTCTGCTGTTATGTCATCAATAAACACAAGTGACCCAGTGCCATTGAAAGCCATGCATGCCCATGCCATCACGTTGCCTCCACCATGTTTTACAGAGGATGTGGTGTGCCTTGGATCATGTGCCATTCCCTTTCTTCTCCGAACTTTTTTCTTCCCATCATTCTGGTACAGGTTGATCTTTGTCTCATCTGTCCATAGAATACTTTTCCAGAACTGAGCTGGCTTTTTGAGGTGTTTTTCAGCAAATTTAACTCTGGCCTGTCTATTTTTGGAATTGATGAATGGTTTGCATCTAGATGTGAACCCTTTGTATTTACTGTCATGGAGTTTTCTCTTTACTGTTGACTTAGAGACAGATACACCTACTTCACTGAGAGTTTTCTGGACTTCAGTTGATGTTGTGAACGGGTTCTTCTTCACCAAATAAAGTATGCGGCGATCATCCACCACTGTTGTCATCCGTGGACGCCCAGGCCTTTTACAGTTCCCAAGCTAACCAGTCAAATTCCTTTTTTCTCAGAATGTACCCAACTGTTGATTTTGCTACTCCAAGCATGTCTGCTATCTCTCTGATGGATTTTTTCCTTTTTTTCAGCCTCAGGATGTTCTGCTTAACCTCAATTGAGAGTTCCTTTGACCGCATGTTGTCTGGTCACAGCAGCAGCTTCCAAATGCAAAACCACACACCTGGAATCCACCCCTGACCTTTTAACTACTTCATTGATTACAGGTTAACGAGGGAGACGCCTTCAGAGTTAATTGCAGCCCTTAGAGTCCATTGTCCAATTACTTTTGGTCCCTTGAAAAAGAGGAGGCTATGCATTACAGAGCTATGATTCCTAAACCCTTTCTCCGATTTGGATGTGGAAACTCTCATATTGCAGCTGGGAGTGTGCACTTTCAGCCCATATTATAATATATAATTGTATTTCTGAACATGTTTTTGTAAACAGCTAAAATAACAAAACTTGTGTCACTGTCCAAATATTTCTGGCCCTAACTGTACATATTTAACTATTTAGCGCTATTAGTTTCGTAGTGCTTTACATACATTTGCAACAATTTGACAATCTAAACATCCTATCGGTATGTCTTTCAAGTGTGGGAGGAAACCAGAGAACCCAGAGGAAACCCACACAAACTCCATGCAGATGTTGTCCTTGGTGGTAATTGAACCCCGGACCTCAGTGCTGCAAGGCTGCAGTGCTAACCACTGAGCCACCACACAGTGCCGACCACTGAGCCACCATACAGTGCTAACCACTGAGCCACCACACAGTGCTAACCACTGAGCCACCATACAGTGCTAACCACTGAGCCACCACACAGTGCTAACCACTGAGCCACCATACAGTGCTAACCACTGAGCCACCATACAGTGCTAACCACTGAGCCACCATACAGGGCCAACCACTGAGCCACCATACAGTGCTAACCACTGAGCCACCACACAGTGCCAACCACTGAGCCACCGTACAGTGCTAACCACTGAGCCACCGTACAGTGCTAAGCACTGAGCCACCGTACAGTGCTAACCACTGAGCCACCGTACAGTGCTAACCACTGAGCCACCATACTGTGCTAACCACTGAGCCACCGTACAGTGCTGACCACTGAGCCACCGTACAGTGCTAACCACTGAGCCACCATACAGTGCTAACCACTGAGCCACTGTACAGTGCTAACCACTGAGCCACCGTACAGTGTTAACCACTGAGCCACCATACAGTGCTAACCACTGAACCACCGTACAGTGCTAACCACTGAGCCACTGTACAGTGCTAACCACTGAGCCACCGTACAGTGCTAACCACTGAGCCACTGTACAGTGCTAACCACTGAGCCACCGTATACAGTGCTAACCACTGAGTCACCATACAGTGCTAACCACTGAGCCACCATACAGTGCTAACCACTGAGCCACCGTACAGTACTAACCACTGAACCACTGTACAGTGCTAACCACTGAGCCACCGTACAGTACTAATCACTGAGCCACTGTACAGTGCTAACCACTGAGCCACCATATACAGTGCTAACCACTGAGCCACCGTACAGTACTAACCACTGAACCACTGTACAGTGCTAACCACTGAGCCACCGTACAGTACTAATCACTGAGCCACTGTGCAGTGCTAACCACTGAGCCACCATACAGTGCTAACAACTGAACCACCATACAGTGCTAACCACTGAGCCACCATATACAGTGCTAACCACTGAGCCACCATGTACAGTGCTAACCACTGAGCCACCATACAGTGCTAACCACTCAGCCACTGTGCCATCCTGTCTGTTGAGGTGTTAACTTTCGTGGCTGGTCTGGATGAGATGGTTGCAGTGCCCATCTCTGTAAAATTTTTGTATCACTTATCCTACACTATTCTAAGTAACGCTTTGCTGATCTTCTTGTAGCTTTCACCTTTCTTAGGTAAAGAAATTATTTTCTTTCTCAGGTCTCATGACATTTCTCTTCCATGTGGCATGTGCCATGGCTGACAGTGTGAAATGTGCGTTTTCTTTTGGTAATACCCATGCAAAGTCAATTGTCTTCTGGACACTTCTTTAGTGAATAGTTAGACTTACCTGTGACTGAACTCTTGCTAATTACAATTATTGTAATCTAAACTTTACACTCATTGGGGTGTACTTATTTTTGCAACATTGTCTCAAACTAATTTGTTAGTAAAATTACTTTGGGTGTATAAAATAACAAATCTTGTTTGCAATCAACGTCGCACATTTGTGGGTGTATTTCGTAGCATTAGGTTTTATGCCAAATCTATAGAGGTGTACTCATTTATGCAGAGCATTGTACATTGCCTCTTAGTATATATGATTGAATTTAAACAAATTCTGAATTGAACCAATTGTGTTACAAAGTTGGCATAAATGATAATCTTACCTCATGTTCATTGCACACCTATGTGTATGTAATTATCTGCTTGTGTTGTACCATGTAATATTCAAAGAGATTCCCAAGGTCTTGCTTAAATTACATTGTTACCCAGCAACCTGGGCTTAGCGTATCGGTGCTGAGTGGTTCTCTCGGCATTTACACAGCGGGACGCAACTTTTCTGATAATGATATTGAAATGACAAGTATCGGCAGGTTTTCAAGGGGACAAAAAATACATAGGAGTAGTGTACTGTGCTAGCTCTGGAATCATCAGGGGACACAGACTCATCTACAAACATTGATGTTGGTAACTCTGTAAAACAAGATGATTAAGATCTGGTGTAATGGAAAGTAAAATCTTGTACTATAAAATTGTGAACATATATATCTATAGATACACACTAGAAGGGGGCACGATAATATCGCATTGGGAGGGTGGTGATATCATGATAGGAGTGGGCCCTGTGACCCTGGCTGTCTCTCCCCCCTGTGCGCTTCACCCTGTACTCTCTCCTTTTACTTTTCTCCCCTGTGCATTATCTCTCTGCCCCATGTGCTCTCCCCCTGTGTGCCGTCTCTGTCCCATTGTGTGATCTCTCCTTTGAGCTCTCTTCCCCCTCTGCTGTCTTCTCCCCTCTGTGCTCTGATTTAAGCTGTCGTTCCCCTGTACGCTCTCCCCTCTGGGTGCTGCCTCTCTTCCCCGAGGGGTCTTATCCGTTTGTGTGATCTCTTCTTTGAGCTGTTCTCCCCTTGTTCGCTCTCCCCATGTGCTCACCCTCCACCTATGCACTCTCTGCCTTCGTGCGCTTTCTGCCCCCATGTGCGTTCTGTCCCCCGTGTGTGCTCTCTCTGCCCCCCCGTGTGCAATGCCGCTGCCATCTTTGTATACCCAAGTCCCAAGTGTCCAAAGATGGCGGTGGCCTGAGTTAGTGTGCATGCGCACACCCGGCATTCACAAGGCACTTACTCAGGCCGTTGCCATCTTTGGACACCCAGGTTTCAGGTGATGGTGGTTGCAGGACATTGTGGCACAACTGGTAGTATTGAGCAATGTAGTAGTACCACAGTGGGCGCCATATTTGCATACCCATCACTTGGGTGTGCAAATATGGCTGTCGCCGGCAAGTAATAGGAGGACATTGGGACAGAAGTTGATGATGGATGGGACAAGATGTTTATGTAGGTACACTAGATGGAGGCCCGATGCGATAGCATTGGGAGGGCGCTGATGTCACAATGGGGGCAGGCTCTATGGCTATCTCTCCTTCCTGTGTGCTCTCTCTCCCTCCCGTGCGTTCCCTCCTGTCTGCTCTCTATCTCTCACCTTGTATGCTCTATCTTTTGAGGTGTCTCCCTAACTGCACTCTCCCCCCTTGTGTACTGTCTCTCTTCCCTCGTGTGCTCTCTTCATTGAGCCATCTTCCTCCTGAGCGCCCTCCTCCCTGTGTGTAATGTAAGTAAATAAATGTATTTTTACTTAAAAACTTGTTTCTCTGTTTACTTTTATTAATAAAGTGTATAAATTTCTTGTTAAAAATAAATATGAGGGCTTTGCTGCATTTTCCATTGCCAGTGCAGGTAAACCAATCAGTTATTGGCTGACAACCCCCACTGCCTGGTGCTACCTTCACTGGCAATAAAAAAACAAAGATGCCCTTTTATTTTTTAATTATTTCAATAAATAATAATAAAAAAATTGGCATAGGCTTCACCATATTTTCTATTGCCAGCCAAAGTAACCCAGGCAGCTGGAATTCTCAGCGTGGTAAGGCCCAAGCGTTCTGGGTCCCCCTTGCTAAAAATTGCTGCCATCAGCCGCCCCAGATATTGGTGTATCCATGAGAGATGCCAAAACTGGTGGTTACCCCGCTCTTTCAGCTGCCGTGCAGCGGTAGCAGTTTGGGCAATAAAGGGGTTGATGTCAGCTGGCAAAAAAAGTGACATCAAGCCCTATTGCTAATGTCAGCTGTCAGTATGACAGCCAGCCATTAGCAATACTGTCAGTAAAGAGGGATAAAAAACACAACACCGAGAGAAATCCTTTATTACATACAAAATAGACAGAGACAATCCAATATTCACTTTATTAGCTCCCACCACCCCAAAATACCCTTTAAGAAACTAATTGGAACAGATTTTTGAACCTATTTAGAAACAATATATGGTATTTAAGAGTGGGCATTTACTTTAAGCCATTTAAAGCAGGTTACTGACTATTTGTTAAAAAAACAAAAGTAAATTCCAGGTATGTGTACAGATGTGCCATAGGAGACATTATTTTAAAATATTTTATGAGTTACATATTTATGAGCATCACAAAACAGCACCATATTTAATTGCCAGGACCCACAAATAATTTCTCGTAATTAGTAAATAACCATGCATCACAGGTCAATTTAAGAGCTTTAATCAGTTTTCACACTTGTTTCTGTAGTTTAGAATACCTTCCAGCAGGTTTCCTTATGTCTTTGGTGTTCTCCACATTTATCACGCTATGTGTATACAATTACAGCATGCCATCATGATAAATGTTATTGTTAACAGCATTACTATGTTCATTAGTATTTATTAAATATTTAAATGACATTTTAAAATTGCCCAGAATTGTGTGAGTAAAAATAACCCACATCATTATATCTTCTTAAAACACTCAAAAGGGGTTAGATTTTTGGTATTTAGTTGCTTATTCTCGTAGTCCGCACATCGTATTTAAAATGTTGGTTGAGGGTTCTTACTTAAAGGGAATCTGTCACCAGTTTTGTCATCTCATCTGAAAGCAGCATGATGTAGGGGCTGAGACACTGATTTCAGTATTTTCACCTACTGTACAAAAGTACATCACCAGAAACACTATCAGTACAGAAATACAGAAAGGTAGCCATCATCAGTACAGCAACACATCACCAGAACCACCATCAGTATAGGAATACAATACCAAGTATAGTACAGTGAACAATTATAATGACAAATCAGCCCCATATAGAATTGTATCTAATTAACCTACAACTTCCAGTATGCCCTTAACAATGGTGAGAAGATACTGAGAATTAATGTTACCTGCCATTATTAAACTGCAGACCATGCAGCAACCATAGTACCGATGTGATGTAGACAGTATCAGCACAAAAATTAAAACACTTACACCCAGGCACCTTATTGGTGATGTCTTATCCAATTGAATTAATTCTCTTTTTTTCCCTCGTCATCGTTGCTAAACATCTTGAACATTCATAGCTCTTCTCTGCAGACATCCATCTTCTCCAGTCTGTGGCAGCACATCCAGCCACAGTGTCCTTAAAAATAATAAAATATCGGCTTTGAGACCAGTTAAATCCCACTCGGAGTTGAGGGCAAAATGCAGCTGCCTGGAAGATATCTCAGACTGCAGCATTAAGCAGCCTGATAGCACCCCCCAACAGCTGCACTCAGTGCAAATGTCAACCCTGCCCTCCTGATGGTGGGTTTACACACACCAACTTATCTGTCCAACTTCTGACCAACTTGCTGGTTGCAGTGAAATCATGGACACATTGTAACATTTGTACACAGTGACAAAATGGAGCAATGTGTCCATGATTTCACTGCAACCAGCAAGTTAGTCAGAAGTTGGACAGATAAGTTGGTGTGTGTAAACCCACCATTAGATACATAAATAATCACTGTTGTAGGCAAATGTGTAAGATCAATTTGTACTCTCCCTTCATATATTTATACATTTCAAAAAATGAAGGCTTTGGTGTGATCTTTTTACAAATTCAATAACCCCAAGTTTAATAATCTGTTGTGATATTGCAGTTTACCCGTTCACCCATCAACTTTGGAGTTTTATCTTCTGATTAACCTTAGGCGGCCGTCACACGCAACGATATAGATAACGATATTGGAAACGATATCCGATTTGTGCATCGTCCGTACGATGTGTGTAATCGATCGTCGTTAGGTTATTACGCATAGACATCGCTCAGTCGACTGCCCGATGCAGCGATCCAGCGGTCTTATGAGCGATCTACTTATCATCTGTGCACATCGTTAGCAAACAGTCACACAGAAGCCTCGTAAACGATGTAGGGGTAAATGTGGGCGTATTTGTAGGTAAATTGGAGCACATAGGCGTGCTACATGGTTTGGAATCCGTGCCCCTCACTCTTTCATTGGTGGCCAGTACTGCGTCCTCATTGGTCAGACGACCATGCAAACATGGCGGCCTCATTTTCCGAATGTCCTCTGATGTGCATCTCAATCCATCTGTGTAAACACGGTGTGCGATATAAAAAACCTTACATGCCACAACCGAAAGTTAAAAGCGCCGTACGCGCTGTGACACGGCAAGGAACACTTCTGCGGCACCTACGGGACAAGAAACCGGGGGCGTGGTGTAACGCCACGTTGTGTACTGCGTAACGCAAGATCGATTGGGGGTATGAGAGTGTGCAGACTATATTGGGCCCATACCAAGACTTGAGTTTTTGAGTTTGGCGCCCTTGTGTGTGCCCGTACATTCAAAGCAACAATGCATGATCAGCCAAATGGCGCCTATGTGTAGTAGTGCTGAAGTGACAGCTCATCCAAAATGGCGCCCTGTGAAGAAAGAACCAATCGTAACGCTGGAGGTACACCAATAAGAGCTGATGTGGCGCCAGCCAATAGGTACGCATGAGGGTTAACGAATCACAACTGAGGAGGCGTGACACAGGTGAATACCAGGACGCCTACGTGTTAGATTTCGGCATCGCTCATATCTCGATCTAACGATCTGATCATTTCTCGTTGGTCGTGTCGTGCCGTCACACGCATACACATCGTTCGAGCGATGTCTAATCAGGCGCGTGCAAACGATATCTAGCCATATATAGTTGCGTGTGACGGCCGTCTTATATGCTTTGATTATCTTTTACTATTCACATACTATGTTTGCTGCAGCATTTATTTGTCTACTACATCTTTACTTACCCGTCACAGATTCATACTTCATTGCATATGGTACATATCTTACATGCTTTAAGCAGATTTATTTTGTATTACATATGCTGTGATGAACCGCACCTCGCAGACCCGCCCTGACGATGTCGTCGCCTTGCTGCTTCTGCAGCTTTTCTGTCATCGTCATTGGCGTATTTGTGCTTACGACCAATTAAACCCTTTGAATAAACGTGACTGAAGTAGTTTAGACTGTCACTGACACAACGTGTGAAGTAAATGTGACGTAAGAACAGCACACTATGAGTGACAGATCTTGTAAACAGGAGTGAAGTGCGTCACACTATGACTGACAGCCTTGTAAACAGGAGTGAAGTGCGTCACACTATGACTGACAGCTTTGTAAACAGGAGTGAAGTGCGTCACACTATGAGTGGCAGACCTTGTAAGTAGGAGTGAAGTGCGTTAAACTATGACTGACAGCCTTGTAAACAGGAGTGACGTGCGTTACACTACGACTGACAGCCTTGTAAACAGGAGTGAACTGCGGGTGGCAGTGACCAATCAGCGCACTTGGCGCGTGTTTTAAAACATGCTTCACTGATTGGTCGCCGCGGCTGGCGGCAATCTGTCAGCAAAGCGGAGCACGGCTTGGCAGGAGTTTTGAATCCTGCACCGCTGATTGCTCTTAGCGGCGACCAATCAGCGGGCAGGATTCATATTTCCCACCAAGTTGCGCCTCCTCGCTGATTGGTCGCCGCTGCCGGTGGTGACCAGAGAAGTAGCGCGGCTTGACGGGGGATTTGAATCCCGCTCGGGGAACTACCGTTGCGAGAAGCCGGGAGATGACCGGCTGACACCGGTTATCTCCCGGCTGGCTCACCGCGGACCTCGGTGCGGCAGTAAATGAGCTGCGGCTACCTGCCGCACAGACCAATCAGCGCACTTGGCGCGGGTTTTAAAACACGCTTCGCTGATTGGTCGCCGCCTGGCCGTGGCGACCAATCAGCAAAGCAGAGCACGACTTGGCAACAGTTTTGAATCCCGTGCCGCTGATTAGTCGCTGCTCTTAGCGCTCCTTGAGGAGACCACCATAACCACCATATTAAGTGGCCCTTTCAGTCAATATCCAGCTCTTTACAAGTTTAAAGGTATGACAAGGGAAATACCAAAGCCAAGTATCCATTCACAAACAGCTGTTTCAGGGTTTTGCCCCTCATCAGTGTGGAGTAGGATTCTAGCTAGGTGGGAGCAATGCCTAGTAGACCAACATCATGAAACAATCACTGATCTCAGGGAGACCAGTCAAAGAAAACACTGTGGGTAGCTGGCAAAACATAGTGAAATCCTATGTGTATTGCCCCCTGGGAAATACAAATATGCAAATAGAATATGCAAATTCCCAGGGGGCAATGCATCTAGGATTTCACTGTGTTTGAGCGCTTTTGCCAGCTGCCCTTAGTATTTTCTTTGACTGGTCTCCCTGAAATCAGTGATTGTGTTAAACTTCAAGCGATTGGTAAGGGTCAAGTACCAAGGTAAGTGATGTTTACTCATAAGGAGGGAAAGTTTTTTTAGTGGTGGTCACGGCAAACCAAGGGATAGTATATGGTGTGAAGCTCTAATACATTGGTGGGGATGATGTGTTCTAGAAGAAGCAGGTCTTACAGTGTGAAAATAATCTTGACGATGAATGCATTGACAAAATATAGAGTGAAACAATGGTAGAGGAGGTCAAACATGCATCACATGAAAACATAAAATATTTTCATTTATACAAAGAAAGCCTTGGATGTAATCATCATTGGCAGCACAATGTATGGTCTATTTTGCCTTAGCATTAAATTGACCTTCATGTACAAGAGTTCAGTGCCACTACTTACTGTCACGATTCCTCCTGTGCATTTTGAATGCAATAGGTGATTGTTTGATGCACTATAGATTCTGGGTGCGCTGAACTGTTGGTATGCTGATTGACGGCTCATTTGTCCAATCTAGTGAAGGGGCATGCTGAGCTGTTGATGTGTTCAGTCATCCAATTTAAGACTAGGAGGTTCTGGGGTTTCCAGGTTTGCACTGTTCAGCTATTTAGCTGAGCAGTAAGTACCAGAAAACTGCTAGTCTTATGGTACCTTTACACGCCACTACAGCCGGGTGGAAACAACCGGGTTTATGAGACAAATGTATCTTGCACCGTCAAATCAACCCGAGGTAGTGGCGTGTAAAGGCGGTTGTTGCCACCCGTCACTCGCGGCACCTGTTTCAGAGCAGTGCTCTAAAACAGGTTGATTTCAACCCGATGGTAACGGCATGTAAATATGGTAGGGTAAGGTTTATTCGTCACCCAGATAACTCCCCAGGGCGTGACACAGCCTCAGTGAAACCACTCCCCTTCAGCGATCATTGGTGGAAGCTCCTGCGTTGCGATTGGTTGTCGCTGCATAGGGCGGCATATTTAAGGAGCTGACCAGTCACACTACACAATTGCTTGAGCGTCATGTTTTAGTCAGCCTCCTGCGCTGGCTGCCCAATCATGATGCTATTGCTTTGTCCTATCAGCGTACGAGCGTCTCGTAATCCACAATTCTGGCACGCCTATGTGTTGTCCCTGCTGCACCAGGTCTGCCGATATTACCTTGTTGTAGTGGCGTGTAAATGGGGTAAGGTGCTCTGCAGAAGGTAACTTTAGGCAACCGGCGGTGTATCCAGAGATAGATTAAACCATCTGTAGAGCACCTTGTAGCAGCGTGTAAAGGCGGTATCGGGTACCGTTTGTAACCGTTGGTGCGTGCTCGTGCACGTGAAGCACCCGGTTGTTTCCACCTTGTTGTAGCGGCGTGTAAAGGTACCTTTAGTCTTCTGCTCAAGTTGTGGTAGATAGCCTTTTATCTGTGCTCTGGGAATTGATCTTTTGGTACCTGATCATTCACTTAGACCATCGTGATTTTGTATGAGCATCGTTTTGCCTTGTCCTCCTGCTCTGATCCTTTACACTCCAGTGACTCTGGACAGTGACCTGACTACACCTCTAGCTATCCCCTTAATTTTGACATGATCTCCTGGTACCTGACCCATGAACGTTTGACTATTCTGCTCACACCTTGATTTGTAGTGACAAGCGTCAAATTACCGCTGCACCCATTGTATCTACGCTCCTATTACTAGTCTTTGCACTCCACATACTTGTTCATGGTTTCTGCTAACAAGCTTCACCTTGTTATGTCATGTTCTTCTAAAAGATCTGTCTATATTTTCCTATTAGTTGGATAAGCAATTCATACTGCATTAATTAGCACTTTTTGGTTGCTATAATATAAATAGGCTGTGCAGTACTAGGTAGTGTTGTTGACACATTTCTGCTAAATTCTGTGAATTCTTGTGAGATTTTATGATTGTCTTTGGAAAATGCATCATGTGCTTCCTGCACCACATAAGGCCTTGTTCACACTGTGCATTTTTTATCCATTTTTTGTGATCCATTTTTGCATGAAAATGAGTCAATGAGTTTTTAGAAATCCTGGTCAATTTTGGAGCAGAAAACACATGCAGAAAAAAAATGAGCATGTCAATTATTGATCTGTTTTCTCCACTGTTTTCTCCATTGACTCCATTGTAATGAAAAAAAGCATCAAAAATGCATCAAACGCCATACATTTAGGGTCTGTTTTATGTCCAAAAAGTTTTGCTGCTGAATATTGTACAAAAACACAGCACAAAAAAAGGATCAAAAATACATCCCATGCACATGGCCTTAAAATGGTAAGTTAATATTAAATTACATTGATAAAATTATGTCTCATTCAAATTGTTTCTGACACTATATTTCTCATGAACTGTACAAAAATGTATATCTAATCCTCTATCTTATGGTAAAATAATATAAAGATATATAGAGAAAAATGTCTTGAATTTTTGGCTTTTTGCAGCCGACTGTTATGGATTCAAGAAGGTATTTTAGCTTCATGACACTTCTGTTCAATTATAGTCTGGTCACTTGGGTCCCTCTTATCCTATTGTGTGAAGATAGAAAAATCAATAAAACAATAGGAAAGAGGAGATCACTCGCACAGCGTGGCAAAAGCCATTGTGCACATCAGTGTACATTGCCAGGGATATATAGTATATATATTAATGTGAACCAATTTATTGTGCCTAACTGTCAATGTTTCCTCTGCCACCGAGGAATATGCCCGTATTATAAATGATTATTATTTATTATTATAGCACCCTTTATTCCATGGTGCTTTACATGTGGAAAGGGAATACATAGACAAGTACAATATACATGAACCAAGAGAGAACCCGACCCGCGAAGGCTCACAGTCTACAAGGGATGGGTGAGGATACAGTAGATGAGGGGAGAGGACCCTGCTCACGAGGGCTCACAGTCTACAAGGGATGGGTGAGGATACAGTAGGTGAGGAGAGAGGCCCTGCCCACGAGGGCTCACAGTCTACAAGGGATGGGTGAGGATACAGTAGATGAGGGGAGAGGACCCTGCTCACGAGGGCTCACAGTCTACAAGGGATGGGTGAGGATACAGTAGGTGAGGAGAGAGGCCCTGCCCACGAGGGCTCACAGTCTACAAGGGATGGGTGAGGATACAGTAGATGAGGGGAGAGGACCCTGCCACGAGGGCTCACAGTCTACAGGGATGGGTGAGGATACAGTAGGTGAGGGGAGAGGACCCTGCCCAAGTAGGCTCACAGTCTACAGGGATGAGTGAGGATACAGTAGGTGAGGGGCCCTGCCCATGAGGGCTCAGTCTACAAGGGATGGGTGAGGATACATTAGGTGAGGAGAGAGGACCCTGCCCACGAGGGCTCACAGTCTACAGGGAATGGGTGAGGATACAGTAGGTGAGGGGAGAGGACCCTGCCCAAGTGGGCTCACAGTCTACAGGGATGGGTGAGGATACAGTAGGTGAGGGGCCCTGCCCACGAGGGCTCACAGTCTACAAGGGAAGGGGGAGAATACATTAGGTGAGGAGAGAGGACCCTGCCCACGAGGGCTCACAATCTATAAGGCATGAGTGAGGATACACTAGGAGAGGGTAGAGTTGGTTGTGCGGTGGTTTGGTGGACTGAGGCTCACTGCAGGTTGTAGACTTGTTGGAAAAGTTGAATCCTTAGGTTTCTTTTGAAGGCTTCCAAGGTGGGTGAGAGTCTGATGTGTTGGGGCAGAGCGTTCAAGGGTATGGGGGATGCACGGGAGAAATCTTGTATGTGGCTGTGGGAAGAAGAGATAAGAGGGGAGTAAATGGTATGTAGAAATAAAGGGGACCCACTAATGATTTTGGATTAGGGTGGAAAAGTGTGAATTTACACCATTTATGAAAAGTTAGAAAATTATATAGAAGGAATTTTCACAAACGCAACGTAACAAAGAATAATTCTAAAACAATTAATACAGGGACACACAAAAGATTGTGCAAGTAAGGTTTTATTTTTATAAACTACAAATAGAAAGCAGGATGAACTGCAAATAACTTACCAATGCTACAAAACAATCTGCTAGGAATTTGAGTCCTTGGATAAATGTACTTGGATAAATAAATCTACTGGGCAACAGTGAGCCACGGGTAGATGGAAATCCTGGAAAGCAAATGGAGAACCGGAGCTCACCAAGCATGGAAAATATCCAAGGAACATCAAATCATCAAAGAAACAAAGAGCAGACGACTGAATAAAGGCATGTTCTGCAATCAAGCTGCAAAATTATTTGGCCATATTTCCTAAAATTGCTCTAAAAAGCAGGCCTGTGGAGTCAGAGTCATGGGGTTGGTGCTCATTTTGGTGGTGTTGGAGTCGGATTCGGATGTTTGTCTTAACGACTCCACAGCGCTGGGAAAACGCACCATTTTGGACACAAGTCTAAAAACTCGGTGCAATTACATCACATTAACATACACTGAGTTTCAATGATTTAACATAGGCTCACGTTTTAATGTTTGTGATGCAGCGAAGGAAAAGTTGCAAAGAAAAAACTAGTTTCCTTGTTTTACAATTGATTTTTATCTTTAGTTTAAAAAAAAAAAAAAAAAAAAAAACTACATCAAACTATAAAACTGCAGGCATCAATACTCTTGATATTGTTTTCACAGTGTGTTGTCATTTTTTGGTGATTTTATTAAACGTGGATGTGTGAGATTTAGAATAAATCTAAAATAAACTTTTATGTTGTACACTGTTCAAAAAAAAGGGAACATCCGTCCTATCCATCCTAGATCTCAATGAATAAATATTTCAGTTGCAAATCCTTATTCATTACATAGTGGAATGTGATGAGAACAATAGAACATAAAAATGAATGATGTAAATCAAAAGTGATATCCCATGGAGGTCTGGATTTGGAATGATACTCAAAATCAATGGAAAATCAAATTACAGGTTGATCCAACTTCAGAGGAAATGCCTCAAGACACGGAAATGAGGCTCAGTAGTGTGTATGGCCTCCCATGCCTGTATGACCTCCTTAAAATGTCTGGGCATGCTCCTGATTCGGTGTTGGATGTTCTTCTGAGGGATATCCTCCTAGACCTCCTCTCCTGGATAGTCTGTGGTGCAATGTGGCATTAGGTGGATGGAACGAGACATTATGTCCCACATGTGCTGGATTGGATTCAGGTCTGGGGAATGGGCAGGCCAGTCTATAGTATTAATGTATTTATCATGCAGCAACTGGTGATACACTGAAGCCACATGAGGCCTAGCATTGTCATGCATCAGTAGGAACCAAACGCCCACTGCACCTGTATAAGACTCACAGTGGTCTGAGACCTCAGCCAGTGCCTAATGGCAGTTAGGTACCTCTAGTTCTGTAGAAGACTGTCGGTCCTCAAATGAAATGGCTCCTAACATCATTCAGACCCACTGCCAAACCGGTCATGCTGAAGGATGTTGCAGGTAGCTGAAACATTTTCCACAGCATCTCCGGACTCTGTCACGGTTGTCACTTGTGCTCAGTGTGAACCTGCTGTCATCCGTGAAAAGCACAGAGCATCAATGTCAAATCTGTCAATCTTGGTTTTCTAACAAATGCCAATCACCCTGCACGGTGTTGGGCTGTAAGCACAGCACCCACTTGTGGACGTAGCGTCCTCATACCACCCCCATGGAGTCTGTCTGACAGTTTGAGCAAACATATGGATATTAATGGCCTGCTGGAAGTCATTTTGCAGGGCTCTGGCACTGCTCCTTATGTTTCTCCTTGCATAAAAGAGGAGGTAGAGGTCCTGCTACAGCCCCTCCATGTCTCCTGATGTACTGGCCTGTCTCTTGGTATCTGCTCAATACTCTGGACACTGATAGACACAGCTACCCCTTTTCACCGCAGCTCGCATTGATGTGCCATCCTGGATGAACTGCACTGCCTGAGAAACTTCTGTGGGTTGTAGACACCGCCTGATGCTACCTCTACGGGTGAGAGCAATGACAAAATGCAAAAGTGACCAAAACAACAGCCAAAAAGGATGAGTAAAGAGAAATGGTCTGTGGTCATCACCTGTAAAAAACACTCTTTTATAGGGGTGTCTTGCTAATTGCCGATCATTTCTACCTGTTGTCTGTTCTTTATACAACATCAGGAGAAATTGATCCACAATCAGTGTTGCTTCATAACAGGACAGGATGATCTTACAGAAGTGTGATTGACTTGGGGTTACATTGTGTTGTTTAAGGCTACATTCACACAGTGCATAATTTTCAAGCTTTTTTTGCACCCACTTTTGCACGAAAAGCTCATCTGCATCTGCATTCGCTGGCAAAGTGAATGGAAATTCACTTTTGCCATGCAGACGCTGCATAAATTTACACTGCGCTTTTATGGGAGAAAATGCGCACGGAAAAAGAATCACAAGTCAATTGTTGACGCTTTTTTGCGCGTGCTTATACACTACGAAAGCTAAATAAAAGTTAACAAAAGGTATTAAAAATAAAAAAAAATAGAATACTTACCTCTCCGCCGGCTTTTCCCTGTTACCGGGACCCGAGACGTCCATATCTGATGTGCTGCCAGGACCCCCCAGATCTGTGATTGACCAGTAGCGATCATGTGATATGTGACGTGCATATCACATGATCGCTATCGGGCAATCTGAGATTGGAAGGTCCTGGCAGCACATCAGATGTGGATGTCTCGGTCCCGGTAACAGGGAAAAGCCGGCGGAGAGGTAAGTATTCCATTTTTTTATTTATAATATTTTTTGATAACTTTTATTTAGCTTTCGTAGGGTATATTAATACACTGCAAAGCCAAACTGCATGTCATACATGTCACACGGGGGAGGAACACAGGATTCTTCCTCCCCCGTGTGACATCACTTTCCCCCTTCACTTTTGGGGGAGAAATGTGGGCGTAAAAAAAGCATGGTGTGTGAATGCACTGTGTTTTTTTTGTACCTGCGCTGAATAGCACGGCAAAAAACGCCGCAAAAAACACGCGCCCCTAAAGCGCAGGAAATGCGCAGCGTGTGAACATAGCCTAAGGGTCCGTTACACGTCGCAATATTGTTCCTATATCGCCTGCAACTTCATGGGAGCGCACACGTTTTTGTCACTTGTCCAAGATCGCATAGGAGATGTCCACAGGGAGATATTGTCAGGCAACGCTACTAGGATGTTGTACGCAACTATTGTGCACTGGGTATGAGCAACCAGGGCCCGAGCATTAACATTGTAGTGAATAGGGGAAGTTGTGTTCAAGATCGTAGTTGCACCGTTATACAGCACAATCATGCCAGATCACATATGCAATATTGCACGGTTGAAGGGCATTGCACAATCTCATTGCGATGTCGTCCCTGCGATTTATTGCAGTCGCATTGCAACTGTTACACACACAACGCACCAACGATATCAACTGCAACTACCACACCACGTGACTTTTGGTCGATGTTGCACGCGATATCGTGACGTGTAACGGTACCCTCAGTGTTCCGATTATTTCTTTTTAGCAGTATATAAACCAAGCATGTGCATTTTTAGTATTTACAGGGTTTTTAAACTTGTTCGGTTCACCTCTAATGTCAATTAACACATTTACTCCCTTTTTAGGAGAACTTTGTACTAAGCATAAAAATAGCATTGTGTGTATAGAAATAGATCTGCATGCAAAAATGTGCAAAATGAGGACAGTGACATAGTACAACATTCTGTCCTATTCCTATTGCGGTCAGTTCACAGCCTTTGTCTCTGAGGAGCAGCTCAGCCTCTCTCTGTGTGTGGGAAGTGGCTGATGATGTGGCCAAGCATCACACAGCTTGAGCCTGTCACCGGGTGTAAAGGCTCAAAGATCCAGATTGTCACGAAATCTGGATCTCAACTAGAATAAGAGGGAGAAGGTGGGGGAGTCGCTATAGACACCATTTAAAACATCCAAGGACACTTCCATTTTGTGGAAAATGTTTGACCCATCCAGATGTTTTCTATTACTGCATATTAGTCAGGCTGAACGAAGAATAAACAAAAAACTAATGGAAAAAGTTCCTAAATTATTACTGTATTTACATAAGCATCAAAGTTAATCCTACAAAAGTGAAAAAGAAAAAAAATGTCCCTACAAATTACATTAGATATTAGTATCTCATCGCTTCATCGGCTACATACACATTTAGATTGTGAAATTTAGATGTATTGGGAGGTCTTAGGGTAGGTTCACATTGCGTTTGTGCTGTCCATTTAAAGGATCCCTCTGACAGCAGCGCAAGCGCAATGTAACGGACCCATTAATGCATCCATAGGCTTCCCATAAAATGGACACATATTAATGTATGCCAAAATAGGGATGCGTTTTCAAGTATGGATTTGTTGAAGCGCACAGCCAAATGCAGACTGCGGCATTTTCAGTCCATTAGAAAACCAACGCAATATAACAAAATGCTACATATTTGTGCAAGTCTGCAGCATTGCGTTATATTGCTTTTCATAGTAATGGGTATAGTGATAGACAAAATATAGATAGATAAAGATAGATGCAAAATAGATACACTCTCTTCTGTCTCCTGCGCTTCTGTGTCATGCTGCCATTAGGCTGGGTCAACTGCAGATGGATCTGCAGTTTGAGATGCATCTGAAGTGTAGCATGCTGACGCGGCCCTATGTTTAATAGCGCACGCGTGTGAAAGCTTCATTCATCTATATGTGTATTCAGCAGCATCCTGCTGACAGATACACACTCCGCCGCATGTGGACCAGAGTACGTCCATGCTGCGGGCGGAGAGTGATCTGTAAGAGCTACGCTGCTGACATACACTATAGAGTGAGAGCTTACACGCGTCGCCTTTAACATAGGCGCGTCGCATGTCACACTTGCAGATGCATCTGCAAAACGCTGCGATCCATCTGCAAATGTGAAGGCAGCTAAGATACTTCCATATTCACTGCACTGACTAACTCTTTGTGAGAGCCTCTATGATTGGCTGTTGCAGTAAGACTGCATTTCCTCAATCTGGACATTGAGTGTGCTTGGTTGCCATACACATTAGTGTATGGCAACCAACCTCCGTCATAGGGTGTTAAATAAATAAATTTAAAAAAAAACGTGTGGGGTTATGCATATATTTAAGACTAGCCTGATGAAAGTGTAGCTCTGTGAGCTGTCACCCTCAGTTGCCTACGTTTACCTTGGCTGGCCAAAAAAAATGTGTGGTCTCCGCCCTATTTTTAATGACAAGCCAAGGTAAAACTAGGCAGCTGAGGGCTGGTATTCTCAGCATGATGAGGGCCCATTGTTTTAGGCTAAACTATTGTGTAGGCCACTTGTAATACGATCTACTACACCGCCAGTGTACTTCCTACTAATTTTTAACTGCACCATGGCCCCATCTGACTTCTGGTCAAGTCGCAGCGTGACAAAAACTATTAGTGTAGGCCACTTGTAATACAACCTACTACACCGTCAGTGTACTTCTTACTCATTTTTACCTGAACCTTGCCCAGGTCTCACTTTGGGCCTAGTAGCAGTGTTGGTTCAGTCCCCTCTGCTTGATTGACATTCACCTTTTTTTGTAAAACAACTGTACTGCTACCAATTTTTTCACATACAAAATGAGTGGCAAAAGGCCTGCTGCTGGTGGAAATGGGAGTAGGCGTGGTGGAAAGGGAAAAAAAGTTTGTGTCCGTGGGGTAGATGCTAAAGCTACATTAACATCTGCTGAAGATAGACAATCTTCCAGCCAAAGTCAGATGTCCACTTCTTTACGTGGCCAATCGGATATGATCCCTTTCTTACGGACTCGACCATCGATACCACTTGTAAGGGTAAGTGCACATCAGTCGTTTTGTTGGCTGTTTTTGGACGTTTTACGTCGGCGTTTTCTGCTGAGTTTTATGTTAATTTATGTTAATCCTAGCCACCGTCTGGGTTAACATGATACTCAATGGAGTTTAGAAAACGCTGTCTACATTAGAATGTTTTTCTTCTGGTCGTTTTCAGTCAAAACTGAGTTTTTTCAGTCAAAACTGAGTTTTTACAACGTTTTTCAAAGAATAGAGCAAGTGACTTCTTTCCTCCGTTTTTCCAGCGCTTCCAGCTGATCAAGTGCACAAAAAACTCAGTTTTCAAAACAGCCGAGAAAAACGCTGGAAAACCCGGCGTAAAACGAGCAAAAAACGAGGGACACTGCTGAGCACAGAAAACTCAGTTTCTTCTAAAAAAACCCAGGTTTTTGGACGTTCTGCAGAGATGCACAAACGTCAGATGTGCACTTACCCTAAGTGAGGCACAAAAACAGCAGGTGCTTGAATGGATCTCAAGTGCTCCATCAAGTGGCCTCTCCTCCACCTCAACTTCTACATCACAATCCCTCCAGTCATCTGAGGTGTCAGACCAATCACACTTGATTACTCCAAGCTCCCAAGTGTCCAGCCGCCCTACTCAGTCTGGGGTAACAGACATGTTTGAGTCTTCAGAGCTGTTCAGTCACACAATAGCTTGGGAATAATAGGTCTGCTCCAAAGCTGCAGTGAGTCCAGACGAGTTAATGATCTGCCCTGATACCCAGGAGCTTTGTGAGTCCGACCCAGGCCCAGATCAAGAAGCTTCTGACTGTTATGCATATCCTCATTCCCTATCAGTACATACTGTTGGTGGACACCAGGAGGATGATGCTGATGAGACTCAGATACCGGATTTGATTGACAAATTAAGTTATCATAAACAACCAGAGAATCAACATGACCTGTTGTAAGAGTACCGACATATACACATATTAAAACCAACGAACCAAAATGTCTTTAGGGTACATAGAGTCACACAATGCATCTTCATGCGTTACAACCAGTTTTATTTGTAGAAAAACAAGTGATTGTCACAGCTAGTAAGCAAAAAGTGCATCAGTGAAAAGGGGGGGGGATTTACAAGGACAAAGTGCAGGGTGAAAAGAGAGATCAAACACAGGACCCAGAATTTTGCATAACAGACATCTCAATGGTAATGACATTAATGTAAAAGGTAAAAATCCCCCAACAGAGAATACAGTTGCAGTCTTTTGAGGAGGATGCTACTGACGACGAAGTTAGGTTGTGCCTTCCTGGACACAGAAGGAGCACTGGAATCACGCCAATAACTGCATCCGCAGCCACAACTCTGCCTCTGAGCGGAAGTCGTGCTGGCTCTGCAGCTCACATGGGGTCTAAGCCTTGCCTAGCCTGGGCCTTTTTTGACATCGCCAAAGATCTCCCAACTCATGTCATCTGCAAGATTTGTCACCAATCTCTGAGTAGAGGCCAAAAACTCACTAGCTTGAGTACTTCATGTATGAACTGCCACATGGACATGAAGCACAAGTCGCAGTGGTAAGCTCACCGTTCTAGAATGCAGGCTACTGGGGCAGGCCTACCACCATCTGCCCCATCAAGTGCATCCATGTGCTCTTCATCATCTGTGACTGTGGGGACAGCTCTATCAGGGACCAAGTGTCTTTCAGTCCGCGCCGCTGCTCCAATAAAGTATCAAAAACACCGGAATGTTTTGAACCAAGTAATACTTTGCTTTATTTTCCGACGCGTTTCGGAGCTAATACCCAGCTCCTTCCTCAGGACTGAAAGACACTTGGTCCCTGATAGAGTTTCACCCCCACGCTGTGGAAGTGCGGTCCCTGCTGCAGCTGCTGTTGACTCACCGCGGGCCGGCTGACTCCGGTTTAGACAGGCGATTCTTCTTCCTTCCTTGTCACGGGTGGACCGCGCCTGCCGGTAGTGGGGCCCGGTGTAGTGCAGATCAAAAGTGAAGACGTCTTGCGGGAACAGATTAAAGGGGTTTAATTTTTTTTATTCGTGACGCCACCTATGAGTAGTTCGGTAAGGGCTACCGACGCTGCGGAACCCCCGGGGGATGGACAGCAGCAAGATGTTACGCTCCCCACAGGCTGAGCGGTGATCCCCGGGGGCTGGAGCTGCTCAAGATGTTGTGCGGCAGCTGCGGTTACCTTAGTGTGCGGACGGATAGTTCATAAGGAAGCACGGACACGGAGAGTCTCTATAACGGGTCTTTACTGTAACCAGCAGGCAGTACATGGTATACAGTGGTTGAGTAGTAGACCGGGTGGACTCAGCAGTGATAGTGTCCCTCAGAGATCCGCAGTGTTCCTCCATTCTACCTAACTTGATTGCCAGCGTCGCCCAGGAATACCAGGTCGGGTACGGGGAGGCTGCTTCAATGCCCTATCCATGATGTACGTTCTGGATGCTTTGGGAGCCTTGGATCCCTCAGTGGGTACACCGCTGGTTAGACGACTGGAAACTGGCGGGTGGTGGGGTGCTCCTGTAAAGCTGATCCTCCACTCTTCTAGTTCGCGTGACAGAGATGAACTGCTGCCAGCTTCGGTACCAGTGAACCGGCTGTGAGTTGTGGGCACGGGAGTCTTTTGGGAACCCGTGTAGATATGCCCTTTCCTGGTGGTTAAGGCCTCAGGTGCTGACACCCGACCGGTGACGGCCCAGGGGCCCGCACGGGGTGCGGAGCCCCCGCTCCTCTCCAAGTTCAAGTCCTCAGACTCTGTCCTATCTCGAGGGTTCTAGGTTCTAGATCTCTCCTCTCGATTATTGTGTTCTCTTACACTACCCTAACACTCCACCCACCAGGACCTGTGATTGGTCCCCTGTTCTAGGTGTTGTATGTTGGGTTGGATCTCCAAGTTAACTATTTCATTGCTGAGTCAGAGGATATTGCGGCTGCATTTGTGGCTGCAATACCCTCCTGTGACGCACTCGTTGTGGGGCGCCACACTCCCCCTTGGTTGAATACGCTTGTCCCCAAGCGTCACACTACTCACATTACAGAGGTTTTTTATATTTTATAACAGGTAATACACTTTTATTAATGACAAGTCATATATGCATAAAAGTGAAAAGGTAAATAACAGGTAACACATTGCGCGGACCCGGCGGGCGGTCGGCTGTCCTTAGAATAAAAGTTCAGGCTGTAGCCGCCAAGTCGCGGTGTTACGGTGCAAACAGGAAGAAGTCTCTTTTAATAGCACAATTCAAACAACAACAGTCACTTATGGAGGGCAGTGTTCCGGACTCGTATAGCGAACCACCCATCACGGCATATATGGCGCTCATAGGTCACTATGTCCCCTCTATACAAGTCTCGGCTTGGATGGCCTCGCGGTAGATGCGATTCCACATCACGGCACCCCACAAACACTTCGGTACTCACACCCTCCTCCCTTACGAATCCCCACCCGGTTGACAAGTTAAATGTGCTTACCCACCCGGTTTTACGGAATTGTTCAGGCAATGGAGATTGGCGGCGGGCCTCGGCGCGAGCCTGCATGTTTGCTTGCAGTCGAGTGTGCCACTCGTCTCTCCGGATACGACGTACCTCTTCGTCGGAGTGATGCGGCGTGTGGATAAAGTCACTACGGCGTGCTGGTTGTTGAACCGCTCGAGATTGGTGGGCAGTCTGGAGTGGAGCCCGGTTCAACGGAACCGGAGAAGATACTGTTGCGGCGGCACCCGACCAGTGCACCCGAGCTGATCGCCCGGCAGAAGGGTTCCTTGTGTCTCCCCAGGCGAACCCGGTGTAGAGATCCTCAGCTGGACTGTAGGTCTCCTCGTCATCCTCCTCGACCTCCTCGATGACTACGTCGGGCTGCTCGGCTGACGAAGACGATGGGATGGAATCCTCTGGATCGGTGGGTGGCTGTGCGGCAAAGTTCTCGTCTGGGTCGTTGTGCAGGACTTCCAGGCTGCCTGCCTCTTCTTCTGTAGCAGCGGGAAGTGGTGTTTCGATCCCGGTCACCAGGTAGGCCTCTGTAGTTGCAGAGGAGGCCTCCGGTTCAGGGGAGAAACAGGCGACAGTCTCAGTAGTGTGGAAACTAGTCGCGGGTTCCGCAGGTGGAACCAGGTATAGGTCGACCTCTTCGTGGGAGCATTTTGGAAGCTCCGGCTCTAGAACGGAATCGGCTGCGGTCTCGTCCGCTGGAACGGGTCGAGCTGTGGTCCTCACAGGAATGATACAGTCTATGGGCTCCGGTGACGAAGCAGGACAGGTGGTGGGCGACGGTGAGGCTGTTGAAAAGCTGGCGATGTCGTCTGGGCTTGCAGAAGTTGTACCCGGTCGGCTCTGCTGCATCGCATGATGGAGTCTTCTGCCTAGGGTCGCGCTCCAGCTGCGAATCGTCCACTCCACTGTCTCAAGTAGTCGCACCCGGAGGTCTTGTAGAGCCTCTAGCCAGAAGTCGGGGCTGCCGTCTATGGTGAGGGCAGGATCCGGACCCGGTTGGCCGATGGCTGCTCTGGCCTCCGCCTCGACCTCCCGCATTAGGTCTTGGAGTCTCGTGCTGGCCATTCTCTTCTTGGAGGGAAACCACACCCGTTCAACCGGTAAGACGTTCTGGTAGAGCTGGTGAAGAAGTCTTCTCCGTCTGTCGGTATGTCTCTGACACTCCCATTTCCTCTGGGCTTTTGTAGTCCAATCGTGGGAAAAGTCTTTGGGGTCCGCCCACATGGTTGATTCGAGCAATCAGGGCGGACAAAGAGTTTGGCGCCTTTTGTCTTTAGCCCTCCCATGATGAGGGGGGGGTTGACTCACTCCTGGGCTTGCACGTGGCGGCTTCTTGTGGCGGGAACGCCATCTTGGGCACCATCTTGGCCCAATGGTGAAAAGGCGGGAAAGTTCTTTTAGGGACGAACAAAGTCCAATTGCAGACAATAAAGTCCAGTTTAAGCACAATATACCCGTTGGGTAACGGGCCTGCTCGTATCCTGTTCGTGACGCCATTTTCTGACTCACCGCGGGCCGGCTGACTCCGGTTTAGACAGGCGATTCTTCTTCCTTCCTTGTCACGGGTGGACCGCGCCTGCCGGTAGTGGGGCCCGGTGTAGTGCAGATCAAAAGTGAAGACGTCTTGCGGGAACAGATTAAAGGGGTTTAATTTGTTTTATTCGTGACGCCACCTATGAGTAGTTCGGTAAGGGCTACCGACGCTGCGGAACCCCCGGGGGATGGACAGCAGCAAGATGTTACGCTCCCACAGGCTGAGCGGTGATCCCCGGGGGCTGGAGCTGCTCAAGATGTTGTGCGGCAGCTGCGGTTACCTTACTGTGCGGACGGATAGTTCATAAGGAAGCACGGACACGGAGAGTCTCTATAACGGGTCTTTACTGTAACCAGCAGGCAGTACATGGTATACAGTGGTTGAGTAGTAGACCGGGTGGACTCAGCAGTGATAGTGTCCCTCAGAGATCCGCAGTGTTCCTCCATTCTACCTAACTTGATTGCCAGCGTCGCCCAGGAATACCAGGTCGGGTACGGGGAGGCTGCTTCAATGCCCTATCCATGATGTACGTTCTGGATGCTTTGGGGAGCCTTGGATCCCTCAGTGGGTACACCGCTGGTTAGACGACTGGAAACTGGCGGGTGGTGGGGTGCTCCTGTAAAGCTGATCCTCCACTCTTCTGGTTCGCGTGACAGAGGTGAACTGCTGCCAGCTTCGGTACCAGTGAACCGGCTGTGAGTTGTGGGCACGGGAGTCTTTTGGGAACCCGTGTAGATATGCCCTTTCCCGGTGGTTAAGGCCTCAGGTGCTGACACCCGACCGGTGATGGCCCAGGGGCCCGCACGGGGTGCGGAGCCCCCGCTCCTCTCCAAGTTCAAGTCCTCAGACTCTGTCCTATCTCGAGGGTTCTAGGTTCTAGATCTCTCCTCTCGATTATTGTGTTCTCTTACACTACCCTAACACTCCACCCACCAGGACCTGTGATTGGTCCCCTGTTCTAGGTGTTGTATGTTGGGTTGGATCTCCAAGTTAACTATTTCATTGCTGAGTCAGAGGATATTGCGGCTGCATTTGTGGCTGCAATACCCTCCTGTGACGCACTCGTTGCGGGGCGCCACACTGTGTTTGAGCGATCAAGCTGGTTGTGGGCTACACAACCGAACCAGGTGAGCAGTTCTAATGACTGTATGAGATTTATGTCTTAATTAGGATAAGACCCTATGCGCATTCTCGTTTTTTAGATTGTGGGGACAGCTGTCACACATGCTTTTGGACGTACATCTTCCACCTCTTTAACCGCAACAGGCAGTGTGATTGGCAGGTCGTCACTTGGTTTTCAAGCGGACAATGCTGTTGGTGTTGAGCTCTCTCAGACATCGAGAGCACCACCTTTGAAATAACGTAACATTACATCTTCGCCTGCACCTCCCTCCCAGACCAGCAGTTTGCCGGGGACACCATACGCAACTGTGTCTCAGCACAGCAGCCAGCCCTCCGTCCCTCAGATGTGGACATGTAAAAGGCCATTTTCTCCTAGCCATGAGAAAGCTAAGCGCTTTAATTTCACTATCTGCAAGCTGTTGGCTTCAGAAATGCTGCCTTTCCGCCTGGTGGACACAGAGGATTTTCGAGACCTTATGTACGTCGCAGTGCCCCAGTACCAGATTCCCAGTCGCCACTACTTCTCCAAGAAAGGTGTGCGTGCGCTACACCAGCATGTTGCAGACAACATCACCGCTTCCTTGAGAAACTCTGTGTGTGACAGGGTGCATTTCACCAAAGACACTTAGACCAGTAAGCATGGACAGTGGCATTACATTTCGCTGACTGGGCATTGGTTAACTATGGTGAGAGCTGGAGAAGGGTCTGCTGTCCAAGTCTTGCCGTCCCCATGAGTTGTAAGTCCATCCTCTGTGGGTAGATGTTCCTCCACTGTTCCTGCCTCCTCAACCTCGTCTCGGTCCTCCACCTCCGCCCAAAGCCTGTCTGGTAATGCCACCCGCGTTGTAACTGCACAGAAGGAATCCTGCACACCTCCCTACTATGCTGGCAGCAGGGCTCAACGCCATCAGGCGGTGTTTAACTTGAAATGCCTAGGAAATGTGAGTCACACAGCTGAGGAGTTGTGGTCAGCTCTGGCGACCGAGTTTCAGCAATGGTTGTCTCCACTCAACCTGCAGCCAGGGAAGGCCGTGTGCGATAATGCTGCAAACCTGGGTGCGGCCCTTCGCCGGGGCAAAATCCCACACGTGCCTTCTATGGCTCACGTGTTGAATCTGGTTGTCCAGCAATTTTTGACACATTATCCCAGCCTAGATGGGCTTCTGCAGCTGTGTGCTTACTTCCAGCGTTTGCATCCCGCAGCTCAAAGACTCGTTTCGCTCCAGAAGTCTTTCGGCTTGCTCGTTCACCAGCTGAAATGTGATGTGCCGACACGCTGGAATTCTACTTTGCACATGTTGCAGTGACTGTGGCTGTTCCACCTAGCCCTGGTGCAACACGTTAGAACATATAGCCTTGGGCCAACGAGATCCAGAGGTGGGGCAGATCACGCTGCAGGAGTGTTCTCAGATCTAGGACCTATGCACTCTTCTGCACAGTTTTGAGATGGCGACGAAGATGTTTGGTGCTGACAATGCCATTATCACCATGACTATTCCGGTCATCTACATGATGGAGCAACTCTAAACAATATTCGGAGTCAGGTGGTGGGACAAGAAGAGGTTGAGGAAGTACAGGAGGAATCCTATGCGGAAGGGATGACAACATCTGCAAGATTCTCACAGTTGGCAGCACCAAGACTGCAGGCATGGGAGGGAGGTGGAGAGGCATTCACGAGGGCGCATGTTAGCAACCAACCTCTTCAGGAAGGTGCAGGAGCCCAGGAAGAAATGGAGAATGAACTGGCGATGCTCATTGAAGAGTCAGAAGATGAGGGAGACCTTGTTGACATTTCTGTTGTACGAGGTTGGGGGGAGAGGGCAGAGGAAGGAAGCATCATTCTCACCTCCCCACCACCAACACAACAAGGACTTGGTCCTCCTGGGTGCGCAAGACTCATGAGTGCACTACCTGCAACATGACCCTCGGATTGTGCAAATTAGGAGTAATGCAGACTACTGGGTTGCCACACTATTAGATCCCCGGTACAAGAGAAAATTTGCTGAAATAATTCCTGCCATATAAAGAGACTCATGCATGCAGGACTATCAGCAGAAGCTGATACATAATCTCAGATCGGCTTTTCCACAAACCACCAGTGGTAGTAGTAGACAGAGTGAATCTCACAGTTCTAACTTGTCAACCATGGGACTGTCGCGTCATCACACTCACACTGTACCAGTAACACCGTATCTGGTGGTGGTACCAGCAATTTTGTGGCCTCGTTTCAAGATTTTTTCAGACCATCATTTTCAAGGCCTGAAGACACGAGAAGTCTGACACATAGTCAACGCCTGGAGCGGATGGTACACGAGTATCTCCACTTAACATCGATGCAATGACTGTGGAACTGGGAGACCTTGCTCATTTTGTGCTTTCCAAACTGGAAAAATGGCCTGAGCTCGCCACTCACACCTTGGAGATCTTGTCATGCCCCGCAGCCAGCGTTCTCTCAGAACGTGTCTTCAGCGCTGCTGGTGGTGTGCTGACAGAAAGGCGCACGCGTGTGTCCACCAGAATGTGGACAGACTAACATTCATAAAGATGAACAAGGCATGGATCCGCAAGGACTTTTCTACCCCTGTGTCACCCTGGGGAGACTAAAGCCTTGTGGATTTTTGTCTAAAAGTAACCATTTAAAGTTTGCAACTGTGTGCAATTGATGCCACTTAAGTGGTGTCTGTGCCCCAAATTTTTGGAAAAAAGGGAGACTCTTCTTGTAGTCCCTAAATGTGAAACAATACTCATTGTCTGCACGAGGCCTTACAGATAGTGAGGAAAAACATCACAAAATACTCATCGTCTGAACATGGCCTTACAGATACAGATGAAAAAATCAAGCAATACTCATCGTCTGCATGATGCCTTACAAATACTGGAGTAAAATTTAATTTTTGAAGGGCATGACATGCTTATATCTGTGTCTTCTCCTCGTTTTACTTGTCCATCTCTTTTCTTTCACGTTTTTATATGTACTTGTCACTTTTCCATGTGTTTGTTGTATCTTCTGAAAAGTTTGTCACCTTTTGAAGAAGTGTTTCATCATCAATGAACAGTCTGTTTTCTGATCTTGTTATAGTGATATTAATTTGCAGTTTTCATCCAGCCATTGTTTTCTAATGGATTATTCAAGTCGTGTTGTTTTGTTTGACATAAATTCCGACAAACATTTGACAAAGAAACCCCCAATTCGACAAACCGAATCGAATTCGAACACTAGGGGGGTGTATCATTCTAATATTCAGTGACAGGTTCCCTTTGACTTTATCCGGCCTACTAGGCACAAACAGGTCTCTGACGTATCTCTTGTTTTTTCTACAGTACGTCCACAAAACTATTGGTGGTCCCACCTGTGTGTGGCGGAGCATGACTTTTATGGGAACGCTTGCACAAGCTTTGACTTTATCGGCCTTCTAGGCCTAAAAGGTCTCTGACCTACCTCTCTGTTTTTTCTATAGTACTCCACAAAACTAATGGTGGTCCCACCTGTGTGTGGCAGGGCATAACATTGACGGGATCGCTTGCATGAGTTTTGAGGGGATCTGCCCACTAGGCCTATTCAGGTCACGACCTACCTCTGTAGTTTTTACTGTAATACTCCACAAAACGTTTAGTTGCTGAGCAAGCTTTAACCATGAAATGCTAGGCCAGGTCCTGTTCCAGACCCTGTGCCATGTATGCAAGCTGGGCCATTGAGCAATTTTGGGTCTGGGAGAATTGATGCCATTTTGCCGTAAATGAGACCCTTTGAAAGGAGTAAGGGCCGCTTTACACACACCAACGTCTGTGTCCAACTTCTGAACAGATCTCTGGTTGCAGTGAAATCATGGACACATTGTTCCATATTGTGGCTGTGTACAAAATGTATCAATGTGTCCATGATTTTATTGCAACCAGAGATCTGTTCAGAAGTTGGACACAGAAGTTGGTGTATGTAAAGCGGCCCTAAGGATTCTTGTTGGAGTCCCCTTTCTATGTTCGGCTGGGGTCACAGTACCATTTTTCACATGCGTTTTTGGAGACCTGCGTTTTCAAAAACGCATGCAAAAAACACACACCATAGGCCCCCATGTTAAAAAACGCATGCCCTAATAGCCAAAAAGCATGTGTGACAGTCCCATGCGTTTTTGGAGCTTTTCCCATACGTTTTTTAATATGGGGCCTTATGGGAAACGCATGCAAAAACGCATGGACAATTAGTGCCATTCAAAAACGCATGCGTTTCCCATAGGAGCCCATGTTAAAAAAAACGCATACGTTTTAGAAAACACATGCGTTTTTTTAACATGGGCTCCTATGGGAAACGCATGCGTTTTTGAATGGCACTAAAAGGTACTAATGTACCATGCGTTTTTGCATGCGTTTTCCATAGAGGCCCATGTTTTATAAAACTCCATCAGTTTTCTACAACTAAATAATGCTAGGCGTTTTTCCAAAGTGCCCGAATGATAAATAGTGATGCCTATTTTTGGGTGAAGTTCCAAAACGCAGGGAGCTTCAACACCTTAAAAATTCAGTGACATGACAATATTTGCTGTGTACAAAAGCAGTGCCGTTTTTTCAAAGGACTGCAAATGACAAGAAGTGTAGTGCAACTGTTGACCCACTATGCTTCTACATGATTTGAGAAGGGTGTGACAATGCCTATACCTGTGTCTCATTCTCCTTTTACTCTTCCACCTCTTTTTACTTAATGTAGAAAACTTAAGCCACTTATCCTTGACTATTTGTACTGTGTTTGAATTGTCACTTTTTGTGGTGTTTGTTGTCCATTCTGAGTAGTTTGGCAGCTTTTGGACACCTTTGAAGGTGTTTTTCATGTGTTTTCAGTAGCCTGCCATTGATTTCAATGGGGTTCGGGTTATTCGTCGAACATTCGACGAACGAATCTCAAATTGACGAATCGAATCTAATTTGAACATTAGGGTGGTGGCTCATCTCTACTCGTCTCACAGGAGAACTAAAAATTTTCAATATCCCTATAAGAAAAACAAGATTATTGGAGCAGGGAATATTTGTAGATACGGACATCGTATGGCTGAAAATATTATTCAAATACTAATGAGTGAAATAGATACATGATAAAGGTAAAATGCACCAGGAGAATATATGGATGTTTTAATGAGATGTGTAGCTTGGAATATAACCTGACACAATCTAGCCATTTTAGGTCTCATTGCACCAGAGGAGTAAAACTTCGATCAACAGCAGCTGTCATTGGTAATTTAGCATGCTGGATTTATTACAAGCAGACTCCATGGGGCATTCGGTCTACACCAGATTTATCTACAGCTTTCTTGAACGCAGCTTGAGCTTTGATTTTGACCTTTCTGGTCTTTGGGAATTGAGTTCAGACACACATCCTATTTTTGCTGTAGATCTATCCAAGACAGGAATAGATGACAGTAGAACATCGCAGAATATGATAGAAAATATAAACTTTCAACATTGCATTTCACGAATATTATACTAATAAAACACAACAGTTTCAGGCCTCGCTATGAATTAGCTTTAGTTCATACCAGTACGTTATTAAAATCCCTCATTTCTATAGTATTTACGGTGTCATTTGTGTCTTGCTTTCTGTAGTTTGCATACCTTGTTATTTTGGTCTATTGTTATTTATTATGACAGTACAGTATATACAGTATTGTTTACTATGAACAATAACTCGGGAAGGCAGAATATCTAGATTACTCCAAAAAGTAAAATCAGTGTTAAGGCCCAATTACACTGTACGAGATTGTGAACGATATCGCTCAAACATCACGGGTTCGGAGTCGTTCAAATGACATCGTTAGGACGTCGTTGCGTGTTACACTGAGATACAACTACGATAAATCGTTGGATCTCTGATCGCAGATTTGAGAACAGTTCTCAAATCAAATGATCCTCGATCAGCCAACCTGCTTCATCGTTGTGTGTGACACCGTGATAACGATGTTGTTAACGACTTCTCCTATTCACAACAGTGAACAAGTATCGTTCGCTGGGTTGTGCGAACGATAGCTGCTCGCTGATCGTTGGTGCGGCGTGCACGGATATCTAGACGTGTGACATCCCACCAACGATGTCAAAAAGATGTCCTAACGACCGACATCGTTAATGATGTCTTAACGACATTGAAGCGTGTAACGGTACCTTTAGGCTGAGTTCACACGTCCAGTATTAATCCATTAAATCCAGCAGAAATCCAATCACAAAAAAGTTGTGCAAACACAATTGTCTGGTTTGAAAAACAATGATTTTTGCAAGATTTATTTTTTTTACCATGGGAGCCTAATCTATGGAAAATGGACCTGGTAACTGGTTGTATGAGTTCTTCTCGGTTATCTCCAGCACGTCTGTCAAGAATGAATTCGCTGGAGAATTATTTTCCTTTGCTGGATGTTGACCGCCAGGACCAGGGCAGCTCCGAGTGATGGTGTGGATTGTGCTTTCTTGGAAGGCTGAGGGGTGAGCTGAAACTTTATTTGCTATATCAAGAATGAATGGCGCAGTGGGGCACATGCCGCTCCATTCTGATGTAACGTTTTAGTGCCCTGTTCTCAGGATCAATGGGAGTAAAGTAGTCAGTGCCTCACCAATTCAAAAGTTAATTATCTTTTGGATAGGTGATAATTTATAGGATTAGTTCTTAAGCTTAATTCACGTCAGTGTTTAAGCCCTTCATGACCAAGGGCGTAACCATACGCTCTTGGCTGCCTTCCTCCCTTTGATGCTAGCTCATGCGCTGAACTCACATCATTCTCTGCACATCTCAGCTGATCTGATCAGCTGATGAGTAGCTAACATGACTGATCAGAACAGAGATCCAATCGGCACTGTTAACCTTTTGGATCGTGCTGTCAATCACTGACAGCGCGACCTAAAGCATCGCGGCAGAATCACACTATTCCCACCGGCATTGGCTGTGTTGTGATTTGATCACGGCCCCTCGATGCTTTGCCATGACCACACGGGTTCAGCTGATGACCCCAGATACTTTCATGAATCATTTCCTGCCAGTGATGCCTGAGCGAAATCACTGGCAGAAAGTGATCATTTGTGCTGTGCAGAGGGATGGTGAAGCAACTCTCTGCATAATACAAGTGTCTGGAATCTGTAGTGCTGAGGTGCCCTAAGGGCCAAGTAAAATAAAGAAAATATTTTTTAATAAGTTTAAAAAATATGAAAAAATAAAAAACAAAAAGTTCAAATAACCCCCCTTTTGCCCCATTGAAAATAAAACTTAAAAAAAAATACACATTTATGGTATCGCTGCATTCAGAAATACTGATCTATCAAAACATCAAATCAATTAATCAGATCTGTAAACTGCGTAACAGAAAAAATAGTTCAAACAGCTTTTCGGTCGCCGCAACATTGATATAAAATGGAGTAACAGGCGATCAAAATATCACATTTATCCAAAAATGGTATCAATAGAAATGACAGCTCAAGCCACAAAACATAAGTCATCACACAGCCCCAGATCCCGAAAAATGAGAACGCAACAGGTTGTGGAAAATGGCGAGAAATGCACAATTCTTTTTCTTTAAAAATGTCAGATTTTTTTTCACCACTTAGATAACAGTAAACGTATACATGTTTGGTATCTACGAACTCGTACCGACCCGAGGCATCTACTGACATTTCAGTTTTACCATATAGTGAACATGGCGAAAACAACACCCAAAACCCAAACATACAATTGCGCTTATTTTGCAATTTCACCTCACCTGGAATTTTTTCCCATTTTCCTGTACACTACTTGGTAAAACAAATGATTTCATACAAAAGTACAACTTGCAAAACACAAGCCTTCATATGTCTATACTGATGAAAAAATAAAAAAGATTAAAGTGGTCGACAACCTCTTTAATGTCATAAGTAGCCACATATATAAAAGCTGTATGGTAGAAGGACCCTATCAATCATCTCTGTACAGCAGTTTCATGGACCCTAGTATCTCCAGTAAGACAATATAATGGGGGAGAAAGTTCAATATTGAGGGGAAAACACAGTTAAATCTTTAATCTTGTAATTCTATATTTTCATTGATTAAATTACCAATTTACTTAACGTCTCCTGAGTTTTATTCTTTAGTTTTGAAATCACTGAATCATGTATAACCAGATTGTACGCACCTCCCTCACTTGACAGCTCCTTTCTTTTTGACATAATAAAATCCACTGTACTTAGCAGACATACAATTATCATCTGCTCTTTAGAGCTCAATCACTTGATAAGAGCACATGGTGGCAGATGAACGCTGCCTTTCTTGTTTCTATCAGAAGGGATAACAATCTGTTTTCTTCACCTCTGATAAGAAAAATGAAATACATTGATTTGAAATGTAACACTTCATTAATATTTCTATTAACCTGATCTAGCCTGGATGATTTCCTGTCTTAGTTTTTTTTTCATTACAGTTTTGGTTTCTCTACTATGTCTTCCAAGAACCATAACTTATATATATATATATATATATATATATATATATATATACAGTGTCATTATGGCCCCCGGGTGGTAATGTCACACTTGAGAGCAATGGAGGGTATCCACATCAGACAGAAACCACACACAACACCTTCTGCCTTCAGGCTTGAAGGGGGAGACCTAAACCCGGGTTCAGGGTGAGCTCCCCTGTAAATTCTGGTCTCGAGCTGAGCTAGCCAGTTCAGTTCCTGGGAGGACTGTGAAGAGGACCTGTGGAATAGAGCAGTGCTAAGATCGTCCCAGGTACAGCAGAGTTCAATTCCTAGGAGGACTGAGGAAGACATCCTGTGGACTAGGAGCAGTGCTAAGCTCGTCCCAGGATAGCTAAACATAGAGTTAGGAACCCAAGGCAGGGGTCTGAGAAGTGGAGGAAAGCCTGGGGAGAGGAGCGGTGTTGTGCGCACCCCAGAGGAGAAGCGTCAAGAAACGGACACCGGAGTCCGAGGCTGTGCAGGGCCTAACAACCCGGCAGCCAATACCGGAAGGTGGGGAATTCCAAGTTACCCAGGCACACTGTGCCCGGAGGCAAAGCAGCATAAAGAGCCCAGGAACAGCCGCTTGAGACATGGGGCTAGAGAAGGATTCCGAGTTGCCTGACATACTGGCACCAAGCAGGAGGGAGAGAGGGCCAGCAGCTCAGCTTAAGCAGCAGCAGGGACCCACTAACAGAGCGCAGTAAGGAGGCTTCAGAACCTGTTGGGTGAGGAAAGCCCCGAGTTGCTATCAGGTGCACGGACTCAGAATAACAACACCTGTCGGTATTCCCATTGCACCAGTAAAAGGACTGAGGAACCAACAAACTATGAGTCTTTCTGTTGTTTTGCGCCCGCCTTCCTGCACCCTACACCCTTACCACATCCACTGCCCTGTGGATGTGCTCCGCCCATGGGGAGCCTCTCCATCCCAGCTGCCCGTCCATCATCCCCGAGGGTTCTGCAGCAGCAGCGGCCTCCCATAGTCACATACCACTAGTGGCGTCATGAATATCTTTCCCTTTCATCATCCCCTTTCCTATCAAGGAACTACTGAACCCAGGCTCACGGAAGTCTCAACCCCTGTGACTCCCCATAACTGTTTAACAGCCTGGTCCCGAGTACCTCTCGGCCCTGGGGCGACATTCCTTTTGTGAAAAACACGATTATAACAAGTATGTAGTATGTGCACCACTGGCACACATGGGCAAAAAGGGGCCCCTGTGCAAGAACATTTTGCAACTCAAGGGCTGATCTAAATGCACAAATTTACCTGCTTTGAAGCTGGAAAAAGGCCTCATTACCTCTTGGTCCCCTCTGCGGTCGCACAAGCTGCATCAATGATATGTCCATACCTGATGTGTGGAGCCCACTGGAACGGGGTACCAGGACGCTACTTCCCGCCGTGCATTGCCGATTAACTGTCCAATAATCATACCGACACGCTGGGCTTCAGTGAGGGGGTACATCACATAGTACGCTTGGATTTTAGTAATAAAGTCAAGGGTGTTGGGCTCACCGGAGTATTGGGGCAGCCACATTGCCCGCGGAGTATATGGCATCAAGAGCAGCATAATGGGTACTGCTCCTTGCGCCGCAGCATCGCCGGGTGCTCCACCGGTGGCGCTGGATCTCCCTGGTGCGACATCCTGTGCCCCCTTAGTTAAGGTCCGCCCTCCTGTCTTCCGCTTCCGTCCGGATGTCTTCTAAAAGTTCTGCGGTGCACAGGGATTCTCTTCCTTCCAGATGACGTCAGAGCGCTTTGCCGAGTGCCGCCCACAATGACACGCCCCCTTTTCTTCCCACGCATCGCGCACTGTGCAGTGGCGGAATTTTAAAAAATACAGTCCTTGTGGCGCAGTTCAAAACAGTCACAAATCACAGCACACAATGCCCGGTTTACCGGGCACGGTAGATCCTATTTGTAGATGCCAAGTTGTGGAGCCCACTGGGACGGGGTATCACGGGGGAAATCACGGCAGTCTTTGGTCCGGACCGTGCCCTGAGCCCACAATAAAGGGTTTTGGAGGTTATTTACAGGGGTGTTAGTCGTGATGCCACCCACGGGTTGTGGTCAGGGTGACCACCGCTGCTGCAGAACCTCCGGGGATGATGTTTGGCAGCTGGAGATGTAACGGCTCTCCGCTGGTAGAGCTTGGTTCCCCGGGGCAGTGATAGTAATAGTCTATGATTGATGCTGAGTAGGGGTAGTGGAGGAGATGATAGCTGCTTGTGAGGGAATGTAGGATTTGAGCACAAGGATCACACAGACTCACGGTTTTGAAGTTTTCCAAGTCTTTACTGCAAATGTTCTTTAGCAGAGTACTGTCCACGGAGTCTGTACTGGGGCCGGGTTGCTCCCACCCTGTCCTCGTCCTCAGCTTCCCACTCCTGCGCTGTGTGTGGCCCTGCTGCTGCTTTAGCTAGACTGCTGGCCCTGTTTCTCCTCACAGGTACCCACTTGCTAGGCAACTTGAGTCTTTTCTCCGTGTTTCTGATCCCGCCGCGTTCCTTCGCTGAGGTACAGTGTAGATCTATAACCTCCACTATTCGGGTGTTTACTGTGCTGCGTGTGTCAGTCACAGTTTTGGATCCGGTATTTGGTCTCTGCGCTCCTCCGGGGCGAGTTATGAGGTAACTCAGTCTCCCAGATGTGTTCTCCTGTTTCTCTTACTCCTTCCCTCAGACCCTGGCTAGGCCTGGAATTGAGTAGCAGACCATGGAGAAGCCTAAGGCAGCTCCTTGACACCATGGTCTTTTCTCCTCAGTCCTCCTAGGAACTGAACTAACTCATCTTCACAGTACTGCTATGTACTGAACTGAACTACTTCCTCTCTACACCAGAATATATAGGGGAGCTGCTTTAGCTCCCCATTCTGGCCTAGAGGTGCTAGTGCAGTGTTAGGTGTTGTGTGGGGAGTTAACCCTTGGTGATGTTACTGTGGCACATTAACCCCTGGGGTGCCACATTCCCCCTTAGTTAAGAACAGTACTCCGAGACTGTAGAAAAACAAACAATCAGTTAATAATACAATTAATATTTACAGAGCCTAAAAAAGTAAAAGTACAAAAAACTAGAATGCTCAAAAAGAGTCCAAAAGTTCAAAATGGCAGTCTTTCCGGGGGTTTAGTCTATTGCCTCCGGGCTGATAGATATTTACAAGTAAGTCTTTAACACAACCAGTCCTGTGGTAGGTATGGTCCATTAGAAAATGTTCAAGAATTATAAAGTAGTACATTCAGGACAGTCTCTGTAGGTACTGGGCTTTTTTAATGTTGCAAACAATATAAACACGTACCGGTGTCTCTGGTTACAAGTACAGTAGGCCTCTAGGCCCTCGAGTCACCGCATAAGAAGCCAAGTTCTTACTCTCCATGGCTGCCACCTAACACCAAGCTATCCTCACCCTTTCTATACACTTTACACTCTACCGGGTTCTATTAAACTTTACAACAACATATTTACATTTCACAGTTGATTTAACATTTTAATCTTTGTACCTTGCCGGTAACTGACCCTTGGTGCTACGCTCTGATCTGCGCAATGCTGGTGTACTGGGTGTACTTAGCCGGATGGTGTGGGCGGACATGTACCTACTTGGAGTGTCTGGTACTATTGCAGATGGAGATCTGACAGTAGGATGGGCAAGCTCACTGGGACCAGGAATTGGTTCTTCCTCTTCAGGCTCTACTTCCAGTTCATCATGTCTTGGGACTTTTGGTTGTACGGGTTCCAGTGTTGGTTCAACCATTGGAGGGAAAGCAATCATTGGGACTACAACTGCTCCGTAGACATTTGGCCATGTTTTGGGGAAATCTCCTAGAACGGTATGGAATACTTCATTTTCTTCTTTGACAGGTTGGACCTGTATGGGTACGGTTACTTCTGGTGTCTTCATGGTTTCAGGACACGGTTTGAGATGGTCTCTTGACACAACTACTGATGCTCTTCCTTCGTCTTTACTTATTAGACTCATTTTAGCATTGTCTAAATTAGATGGTAAGACTGTATATGGGGTGGTTTCCCACTGATTATCCAATTTGTTGGTGTGTCTCTTTCTCTTGAGAACTTGCTCACCAGGTTGCAATGGGGTTGCTAGAGCATGTTGGTTAAAGGTTCACTCTTGTCTTTCTCCAGTTTGCTGGATACTTTTCTCTATGCATTCTTGTACTTGGCGATACTGCTGTTGACGTAGAGTATCCCAACTGGATTCTTCAACTTCTGCGTCTGGTTTTAGAATTCCCATATCTAAATCAATTAGCAGCTTACTGGGTCTTGCACGCATAAGTTAGGCTGGGGTGCAGTTTGTATAACTCACCGGGACATGGTTGTAAAAGTCTACCAAATTGGGTAATTTATCTGCCCATTGATTTCTCTCTGATTCTGGTAATGTTTTCAACAGAACAAAGTCCTTTTTTTTAAAAAATGGCTTTCCTAAAAAATCATATATAACACTGATGGGCTTTACCTCCTACCCACAGGAAAGATTCACAATAAAGATTTATTTAATTCTCAATCAATCTTTATTTATTTAAATATATAAATGCCATAAACTTTAAAAACAGAGCATTCCCTCCAGCGGGATACACAAGATACAATCAGGCTGATCAGTACAATATATAGTATTCTATATAATAACCTTCAAAATTATTGTCATATCACTACAATATAGGGTCCATTTTATCTGTGTAATATTTAACCCAAATTACTGAACTGACAATATTAACCATCCTCCACCTCATATATTTGATATTTGTGGCTGTGTGGGTGTGGCCAGCGGCTGATAGGGAGCAGTGTAATGTGACAGCAGAGAAGGGGCAAAAGAGATCCTGAGCTGTGTGGGGAGCCAGCAGTGAAGTGTGTTAACAGAGATCGAGACTGAGCAGAGAAGAAGCCAAATGACAGATCATAAGTTTCTGGCAAGGAAACAGGAGTTTGCAGTGATCCTGACAATCTTACATTGTTTAGCAACTGTGCTATCATCTGAGCTAATCTGATACATTGTTTCCTCACCAGCTACAGTCAGCAGTGTAGGCCACGCCCCTCTCCCTTATATGGGTACATACTCTTTATTCAGTGTGAAGACGGATCTGTCGGAGGCTGCCTTCACACTGCATAATTTTCACATCCGTGTGGTTCCTTGAAGTTCAATGACCACATGGACAGGCACTGAATCGTTCAAATGGATAGCAGCTGATGTCCACGGACCATTTTTTTAACGGATCCATCATCAGTTACCAGAGATAGGGATGGGAGGAGCTGTACCTTGCTTCACCATATTTGTCACGGATCCAGGCATATCCAAGCTCAATAGACATCCATATTATTTGACACCGACAGCTACGGATTCGTGTCTGTCCATTGGTGTCAGTGATTTTCAAGGCAGCCCAAAATCGGAAAAGTCTCTGATTCTGGGTGCATTAAAAAAACTGACACAAATGGATCAGTTTAAAAACTGACACACATGGATGGCCACTGAGGACCAATCCATGCCCACACACATGAGAGGCCAAAATTGATCCCTGGCTATCCATTTTTAGGGCTTGGACACACTTTCCTAGTTACATCCGAGTTTGACTGACGAGACTCTGAAAGGGCTGGAGCAGTGACCCTGAACGGCCTCTCTCTGTCAGGACGGGGAGTCTGGAGCTGCACAAAAACACAATCAGCTGACAGCCCAGTCCAGATAGGGAGAAGCCGTTCAGGGTCACTGCTCCAGCCCTTTCAGAGTCTCGTCAGTCAAACTCTGATGAGTGTGTCCGAGCCCTAAGACAATTTGTAAGATAAACAAGAATCACAAATAATTCAGTGTGAAAGCAGCCTGAGAATGAACATATGTCTGTGTCAGACACAGTCTAGTGGGGACACCTTGTAGAAAGTTTATGAATGGTTTTCAACCAGATTTCTCTGATAAAGTACCGTATATACTCGTGTATAAGCCGACCTGTGTATAAGCCGACTCCCTACTTTTGCCCCTAAAACCTGGGAAAACCTATTGACTCGTGTATAAGCCGAGGGTGGACCCCAGCACAGGTATACAGCCCCCAGCAGTGTGGTATACAGGCCCCCCAAGTGGTATACAGGCCTCCCCAGTGGTAGTATACAGCAGCCTCCCCAGTGGTATATACAGGCCCCAGCAGTATATACAGCAGCCCCAGTGGTATACAGCAGCCTCCCCAGTGGTACTTACAGGCCCCAGCAGTATATACAGCAGCCCCAGTGGTATACAGCAGCCTCCCCAGTGGTATATACAGGCCCCAGTGGTATATACAGGCCCCAGTGGTATACAGGGCCCCCCCTTGCTGCCGCACACCTGTAAAGTAATAGATCATTATACTTATCCCTGTCACTGTCGCCGCTCTGACACCGCGCTCCTCCGGGTCTTCATGCTTCTTCATGCTTCCTCCTCCTCCGGCGCACAGGCAATGACGTCATTGCCTGCGCCCGCCGGTCACAAGCAGGAAGAAGCATGAAGATCTGGAGGAGTGCGGTGTCAGAGCGGCGACAGGGATAAGTATAATGATCTATTACTTTACAGGTGTGCGGCTGCAAAGGGGGCCCTGTATACCACTGATGGGGGGGGGGGGAAAGCGCCTGTATATGACTCGTGTATAAGCCGAGGGGGGGGACTTTTCAGCACATTTTTTGTGCTGAAAAACTCGGCTTATACACGAGTATATACGGTATATTTGAAAGTTTATTAAAATCACTTTCTCTACATTATTATTAAATAAAAATTTAAACAGCAGTACGCATTAAGATGGATGCAGCAATCCATTGGCAAAAAGTTGTGCATGCACAATGTTTTGGTCTGTTTTGAAACAAACGAGTTCTGCAGGATCCATTTTTGTTTTTTTTTTCCACAGTGGAGTCTATGGAGAACGGATCCATTAACTGATTACCATTTATCTGCCATTTGTAACTGTTCCTGTAAGCAAAAAATAGATGGTTTCGGAGCAGTCAGTTAATACATCCGTCCTCCATTGACTTACATGTCAAAAAAAAAACACGGATCCGGCAGAACTCTTTTTTTTTTAAATTAAATTAACAAAACAATTGTATTTGCTGCTGAATCCGGTCTAACGGGTGATTACTGGACATGTAAACTCACCTTAATACATTTACAACAACACATGGGCTATTGTGGCACCCATGCGACCAGGGTGGCCACATAGGGAACTGCAGCCAGTAATAAAGGTAGATTGTTTGTGCACCAAACACCCTCACAGCACACACACCCACACGAGTACAGCACCCAACCCAGAGCCCGGGACTCTAGGCGGGAAAGGGGTGGTAGGGTTTAGAGGAAAGTGGGTGGGAATGTAGGTCAGGTGACAGATAGTACAAATAAAGGAAAAGAGGAGGAAGGAGTTAGTAGGCCGAAGTAGGCTGAGAAGTAAAGATCAAGTAGGCAGAGTGAGCCAAGCAGCCAAGACCAGACAGACAGTGACCTAGCGATGTCTTTATTCTGGGCATTGGCAGGACCTGCAGGTACAGTACTGACAGGACTTGACCATGTCACCAAGGACAAGAGTCACACGTCCAAAGTTCTGTAAGTACTCATACTACCCACAGGTCCTGCCAATGCTGGGAAAGAAGACATCGCCACAGTTCACAATGGGATCGGCGGGGAGGGTGATAAAAGTGGGCAACAAACAACAAATGGATGATGCATTTGTGATGCTTTTTTGCAATAAAAGTATCCATTTTTGGGCAGAAAGTGTGCAAAAAAGGATCAACAAAAATGGAGCACAAACATCTGTGTGAATGGGCCTAATAGTAGGATTAGATGCCTACAAATGTTATGGTGGGTTTACCACACCAATCATTGTATCCAATCTCTGAACCAATCTTGGTTGCAGTGAAATCATGGACACATAGTTCCATTTGGGGTGTGTACAACTGAGCAATCTGTCCATGATTTCACTGCAACCAGAGATTGGTTCAGAGATTGAACAGTAAATTGGTGTGTGTAAACCACATTACTATCTACTATAATACAATCAATACCATTGCTATCAGCCTGCAAATTTTCAATGCGCACATTGATCCTGGAAAGAGAGATCACCACAGTTCATTATTATTATTCCTCACAGCTGTGCATCGGGAACCTGAGTAGAGGTAGCAGGGGAATCAAAAAAAATACCTTTTAAGTGTAATAGACCCAGCAAATTTGCTAATATCTAAAAGAGCTTGAAAAAGATCAAAGTTCTGTGTAGGGACAAAATTCATACATCTGCTAAAAAAAACACCCAGCTGGGGTTCCGTGAGCACAGGCGGTGTGAGAATCGGCATGTAGAAAAATCCAGGCGTAAGACTGGTTTCACATTACTGGTTTTTAAATCCAGCGGGGAAACAGAGCAAACCACGCCCCCCACAATTGTAAAACCTGATGCAACTGGATGCTTCCGCACAGTATTATTACTGATCCAGCCGACAGATCCGGCATACTACTGATGTGCTAGAATCCAGTTGCATCACCATGTGTACTTTTTTTGCCAGATCATGTGAAAATGACTTACCCCTAGTAGTGTGTCATATGTCATATGAAACGGACGTTCTGGGCATGCTCAGTCAAAAAATCTGGATCCAGCAGGATCCGGCTGCTGCTGGATCTGGGTTCCATAGAGCTCTATTTTAATGCCAGCTGTATAGCAATGGATCTGGGTGGTTAGGGTTTTAAACTAGCCACAAAATCGTAATTTTTTTTTGCATTTTTGTTTGCAGCCAGAAACCAGATCCGGCTGGAACCTTATACAACCGTATGCACTCGCATGTTCCTGCGTCCCCATTGAAAGTAAATAGGGAGAAAATGGATGCGGGTGGGTATGATTTCAGCTGGATTCGCCCGGATTCCAAAAAACGGTAGTGTGAAACCAGCCTTACTCATTCAGCACGTCCATCATTGATTTTAAATTTTGCCAATAAAGTTTGAAGTTTCTGTCTCTGCGGCACCTCATTTTTTCCTATGTTTATTTTGGTCTACACTTTGTCACTTTGTCTTAAGTGACTTTCCCTACTTTCTATGTCCTCCTAGTGATTTATATTCCCCTATCAGCCCATCTCGCCATCTCACCTTAAAATAGAAAAGGGCACTTTAAATTACCAAGCCACAGAATAGCAACGTATCCTTTCTACCTTGATAATGTCAGTCACAGACAAAAAAACAGGAGAAAAATGCACACAATTCCATTATGTTAAATAGTTTTGTTGCGTTAAGTTCTGATTCTCAAAACCCTCTTATCACCTCTCCACAGGGTGGTTGATAAATGTCTGATTGCTGGGAGTCACTTGTGGGACCCCGTTGGCAATCATCCAGAAATTCTTGGAAGACAGTAAAATTAAGTCAGTTTTTCCAGTATTTGTAAAAAATGTTGATAAGAATGTTTTGCTTCTGCAGAATTTTTGATTGCAATTATTTCACAGTTCACAGTGAATGTTACTGTATTTACATCACTAGTTTAAGAAATAGTATTTTAGGGTTTCTAGAAAAGGGTCATAACTGTGCTGCCGAAAAGATCAGATGGTGCACCACCTTATGAAAATGCAATGCCCACCAGGGCCGTGGGGTACTTGGAAACTAGGCTGGTGGCTGCTTAGGAGAAGTTCTTTTTTACCTTTACTTGACAATCACTCAAGGCTACTCAGACGGGTGCTGGACTCCTCCAATGCGCAGCCAGGCCAGTCCCTAGGTAATAAGGGTCGCTCCTACAAGACTCCTCTCCCGCCTGCGTCTACGTGGGCAGTGTCCCAATCCGGTTGCCGCGGGCCTTGTTGGGCTACACTCAAGAGTCCCCTAAAGCTAGGTCTGGCCACCTTATTGGTGAGTATCCTTTGGTCTTTGACACTGTTCTTGCAGACACAGCAGCCTCCGGTTTTCTGGCTGAGGTGTGCAGCAGTCCCACCAGTTCAGGGCCGTTCCTCTTCTGCGACTCAGTCCCTCCACACACCAGCGACTGGCAGTGGATTTGGGGCACCACGGGTGGTTCCTCCACTCCTGTGCCCCCTAGGACTTCCTCGCTCCGCAGCAGGTGTCCTGCCTGCTCGACATCTAACTACTTGTCTGGTTCCCCTCATGTCCTGGGACGAGCCTCACGGTGGCTCCAGTCACCAGGATGTCTCCTGCAGTCTGAACTCTTTCTTCTGTTTCTCACTCCCTTTTTAACTCTTGATAACCCCTCCTCCAGCCAGGTGATGGGGCCCTCCCTAAAAAAGGTCCACCAGAATCCCCTAGCCTGGATTTGGGATGGTGTTGAGTGCAATTCTCTGTGTCTTGGGATCACAACCCCTCTCACCTGAGGACGGTGACACCACACCTATGGAGTAGGTGCAGCATCACTGTGACGACCAGTCCGCAGGGTCGCCACAATAACTCAAAGGTTTTTTAGTTGTTTAGAATGTCAGTAACCCCTCTCTCTTTCTCTATTTTATATTTGTCAGCCATCTTGCTAATGTATATGCAGCTCTAGTTCAGAATTGTTCTTTTTACCTATTGAACTGTCCATAATAAAAGAACTCGGCTGGAAAATAGATAACTTTATCTGAAATCTTCATATATGCCTCTGCAGCCGAGTCAAGCTATCTGATAATATTTCCATGTTTAAAAAGTGGTAAATATGCTCTGCCACAGAAGTGGTGTTCAAGCACCCTACACTTGCAGCTTAGTTATGGAGTCACAATATATGCTGATTTTACACTTCCTAAGCTAGGACATTGCACAGAACTCATTCAGGGCCACATTCAAGCCTGAGGTCCCAGCACAGCATAAGAGAACTGTTGATTTTAACACAACAGCTGGAATCAGGAGATGTGACAAGGAATGGTTGGGTGACTGATGAAAAAAGGAGCAGGAGAGGTGACCAGAGAAGTGACTTTTCTTTTTTTTTGTTTGTTACATATTACGTATATGTGGCGCCCTGCAACGAGTGCGTCACAAGAGGGTATTGCAGCCATAAATGCAGCCGCAATATTCTCAGCAATGATCCAGTTAACATAGAAATCCAACCCCACCATGCATCATCTAGAACAGAGGGCCAATCATAGGTCCTGGTGGGTGGAGTGTTGGGGAAGTGTAGTAGAACACACAATAGTCTAGAGCAGAACCTAGGAGACTGAACCTAGAACACTAGGAGATAGGACAGAGTCTGAGGACTTGAACTTGGAGAGGAGCGGGGCCTCCGCACCACGTGCGGGCCCCTGGGCCATCACGGGTCGGGTGTCAGCACCTGAGGCCTTAACCACCAGGATTGGGCATTATCCACACGGGTCCCCAAAAGACTCCCGTGCCCACAACTCACAGCCGGTTCACTGGTACCGAAGCTGGCAGCAGTTCACCTCTGCTACGCGAACCAGAAAGCGTGGAGGAGCAGCTTCACAGGAGCACCCCACCACCAGCCAACTTCCAGTCGTCTAACCAGCGGTGTACCCACTGAGGGATCCAAGGCTCCCCAAAACATCCAGAACGTACATCATGGATAGGGCATTGAAGCAGCCTCCCCGTACCCGACCTGGTATTCCTGGGCAACACTGGCAACCAATTAGTTAGAATGGAGGAACACTGCGGATTTCTAAGGGACACCATCACTGCTGAGTCCACCCGGTCTACTACTCAACCACTGTATGCCATGTACTGCCTGCTGGTTACAGTAAAAACCCGTTGCAGAGACTTTCTGTGTCCGTGCTTCCTTATGAACTGTCCGTCCGCACTACAAGGTAACCGCAGCTGCCGCACAACATCTTAAGCAGCTCCAGCCTCCGGGGATCACCGCTCAGCCTGTGGGGAGCGTAACATCTTGCTGCTGTCCATCCCCGGAGGTTCCGCAGCGTCGGTAGCCCTTACCGAATCTACTCATAGGTGGCGTCACAAATAAATTAAAAAACCCCTTTAATCTGTTCCACCAAGACGTCTTCAAACACTTTTGATCTGCACTACACCGGGCCCCACTACCGGCAGGCGCGGTCCACCCGTGACAAGGAGGAAGGAAGCATCGCCTGTCTAAACCGGAGTCCCGGCCGCGGTGAGTCAGAAAATGGCGTCACGAACAGGATACGAGCAGGCCCGTTCCCTAACGGGTATAATGTGCTTAAAATGGACTTTATTGTCTACAATTTGGACTTTGTTCGTCCGTAAAAGAACTTTCCCGCCTTTTCACCATTGGGCCAAGATGGCGCCCAAGATGGCGTTCCCGCATAAGAATTCGCCACGTGCAAGCCCAGGAGTGAGTCAACCCCCCCTCATCGTGGGAGGGCTAAAGACAAAAGGCGCCAAACTCTTTGTCCGCCCTGATTGCTCGAATCAACCATGGGGGCGGACCCCAAAGACTTTTCCCACGATTGGACTACAAAAGCCCAGAGGAAATGGGAGTGTCAGACAGATCTTCTTCACCAGCTCTACCAGAACGCGTACCGGTTGAACGGGTGTGGTTTCCCTCCGATGAAGAGAATGGCCAGCACGAGACTCCAAGACCTGATGCGGGAGGTCGAGGCGGAGGCCAGAGCAGCCATAGGCCAACCGGGTCCGGATCCTGCCCTTACCGTAGACGGCAGCCCCGACTTCTGGCTAGAGGCTCTACAAGACCTCCGGGTGCGACTACTTGAGACTGTGGAGTGGACGATTCGCAGCTGGAGTGCGACCCTAGGCAGAAGACTCCATCATGCGATGCAGCAGAGCCGACCGGGTACAGCTTCTCCAAGCCCAGAGGACATCGCCAGCTTTTCAACCACCTCACCGTCGCCCACCACCTGCCCTGCTTCGTCACCGGAGCCCATAGACTGTGTCATTCCAGTGAGAGTCACCCCTCGACCCGTTCCAGCGGATGAACCCGCAGCCGACCCCGTTCCAGAGCCGGAGCTTCCAATATGCTCCCACGAAGAAGCTGACACCTACCTGGTTCCACCTGCGGAACCCGCGACTAGTTTCTACAATACCGAGACTGTCGCCTGTTTCTCCCTGATCCGGAGGCCTCCTCTGCAAATACCGAGGCCTACCTGGTGACCGGGATCGAAACACCACTTCCCGCTGCTACAGAAGAAGAGGCAGGCAGCCTGGAAGTCCTGCACAACGACCCCGAGGAGAACTTTGCAGCACAGCCACCCATCGATCCAGAGGATTCCATTCCATCGTCTTCGTCAGCCGAGCAGCCCGACGTAGTCATCGAAGGAGAGGTCGAGGAGGATGACGACGAGACCTACAGTCCAGCTGAGGATCTCTACACCGGGTTCGCCTGGGGAGACACAAAGAATCCTTCTGCCGGGCGATCCGCTCGGGTGCACTGGTCGGGTGCCGCCGCAACAGCATCTTCTCCGGTTCCGTTAAACCGGGCTCCACTCCAGACTGCCCACCAAGCTCGAGCGGTTCAACAGCCAGCACGCCGTAGTGACTTTATCCACACGCCACATCACTCCGATGAAGAGGTACGTCGTATCCGGAGAGAGGAGTGGCACACTCGACTGCAAGCCAACATGCAGGCTCGTGCCGAGGCCCGCCGTCAATCTCCATTACCTGAACAATTCCGTAAAACCGGGCGGGTAAGCACCTTTAACTTGTCCACCGGGTGGGGATTCGTAAGGGAGGAGGGTGTGAGTACCGAAATATTTGTGGGGCGTCGTATTGTGGAATCGCACGTACCGCGAGGTCATCCAAACCGAGACTTGTATAGAGGGGACATTGTAACCTATGAGCGACATGTATGCTGTGACGGGTGGTTCGCTATATGAGTCCGGAACACTGCCCTCCATAAGTGACTGTTGTTGTTTGAACATTTCTACTAAAGAGATTTCTTCCTGTTTGCGAAGTAACACCGCGACTTGGCGGCTACAGCCTGAACTTTTATTCTAAGGACAGCCGACCGCCCGCCGTGTCCGCGCAATGTGTTAACCTGTTATTTACCTCACTTTTATGCATACAATGACTTGTCATTAATAAAAGTGTATTACCTGTTATAAAATGTAAAAACCTCTGTAATGTGGGTAGTGTGACGCTTGGGGACAAGCGTATTCAACCAAGGGGGAGTGTGGCGCCCCGCAACGAGTGCGTCACAAGAGGGTATTGCAGCCATAAATGCAGCCGCAATATTCTCTGACTCAGCAATGATCCAGTTAACATAGAAATCCAACCCCAACATGCATCACCTAGAACAGAGGGCCAATCATAGGTCCTGGTGGGTGGAGTGTTGGGGAAGTGTAGTAGAACACACAATAGTCTAGAGCAGAACCTAGGAGACTGAACCTAGAACACTAGGAGATAGGACAGAGTCTGAGGACTTGAACTTGGAGAGGAGCGGGGCTCCGCACCCCGTGCGGGCCCTGGGCCGTCACCGGTCGGGTGTCAGCACCTGAGGCCTTAACCACCGGGATTGGGCATTATCCACACGGGTCCCCAAAAGACTCCCGTGCCCACAACTCACAGCCGGTTCACTGGTACCGAAGCTGGCAGCAGTTCACCTCTGCTACGCGAACCAGAAAGCGTGGAGGAGCAGCTTCACAGGAGCACCCACCACCAGCCAACTTCCAGTCGTCTAACCAGCGGTGTACCCACTGAGGGATCCAAGGCTCCCCAAAACATCCAGAACGTACATCATGGATAGGGCATTGAAGCAGCCTCCCCGTACCCGACCTGGTATTCCTGGGCGACACTGGCAACCAATTAGTTAGAATGGAGGAACACTGCGGATTTCTAAGGGACACCATCACTGCTGAGTCCACCCGGTCTACTACTCAACCACTGTATGCCATGTTACTGCCTGCTGGTTACAGTAAAGACCCGTTGCAGAGACTTTCTGTGTCCGTGCTTCCTTATGAACTGTCCGTCCGCACTACAAGGTAACCGCAGCTGCCGCACAACATCTTAAGCAGCTCCAGCCTCCGGAGATCACCGCTCAGCCTGTGGGGAGCGTAACATCTTGCTGCTGTCCATCCCCGGAGGTTCCGCAGCGTCGGTAGCCCTTACCGAATCTACTCATAGGTGGCGTCACAAATAAATTAAACAACCCCTTTAATCTGTTCCACCAAGACGTCTTCAAACACTTTTGATCTGCACTACACCGGGCCCCACTACCGGCAGGCGCGGTCCACCCGTGACAAGGAGGAAGGAAGCATCGCCTGTCTAAACCGGAGTCCCGGCCGCGGTGAGTCATATACTATGCATTTGGGTCTTGGCCGACCCACCCACTCAAATATGATACAACAAAAATGTATTTAAAATATCAGAAAATCCAAGCTCTAAAGATGTTTCTGTCATATAATTTTACCTTTACCAGTTTACATGCTGCTATGCAAAAACTGCCTGAAAAAGAGGTGTGAAGAGCATACAAGTAGTGTCCATGTCACAATAGTGGTGGACACCACTTTCACGCTTCTCACACCACTCTTCCAGGCAGTTTTCATGTAGCAGCATGTGAATTGATTAAGGTCAAATTATGTGACTGTAACGATATCACAAACAAAACAGCGGCCCTCTGCTAAGACATAATAGAAACTGGAACCATGTTACAGCTAAAAAGTAAAAAAAGGTTGAAAATTAAACACTTAGATTTACATATATGGCATATCAATAAACTGCCCAGTAGCCACATTGAGGCGTGTCTCGTATACTGGGTTCTTACGCTCAGTCACAGCCTCTACCTGGGTTATAAACCTCTTATTTTATGGGCGTGTAGGTACCTGCTAACAGAGAGCAATAGCATAACAGGCTTATGGGGGAAGGGTGCACAACAGAGGAACTATACTGTAAATTAGAAAATAATCTGCAGCACTTCATTCCATATAGTGTGCACAGGTGCTATTGTGGCGCCCTGCTCACACAGGTAACCACAGGCTCACCTATAGCATGGATGGATTTCCACAGTGTGTACACAGTACAAACAACACCTTCCACCCCAACCCAGTAGGGGGAGCCCAACTTGCTGTCCTTAGGCAAGATCCTCTATATATACTTGCGCTGGGGGCGGAGTTAGACAGAGTGCGCAGTTGCTAGGAGAACTGTGAAGAGATCATTACTTTGGAACCTTGCCTTCCTTGTAACTTCTTGGAGACATCCATCCCTTGTGATTCCATTGAGACTGCAGCGTGGACCGTGACACACCATTTTCCTTATATATGTCACTGTACTGGACTTTTACCTGCAATTCACCAGTAAAAGGTAAAGAAACAATCTCCGGTCTGTGTGTCTGTTCCTCTACCCCTGACCTTGCCACTTATAGAGACTATTCCAGCCGCTGGACAGAAAGGCCCATCCCTTCCATCCCTAATCATATCCACATCCAGCACCTCCACCATCAGTGCTGGTCTGCCCCGGGGACTCAGCTCCACCTGCAGGGAGCTGTTCCATCCAAGCTGCAGTACCATCTCCCCCGGAGGTCTGAAGCGGCGCTGGTGCCCATCACCAGAATCTGCAGGAGGCATCACAACAAACATTTATATTTTTCCTCATCACCATTCCCTAACCCCTTTTTCAGTTGATCACCAGGGCCACCAGTGACATCCCAACTACAGAAGGGCCTAGTTACCCGAGTTCCCATACAACCCTGGGTGATTCACTATGCCAAATATGATATATAGTAACAACAAAAAAGTGGCACTCTGCTAAGACATATAGAATGTAGTGCCGTAGATTTTCCTATTTAGAGTATAGGTCCTCAACCTCTGTTGCGCACCCTGCCCCCCACTGGCCTGTTATGCTATTGCTCTCTGTTAGCAGGTACCTATACGCCCATAAGATAGGTTTTTAAACCAATTAGAGGGTGTGACTGAGCGCAGGAACTCTGTATTCGAGACACGCATCAACATGGCTACTGGGCGCTTTATCAATATAGCCATATTTGTAAAGCTAAGTGTCTCATTTTTCAACCTTTTTTGAGGCTGGGGTCACACTTGCGGCAGGGCACTGCGGATCCTGATCCGGTTTTGAGCAGTAAAAGTGCTCAAAACCGGATCAGAAACCGCATCCCATAGGAGCCCATTATAGTTACTGGATTGCACTACATGCAATCCGGTTACCGCTTGCGGAATTGCAGCCTGCGGTAAAAATCATGCAGGTTGCAGTTTTTGCAGCGGTTTGCAAACCACAGGAGGCTTGCTATAATGGGCTCCTATGAGAACAAAGGGTTAAATGTTATCAATAGTTGTGAGCAACATGTCTCTAGGGGGTGCCCACCCTCCCTTGAGACATGATGTCCACTCAGGTGGGCATGTGAGGGGTTAATCTTGTCATTTATAGTATTGCAAAAAAAAAAACACACACAAACCGGCAAATTTGCGTTTTACCTGATTCCCTGATAACTGCATTAAATAGCAGGCTGGGATAGATGAACAGAAGCCAACGACCAGGCTCTGTGGCTATGCAATGCCATCAAGACAAGGAGATATTATTTCCTGTGGAAGTCGCACTTCTGTTTTTTTCTGTTGCATTCTGTATTCAAGGACCGTCTCCAATGAGGTGATGATTTTAGGAACAGTGAGACCTGCAATATCTCATATCGTGTGGACTAACATTCTGTCTCGCCAATGACAAGTAGGCACATATTGGCTTTGCTCAGAGCATCTATCGCCTTGAAGTATGTGGATTCTGTCTGTGAAAAGGGTTAAAGATATAATGAACTATTTGGAAACAGATGGCTGGGAAATAATAAATCCCCAGCATCATCAGCCAGAATGCAACTGGGACTGCGTTACCCAATTACATGTCTTCTCACAAAGGGAGCTGACGCCTGCACAACTCATTTCTATAGACTTATGAATTGCAGGTGGGGCCTGCACAGATCTGAGGCTGAGAGATAAGCAGGTAATCAAGAGGAAACTCAAAAAATCATATCATTACCCTGAGGTGGCATTTAGCAAGCCAGGAATTCTCATTTATATCATTTCTGTTCTGGACTGAAACAACTGCACCTGCTGCACAATGCAGAGGAGAGTCAGACACAATGGCAGGAGCAGCCCCAGACGTTCACAATAAAGCCTGGCGGGGGGGGATGAGGCCTCACCGACATGTATTTATGCCAAACTGTAGAGAAGTAATTGTATATATGAATAATAACTATAGCACATAACATTGTTGTCAATAGCATCATCTACGCAGGTGCACCATAGATATACTGCATGGGAGTAAGAAACTCCATGCACAGCAATTCTTTTAATATATCCTGTGCAGAGTGTGTACAGCTGTCACCTGTAAGGATAAGCGTACGGCAGGGGCGTAACTACAACAAGTGCAGGGGTTGCAAATGCACCCGGCCCCAAAAGTCCTTCTGGCAAAAGCGGGGCCCATGGGCTTCAAGTTACGCCACTGGTGTACGGTACGAGGCTATTTGAGGCCATGATGGAAGGATAATACCAGTCTGTCATTTTTAAATTAGTTCACTGTAACCTATATCTGCATGTTGTATGTGACCCCTCCTCATATACAGCACCGGGGAATTCATTGTGCTAATTTAAGAAAAACTATAGTAATAATACAGCCAGTTTGATATTGGTTCATATTTGTGCCAAATTTCCCATCAGTGTTTTCCTTCAACTGGGCTGGTCATTAGTGATGAGCGAGCACTACCATGCTCGGGTGCCCAGTACTTGTAAAGAGCAGTTGGATGCTCGTCTAAGAGCGAGTCATGTACCTGACTATAATGGAAATCAAATGGGGAACTGGAGCATTCTTTCAGGAATTCTTATGAAAAATTACTCGAGTTCCCCATTGACTTCCATTATACTCAGGTACACGGGTCGCGTCAATCCGCACATCCATCTGCACCTTACCCGACCATGGTAGTGCTCGCTTATCACTACTAGTAATTAATTTTTTTACCACAGTGCTAGTATAAGATATTAAAAGGGAACCCATCATGTCATTTTGTGATATTAAACTGCCACCAATGTGTTTTAAATGATGTAATGTGCATCACTAACATGGTTTTCAAAAAAAATTCCATGTATTTATCTTAAAAAAGATTTTCTATGCTGAGGTGACTGCACACACATACCTGGCTTCAGTCATAGGGGAGGTGAGTGCACACACACATACCTGGCTTCAGTCATAGGGGAGGTGACTAAACACACACATACCTGAGCTTCAGTCATAGGGAAGGTGACTGCACACACATACCTGGCTTCAGTCATAGCGGAGGTGACTGCACACACATACCTGTCTTCAGTCATAGGGAAGGTGACTGCACACACATACTTGTCTTCAGTCATAGGGGAGGTGACTGCACACACATACTTGGCTTCAATCATAGGGGAGGTGACAGCACACACATACCTGGCTTCAGTCATAGGGGAGGTGACTGCACACACATACCTGGCTTCAGTCATAGGGGAGGTGACTGCACACACATACCTGTCTTCAGTCATAGGGATGGTGACTGCACACACATACTTGTCTTCAGTCATAGGGGAGGTGACTGCACACACATACCTGTCTTCAGTCATAGGGGAGGTGACTGCACACACATACCTGAGCTTCAGTCATAGGGGAGGTGACTGCACACACATACTTGGCTTCAATCATAGGGGAGGTGACAGCACACACATACCTGGCTTCAGTCATAGCGGAGGTGACTGCACACACATACCTGTCTTCAGTCATAGGGAAGGTGACTGCACACACATACCTGGCCTCAGTCATAGGGGAGGTGACTGCACACACATACTTGGCTTCAATCATAGGGGAGGTGACAGCACACACATACCTGGCTTCAGTCATAGGGGAGGTGACTGCACATACATACCTGCCTTCAATCATAGGGGAGGTGACTGCACACACATACCTGGCTTCAGTCATAGAGGAGGTGACAGCACACACATCCCTGGCTTCAGTCATAGGGGAGGTGACTGCACACATACCAGCCTTCAGTCATAGGGGAGGTGACTGCACACACATACCTGGCTTCAGTAATAGGGGAGGTGACTGCACACACACATACCTGGCTTCAGTCATAGGGGAGGTGAGTGCACACACACATACCTGTCTTCAGTCATAGGGGAGGTGACTGCACACACATACCTGGCTTCAGTCATAGGGGAGGTGACTGCACACACATACCTGTCTTCAATCATAGGGGAGGTGACTGCACACACATACCTGGCTTCAGTCATAGGGGAGGTGACTACACACACATACCTGGCTTCAGTCATAAGGGAGGTGACTGCACACACATACCTGTCTTCAGTCATAGGGGAGGTGACTGCACACACATACCTGTTTTCAGTCATAGGGGAGGTGACTGCACACACATACCTGGCTTTAGTCATAGGGGAGGTGACTGCACACACATATACCTGTCTTCAGTCATAGGGGAGATGACTGCACACACACATACCAGTCTTCAGTCATAGGGGAGGTGACTGCACACACACATACCTGGCTTCAGTCATAAGGTAGGTGACTGCGCACACACATACCTGGCTTCAGTCATAGTGGAGGTGACTGCACACACATACCTGTCTTCAGTCATAGGGAAGGTGACTGCACACACATACTTGTCTTCAGTCATAGGGGAGGTGACTGCACACACATACGTGGCTTCAATCATAGGGGAGGTGACAGCACACACATACCTGGCTTCAGTCATAGGGGAGGTGACTGCACATACATACCTGCCTTCAATCATAGGGGAGGTGACTGCACACACATACCTGGCTTCAGTCATAAGGGAGGTGACTGCACACACATACCTGTCTTCAGTCATAGGGGAGGTGACTGCACACACATACCTGGCTTCAGTCATAGGGGAGGTGACTGCACACACATATACCTGGCTTCAGTCATAGGGGAGGTGACTGCACACACATATACCTGTCTTCAGTCATAGGGGAGATGACTGCACACACATACCTGTCTTCAGTCATAGGGGAGGAGCTTTTGCTTTCTGTCACTCAAGTTCATTGATGATATTATTTGAATTACTTCATTGTAATTGATTGACATCACTGCAGGACCTGTGGTGAAGTCACGCCCATGTGATCATAATGGGTAGAGCTAAGCCTAAAGGGTCTTTCACTTCAGGCCTGCTTAGCTCCGCCCACAGTTACATGATCATGACATCACCACAGGTCTTTCTGCAGTACCAAAGAATTTGGGGGGGGGGGGTGACTAAGTTTAAAAACCTGCATTACTGAATGTTGATTGACGTAACTTTCACCAGCTGAAGTATCCACCCCGATGACTGTTTGCACAGATACATAATGAAACATCTAAGCATCTAAAGTGCTTTATTATAATACATACATGGATTTTTTTATACCAGGTTACTGTTGCAGAGTGCATGATCTAAATAACATGGGGGGCGGTTTAAAAACAAAAAAATGACATAACAGGATCCCTAGTGTATGATTTCGCTTCAGCTCAACTTACATTGATAGGCAAGTAAGATCAATGGAGATTAACAGAGGAGGTGACCAGATGTTATTTTTGCTGGTGTATTCTGTTTTTATTGCTCCTTTCACTGGTATTAAAAACACAAAACAAAAAGGTGTAAAATATTGTATACAGTTGTGGATTGAGGTGAGGTGGAAGCAAAGAGCCCAAAATGACTGTGGCAGGAGATTGATTTGGTTCTCCTAGGATTATGATTATTAATAGTGCACAATGTTTAATACATACTTTGTTCCCCATCCACCTCGTCTCCTTACATCTTAGGGCAGAAGATGGTACCATGGCTTCAAAATTGCCATGAACTCTGAAGAATGATAGGCGACATGCATTAACCTAAAGAATTGCAGTGACCTTCAGTGTGTATAGACCTCCCCTGTCGGATGCTTATTGGAGATGTCCATGCCTGTCCATCAGCCGTGTCATAAAACGGAGCACCGATGGAGAGGGGTCTGCACATACCGGCTGCAAACTAAAGGTTCATGCCACAATTTAGGCAGAAAAATCAGACTATTTGTGCTCATTATTGGCAAGATGATTTCTTATTTTGTTCTCTCTCCCTTCTCCTCCTCCACCACTGCCTCCACCTCCTCCTCCTCTGTTCCCTCAATGCTCCTGAGCATCCTTGTCTCCAAACAAGGTGGAGCTAACGCTTGCAGATTTAGCTTGTAAGACCATAGAAAAGTGAACTTATTCTAAGCAATCTCTACTGTTACAGACATCGGTCTGGTCTATGCACGTCTCTAGTCTGTTGAAGCGGATTCCTGGATCATAAGAAGCCATACACAAAGAGGGGGACTTGCAAGGATTGGGAGGAGGCTCATACAAGAACACTGGTGGTACTCTTCAATATAGAAAGGCATTATGTACGGGTTTCCAGGAGCAAAAGTTGTTTTCCGTCATAATATTGGGGATGATTACGATCCTGGGATTCTACAATCTGGAGAAGAAGCTCCAGGAGAAGGTGTCTTATTCTAAAAGGTAAATATTAACACTGATAATATACTGTATATTTATTTTGCATTGCTTATACAGCACCGTCATATTCCGTAACGCTTTACAGACATCATCATCATCACTGTCCCCATTGGGGCTCACAATCTATAGTCCCTATGTCTTTGGAGTGTTTGAGAAAACCTGCACAAAGTGCAATGCATGTACTGCGCTACAGAATATGCTGCTCCACTACTGTATGTATAAGTATCCTGTCAATGTCCGCCATAGGCCAAAGGGCGTGAAATTGTCTTGGGTTCACTTATGCACTTGAAGCTAAATACTGATACGGTTGCAGATCTGATCAATTATTTCTCCTAATCCCAAATACACGCTCATCGCTCTCCTTAGATTCATTCATAAAATATATTGATTCGTACACAAACCACATGAATTGTATTTGTTGAAATTGCAGAGCACATTGTTATAGAAGAAGGTAATACATTAATATACAGATTCACTCTAATATATTCCACATAGGAGAGCACATGGTTAACCTGCGACTGATAGCATATGGAGAAGATTGCACTCAAAAAGGTGCCAACGTCTTAATCACTTCTTCCTTGCAGAGTAAAGTAATACATTTACCATGCTGTAGACTGTGTGATCTGCAATCTTTAATATTAGACATTTTGTACAATATTTAGCAAAGTGCCGGAAGTATTAAGTGCGGTACATCTCATGACCTTTAATAATATTGAATATTTAGTCATTTATATAGCGCTATTAATTCCATCGTGCTTTATATACATCATCATCACTGTCCCCCAGTGGGACTCACAATCTACATTCCCTATAACTATGCTTTTTGGAGTGTGGGAGGAAACCCACCCAAGCTCCAGGAGAACATACAAACTCCTTGCAAATGTCAGGACCTCAGTGCTGCAAGGCTGCAATACTAACCACTGAGCCACCATACAGCAACACTGAACCACTGATGGCCACCATACAGTGCCAACCCACCAACCCTGTGAATGAGCCACCATACAGTGTCAACCACTGAGCCCATACGTACCAATGACACCTCAGTGCAACCAATGAGCCACCATACAGTGCCAACCACTGAGTCACTGTACAGTGCCAACCACTGATCAATTGTACAGTGCCAACCACTGAGCCACCATACAGTGTCAACCACTGAACCACAATACAGTGTCAACCAATGAGCCACCAATACAGTGTCAACCAATGAGCCACAATAGTGTCCAACCAATGAGCCACCATACAGTGCAACCATATGTAGGCCACCATGACATTGCCAACACTGAGCCACTACAGTGCCAACCACTGACTAACTGTACAGTGCCAACCACTGATCAACCATACATGCCAACACTGAGCCACCATACAGTGCCAACCACTGATCAATCGTACAGTGCCAACCACTGATCACATACGGCCAACCACGCACGTACAGTGCCAACCACTGAGCCACCATACAGTGCCAACCACTGAGCCACCGTACAGTGCCAGCCACAGAGCCACCGTACAGGCTAACCATTGAGCCCCCTTCCTCATAGACCATTTTTGACTCTATGCTTGTGGTTCATGTGTCATAAAAGACAGGCTGTCCTTCTCCATTCTATATTCTAGGCATCCATTACATGACCACCAGGTCAAGAACACTTCTGTTGAGCGTGATATTAACCTATATTAGCACTAGAAATCTATGATGAAGTCCTATATCTGCCACAAAATAGGAACACCAATGTCCAATATATGAGCTGCAATGTTCATTGGAAATTGCCCTGGATAGAGGTGAATGACCAGCTTGAGGGAGAGTTGATGGCTCCTTGGTTCTTCCCTTCCCAGGAGACAGCACATTGGGAAACACACACTGAATACAAAGTAATAGTTGTAGCAGTGTTGTATACAGCATACATCCTCTCTGAATATTGTATACATGGAGGATGGAGCCTAATAGTAATCTAATACAGGGGAGAATTGGTGAAATGTTCGGAAAAGAATATGACTTGCTGCATTGGCTCTGGCGTCACGTAGCCTGTGCCGGCTTGATATTATGGCAGCGGCTTGATAACTTGAGCCTTATTTAACGCCATTCTGTTATGCACTGGAGAGATCTCGGGTGTTCAATCATCAGCCAAATCTGACAGCAAGAAATTCTATGGGGCACGAAGAACAGAGACTCCGAGAAGTCAGCGGCAGCAGCACAACTTAACCTGATTTACGGGTGATGGCATATTAAGACATACAAATGCCGCCGGACTATGCCAGCTGTCAAACGCTCTATTACATTCTGCATTTTATTAACTTTTAAAACGGAAGATTTTAAACATTTAAGCTGGAAATATTAATAATGAACCGTATGTGTAGGGAAGTGTTCATTCCTTGTGGAGGTTATAGATGTAGAATAGCAGATATTTTGATATGTGTCCATTTATGATGTATTTGTTTTCTGCGCTTAAAGTAGCTTGTATAAACCCAGAGAGAGAAAGCCGAGCGGTGCTATTACCTTATAACATTTAGTAATGAAATGCTTCGCCTATCTGCAGAAAACGTCAGTGTGTCCGGTAAAATCAAACTACAGACTACGCCCATTGGAAGCCTGTACTCTGCAAACTGATTTCTAGGTAGGTAGATGTTACACACCTTAGTTCTCCTGAGGAGTCGACAGGACAGCCAAGAGTGAGTTTTTGATGTAAACCTTCAAGTTACCATCAAAATGTGCCTGCAACTAAAGAAAGCAAGTATTATGTTGCTCTAAGAAATCATTTTGCAATGTAATCTGTTCTCTATGGACTCTAAAGACAGCATAAGATAGGGGCTGAGACACCGATTTCAGCGATGTGTCACTTATAAGGCTGTGTGCTGTTGCTTCAAGGAGTGTATTATCAAAAGGAGATTATCAATGCCTGGACTAGGTGCCTGAAACCTGGTCCAACCTTCCCCCCTGTCTTATTAGCAACTTATTGTCAATATACACAGAAAGGTGCTAATGAGTGGTGTGAGTGGGGTTAGTTTTCTGAGGTCTGAAACATTTTTAAAAAGGGTAATTTGGAATTTATCCAAAAACAAAGATAATTGTGCCTAAGCACCAACAGGCCGTAGCTGCCACCTATCTGCACCATTCACTGCCGACACAGAGCAGTCTCAGATGGCTTTTGTCGGCGATTTTTCCGCTTCCGCTGATGCCAGTCTACAGAGGGGCGGCTTGTCCTTTCTGTAGATGGGCGCATAGCCGACATCCTACTGATTCACAGTCTCTGTCAATCAGCATGATATCAGCTTTGCGCCCACTTCCACAGAGCAGAGTGGAAAAGCCACCTCTCCTTGTTTACCCTACCATGCCATCCCTGGGTGAACAGAGGTGTCTGGCGCCAGTCACAACAGACAGTAGGTGGCATCTACCTGCCTGTTGGCGCTTATGGCAAAATTTGTTTTTAATAGAAATCCTGGATAACCCCTTTAAATTTAAAAACTCTGATCTCTGCACCCAGTAAACTAAGTGATACATCGATGGAATCAGGGTCGCTTTTCCTACATTATGCCAATCTCAAATGAGGTAGCAAAAACCTGGTGACAAATTCTCTTTAGGCTAGAAACACACTATCCGACTCACATGCGAGTCTCTCGGACGAAACTCGGATTAGTCATGCTGAACAGCCTCCCCCGTCCAGAGGGGAGAGGCCGTTCCAAGTGAATTATCTGTTGACACGTCTGACTTAAGCCCCTGTCACACATAGCGAGATCGCTGTTGCGTCACAGGTTTTGTGACGCAACAGAGACTTCGCCAGCGATATCGCTTTGCTTGACACATAGCAGAAACCAGGGCCCCTGCTGTGACATCGCCGATCGTGTCGGAATAGCCTGGACCATTTTTTAATCGTCGAGTTCTCGCTGGCCAGCATGCATGGTGTGTTTGAGCCTTAACAATGACCTTGTTGGCGACTCAGAACTCAACCGCGTAGGTCTAAGTCGTCAGACTAGCTGCTGTGTGACAGCGTCCCAACGACCGCCGAGGTGTTATACGGGTCGCCGTATCATTGCTGCGTCATTGAGTAGATCTGACTGTTTGACATCTCACCAGTGACCACAGAGCGAAGTTCCAGCGATCCTTATCGTTGTCGGGATCAAAGGAACGTCGCCAAGTGTGACGGGACCCTTAGTCGCATATCACACAGACAGTGTGATTCCAGCCTTAGTACAAGGCTACACGGTGATTGTTGTATACTAATGGAGTGTTCATGTGCTGCCAATGAAATGCAAAATGGTAATAATAATATTTATTCACTTATATAGAGGCTATTAGTTCCATAGTGCTTTACATACATCAGCAACACTGTCCCCATTTGGGCTCACAATCTAAACATCCTATCAGTATGTCCATCAAGTGTGGGAGGAAACTGAAGTGCACCGAGGAAATGCAGATGTTGTCCTTGGTGGGATATGAACCCAGGACCCCATTGCTGCAATACTTGGCTAAACTGATCAAAGATAAATAGCGACAACTGGAACATAGTCTGTGTACTGAGGGTAATTATACTTTTGTGTCACTGTGTATTATTTACAGCCATTTTTTCATGAAACTAAATATATAAAACAATAGTACACTGCGATGGTAATGTCAGCGTATGACTTCTTAGTCATCCTAATAAGCAGATGATTCAATTATAGGATGTTCAAAAGTGGCAAATTATTTTTGCAGAAATATTCAGATATACGGACCAGATTTTATTTAGGGAAAGTTCTGTAACATATCTGAAATCAATCACAAACCCATAAAGGTAATTAAAGTCCAGAAGAAAGTTACAAAAATGATTACATAGATATAAATTATTGTAAATATTATAATACATCTTATAAAAGTTAAATATTGTAACAAGTGAAAAAAAAGCAGTCTTCGGTTTCACCAGCACTAAAAGTATACTATACCACTTCAAGTGGCCTTGCATGCTGTCATGCAACATACATACCGTATATACAGTGCTACTCACCGTTGTTGGCACCCCTCCCCCCTTTCAGACCAAGCAGAGGGAAAAGATTATGGAATCACTCAATTCTGAGGAATTAATTATGGAATCACCCTGTAAATTTTAATTCCCAAAACTAACACCTGCATCAAATTAGATCTGCTCGTTTGTCTGCATCTAAAAAGGAGTGATCACACCTTGAGAGCTGTTGCACCAAGTGGACTGACATGAATCATGGCTCCAACACGAGAGATGTCGATTGAAACAAAGGAGAGGCTTATCAAACTCTTAAAAGACGGTAAACTATCACGCAATGTTGCAAAAGATGTTGGTTGTTCACAGTCAGCGTGTCTAAAATCTGGTCAAAATACAAACAACATAGGAAGGTTGTTAAAGGAAACATACTGGTAGACCAAGGAAGACATCATAGTGTCAAGACTGAAACTTAAAGCAATATGTCTCCAAAACAGGAAATGCACAACAAAACAAATGAGGAAGAATGGGAGGAATCTGCAGTCAATGTCTGTGACCGAATGTAAGAAACCACCTAAAGGAAATGGGATTTACATACAGAAAAACTAAACATAGGCCATCATTAACACCTAAACAGGAAAAAAGAAGGTTACAATGGGCTATGGAAAAGCAATCATGGACTGTGGATGACTGGATGAAAGTCATATTCAGTGATGAATCACGAATCTGCATTGGGCAAGGTGATGATGCTGGAACTTTTGTTTGGTGTCCATTTCAATGAGATTTATAAAGATGACTGCCTGAAGAGAACATGCAAATTTCCACAGTCATTGATGATATGGGGCTGATGTCAGGTAAAGGCACTCGGGAGATGGATGTCAATAAATGCCCAAGTTTACATTGATATTTTGGACAGTTTTCTTATTCCATCAATTGAAAGGATGTTTGGGGATAATGAAATCATTTTTCAAGATGATAATGCATAATGCCATAGAGCAAAAACTGTGAAAACATTCCTTGAAAGAAGACACATAAGGTCAATGTCATGGCCTGCAAATAGTCCAGATCTCAATCAATGGAAATCTTTGGTGGAAGTTGAAGAAAATGGTTCATGACAAGGCTCCAACCTGCAAAGCCGATCTGAGAAAGTTGGAGCCAGATTGATGAAGAGTACTGTTTGTCACTCATTAAGTCCATGCCTCAGATACTGCAAGCTGTTATTAAAGCCAGACGTGGTGCAACAAAATGCTAGTGATGTATTAGAGTGTTGTTTTGTGTGTTTGTTTTTCATGATTCCATAATTTTATCCCTCTGTTTGGTCTGAAAAAATTACCCTTACTGATTACCACATTTCTTATCTTGATTTCTTTTAGTGTTTCTTCAAGGCAGAAGTTGCCATTTGAAATGACTTTAGTTTTGTGCCATGTCTGTGATCTGCTTTTTTTTCTAAAACATTAAACAACTGAATGAACATCCTCCGAGCCCGGTGATTCTATAATTTTTGCCAGGGGTTGTACTATCTAGAAGCTTCTTGCTCTTCTCAGCTGGTATTTTCTCTTCTGTTGCAGTTTGTTGAAAACTCTTGACTGTTCGCTGGGTTCTTTTTGCCCAATGGCAGATTTTAGCTTAACCCAAAGATTTTCAATGAGATTGAGGTCAGGACTCATTGCTGCCATTTTAAAACAGTCAATTTTTTCTATTATAACCTGTGTACTTTTGAATGTGTGCTTTGGATCATTGTCTTCCCAGAGAACCAATGATCTTCAACTCAAACCAAGTTTTCTTATACTGGGTAGGACATTCCGCTCTAAAATTGCTTGATAATTCTCTGATTTCATGATTCCTTCTGTTATACAGTCAAGGCCTCCAGTAGCAGATCCAGCAAAGCAACCCCACAGCATTATGGATCCTTCACCATGCTTAACAGTTGGTATGGTGTTCTTTTCCTTATAAGCTTCATTGTGTTATCTGAAAACAAACTGTTGCTTTGCATTGCCAAAAAGGTCTATTTTTGTTTCATCTGTCCACGAAGCATTTTCCCAGAAGGATTGTGGTTTGTCAAGGTACTCTTTGGCAAACATCCTTTTTATATTCTTTTTCAGCAATGGTTTATTCCTTGGACTTTACAATATAGCTTGCTTAGTTTAGTATGTGGCTATATGGTACTTGTTAAAACCATGACCCCAGACTGTTCTATATTAGTCTTCAGATGTTTGATGTGATGGTTCTTCCACCATTCGCACAAACCTTTCCTCCATATCCAGGGAGGTTCTTGACAATTCCATGCTTGGCAAACTTCTTAATATCATTGCGCACTGTTGAAACTGGGATACCAAGGGCACTGGAGGTAGCCTTATACCACTTGGAAGTCTTGTGTTTGCTAATAATAGCAGTTCAGACAGCTCCTTTGTCTTCACCATTGTGAGAAAGGAACAAGGCCTGATCTGATGTTCCTTTTTAAAATCCTGAAGTCATCATTCATTGGATAATTGTTGTCATAAGACACCTACAATTTATCACAGGTGATTCTCATTTGTAATTTATCAAAGGAGAGACAAAATGTGTTCCCATACTAATTTAATGCAAAGGGCGTCAATACCAGTTTCACAGCAAGCTTTATGTTTTTCCATTTTTCCTTCCCATTGTTTTTTTTGTTTTAAATCGTGGTTTATCATTTGCTCTTTTGTATTTAAACACAAGTTTTTATATAAAAAAGTTGTTTTACTTGTTTCATTTTTTTTCAGGAGATATACCACATTATGTACTAAACTTCATGGGTCCAATAACGATGAGCAGAACTGTATAAAACTACCCCCCCCCCCCCATCCCGGTGTGGTTATTTGTCCTTTCTCATGCTCGGGACCTCTACCAGAGGCATGCTGGGAGTGTGAGGATTCTGCGCAGGATCTTAGTTGTTCCCAGCACTGCATGTTTCTGGACACAGAGTTCAGATGTTGCTCCTGGGATCTGTTGCAGCCATTTTTCCAACTTTTAGGTCACTGCTCCGAGTGCTCCTATCACCACTGAAATCCCTGTTGCCTTCACCTTCCACATCTTCTCCAGTTGTTCTTTGAGGTCCTGGTATTCCTCCCGCTTCTCATATTCCTTCTTTCTGCACTATCTACGGTAGTATCACTGCATTCTTCTGATACTTATCTACTATCACGATATCTGGTTGGTTAGCCAACACCTGCTTATCTGTCTGGATTTTGAAGTCCCACAGAAATTTAGCCCTTTCATTCTCCCCCACATTTTCTGTGGTCTCCCACCTGGAATTAGGAGGAATTAGGCCATATGCTGTACAGATGTGCCTGTATACAATTCCTGCTCCCTGGTTGTGGCATTTGGTGTATACTGTTCCTTCATTTTGCATCCTGCCACTATGTGTTAGACTGTTTCCAATGTTTCTTTACATAGTCTGCACCTTGGGTCTTGTCTTGTGTGGTAGATCCCAGCTTCTATGGATCTGGTACTTAGCGCCTACTCTTGTACCTCTGTGATTAGTCTTGGAGTCCACCTTTTTCCAGCTATAGTTAGGATTTCTCCATGTCAGCCACCTCCATTATCCATCGATGCTACATTCCATGCAGCGGCTTGTCTTGCCATGACACCTCATGTTCTTTTTCTTCCTTCCAGGGCTGTTGTTGTTGCTGCCTTAGGCTCTCTTTCAGAATCTCATCTTATGGTTTCATTTTTCTGGTGTATTCTTGGATACTCCTTGTTTCAACCATGATGGTGGCTTGGATGCCTATCAAGCCTCAACTAATCTCCTTTTTATTGTTATGTAATTTCTGTATGTTGGAGTTTGGCCAGAGAGCTCCATGCATTGTATGTAGCTTCTGGGTCTTCACATCTGCAGCTTCCATTTCTTCTTTTGGCCAGCACACTATGCCAGCAGGGTATCTGATAACTGGCAGGGCGTATGTATTGATGGCATGGATCTTATTCTTCCCATTGAGCTGCCTCTTCAGGACCTGTCTTACCCTTTGATGGTAATTGGATGTTGCTGCTTTCCTTGGTTCCTCATCATGGTTACCATATCCCTGTGGGATGCCGAGGTACTTCAGGTCTGTACAACTGTTATGTGCCCTACTGGTAGTTCTAGCCCATCAGTCTTAACAACCTTGCCTCTCTATTACCAACCGGCCATACTTCTAATCAACATCCCAATGTCTTCGATGTAGATCCTTGTCAGGTGAATCAGTGAACTCATCTCTCAATCATTTTTCGCATACAGCTTGATGTTATCTATGTAGAGCAGGTGGCTGATGGTGCTTTTACTCTTGAACTTGTATCCATATCGAGACTCCAATTATCTGATTGAGGGGTTTCAAGCCTATGCAGAACAGCAATGGGGACATTGCATCATCTTGGTATAGTCCGCATTTTTTGGACAATTTTGCTAGCTGTTTTGTTTTGACTTCAAGGTTTGTCCTCCATAGACCCATTCAAGTTTCTGAGGAAGGTTTTTAATTTCCTGTTGACATTGTAGAGCGCTCAGCATTCACAGATCCATGCATGTGGCATTGAGTCATACGCTTTCCTGTAGTCAATCCAGGCTGTGCTGAGATTGGTGTGTCTGGATTTACTCTCGAGACACACCAGTCTCAGCATAGCCTGGAATGACTAGGCCAGGAACAAGGCCAGAAAACCTGGATCTGAGAAATATATATTCTTAATATTATATATACTATGTATATATATATATATATATATATATATATATATATATATATATATATATATATATATTTATGTGTACACTCTATATATAATATACACACACATATATACATATACACATACAGCTCTGGAAAGAATTAAGAGACCACTGAAAAGTTTTCAGTTTCTTTGATTTTTCTCTTTATAAGTATATTTTTCAGTAAAATTACATTGTTCTTTTATTCTATAAACTACTGACAATATGTCTCCGAAATTCAAAGCTAAAAATGTTGCATTTATTTGCAGCAAATGAAAAATCTTCAAAATATAATACATAAACAGAACAGTGCTTTCAGACCTCAAATAATGCAAAGAAAGCACGTTCATATTCATTTAGAAACAACAATACTAATGTTTTAACTCAGGATGAGTTCAGAAATCAATATTTGGTGGAATAACCATGATCGTTAATCACAGCTTTCATGCATCTTGCCATGCTTTCCACCAGTCTTTCACACTGCTTTTGGGTGACCTTATGCCACTGCTGGTACAAAAATTCAAGCAGTTCTTTTTTGTTTGATGGCTTGTGACTATCCATCTTCCTCTTGATTACATTCCAGAGGTTTTCAATGGGGTTCAGGTCTGAAGATTGGGCTGGCCATGACAGGGTATTGATGTGGTGCTCCTTCATCCACACATTGATTGACCTAAGACTCTGTCATGGCCAGCCCAATCTCTAGACCATGGTTATTCCACCAAATATTAATTTCTGAAATCTGCCTGAGTTAAAACATTCAGGATTAAAGCACTAAAAACGAAAGGGCGCACAATAGTGTTTATCCATAGGATTATGTGAGTGCAGCAAGTTGTTGAAACTGCTCACCTGTTTGGGTTGTGAGACATCATAACCCCCTCATAAACCTTAGACAATTGTAGATGTCAAGCTTTTTGGTCTGCAGCAGTCCTCCCGCTGGGTGTGACTCACCCCGGGGCAGATACTCAGATCTCGGACGTTGATTTGGGGTACTGTCACTGGTGGTCGGTGCCTGAGTCTGTGGCCCTGGTGGTCGCTGAAATATGTGAGAAGTAAAATAATAAAATGGATTGTTCGTGGCGCCACCTGCAGATTCTGATGATGACACCAGCGCTGCTTCAGGCCTCTGGGGATGAAGTTACTGCAGCCAGTTGGTCTAGCTCCCTGCAGGAGGAACGGAATCCCCAGGGCAGTGTTGAGGGAGTGGAGCGGGGGTATAGGGAGATGGCTCTGCAGGCGGCAGCCTCTATAGCCTCTATGTGGAACCGGCTCTGGGCAGTAAGGACTGACACACACACTATTAGTTGTTTCCTGTACCTTTACTGATTTTAAACCCCACTGTTCAGGGCTCCAGGTGGTGTTGGAAGCACTTTGGGATTTCCACAATGAGTGAGTTATAAGGCATCCTTGTTCCTGTTCTGCTTGTCTTGAAGCCCTGATCTGCATAGAACCTGGCCTGGCATCCTGTACGTCTTTCCCTCCTGTATTGGGTTGGTGAGAACCTTCTCTGGATTGCCGCTACCTCTGGGGATTTCTGCGGGTCCTGGCTCTCAGGTTGGTTGCTGTTGCAGGGGTACTAGAGACTGGAGTTTCCTCGGGAAACTGGTGTTTTCTGCTGGGCTAGCTGCTCCTTAGCAGACTCGGACTCCCGTGTCAAGGCCTGCTTCTTGGGGTGACCCGGTATGGCTCCTCTGCCCCCAATCTGCTCTTGGCTTAGTTTCTTCCTCGCCTTGCCTTTGACCCTCACTCTAAGGTTCCTGACACTAGCTAGGCAGTACTCTGGCTCGGGTCTAGCGTGGCTCCGACACCAGACGTTCTTCATAGTACTGCTCTGTACTTCACGGAATGACTAACTCTGCCCCCAGCATCGGTATTTATAGGATATCTTGCCTAACGGTAGCAAGTGGAGCTCCCCCTACAGGCCTGGGGTGGAAGGTGTTGTGCGTGCATAGGAGAAATGGGAATAAGGACCACGCTCCTGCTCCAAGGAATCCAATGATTCAGGTTGTTAGAAATACAGATGGTGGTTTATAACGCGTTTCGGGGTGAAGCCCCTTCCTCAGATAACACCACAAAAAATAAGATGAACCATTTTACTATACATCTTATTTTGTGTGGTGTTATCTGAGGAAGGAGTTTGACCCCAAAACGTGTAATAAACCACCATCTGCATTTTTAACAACCTGATTCACTGGATTCCTTGGAGGGGAGCACAGTCCTCATTCCCATTTCTCTCATGCACATTTGAGTTAAAACATTAGTATAGAAATGAATATGAACTAACATGAAGGCCAATATGTCACAAAAAAAAACCTATCTCAGAATCGCTAGGATCCGTTGGAAGTGTTCTAGAGTTATTATCTCATAAATGCACACTGGTCAGAATTGCAAGAAATAGCAAAGTAAGGCCAAAATAGGCTGAGTGGTGAAGGGGTTAATTTTTTCCAGAGCGCTATATATATACCGTGTTTCCCCGAAAGTAAGGCCCCCCCGATTGTAAGGCCGCCTAGGGGTAAAGGGGGAGCCTGCTAATGTAAGGCCTCCCCCGATTATAAGGCCTTACAACCGGGGGGGGCAATGTAAGGCCCCTAGCGGAGGTGGGGGGAGCGGGAGCGGGTCGCACGTCACGTGCGCCCGCTCATTACATATGCACTGCATCCCCCTGTCAATCAGCGACAGGGGGAGCAGTGCATTATACGGTATATATGGGCCCCCTATTGCTGGCACACTATCCCCCTGTTCTGAGGCCCCCACCGCTGCTGCTGCAGACATCTTACCCTCCAGGGTCTTCTTGCAGCAGCCAGCGCATCCGTCCTCTGTCCTCGGCTGTCTCCCGGATCATGTGACCGGCCGTTCGCAGTCGCGATGACGTCATGCGCTGCGACGGGTCACATGATCCGGGAGACAGCCGAGGACAGAGGACGGACGCACTGGCTGCTGCAAGAAGACCCTGGAGGGTAAGATGTCTGCAGCAGCGGTGGGGGCCTCAGAACAGGGGGGTAGTGTGCCAGCAGGAGGGGGCCCATATATACAGTATAATGCACTGCTCCCCCTGTCACTGATTGACAGGGGGATGCAGTGCATATGTAATGAGCGGGCGCACGTGACGTGCGACCCGCTCCCGCAGTGTCCCAGCAGGAGGGGGCCTGTAGGCCACACTGCTGGGGAACCCAATGTAAGACCCCCCCCCCCGAAAGTAAGACCGGGGGCCACTTTTGGCCCCCAAAAGAATGTAAGACAGGGTCTTACTTTTGGGGAAACACGGTATTTAATACATGCGAGCTGTGTGCATATGTAGACTGATTGTTTTTTATACCACTCACGCTTTGGTCACATTATTGTAGTATTTAATTGGCATTTATTATGTCAACAGATTGATGCATGAAACTATGGAGACATGGGCAAGAGGCTTAGCCAAGAGAAACAGAAGTATACTAAATGAGGGAGTAATGTGATTTTAAGGGTGCGTTCACACCACGATTTTTAGGGAGCCGATGCTGTCCGATATAATTCGGACAGCATCGGCTCCCTTCTGATGCCTGGAATCGGGTGCCAAATAGGCACCCGATTCCGGCATAAAATCGGCGCCGGGCTGCAAAAAAAGAAAAAAAAAAAAAGTTTATTCTCACCTGCCCCCGAGCCCCCGCCGTCTTCCGCCATCTTCCTCTAGGCTCCCGGTGGCTCCCGCAAGCTGCCGGTGTCAGCAGAGATGTACCTCTGCTGTACACAGGACCTGCGGTGATGTCACAGTCACGTGACCACGGGTTCACCATGGTGAACCCGCGGTCACATGACTGTGACATCACCGCAGGTCCTGAACAGCAGAGGTACACCTCTGCTGACACCGGAGCCTGCGGCAGCCTGCGGGAGCCACCGGGAGCCTAGAGGAAGATGGCGGAAGACGGCGGGGGCTCGGGGGCAGGTGAGAATAAACTTTTTTTTTTTTTCTTTTTAACCCTTGTGCTCCCAGGAGCAGTTTTACTGTACTGAGCTTGCTCAGTACAGTAAAATGGGGTCCGAGGAGACATCACATGTTTCCTCGGACCTTTCTCCATAGGGCCCCATGTTAGGGATCGGGTCAGATCGGATGTGCACTAAATGCCATCCGATTTGGTCTGATCCGACTCTGTCAGATTTTGTAATCGGATGAAAAAATCGTTGCAGGCAACGATTTTTTTCTCCTGAAAAAAATCGGCCAAAATCGGGCAGAAACGGATCGGACCAAATCGGATGGCATTTAGTGCACATCCGATTCGGTCCGATCCCCATAGGGATCCATAGGATCCGAAAATCGGTCCGATGCTGTCCGATTTTTTTCGGACAGCATCGGAAATGCAAAAATCGTGGTGTGAAAGCACCCTAAGGCTGCTTTCACATCACGATTTTGTTGGATCCTTGGCTGTCCATTGTAAAACGGACAGCCACGGATCCGATTTAGCCCCCATGTTATCCTATGGAGTCGGATGGGATCGGATTTGACCTAATTGCCATCCGATTTTGTGGGATCCGATTTGTGTCCGATTTTTTGCTGTACCCGGAGACTGCTCCGATTTTGGGCACAGAAAAAAATCGGATCCCATAAAATCGGATGGCAATTAGGCCAAATCTGATCCAATCCGTGGCCTTTAACATGGGGGCCAATGAGCGTGGGTCCAAGGAAACAGCTGATCGTTCCTCGGACCTGATTTTAGTGTACTGAGCATGCTCAGTACAGTAAAATTGCTCCAACCCTTCTAATTACACTTCTGCAATGTATAATATACATTGCAGAAATGTAATTAAGTAAAAGAAAGAGTTAAAAATAAAAAATCACTATGCTCACCTATACTCGATCCACCGCTGCCTCCCAGCAAGGTCCGGGTGCTTACAGGACCTGTGGTGATGTCACAACCCGGAGCGTCATTGGGTCACATGACCGCAGTTACTGCGGTCATGTGACCCGATCAGCTGATCGGCGTGTGACGTCACCACAGGTCCTGTAAGCACCCGGACCTTGCTGGGAGGCAGCGGTGGATCGAGGATAGGTGAGCATAGTGATTTTTTATTTTTAACTCTTTCTTTTACTTAATTACATTTCTGCAATTGCCCCGCTGTGTCCGGTTCCGTGATAATCACGGACCCGAACACAGAATAGGTCACCCCCTGTGGTGTCCTTTCCTGTCCGTGGGGTCCTACAAAAAGTAGGATCCCACGGACAGGAAAAAAATTTGTGTGAAAGCAGCCGTAGTGTATAATAAATTGGGTACAAGGAGGAAATGTGTGTGGTGTGTGGGGGGTCTTAGATTTGATCTCCTAACCTATATTTCAGTCTACGAAGTTGGCATTGAAGATTAAAGGAAGCCTGGGGGGGGGGGGGGAGTGTCGATACATCCTACAGTTTTTGTAGAATTTTCATCAAAATTTTGAGTGTTGCGAAATTGTTGTACAACTCAAATTTGTTAAAATTTTTGAAAAATGTTGTCTGCAAGTTAGTCCTACATTTACTTACAATATGTGACAGTGACAAATTAGAGAATTCAGTGCTAGCCCCTGCCAGACAGATTGCAGGTACTCCCAAATGAGAGTTGAAAAGATGCATATATTTTTTTTAAAGAGCCCTTCCCCACACACGCACCCCTATCTTACTACAGTAAAGACTAATGTTCAAATCAAGTCTTAATCAATAAATTTATAGTTGTTAGGGTTGAAAAAAAATCCATCAAATCCAACCTATAATCCTAATCTGTTAATTTAAATTTAAAGGCAAAAATCAAATGAGGCAGATACATGAAAATTATCTTTATAAACCCATAACCTGTAAGTAATATTGTTTAAAAGAAGGCATTGAGAAAGTCTCAGTGCTCCTAAGGCACGTTCAGACTACTGTACTTGTACTTCTGGTCTGTTTTCACCATGGACCACACATGAAGAGAAGATGGACCCATTATAGTCAGTGTGCCAGAGCACTTAACCAATTTTCCCGACAGTCCAGTTTTCTTCTTTACCCAAAACAGAACAAAGAAAATTCCAGCATATACAGTAGTTAATCCACTTTTGATGATTGAATTTTGGGTCATTCCAAACGTAGAGGATGCCCCCAAGTCCACATTACAAGTGTAGGTGTAAAACGTTGTTGATTCAGCAATCATCTCCTTTTTACGACCTGGAGCCCAAAATTGTGTACAGTATTCGAAGAGTGATCCGATTACAGCTTTGTACAGTTTGTGAAGTGTAAAGCGAAAACCATATCCTGCCAATAGTATCAGTGAAGATTCTTTTGCCTGCAGACACTTGAGGAGATCCCGCGCAGGATATCCAACTTCAATCACGAACTAGTCCTCTCTGACTCGTTACCTCTTAGGCCTGGGGCTTTGTCACTACTGTCCAATCCTCTGGACCCTCACAGCTTTGGCCACCTAGTGAGATGATTGGTCTCCAATTTAGATGGCATCTTTTGGTCTGTGTCTCAGTTCACTTTCTAGGATCATGCTATCTCAGTTTGGTATCCTTGCTCCAGTAGCCATGAGTCACCCACTATGTCTGTTGTAGTCACTACCTGAAGCCATATAGGAAACTGAGTGCTGTGGATTGTGAGTGCTCGTGGACCCACTGTGCCACAGTACCAATCTTGGACTTGAGAGGCGTAACTGAGTGACTACTTGTCTTCGCTAGAGCCTCTGATGGTGAGGTTTGGCTTGTGCTGAAAGGTAGATGTCAGGTGCTACTCCAGGGAGACACGGTACCATGACAGCTGTCCCCTGGGGTTGGGGATACAGGCAGTGTCATTTTTTGTGGAGTCTGGTACAGACTCAACGGTTGATGCCGGCAGGGGCAATGGTGGCATGTCAGGTTCAGGCAGGTGCAGCAGGTATGGCTGCATGACTATTTAGGCTGGTGCAGCAGGTATGGTAGCACAACTGGTTCATGCATTGGCAACAAGTATGGTAGCACAACTGGTTCATGCAGTGGCAACAAGTATGGTGGCACAGCTGGTTCAGCAGAATATGGCTGGCAAGACGGGTACAGTGGGTTTAGGCAGGTACTAGGACAGAGGCACGGGTTAGCGGACATAGGTATGGGATATACAGGCACATGTATGGGGACAAGATACTGGGAACGGGACCTGAGAACCAACAGCATGACTATAGCATAGGACCACATTGTTCAGGCACCTCCCATAGCTAGAAGGTACTTTAAGTACTCTGTGCTTTTCAGCCATATACTGAGAAGCACTTCTGGGTAGGGAAAACTAGCCCTTTAAGAAAAGGGTTTTGGAACACACCCATTTTAAGAGTGTCTGGGGCGCACAGGCCCTGGAAGCAGAATAGAGAGCTTGGGCAGACCCCTCCGGACCACCAGAGGGGTGAGTATGCTGGTGTCCTGGTCGAAGCAGCAGGACAGTGTGTGGAGGCTGGTAAGGGTCTTATACTGTAACGTTTCCTGGAGATTAACCTGCAGTCTGTTGCTGGACAGAACTCTTATTAAACATCCTACATATAACACTGCTTTTACCTTATTATAGATTACTACATATCACATTACATTATCACTATACATTACACAGGCAAACATCACAACACAAATAGCACAACATGTACAAAAGACGCAAGATATTACTCATATTACAATACAACAGTGCGATTGGCGTCTTCAGGGAGGAACGTGACTGCCAGTCCACCTCTACACTTGCAGATGACAAGAGCAAAGGCATAAATCTATTCACCTTTTCATTAATCATCTGTGCTATTGGTGTAACCATATGGAGAATGTTCTCTTGGCCCAGATTCCGAATTCCCATTGAGTATATAAGACAGTCTGAGCATACATCTGCATCCTTTTATAGGCACAATCAACTTTCATATTGCCAATATATTTTAACTTAGTCACTTACAAAGGATCATTAAATCTACAGCACTTTACAGGTATCATCATCACTGTCCCCATTGGAGCTTACAATCTAAATTTCCTATAAGTTTGTCTTTTGAGTTTGGAAGAAACCCACACAAACAAAGAAACATACAAACTTCTTGCAGTTGTTGTCCTTGGAGTTTGAACCCAGGACCCCAGTGCTGCAAGGTTGCAGTGCTATCCCCTGAGCCCTTTAATTCTAGAATCATCTACATCTGGATCCACAGACATGAAAATAATTCTAGTGTACACATATTAATCCACTATTGCAATTTGAGGATGTCATAGTCCATCTGACATATCTGTGATGCTATTAAGTTAATATGTTAATATTTTTTTTTAAATCCTGGTCTCAACTTATAATAGACAGGTCAACCTGATATGTACTGCTTATTAATGTACAAATGTAATGTGCAGAATCTGTCATTTATAGTGCTTTACACTATTAATAAGCAAGGTTAATAATAATAATAATAATAATAATAATCTTTATTTATATAGCGCCAACATTTTATGTAACGTTTTAGAATACAGAGATTCATGTACAAACAGTCATAAGTAAGGCTGCCTTCACATCAGTGGTAGTTTGTAATTCGCGACAAATCCAACAGATGTCGCCTTACCTGCCGGGTCTGCCGCTTGACGGCTGACTTGTGACACCGATCCGGCAAGCCCCATTCATTCTCTACGGGGCTTGGGGTCAGATGCGTCAAGTGCCGTTTTGCCGGATCCGGAAAATCCGGCATTTGCGGTCGCACAAAAAAACCCGCCGCTAGCAGCGTTTTTTTTGCGGTGCCGCAAGTGTCAGATCCGGCTAAACTGCACTTGCCGCACCTGACCGCAAGTGCCATGGAGAATGAATGGGGCTTGCCGGATCGGTGCCACCCGGTCAGGTGAGGCGACATCTGACGAATATGCTGGGAATTACAAACTACAGCTGATGTAAAAGCAGCCTAACCATTATAAAAATACAAACATGAAAGCAAAATAATGAAGACCCTGCTCATAAGAGCTTACAATCTACAATGAGGTAAGGTGACACAAAGTACAGGTGCTCATTTACAATAGACGTCAGTGAAGGATGTGAAGGTCCGACACGCTGTTTCCAATTCAACAAGAATTTATTGGTTTGAATATTTTTCCATAAAACTTTAATGATTAATGTCACACGTGGTGTTTTAGCAAGTATTTTAGTTGTCATTTTCAGATAAACTTTGTAAAACATGTTCCTAGTAGATTAACAGGGATCCCTTGTTAATTTAACCCTATGTGGTAAAGTTGTAGCACATGTGTCGTTCATCTGTAATTACCTGCTTGTATATGTTGTTTGTTAATCTTTAGCAATGTGTCATTGATAAAGGTTGTTTTTAACCGAAACGCGTCTGACATGGCCTGCGAGCCTAACTATGATGCTTTCTTTTAAAATGTTTTGAGCACTTTCATAAAAGAATCTTGTTGAATTGGAAACAGTGTGCCAGACCTTCACATCCTTCACTGACGTCTATGGACTAGATGGATGCCAGCCATCACTGTGCACCTGTGTCGGATCTCCTGAGGCGTGAGTGAGCTTTCCCCTTCCCCTTTCCTGCCTTCTTGCTCATTTACAATGATGGTCCAGCTATTTTGAGTGAATGGAGAATAGATAAGAGCTGCATGAGTAGTCACCAGCTATTCTTTTGGGTCTGGTGAATAGGCTGTGTCTAAGTTACTTAGATTAGGGAGCATGATGGAGTGCCTGAAACAAGTAAGTAGTGGATAGACTTAATTTCTTGGGGTAGAGCATTTGAGAGAATTGGTGCAGCTTGGGAGATGTCTTGGAAGCGGGAGTGGGAGTTTGTTAGTCTAAAGTCGCTCCCAGAGTGAAGAGAATGGGTAGGGTGATAGACAGAGATGAGGATATAGATGTAGGGAGGTTCTGCACTGTGAAGAGCTTTGTGGGTGAGAACAAGCAATTTGAATTGGATGCTATAGTGTACGGGCAGCCAGTGCAATGAAAGGCTCAGAGCACAAGCATCCAAGTAACGATAAGCCAGATAGGTGACCCTGGCTGCTGCATTAAGGATGGACTGGAGAAGGCAAAGTCTAGTGTGGCGTAGGACAATTAATAGAGAATTACAATAATCAAGGCGGGAATGGATCAGGGCCACTGTGAGGGTTTTTGTTGTTTCCATGGTGAGAAAGGGGCGGATTCTAGTGATGTTCTTCAGGTGCAAGAGCAAACGAGGGATTGTACAGTATATAGGAGGTGAAGCAAAGATCAGCATCAAACATACTAAGACAGCGAGCCTGCTGCCTAGGCGTTATCGTGGTGCCACACACTGAGATGGAGATGTCAGATTTAGGGAGATTAAAGGAGGGCGGGAGCAGGAGAAGTTTGGCTTTGGAAAGGTTGAGTTTTAGATAGAAAGCGGACATGATATTGGAAACTGCAGTTAAAACTGTCATTGGCATTCTGTAATACAGTGGGGGGTGAAATTGGTTAAATAAGGTTAAATTGTGCTATCAGATCTGGGGCAGACATATCATTGGTACAAGCTGTGCAGCTTTACAGGGGTACAAAAGGCAAAGGCGCCACTACCACCTCCAAAGCAGGTGAAATTTTACATTGTGATGAGATATTGGACTCTATACTGTTCTTGCACAGGGGCCCTATTCTGTCTATGTTTGCGAGTGAAACATAACATTTATGTTGGCATTTGGTCACGGAGATCTGCACTCAGATCACAGCTGGGAGGGAAGCAGGAATGGTTTGCTGCATACATGTTCAAAGTGGTAGTGACAGAGCTGTCTGCATAGAAATCAATATGCTATTAGACAATTTAAAGCACCATTCCAACGTTTCTTTTCTTCCTCTTAATGAATGCTGGAGTGGTGCTTTAAATGTAAGCCCTCTGCTCCATTATAATACTCACTTGCGACTATTGCTGGCTTCACACCATGGTTTCTTCCTGTTCATGGAGGATCCTGTTTTTTGCATGACCACATGGACAGAAGCAGACAGGACCAGATGTGTACCTCCGGATGCCATTTCTGTGTCCGGATCCTGGATTTTGTGGGATCCGGGCACGGAAAGAGCTGGGAGCTGTACTTTCACTTTCACAATATATCTACATACATTGCAAATGGGACAGAAAGCAATGGTTAAAAATGAAAAAAAAAAATGCTCACCTCTCCGCCGAATGTCCCGCAATGTAAGGTGTCCACGTCTCATAGCTGCAGGACCTGAATAAGCTGACCGGGCGGGGCAGCAACCCGATCAGCTGATGTGTCACATGATAGCATTAGCTGAGCGGATTAAATCGCGCACCAAAACTGATCGGCGGGCGATTTAAACCGCCCAGCTGATGCTGTGATGTGACACATCAGCAGATTAGGTTGCCACCCCACCTGGTCAGCTGACTAAGGTCCTGCAACCATCGGATGTGGACGCCTCGCATCCTGGGACACTTGGCGGAGAAGTGAGCATTTTTTATGTTATTTTTAACATATTGCTTTCTTTAATTACACTTTGGCAGTGTATGTAGATATACTGCCAAAGTGAAATTACAGGAACAGAGCAGTTTTAGTGTACAGAGCATGCTCAATACACTGAAACTGGATCCGGGAGATGTCCTGTTTTTTCCTGGATCTGGCACCCATAGACTCCCATGTTAAAGAGACACTTTCAGGTCATTTTTCACTATGATACTAATATTACCCTTGAATAGTGTCTGGGCAGACCTTTTAAAAAGATGTAAAATCATTATTGTACTGTTTGTAGTTTCCATGTTATCACCATTGTCAGACCCTGCAGAGAGCTGGTGCATTAGTCCTGTCTCATTATGAGCAGAGACGATTAGTCCTGCCTGTATAAACAGTCATGCAATTATGCACTCCCTCTCATAAGCTCTCTCCTTCCTCCTCCCTCTGCTCTCAGTGCTGTGTGGTTTCACTTTCTGAAGCAACTGTTCTGTTCAGGACAAGGAGGGAGAAAGCTACAGGTCTGCCTTATCTGATCTAGACTCCATTTGCTTCTGTTAAAAGGAATCCCTGCAGTGCTAGGAGAGATCCTGTGTTTATCTGATCTCTTGGATTTTGCTGCAAAGAGAGCAGAGAGGAGGATACAGCCCCCCCCACTGATCTCCTGTGCTGTGATGTGACATGCATATTCATCTATGGGGATTGGACAGCAGAGAACTAAGTGGATCATTCACTGTGAGTGACAGATGGAATGATTCTCTTTATTTGAAGTTTACAGAAGATAGGGGAAAAATGAATAAAATAAATACATTAATAGAGAGCATTTAGAGGGAGGAATTAGAAAATGATAGCAGTTACATATGGATTTTTGACCTGACAGTTTTCCTTTAAGTGCTCCGGATCGCCCTGGATTTGTTTCTGTCAATTTTTTTCATCGGAGACCAAAATTGGATCAGTCTCCGATAGACAGAAACGAATCCGGGACTGAATTAGCAGAATCGGATGGCCATTTATGACCAATCTGGCACCACAGGGATACATGGGAGCCAAAAACAGATCCTGTTCCTTTTCAAAACAACCAGAACAGGATCCCAAAAAATGTGGTGTGAAGCCAGCCTTAATAATTTTTCAACGGCACTCCAGTTCCAGGGTGCCATCTTGATCCCATAAATTCTGATTGACCAAAAGTCAGAAGTTACGTCACAAGCGCTCAGTGTAACTTTCAGAGCCAGAACAAGGCTCTCATAGACTTGTATTGATTTGGGACCTCCAATGCACTCCATCAAACACCAGAATTGACAGCAGATCAATAATTGCCGGAGACCGCCGGGAGCGACGCTGGAAATGATGAAAATGACTAGGGGGCGAGTATAAGACAGAGGTCAGGAGACTTACTGTATACTTAAAGTTCCACTCCAGCTTTTTGTTTATTTCAGTGCTGGAGTGGAGCTTTAAATAGGACATTACAAATTGAGCACTTTTCCTAATCAAATCAAACCATTATAACAAAATACACCTTGTATGCACAATATTCCCCTTCCTTTCTATGTTTCCCGATTACGGGTATACCTATCCACATCTAGTTTTTCAAAAAATAAAATAAATAAAAATTGTATTGGTGGGAGAAATCAAAAACATTAAATTATAAGGGATACAATGTGCCCAACAGTACTGTGTTTTGTAAAAGTATTTGAGACTATACACCCAGATAGTTAATTGTGGCAGAAATAGTTAAGATATATATTATATTCGGTATCTATCATATCTTTCTCCTCACATTTACAAATTAATGATAAAGAAACATATTTGGTATTGCCCAGACTGCAAAACTCCAATAAAATATTTTATTTTAAATAAATAAAATCTTGAAAGTAAGAAAAAAAATTAAAATTCTAGAATTTCCTTTTTGGTTGCAGCAACTCACATTAAAAAAATAAAAAATACATGTCCTATGTAACTCAAGAGCATCAATAAAAAAAATAATACATGTCACAGTAGGCAAAAACCAAACCTCTACTTAGCAAGAAAATTGTTTTTCCACATCGTCCAGTAAATTAAATAAATCTATATTTCATACACACTTATGGTGCCTTTACATGCGGCAACATTTCTAGGGTGGCTACAGGTAACTTACTGGCTGCAGTGAAATCATGGAGACAAGGTTCTATCTTGTTGCTGTGTACAAATGGAATAATCTCTCCATGATTTCACTGCAACCAGTAAGTTACCTGTGGAAAACCTGTTACCTGTAGCTGCGTGTAAAGGTACCATAACAGTACATACATTCAGTTGAAACCAGACATTTACATACACTATATAAAAAGACACATATTAATAAAATCTGAATAAACCATTCCCATTTTAGGTCAATTAGGATTACCATAATTATATTTTCCAGATGCCAGAATAATAAGAGAGAGAATGTTTTAAAGCATTTTTATTACTTTCTACAGTCAAGTTTACATACATTTCATTAGTATTTGGTACCATTGCCCTTAAACTGCCACAAGCGTCTCAGAATAGTTGGTAGAAAATTGGGTCCATTCCTCCTAACAGAACTGGTGTAACTGAGCTATGTTTGTAGGTCACCTTGCTCGCACCTGCCTTTTCAGCTTTGCTTATACATTTTCAATAGGACTGAGATCAGGGCTTTGTGATGGCCACTCCAAAACATTGACTTTGTTATCCTTAAAGGGAACCTAACCCCTCCAAATCACCCCCAACACTATTAATACCTGTCCCTGCACCCTTAAAGATCATTAGCATTGTAAAGACATACTGATAGGATATTTAGATTGTGAGCTCCAAGAGAGACAGCATTACTCATGTATGTAAAGTGCTATGGAGTTAATAGCGCTATATAAATGAATAAATATTATTATTATTAGCAGCGCTCCTTTTCTGTAAAAAAAGCGTTCATTAACATTGTGAAAAACCCCATTATACACTTACATATCAGGGACATGAATAAGTCTCACAGGGCGTTCCCTGTGAGACTCTAATCCCTCCTGACCTGCTCATTAACACGACCCGATGGGCGTGATAACTAATCATAGCAGGGGCGGACCATCACCCCCGGGGGCCCTGGTGCAGGAGATTACCGGGGGGCGGGGCTACTGGCCGTCGGCACGGCCTGAGGGGGAGGGGTGCCGCTGGCCGTCGGCGCGGCCCGGAAAGAAGGGGGGGGTGCCGCTGGGAGCCGCAGGGAGCCGCAGGCGCGATGCTCTCCTACCTGGGAGCCGCGCCGGATGTCTGCTAGGGGCCGGAGGAGCAGAGGAGAGGAGGGGTGGGATCAGGCAGGGGAAGCAGGAAGCTCTCTGCTTCCTTTGCCTGACCCTCCTCTCCTCTGGCGGCGGCTTGCGGGGGTCGGCTGGGGGCCCCCCTCCAGGCTTGAAGGGGCCCCCAACCGGTCGGGGCCCTGGTGCAGCTGCACAGGCTGCACCAGTGTAGTTCCGCCCCTGAATCATAGGTAGTCCTCCTCACCCTACTGTAGGGACGTAATAGCCAGTGTGATGCTATTTGCGTCACATCCGGTCCTGGTGACGTGTGTACACCCTTTAGGTGTAAGCCGACCTCACCATGCGCATTGCGCATGCGCGGCTTGTCGGCTTACACCTAAAGGGTGTACACACGTCACCAGGACCGGTTGTGACGCAAATAGCGTCACACCGGCTATTACGCCCCTACAAAAGGGCGAGGAGGACTAGGATTAGTTATCAAGCCCATTGGGGCGTGATAATGAGCGGGACAGGAGGGATTAGAGTCTTACAGGGAACGCCCTGAGAGACTTATTCATGGTGAAGAAGTCCCTGACACGTAAGTGTATAATGGGGTTTTTCACAATGTTAATGAACGCTTTTTTTACAAAAAAGGACCGCTGCTAATGATCTTTAAGGGTGCAGGGACAGGTATTAATAGGAGGAAATAAAGAGCAGGGAGGCAAACCAGACAAGAAGATTTTCACAGCACCCCCAACAGCACTTCAATAAATCGCCAGCAACTGGATCACCACAGCATATAGATCAGTATTGCAAAAGCTATAATCGACATCGAAAGTCAGATTCCACCATCTCAAAAAGGCAAGTAGCAACTGGATAGGTAATCCTAGAGGTAATCAGGAGTCATATAGAGATTAACTCCGGCTAGCCTGATCACTTATGAGAACACAGCTGGTTTATGACCTAGCCTGCATGTAGAACTCAGAAGCTTAAGAGATACCATAGTGTGGAGTGTCAGAGTCTATACTAGTGTGAACAGGGCCAGATGACATTCTATAACTATTACTGAAAATTCTATCAAGCCTGGACAACCGTTTTTCCTTTTAAATATATTAAGGCCCCATTACTCGGGGAAACATCTCCAGCAACATCGCCGGCAACTGAGGGGTGTTGCCATTGTGAAGCGACATCGCTGGAGAGTTGCCCCGTGTAACAGGGTGTTATCAACGGGGATAGTTGCTTCAGCAACATCGCCTGGTTTCAGGACAATGTCAGGCGATCTGACCAAATCGCCCTGTCTGACATCGTAACAGTGATGTTGCAAGCAACTTCCCCCATTGAGTTGAGTTAAGGAACGCTGCCAGGGTTGAATTTAACCCTGGCAGCGATAGTTGCTTTCAACATCGCCGCTGCATTGCCAGCGATGTCTCCTCGTCTCACAGCTCACCACCGATCTTGTCCAGCGGCCAAAAACGTGCGCGCTCCCGTCAGTTGCCGGCGATGTTGCCAGAGATGTTTCCCCGTGTAACGGGGCCTTTAGTCTTTTAAATGTCGTAGTGCTACATTTTTCAAAACTTATGTATTCTTCATCATTCAAGCTTCATCATTCATCTGTATCCTACAGGGGGTAATGCTGAGAAGACTGGAATGCTCCTATAATTACCCCCTACTGCCTTACTAATCAGCACTTACAGTTTTGATTGATTCTCTCTGGACCATTATAAATTATTACTGCTCCATCACAATATCCTCTAACAGCAGGCTCTTACTTCACATTTGGTGGTACACAGATATGCAAATGTTCATGGATTAAAACATTCATAGATTACATGGATTCATCTCTATTTAATTGACACAAATAATAGAGTTCTTAAAGGGAGTGTCTATTTGGAAAAATTCCTATTTTAAGACTACGGTACTTCCCCAACAATAAGCTGATCAAGGGGGATCCTCAGTGATCAAATGAATGTATATAATTAGCAATGTTTAATCAAGAATCTGACAATTTAGCTTTATGGCTATGTGAAGGTGGCTTCCCGAACAGTGTTATGAAAACTACTAAAAAAATAAGAAACATGGGCAGTTCTGCCGTACTATTTCAGATATGTCATAACAAATTTGGAGGTCATGAGAGGTATGAAATGTATTTAAAGGGGTGAACACCCTTAATGGGCACAGGGAAAAGAAAAGACATTTTTACTCACACCATGGACCGGCATCAGAGGCATTAATGGAAATCATGGGGCCCCCTAGCAGATTATATTACAATATATATATATGTATATATATATATATATATATTTATATATATATATATATATATAAAATATATTTAATATATTTAAATATAATCTTCTAGGGGCCCCACTATATATATAAATGAAAAAAAAAATTATATACCGTATATACTCGTGTATAAGCCGACCCGTGTATAAGCCGACCCCCTACTTTTGCCCCCAAAACCTGGGAAAATCTATTGACTCGCGTATAAGCCGAGGGTGGACCCCAGCACAGGTATACAGCCCCCAGCAGTGGTATACAGGCCCCAGCAGTATGATATACAGCAGGCCCCAGTGGTATATACAGCAGCCCCAGTGGTATTGCAGCCCCTATATACAGCAGCCCAGTGGTATTGCAGCCCCAGTGGTGTATACAGCAGCCCCTATATACAGCAGCCCCAGTGGTATTGCAGCCCCAGTGGTGTATACAGCAGCCCCTATATACAGCAGCCCCTATATACAGCAGCCCCAGTGGTATTGCAGCCCAGTGGTATTGCAGCCCCTATATACAGCAGCCCAGTGGTATTGCAGCCCCAGTGGTGTATACAGCAGCCCCTATATACAGCAGCCCCAGTGGTATTGCAGCCCCAGTGGTATTGCAGCCCCTATATACAGCAGCCCCAGTGGTATTGCAGCCCCAGTGGTGTATACAGCAGCCCCTATATACAGCAGCCCCAGTGGTATTGCAGCCCCAGTAATGCAGGGCCCCTATATACAGCAGCCCCAGTGGTATTGCAGCCCCAGTAATGCAGGGCCCCTATATACAGCAGCCCCAGTGTTAGTATACAGGCAGCCCCAGTAATGCAGGGCCCCCCCCTCATGCTCCGGTCACCTGTAAAGCAAATTATACTTATCAGTGTCCCGCTGCCGTCCGCGCCCGCATCTGCCGACATCCCGATCCTCCGTCTTCATGCGACTTCTTCCTGTTTCCTGTGCGCGTCGCCGGTAATGACGTCATTGCCTGTGACGCGCACAGAAACAGGAAGAAGATGCATGAAGATGGAGGATCGCGATGTCGGCAGCGGCGGGCGCGGACGGCAGCGGGACACTGATAAGTATAATTTGCTTTACAGGTGACCGGAGCATGAGGGGGGGGCCCTGCATTACTGGGGATGCGGGGGCTGCTTTATACCGCTGTATACAGCAGCCCCCGCACTGACTCGCGTATAAGCCGAGGGGGGTACTTTTCAGCCCAATTTTTGGGCTGAAAAACTCGGCTTATACGCGAGTATATACGGTATATCACATACACAAATATGTACATACATATACACACATATGTATACTTTATTTGGCTGGATAACATAGGAACATGTGGATATGAGATAATGCGCAATAGGGTCTTATTTCTAAAATAAAGAGATGAGCTGGATAATAAGTGTGAACTGCTCACCTGGTTCGCTTGTGTTACCCACAACCGGTTTGATCGCCTGTAAGACAGCTGCTGCAGGGCCGCACTTTCACGGTTAACCGTGGAGAGAAGATCACTTCTGTTGGACAAAATGCTGCAATGCCCGCGCTGCAGTCAAGAACCACCAGAACAATGGATCATCTGGGTGCAAAGGTCTTTAATCTTTCAACGCGTTTCGGAGCTACAACCCAGCTCCTTCTTCAGGGTTTGATGTCCCTGAGGAAGGAGCTGGGTTATAGCTCCGAAACGCGTTGGAAGATTAAAGACCTTTGCAACCAGATGATCCATTGTTCTGGTGTTTCTTGACGGCAGCGCGGGCATTGCGTCATTTTGTCTAACAGAACTGAATATGAGAACATGTCTCACAATTTTTCATGGCTTACAGTAATGTTCCTCGTATTGAAGCCCCTAGCATCCTCTTTCATTGCAGCCATATAGTATTATGCTAACAAAAAAGCCCACAAACACAGTGAATTCCTTTACAGTACCCTCTACACATATAGTATGGTGACCCTACTGTAGCCCTCTTAACTACCCTGTAAAATATGGTGACCACTACACAGTATGTGACCCCCACACAGCCCTCAATACAGAATAGTGGGCCCCCACTAGCCCTCTGCACAGTATTATAGACCTCATACAAACATTCACAATGTATAATTGCTCACATAAAGTAAAATAGACGTACATAAAGTATAAAGGCTCCTTATCATAGCCTTCCAAATAGAATAATGGCTTCCACAAAGCCCTTTGACCTATTAATAAGTGCTGGAAAACCACTTTAAATTTGTTAATTAGGTCCGTCCGGAAAGTGTACAATGATCGTATTTAGAATAAAGTTGGAGGGCTCCACAAAAGATCAATATTTAGACAATGAAGAATTATATCTGTCAGCTCTCGAAAATTCAAGTTAATCTATCATCATGCCATGCCATCATGCTTAAGATCATTATAGTATATAGATTCACTCTACAATTAGCCCAACTCGTGCAACAGTATTGTAACATGCCAAGAATTGAGCCTAATAAAGAATACAGTTCATCCTTCACTGTGCGCTTAAGGCCAGATTCATACTAGCGGATTTCACAGCCCGTATACAATCCGCATTGCCCAGTCGGGCAGCGGTTCACTCCACCCTAACTTAACGGATTACACGTGTCAACGTAGATTTGTTGCTCCTTATCTGTCAACGTTTTCTTTTAGACATATGCAAATTAGCTTCACAAGTGCCCTGGTGGGTGTATCAGTGCACGTGCAGCCCCCTGGTCCTCCTCGCTTGTTTCTGGCAGTATCACCCCTGCATTATGGAGTGTTGTATTAATATTTGGTTTCAAAAGTCAAAGAATTTATCAAAGGAGAATTCAATATTGTTCTACATGTTACCTGGCAGGAGCTCACTATGTGCAAAACTTAAGATTGTAAAAAAGCACTTCTGCTCATAGAACACATGAGCTCTCAAAAATAGGATTTGCCAGACATAGTATGTAGATGGTGTATGATAGACAAGTACATTCATTTTTTGTAGTATGTTGTATGCTTTATGTACAGACTGTATATCCTTTTCTGCATTAGAAAACGTTGCATATCTAATGTTGACCACACACTACTAGGTGGAAACTTGTACTTACGCAGTTTGTATTTTATTCAGATCACAATTATAATGCCCAGGTACATTGGTCAATGCTTAGATATCTATATAACAGCAGATGTAACTGAACCAGTACTGAAAAGAAAATTCATACATTTCGTAGGTTAAAGTTTTATTTAGTGAAGACAGATTTTCTGTTCACTGACATAAGAGTTAACAGTTGGCATTTATGACCTTCTATGGAGGAGCTATAGGCAGATAGACATTCTACTGCAAGCTGTCTTAAAACAACAGTAGCCATTCTCCATAGCATTTTATGAGCACCAACTGGTATCTCCTAGAGATTAGTGAATACATTTGAGTGGAATTGAATTCCACTAGAATCTTACAAAAAAAATCCTGATTCTTTGTTATTCGCTTCCACAAGGATCAAGAAAAATGGTAGCCGCTGATCATTTATCTGAGCTATAGAAGACCATCAAATCTTAAAGGGCAAACAAACACCTTTTACTCATATTTCCAGACTCACAACCATCCAGCTGTGGCTCCCCTGGCAGGCATCTGCTATCACTATGCTCTCCGAGTGGTGACCAGCCTTTGTCAATTGTGTTAATAGTAAAAAATAAAAGAAAAAAAGAAAGAAAAATAAAAGAAGGCTCATGATGTCAGTTGGGATAGCTGGGATTTGGCCAACACTGCAGAGGGTCCCTGGAAGATAGACAGTGATGAGCAATACAGATGGGTAACCCTTACCAACTAGGGCTGGCTCCCAGGGAAGTAATAGTCTGTATGGTGAAACAGAGAATAAGACAGCAAGAGGCAGTGCAATCAGCTTTACCATTAACTGCAGTCTATAAGCAGTTCCATAGGGTACAGTACACCTCTCACCAGGCTTCCAGTCTGACCTACACGATGGGGCTTTGACTTCTCTGCTGAGTTGTAGTGTGGCCTTACTGCTCTTGAATCCCCTCCTGAAACAAAAGGTTTCTTGGAGTCTGAAAGGTACCACTCAATCCTAGTTCTGTGTATACTTCTATCAAACTGGCAGCTTGGATCCTGCTGGCATCAGTCCCCCTCTGAGCCTCTTCTGCTGCTGAGCTTCTAGAAAAGAAGCTGCTGGTTTCACTGTTTTGCTGCTGGCTTCACTGCTGGTTGTCAGAAACCAAACAGTGTCTCAGCTTCTCACTGGGCCTTGGAAGTCTGAGTGGCCTAGGGGCTGTTGCCGCTTCTTTGCAGCTATTCCAGCCAGAGAGTTCACACCTCATGAACCTACAATCTCCAATCTTTTCCTTTTCACTACACACTTTTCTAAGCAGCTCTTCCCCCAGTTAGGAACTGTGTATGAGCCCTAAACTCTGGCGAAATACACAGCTCCAGTAGGGGATTGGATAAAATGCATAGATGTGGTTGTTCCAGCGGAGAAATCAAAACTCCCATCAGAGCTGGCAATACACAGTGAAATATCACTTATGTAGTCATTTTGTGACAATATAGACACAGTGTGCCACGCATTACATGTTCAGATTGGCATTGGCAGTGTTGAAATCCTTGCAATTAGCAACCAAGTATCTGGGGGGGGGGGGAGAAATCAGCGGTGATGGTAATCTGAAGATGTAACTGTGGCACCCCATGGGTTAATGTGCCACAATAACATCACATGGGTTCTCTCCCCACTACACACTGACAAACACTAGCACCTCTGGGCCAGGAGGGGGAGCACAACCTGCTTCCTTATATACTCTTGCCCATGAGAAAGTAGCTCAGACCGTGCAGCACGGTGTAGTGCTGTGAAGAGCACACAGAGAGCAGAGTTAGCTCAGTGCAGACCTAGTGAGGGTCAGAGGAACAGGAGAACTACAGACTGAGGAACACGTCTGGGAGCTGGAGTGACACCTTCACTCGCCCCAGAAGAACACACAGAACGGACACCAGATCCGGTACTGTGTCTGGCACCCACAGCACAGTGAATCCAGGAACAGTGGGATTTCTAGATGCCCCTAGTACCAGTGCAAAGCAACACGGAGGGGTCAGCACAACACAGAGGACTCAAGTTGCCTAGCCAAGTGGTACCAGCAGAACACAGAGAGAGAGACGTGAGAAGTCCCAGCAACTCAGCTAATAGCAGCGGCCAGGACACACACACAGTGCAGCACAAGGAAGCTGACGACCCCGGACAGGGTGGGAAGAGAGCTCAGCCCCATTACAGACTCCGTGGACTATAATTTGCAATAACATCAGCAGTAAAGCTTTGGAAAACAGCAAAACTGTGAGTCTGTGTACTGATTGCGACCTTTGCTCCACATTCAGCACAGAGAGCTTCCTCCTGCTACAAGCCTGTCAGCTCTGCATCACCAGGAAAGAAGGAGAATTGCACCAGTGTCTACCAAACGTGAGTGTGTGTCCTTTAACCCCGTCTCCACCATCTATACTCCTTATAGACTATACCATCACTGCCCGGGGAATACAGTTCTACCCACGGGAACTATACCATCTATGCTGCCACTACATCATCCCCGGAGGTTCTGCAGCAGCGGCGGCCCCCTTACTGGCCGCATATAGTGGGTGGCGTCATGACTGACATTTCCCCTGTAAATAATGCCCCTTTCATTGACGATACCCCCGTCCCGAGAGGCCCGACATAACGAGGACCGGATGAGTGATTGTGAGGTCTGTGCTCTCTGGTCTAGAGACACCCCAGAGCATAATAAGTGGCATTAAATTCACGGACAATAACTTAGTCACAAATCAAGTTTCAAGGGAAAAAGACTTGGGAATTCACATTTTGCGGATCCGCTGATCTCCTATCTCAGAAAACGGAACACTTTCATTCACAGGTAAAAATCTGTCTTTGTTGACTAAAGAATTTTGAGAATAAATTATTAGTTCAGGTGGATAATAAAGCAGATTTATCTGACATATTATAAAGTTTCCTATTTTCAAGTGAACTATTGGTTCATGGTGAAAAAAATTAACAAAGTAGAGATGAGTGGATCACTTCACACTTCATACAAACGTGGTCTAAGTCAGTGCTCATTTGCCAAGGACAGGAACTGCATGATTTTCCTGATGCATGAATAACAAAACTCCAGGACAGTGAAACAAATGCTGTATCGAGAAACCCAGAAAATCAGAAAACTTAAGCAGGCCAGAGAGCTCTGACATGGACCATGGACTTGGGTTGCACAAAGTCCTTGTCCCTTTTCCAAAATGGCATCCGTTGCTATGCTCCTGTTCATGTGAACTCATTCCCTGCCTTTATGAACCCAACATTCTTGCCACTGCTTGAATATTCTGCTTTAATTCCTGGGTTCCTGCATTTATCAAGTTTGATCCTCATCCTGCAAATCCACTTCGGCTCTTCCCAGTGCCTGCAGTTTCCTCTCCAGCAAATCATACTTGCTACTGGGTCTCTCCTGCAAACTAACTGCTAGTTCTCTGTGTCCCTGTTCCCGCTTCAGCCTGTCAGCCCTGTGTCACATAAGCCCTGTATGTTTTGATAGATTTTTGCAACTTCCTAGTTGGTATTGTACAACAGCAGTATTCTGGACTGTTCAGGACTTTGTTGAGCTAAACTGCACTGCATCAAGCTCTAGACTTATTCTCAGAAACTTATCATTCCCTGGCCTCTCTGGATGTAACTAAACTCAGACTGTTCTATAAACGGCATTTCCCTCTGTGAACTATTTCTAAAGAGACTTTCCCTATTGGCATCGCTATGGAAAAATCATTTCTAGAGGCTATTCTGGTCGTTGCGTGTATTGATGAACTTGCTCACTTGCTGCACTCCATGCTTGCTTCCTATCTCGTGTGTAAAATACAGACTTTTTCAACTTTAAACAGGTCTCAATTGTGTCTTTGCTTCCACTATTAGATTCCTGAGTTTATCCATACAAATTGTTATAGTCTTCTGTGTGGCTATAAAAACAATTATTCTTTAACAAAAAGATATGTTAGGCTGGCTTCACATTTGCGTATGTGAACGCAGCTTATGCTGCGTTCCCATACGCAGTCAAACGCATGCGCACTGCGTTCCCATGTTTAACATAGGAACGCATAGTGCTTGCGTTTGCTGCTCCTTCCGGTGTCCAGCATCCGCACGCGGGACACAGCCAGTTGCATTTTTTGTGTGCTCGGGGAGCTTGGAAAATCAGCAAGCGTCCCCAAGCGCACAAAACCTGCATTGTCTTCAATGGGTCCGCAGTGTTCAGCGCTTGACAGCGCAAGAGAACGCTGCGGTCCCATTGAAAAATCTCCCGGTGGCCGCCGGTGATGTCACAGGAGCTCACCGACGGCCACCGGGAGATCAGCTGAGCCACTGCTGTCCTCTTCCTCCCCGCCGCTGGTAATCTGCTAGCGATGTCAGCGGGGAGAACAGCTGATCTGACAGCTGTTTGAATCTTCCCGCGCCGACATCTCCTATCGGTGTCGGCGCGGGAACATTCAAACAGCTGTCAGATCAGCTGTTCTCCCCGCCGACATGTCCCGGAGCTTACCGGCGGCCGGGAGGCGGAGATCTCCGGCGCTGATCTCCGCCCCCGGACACCGCTGATTGACTGCTGGGCTCCACAGTGATGTGTCCGCAGGCGGACATTCTCCGCTGCGGACACATCTTTCGGCCCTGCTTTGCACTGCGTTTGTGTCTGCATGCCATCAGCATGCAGACACAAACGCAAATGTGAAGCCAGCCTTACTAAATTTTCTTCCAAAGGTTTTATTTTTTGGGTAGTGCGTTCACAACATTTTAAAACATGTATGGCTGTAACACTTCGGACATTTTAGGCGTACACTGTATGTAATGGAAATGTTGCCATATTTAGTGGAATACACATGATGGATAACAAAAAGCAACAAAGCATGTGGTGATCTTCTAAGAAGGTGAAGTCTGGAACCCCTGCCATGTTTTATGTTGCCATTTTCATCTGACAAAAGGAATTATGTCATCGGTTTTGGAGAATTGACTAGACGTGCCATAGGATGCCAGAATTTACATAATCCTTCCGCAGACAGGCGGTCTATTCAGATAGAAGTGTGTTACCATGATCGGAAAGGGAAATGTCTTCTATCCCATAATTCAGGAAGAGGATGAGAAATTGTGAAGGCAAACTGAGACGTTCAACTCCACCTGATATTTACACGCGATGACAGGCTTCATCAATGCTTTTGCTGTGTACTGTCATCTCAATATATATATTTTCATTTGTTGCTCTTCTTTGGAGTTCCAGATTCTTAAGTAGTCAATAGCGGAGACACAAAGCTTCAAAGAGCTCTTAGCTTTTGATGAGATTCTCTCTGTATTCCCTGTAAACTCTGCCCTCTAATCACACACACATACAGTCCCTGAATCCAAGCTGCAACGTGCTCAGAGTCATTGATTTACTCACAATCCCCAAGTGACTCCTGAAGTTATTCTGCGAAGAATATAAAATGAGAGCATGGAAGCTTCTCAGATCAACGGCAAAGCCAAAAGCAAAATAGACATTAGGAACACAATGTATTCTTGGGGTAGAGAAACGCATTGTGATCTACATGGAAAAAGGCACATACATGAGTTGTCTTTGTCCTGGTAAAATAAATGTATTTATCGTAGAAGTAATACATAAAAGATAAATCATAAATAGAGGTAACATTGAAAAATTACTTTCCATTATTGGTGTAATCTTCACGTCAAAGCAGCTGTGTTAGGGCAGTTTCACAAGGGGCAAAAATTATGCATTAATAGATTTTAATTTTTCAACTCTATAGACATTATAAAGAACATTAATGGTGACATCACCTTGGATGGGATTGGCATCGGTGGTTATGTCACAAGTGGCACTGGACATCATGATATCATGTATTTTTTACCTTGGTGCACAAGAAAACTGTTTCAATATCACAACAATTAAGCCATCTCAGACAAATATTTTTACTTTGCATTTTTTTAAAGCACCACTACAGTGTTTTATTTCATCTTATATTTCTCCATTGTAAACAGGGCCGGTGTCAGCACCCGGGTAAGTGCTGGAGCCTTGTAAAAATGGGGGGCCCACTCGCCACCTGGGGCATCATATGTGCTGCTTGCCTGACAATGTCCTTAGCAGTTCATGGCTTCCTTGCGCTGTCACTCCTCCCCCTGCACACTGACTTCTCCCCGCCTGGGCTGTGCAGCGTCCTACTTCTTATGAATACTAATAAGCTGGCAGCTGTGTTACTATACCCGTCGCTACTGGTAGTAGTGCTTTAAATGAAAGCCCCTGTCTATATTTTATATTCACCTTCATCCTTAATCGGGTTCATCTGCTGTGAAAAGTAATGTCCCAGCAACTTCAGTGTTACATGGAGCGTTGGAGGTCACTTTTCAATACATCTCTATGGGAGCCATGTTCTCATTCTCAGAGATGCAATGAGCACCTGTGACGTAGCATCTGACAACCGGAAAATTTAGGAGGTACAGTCATAAGATTGAGCCGTGGCATCAATAAAGTGTGAAAAAGTTAGAAAATGAGAATACAAGACAGGGCAGGGGTGCTTACATTTAATGCACTACTACAGCAGTGAAAAAAAGAAACTGCTGACGTGTTGCTTTAAGAAATAGTCTAGAATTGCATTGTGCAAATTTGGTGCCATTTGTATGCTACCATTTTCTGGCATACTTCCAGTTTAATCCGACAGAAGTTCATGGTTGTGACAGGGGCAGAGCTGAAAGAGTGGAAGTCACTGCTTTGGCACCGTTGGAGAAGCACGAACACAATGGGTGTGATTGATTGCCCAAAATTGATTGGTGTGAGCTCACGTGTAGAGGGCATGACTACCCCGATGTCATGGGTGTGACTGACCAGAATTCCCCGATGTAGTAGGCGTGACTAGCAACACTTTATGGTACCTTTACACGCCGCGACGGCAGGCTGGATACATCCCGCTACAGGCTACAAATGTAGCTTGTAGCGCCAATGTAGCCCGTCGTAGCGGCGTCTGAAGACGTGACGCTACAGCTGGCAACAGATACATCTGTTTCCTAGCTCTGCTCAAAAACTGATGGCTACAACGCCGATGGTAGCGAGCTGTATCGGCGTGTAAAGAGGCAACGGAAGGGAACTCGGGACAGCCTGCGATGTAGCTGCAAGGTAGCTAAGGCGTGACCCTGGCTCCGTGTTACCGCGCCCCATGTGCGATCATTGGTGGAAGCTGCTGCATGACGATTGGTAGTCGCTGCATAGGGAGGCATATTTAAAGGAGCTGACGAGTCACACTACACAATCGCTCGAGCGTGCTGTATTACTCAGCCTCCTGCGATGCCTGCCCAATCAGGATGTTATTGCTTCGTCCTATCAGCGTACGGACGGCTCGTAATCCACAATTGTAGCACGCCTATGTGCTGTCCCTGCTGCACCAGGTACGCCCATAGTAGCTGGTTATAGCGGTGTGTAAATGAGCTACAGCTGGCTACTTGAGACACCCGGCGATGTAGCTAGCTATAGATGTAGCGTGGCGTAGCGAACCTTGTGGCGGCGTGTAAAGAGGGTGCGTTGACCGTTTGTAACCGTTTGAGCGTGCTCGTGCACGTGAAGTAGCGGGATGTATCCAGCCTGCCGTCGCGGCGTGTAAAGGTACCATTAGTGATCCAGAGTGGCTTCATGAGGTTGTGAGGGCATGACCCCATAATACAAAATAGAAAGACCTCCAACACTTCCTAACCTGAACTGGTGCATACTGAACACCCCTGTGCACTTCACCCAGTGACATTAGGTGTTTGTAACTCTGTTAGCAGGTCTTTTTTCCACCTATATAGGAGGTCTTTTTTTAGGACCCAAAGAAAGGCATTCACTAGGTTATGACCCAGTTAAGAGATACAGTGTGGCATGGTTACTGGCCATTTTTATATGCCAAGTATCTCAATTTTGTTTTGTTTTTTTCTAAGCAGTAATGCATATTCACATTCCTGTTGTCACTGTTTGCACCCTTCACCTTTTTTCCCCTCTTGCAACTCTTTTTATTAAAGTATGTTCAGTATGTGTCTGGCCCACAAGAGACTGGGGTACTCAGGTCACTGGCAATTTGCAGGTTTCAGTGAAATCATGGACACATTCTTCTATTTTGTTGCCGTGTACAAATGTAACAATGTGTCCATGATTTCACTGCAACCAGCAAATTGCAAGCAATATTGCCTCGTGTGACGGTACCTTAAGGGATTCAAAACAAATCAGCCTCTTCTGGGCACGGAGGTAAAGAAGCAGTTCATTCAGCAGACACATATATGTCAGTGCAGGCTCACCCGAACAGTTTACAATACATTGTTTACTTGGGGAAACTTTCCACAAATTTGGGGTACGGCCCTACAAGTTTTGGTGTCTCCTTCACCCCAAGCCACAGTCGCTTCCAGTGCTAAACTGGAGTATTCAAAACACCTTCGTCACTCAGCAGCTTCAACACACTGTACTCTACTCAATTTCCCTAGCAGAGTTTGATTCAAGTGAACACATGATCTGGTCTTTAGTCTACGTTCACATGTGGCGTAGAAGCCATGTATTCCTGCTTTTACGCAGCGCATTTTAGAGCTCGCGTAAAAGCAGTGCAAAACAAAGCTGGTTACGCTTTCCAGTAAAAGCTATGGCTTTTGCTGGAAGGCGTGCAGACATCGCATTTAGCCGCGTATTTTTGCGCAGGCGCCTTCACTGCAAAAGCGCCCACGCAAAAAGAACTTGACATGCCAATTCTTGGCATATTTTTTGGCGCGCTTTCTCCATAGGCTACATATTAACATGGCCTCGGGGAAAGCTCGCCGAGAAAAGCGCGAGTGCCGAATAGGCGGCCAAAAGCACCGCGTGTGAATGTACCCTGAGTTTAAGCTCGCTATATGCATGTAATCAAGTGTAATCAAGACTTGCAGTGTCAAGATTTAACCCAGTCCTCCCTGGCTGATACAATCTATAACCAGATTCCACATTTTTGTGTTTTTCAAGAATAGCACTTGCACCTATGAGGCTATATTCACACTGATCCTTTTTAGCTCTGTTTTTTTTCTGGTGCACTTTTCTCTCTTTTTCAGCTGGACAACTGGATTAGCTTTTGAAAAAAATTGCATCAGGAACGTATCATCCAATTGGGATCAGTTTTTCGCTGCGGTTTTTTTCTAGTGCATTTTTTTACCCAGCAGACAATGGTTTCAATGGGAAAAGTGGATCAGAAAAATGCAGCAATAACTGACATGCTCATTCTTTACGGATCACTTTTTCACCCAAAAAACGGATCAGGTTCCAAAATCACAGTCTGGACAGGAAAACATGAAAACCCATTGACTTTGCTGGCATGGGCGTACCCAGGATCAAAACTAGGGGGGAACAAGCCATGGTCGTTTGGAATGTCATATCCAGCCTGGTGCATTATGGGGGTTGATCACGTGTTCGGCCGGGCTCGGGCACATGCGCAGTGTGCATATTGAAGCCGGGCCGAGCACGTGATCAGCCCCCATAATGCACCGGGCCAGATATGAAGTTCCGGCCGACTCATCAGAGTTCCACAGGAGGCTGGAATTTCAAAAAGAGCTGACAGGTTACCATTACAGGGAACCTGTCACCCCCTTTAGTCGTTCTAATCCCTGCCTACCACCTTATACATGATGTATTTGGGGCTTCTGTGACCACTCTATATGCCCAGCAGGCCCCCTGCAAACCTCAAAAATGAACTTTTAATATCTCCTGCGCGGTATGGAAATTAACTGAAAATGGTCCAGGAGGATCTGCTCAATCTGGTCCTCGCTGCCCTGCTGGTTGAAATGCCTGCCTCCTTCCTGTGAAAAGGCCACCCATCCTGTGTACGTCACATTGCTCTCGCGCCTGCACAATGGCGCGGGTCTCCGTACTCAATGCAAACGTACCTGTGACCAAGGTTCGCGAGCACAAAACTACATCACCAGAGGTACAGAAATACATCCATATACCCCCCTTTAGTGCAGAAACACAATGTCAAAACTCTCAGTACAAAAATACATTACCAGAACCCTCATCAGTGCAGAAACACAGCATCAAAACCCTCCTCAGTACAGAAATGCATCCATATAACCCCCATCAATACAGAAGCACTATGTCAAAACCGTCATCAATACATCACCAGACCCACCAGAGGTACAGAAATACATAAATAGAACCTTCATCAGTAACACAATTCATCATCAGAACCACCATCAGTACTTGGTAAAACAATTGTAATGTCAGGTCAGACCCATACACATTTGTACTTTCGTACTGCATGAACCTACAACTTCTACTACATCATTAGCAATGGTAAGGAGATACTGGGAGTTGTTGTTACCAGCTGTCAATAAAAGTATACAGGAACCACAGTACTTATGAGAATTAGTCATTATTACAAATAATCATTTACATCCAGGTACCTTATAGATGATGTTGTCTCTGATCTGGGTCGTCTTTTTCTTTTCTTCATCTTGTCCAGACACCTTGATGACTTTTCACATCCGCAGTTAATCTCTGGAGACATCCATCTTCTCCAGTCTTCTGCAGGACATCCTGGCACGATAGCCTTAAAAATAGCAGAATTGTCAAAATTCTACTAAGTAAAAATATCTGCCCTACACTGAGCCCCGGAATAAATAATTGCTCCTTCTCACTGTTCCCTGCACATAATATGATTTACACACTGTATCTCATGGCACATGTCCTCCACACTGCCCTCTCCTCCCTCCATACTGGGCCCCCTGGTCACACTGTCCTCTACACTGTATCCCTCTATACTGCCCACTGTTTATACTGTTCCAGCTCATCAAACTCCCCATCCTCCCCCTGCATTCTGCCCCCTCTCCATATAACCCCACACTACTCACACTCTATTCTGTGCCGCAGCCATCCCCCTCACTCCACATACTGTGTCTACACCGATCCCCCCCCAGTCCACATAATGTACCGAAGCCATACCCCTCACTCCACATACTGTGTCTACACCGATCCCCCCCCCTTCTCACTCCACATACTGTACCGCAGCCATCCCCCTTACTCCACATAGGTAATTGGGGGGGGGGAGAGAAACATGAAGGGCTGGGGACACCATTGGCAAGCAGCATGGACAGTGTCCCTGACAACAAGTGGGCCCACCCGGTCATCCAGGATCCGGACTCTTGCCCAGGTGCTGACAACAGCCCTGTGCTGACACACGCACACATACATAGACAAAAATATGCACAATATATGCTCAGATATATAAAAAATAATGTACAACAGGCATGATTATACCCAAACACAGACACACATATATAGATACTCACTTACACATATATATACATACATACTGTACGCACACACATACATATATACACACACAGACACATATACACACATATATACACCCTCACATGTATACACAGACACACACATTTATATACACACTGTACACACACACATTTATATAAACATATATATACTGTACACACCCACATATATATATATATATACACAAAAATATACACTGTACACACCCACACACATATACATATACACAGACACCCACATTTATATACACGTATACATACTGTGCACACCTATATATACATACATATATACACAGAGACACACATTTATATACACACTATACACCCCCCCAACATATATAAATACACACATATACACACTGTACACACACCAACACAATATATATACACACATACTCACTGTACACATATATATACACTGTGAGGCACCGCCGGCATGATCCGCATGGCCGGGGTACATCACATGTAGGATCAGAGGATGATCCTGTGCACACCGGCCGGTTTTCCTGTGATGATAATACTGTGTGAACCAACCTGAACACAATGAGGTCGTGAGCCTAATGAGCGGCAGTGAGAGTGGGCTGAGATCGAGGAGTCCATGAGGAATAGGATGTAATGAGTGAGTGCTGACAACCCGGAACACAGGGAGTTAACCTGAGCTGGGTGACAGGCTGATTACAAGCAGCTGAGGGGGTGTGTCCATGTGGGAGTGGCTGGCACGATAAGAGGCCGGCCACCTGAGTGATTGAGATGGATGCTGGAAGCTCAGATTGATTCTGGAGGCTGAGATAGAGTCTGGAAGCTGAGACCAGCCTGAGAGCTGAGCAGAGCCAGTCTGTGTGAGGGACTGGTGACTGCAAGTACATGCCGCCATGATTGAGATGGTGAAGGGAGCATGCTAGCTCCAGGCCGGTGCCAAGGGCCGGGGTCGTGAGCACCTGGTGGGGAAGCCGTGGCTGAACCCGGTGGAGACTGGTCCGGGCGTGGAGGGAACCACGTCCGGGAAAGGAGCCTTGGGGGACGCTTGGTGGACCCGTTATACAGGTAGCGAGACCCGGATCCGTGCCCGGTAAGACAGCAGTTCCCGTGTAACGGAGTGAGCCGTGTGTGATTAATGCCAGGCGGGCATAGACCGCCTTTAGGTCCGAGTCAGAGTGCTCAGTTAAAGGACCTGATGAATCCGAACGTGTTTAAGCTATGTGTATGAGGGCTTAGGTAATGGCCCTGAATGAGAGAGGATGACCTATGTAAGACCCATGTATAATAATGTGGAGAGACAGTGACCCAGCTGGTATGGATGATGTTGGAGGCGTTCCGTCCTTGGGACGAGAGGGAGGCTTGCCCTGCTGCTTGCAGAGGGTACCCGTCCCTCAACCACGACCTCTAATGGTGTGGGTGTGCCTGTGGTGCCAGAGACAGGGGTAATAGGGCTCCTAGTAGGTAACAGATGTAGAGGTTCCCGTGCACTATGGTTTGCCAGTCCCTGTAATGGGCCATGGAGGGGCCACAGTCCATGGATGTGGGCTGTGAGCAGGTGTGTGATCCATGGACATTTGAATGATGGATCACATACGGTGTGTAAGGTCCCGGTCAGGCAGGATTCCTGACTACGGGTGAATGTATATCATCATGCTGGGGGACTAAAGCCAGGCGGCAGGTACCGCCATTGGGACCCACAGGGCCCGTTGAGGCGTATGTAACGAAGGTCAGAAGCAGGGGTTAGAAGGGCTCCCGTACTGGGTAACGCGTGGTTAGGCCTGAGGCCGCAGCCACGGGTTACTAGGGTTTGCCAATCCCTGTTATGAACCCGGAAGGGTCATCACCGTACTGTAACTTATGTAGAGAGTAAGTAGGCCGGAGGCCGTAGCCACCCGGGAGCTGTTAGTAGAGCTCCAATGGGGACAGAGATGGTTACAGGTCCCGGGTTACTATAAAACGTTATGTGCAATATAAGTGTTATGTGATGTTAAATGTAAATGTATGGTGTATTTATGTAAAGTGTTGTTAATCAATGTGATATGTGTCAAACATGCTACCCGGGTTATGTGATTAATATGTGAAAATAAACGGGTAGACATTGGTTAACCTTATAAACACGTGTTCTTGTCGTTTTGCAAGCGGGTTCCCCGGTTGCTACCTCACAACACACACATACACAATGGACACACACACACATCTATATACATATACACACTGTACACACAAACACCCACACATATATATATATATATATACACACACACACATGACACATAGACATAAGTACAGACTTACACATATGCACACATACACACATATTAGCATTGTTTTGTTCTTTGTTTACCAGTGATGATCCTCTCTGAGTCTGGAGGGAAGGAAAGTGCAGGGCGGCTGTGTGACATCACAGGAGACCGGGGGATTGACTCTGAAGTGTGATGTGGCTGAGCACATGTAATGGAAACCAGTGCCAGCCAGAGCAGCCCATCCCCCAGTTCGCCTGCACTCTAGCCTTCCCCCCTCCTCCTTCAGCACAGAAAGAAGATAAGCGATGCTCTGCAGGCTGCAGGCTGTACAGCATCGCATACTAATTAGCCATGTGGTGGCTTTCCTGCTCCCTTCTGGGGGGGCTCTCATCCCCTGCCCCACGCTGGGTATGCCCATGTTTGCTGGGATACCATTTGAGCGATGTGTTCACTGCATATTCACTGCAAAAACAGATTAAAAAAATGGATCAAAAATGCACAGTGTGAACACAGCTTAAAGGACTTATCTGGCTAAAATCAATCTTTACAGTATTGGGCTACACAGATACAAGTAGATAGATGGTAATTACCTACCTGATCTGCTGTAAGCCCTTCCTCTCCTGTCAGCACCTGTCTCAGAGCGGTCACATGACCTCTCCTGCAGTGATTTTGCTGCTTCCTGTGATGACACGTCCCGACCAAACAGCATTAGCTTATCCCCCGCCCTGTACATTTCATCACAGCCCAGTCACTGTGAGTGACAGCCGACTCCCCTCTGCTAACCCAGCCCATGTGTGCTGAGAAGAGAGGAACTGTTTGAGGCAGGATTGCATGGACACTGCAGGGACACCGAACAGCTCCCAGACCCTGTATACAGTGTCTGCTCACACCCAAATTTTCCCTCCTTGCACTTTCAGGTGCATTGCTGTAGGAGTTGCTTGCTGGACCCTGCTTGTGTAATAATGATGAGATGTTTGTGAATGATCCTTCACTGCTGTAGCACTGAGACACTGTAGAGAGTCCTGGCCAATCAAGGTGCAGTGTGTGTGCAGAGAGGAGTGTAGAGGGGGCAGAGAGGTGTGTACAGGGGGTGGTGATCAGCACAGGCTGTAAGAAGGGAAAAAAACAAAACAGGAAGCTACCTAATTATGAAATACAGCATGTAAACATCCAACATGGAGGCACTGAACACAGAAATTGAGGAAATGATGGTAGGAAAACAAAAAAACACTGTGGGACGCTTCTTTAATACAATTCAGCACAGATTAGCTTTTTTAAAATAACAAGTTTTGTGGTCGGATAGGTCCTTTAATAGTCTATGAGGTCATTCACATGTCCGTAATTTTCCGTTTGTGCAAAATTGCGTAAACATGTCCAATTTTGATCCGAGTGTTGGAATAAAATCGTCTGTGGGTCTGTGAAATAAAAATAAAAAAAAAAACACACAGCACACGGATGTCATCCAAGGACGGTCCAATTTCCACAGACTGTTAAGGTACCGTTACACACACAGATAATTGTGCAGACATTGCTTGAAACTCACTGGTTGCAGTGAAATCATGGACACATTGTTCCATTTTTTTGCCGTGTACAAAATGGAACAATGTGTCCATGATTTCACTGAAACCAGTGAGTTGCAAGCAATGTCTGCACAATTATCTGTGTGTGTAACGGTACTTTGAAGGCCACGTCACACGTAATGATATCATTGCCGATATCGTTCAAAAGTCACGTGTTCTGTGACGCTTGAACGATGTCAAAACGGCATCGTTGCGTGTGACACTACAAACGCTGAACGATCAGTCGGCTGATCGTTCATCGTTTGATTTGAGGTCCTGTCCTCAAATCAATCGTTGGTCGCCCGGTGGACACGCAGCATCGCTGCGTGTGACACCGGGAGATGACCGATAAGCAAGCTCCCAGCACCTCTCAGCAAGCGCTGGGAGCTGGTATCCAAGGTAAACTGCGGGTAACTAGGAAGCGCGCGCTGCCTAGTTACCCGATGTATACGTTGGTTACCAGCCTTCACCGCTCACCGGCTTGTATCCAAGGTACACAGCGGGTAACTGTGCCTTTGCCCAAAAAGCTCTACTTTTGTCTAATCTGACCAGAGAACATTCTTCCAAAATGTTTTAGGCTTTCTCAGGTAAGTTATGACAAACTCCAACCTGGCTTTTTTATGTCTCGGGGTAAGAAGTGGGGTTTTCCTGGGTATCCTACCATACAGTCCCTTTTCATTCAGACGCCGACGGATAGTACAGGTTGACACTGTTGTACCCTCGGACTGCAGGGCAGCTTGAACTTGTTTGGATGTTAGTCGAGGTTCTCTATCTATCATCCGCACAATCTTGCATTGAAATCCCTTGTCAATTTTTCTTTTCCGTCCACATCTAGGGAGGTTAGCCACAGTGCCATGGGCTTTAAACTTCTTGATGACACTGCGCACGGTAGACACAGGAACATTTAGGTCTTTGGAGATGGACTTGTAGCCTTGAGATTGCTCATGCTTCCTCACAATTTGGTTTCTCAAGTCCTCACCCCCTTTTTTATGCTCGGTGTGGAATTACATCCAATTTGGCTTTAGGACAATTCTTTTTGTGTTTTTTCATTGAAGACAAATTAAATGAAGATAATATACCAAAGAATTTGTGATTGCAATCATTTTCAGGAAGAAACTGAGTATTATCTGACAGAATTGCAGGGGTGTCAATACTTTTGACCATGACTGTATATAAACACATGGCAAGCACTCACCTGTGGACACAGCTGACAAAGTTTGTTTGAGAATGACTATACCAGTAAAGGCCCAGTTACACACACAGATATCTGTGCAGATATTGTTCGCAGATCTCTGGTTGCAGTGAAATCATGGACAGATTGTACCATTTGTACACAGCCACAAAATGGAACAATGTGTCCATGATTTCACTGCAACCAGAGATCTGCGAACAAACTCTGCACAATTATCTGTGTGTGTAACTGGGCCTTTAGGGTGCTTTCACTCTGCGATTTTTGAGGATCCGTGGCTGTCCATTGTACAACGGACAGCCACGGATTCAATTTGGCCCCCTTGTTATCCTATGGGCACGGATCGGATCGGATTTGGCCTAATTGCCATCCGATTTATGTTGGATCCGGTTTGTGTCCAATTTTTTGCTGTGCCCAAAATCGGAGAATGCTCTGATTATGGGCACAGCAAAAAATCGGACACAAATCGGATCTGACCAGATCCGCGGCCTTTAACATAGGGACCTATGGAGCACGGGTCCGAGAAAACACAGGGTTGTTTCTCGGACCCGATTTTAGTGTACTGAGCATGCTCAGTACACTAAAACTGCTCTGTGCCATCTAATTTCACCTTCACAATGTATGTACATACATTGCAGAAGTGAAATTAAGTGAAAGCAAGGGTTAAAAATAAAGAAATCTCTATTTTAACCTGTCCTGCGATCCCCCGATGTGCGGCATCTCTGGTGGCTACAAGACCTGGCTTTACGTCACAACCTGGTCAGCTGATTGGGTCATGTGACCGATGACGCTGATCGGGTGGCCCCACCCAGCCAGATCCTGTAAGCATCCAGAGATAGATGCTGACGTTGGAGGATCACTGGAAAGGTCAGAATAGAGTTTTTTTTATTTTTAACCTCTGCTTTTACTTAAATTTCGCTTCACATTGAGGAACTGAAAGTGCCCCGCACAACTCTTTCTGTATCCAAACCCGTGAATATCACGGACCTGGACACAGAATAGGTCACCTCCTGTGGTGTCTGTTCCTGTCCGTGGGGTCCTGTAAAAAGTAGGATCCCACAGACAGGAAAAATAACGCTATGTGAAACCAGCCTAAGGCTCCATTTACACTGTGCCTTTTTGGTCTGTTTTTGCTCATCAGATTTTGTAGCCAAAACCAGGAGTGGAAAAGAGGATCAGAGGGGAAGTATAATAGAAACACGTCAACACTTCTGTATTTATCACCCACTCCTGGTTTTGGCTACAAAAACAAACCAAAAATGCACAGTGTGAATGTAGCTTTAATATCAAAATATAGTGTATGAATCTAAATAACCCCTTATATTTAGATACATTCCACCCTTGGCTAAGGTGACCACACCATATCAAAGCATATGAATGATATGTTACAATGTGGAGGCTATAAGATATCCATATTTTTATTGGCAATACAACATGCATGCAAACAAATCATAAACATTGCCCCAAAAATACCTCAAAACTCACACTTTTCTGCCAAGAGGTGCGTGCAGATTTGGTGCAGAAATTTCTGCATCCAAATAATGAAAATGTGCACATATTAGGAAAATTGCATACGAAGAATAAGGATACATTTACACGTCGCAACATTGCATGCAATTTCACTTGCAACTTACTGGTTGCAGTGAAATCATGGACACAGTTACATTTGTACACAGCAACAAAATGGAACAATGTGTCCATGATTTCACTGCAACCAGTGAGGTGCATGCAATATATCTCTGTGTGTAACGGTACCCTTAGGAGCGGCACTCGCCAGTCTTCTCAGTGCAGGTTCTTATTGAAGGTGCAGGTTACAGCAGTGCAGGGAGGGGGATCAGAGACACCGTTTCGTGCTATTTGCACTTCCACGAGTCCTGCTACCAAATAATCAACCTGTGCACATATTAGGAAAGTAATAGAGAACGGACACTTGGATTAAACGCTGTCCGCAAAAAAAAAAATGTCCACTTTTCACATTATGTAAAAATGTTTTTGATGCTGGAATTTGATGAATTTGGGGGTCTTTGAGTTTTACAATCCTGTAAATGCACGAATAGTATTTTTACAACAATTATTTTTTAGCTAGCGGGAAATCTGACCACGGACAGTAATACATATGTCTGATTTAATGGGAAAAAAAAAGCCATCAGAATGCATTATATGGAAGCGAGCAGATTCTTAGATAAATGAACTGGAGAGTGAAGAGGTTGTGCTGTGAAGCTACATTTGACCCATAGCATCTTGGTCTATAACACGCACTCCATGAAGCAGATATAATAGATGCTCTGCAAAGCTGCAGGCCAGGAAAGATAGTGGAATGAGCCGAGAAAATGAGAAAAGGAGTGGACTTGTTGGAAATGACCTGAGCATATCAATAAAGAAAGAGCAGCTAGTTCTCATTACCGGAGGATTGGAACACTTCAATTCAGCAGTTTTATCATTTATGCTGGTCTCAGATAATAAAGTGCAGTCTTCACAACCACATGGAAAAACTGAAAATCAATCATGAAACCTTCCTACAGCTAAATGTAATAACTTAATAATGAAATAATATTTTACCCTAGTGACACAAGGAGAAGTGGTCATTTACTACTTTTATACATATGAGGCTGTGTGCACATTCTGCGTTTTTGGATTCATATGTTTCACAAATCTTCATACAAATCCTTAAGGCTGTGTACTCACCATTAGGAGGCACTATGTCTTTGCACAGTGCCTCCAGATCTCCGGGAAGTCACGGGTGACCTAGGGAGATCTGCGTCCGATGCAGGGCAGCTTCTCCCTGCATTCACCGACTGGAGATCTCTTCCGACTCCGCAACATGAAATTTACATGCTGCAGAGATACTGAAGTCTGGAAACCCGCACCACAGCAGAAATAACGCTGTGACGGGGAGAAGCACAGTGAGCGTGGGATGTCTAGAAATCATGCACTGTGCTGGTACTGTACAACGCAGCGTTTTGGACGCAGTGAGGTGCTGCTTTTACCAATCATGAGCAACGACGTCTCCGGCGCGTTCTGTGTGACGCGTGCGCCCGGACTCCGCCCCTCTTCAGACCTGCATCCCGCAGGCAAGCGCAGGAGCTGCCCATCTCTGCGTTCATATGCAGCCCTGCTTTTGCCTGAAAAGTACCTGCGCTTGCTTTTTGCGCTAGCACAGGCAGGCAAACGCAGGCAACTGCACAGACGCACAAATGTGAAAGGGGCCAAAGTGTTGTGCCCACCCTGCTTATTTTTTTTATTCTTTCCTCCCCTAAAAAGGTACAGGTTTTGCCACAGAAAAATTCAGTATATCAATTACTGGGGCGTTTCTTGCAGCATTTTGTACCCATTGACCTTAATGTAGTCATGGGATTGCAGGACCCATTTTAACTATTCTTAAAGCTACGGCGTTGGAAAAAACACAAAGCTCTATTTGGCAAAGCTGACCATGAGGCGATTATTTAGGATTACCTATCAAAACTCCATAAAACGTTAATTCTTTATTCCTGAAATAATTAAAAATATATATCTAGTTGAGTCGAAGACTTGGCTAAACTACCTACCAAGAGACCAAGACTACATAAAAGTTTACCCTCAAATAAACACCAGACGACGGAAGATGAAAAAACACCGGGGCCGGGCGGGTGGGTGCTTCGTCTCTGACAGCTGACCAGCTGAAGCCGCCCAGAGACACCGTGAGGTGAATATAAAGCTGGTTATTCCCGAGCTTTTTCGGCCAATCCAAATCATGCGTACCACAGACAGCCTAGCCAATCACAGCCAATCTTTTCTTCTGCTACCATACATCTAGATCAAACCAGAATCTTCTCATGAGGATACCTCATGACAGCTCTGAACCTTGAAAAGTCAAATGAGAAACAATTAATAATAATAAAAATCTCATATTAATATCCAATAATAGGGTCAACAATCCCATGCCGCCCTCTGCTCTATTTTATTTGATACTATGGCTATCATAAAAAAAGTTGCAAATATGCATGGGTGTTCACACACTGCTTTTTTGAACAAAATATATCTCTCTGTCTCTCACTTTGTTTCCCTTCTAAGTCATATTATATATATTATATACTGCCTGGAGGAAGGGGCATGTGCAACAGAAGAACTGACTGCACAGGTGGTCGCTGCTCAAGTTCCTTACCTAACTCCTCTCCTTCGCGGAGTACAAATACAGACAGTAGAGGTCCCATAAAATGATAAAATAATATTGATTGCAGCACAGCATTCTTAAAGGGAACCTGTCACCTGGATCTAAGCCCCTACACTATCACTACCTATCCCTGCACCTTCCTAGCTGCTCCCTATCTATCCCTCTCTGAGCTAAATCCGCCCTATAAAACTGCAGAAAAATAACTTATAACTTACAGAAGTCCCTGAGGCTGGGGACTGAGAAGGCGGCACCAGGCTCCATTCAGCCCCTCCTCCATGCAGCAGCACACGCCCCGCTGGGCGGCGTTATTCTTTCTTCATCACCGCCTCCTCCATTTGGAATCTCCCACCCACTTTACACTGTAAGGTAGCGGTTAGGATCGGCACGACAGAAGGCAGTGACTCAGGTATTTACTCACACAGCACACAGTTCAGGTATTCACAGACCTCCAGATTCCGATGTAACAGGTCAGACTAACCCCCGACCAGAATATACCCGAGGTATAAACTGGGCTAGCCCAGAATATACCCCCCTGGGCCAGAATATACCCTTGGTATATTCTGGCCTAACCCAAACTATACCCTGGGGTATAAACAGGCCTAGGCCAGATTATAACTCTCCGTATACCACAGCAGCTGTAGATCAGGGCCCCAAGCCGTGCACAGGGCCCCAAGTAATGCATGAGGGCCCGAGGCAGCACAAGGTGGCCCCAGGCAGCAGAAAGAGGCCCTACGCAACATACAGGGGCCCCAGGCAGTGCTAGGGGGCCCAGGCAGTGCTAGGGGCCCCAGGCAGTGCATGGGGGCCCGAGGCAGCACACAGGGCCCCAGGCTACACACAGGATCCCAGGCTACACACAGGGGCCCTAGCCAGCATACAAGGGCCCCAGGCAGTGCACAGGGCCCCAGGCAGTGCACAGGGCCCCAGGCAGTGCACAGGGTCCTAGGCAGCACAAAGTGGCCCCAGGCAACATACAGGGGCCCCAGGCAGTACCAGGGGCCCCAGGCTACACACAGGATCCCAGGCTACACACAAGGGCTCCATGCAGCATACAAGGGCCCCAGGCAGCACACAGGGGCCCCAGGCAGCACAAAGTGACCACAGGCAATATACAGGGGCCCCAGGCAGTGGGCCACCCGGGGCCACTTTGTGCTGCCTGGGGCCTCTGTGTGCTGCCTCTGGCCCCCATGCGCTGCCTGGGACCCCTTTGTACTGCCTGGGGCCCTTGTATGCTGCATGGGGCCCCTGTATGTAGCCTGGGACACTGTGTGTAGCCTGGGGCCCCTAGTACTGCCTGGGGCCCCTGTATGTTGCCTGGGGCCACTTTGTGCTGCCTGGGGCCACTTTGTGCTGCCTGGGGCCCCGTGCACTGCCTGGGGCCCCGTGCACTGCCTGGGGTCCTTGTATGCTGCATGGGGCCCCTGTGTGTAGCCTGGGATCCTGTGTGTAGCTTGTGGCCCCTAGTACTGCCTGGGGCCCCTGTATGTTGCCTGGGGCCTCTTTGTGCTGCTTGGGGCCACTTTGTGCTGGCTGGGGCCCTGTGCACTGCCTGGGGCCCCTAGCACTGCCTGGGGCCCTAGCACTGCCTGGGGCCCCTGTATGTTGCGTAGGGCCACTTTCTGCTGCCTGGGGCCACTTTGTGCTGCCTCGGGCCCCCATGTGTTGCTTGGAGCCCTGATCTACAGCTGCTGTGGTATACGGAGGGGTATAATCTGGCCTAGGCCACTTTAACCCCGAGTATATTCTGGTCGGGGGGGGTTAGTCTGGCCTGTTACACCGGGGCACAGCCGAGTAGAACCTCATACAATCCCAGCAGCTCCTGCTGCTGTCCTGACACACTCCACCCCCTCCCCACAGCCCAGGGCAGCACATATCATCTCCTATTCACCGCACACCTGAGGGTCAGTGATTTCAATCAGCACTTAGCTCCAGTAGCAGCTCACCCTGTGTGTGCTGCTACCGAGCAGAAGATACAATCTCCCACATGCTGTGTCTCAGTCAGGGGACACATCGAGGTCGCATCACCACAACATGATAGGTGTAAAGCACAGATTCCAAATGGAGGAGGCGGCGATGAAGAAAGAATAATGCCGCCCAGCGGGGCGTGTGCTGCTGCATGGAGGAGGGGCTGAATGGAGCCTGGCGCCGCCTTCTCAGTCCCCAGCCTCAGGGACTTCTGTAAGTTATAAGTTATTTTTCTGCAGTTTTATAGGGCGGATTTAGCTCAGAGAGGGATAGATAGGGAGCAGCTAGGAAGGTGCAGGGACAGGTAGTGATAGTGTAGGGGCTTAGATCCAGGTGACAGGTTCCCTTTAAAGAGTTTATTGTCAATGATTGAGTTCACGTAGATAACATTGGAAAATCCAAAGTTATTATAACATTTATTAGAAACTACCAATTAGAGGATTGATCATGTAAAACATCAGAGTAGGGGGTCAAGACTAGTCATATACATACAGCACACTGGTCTATTGTAAATATTAATATTTATTGTGTTCACATATTCTGTATATGACCGGTCACTGACCAGTGTGGCTAACAAGGGTTCTGCCAGTGACACACTAATATGGCCTCTGTCTGCTGTGCCATCCTTGCATTTGTCTTCACCATTCATCTTTGCTTGTGTTAGCTAGGGGCCAATAATTGCATATGTGATGTGTAACATTTATATTTTTGCTCATTACAGAAAACCTGTAACCATCTAATGAAGAAAGACTATGCATCTTCAAGATCAATTCTTCTATGACCAACAGGACATCTTGTGACCAAATCAGAATTGTATCCTATTGGCCTACAAAAATCTGTGTGTTTTCTAAAATATACATTTTCCTTTGAAGACATGATAAAGTGGATTACAGGGCTGGGTTTTTTGGAATCCGGACATTTTGGAACTAGTAGAAGTCATGAGATTATTCTGCATCTCAGGAACGCGGAAACAGGAATATGACCACTGGGGTCGTCATTACTGATTATAGCTGTACCAGACACAACTTTTACACCTGCATCATATTGTTCAGGAATAGTACATCACTGGTATTGACACAATAGTATCTCAAACTATGACTGAAGTCTATTTAAAGTTCCGTGGAAACCGAACAATCTTCGTCCAGCAGTTTCCAACGGTGGCCACAGAAGCAACTGCTACAACCACGGATAAATATTCCAACCTGTACATGTACGTGGGCTTGTTCCTTGGCCTGCTAGCCGTACTCCTGGTCCTGCTGTTCACAATGCTTCTACGTCTCAAACATGTAATCTCACCAATTACCACTAATACAGAAAGCACAGACATGCCACAGTTCACTGATGTGGAAATGCAAGGGAGGTCGCAAAGTGCCTAAAGGACTTATCGTCATGCAGAGGTGCGCTGCCAATCCTAAGACTGCTGCACAATACTGCAGGGGCTCAACTGAAGCTCCTGGGTTGGACAGAAATATCACAGTCTGTTCACCTACTGAACATTTCTTTTATAGAATTCAAATTTTGAGATGACTACATATACTGTGGACAATCCTAATGTTTTATGTATTATAGACGTTGATATAGCACAAATATCCATTATTGCAAGGAACCAAGTATTTATAAGTTGTGCATCTGCTATAACCAATACCTATGTTGTCGGTAATGAAAGACAATTTCCATTTATGTGACTGAATCACAATTTATTTATGACAGTTGATGAATATTAGTTTTTATATTTTTTCCCAGAAGTAGAATTTTTTGGTAACATCAAATCATTCTAAATGTTCCTGCCTGTTTGGTCTTGCATATGATGCACCCTTAAGGTAGTATCCCTATAAATCAGGGGTCCCCAACCTATAGCTCAGGAGCCACATGTGGATCATTGGCCCATGACGTGTGGCTCGTGGTTTTCGTCCAGCTTGGTGCAAGCTATGAAGAGCAGGTCTCCAGATGGTGACCTTTGTGAGTAGCCCCACAGAAAAGCAGGTCTCATTGGGAGTAAGGTAGAGACCCCTGGATCTTGGTATACTGCCTCGGCGTGATTTGTGTGGAAAAGCTTTGGCTGCCACTATACCAGTCATGGAGGCTCTGAGTGTCACTACTGTGAGGGGACAGGAGTCGAATGTGGCTCTTGAACCTCTGAGAGCTGAATGTGGCTCTCAAAGTCAGAAAGGTTGGGGAGCTATGCTATAAATGAAGATGTAACCTGTCCCAGGGTAACACTTGGCACTTATAGGGTACCGTCACACCAGGACACCTTGCCGGCGATTTCATGTTACAGGATCGCTGCTGGGGTTTGTTTACACCAATCAGCAGCGGTGGCGCCTGTAACATTGCCGGTGCGTCGCTGGAAGTATCGCCGCGTGAAGCATGCGACGACGATGCTGGTGGGGCACCAAAAACATGCGCGCTCCCGTGTGTCGCCGCCGATATATCCAGCGTGGTGTCCTAGTGTGACGGTACCCTTACTGATATCTCTGAGAAATATATTGTTGTGAAAAATGTAAAATTGCCACCAGCCATTCATATGTGTGCATAGCTATGACAACCAAGTATTAATTCGGGAAATTTCCATCATACTTGCCAGCTTTTCAAAACTCTTCTCTTTCCAGTACTACATACTGTACCTTTCAGGCAAATTCTAGGTCAGGCATCTTGAAATTGAGAATGTTGAGGGCGTGTTGCTTTTTGGAGGTTCCAAGAGGTCAATGTGGTGCCCAGAAGACTTGCCAACTTTTCCAGTAGGATCAGGAGGTCTCCCCTTTTTCCACATATTCAAGGAAAGTTGACAAGTATGAATTTCATAAAGTGACTTTTTCAAAATTACTGCTTTTTATGCATCACTTTTTTCTACAGTCATAATGAGCAGGGAACTTCAGATCTTTTTTTTATTATGTTTTATAACAAGAGATATTGGTTTATTACATAGATAACATCAACTCCACAGTCTAAGGAGTGCAGGGCTAAAAGTGTCTACTCAGCAACCCCCTAAACTTGAAAAACCACCCAGCCCAAAGGTTTATTCACATTTATTGAGTAATGGCGGCAACGTTGTCACACTGTAATTGCTGAAACCCAAAAATAGAACACTATATGGACAAAAGTATTGGGATACCTACACATTACACCTACAACGGCATTTATGATGTTCCAATCTAAATTCAAAGGCATAAGAAGCCGATGCCCATTTGGCAGCTTCCACTCTTCGTGAATTTTGGATGTGTCTGTAGGAGTTTTCACCTATTTATCCAGAAGAGAATTTGTCAGGTCAGGCACCGATGTTGGATGAGAGGGCCAAGCTCACAATCTGCAATTGAGCTCATCTCAAAGGATTTCAATTGAGTTGGGATGAGGGATCTATGTAGACCAAAGCCACTCAACCATCAATGGAAATAAGGGACCAGAAAAACAGCCCCTTAGCTTTATCTCTCCTCCTCCAAACTTTACAGTTGACACAATACAGTTAGGTAATATTCTCTTGGTGTTTGCCATACCTAGACTCATCCATCAGAGTGCCAGATAGAGAATTGTGTTTTGTCACTCCATACAGCACATTTCCACAGTTCCAGACTCCCGTCATGGCTGATTTACGCAATGCCATGTGATGTTTGGCATTTTGGTTGGTGATAAGGCTTGTATGTACCTCCAGTATAATAATATTAATGCTAGGGGAGGTTTGTACTCTGCAGTTATGGAATCAGTAGAGCGTTGATGACTTTTATACACTATGGACCTAACCCTGAATTGTGACTATGTGGTCTCTACTTTGAGTTCCTTAGGCTCCTAAACACTTCCACTTTTCAGTAATAACACTCACAGGTGATCATGGTGTATTTGGGAACGAAAAAATTTCATGAACCGACTTATTGCAGTAGTAGTGTCCTCCATTTTTTCACAAATGTTTGAGACTGCTGGGTGTGGTGTTTGATTTTACGGCAGATAGAAAAAGAGAATCCAGCTCCACAACTGTGCAGGCTTCTTTCTTTGGGTAAGAATAATACATCAGACATAACAAAGAACATCTTGTTAGCATCTACGATTTTCAGGTGTCAAAACACCCATAAACATGACACAACATGGCATCATGACTAAGGGTACTGTGAGACCGGAAATGCGTTGATTCTGACAAGACGTTTTATCATTTGTCCGATGTGTTATACTTACCCAAATAAAGAAGTCTGAAGATCCATGGAGCCAGATTTTATTCTTCCATCAGCCATTTCTTTATGCTGAGACAGCGCTAACCCTCGGTGCTCCGAACTGTAATGGATATAATAACGGTGAGCAGGAATTCTCTACCCTTTTCTTCCTTATCGTTTGATTTTATACGTCTTCAGCAAATAAAATAATGAAAAACCTGATTTTAATTATCAGACCAGTCCCAATATTTTTGTTCATATAGTGTATTTATATATGATACTGCCACACATATATATATATATTCATATATGATACTGCCACACATATATATTCATATATGATACTGCCACACTAAAAAACTTATAGATACAGAGGGGTAACAAGAAGATCTGGGGGTCCGATGCGAAATCTGGAACCGGTCTCTCAACCTACGGTCACAGCCTCTGCTCTTATCATTAAGCCTCTGGATGCATGGCCTTGCTATATGACAGGCAGACATCTTTTCACTTTGCACCATGAGTTTACGTTAGATTAAAAATCAACAAACATTGGAAAACCTCCAGGTTTCTTTTGTGCACAAGAAATCGTTTCAATACCGCTTTATGTCACGATTCAGTTTTGTTACAAAGAAGCCCGCTACAGGTAACTTGCTCGAGAATTTATTTCTATCAATGTCATAGGTTGCAGGGTGGAGAGAGCTGGAGATGGGCTGTCATATTTTTAAGGATGTTACCCTTGTTTGACAGAAATTTAGCCAATTTTATAATCTGCTCACCTTGCATTCGTTCAGATGTCAAATGCATTAATCGGCTCTAGATGAACCTTGCTCTCTGTTGTCACATATGCATTGCTACCATATCAACTTGGAGATTTTCTTTGACAACCACTAAAGGTACCGTCACACGCCACCATATGGCTTCCATATCGCCGGCGATTTGACGTGAGCGCGCACGTTTCGGGCACTTTTTTCAGATCGCTGTGGAGCTGTCACACGTAGCGATTTCACGTGCGATCTCCGGCGATCCTGCATTCCGGAAGTCGCCTGCATGAGACCCGAAGCGGTATTCCCTTCACACATCGCCACGTCACACACCACAATCGTAGAAGCGATGTGGGCATACTGTTTCGATAGGGGCGTGCTAGAGTGTGTTTCAACACACCCCTATCACTGCGATTGGTGGATGGAACTGCATTCCCATTGGTCAGCCATGCGTGAATGCATGGGTCATCAAATAAGGCGCCTTGGACATGGCCAGCCAATCGGAACGCAGCATCACCCACCAATCACCGCAGATGCGGCGCAAAAAGACTCCATCCAAGCATGTCTATGGGATGGATTTCAGGATCGCTGTGTACGTCACTATCGCCCTGTGGCACGCCAGTAGGCGCTAATATCGCCTGGTGGTTATCGCCTAATTTCACTGCAGTGCAAGGCAATCAGGCGATGCTCCACCGGCGATTGTTTGCTGTAGAATCGCCCTGTCACATGCTACTGTGCACAGGCGATGTGGTTTCCACACCACCAAATTCGGGCATTGCCAGTGTTCTCGCCGGCGATATGGAGGCGTGTGACGGTACCTTAACTGTCTTGAGAACAAGTGGAAGACATTGAGGTCTGATGTAGGAAGCATAGTATCCACAGCAATAAGCGTGACGCATTTATAATGCCTCCATGTACATTTATTACATTGTCTATGGTCTTTTGAAGGGAAGCTAAGAATAATGGTTTTTGTCATGTAATTTAAATGTGCAAAATGATATGTAGTACAATATAATAGCAAATAAAGATAATAGTTCTATTCTTTATAAGAACGGTACTTGAGGAATGTTTATTGGTAAGCAAGTAGCGTTGATTATATACTTAATTATATTATTCTTTCTATGTAGTTGCCATATGTAGCTGCACATGTAAAAACACATGATATATGATAAATGTCTGATAAGTGCTATTACACAGCTGTATACCGCAGACTCAATGGAAACATTCATTGCTTCTATTCTAGTCTTTATCCGCTTTGGGAACCAAGGTCCATGGTTCACTGCTGGCTTCAAACATTTAAGGAGACCGACAGTCTGAAAAGCAGGTTATTGGATGCAATGGCACCATCAATAAGGAGGCAGTGGTAATGGAAACAACAGCTGTTTATTAACTATGTACAAATTAAGGGTTAGCAATATAACTATAAGGTTTTGGTTTTAAAACAAAGGTGACCTAAAAAAATCTACCGTATATACTCGTGTATAAGCCGACCCGTGTATAAGCCGACCCCCCTACTTTTGCCCCCAAAACCTGGGAAAACCTATTGACTCGTGTATAAGCCGAGAGTGGACCCCAGCACAGGTATACAGCCCTCAGCAGTGTGGTATACAGCAGCCCCAGAGGTATATACAGCAGCCCCAGTGGTATATACAGCAGCAGCCCCAGTAGTTAGTATACAGCAGCCCCAGAGGTATATACAGCAGCCCCAGTGCTAGTATACAGCAGCAGCCCCAGTGGTATATACAGCAGCAGCCCCAGTAGTTAGTATACAGCAGCCCCACAGGTATATACAGCAGCCCCAGTGGTAGTATACAGCAGCCCCAGAGGTAGTATACAGCAGCCCCAGAGGTATATACAGCCCCAGTGGTAGTATACAGCAGCCCCACAGGTATATACAGCCCCAGTGGTAGTATCTAGCAGCCCCACAGGTATATAACAGCCCCAGTGGTAGTATACAGCAGCCCCACAGGTATATACAGCCCCAGTGGTAGTATACAGCAGCCCCACAGGTATATACACCCCCAGTGGTAGTATACAGCAGCCCCACAGGTATATATAGCCCCAGTGGTAGTATACAGCAGCCCCACAGATATATACAGCCCCAGTGGTAGTATACAGCAGCCCCACAGGTATATACAGGCCCCTTCCATCAGTATACAGCAGCCCCAGTGGTAGTATACAGATGCCCCAGAGGTATATACAGGCCCCACCATCTATATACAGGCCCCCCCCGCCGCAATCCTGTAAAGGAAGAGATTAGTATACTTATCCCTCCGCTGCCGCTGTCCCGCCGCCATCGCGATCCTCCGTCTTCTTCCAGCGTCTTCCGTCTTCTTCCGGCTTCCTCCTCGGTCGCGCAGGCAATGACGTCATTGCCTGCGACCATCGGAGGAAGCCGGAAGAAGACGGAGGATCACGATGGCGGCCGGACAGCGGCAGCGGAGGGATAAGTATACTAATCTCTTCCTTTACAGGATTGCGGCGGGGGGGGCCTGTATATAGATGGGGGGCACTGTATACTGTATACATTGTATACAGTATACAGTGACTCGCGTATAACCCGAGGGGGGGACTTTTCAGCCCAATTTTTGGGCTGAAAAACTCGGCTTATACGTGAGTATATACGGTAATTATTTCACAGTAACACAGATTCCTAAAATCCAATCACAGTATAATTAACACAGTATTACTCCTGTCACTAATGGTCTCAGTCAGTGTTGTCATACTCTTAAGGTACCGTCACACTTGGCGACGGGGCTGGAGATGTCGGCAGTGACTGGCGGGGGCGCGCACGTTTTTTGCATCGCCGCTGGAGTGTCTGAAAACCTCAGCGGCGATGTAGGACAATGGGAGCCTATGGCTCCCATCGCCTGATAGGTCGCCGGCGGCCGGTTACATGGGGTGATGTGCACACATCGCCCCAGATCGGTCGCCTGGTTTCAGAGCACTGCTCTGAAACCAGGCGACCTCCCGGCGGCGCCGACATCACCCCTTTACATGAGGCGACGTAGGGGCGATGTCGCCGCTGATAGGCCACACCCCTACGTCGCCTATGTAATTGGTGGCGATGTCGCCCCGTGTGATGGGCCCTTAAGGGTACCTTTACATGCAACACCCAGAGGAGATATTTTGGGCGGCGATATTTCGTCCTGGAAATATCGCTGCCAAATTGCTTCCTTATTGTGGCGTGTAAATCTGGAATTTGGAGGTGATAAGACAAATGTCGCCTGGTTTTAGAGCACTGCTGTGAAATCGAAACCAGGCGACATTTGTCTTATCGCCTCAAAATTCCCGATTTACACACCGCAACAAGGAGGCAATTTGGCAGCGATATTTCCAGGATGAAATATCGCTGCCAAAAATGTCTCCTCTGGTTGTGGTGTGTAAAGGTACCCTCAGGGTACTGTTACACGTCGCAACATTGCATGCAATTTCACTTGCGATTTGCTGGTTGCAGTGAAATCATGGACACATTGTTCTATTTTGTTGCCGTATACAAATAGAACAATGTGTCCATGATTTCACTGCAACCAGCAAATTGCCAGTGAAATTGCATGCAATGTTGCGACGTGTAATAGTACCCTTAGTCCTTCTTGCAGGGAAAATGTCATATCAATCAATTCGTTACTGTAGTCTAGTTATCGCCACAATATTATACGGTATGCAGGCTGTAGCAGTGTCGGAGATGTAACTTGCTTGCCCGCAAGTCGCACACTATGCAAGCTCGCTACCTTCATTCTGTGATGCACAGCCTAAGTCTCCACTCAATATGGTATCACTGCGTAAGAAGCAACGGCCCAGCTCTGACTCTTGACCCCAGCATAATCTGCAACTTGACCATGAAGTTGGCCTCTGCACCTTGACTGATGTAGTCTACGGCTTGACCATGGAGTCGGGCTCTGGATTTTGACTAGCGTAGTCTGCACCTCACATATTTCTACTAGCGTTGATGACGATTCCTCTACATGGCTCAGGTCACTGAACTCTCTCTCAGCTTAAAGGTACCAATGCACACAGAGATATATTGCTTGCAACTCACTGGTTGCAGTGAAATCATGGACACATTGTTCCATTTAGTTGCCATGTACAAACTGGAACAATGTGTCCATGATTTCACTGCAACCAGTGAGTTGCAAGCAATATATTTCTGTGTGTAACGGTACCTTAAGTCTTCTCTGAGATCTGACCGCTTCTAGTATACTACTATGGTGAGGGAGCTATAACCTACTTCACTGTCACCCGTCCATACTGATGAAGGTTTTGGCGTCAACTCCTCCTTCTGGGTTTGGCCAGGCCTTTTATATTCAGTAACTCCATCACAGGTGTCATCTGACTCCACAAATCTTCCAAATTTTTCCCTCCACATACACTGAGGTTTTTACTTTCAGTTCCCTTTATATCCAGGTTTTGGTCCTGCTTTACCATTTTTGGCTAGCAGATGGATAATATTGGTTACAGAAATGTTAGCATCCCCTTACAGTTATCCCCACTGACAGGGTCCCAGTGGACTAAACCTAGTATGGGAACACTTCTGTTTTCAAATGTAGCAGCAAGTTAGGCTGCGGGCCGTTTCTTAGAAGAAATATGATATACAAGTTAAATTGCTCATCCTGTGTGAATAAAGATATTGCCATGTAGAAATTTTGCACCAGATTGCCAGGCTGTGGTCAAGTAATGCAGTGGTTTGGCATTAAACTTTCTGAAGTCAATAAAACCTATGTATGCTGCTCAATTTCCCAAGATGTCAGCCTTTTTAATATGCAAATTCATACAGGAAATACTCTCAATCACTAAGTAAGGGCAAGTCCGGCTCTAAATGTTTTAGTGCTCTCTGCAATGCTTCCTTTTGACATCCAGGACTCATTGTGTACATACAGTGCAGGAATAATGACCAAAAATACTGCTGTGAGGCACTTAAATAATAATGACCAGACAGTAAGACTAGGTTCACACATAGCGCTTTGTGTGCTCTTTTTTGCGCGGGCGCTTTTTGCCACGTTTTGTGGCCGCGCAAAAAGTGCCGTAAAAAAATGCGGTGTATTCATACACCATGTTTTTTTATGGCCACAATTCTCCCCCAAAAGCACAGGCGGGAAGTGATGTCACACAGGGGAGGAAGAATCCTGTGTTCCTCCCCAGTGTGACATTTGTGACAGCCCTTTTTGGTTTCACAGTGTATTAATATATATTGTGAAACCTAAATAAAAATAGTCAAACTGTATTAAAAATAATAAAAATTAAAATACTTACCTCTCCACCGGGTGTTCGGGTTACCGGCATCCGAGACAACGACATCTACTGTCCTTCTAGGACCTGCCAAGATCTGTGATTGGCCGCTCACGATCATGTGATATGTGATGTGATATCACATTATTGCGAGTGGCCAATCACAGATCACAGGCCCTGGAAGGAGATCAGAAGTGGATGTCTCGGCACCCGGAATACCGAGCGGAGGGAAAGTATTCAATTTTTATTATTTTTAATTCATTTTGACTATTTTTATTTAGTTATCGCAGTGTATATTAATACACTACAAAACCCAGAAGGGGCTGTCACAAATATCACACAGGTGAGGAACACAGGATTCTTCCTCCCCTGTGTGACATCACATCCTGCAGCGCCGAAATTATACGCGCTGGAATTGTGCATTGTCTGAACGGCGATGTGTAATTCCAGCAGGTATAATGGCCCCTATGGAAGAAAGCCCGCGCGTACATGCGTAAAGAATTGACATGCTGATTCTTTTTACGCACGCGCTTTCTCCCATATTTACGCCACGTCTGCAAGGCAAAAGTGAAAGTCCATTCACTTTACCGGCAGACGCAGACGCTGTTGTGCTTTTTTTTTTTTAAAACCTTGCGTAAAAAAGCGCAAAAAAAGCACAATGTCTGAACGTAGCCTTACACTGCCTAGTGTAAGATGGCTACTGGTAAAATACTGGATAGGAGATCTGTATTGGACTCAGTGATGTGAACCTGGATGTATGCTCCAGTATCCTACCGTAGATACTGAGAGGGTTAAACTCCTTTAACAGTGCTGTTTTTTTTGTGAATAGCTACACAGATGGGTGGGATGGCTGTTCACCATATCTCCACCTTAGTGTCTGGTCCAGCAGGTAAAACTAAAGCCTTTGGAATCATCCTGCGTTCTGTGTATGGAGGTAGCAGACCACCAGAGCTGTGTGCTTGTGCTAAAGACTAGTGGGGGAACCTCACAGCTATTTCTTCATACCAGAAAGTCTGTTTTGTTTTGCTTTATTTGGGTTAATGAAGTGGCAATAAACCAACTGAAAATATAAATGTAAAGCTGTGTCTAACTTATTAAGCAGCTGAGACAATCTACCATATTAGGCTGGCTTCACACCACGGTTTGTTCCTGTTTTTGTGGATCCTGTTTTTTGCAGGACCACGTGGACAGGAATGGATTACTTAAAACAAATGGCAATTATGCTTCCAGATCCTGTTTTTTACAGGATCCGTTTTTTGCATTGTAAAGTATTGGCATACGAAATAATGGCAATGTGCGAGAGAGAGAGAAAGAGAAAGAGACAGAGAGAAACTGCCCTGAAGGAAGGAGTGCAGAGGCAGGAGAAGGAGGAACCAGGAGCGAAGGCAGAAACAAAGGAGAGAAAGAGACGGGCAAGAAGAAGGGAAGAGAGGGCACCCAAGGAAAGTGAATGTCAAGTACGACTGCAAGGAGCTGAGGAAGAGACTGCGGCTGGAGGAGTGGATCCTGGAGCAGAGAACACACCGGGGAACAGAAATGATGCTGGGAGGAGCTGTGCACTCATTCTGAGCATGCGCAGTTCAAAAATCCAGATCTGGGAAAAAAATTCTGTTTTTTCCTGGATCTGTCGCCCATAGACTCCCATTTTACGTGTGCCGGATCGCTCCAGATTAATTTCTGTCCGGCTTGGTTCTATTTTTTTCACTGGAGCCCAAAAACTGCAGTCTCTGATTTTGGAGCTGGGAAAAAACAGGACAGAAATGAATCTGGGACTGAATTGACAGAATCAGATGGCTATTTATGGCCAATCCACCACCATAGGGATACATGAGAGCAAAAACAAGATCCAGGACTATCCATCTCAAAACGGATTGACCCGGATCCCCAAAACCGTGGTGTGAAGCCAACCTTAGTCAATAAATTAGGTAAACGTAGATGTATCCTACCTCTTTGCCCATCCATAGATTTGGGTATCAATTGTAGGATTAGTGTTGGTGCTTGGTGCACAAATGATCAGCCCCGTAGAGCCCTAGTCCGTCGGGACAGGTCACAGATACACCTTTTATACCTAGAGGTAGCCTGAAGTGGAGATGGAATTAACACTGGATGCATTACTACCAATCTATAGTTTAGATGCTTCAGATCAGCAAGTCTCTGCCGTTGACACAACCCGCCATGATGTATTGGAGCATATCAGAGCTGACAGGTCCACTTTTAATATTCTAACCCTTGCAAGAAAGCATTGACGCTTCCAGCTACTCCTGTGGCTTTACAACTATCTGATTGTTCTAGTTCAGGTAATATACCGTAATTGCAAATTGAAAATTAACTATAAATTTCCCATTAGTACTGCTTATAGTCCAATAACAAGGATAGTGCAAATTACATTGCTTACAAAGCAAAAGGAATATGCAGACTTGATGTATCTCTTACATCACAAGAGAGATTAAAACGGAGTGGTAGACCCCGTAAATCCGACAGCCAGCTAGTGAAGATAAATTTGTGTCACTCTCCCTGGTAATTAGGATAAGATTTTAGCGCATACAACAAAAAAAATCCATTTGACAGCAGTTTCTCCCAAAAGAGTTCCCATTGCCTGCAGAGAGACGTGTCACCAAGATCTCTATTGCATCTCCAGCTTTTTAGTGTAAGTGAAACCGACAGGCCCTCAATAGGCTATTTAAATATAGCCCAGGCGTACGGCTCCTGGGAAATCCTTCCCGTTAGTGGTTCATTGTTTTGTGCTGTGTACTTTCAGAGATGATACCGTGGTATAGGTCACTACAACCGGACATTTTTTTCCCCATTAAGTCCCCTCACTATTGCACATTTATTATATTTGCAGTAGAAACAAAGAAAACGGCTTTGCTCTATAATTCAAGTAGAACACAGGTAAACTGGAACGAATGTGAAGCAGCAGATGCCCTGGCTCTGGGCCCGATAGTTAAACAGTCGCTTGCCTCAGTCCTCATCTTGGCACAGTTCATGTAGGATTATTCGCCGGCAAATGAGTCTATTGGTGAAGACTTAATATTTGGTGCATGCAAAGATTTATGCAATAGTCACTTGCAATTCACTATCAGAGCGTAAAGTCCAAAGGTGTTCTTGCTTCACATATACAGCTCCTGCACTAAGCCAACTATGGCGGTGTGAATAGCCCCTAGGCAGTCCTAACAGTAACAGAGAGGTGGACACATTTTTCAGGTCCAAAAAATCAACATTTTGAGAATGAAAAATGTAAAATGAATCAATTTGGCGCTGTTTGAGGCCGGCTTCACACTGCGGCATGATCCGGTCCGGTTCTGTCCGGGATGTCCCAGACAGCCGCAGACCGGATCAGCACACAGGACTGGGGGGCTAATATGCCCCCCGGTCCGGTGTGCAGCCGCACACAGCTCCCACTGCTGATAAGTGAGGACCTAATATAAATCCTAGGTCATGTGAAAAGACTCGTTAAAGGGTCACTTTTGACTTCTATGATTGCTACTTCCAATAGGTGGCACTATAGTTCAAGTCTATGTCCTCTCTGCATATAGGATAGAGGAACATTGTGGCTTTTAAGTCTCCATATTAGTGATGGGCGAATCCTAAATTACTCGGAATCGCTTGACTCTAGCGAGTCCGAGCCCGGGACTCGCTACTCGTTGCGAGTCTAGCGAGTCCAATGTTAATGAATGGGGAAGCGAGTAATAGCGAGTAGTGTGAGATTTACAAATCGCAGATGTGTCTCGGAAGCTTCAGCCTGAAGCAATCCTAGTTTTGCCATTTATTTGCATTGCTCGTTTACTTTGCAAGTAATCGCTGGGAAACTCGCACAGATAAGAGTCCTGTCTGCTCAGTGTGCTGGCTGCCGCAGCTCCAGGGTCCTAGAACCCGCCTGCTGCCTGATGTAGCAGAGCTGAGATTGTTCTCAGTCTGCTCATTCCCTGTGTACAGACATGAATGTCTGTGCACAGAGATGATGTAGCAGAGCTGAGATTGTTCTCAGTCTGCTCATTCCCTGTGCATAGATATCTATATTTATGCACAGGGGATGTAGCAGAGAGGACATCGCGTTTTGGACTGCGTCGGACGGAAGAGGATTTTTTAAATTAAAGATGGAGTCCCTAATGGCTTTTTTTTTATTTCTAATAAAAATTTTCTCTGTGTTGTGTTTTTTTTAAAACAATTTAATAGAAATTCATGGCGGTCATGTCTAATATTGGCGTGACCGCCATAAATTTCAGGGTTAGGGCCAGCTGATAATACAAAGCTGGCCCTAACCTCTTTATTACTCAGCGTGCCACGGCCACCAGGGCCGCTGGAAGAGCAGGGTTCAGCGCCAGAGGATGGCGCTTCAATGAACGCGCCATCTTCTGGGGCGGCTGCGGGCTGCAATTTGCAGCGGGGGGTGCCCAGAAAGCTTGGGCATCCCTGCGCTGCGGATTCCAGCCCCCAGCTGCTTAGCTGTACCTGGCTAGACATAGAAATTGCACGGAGCCCCACGCATTTTTTTAAAATTATTTCATGAAATTCTGAGACTCTGACTCTGAGACTCTGACTGTGAGACTCTGACTCTGACTCTGAGAGACTCTGACTCTGAGACTCTGACTCTGAGACTCTGACTCTGAGACTCTGACTGTGAGACTCTGACTCTGAGACTCTGACTCTGACTCTGAGACTCTGACTCTGAGACTCTGACTCTGAGACTCTGACTCTGACTCTGAGACTCTGACTCTGAGATGCTCTGACTCTGGAGACTCTGACTCTGACTCTGAGACTCTGACTCTGAGACTCTGACTCTAGACTCTGAGACCTGTTGGACTCTGAGACTCTGACTCTGAGACTCTGACTCTGAGACTCTGAGAGACTCTTACTCTGGACTCTGACTCTGAGACTCTGACTCTGAGACTCTGACTCTGAAGACTCTGACTCTGAGATCGAACTGACTCTGACTCTGAGATCTGACTCTGAGACTCTGACTCTGAGACTCTGACTTGAGACTCTGACTCTGACTCTGAGACTCTGACTCTGAGACTCTGACTCTGACTCTGAGACTCTGACTCTGAGACTCTGACCCCTGAGACTCTGAACTCTGACTCTGACTCTGAGACTCTGACTCTGAGACTCTGACTCTGAGACTCTGACTCTGAGACTCTGACTCTGACTCTGAGACTCTGACTCGAGACTCTGACTCGAGACTCTGAGACTCTGACTCTGAGACTTGACTCGAGACTCTGAGACTTGACTCTGAGACTTGACTCTGAGACTGTGACTCTGACCTGATGGCTCTGACTCTGAGACTCTAACTCTGAGACTCTGACTCTGAGACTCTGACTTTGACTCTGAGACTCTGACTCTGACTCTGAGACTCTGACTCTGAGACTCTGACTCTGAGACTCTGACTCTGAGACTCTGACTCTGAGACTCTGAGACTCTGACTCTGAGACTCTGAGACTCTGACTCTGAGACTCTGACTCTGAGACTGTGACTCTGAGACTGTGACTCTGACTCTGAGACTCTGACTCTGAGACTCTGACTCTGAGACTCTGACTCTGAGACTCTGACTCTGAGACCCTGAGTCAGACTCTGACTCTGACTCTGAGACTCTGACTCTGAGACTCTGACTCTGAGACTCTGACTCTGACTCTGAGACTCTGACTCTGAGACTCTGACTCTGACTCTGAGACTCTGACTCTGAGACTCTGACTCTGAGACTCTGAGACTCTGACTGAGACTCTGAGTCTGACTCGGAGACTCTGAGTCTGACTCTGAGACTCTGACTCTGAGACTCTGACTCTGAGACTTTGAGTCAGACTCTGACTCTGACTCTGAGACTCTGACTCTGAGACTCTGACTCTGAGACTCTGACTCTGAAATTCATGAAATAATAAAAAAAAAAATGCGTGGGGCTCCGCGCAATTTCTATGTCTAGCCAGGTACAGCTAAGCAGCTGGGGGCTGGAATCTGCAGCGCAGGGATGCCCAAGCTTTCTGGGCACCCCCCGCTGCAAATTGCAGCCCGCAGCCGCCCCAGAAGATGGCGCGTTCATTGAAGCGCCATCCTCTGGCGCTGAACCCCGCTCTTCCAGCGGCCCTGGTGGCGGTGGCATGCTGGGTAATAAAGGGGTTAATACCAGCTTTGTTATACAAGCTGGTATTAAGCCCGAGATTCTTAATGTCAGGCCACGTTTGACCCAGCCACTAAGAATTTCCAATAAAGGGTTAAAAACACAACACAGAGAAAAAATTTTATTTGAAATAAAAAAAAAAGCCATTAGGGACTCCATCTTTAATTAAAAAAATCCTCTTCTGTCCGACGCAGTCCAAAACGCAATGTCCTCTCTGCTACATCCCCTGTGCATAGATATAGATGTCTATGCACAGGGTATAAGCAGACTGAGAACAATCTCAGCTCTGCTACATCATGTCTGTGAGCAGGCGGGCTCTAGGACCCTGGAGCTGCACAGAGAAGACAGCCGGACTCGGCTTGCAAAGAAACAGCAGTTACTTTGTGAGTTTCCCTGCTATCACTGGCACAGTAGCCGAGTCTAATGCAAACAATGGCAATCCTAGTTTTGTCAGCGTTTGCCTTTGATTTGATTGATTTGACTCGTGCGAGTAAATGCTGGGAAACTCGCAGAGTACCGAGTCCTGCGAGTCCCTTACTACTCACCGAGTAACGAGTCCTAGCGAGTAGATTCGCCCATCCCTAATAGAGCCGTACAACAGAGAGGGTTTTTTTCCCACCATTTGAAGGCCAGATGTACAGAGATATTCACCTGTACACATATCACAGTAAAGGAGCTCTAACTAGATCTTAAGGCTTAAGAAATTATTACTGCAAAATTGGCCAGTGGGCTCAGCGATATTACATAATAGTGGTTTTCTGGAAACAAAAATTGTGAATTGGTGAAATAAAACTGGTCACAATACATAGAGTATAATAGTTTTGAGGTATTGCAGATGTCCCTGTTCACTATGGTTACCCCCTTTATTAGGATTATTTTCCACATTCCCCATTACAGGAGTTTTAACGATTGTCCTTTCGCTTTAGTTACCATCAGTCACAGCAATTTGGTAGAGTTGCATTGTTTAAATTAATCTGTTGTTGCTCTGCAATTTTGGCTAAAGATAAGGTCTTCCCATAGCCTGTACAACTGGTTGTACGCTTTATTAGGCACTGCTGATGGCGGTCAAATCCATTTAAGTTGTCAAATGGGCATTGGGTGGCGCGGTAGGAGTCAGGTGGAAGTTGCGGACAAATTAAGGTGGGCTAATTTTGTAAAACCTCATGGTGGTGAACACACTCGGCTTTGGTGGCCAGCCAGAAGGATGTCATAATGGTAACGTCATCAGGGGCGGGCACGGTGGTTAAGCACAGAAGGAAGGATTATAGGGTCATTGGTGCCCTGAAAGTTTACTGGCCCTGAATGAATGGCAAGCCAGTGCGTGCAGCCTCCTTTTATTGTTGTCTGGCCTGGTGTTGTATGTCAGACAGGGGTACAGGCGACTGGGAGTGCGATGCCTCCTCCCCTTAAAGGGAACCAACCACCTCAGATCACCCCAATACACAGTTAGTACATGTCCCTGCACCCTAAGGATACCTTTCCAGCACTGTTTTTGTGTAAAATCTTGCATTAGTATAACTGAATATAAGAGTTTATAAACTTACTAGCCTGGAGACATCTGGGCGTATCCCTCCTTCTGTTATACTTCAGGGCTGTGCATTGCATGTCTGTGCTCCCCCTCCCTCTGTGCCTGCTGCCTGCCCTGATGGGTGTGATCGTTATCTCCTCTGCACAGAGGGAGGGGGAGCACAGCCATGCAATGAATGCACAGCCCTGAAGTATAACAGAAGGAGGGATACGCCCAGAAGTCACCAGGCTAGTAAGTTTATAAACTCTTTATATGAGTTATACTAATGCAAGATTTTACACAAAAACAGTGCTGGAAAGGTATCCTTAGGGTGCAGGGACATGTACTAACTGTGTATTAGGGTGATCTGAGGTGGTTGGTTCCCTTTAATGTGAAAAGTTACTCTGTGCTCATGAAGTTGTAACAGTGGTGTATTATGCATTTTACATCTGTGTAACCATGTTTGCAGCCCTCTAGGGGCCAGGGTGGAGACTGCTCCCCCATTAGTCAGGAGTTAATAAAGAGAGATACTGGTGCTCTTAGTCTATAAAAAGGAGTTGACATGGTAACTTAGAGGTCCATAATGGCCGGGTCTAACATTGGTCTGACATTATGAAGCTCGCACTTAGTGCCAGCTGGCAATACAAAGCTGGAATTAACCCCTTATTATCCAGTCTGTCAGCACCGCAGGGCAGCTGGAAGAGTTGGGTACAGCTCCAGAGAATGGCGCTTCTATGAATGCGCCATTTTCTGGGGTGGCTGTTGGTTGCAATAAGCAATGGGGCAGAATGCTTGGGATCCCCACACTGAACATTACAACACCCAGCTGCCTAGTTTTACCCTTACTGGCAACCAAAAATACAGTGAAGCCCCAAACCAATTTTTTAAAAATTATTTCAAGAAATAATTTATATAACAGGGCTCCCCTGTATTTTTGGTTGCCAGCCAGATAAAACTAGGCATCTGGGGTTGGGTGGCAGTCCGTAGCTGCCTGCTGTACCTGTGCTAGTGATGATTTCAGAGCAGGAAAAAAAATGTAAACATATCCTAATGTGGAAATTATTATTCTAAAATATATTGATTAAAGTTAACTTTGCTTGTGGGAAAACCCCTTTAACTATTAAAACAAGCAAGTCAGCCATCCATCTTCACCCACAGCACTGGTAATGTGACCCCACACGAAACTTTGGATGGCGTGAAACACAATGTGAAAGTAGAGCTGCCACAACCCGAGTCTGGCACTGATAGTGGGACCTATGTTGATTAAAGTATATTATTAAGATCTCTATATTTCAAATTTGAAACATATCTATAACCCGCCCAGGGGTCTATGGGAACTCAGTACCTGGGCGTTGATATGGGGGGTGCTGTCTCGGTGGCTGGTGCCTGGGCCCATAGCCCTCGGGGTCAGTTGAATAATGGGTAAATAATAAAAGTCTCTTGATGCCACCTGTGGATTCTGGTGAAGGCACCAGTGCTGTTTCAGACCTCCGGGGATGATGGACGGGCAGCTTGGGTGGCACAGCTCCCCACAGGTGGAGCATGGTCCCCGGGGCGGTGATGAGGAGATGGGGATTGCACAGGGAGGTCGTTAGGCAGCTGGGCCGCTGCGACAGTCTCTAGGCTGGACGGGTTCAGGGATGGACAAACTGACACACACACTGTGGATCATTTTTGTACCTTTACTGATGGTATTGCAGGCACTTTCCATGGTACGTTCCAGGTGGTCAGGAGGCACTTCTGGATTTCTACAGTGAATGATGGATAAGGCCTCCTTGTCTCTTTTCCCTTGTTGAAGCCTCTGACCCGTGTAAAACTAAGCCTCAGATTGTAGGGAAGGAAATGGTGTGTCACGGTCCGCGCTGCCAAAATCACTCACTCCAAATAAATGTACATGAAGCTGGAACTTCAAACGAACTCCTTTATTGTGTCCTACGCGTTTCGGTGCCCTCCTGGGCAGATCCCTGAGGAAGGTGCCAGGAGGGCACTGAAACGCGTAGGACACAATAAAGGAGTTCGTTTGAAGTTCCAGCTTCATGTACATTTATTTGGAGTGAGTGATTTTGGCAGCGCGGACCGTGACACACCATTTCCTTCCCTACAATCTGATGTATCTCCACACTGGAGTGGATGGTGGAAGTCCTGCAGCAGCTACCTAGAAACAACTATTGAATACGCCTTCAAGCCAGTTGTGGGTGACACAACTGCCTCAGGTGAGTGAATCCCTTTTTCACCACTTCTACACCCAGTGCCATAGTGATAGGGCACTATTGCGCCTCTTGTTCCCCCCCCTTCTTTTATTTAAAACTAAGCCTGACCTCCTCCCGTGTCTTTCTCTCACCTGTTCTGTAGTGTCGAGAACCTCTGTGTGGGCTACCGCTATGACTTCTCCTGTGGTCCCTGATTCCCCTATTGGTTGCGTGACAGGTGTCCGGGAGACTGGAGTCACCTCAGTGAACCGGTATCTCTGCTGGGCTTGATGCTCTCCTACAGACTCAGACTCCGGTGTCCGGGTTGCTTCCTGGGGTGAACCAGTATGGCTTCTCTGCCCCCATTCTGCTCCTCTACTCTTTAAGCCTTGCCTTCGACCTCACTCACAGGCCCTCACACTGGCTAGGCTGGTCAACTGGCACGGGCTTAGCACGGCTCCGACGCACCAGGACGTCTTCACAGTTCTCCTAGCGACTGCACACTCTGGCTAACTCCACCCTCAGCACCAGTGTCTATAGGGGATCTTGCTTAAGGCAGCAAATGGAGCTCCCCCTACTGTTCTGGGGTGGAAGGTGTTGTGTGTATGTGGGTTACCTGTTGTGGAAATCCATCCATGCTTAAGGTGGTCCTGTGGCTACCTGTAACGGCAGGGTACCACATCTCCCCTCTTGTTTCTCTACAACTGAATTGTCAACATTTATTGTTACTTGTATTGTTACTATGTTACTTGTCCTAGTCTGCCCCTATATAAATTAATAATAATAATAATAATAATAATTGATCTTTTTTCTTTACTAGCAAGACAAACCCTTTAAAGCATATGGTATAATGCAAACCTTGAAAATGTTTGGGTGAAACTTTACATATCAAAAAAGCATCCTAAAATATTAAAAACTGTTGCAGCAGCTACCTGACTTTGTGCACTACTGTGACTTGTTATTTCCTATGAGCTAATGTTGACGTTATCTGTGATATCATTGTGTATGGAATCATGGATGAATGCTTATAATCCATCCAGAGACGGTGACAAGTGATTGTCCTCCAGCAGGTTCCTCCAGTTTTCCATCCTGTATTAGATAAGTCATCCGTGTTTACTTGTCCTGTGTACACTTTTCCTTGGATAGGGTGTTCACATATTTCAAAGTAAGTAAACGAGAAAGGTTCACAAAGGATTAACATCACACAGAAAATTACTAGGACAACTGTTAGCATTACAACAATTCCCTAACACATGTACAAACAACATTGGGGGCTCAACCAAAAATCAGTATAAATTCTCCTAGTGTTGTGGGTTTGTGCCATCCCAACCGATAGGTGCCCTCTTCACCCACTTAGGCTGGCAAATTTGCAAATCCGTGTCCATCCGTTTTAAGCTAGGCTCCTCTTAATTAGACCTGTCCTTTAACTCCATAAGGACTAGACGATTTTTCACTTTTGCACTTTTTTCCTATCCCTATTCCAAGAGACATACCTTTTTATTTTTCCATGGACATAGCCATTAGAGGGCTATTATTTAGGAGGGGGGACAAGTTGTACTTTTGAATGACACCATCCATGCATAGTTTTTATTTTATATTAAGTGGTGACAAAAAATTTGTAAAAATAAAAATGTTTGTCCATTTTCCGGGAAGCGTGATGTTTTTAATTTTCGGGATATGGAGCTGTGTGAGGAATTGTTTTGTGTATCCTGAGCCAATGTTTTTATTGTTATCACTTTGTGGCAGATGCAATGATTTGATTGCATGCTATTACATTTTTTGTGTTGTTGCCGTCCCTGAAAAAAACGCAATTTTGGTGTTTTTGTTCCTTTTTCATTTTGCTAATTAATCTATTTTATGTGTTGATAGATCTGAGTTTTACTAACCCAGTGATATCAAATATGTGTATTTTTATTATACTGTATGTTATTTTTGTTAAGAAAAGATCCCCACGGCCATGGTTAACAGAAGATACCCTAAAGATCATCGAAGAAAGAAGAATGGCAAAAGGTAACAATCAGGACGCAGACAACATCAGTAAAAGAATAAAGAGAACCATTGGAGCAGACAAAGAACTTTATTACCAGAAGGTATGTGCAGAGATTTAAAACAAACATCTGATGGGCAATACCAAGAAGGCACACCAAAATATCAAGGAAATACGACGAAAGTTTCAACCTAGAGTGGGAATGCTGAAAGATGCCAACGGGAACAAACTCACTGAGCCAGAACAGATCAAGGAACAATGGAAAGAGTACATGGAACATCTCTACAAAAACAAGTCATAGTCCACTTAGTAGACTTGAACCTGCATTTGTGCTATATGCCACATTATTGCTGTATATAGCAGAAAACATAGCCAGCCATGGGCAAGTTTTCACAGAAGTATTGTTATGAAAAACACTGGGGGTCTGGCTGTCACAGCAACCCATTGGCATTCAGTGATCATGTTGTCGGAGTGTCCTTCCGGCGTGCTGTAAATACCACTATCACAGATTGACGGTGGAACCTGCGACTGAATATCACAGCCATCATCTGTCAGGAAAGATGTGGGCCTGACTTGTGAGCCTGCATCAAAGTCACGGAGTTGACATATGATGTACCCTGTATGTCATGTCATTAAGGTGAAAATTGTAAGCCTAGGACAAAGAGACATATGTCTCATAATGTAGGTTCCCTTCCAGGTAAGTCATCTATGGGCCCACAGAATTTGACTTAATTTTTGGATATGAAAACCAAACTTATAAGAATAGTCTATATAGCATAAAATGTTAATGTGACCATTATTGTCCCTTGTGTCAGGCATTTACTCAAGCTCCATTCTCCTGCAATCATAATTAGTATTACATAATTATATTAGGCTGCTCATTATTTTGCATCTTGCCCCTTTGGTTTCTGCCTCGTAAGGACTTACACAATTCATTATGACACAGGGCTGAACTCTGTTACATGATGCTGTAAGATCTCACACATCACTGCGAGGTCAGATCCCAAGTTGTGAAATAATAACTGGGGCCTGATAAATCTCATTCCTCTCTGAGCAGTAGAACATGATTATAGTCTGGTATTTCCCCCTAGGTCACAGTCCGCTATTTACAGTATTACACTAGTATTAGCTCAAACATTTCCCAGAGGAGCTAGGTTGTGGAGACTTTCTGGTATGATGTCTCCCATACACAGCACACACAGACATGAAGGATTCCTTCTCTCCTCCCTCTATGTAACATGTGATCAGATGCATCAGCATGGAGAATATTATACAGCAGTACTGAGCAGTGCAGCTGTGAATCCAGCTCTTGGGTAAGATAAATTCACAACAGAAAACAGCTGCTGTACAGGTTTGCATACTTCTCCTGTCTGCTCCCATATCCATAGACTTCATAGAAACAGTATACTAGTCCCTCACATAGACCTGCAACTAATATAATAGTCCCCACATACAGTTAGGGCCAGAAATATTTGGACAGTGACACAAGTTTTGTTATTTTAGCTGTTTACAAAAACATGTTCAGAAATACAATTACCGTATATACTCGTGTATAAGCCGACCCGTGTATAAGCCGACCCCCCTACTTTTGCCCCCAAAACCTGGGAAAATGTATTGACTCGTGTATAAGCCGAGGGTGGACCCCAGCACAGGTATACAGCCCCCAGCAGTGTGGTATACAGCAGCCTCCCCAGTGGTATATACAGGCCCCAGCAGTGTTACAGCAGCAGCCCCAGTGGTATATACAGCAGCAGCCCCAGTGGTAGTATACAGCAGCCCCAGAGGTATATACAGCAGCCCCAGTGGTAGTATACAGCAGCAGCCACAGTGGTAGTATACACGCAGCCCTAGTAGTATATACAGCCCCAGTGGTAGTATACACGCAGCCCCAGTAGTATATACAGCCCCAGTGGTAGTATACAGCCCCAGTGGTAGTATACAGCAGCCCCAGTAGTAGTATACAGCCCCAGTGGTAGTATACATCCCCAGTGGTAGTATATAGCCCCAGTGGTAGTATACATACAGCCCCAGTAGTAGTATACAGCCCCAGTGGTAGTATATAGCCCCAGTGGTAGTATACATACAGCCCCAGTAGTAGTATACAGCCCCAGTGGTAGTATATAGCCCCAGTGGTAGTATACATACAGCCCCAGTAGTAGTATACAGCCCCAGTGGTAGTATACAGGAGCCCCAGTGGTATATACAGCCCCAGTGGTAGTATACAGCCCCAGTGGTAGTATATAGCCCCAGTGGTAGTATATAGCCCCAGTGGTAGTATACATACAGCCCCAGTAGTAGTATACAGCCCCAGTGGTAGTATACAGCAGCCCCAGTGGTATATTCAGCCCCAGTGGTAGTATACAGCCCCAGTGGTAGTATATAGCCCCAGTAGTAGTATACATACAGCCCCAGTAGTAGTATACAACCCCAGTGGTAGTATATAGCCCCAGTGGTATATACAGCAGCCCCAGTGGTATATTCAGCCCAGTGGTAGTATATAGCCCCAGTGGTAGTATACATACAGCCCCAGTAGTAGTATACAGCCCCAGTGGTAGTATATAGCCCCAGTGTAGTATACATACAGCCCCAGTGGTAGTATATAGCCCCAGTGGTAGTATACAGCAGCCCCAGTGGTATATTCAGCCCCAGTGGTAGTATACAGCCCCAGTGTGAGTATATAGTCCCAGTGGTAGTATATATACAGCCCCAGTGGTAGTATATAGCCCCAGTGGTAGTATACATGGCCCCAGCAGGGCCCCCTCATAATTTGGTGCCCCCACCTCCCTTTCTGGGCCCCCCCGCATGCAGCGCTGCACATATACATTACCTGTCTAGCAGCTGTCACCCTCCGATGGCGGATCGCGGCTCCCGGCTCCGGGCTCCATCTTCCTCGCTGTCTTCCTGCTTTGTGACCGGGGCTCAGCGCGATGACGTCATCGCGACGCCGGCCGGTCACCTGACAAGCAGGAAGTCAGCGAGGAAGATGGAGCCCGGAGCCGGGAGCCGCGATCCGCCATCGGAGGGTGACAGCTGCTAGACAGGTAATGTATATGCGCAGCGCTGCATGCGGGGGGCCCAGAAAGTGAGGTGGGGGTGCCAGTGAGGTGGGGGCGCCGTATTGACTCGCGTATAAGCCGAGGGGGGGACTTTTCAGCCCAATTTTTGGGTTGAAAAACTCGGCTTATACGCGAGTATATACGGTATATATATAATATGGGCTGAAAGTGCACACTCCCAGCTGCAATATGAGAGTTTCCACATCCAAATCGGAGAAAGGTTTAGGAATCATAGCTCTGTAATGCATAGCCTCCTCTTTTTCAAGGGACCAAAAGTAATTGGACAATTGACTCTAAGGGCTGCAATTAACTCTGAAGGCGTCTCCCTCGTTAACCTGTAATCAATGAAGTAGTTAAAAGGTCAGGGGTGGATTCCAGCCGCTCTGTACAATGCATAGCAGCAGGGAGCTGGGGCTGCAGTTTCTCTGCTCCCACTGTCATCTGACCGTGGTAGCAGAGAACAGCCGGTTCACACTGCAGGAGGGGGGGGGCGCATTATGCAGCTGGCAGGGAGACACCTCGGACACTGCAGCAGAAGGTTTGATGGCGCCCCCCTGCCTGCTGCACCCGGGGCAGATGCCCCACCAGCTGCCCCCTAGATACGGCCCTGCATGTAAGTCTTTAGTAGACCCCGGCCCCATCAGCTTTTTGTAACCTTTTTTTATGTGGGGACTCTGCACACGACCGGTGCCATCTACATACATCTCCCATTAATGGCTGGTCATAATAGGGGACACCAGTGATGTGAGGAATCCATCCAGATGTTCCCATCCATCAGAAATCCCTTTAAAGAGAACCTGCCACTTTCCATAAATCTATATTTTGGTTTGACATTGTGTAAATGTGGCTGTTCTGAATCCGCTTGTTGCTCTTGTCTTTCTGCCCCTCTGTCCTTCTTCCTTGTATGTAAATCACCTTTTTAGCCAAGTGCTAAGAAGAGTGGGAAATATCAAGAAACTGTCCCCATCCCCCAACCTGATGGACCGACGTGTGGACGTCTCCTCTGATGGACCGACGTGTGGACGTTCTCTGATGGAGCGACGTGTGGAGTCTCCTCTGATGGAGCGACGTGTGGACGTCTCCTCTGATGGAGCGACGTGTGGACGTCTCCTCTGATGGAGCGACGTGTGGACGTCTCCTCTGATGGAGCGACTGTGGACGTCTCCTCTGATGGAGCGACGTGTGGACGTCTCCTCTGATGGAGCGACGTGTGGACGTCTCCTCTGATGGAGCGACGTGTGGACGTCTCCTCTGATGGAGCGACGTGTGGACGTCTCCTCTGATGGAGCGACGTGGGACGTCTCCTCTGATGGAGCGACGTGTGGACGTCTCCTCTGATGGAGCGACGTGTGGACGTCTCCTCTGATGGAGCGACGTGTGGACGTCTCCTCTGATGGAGCGACGTGTGGACTTCTCCTCTGATGGAGCGACGTGTGGACGTCTCCTCTGATGGAGCGACGTGTGGACGTCTCCTCTGAGGGAGCGACGTGTGGACGTCTCCTCTTGAGCGACGACGTTGATGGGACGTTGCTCCTCTGATGGAGCGACGTGTGGACGTCTCCTGTGATGGAGCGACGTGTGGACGTCTCCTCTGATGGAGCGACGTGTGGACGTCTCCTCTGATGGAGCGACGTGTGGACGTCTCCTCTGATGGAGCGACGTGTGGACGTCTCCTCTGATGGAGCGACGTGTGGACGTCTCCTCTGATGGAGCGACGTGTGGACGTCTCCTCTGATGGACAGACGTGTGGAAGTCTCCTCTGATGGACAGACGCGTGGACGTCTCCTCTGATGGAGGCGACTCTGTGGGTCGTTATTACACATATAGGGATTGTCCAGCACTGCTCACTTCTGCACTGGGTGGTGACTTTGTTCTGGGAGATACCGGCCAGGACATGTATATAATTAACATAAATCATGTATCTGTCCTATCCGAATACATAGGTGCAATATTTGGATACAAATTCCCCCATGTTTCTCCTCTTCTTACTATAGCCGGTGTTAGTGAATGCGCCATTGTGATAATTCCTGACCCCTCCCCCCCGTTTGGTTCTGTGGCTACTTGTTGCCCGTGTCGCCTCTTTCCTCCTTTTCCTGAGACTCCTGTGTTCTGCATCTGTGTGACCTTGCTCTTCAGTATTCTTTCAGGTAGTGTATTATATAGGACCTATATGATCTGAATGCCCCCATCACCGAGACCGACCCCCATAGTGACTTGTGACAGGTAACGTTATCATGGCTGGAGTCATGTGACCTGCTCTGCGTATGGCGCCCCCTATATTCCCGATCCAGCAGCCGCAGCTGCCATGTATGTGGATGAGACACTTTATTAGATGCCATACCAAGTCTGTTTCCAGAATATTGAGCGATTGTCGCTGTGTAGGGTGAAGTGCAAACAAATAAAACACAAAACACAATATATAATCACTAATTATTTTATTTTTATTTTTTGGAATAGCAATAAGCAACATTGTAATGAAAATATTACTGGTCCTTCAACAAATTAAGGGTCGCGGTGACTCTCAGTTCCGATGGAGACCACAGAACTTGCTGCGGACATTGCGGACCTGATGAGGCACCGGACCCAAAGATCCAGAGGAAGGCGAAGAAAACCCCCGGAGAGTTCTACCTCAGGGGGGAAAAAAATTCCTTCCTGACCCCATTTCTGGCGATCGGATATCTCCCTGGATCACGTGTGACCTGCTGCTTATTGCTGTATATATGTACGTAATTATAAGTTCAGGAGAGCCAACCTGGAAAGGAAAAAACATGCAACCTGCTCCTAGGAGCTCACGATCTAGGACAATGGATGCTCTCACTAATATACAATAAGCATTCACCCTATCTTTAATAAAACATACATACATTCATTTTTATCTATTCCTCTGAGTTCTTCTCAGCGGTGAAAAAAATTCCTTCCTGACCCCAAATATCAAGAGCAGATTAAGTCCCAGGTCAATAGCTAATACCGTAGGATGACGACAGTTTCCAGACCTGCGACCCAGCATCACACCAGCAATTTTCCTCGATGATACGAAGATGCTAAACTGTGGAGGCGCCAACAAGCTGGGACCCTATTTCCAAAGATGATGTCTTCCACCCAACTCTCAAAAATGCTGTTGGGTCTTCAGCAGAGATGGGTAGTCGAGCGAGGCACACAGACGGTCACCTTTTGGTGTGATCATCCTATGATTCAACACACATGTAAACACATCCTTAGACTAAGCATTCACTCCATCATTAATAAAGCATACACACACATATATTATGTAGTGTTAGGCAGTCGAGCTGGGCTATCAGACGAACACCTCTGTAGATGCTCTGCCATCCGTCCTATGGTTCTTTGGTACCGCATGTGTCCTGGAGAGGAGAGATACTCACCTGGACCTCTCACCTTCGTGCTGTCAGGACCTAAAAACAAAATGATTCAGGTTCAGTACTTTGGACTTTCTTATCTAATAGTGATGTCACAGAATGTCGGTGATGTCACAAAATGTCGATGTCACAGAATGTTGGTGATGTCATAGAATGTGGGGGTGTCACGAAATGTCGGTGATGTCATTTGCCCTGTGATGTCATCAGAATGGTCACTGCTGTTTTATGGATCGAGGGAGAGTTCATTTAATAAATAGGCAAAAACCTGCCTCATTTTACAATCATGAGACACATTTAAAGGGACCCTTCTATTTTATCCATATCATCCCGTGTCCTGTGAGAACCCCAGAAGCTGTCATGACTCACTTGCTGCCGGCATTCACAGACAGTGATTATTTCTCCTGTTCACAGAGGTGCATTAGCACAACTATGAACAGAAGAAGCAATCAGTCTGTGCGGTGCTAAGGTGCCCTAATCATCAGTGTAAAATAATGTAAAAGCAATTTAAAAATGTGAAAAAACATTAAAAGAAACATACAAATCACCCCCCTTTTGCACCATTGAAAATAAAACTATTGACAAAAAAAAAACAAAAAAAAACATATTTAGAAATGCCCATCTGTCAAATTATAAACTCAATTCATCATATATGGAAATGCGTAATAAAAAAAAGTAAAAATGCCAAAATTATGTTAGTTGAATATGTTTGGTCTTAGAGTATAGAATCTATAATACTAATAAATATTTTGTGTGTTTATACTTTAAATAAATATTCATTATCATCTGTGTTAATACGAAGCTGGTGCCCTTCCTCCATTATAATAAATCTGTCTGTCTATTGCGTGATACACCCTAATAGTAGAGCTCTCCTTACCTGGACTCGTCCTCTCCGGCTGTCAGATCCAAGTGGCACAGGATGGCTCCAGAGCAGATCTCTGCACATTCTAAACCATCTGTGATGTCATTCAGAGTCTATGATGATGTCATCATAACTGCCTGATACTGTACTCGCTCCAACATGGTGAATGTGAATAAAATAGTTTAATAAGTGGATCACAGTATTTGATCATTGTGTCATGTTCCTTTACAGTGTTGTCTGGTGGGTTTTATTTAATCCCTTCACTGTTGGCGATTTTCCATTTTTAATTTTTCCCTCCCCTTCTTCCAGTAGCCATAACTTTTTTATTTTTCTGTCAACATAGACATATGAGGACTTATTTTTGCGGGACGAGTTGTACTTTTGAATGAAATCATTTCTTTTACCATATAGTGCACTGAAAAGCAGGAAAACAGTCCCAAAAGTGGTGAAATTGCAAAAAAGAGTGCAATTACACGTTTTTTATTTGTTTTTTGTTCACCATGGTCATTATATGGTAAAACTGATATGTCAGTATGAGGCCTCAGGTCTGTACGAGTTTGTAGATACCAAACATGTATACTTTTACTATTATCTAAGTGGTGAAAAAAATTCTGACGTTTTTAAAGAAAAAGAATTGCACTTTTGGAGCTTTTTTCCGAGACTGGTAGCGTTCTCATTTATCGGGATCTGGGGCTGTGTGACGGCTTATTTTTTGCGTCTTTAGCTGATGTTTCTAATGACACCATTTTTGGATAGATGTGATGTTTGATCGCCCGTTATTGCATTGTATTGCAATGTTGCGGTGACTAAAAAAAAATCTAATTTTGGTGTTTGGACTTTTTTTTCAGTTACGCAGTTCATAGATCAGATTGATTGATTTTATATTTTGATAGATTGGGTATTTCTGAAATCGGCGATACCAAATATGTGTATTTTTTTCATAGTTTTATTTTCAATGAGGCAAAAGACAGATGATTTGAAGTTTTAGGGTTTTTTATACATACTTGGAAAAACGTTATTTTTTTTCTTTATTTTACATAGCCCACAAGGGGTCTCAGCACTCCATTGTCCGATCGCTTCTCTTGTCTTCAGATGAGCTGCTGCTCATCTAGAGAAAGGGGAAATGATCACTCCCTGCCGATGATGTCACTGGGTCATCGCCAGCAGGAAGTGAATCAGGACAGCTTCCGAGGTCATTACAGGACCCCGGGATGTCCAGATAAAGCATGGATTGCATCACGGGGCCTCCGATACCAGCGGGAAATGGAGCAATACCCGCCGTTAGGGCTTTGGATCGTGCTGTCAGTGACTGACAGGGTGATTTTAAGGGTTAATGCAATGCCATGACAACGCGGGGTCGGTTGATGACCCCAGATACTGTCCTGGCTCACTTCCTCCCACCGATGCCCGAGTGACGTCACCGACAGAAAGTGATCATTTGTGCTGAAGCCTCTTCAAGTGATCAGCGATCAGTCTGTGCAGGGCTGAGGCCCCATAAGGGCAGTGTACACTTTTATATATTCATATATATTTGTGTCCGGTTATATCTTAACCTTCTCCTTTCCTGTTATGCCTTCAAAGCTTTAATAAAAATTATTGGAAAATAAAATAACGGAAAAGAAAAAAAGTCTTAAAAATATAAAGAAAAAAACATAAAAGTTGAAATCACCCGCTTTTGCTCCATTGCAAATAAAACTAGTAAAAAAAATAAACTATATATACACATATATTTAATATCGCCGTGTCCAGAAATGCCCGATCTATCAACATATACTGTAAAATCAATTATGTAATCAGATCTGTAAACTGCCAGACAAGAGAGAAAAAGTTAACCCCTACAAGGCTAAGCACAACCACAATATGTAAAGATGCAAGTGAGAATTTTATTTACACAAAATGTGACAGCAAAAAAAGCCAACAGACATTTAAAAGCAATTAAAAATAAATATAAACTGGTCCGGACCAGCCCTCCCACTGTGTACAAAGGCACTCAAATTCTGGATAAGAAAAATATTACAGAAAAAATTGTATCATCGTCAATCACAATACAACGTATGTTACAAAATCTTTTTAGAAAATACATACATAGTAAAAAAATATATATATATATGAAGCAATTTGGACAAAAACCCAGACAAAAGCAAATAATGGATGTGTTATATCCAATACAACAATGGTATAAACCCTATAAACCTTAAAAACACTAAGCCAGGGGATCAAACTGCAGTCATAGAGCTCAAGATATCAAAAAACAGTAGGTGGTTTAGGCAAGGTTGGAGGAATTACTCTCCAGAAGGTTGTCACAATATACACGCAGTATAACTAGTGTTGCAAACATCACGCATCACAAGCCAGAAGGTTATAATCAAAATCAGGAGGTATAGCACCTAAAGAGAGAGCCACTGCAGGTAAGAAGAAGTGTATCAGAGTGAAAAACAGGTACATATAACCCCCGAGGGGGTAAAGCTAGATTAGAGTAATAAGGTTGTAAATTAGGGTTATCACCAAGAGTCTGGGTAAGAGTGCCCACAGAGGAGGGATGGCGGCCAGGCCCCACGCGTATCGCCTAGGAAGGCTTCATCAGGAGCTGATTGTATTACAAATGGAGGCTTTTTTATATAGTAACAGTGGGAAAAGGGTAGGGAAAGGCAGCTCACCGGTATAATTCCGTCCTGTCACGTCCTGAAGTTATAGTCCGCATGGAAACCGCCCTGGCATCGGGCACGATAATCAAAATAAGGAGAAAGATCCAGCGGAGAATTTCCAGAATGCTTGTTTATTTGGTATACAAAACCTCCATAAAGCAGCGGGGTGTGCATCAAGCTTGATGCACACCCCGCTGCTTTATGGAGGTTTTGTATAGCAAATAAACAAGCATTCCGGAAATTCTCCGCTGGATCTTTCTCCTTTTTTATATAGTAACACCGGGTAAGAAAGGCGGTGTAAACGTCCATAACATCTGGAACTTCCCCCCTGCGGCCACGTCATAGCCCATGACGCGGTACTGAGGGGTGGAGGTGTTGCAGGCAGCCCTGGTCGGCCGGCGCGTCATATCCGGTGACGCGGTGCCAACCATGGGAGGGGCCACTAGTGCCTCTGGTTGGCGGTTGAGTCACAGGCTGTGACGCAGCGCCCGGGGCCAGAGAGGGCGTGGAGAAGATGACAAGCCAAGGAAAGGGCCGGCTAAGACAGGGAAGGAGAGCAGATGCCGGTATTCAATGAAATGCAGTACATGTCACTGCAGAAAGGAATTAAGGGGCAGATAAGGTAATTATATATAGAGATCACAGATAGGGACAAGTTATGGATATATATAAATATAAATATATGAATAATATAGTATATATTTGTCAAGTGTGCAAAAGTTCACAAAAGGGGAGTAATTAAGGAAGAAACAATAAGGATGTAATTGAGTAGGCTTGAGACAGAATATTATCCAACCATAATAATATATGGGCCAAGGTTAAATTGAATGGCCCTGTATGGTAACAATGTCAAATCCCTTAATTCCTTCCTTAATAAAATGTATCTATGTATAAGAGTCAACTCCCGTTAGTGGCATATAGACCTCATAAATATAGAAGGAACATATTGGAACATTGCAATGAATAAGGGGAGACGCTCTCCATACAAAGGTTCAACGTATCAGATAAATCGATATCAGTTCATGACTGTGGGCCTAGAGTGCAGAGACATGGAACAGCCGTCTTGAGTGATGAATCCCCTGAGTGATGGCATAGAGGGATAGTGGGCGTCAAAAAGAAGAATTATCCATAAGTATCAGCCTTTTAGAGTCCATTGGTGATAAGGGTTGGTAACGTCAGTGAAGGTCAAAAATAAATGCTGAAGAGGTAGTTCGTAGCAAGAGATGTAACACTACAGGTCCATGGATCCAATAAAAGCCTGAAAACAGCAAATCAAAAAACATAAAACATGATTCATAAGAGGCAAACACTGGACAATTAGTCACCTAAGAAGACAGAGAAAAGAAGTTCCTCGTTTAGGCCATTGGGACGAACAGTGTTAAGTTCAAAGATCCAATGTGACTCTGATTGTAATAGTCTGTTCTTATGATAGTCAGACCGGCCTGTGCCGGTGATCTTCTGTAGACCAAAAGTTCGAAGTCCGTTAGACAACCCCTGCTGAAAATCTAGGAAGTGGGCCGCCACTGGTTTCAAATAATGGCCATTAGCCCGATGACTGGCTGCCAGATTAATGTTAGAAATATGGCTCTGAATCCGTTTGCGTAATTCCTGTGACGTTTGGCCAATGTAAAGTTTATTACAAGGACACGCTAATGCATAGATCACATTACGTGTCTTGCAATTGATGTAATCCTTAAGCGGAAAAGAATTGTGCGTCACTGGGTCAGAAAAAGAATCATACGTGGGAATCATCATAGGGCAAATATTACAGGCCCCACAAGGAAAGGAGCCTTTTAGTCGAACACCCCTGTTAAGTCTGATGGTCGGACGTCTGAAGTGACTCCTCGTGAGCAAGTCACCAAGATTGGGGGCACGTCTAGCAGATAGAGTAGGCATGGGACCTATCAACTGTGCTATATATCTGTCATTGGTAAGGATACTCCAATGTGTTTGGAGTATGGATCTCACCTTGTTCCAACCGACCGTGTAATTCGTGACAAATCTGATTTTGTTATCCACCACCCTCGTCTTTGGGGCCAAAAGATCCACCTGTGAGTGGGCTTTCGCTCTTTCATAGGCATGTGATATGATTTTTCTTGAATAACCACGATCCCTAAAACGAGAGGAAAGATCCAGCGCTCGTTTACATAAGTCATCGTTAGAGGTACAATTTCGTTGAATTTGTAAGAATTGACCACATGGGACACCCTTACGTGTATGCAGAGGATGGAAACTGTCAAAATGCAGAAGACTGTTCGTAGATGTCAACTTACGATAGAGATCCGTTGTAATGTGTCCGTTAGTCACTTTGATCTTCGTGTCGAGAAAAATGGCCTCAGTCTGCGACATTGAGAATGTTAAAAAGATATTTAAAGAATTAGTATTCAATTTTTCAATGAAACGGTGGCAAGCAGACTCATCCCCTGACCAGATGAAGATAATGTCATCTATGTAACGTTTCCATAGGGTGACATGTTGTTAGAATTCATCTGATGGGTAAACCACAACTTCCTCCCACCACCCTAAAAAACAAGTTGGCCACGGCAGGGGCACATCTGGCACCCATGGCCACGCCCGTGACTTGGCGAAAATATTGCCAGTCGAAGATGAAAAAATTGTGTGGGGAGTACAAATCTCAAAAGATCAACTAAGAAAGAGTCATGCATGCGATTAGAATCCAGTTGTTTGTCCAAAAATGTCATAACGGCATGGATGCCGTCCTCGTGTTGGATATTCGAGTAAAGAGATTCAACATCACATGTGACAATCCAATCTCCCTCAGTTAAAGAAATGTCGCTACACACCCGGATAAACTCTCCAGTGTCTTTCAGATAGGCGGGAAGTTTGGTGACAAAAGGTTGTAGGAAAAAGTCAAGATAGATACAGGCTTTCTCATTAAGACTGCCGATACTGGCCACAATTGGACGTCCAGGGGGTTTATCAAGACGTTTATGCACCTTCGGTAGAAGGTAAAATGTAGGTGTGATAGGGTGTTCAACCGTAAGGAACTTTCTCTCCTGGCTAGTAATAATCCCTGCCAAGAAAGCAGCAGAGAGCAGGCATTGCAGTTTTGAATTGAACGTCAAGGTGGGGTCAGAGGGCAGTTTGTTGTAAAATCTTTCATCCCTCAGTTGTCTATTGACCTCTTCCAGGTATAAGTTAGTGGGCCAGAGAACCACGTTCCCCCCTTATCAGCCTCTTTAATGAGGAATGAGGAGTTAGATCGTAGATTTTGAAGGACCCTTTGTTCAGCATTTGATAAATTCGAAACCCTTGGAAAATTAGGTCGAAGTGCAGATATATCCCGTAAGGTGAGGTCAAAAAAGATTTTGACATTAGGATCCAATGAGAACGCCGGAGTTACCTTAGATCTCTTAGTGTGGGGAAAGTGTCGACGTCCCAGACTCGTATCAAATTCATCACTAAGTGAAAGTAAGTCCCTCAAGACTGCTCGGTCCTCCATCAGAAAATGTTCTGCTATTTCCGGTTTATAATGCACCATACCAAGAGTGATCCTTCTACAAAAAAGATATAAATCCTTAACAAGGGTGAACTTATCCAAGTAATTAGTAGGGGAAAAGGAGAGCCCACATTCTAGTAATGAGTGCTCAAGATCAGAGAGTTGATATTCTGAAAGATTAATTACCTGTAGTTTATTCGAAGGTGATAAGATGGTATTGTCCAAACTTAATGGTACTTCCTCCTGCCCGTGCGAGGATATGGGCTCCTGGGATCTTGGGTCTTGGGGTCCGAGGGTGTGCGCCCCCTCTGGGTAAAACCCGGGGGATTAAGGGTCTGCCGGTATATATACACATATATTTAATATTGCCGTGTTCAGAAATGCCCGATCTATCAACATATACTGTAAAATCAATTATGTAATCAGATCTGTAAACTGCATAATGGGAAAAAAAAGTCCAAAAGGCAAAATTATGTTTTTTTGGGTCGTCACAACACTGCAATAAAATGCAATAACGGGCGATCAAAACATCACATCTACCCAAAAATGGTGACAATAGAAACGTCAGTACAAGACGCAAAAAATCAGCCGTCACACAGCCCCAGATCCCGAAAAATGAGAACGCTACGGATCACGGAAAATGGTGCAAAAGTGCAATTATTTTTCTTTAAAAACTTTCACATTTTTTTTCACCACTTAGGTAACAGTAAAGGTATACATGTTTGGTATCTACAAACTCTTACCGGCCCGAGGCACCATACGGTCATGTCAATTTTATCATATAGAGAACATGTGTGTTGTGAAAGATATTCAATAAACTTTATGATTTCTTTTTAAATCACATTTACTATTTTACATATACATTTTTTATATAACATTTTATAAAATGTTTGTAACTTTTTTTGCTTTTTGTCATTTGAAAACTTTCTATGGCCTATGTCCAGCACTATCTGGGTATCACACTGATAATTTGCGCTATGTATTATAGGAAACTACATGACCTGACGGTGCACTGTATGGAGTATTTGGGACACCAAACAACAGATGTCTCTGTACTGCACAGGACACCATTTAGGGTGAGCCTGACCCTGGCCGGAGCCTCACCGATGACATGTTTCGCTGACTCTTCATAAAAGTGAACTCAAGATTCAGAAATAGTGCCAGATCTCTCACTGTCCCTTTGAAGGCAATTAGTCACTTGCCGTAAACATGTAATTTTACTACCCAATGTAAAAGCCGCTGTTCTCCTGAATCCAGCAATGTTTTATTTTGTTCCTGCGCCTCTCCGTTCCTGAGATATGGCCCCTTCTTGGTTTTACATCAATTTTGCCTTATCAATATTATTATTATTATTACGGTATTTATTTATAGGGCACCATTGATTCCATGGTGCTGTACACGAGAAAGGGTTTCATACAAACAAGTTAGGCCGGCTTCACACCATGGACGGCACAGTCCAGTCCGGGGCTGTCCGGTGTAAACCAGACAGCCCCGGACCAGTTTTTAGCCCTATAGTAGCCTTTGGGGCCTGTGAGGCATGGTCCCCATGGCCGGGGCGCATCACATGCAGGATCAGGGTTTGATCCTGTTCACACTGGCCGGTTTTATAGTGGATGATGCTGTGAGAACCTGTCGAGAACACAAGGAGTTAAAAGTGATAGTGAGTGCTGGAAAGCTGACACATACATGAGCCTAATGAGCGGCTGTGAGTGGCTCATGAGAGCAATGAGGCCCTGAGGAATGTAATGGGTGCTGATTGCTGACAGCCCAGGTGGGTGTGTCAGGTGGGTGTGTCCTGAGTAATAGCAGCCCAGCTGGATGAGTCAGTGTGGGAGTGGCAGGCACGATAAGAGCCTGCCAGCTGAGTGATTGTCAGATCTCAGAACTCAGAGACCAGAGAGAGATCAGCCTGAGAGCATGTGGGCTGGATCATCAGCCAGAGTGCAGAGCAGTCCAAGGGTTCTGTGTGTGTACGATAGGAGCATGCTAGCTCCATGCCGAGGCTTAGGACCGAGGTCGTGACAGCGCCTGGAGTGGGAAAGCCGTGGCTGAACCCGGTGGATACTGATCCGGGCGTGTGGTTGAGACACGTCCAGGAAAGGAGCCCTTGGGGACGCTGGGTGTACCCATGACCCAGGTAGCGAGACCCGAATCCGTGCCCGGTAAGAAAAGCAGTTCCTGAATGCTTGTGTGTGAAACATGCCAGGCGAGTGTAGCCGCCATTAGGTCCGACTAGTTAGTCAGTAAAGGACCTGTTGAACCGTATCAGTATTGTATGGCTTTTTAAAAGACCCAGCGAGTGTATGTAGCCCTATAGGGGCACATGTATGAAGTGTGCCAGGCGGGCATAGACCACCCTTGGGACCGACTCAGAGTAGTCAGTTAAAGGTCCTGATGAATCGGAATGTGTGTAGACCTTCGGGAGGCGAATGTGTGTAGCTCTTCGGGAGGCAAATGTGTGTAGCCTTTTGGGAGGCGATTTTATGAAGTGTTCCAGGCGGGCATAGACCGCCTTTGGGCCCGACTCAGAGTAGTCAGTTAAAGGACCTGATGAACCGGAACGTATGTATGTACTAGAGGTCAGATGCAGGGGTTAATAGAGCTCCTATAGTAGGGTAACGGATGGTTGTCCCGGATACTAAGGTTTGCCAATCCCTGTTCTGAGCCCAGATGTGCCACAGTCCAAGGATGTCTATATGATGGCTGTGAGCGAGTGAAAGGACGTGTGTGGTGCATGGTGGCTTATAGGATGGGTCACATACTGTGTGTAAGAACCCGGTCAGGCTGGAATCCTGACGCCGGGGTAGTATGGAGCTGGGGAAATAAAGCCAGGCGGCTGGTTCCACCATTGGGACCCATAAGGCCCATTGATATGGTAACTGATGTATTGTTAAATGTATGGGAAATGTAGATAGGCCGGAGGCCGTAGCCACCACGGGAGAGGTTGTTAGAGCTCCAATGGGGACAGAGAGGTGGTTAAAGGTCCCGGGTAACTATAAGATGTTATGTGCAGTATAAGTGTTATGTAATGTTATATGTAAATGTATGGTGTATTTATGTATGGTGTTTATAATCAATGTCTCAAACATGCTACCCGGGTTATGTTATTATATGTGAAAAATAAACGGTAGACATGGGTTAAATTATAAACACGTGTTTTGTCGTTATGCAAGCGGGCTCCCCGGGTGCTACCTCACAGGCCGGATGGAGCTGGATGGCAGCTCTCTGCCATCCAGTTTCCATCTCTCCGGTGGAATCTAGGAGAAATCGGATTTTTCTCACCGTACACAAAAACGTTGCTTGCAACGTTTTTGTGTCCGGGGAGAAAAATCTCCCCAAAATGCCGTATCCTGGATTCGCTCGGATCCGGGGCAATCCGGCGCTCCCTAACATGGGAGCCTAAGGGGCCAGATTGCCCCGGTCCGGGAGGATCCAGGAACTGGATACCGGCGGCTGCACGCTGCTGTTGTTTCAGGACCGCAGCTAGCTCTCTGAGAGCCGCGGTCCTAAATCATTAGCAGCTGCAGCTGAGTCCGGCTGCACACAGGACCGGAGGGCACATTTGGCCCTCCGGTTCTGTGTGCTGATCCGGTATGGGGCTGTCAGGTTCATGCCTGACAGCCCCGGACCGTGCCGTGGCATGAAGCCAGCCTTAAAAATGCAACGAGCAAACTAATCGTGACAGACCGATACAGAGGGGAGAGAGGACCCTGCATTCTACAGGGGAAATGGGGAGCTAGACAGTAGGTTGGGTCTGCGCTGGTGGTGGAGCGCCGGGTCCAGTGGTGGTGGAGTGCCGGGTGTAATGGTAGTGGAGCGCCAGTTCCAATGGTGGTGAGGTGGCACTGTGGCCATTGCAGGCTGTAGACTGTTCTGAATAGATGGGTTTTCAGGTTCCGCTTGAAGATTCCGAGTGTGGGGGACAGTCAGACATTTTGGGGTGCAGAATTCCAGAGGATGTGGGATGCTCGGACGAAGTCTTGCAGGCAATTTCCGGCATCGGGTGACGTATGTACACCCGTGCCGCTCTGCAGGCTTCAAGCCCCGCACTGCGCATGCGGCGTGGGTGTACTGACGTCACCCGATGCCGGAAATTAAGCGATTCGCGTCATTACAGCCCCATTGCAGCCTCGCCAGTGCTGAGGAGAGCTGGGAGGCGCTGATTATAATAGGCATTGAAGATCACGCCTATTAAGGCGTGCTATTATGACGACATGGGCCTGCCTGGGTGACTAAAGAATATAGCCACCGCCAGGGACGTCGCTATGCATTAAGAATCGGGGCTGCAGCCCCGATTGTTACGCATAGAGCCCCGAATCTTGTCGCCCCCGGACCCAGCGCCGCTACCTGCTGATAAAATAGGGGGCGGCATCTGCGGAGGTACTGAAGGGCCGCTCTATCAGATACTGCCTTTGGCAGCTCTTCTCTCCCTGACATCCTGCAGTATCTCCTACAGTGCCTCTGCCGCTCTATGCTGCGGGAACCTGCACTTTCATGTGTGCACTGTGCAGCAGCTTTTACCCTCCTCCGGGTCCAGCAACTGACAGAGAGGGCGTGTCCTGCAGAGAATAGCACTGGCCAATTAACCTCTTACATCAGACTGAGTGACAGCAGAGCTGATTGGCCAGTGCTCTCCTCTTCCTGCATGGCGCGGTCTATGAAGTGAAGAGGTGAGAGACGGCAAATAGGAGCAGTCACCTGTACTGGAAGATCCAGAGGAGAAGCAGCTCTAATCCACCACATTACAGCTCTCCTGCTGGACAGTCCTGGCAGAGAGAGTGGGGGAGGTGCTCAACTGCTGGGAGCAGGTAAAGCTGCACATGTACACCAGCAGAAGAGTGTGTGTCTCCATGTGTCGTGTGTGAGTTGTGTCTGTGTTTGGGTTGTGTCTGTGTATGTTGTGTGTGGGTTGTGTCTCTGTGTTGGTTGTGTTGTGTGGTTGTGTCTCTGTGTGTTTGTTGTGTCTGTGTGTGTGGGTTGTGTCTGTGTGTATGTTGTCTCTGTGTGTGTATGTTGTCTCTGTGTGTGTATGTTGTCTCTGTGTGTGTATGTTGTCTCTGTGTGCGTGTATGTTGTCTCTGTGTGCGTGTATGTTGTCTCTGTGTGTGTGTATGTTGTCTCTGTGTGTGTGTGTATATGTTGTCTCTGTGTGTGTGTGCATGTTGTCTCTGTGTGTGTGTGTGTATGTTGTCTCTGTGTATGTGTGTATATGTTGTCTCTGTGTGTGTGTGTATGTTGTCTCTGTGTGTGTGTGTATGTATGTTGTCTCTGTGTGTGTGTGTATGTTGTCTCTGTGTGTGTGTGTATGTTGTCTCTGTGTGTGTGTATGTTGTCTGTGTGTGTGTATGTTGTCTCTGTGTGTGTGTGTGGTATATGTTGTCTCTGTGTGTGTGTGTATATGTTGTCTCTGTGTGTGTGGGTGTGTATGTTGTCTCTGTGTGTGTGGGTGTGTATGTTGTCTCTGTGTGTGTGTGTGTGTGTATGTTGTCTCTGTGTGTGTGTGTATGTTGTCTCTCTGTGTGTGTGTATGTTGTCTGTGTGTGTGTGTATGTTTGTTGTGTGTGTGTGTATGTTGTCTCTGTGTGTGTGTATGTTGTCTCTGTGTGTGTATGTTGTCTCTGTGTGTGTATGTTGTCTCTGTGTGTGTGTGTATGTTGTCTCTGTGTGCGGGTTGTCTCTGTGTGTGTGTATGTTGTCTCTGTGTGTGTGTGTGTAGGTTGTGTCTCTGTGTGTGGGTTGTGTCTCTGTGTGTGGGTTGTGTCTGTGTATGTTGTGCGTCTGTGTGGGTTTTGTGTCTCTGTGTGTGGGTTGTGTCTCTTTGTGTATTTAGGATATATTTTGAGTATACTGAAGTGTATATATACATTTGTCCTACATGCATGTTCTGTGTATATGATGTGTACCTGCTGTGCATCTGTTATATAGTATGTGTGTACTCTGGACATGTATGATGTATGTAATGAGCATGTGTTGTCCAGTACATGTGTGCTGTATATAATGTAATTTAACCCTTTCACCACCTTTGACATTCATATACTTCAAAGTATGGGGAGGCTGCTGTAATACTGCTGGGGCCTGTATATACCACTGAGGAGGCTGCTGTAATACTGCTGGGTCCTGTATATACCACTGGGGAGGCTGCTATAATACTGCTGGGGACTGTATATACCACTGGGGTGGCTGCTGTATACCACTGGGGAGGCTGCTGTATACTACCACTGGGGTTGCTGTAATACTGCTGGGGACTGTATACACCACTGGGGAGGCTGCTGTATACCACTGGGGCTGCTGTAATACTGCTGGGGCCTGTATATACCACTGGGGAGGCTGCTGTAATACTGCTGAGGCCTGTATATACCACTGGGGAGGCTGCTGTAATACTGCTGGGGCCTGTATATACCACTGGGAGGCTGCTGTATACCACTGGGGCTGCTGTAATACTGCTGGGGCCTGTATATACCACTGGGGAGGCTGCTGTATACCACTGGGGCTGCTGTAATACTGCTGGGGACTGTATATACCACTGGGGTGGCTGCTGTATACCACTGGGGAGGCTGCTGTATACTACCACTGGGGCTGCTGTAATACTGCTGAGGCCTGTATATACCAATGGGGAGGCTGCTGTATATCACTGGGGCTGCTGTAATACTGTTGGGGCCTGTATATACCACTGGTGCTATTTTTTCCTTAACACAATAGATAGAACTGTATCCTGGAGGAGTGGATCAAAGTAGTAAGAAAACCCTTTAGGGCTTATTCAGATAAGCGCTTCTCCCCGAACACTAATCGCGTGCTTTTAAAGCACCCAATTTTCGCCGGAAGCACGCCCCATTCACGTCAATGGGGTGAAGAAGCCACTGCTAAAAAAACGTCATTATAGAACATGTTCTTTAATGGCGTTGTTTGACAGCGAAATTCATGCACTTTAAAATCACGGTATTAACGCCAGAAAAGCGCTCATGTGAAAGAAGCCTTAGGATTACTTGGATGTTGGCCTAATACTGTTATATTTTGTGTATTTATTGAGTGTATGTTGGCAATCTCTATAATGTTTTAAAGCATTAAAACTGTTAATATTATATTTGTAGAGTGTCACTGGTTATTTAAGTACATTTTACTTGGGTTTTATTTAAATTTATTCCGAAAAATGCAGCTCAGTGGGCCCGAGCCCCGGATGTTTTTTGACCCTAGCAAACGCCCCTGGCCACCGCTCATTAACATGGATAATGAGTAAGTTATAACATGTTTTTCTCCACTTTCACATGATCCTTTTTAGAGAAAAAAGGAGTGTGGGATTAGTGAGGGAATGCTGCAGGGACATGTTTTCATAGCTTAGGAGGCGTTTTGGGGGTGACAGGATCCCTTTAAGGTAAGGATGTCGGAGCACATTACTGGGGCAAATCCCAATTCAAAAGCCAACAGAACGGGCCTGTCAGGTTTATCGCGCCATTTTAGGAATTTCCATGCAGGGGACCTTAAAACTTTAAAGATCAGGGGCATAGAGAGGATCCCCGTCCATATAGGGGGAGGTAATTGGGAGAAAGCACTACATAATCAAGAAAAATGATGGATCCTGCGGCTTGATGCACGGATTCCGCAGGGTCTGAGCTATAGATCTGATTTGCTATACTTTTATTGATCCTGCGCCCTATGGTCCTTTTATGGTATTTGCTTCCTTGTGTATGGCATATTGAGTGCACTTACATCCATATTACTGGCATACCAGTTCTGGTGTGTCACTCTCTATTAGGAGAAAAGCTTACCCCTTAGGCAACCTTCACACCACAGTTTTTACCTGTCAGGTTTCCGGGAGGATTTGGTTTTGTCCGATTTTTGCATCAGACACAAAATCTGCATAATTTTTCGTGTCAGATGCAAAAATTAGACAAAACCGAACCCTCCCGGATTCGGGGCGATCCAGTGCCCATAACATTATTGTCTATGGGCACAGAATCCGTCAAAAAATCAAACCACTTCCCGGATACATGGTACTGAAGAGCTTTTAACAGCCGCGCTCATTCAGCACCATGGACAGAGCTCCACGGCTGAAATTTCAGCACCACGGCCAGCTCCCCTGCACTCGCGGTCCTGAAATTTCAGCACTGGCCAGCAGCTGAAACAAGACCGGCAAAAAACAGGATAGGAGGGCAAATCTGTCCTCCAGTTCTGTTTGTCCAGGGCTGTCAGGCTCTGTCTTTTGCATCCTGCAAAACCCCGGACACAACCTGACAGTTCCAAACCGTGATGTGAAGCCACACACATTTAGACACATTTCAAAAGAATGCATCAACCAGAAAAGCCTCACTTGACCTCAGGCACAGCTGGGCAGACTTTTAAATAATATCTTGCAGCTAAAACATCACATGGTATAGCACAGACAAAGATGAGGGCTCTCTGCATAAACACAGAAAATCACTAGTGTGTTTATGGTGAATCTGGATAGAGAGAAGATAACATCACAGTTCACAGCTTGGCCAAAGAGTTAGGTAGAGTAAGCCATAAAACAGTAAACACATTGTATGGATAGTGTAAGGGGGTATTATTACAGCACAGCAAAGAAAAAGATGAAATCCGATGAGCAAAGAGTTAACAACCGGGCACCAAAGCCATGTATAATGATTGTGGACCAGCCAAGTCCTGCCTGTATGAACATGTGGGTCATCTCGTGAAGCTGGAGTTGCATGTCAAGTAAACATAAAAAATCTTGCTGATTAAAATAAGAAACAAACGGCACTAGATAAGATAAGATAAACTTTATTGATCCCGTATTGATACAGTATTACAGCAGCAGAACAAAGATCAAGAACATTTCACACTTTACAAAATAAGTCTTTATGGACAGCAGATGTGGGTAGACTGGTACATGTACCTCACCTATTCCCCCCATACACATAGAACTTCACATAGTCTTGGTATGCTTTACACTTATACATTTGTTAAACATCCCCACAGCTGTCGGAACAAACGATTTTCTGTAACTTTCCTTTTTACACCTTAGTTGGATTAGACGCTTGCTGAATGTGCTCTTCTGCTTTGCAAACAGTTCAGAGAGCGGGTGTGTATTGTTGCTCATTATAGCCTTGCATTTCTTATTAATTCTATCCTCTAATACCTCCTCGAAAGTCCTAAGTTGTAGACCCACCGCCGCACTAGCCTTCTTGATAAGTTTATTCAGCTTATTAGCATCAGCTGTGCGCACATTACTACCCCAGCATATTATTGCAGCAAAGATTGCACTCGCCACAATAGATTGGTAGAACATTTCAAGCATTTTGCTACACACATTAAACGACCTTAATTTCCTTAGGAAGTAAAGTCTACTCATCCCTTTCTTGCAAACCTTCTCCATATGGCACCTCCAATCAAGCTTGTTGTCCAGGTGAACCCCCAAATATTTGAACATCTCCACCATCTCCACATCCTGACCATCAATAGTGATAGGTAAGCAATCCTTCCTGCACCTTCCATAACTCAACACCAACTCCCTGGTTTTCATTACGTTGAGTTCTAAATGGTTAGCCTGACACCAGTCAACAAAGTCCGAGACCACCCTTCTGTATTCCTCCTCCCCCCGGCCTCTCTCAATACCTCCCACTATCACTGAGTCATCAGAGTACTTCTGAAGGTGACAAAGGTCTGATTTATACTGAAAATCAGCTGTGTATAGCGTAAAAAGGAATGGCGACAGCACCGTTCCCTGAGGGGCTCCAACACTGCTCCGAACACGATCCGATTCGGCCGCCCCCAACCTTATGAAGCTCCTTGTTTATTCAACCAAGGGGTTTGACATCAAAGCGGGGAGAGGGAGTGAGGAGTCGGCAGACGACTGCATGCCGTTTCCGGGGTTCTCAGCTTCAACAGGTTCCCTGGTTGAATAAGCAAGGAGCTTCATCTACCCGGTGAGTGCCTTCTGTTTCTTATCTTAGTCCAAGAGAAAAAGATTAGTATGAAGGAAATTATCATAATACAGAGACTGAATTGGTAGAGGAAGAAAGAAAGATGAAAGAGCTGGCAGTGATTGATCGCAGACAAAAAAGTTAACACTAAAGGTACCTTTACACGCCTCTACAGAAGGTTGGAAAAACCGGGTGTCGGAGACAAATGTATCTTGCACCGTCAAAACAACCGAGGCAGCGGCGTGTAAACTAGGTTGTTGCCACCCGTCACTTTCGGCACCTGTTTCCGAGCAGTGCTCTAAAACAGGTTGGTTTCAACCCGATGGTAGCGGCTTCTAAAGGAGGAACAGGAAGGTTTTATTGACACCTAGTTAACTCCCTGGGGCGTGACACAGCCTCCGGGATACCGCGCCCATCACCGATCATTGGTGGAAGCTCCTGCGTTACGATTGGTTGTCGCTGCATAGGGCGGCATATTTAAGGAGCTGACCAGTCACACTACACAATTGCAATAGCATCATGTATTAGCCAGCCTTCCTGCGCTGGCTGGCCAATCATGATACTATTGCATTGTCCAATCATCGTACGAGCGTCTCGTAATCCACAATTCTGGCACGCCTATGTGTTGTCCCTGCTGCCCCAGGTCCTCCCATATTACCTTCTGTAGCAGCGTGTAAATGAGGGACGGTGCTCTACAGAAGGTAACTTGAGGTACCCGGCGGTGCATCCAGAGATAGATTAAACCTTCTGTAGAGCACTTTGTAGCGGCGTGTAAAGGCGGTATCGGGTAACGTTTGCAACCGTTGGAACGTGCTCGTGCACGTGAGACACCCGGTTGTTTCTGACCTTCTGTAGCGGCGTGTAAAGGTACCTTAAGAGCTCCAACAAAATATGTGTCAAAAACTACTGATTTTTTGCAAGTGTTATATTGATCTATCAAACATTGGGTGTGCTATTATCACCGATGTGACTGCCCTGCTCTGATGCATCAACTTTTTGTCCATGAACAGATTCCCAGGTTCTACCCACAAAATAATCATTATCAGCATCATTACATCATTATCATCCCTGACTTGACTGACACTTGTCTAAAGGCCACGTCACAGACTTCAATATTAATCACAATATCGCCTGAAAAGTCACGTGATCGAGATCGCTAGAACAATTTATTGATATCATTTGTGCAGTGACACAAGCATAGATCTCGTTAATGATGTTAAATTTTGCAACGCGCCAGGAATCGTGCGCACTACTCAGCGATCGACACCATCTAGCGTCAGGAATAGGCGAATTCGAGATTGAGATCATTTGAGAGGTGTCACACAGCACGATGCAGCAGGTTGAACGCAGATTAATGGAACGATGAACGACGGATCTCTGGTCAGGATCACAAATCTGCGACGAGTAATCAAACAATTTTTCATCAGAAAATCGTTCAGTTACACGCAACGACGCACAAACGATATCGCTTAAGCAATCCAAAATCCGGGCGCTTAAGCGATATCGCTCAAGATTTTGAAGCGTGTGACGTGGCCTTAAAGGGAACCTGTCACCTAGATTTAAGCCTTACACTATCACTACCTGTCCCTACACCTTCCTAGCTGCTCCCTATCTATCCCTCTCTAAGCTAAAGGGGCCCTATAAAAGATCAGAAAAATAACTTATAACTTAGAGAAGTCCCTGAGGCTGGGGACTTAAAAGGCGGCACCAGGCTCCATGCATCACTCCTCGATCCGGCAGCGCACGCCCCGCTGGGTGGCATTATTCTTTCTTCATCGCCATCCCTCTATTTGGAATCTCCCGCCCTCTGTACACCTATCATGCACCGGCCGCTACGTCACATTCGGTGCGGTGCCTTATGGGGCCGATCACGTGATGCGTGGAGGAACTCTTAGCACAGTGACAGACAAAAGGAGCCTGGTATGCCCAAAGACAGCAACCTGGGACACTGGAGGGCTAGGTCGACACCAAAGAACCGGCTCTGAAGAGGTGACTGGGGATTCTATACCCTAATCACGAGACACACCGGTGGAGGGCAGAGACTTCATGGTGTGCAACCTAACTTACCACTACGGCAAAGGAACACAGCTGTCACAATAGGACTAGTGACCCTGACTTTAAAGGAAAATTCTTCACCCATGATTCCGAGACAGCCAGACCAAACCTGTGAGTGATGGTGGTCTCCGCAAGGATTCCACCCCAGGGCTAGGTTCTTCCCTGGAGGGATATCTGGTTAGTCCCGTGTTTGAGACTCTTAATCGAGGCTCCACGGACTCCATTTGCATATTCAAATTTCCAGGGGGCAATGCATCATGGATTTCACGGTGTTTGAGCGCTTTAGCCAGCTGCCTGCAGTGTTTTCCTTAACTGGTCTCCCTGAGATCAGTGAGTGCTTTGTACAGTTGTCACAATAGGACTAATGACCCTGACTTTAAAGCGAACCTGTCACCCCCTCCAGGCATCTAAAGGTAACATAGCCACCTTCTGCAGCACTAAGGCTGCATTCTGACAAGGTGTCTAAAGCATTTATGCTCCCTTGATTCACTGAAATAAAGACTTACATAAAATCTGTTTCAAACCAGACCCAAGACCGGGAGGCGGGTTTTCAAGTGTCTGTCTCCCTCTTCTGTGGTGTCAGTCATCTCTCTCTGCTCTCTGTGCACCGCCTCCAGGGCCACCTCCCTGCATTACAGAGCTTTGTCAGCTCTGCTACAACATAGAGCTGCTGTTATAGGAGACCCCACAGTAGTAAATCTAGCAGGAGGATCGTGAGCAGAACAGCAGACAAAGCACTGCCTGCTACGTAGCAGCCCTTGAGCTGAGCAGTTTTCACTTTCAGTTTCTTGTACCCAGCAGCATCGCTCCGTCCTCAGCCCCTGATCTAAAGCACAAACTCAACTCTGCTGCACTGCTGACAGCTCAGCTCAAGGGCTGCTATGTAGCAGGCAGTGCTTTGTCTGCTCACGATCCTCCTGCAAGATTTACTACTGTGGGGTCTCCTATACCAGCAGCTCTATGTTGTAGCAGAGCTGACAAAGCTCTGTAATGCAGGGAGGTGGCCCTGGAGGCGGTGCACAGAGAGCAGAGAGGGATGACTGACACCACAGAGGAGGGAGATAGACACTTGAAAACCCGCCTCCCGGTCTTGGGTCTGGTTTGAAACAGATTTTATGTAAGTCTTTATTTCAGTGAATCAAGGGAGCATAAATGCTATAGGCACCTGCTCAGAATGCAGCCTTAGTGCTGCAGAAGGTGGCTATGTTATCTTTAGATGCCTGGAGGGGGTGACAGGTTCGCTTTAAAAGAAAATTCTTCACCCGTGATTCCGAGACAGCCAGTGAGTGAGGTACTATGCTTAAAGTGAGAGAAGGGCCTGAAAGGACTTTGAGGGATTAACACAGAAAAGCTACCTGAGCTGCACAGTTGGAGTAACCCAGAGCAGTGCTGAAGTGTAAAGTGTTAACTGGAAAGAACTGTAAACTGTACTGAAAGAATTGAAAGAACTGTGAACTGTTGTAAACTGCTTTGGAAAGTTCAAGTAAAGTACCCAGTAAGCTCACACTTGCCTGAGACTGTTTACTTGCAGTGTCGCAGAGAAGTCCCACCTGGAGAGCCACAGCCTGTCAGCCATGCACACTGGCTGGAGCAGCAGCAGCAAAGTAAGTGACTTGTACCCAGCACAGCCCCTCACTACATCCATCCGTCCGGGGAGAAAAATCTCCCCCCGATGCAATCCGGCGATCCCTAACATGGGAGCCTATGGGGCCAGATTGTCCCGGTCCAGAAGGATCCGGGAACTGGACACCTGCGGATGCACGCCGCTGTTGTTTCAGGACCGCGGCTAGCTCCCTGTGAGCCACCAAAAATGATTTGCGTTTTTGGTGCATTTTTCTGCCACAAGATGCAGATTTGTGTTAGAGACTTTGTGCACCAAATATCATGTCAGTATGAGGAGCAGCGGTGACAGCAGAGTTAACTCCCTGCTTGCCGGCGCTTCTGTTATCGGTAAGCAGCGCCGGTCAGCAGGGCATTACCTCCTGCGGCTCCTGTATGAGCCGCTCATTCAGGAGCCGCTGTTCTGTCGCCAGCCATTGTTGCCATAGTAACCGCTTATTAGTTTACTATGGCAACGGTGGCAGCGATGACGTCATCGCTTAGCCGCCGCTGACTCTGCTCATTCAGTGATCAAAGAACAGGGGGAGGAGGCGTTCTTCCTCCTCCTGCTTTCTGATGTAGCAGAGCTAAACATTTGGAGAACAAAGAAGACAGAAGAAAGAAGAAGGAGGACAGAAGAAAGAAGAGAGAAGAAAGAAGACCTGGAGGGCTGTAAAAGGGAGTAATAAAGATGGAGTCTCTAAGGATGTCTGTGTCTTTATTTTTAATAAATACTTTTTTCTCTCTGTGGTGTTTTTTTTAACCCTTTATTGGAAATTCTTAATGGCTGGGTCAAACTTAGCCTGACATTAAGAATCTCGGGCTTAATACCAGCTTGTATAACAAAACTGGTATTAACCCCTTTACTACCCAGCGTGCCACCACCACCAGGGCCGCTGGAAGAGTCTGGTAAGGCGCCTGGAAATGGCGCTTATTAATGCGCCATTTTCAGGGGCGGCTGTGGGCTGTTGTTCTATAACAATGGGCCCTCACCCCTTTGGGAATACCAGACATCAACTGCCTAGTTTACCTTGGCTAGCATTGAAAAATAGGGCGGAGCCCACACATTTTTTTTGCCAGCCAAGGGAAAATCAGGCAGCTGAGGGTGGCAGCTCACAGCTGTCTGCTTTCATCAGGCTAGACTTAAAATTGCTGCAAAGCCCCACGCATTTTTTTTTAAAAATATTTATTCATTTCACACCCTATAATGCCAGGTTGGTTGCCCTACACTAATGTGTAGGGCAACCATGCAGAATCACTGTCCAGATTGAGAAACAGCACTCTTGACTCAAACAGTGTGAGCTTCTCTGATTGGCTGTTTGTCTGACAGTGCAATGAATATGTAATTAGCTTAATGAGCGGCCCCGGAAGTAGCAGCGGGAGACAGGTGAACCTAATCTACCTATTCTATCCTATCCATTCTGTCTATTCTTATCTCTGCGAGAAACTCCATGTTAAAATTGCTCTCCCTACGCTGTCCTTGTGCTGTCTGTGTGTGCGGTCCTTGATTTTTGTCGGCCCCATAGACTTGCATTGGCGAGTCTCGTCCGACACTCGCATTAAATCGCAGCATGTTGTGTCTGACTCCTCATCCAAATGTCGGACGAGGAAAAAAACATCCAACACTCGGAAATGTGCACTTGGACATTGACTAACATTGGTCCAACTGCAATGCGGTTTTTACTCGCATTGCAGTCGTCGAGTGTCACACCAGTGTGTCTGAGCCCTTACATGGATGATGCCTGGACTAGCTGCAGCTCTCCTTACCCAAACATGACTGCTGCACAGCAATACATAAGGTATGTGCACACGTAGAGCATTTGGTTGCAGAAATTTCTGCACTAAATCTGCATCTCCTGGCAGAAAAATGCAACAAAACGGCAATGTAGTTTTGCTGCGTTTTTAATGCTTTTTTCATGCATTTGGGATGGAAAAAAGCTGCAATAGTTGACATACTGCAGATTTTTTTCTGCAAATCTTCAAGGAAAAAAAGAGCAATATGTGCACAAAACAACAGAATTCTGATTCACTTTGCTGGCATAAAGATTTGCACGCAGGATGAGACAAAACTGCACTAACAATGCACCAAAGACGCATTGTGTGCACAGGGTCTAAAGCTGTCACACTTGGGGAAGTTTGGATATTAACTTATTTCTCTATAATGTGGAAACATCCTAGAGGAAAGTATGCGCTTATGTGGACATGACTATTAGTTGGCAAGAAGACGGTCAAAGCTTTTGTGGTTGGGAAAGGTAATCTGTAGGTGGCGGTTGGAAACCGCTTCATGAGACTGAAGGGGGACTCATCCAAAACATGTATGATATGAGGACAATGGCAAAATGCATATAAGATACATATCCATACATACCTATAAAACGTAAATCGACGTATTATAACTGGTATTTGCAAGTATTCTGGGCATGGTAATAGGAGCTATGACATGGGTTACATACCCATAAGGTCATCTCATTTTTGCATTTTACCTTTTTATTTACCGTTACACACTTATTATTAAAAGGGGGTGCCTCATGTTCATAAATATATAACATTGCAAAGTGTTCTTAAAGGGAAACAACCACCCCAAATGACCCCCCGGACTGTTAATATGTGTCCCTACACCCAGCACACACATTTGGGGCAATCGTTTTTGCTTAAAAAAACTGTTTAGTAGAAGCTAAGATGTATTATAAAGTTTAAAAAATGTTGCCGACTGGGTGTTACCTAGCTTGTCCTCCTGCAGTGTTCATGTGCCTGTCAGCCTCCTCTCCCCCCTCCCTTCAGTAAAGCCCTGCCCTTTCAGCCTCGTCACAGGCTGCTGCACGGAGTCTCATTGTTTATGATAACAGAAGGCAAACCTGAAAGGCTGAAACCTGAGAGGCTGAAAGGGCAGGGCTTTACTGAAGGGAGGGGGGGAGAGGAGGCTGACAGGCACATGAACACTGCAGGAGGACAAGCTAGGTAACACCCAGTCGGCAACATTTTTTAAACTTTATAAAGCTATATCTTAGCTTCTACTAAACAGTTTTTTTTAGCAAAAACGATTGCCCCAAATGTGTGTGCTGGGTGTAGGGACACATATTAACAGTCCGGGGGGGTCATTTGGGGTGGTTGGTTCCCTTTAATAGCAACTTTGCAGTGTATAAGAATAGGTTCCAGCTCACCAGAGTGATCTTTTCTCACCCACCTGGGGCTCAGACATCAGCCTCGCATTGGCCTTGCATCAAGGATAATAGAAAATTGGAATCCGTCTCAACAGGAATGGATTTTGTTTTTCTTTTATATTTCAACAAAGAGTATGCATACAAAAGAAAAAATGACATGGTTGACATGACCCAGTCGACGCGTTTCGACTGCCAACCATATAATTTATTCTTTTTTTGAAAAATAAAAGAAAAAGAAAATCCATTCCTGTTGAGCCAGATTCCATTTTTTTTTCTATTAACTTTGTATTGTACCTCTTATTAAAAATATTTTCCATTCTCAAAATTATTTTTAATTCTGTAGTTTACTACTTACTGCCAAAGTTACTTCTGAGTTGTGCTTTTTTCTATAGAGCTTGTTCTTAAGCTTGACAGATAATGGATCCAAACAGCTTCAAAGCCCCAGCGCTCTTCTGATGCTGCAAACCAGACTTGTCTCTACTTGCAGTATTGGACATTGCACAGTTCAGGCAGGCGGCTCATCCATGCCGTTAACCCAAACGGTCACTCACCCGAAGTGCACTGTGACCCCCTCCCCTTCAAGCAGGAAGTCAGGAGGCAGGGGAGCTGTTCGCTCCTAAAGATTGAGGATGAGTACAACCCTTTACACATTTCATTAGTATTGACTTGCTCAACAACATCACCAATAATCTTATAACATTTAATATCTTTCTTTCTTTCTATTCAAGGATAATTTTCCAAGACTGTTACTGTAAATGAAAGTTATGTTTCCTCCCATATAATTAGTAATTACATTTTCCATTGCTTAACAATAAGAGTATTATATATAAGTGTAAATCATGCTGTTCATTTGACGCAAGTTTTAAAGTTTTCTTCAAGATCTTATTAGGCACCATATGAATTCTATTACAGAAATGGGAACATAACAAGAATTGTAAAGTTTGTCTTAATTAACAGCTTCATGCAAATGTCCATGGTGAGTCATGTGTGAGCGGTCGCTGGATGAAGCTGGTTGATACACACTTAAGGATAAGTTTCTCGTGACCTGAAGAATATTTTATATACAGGTTATTATGCGGATTTATCAGGACATAACCAGAGTGAGAAGGGTCTGGCCGCACAGAAACTTAACTGTATGATTAACCATTGGATTTCTTGAAAATTCATTCGATGAGTATCGCAACCTGGGGCAGAGGATACTCGGAACCGGGCCTTTTGTCAGACTGCAGAGGGATGTCACGGTGACGTGACCCGGCTCTGTATGCCCAGGTGCGGCAATAAAAAGAGGATGAAAGAAAAAGGGAATTTAGTTTATTGGAATCATAGTTCGTGACGCCACCCGTGGTTTGTGGCCAGTGTGGGCTACCGCTGCCGTCCAGACCTCTGGGGATGATGGTAATGGCGACAGACGGGATGGTGAGCCCTCGACCGGTAGGGCTTGGTTCCCCAGGGCAGGTGTGATAGTGTAGTCCTTAGACGCAGCATTCAGGAAACAAGTGCGTGGCTCCGCAGGCGAGCTGCTGCAGTCTCAGAACCGATAAGTCTCAAACACAGTTCTTGAGCTCACCGGGTACTTTACTCCACTGCCAACACAACAACACAGTCTCTGCCACAGTGCTTTACAGTTCTGTTACACACTCACAGTGGACCGGGTTCACACAACAGCCATGGGCTCAGGTTGTCACTGCAGCCGGGATGGTTCCTCTGTGTCACTCCCTCTCAGTGTACCTTTCAAGCCCTCTGTTTCTCACCCGCTCCTGGACCTTGGGGTACCCAGTCCTGGGTGTTGTAGTTCTCTGGGATGTCACTGGGGCATGTGCCCGGTCCCGTGATCCTGGTGGTCGCTGAAAAGAGTCAATAAAAATAAAATAAAAGAGTTTTGTGATGCCACCTATGGTTCCGGTAATGTTACTGGTGCTGCTGGACAGACATCTGGGGTGATGGTGGAGCAGTAAGATGGTCACGCTCCCCGTAGGTGGAGTGGGATCCCCAGGGCAGTAGTAGAAGTTTATGATTTCACACAGGGACGCTGTCACGCGCTTAAATGGCGCTGACATTGCTGGATGCTGCTGTGTATGTTTGTCTTTAAGAGCTGCATGGTTGATAGTTGTGAAGGTCCTGGCCTCCTGTGTTGTGCTCCAGAACTGCATTCACTTTGAGGTTCAACTGCTGGTTGAGCGGTTAATGTATGACTCACCTGAACTCCCCTCCCCTAGCCTTCAGGTAGCCTCTCCTTCCACCAGGTGGTGCTGCTGATAGAGTTTCACTCTATGCCTAGAAACCGTACTGTGCTGACCTGTGTGTTTGTGTTGCTGAAGTCCTTTCCTTTGGAGTTCTGTGGAGGGAGGTGAATGGGAAATAGCGCAGAGCTGGTGGAGGAGGTTATGGAGAGACTGTAGGCCTGAACCTTTTCACCTTTAGAGATACCTCCAGGATCAGGGCCATTCAGGGATCCTAGACTAGGGTCAGACTAGTCTACCCTGGTCACCCTGCCTATAACTGCCATTCCCTCATCAGCATTCTCACTACACCGTGACAGAGGCAGCTTACACCAGTCCTTGTCACTTGTCCTCTCTCTGCTGCGGTCGGCGGCTCCTCAGGTGGAGATAATAAAGTACGCCACACAGTCTTTTCACTCTGTACAGGTTTACTGGCAGTTCTTTTAAGCAGATTGACAAATAGCACAGTCTTTTCAGGTCTGTCTGACCTGGGTAGTCACTGGGGAACCAGGATGCTTTACTCAGGACCCTCGGTGATGTGCCTGTCATTCCTGTCCGGTCCCTCACTGCGCTCTCTTTTGTCTCCTTCAGTGCTCCTATGCGCAGAGCCTCCAGTCAGCTCCCACGAATCCTCTCTGGAGGATTCCTCTCCAGGTCCTCCGGACCCTATACGTAGCCTTTTTAAGGGTGCGCCAGGCATTTTGGATGCATTTTTTTCCCATGGGTTTTTCATGCATTCTGGGGTGGAAAAATGCTGAAAGAATTGACATGCTGTACATTTATTTTTGTATTAATGAAGTCAGGGTGCAACAGCTTTAATAGTAGGTATAATAGGTGCCACCCACCACAGTGGTAATAGAGACAAGTGGCGGGGAGAAAAAGAACCACTGTAAAGAGGGGGTGCACACTATATGCAGTCAAAAAATGTATTTTTTTTTTTATTATTTTTTATATATGTTGTGCAAGTGACAGGTTTAAACAGAAGAACATAAAAATAATTAAAAACAAGTTACAGGGTAATATAGCATTGACCCTACATACTCCCGCAATAGGTCACATGCAAGAAGGATCAATAGGTTAGTATATAGGGTTGCAAGGGGTGCAAACTAGTACTCTAGTAATCCACTGAACAAGATTACAATGCCAAATTGTAAAATAGGATTTCTCCACATAGATTGGAGAACATTTGGAAAATGGTTATCACTATATGGTGCACCATGCCTCAGTAATCAATATCAGGTTGAGATAGATTGTAATCTTCATGTGCAATATGGAAATATCATATAAATCACATAGAGCCTTGCATAGAAAAACCACAATGTTACATTCAATACATACATATGTATAGATAGTAGAGAATAAGTAAATGACACCTTGCATCAAAAACACCCCTGCTCAGGCTAGTACCTGGAATATGTTAGCTATTATAGATACCGCCAGAGTTTGGGATAAACCCAGGGGCGTATGGTATACAGTGAGCGGCCTGACCGGATCTGGTTTTCTAAGGGTGCCAATAGTGTCCCCTGAGGTCCTGGACATTTTTCGGAAATTTTTGGACTTCGTCATTTTTTCACCAAAAACACATATGCGTTAACGCAGGTGCCTATATGTACCATGGGTTAATGCATGCGTCTCCCATAGGGCCCCATGTTAAAAAGATGCATGCATTTTTTTAAAGCACCCAAAAACACTGCTAGCAGCGTTTATAGGGATGCTGCACAAAAACGCATGCCTTTTTCAAAAACACACAGACACATGCGTTAACACATATGCATTTTTGGACTTTGCAAAAAAAATGCCAAAATGTTCCCAAAGACGGATTTAAGTCAAAAACAGATGGTATGTGCGACCCTGGCCATTGCCGTATTGCACATGAAGATTACATTATGTCTCAACCTGATATTGATTACTGAGGCATGGTGCACCATATAGGGATAACCATTTACCAAATGTTCTCCAATCTATGTGGAGAAATCCCATGTTACAACTTGGCATTGTAATCTTGTTTAGTGGATAACTAGAGTACTAGTTTGCACCCCTTGCAACCCTATATACTAACCTATTGATCTTCTTGCATGTGACCCATTGCAGGAGTATATAGGGTCAATGGTATGTTACCCTGTAACTTGTTTTTAATTGTTTTTATGTCCCTCTGTTTAAACCTGTCACTTGCACAATATATATAAAAAATAAAAAAATATATTTTTTTTCACTGCATATAGTTGTGCACCCCCTCTTTACAGTGGTTTGTTTTCTCCCCGCCACGTAGATTTATTTTTGCACCAAAACTGCAAGGGAAAAATAAGCAGCAGATGCCCAAAACATCAAGATTCTCATTGATTTGGTTGGCATAAGGATTTGCTTGTAGATTTGTGACAAATCTGCACTCAAAAATGCATCAAAAAAGTGATAATAACATACTGTGTGCACAGGGTCTTAATGGTACAAGAGATGACTAAAAAGCTCTTTGTATTAATTTCTATGTTTTTATTTGAGCTGTTTGACAAACTACATGTTCCTTTGCCCTAAGGCTAGGACCACACTTGCGTCTGTGATCCGGTCGACAGGGTAGGGGATACTTGGATACCGGGACAGGTGGTTACTTCGGTGGGTGATCACGGTTAGTCGGTTTCTGGTTCCGTGTCCTGGACCCTCAGTGGCGGGGGTGATGATGATGGAGGAAATGGTATCGTGACGCCACCTGTGGTACCTGGTAATAGGGCTACCAGTGCTGTGGCCGGCCGCTGAGGTGATGGGAATGCAGCTTTGGTAGTACAGCTCCCCACAGGTGGAGCTTTACCTCAGGGCAGCGGGGTGGATGAGGAAAGTAGTAGTAGCGGTTCTACTGTGAACGCTGCATGCAGCCGCGGGAAAGCAGGCACACACACACAATTGTCCTTGTTTCGGTACCTTTTTACTGATGTCTGGTAACAGGCACGGTCCAAGAGGGTAACCAGGTTTCAGTGCAGCTTGGGACGTTCACCTTGGAGAGTTGTGAGGCCTCCTCTGTTAGTGTGTGCGGTGATTGGGGTAAGCTCTGCATGTAACTGAACCAGCCGCTCCTTCTCCCTCTCAGGGTGCTGTTCCACAACCAACAATGAGGACCTCTCTGTGGGATCCCTATTCTCTACTTAGGTCCCTGGTCCTACGCTTGGTCAGGTTTGGTGTCTTCTGTTCCTTACTTATCTATCTAAACCTCCTGGTCTGTTCTGGCGTTTCCTGCTATAATAGATTATTAGCAGCTTCGGACTCTGGTGTCCGGGTAGCTAAAGAGTTCTCAGATCTGTTCCCATCTTCCTAATTCTTACTTCTCCCACTGGCCTCCATCCCTCTCCCTAGGGTGCAGCACAGCTGGGTCAGGTTTCCTGGTTCTGGGCATGGCTTGGTCCCAGCAACCAGCTCCTTCCAGTCCTTTCACTGTACTGTCCGGCTGGAACTAACTAACTCTTCTCTGCAGACTAACTAACTGACTCCTCCCCTCAGGCCTGGATCCTTATAGGGGATCTGGCTTAAGGACAGCCAGTGGAGCTCCCCCTCCAGGTCTGGGGTGGAAGGTGTTGTGTGCTGTGTGTGCCAAAGTGTACATCCCTCCCTGCACCTGTGGGTCCTGTGGCAATCCCCCGCAGGGGTGCCACATCTGCAATCCAGTTACTGGATAAAGTTTTTGACATATTGAAATCTTGAAAACTGGATCCGGTAATGCACCCATAGACTCCAATAAAAAAACGGATTACAACAGTGCAATCCGTTTACCTGGATTGGGTTTTTGAGAAATTCGTTTTAAATAGGGTTTGCAACGTTTTTTGGTGCATTTTCAAAAACGCATGCATTTTTTAACATGGGGGTCTTTGGGAAACGCATGCGTTAACGCATGGTACACATAGGTACCATGCGTTAACAGATCCGGTACCGGATACGGTAAAAATGGATTCAGTAATGCATCCAGGAAACGGATGCATGCTCCCAAGTGTGGCCTAGCCTAATATTGATTTTTTCGATTTCGGAAAATTTCCAATGTATTACCTTGTGAACATTTCTTAACAATTGTAAGTTGTAAATATTAGTCATCTTCCACCAGAGTCATTGATATACAATCAATGTTTATTTATGGAATTTGACTATTGGATCCTCGCCAAACTGAAGAATGTAGGAATCCTGACACCTTCGGCTTCTGTCAGCCTCAGCACCGCTTTGGTCAGTGATACTAAATTTTCTTACATTGTCTGGATTAAATTTATTTTCATTTTCTTCTGACATAATGTCATCGTCACCAACATTATTATTTATTCCCTTCTAATACAGTGAGACAATTAGGTAAATTCCCAAAGAAGATGTTTGTCAGAAAAACTCAAAACTTTTATGCAGGAAAGAAACTGATGGCTCAGATTGCAAGATGCCAGAACCAAGACTCAGACCAGAAGAACAATCCATGAGAAAGGTTTCAACACAAAAATCTGCATATAATGCCAAAGTCTAGAAGAGAAAGTAAAGCAGAAATAATAAAGAAAATCTCTAGTCCCGCACTGAATAAACAGTGAACAGAACTGCTGTCTTCATCAGTCCCATAGATAATGAATGGAGCAGTGTCAGGTCTAGTGGTTCTGCACCTGAGTGGGTCCATCGCACCTCTGGCGTGGTCTGGCTCCCTATCTTGTCACCCATTTCCCTTTGCTGGCTATAATTGGTGGGGAGTGGTCTTTAAAGGCATAGCTTGCATGAGTGCCCCGCTCTGACCAAATACTTCTACTAGTACAACGTACCCAGTCATAGCGGACACTTGTGCAAGATCTGCCCACAAATGCAATGCCCCGCCCCTCATGACCAGTGAAGGTTGATGGGTGTATCAGGAGGCACGCATGAGGCTGTTGAGGCCACTCACAGAAGGTCGCAGCCAAACAGCCAAAATCCTAAAAAATGTCTCTGTCCCTTTAAGAGGCATTTCTCTCCTAGTAATGGATGGAAGTCACTAGGACCCAGCAGATCTCTCATCTTCAACTGTCTATTCATACCTCCTTGGCTCCCAGAATGCACTGCTGGTGATAGCTGTTCAGGTATTGGTGGTTGCTTCCTAGCTCAAGCAGTGGATCTGGATTTTTCTGTTGGATTGCTGTCTGATCTTCCAACACTAATGGTACCTTTACATGCGGCAACATTTCTAGGGTGTCAACAGGTAACTTACTGGCTGCAGTGAAATCATGGAGAGATTATTCCATTTGTACACAGCAACAAGATAGAACCTTGTCTCCATGATTTCACTGCAGCCAGTAAGTTACCTGTTGACACCCTAGAAATGTTGCCGCGTGTAAAAGTACCATAAGGGTTACTCCTTTCCATCTTTTGTTTATTTCCCTGGTGTGTTTCTTTAGTAGATAGCCCGGTTGATTAGTGTTCACGCACTCTGATCCCCGTGTAGTCTTAGTTCAGGGATAGCAGGGCCAGGTATCCAGTTCGGTGACAGTTGCAGAGACTGTATAGGATTGTTAGGGGAGCCAGGCGTCAACGCTAGATTATGTAGGGGTCATCATCTCCCCTTTGCCCTTAGCATCAAGGATTCCTTCCCCACCTAGTCGTCCTGCACTGGGTGTCTCCCTACACTTGGCGTGACACCTGATTGGGAGTCAGAACATGCCCAGGAGTGCGATGGACCCGCTTAGGTGCAAAAACACCAGACCCAACAAGCAGCCACATAAATACGGGACCACTGCACCGTTCCAATAGTGAAAACTGAGGGGACACGAGCAGGAGGAAAGGATCACGTAAGGAGCTGTAGCAGTAGGACAGGTGAGTATTAAGGTTAGGCAGATCAATTTGTAGCACCATCATTTTCCACTGAATTCTGCAAAAAAAGATAATCAACCTGATGCAACGGTCTACTCCCGCACAGGTATGACCACTGGTCTGTAAGGGCCACGTCACACACACAGATATCTGTGCAGATATTGTTCGCAGATCTCTGGTTGCAGTGAAATCATGGACACATTGTACCATTTGTACACAGCCACAAAATGGAACCATTTGTCCATGATTTCACTGCAACCAGAGATCTGCGAACAATATCTGCACAAATATCTGTGTGTGTGACGTGGCCCTAAGATGGATCAGTGATAATACTGGTGCAGGTGCATCTAGTTTGTCAACTGCAGGGGAATTTAAAAAAATGGTAGTGTGAAAGCAGCCTTACCGCAGACTCTTGGTATGAACACCTGGTTAGAGATCTTAGAATTGCTGGATAACGCGCTCTTCAAACAGGAGAGACCTGGAGCAGTTTGTAAAAGAAGGGTCCAAAATTCCAGCTGAAAGGTGTAAGAAGCTTGTGGATGGTTATAGGAAGTGATTGATTGAAGCTATTTACTCTAAAGGGGGTGCAACCAAATATTAAGTTGAGGGTACCAACAATTTGCTACGGAACAATTTTGTCGTTTTGTGTGATATTGTGTCCAATTTGCCTTTTTTCCCCTCTGTTTTTTCTGTTGTTCCAGTACACACAAAGAAAATACACGTGTAATTGCCATAATTCTCTCCTAGAAATACATAATTTTCTGAAACTATTTCAAGGGTGCCATATCTTGCATAGATATCTACTCACTTACAGTGCTCTGCATAAATGAGTACACCCCCTTTAATCAATATCTTATGGGACACAAGAACAAATTCCAAAATTTTAATAAGACTGAGTTTAGTAGAGTATTCATTTTTTAATCGATAACATGAAAGTAAAGTTAATAATAGGTATGACAATACAAAATATGCAGTTTTACCAAAATAAGTCGATGCAAACATGAGTACACATTTAATAAAAGAGTTACATCTGCATTAACATCAAACTACATCTATATATATATATATATATATATATATATATATATATACAGTGCCTACAAGTAGTATTCAACCCCCTGCAGATTTAGGTGGTTTGATAAGATGCAAATAAGTTAGAGCCTTCAAACTGCAAACGAGAGTAGGATTTATTAACAGAAGCATAAATCTTACAAACCAAAAAGTTATGTTGCTCAGTTGAATTTTAATACATTTTAAACATAAAAGTGTGGGTCAATTATTATTCAACCCCTAGGTTTAATATTTTGTGGAATAACCCTTGTTTGCAATTACAGCTAATAATCATCTTTTATAAGACCTGATCAGGCCGGCACAGGTCTCTGGAGTTATCTTGGCCCACGCCTCCATGCAGATCTTCTCCAAGTTATCTAGGTTCTTTGGGTGTCTCATGTGGACTTTAATCTTGAGCTCCTTCCACAAGTTTTCAATTGGGTTAAGGTCAGGAGACTGACTAGGCCACTCCATCACCTTGATTTTTTCCCTCTTGAACCAGGCCTTGGTTTTCTTGGCTGTGTGCTTTGGGTCGTTGTCTTGTTGGAAGATGAAATTATGACCCATCTTAAGATCCTTGATGGAGGAGCGGAGGTTCTTGGCCAAAATCTCCAGGTAGGCCGTGCTATCCATCTTCCCATGGATGCGGACCAGATGGCAAGGCCCTTGGCTGAGAAACAGCCCCACAGCATGATGCTGCCACCACCATGCTTGACTGTAGGGATGGTATTCTTGGGGTCGTATGCAGTGCCATCCAGTCTCCAAACGTCACGTGTGTGGTTGGCACCAAAGATCTCGATCTTGGTCTCATCAGACCATAGAACCTTGAACCAGTCTGTCTCAGAGTCCTCCAAGTGATCATGAGCAAACTGTAGACGAGCCTTGACATGACGCTTTGAAAGTAAAGGTACCTTACGGGCTCGTCTGGAACGGAGACCATTGCGGTGGAGTACGTTACTTATGGTATTGACTGAAACCAATGTCCCCACTGCCATGAGATCTTCCCGGAGCTCCTTCGTTGTTGTCCTTGGGATAGCCTTGACTCTTCGGACAAGCCTGGCCTCGGCATGGGAGGAAACTTTCAAAGGCTGTCCAGGCCGTGGAAGGCTAACAGTAGTTCTATAAGCCTTCCACTTCCGGATGATGCTCCCAACAGTGGAGACAGGTAGGCCCAACTCCTTGGAAAGGGTTTTGAACCCCTTGCCAGCCTTGTGACCCTCCACGATCTTGTCTCTGATGGCCTTGGAATGCTCCTTTGTCTTTCCCATGTTGATCATGTATGAGTGGTGTTCACAAGTTTGGGGAGGGTCTTAAATAGTCAGAAAAGGCTGGCAAAAGAGATAATTAATCCACATATGTGAAGCTCATTGTTCTCTGTGCCTGAACTACTTCTTAATACTTTAGGGGGACCAAACAGAATGCTGGTGGTTTGAGGGGTTGAATAATAATTGACCCACACTATTATGTTTAAAATTTATTAAAATTCAACTGAGCAACATAACTTTTTGGTTTGTAAGATTTATGCTTCTGTTAATAAATCCTACTCTCGTTTGCAGTTTGAAGGCTCTAACTTATTTGCATCTTATCAAACCATCTAAATCTGCAGGGGGTTGAATACTACTTGTAGGCACTGTATCTGTATGTCATGTGGAGAGAGCATACATTTATAACTATCAAAAGTGCCTGATAGAAAACTAAGAAAATATCCAAATCAGATCATTGAACCATAATGAATACTGAAATGTGCATTTGGCAGATGGAATTATAAAAAATGTGTCCCAAATGAACAATGGATGGAAGCAACATATCTATTGTTCATTTGGGACACATTCTTTACAATTCCATCTGCCAAATTACATTTGAGTATTCATTATGGTTCAATGATTTGATCTAATTTGGATATTTATTTTCTATCAGGCACTTTTGATAGTTATATATGTACACTCTCTCTGCATGCTATATATGTATGGATGTAGTTTCATCTTAGCGCAGAAGTCACATTTTTCCTATTAATAAATTTGTTCTGCACAATTGACAGGTGTACAATTTACCTTCTGCTGTTTTCTCCCCTTATAATAGGGGCGCAGGTGTAAAATCTCTCCAATATCAAAAATTAATACATGCAACATCAAAAACTATCTACATCTAGTATTTTTGTATGATGTTTAAGGACAGCACCGAGTCTTCTAGGTGCAATGTCCCTGGCCACGGGGCCGGTCTCCACTGGGCAGGGACACTGGTGCCCAGAACATGGCTTTCCTCGGTCTGCCCGTACCTGCCCCCCATACTGGGTATTTACTCAGTCAGCGGTCCCACGCCACCTCCTCATAGCCTGGGTGTGTCCTTCTTCTGGAGGTTGCATCTACTGTGCAGAGCTTCTGGGAGCACGCTTAGACGGTGTACGCTACCCTCTCCTCTGATTTAAAGGGCCATTACACCCTATCCCAGAAGTGTCTCTCAGCCTATTGTTTAGAGATTCTGTGTATATTTAAGGCATCCTCCCCTTAAGCAAGGTGCCTGAGCCACATCTGTAGTCATAACAAGCATTGCGTGTTCTCAGGTCCCCTTGTCTTTGCCCTTGTCCCATGTTTCTGACATCTTGTCTTGCCACAGAACCTGCCCCATCTGTATAGAGCCTGCTGCTTTTGGACCACCCTGCTCTGGACCCTGCTGCATTTGGCACCCATTGCTGTAGCTAGACTTTTATAGCCTGCAAGCTCATCTAAAGACTTTATCTGTGCTGTTCTTCCTAGTCACCTCCATAAAGACTCTGTTACTACTTAAGCCTATCTTAGCCTGTTCCTATTCTAGAGTCAGCCTCCACAGCTCATCTGTGGTCCAATGGGTCCACATCCCCGCACTCACGCCTCCATGAATGCAACACTAGGCATGGAATTAACAAGTTGGTGACATATAACAACATCTATCCTTTTCAATTTTTCAACATCAACGTCTTTTAGTGCCTGAATGCTGATTGTAGAGTGATGACAATTTGTCTCTTCATAATTCCGCATATCTGCTCAATTGGGTTCACATCAGGAGACATACTTGTCCATTGAATCACTTTCACCCTGTACTTCTTCAGAGATGCAACAGAAGTGTGTTTTAGATTATTGTCATGTTGGCAGGGCCGGCGTTGGGGGGTTGGGCAGACTGGGCAGTTGCCCAGGGCCCCCACTCTCTTAGGGGGCCCCAAAGGAGCTGAACTGAAAATAGCATCAAAACAGTGAAAAAAATAAAAAAATACACATATTTGGTATCGCTGCGTTCGTAAGAATCTAAGCTATCAATATATGAAGTCAATTAATCCAATTGGTAAATGGCGTAACGGGAATAAAATAAAAACGCCAGAATTATGTTTTTTGGGCCACCACGTTGTTACAATACAATGCAAAAAAAGGCGATCAAAATGTTGTATCTGACTCAAAATGATATCGGTAAAAATGTCAGCTCAGGGCACAAAAAGTAAGCCCTCACACAGCCCTGTATCTTCAAAAATTAAAACATCATGGGTCTCGGAAAATGGCGAATAAAGCAAATTTTTATTTTTATTTATTTATTTTTTACAAATTTCTGTATTTATGATTGAAATAAAAAAATGTTGAGTATGTTCTTATTCTGACCTAGATAATCAACCTATGAAGTTGAATGAATGAATAAATAAATAAATAAATAAATAAATAAAAAACTAAAAAAAATTGTGGAATTGCACTTTTTTTTTGCAATTTCAAAGCACTTGGAATGTTTTTCTCATTCTCCAGTACATTTTGTGGTAGAATGAATGATGTAATTCAATAGTACAACTCATCCCGCAAAAACATAAGCCCTCGTACGGCTATGTGGAGGGAAAAATAAAAAACGTTCTGGCTCTTGGAGGAAGCGGGGGGAAAAAACAAAAATGAAAAATCACTCAGTGGTGAAAGTTATAAAATCCTTGTAATTGCCATATAATAGCAGCAGGAGCGCCCCCCACAGGCTTCAATCTTCACATGTTCATGATGGGAGTAATTAGAGTTAGGGGACCTCCTTAATTCCTACATTTGTAGACAGTTATTAAGCAGAACTTACATGGCATTAAAGGGGACGTCCAGGATTAATAAAACTTTACTACATTCTTTTAAAAACAGCACCACACCTGTGTACAGGTGGTATGTGGTATTACAGCATAGGCGCATTCCCTTCAATTAACCTGAGCTGCAATATCACATACAACCTGTAGACAGGGGTGGCGCTGTTTTTGAAAGAAATCAGTCATGTTTATAGAATTCTGGATGACTCCTTTAAGATCAACATTTCCACTAGTGACCCCAGAACAACACAAGACACCAGGATGGGCCTTAATTCAAATGTATTTTTTTTTATAATATGAAGAATATAGCAAATCTTTGTTAAAGATGACATTTACGTACATGATCCTATGGAAACATTTTCCTTACTGAATCTCCAGTTTGTAAAACCTATTTAATGAAACATTGTAGGTAATGTATAATCAATGTAAGGAGTCCTGTGTTAACTATCCCCATCTCTTGGTCAGAGGATGAGAGGTTAGAAAGAGCGACTCTCCCTGGAGGAGCCGTCCTGTATGACAGACAATGATGGGAATAGATGTGTGTCTATGTGTGTGTGCTCGGTTTATACATGTAATATAGTGTTAGTATCACATAACGTGTGTTGTGTGTATGTAACATCCACATTTATAAATCCCAGCAGCACAGATGAGAGTTCCTAGGTGTAAACAGTTCGGCAATTGCCCAACAAACAAGCAAAATGCGGCTCATCATCGGGTGATTGGATGTTTATGGAGGAACAAAAATCCTTGCTCTTGACAGCAGATCGCCCTCTGAAAACTGCAGAAGAGCTGCCGATAGCATGATACTGTAGAGGACAGATTGCCCTACCAGTGATTGTTCTGCACCCATCATTCTTCATCATCCTGTGTAAAAAGTCCGGAAACAAGCGCTGAATGACTTGAATATTATAAATCGCGCTCATTTACCAATCTGAATTTAGCGCTTGTACATGTAACCCAAATGTCTGAGTGTGACGGTGCAATATGTGACCATTTAGGGCCCACTTTAACCTTTTGCCCAGAGCCCCATTTTGCTTAAAACCGGCCCTGCATGTTGGAAAAGTGCACGTCTACCAAGGGCATGAAGAGATGACAGCATATGCATATTATTTTTCGATATGTAAATCTGTGGATTCACGATACATTCAGTTACCAGACACCAGCTCCACATAATTACACTGCCACCATCATATTTTACTATAGACACCTGCTTGCAAGTGAAGTGCTCTATGCTTAGGAAATTGGCCATTGCTGCTAGACGTCAGAGGTGGCCGGAAAACCTAAGACATAAGATGTACATAGAATTAAAAATCCCTCTACTCTTCAGTACAGAGATGATTTTTGATTGCAGAGGTGCTTGCTTTCACAAATATTTTACATTTATACCCATTTATGATGATGAGAAAAACCCTTTAATGTTAGTCTTGTTACAGATGTTCTACCACAAATGCAATTAGGACATCAGCAGCAATGTTAACTTTTTTTATATTCTTTTCTACTTTAAACATCTACTTTTTGAAGTCTTTGTCCAGTTATTCAAATAACAGTCATGCTGAGTGTAGCACCTGCAGTGGTAGCTATGTATGGAGTCCCACAGACATTCACTTCCACAGATATTATTTGTTTCAATTGCTGCACTGTCTAGAACTACAATTCCCAAGAGACCTTGCTCTTCTCTGCATTACAGTAGAGAAGGAGTAACAGAGGAAGGAATGGATTGGCTGAGAGGGTTGGAGAAGAAGGAGGGAGAGAACTGTACTGAAGTGTGTGAAGCAATGCAACCATTATTGAAGAGTTATGAACCTGGACTGAGCCCTCATAGTTCTGCAGCTTTGTTTTAGGGTAGACTGAATCCTGGGGCTGTAGCTGTTGATAGGAGGTGTGCCCTCCTCTGGGTTTTCCACTTCAAGGGAACAAACCATCAGGATTTAACCATGGGTAAAAGCAGGTGACTGACATGTGCAGCATGACATCACTATTTGCATTTTTTTTATTCCTCCCCTGTGGGCTTGTCTTTTTGCTGTAAACCAAACCTCCCTTCCCTCCCTCTCATCCAGACTCATGCTGTCAAGGGAGTTTGGCTTACAGTAGAAAAACAAGTTCATTGGGAAGAATAAAATAAGAAAAAACAAACAAATAGTGATGTCATGCTGCACACGTCAATCACCTGCTGCATAGCAGTAAATCCTGGTGGTTGGTAGAAGGTACCTGCCTGCAGTTTCAATCAAAACTAAACTGGATCCTGAAACCTTACGTTGGAGCCCTATGTGAGTACAGACTTGCCAATGCAGGCAGTGAGTAGCTACTGAAGAGACTTGTTGTTCTGTTGCTGGAAAGGTATACTGAAGTCAGGGCCGGCTCCAGGTTTCTGTGGGCCCCGGGCAAAAAGGTCTCAGTGGGCCCCCTTTAAGTACATATCGCGGACTATATATATATAATATATATATATATATATATGTATATATATATATATATTGCCGCACACTTACCGCAAGCCCCATAGACAATGCATGGGGCTTGCCGCAAACGTGCAGCAAGTGCAGCCGCTAGACGGAAAATGCGGCAGATACGGGTTTATTTTTACCGCAACTGCCACATTTTAAAAAAAACTCCTATGTGAAGGCAGCCTTAGGGCCCTTTCACATCAGCGGTATTTTCAAATCGCACCAGATGCGGTGAAAAAACCGCATCTGCCGCGATCACCGCATAACCGCGGCACACCTGCGGCAAGCCCCATGCAATGTCTATGGGGCTTGCGGTAAGGGTGCGGCAGGTGCGGCAAGTGCGGTTTCGGCACTTGCCGCAGGTGCGGCCGCGAAAAAAAATGCTGCAAGCAGCGTTTTTTTTTCGCGGCCGCACCTGCCGCAAGTGCCGAAACCGCACTTGCCGCACCTGCCGCACCCTTACCGCAAGCCTCAGCGTTTTTTTTCGCGGCCGCACCTGCCGCAAGTGCCGAAACCGCACTTGCCGCACCTGCCGCACCCTTACCGCAAGCCCCATAGACATTGCATGGGGCTTGCCGCAAGTGTCGCGGTTATGCGGTGATCGCGGCAGATGCGGTTTTTTCACCGCATCTGCCGCGATTTGAAAATACCGCTGATGTGAAAGGGCCCTTACAGGAGCAGTGACTGCTGAAACCAGCAAGAGCTGTTTCTGACAGTGAGTATATTACACATTGTTAGGAGTGGGCTAAAATGCGATTGCGTTCCCTTGCGCTTTTTAAAAATACCCTTCAAATGCAAAATGTTGCATTTTTGTGCGTCTGAGGATGCTTGGTATATACACAAGCATCCTCAAGCACACAAATAATGCAAGCAGCTCAATGGAGCCGCACTGCCGTATGGGTGGCACCGCAGCCAAGCGGAGTGTCTGGCCGTCCAGATCTCTCTTTCTCCTCACGTTTCTTCTTGCCGCTTCGGTCTCCTCCGGTCGCTCTGCACATATCAGCACAGTGATGACATCGTGCCCCTCCATGCTGAGCTGCAGAATGCAGACAGCGGCAGAAGAGACTCTGGAGAAGAATGCTACTGGCAAAGGCGGCTGGGACTATAGGAGAGGAATCCGCGGGGGGCTACCACTGGTACACATACTTCGTACACACGCGGCTCTGCTCCGTACACCTAGTACACACTCGGCTCTGCTCCGTACACCTCGTACACACGTGGCTCTGCTCCGTACACCTCGTACACACGTGGCTCTGCTCCATACACCTCGTACACACTCGGCTCTGCTCCGTACACCTCGTACACACGTGGCTCTGCTCCGTACACCTCGTATACACACGGCTCTGCTCTGTACACCTCGTACACACATGGCTCTGCTCCGTACACCTCGTACACACATGGCTCTGCTCCGTACACCTCGTACACACATGGCTATGCTCCGTACACCTCGTACACACGCGGCTCTGCTCCGTACACCTCGTACACACTTGGCTCTGCTCCGTACACCTCATACACACACGGCTCCGCTCTGTACACCTCGTACACACACGGCTCTGCTCAGTACACCTCGTACACACACGGCTCTGTTCCGTACACCTCGTACACACACGGCTCTGCTCCGTACACCTCATACACACATGGCTCTGCTCCGTACACCTAGTACCCACTCGCCTCCGCTCCATACACCTCGTACACACACGGCTCCGCTCCATGCACCTAGTACACACTCGCCTCTGCTACATTCACACTGTAAATCCCTCCTGACCCCACACATAACCTTCACCTAATTGCCATACACCTAGTACACACTCACCTCTGCTACATTCACACTGTAAATGCCTCCTGGCCACACACAAACTTCACCTTATTTGAGCATCATTCATGGTGGCCAGCACAGTCCTGGATACACTGAGGAGCTGATCATGAGACCCCTGACTCCTCCCCATCCATTGACATCATCACAGGTCCTGTCAGCCTGAGCCCAGAGTGTGCAGCTCTGTCGGCTCCCGTGGAGGGGGGAGGAGGGAGACCTCCGGTGCTGCAGGAGCCTGAAAATGACCCCCCAGCTGCCCCCTGGATATGGCTCTGGCTGTGGGGGCAGTGCTCAGGGGCCCCTGAGGCTAGGGTCACACTTGCATTGTGACCCTAGCCTTATGCAAGTATTGTATGTTGCAGCGCATAGCGTTTAATGCTATGCGCTGGAGGCAGCCCATAGAAACCCGACGTTTACCTTGACAACCACTGGTTGGCAATGTAAACATCGGGTTTCTATGGGCTCAGTTGCTGGCAGCGCATAGCGTTAAACGCTCTGCGCTGCAGCAGACAATACTTGCGTCAGGCTAGGGTCACAACACAAGTGTGACCCTAGCCCTCAGGGCCCGGTGGGCCCCCTCCAAGCAGTCGGGCCCCGGCACTTGCCCGGGTACGCCGGGTGCTGACGCCGGCCCTGACTGAAGTTAACTATAAGGGAGCATTGATGGAACCGGAAGTTCTACTGTTTGAGAAGTATGATGACGCTAATTACAAGGACGTGCTAAACAGACATTTTATTGCACGAACTAGAAGTTTATATAGGACCAGCCCTGTAAGGAATATTGTTTTCATTAACTTAGGTGCACCAACGGTTACAACAAACTAAGACCCCAACTTAAGAATATGTCATTTTCATAGCTGCAGTCATTTATAAGTTAACGGGGATTTTTTAGGATTGTGTCTGTGTTGTAATTAAAGGGTGAAAATAACCCCTAACATTCAGGTTTATTGCTATACTATAAAATATTAACATTACCTGTTTGCTGTTACTTGGTATCACCCCTGCAGTTGGCCTTTTTTCATCGTCTTGTAAATAATCCTGTTAAGAGTTTTAACCTCATCTCTTGTGAGTGTCTACAGAGCGTGGACAGAAGTTTCCCGAATCCACCCTTGGCAGAAGACAAAGACCCTTCTGCATTCCAATAGAGCTCCTAGGAAGAATCGGGTGGAGGCACTGCACCATATGGAGGTAAAAGGTTAAAGAGGACATTTCTCCTCCCATAGATGATTTTCTAAGTGCAGCACTGAATGCAGCATGTATGCTGCATTCAGGCAAGGGGTCCCCCATCCCTTGATTCCCCCTGTACCCCGAGATAATTGATTTAGAAAACTTACAAATTGAAGCCGGATGGGAGAAGTCTAGTGGCTGGAGCCACCTCTCCTCACAAGGGAATCTCACGTCCCCGTATAACGTATCCTCGCTTCGCCGCCTCCTCCCCGGGAGTGGTGTGAAATGGTCCGTCATTTCAGAGGACTCCTCATCCTCCCCCTGCATCCCATGTAAATATGCACATAACCGCTGTGTAATAATAAATAAAGGACTGTCGGAAAAGCTGGTGAGTGCTGCCGCTTGTATTTATGTTGTTATGGTTGCATGAACTCCCTGAACCCGAAAGTGCACCGCACGGCGTCCAAGAGAGTCAGCGAGTGCTGACAGGCAGCCACAGGAGGATCTCATTCACCAAGCAGCAACCCTGGGAGAAAAAGAAAATGGATAGAACAGCGGTGCCTAGCAATGAAGATAAGTAAGCAAAGCCTTGATTATCAAGAGGCTGAAGATCAGATCCACTGCAGAGGTGGCTGGCACCTTTAATGTGTTTCAGTGTCAAGTACAAAGAATTAAAAAAAGATTTGAAGAGACTGGAGATCTGTTTACAAGCCCATTTCTTGCAGACCCCGGAAGACAACTGCTCAAGAGGAACGTTTGTTGGTGAGAAAATCCAAAACAAGCCACTCTTCCACTGCAGCAGAGGTCCAACAGGCTTGGTCACCTCAAGTCCCTGTGTTAACTAGAACAGTTTGCAGGATAATGTCTCGAAATGGCCTCCATGGTCAAATCAGTTCCCAGAAGCCAGCACTAAACAAAAGGCAAATAAAAAAACATGTGGCATTTGCAAAGTCCCACAACCTGCTAAACAGATGGATGCTGGAAAAGTGGCAAAAGGTGGATTTCTCTGATGAATCTTCAGTAGAATTACACCACAGCTGCCGCAAATACTGCAGACCTACTGGAGCCTGTATGGATCCAAATTTGTTGGTGGAACGATCATGGTCTGGGGTTACATTCAGTATGGGGGTGTGCAAAACATTTGCAAGGTGTAAGGTGATATCAATGGCCTAAAATATCAAGAAGTATTAGCTACCTCTTACATTCCAAATCATAAAAGGGGTCAAATTCTGCAGCAGGATGGTGCTCCATCTCATACATCCATCTCTACAACAAAGTTCCTCCAGGCAAAAAAGATAAAGGTGCTCAAGGACTGGCCAGCCCAGTCACCAGACATGGACATCATTTAGCATGCTTGGGGTAGGATGAAAGAGGAAGCTTCAAAGACACAACCAAAGAATCTAGATGAACTCTGGGAGGCATGTAAGACTGCATTCTTTGCTATTCCTGATGACTTCATTAATAAATTGCATGAATCATTGTTGAACCCCATGGATGCAGTCCTTCAAGCTCATGGAAATCACACAAAATATTAAATATGACTCTAATAGCACCACAACTTCATTCACCAATGTTACGTAACATATATTTGTATTTTAAGTTAATTATTTGTTTGAATATCACATTACTTTCTGTGGGCGACAAAACGTTTGTCTTGCCAAAATCTGACCATTCTGTGCTCATTAAATTATCAATATTTCAGCATTGATGTCAATTTATTTTCTTAACTTAAACCACATTTCGGAGGGTTTCATTTTTCAAAAGAGTAATTTATACAACCAGTGGATGAATTTAACGTCAGGATATAAGCTTATGTTTACATAACATGGATAAGCAACATAACTTTTGTCAGGGACTGTATTACAAAGACAAAGAAAAATTTATATATGGATTTTACTGCAACCTTTGCCAGCAATATGCTATTCGTACTGCATTTCACTCTATGAATTGTAAACCATGGATTTATTTTTATGAGCAATGCAGACTGTCCCTTTGCATCTAAATGATGCTGACTACCTCTATGCTATGACTAGCTTAGGAGAGAATAAGGCCTATGTAAATATGAATAAGTATGATCAGATCAGATATGATGTTTAACCCCTTCACCCACTTGGGTACTGGTACACCCATCGCAAAAAGCAGGTACCTGCCAGCGTCCCTAGGGTATTTGGACAGGATCTAGCTGGGGTACCTGTGAACCCTGGTAATAAGAGGGGTTCAGTTTAGCACTACACTGACTTACACTGTCACGTATGCGCACTTTTTTGTTTTGTTTGGTCTAAACAACTATGTCTTTTTAATATAGAGCCAGTAAAAGTTAAGTTTTAACTTCTCAGTTTTTCTATGCTATTGGTTTAACACAGCCGTACCTGACTAGACTTCATAGGTCTTAACGGAGGGCAACCTAACTTGCTGCTTAAATTGGATTTTTTTTTTACATAAAACAATCAGAGATTATAACGATCGTATGGAATTTAGATACAAACTTTATCAGATATTTGTAAAATAATAACTGGTAAACCATTTTATTATCAATGAATTTTACTCACCCCTTTAATGTTACTTGTACGTTTTTCTTGTTTCAGGGACCAAGCTCCATGACCTCAATATGGTAAATTGTCTGTAAATTTAGGACATTGAGTTTCTGTATACCGTATTCTTGATTGGTCTCATTATCTGCTTATGTTCTCTCTCCAGTCACTCAAGAGTTTGAGAAAAGAAAGTATTTCCTACAGCTGACCTAGAAGAAGCTTCTTATTTCTCCTGTTTGAAACATATTGGGGTATACTGTATTTCTCTGCACTGTTTAGCTCTTAGATTGTGCAAAACTGGCACTTTTTGATGAATCTGGCAAATCTATACATCATCTAGGCACAAAATAACCTTGGTGCATGTCATAAAAAGTTTTTTTCCTGGAGATTTAAAATCCTAATGCATTTCGTATGATCACTATAAATCTTTTAACTTTAAAACTTTGATTATAAAATAATGTTTATTGAAGTTAAGTCTATACTTCTAGAATAATTTTTAAAAATGTTTCTCTAGACTATTGATATATTGACTTAATCTTGTGTTTTTTGCACCTATGGCAACCAAGTGCTAGCAAACAGAAAAACTTTATCAATGTAAGAATAACCCACACTTGAAGACCGTGGCGGGAAAGATCAACCACATGTAACACCCCTTTAAAGAGGACCTGTCACCTCCCATAGATGATGATCTAATTGTGGCACTGAATACATCATGTCTGCTGCTTCAGGTAAAGGGTCCCCCATCCCTTGATCCCCCTGTACCCCGAGATAATTGATTTAGAAAACTTACAAACTTGAGCTGGATAGGAGGGGTCTAGTGGCTGGAGTCACCTCTCCTTACAGGGGAATCTCACTCCCCCTGTATAATGTATCCTCCCTTTGCCGCCTCCTCCCTGTCAGTCATGGTCTTCCTCGCCTGCTGCTTGCCAAGCAGGACGCAGGCGCAGTGCGAGGGAGCGTTTTGTGATGATAATTTTGGCAATAACCCAGGGAAGCGCCCGGGAGTGGAGTAAAATGGTCCGTCATTTCAGAGGACTCCCCAACCTCCCCCTGCACCCGAATGTGAATCTGCACATAACCGCTGTGTTATACTAAATAAAGGAATATCGGAAAAGCCGGTGAGTGCTGCCGCTTGTATTTACTTTGTTATAATCAAGGCTTTGGTCGCAGGGTGGATTTTTGGCATGTTGTCAGAGCTCAAGTTGCAGTTCAAGTGAAGGTCTGGGGTGCTGGATTTCTTTTTAGACACACCCACTAATTAACCGATCATTTACTGAGCACAGGTGAGGATGTAAACTAGGATTGGGTGCATTATATGACCAGGCAACAAAACTTTTGTCTTGTCAAAATCTGACCCTACTGTTTCATTAAATGATCAATATTTCAGCGATGATGACAATTTATTTTCTTAACCTAAACCACATTTCAGAGTGTTTCAGCTTTCAAAAGAGTAATTTATACAACCAATGGATGAATTTAACATCAGGTTATAAGCTTTTATTTACATAACATGGATAAGCGACATATCTTCTGTCAGTGACTGTAGATCTGCACCGATAGGAGCAGAAAATAACCAACCTCTATGTAGTATTAATAAATGATTGCATTCACAGTCAACATGCAAAAATATAAGGCAGATTCAGAAATCCAAAGTGAATTAAATAGTGACATATGATAATACAATGGATAATACCTTAAAATCCTCTTTAAAGAGTCACCAGGTTTTCGTCCCCTATTTTGAAAGTAAAATAAATAAAGTGGTGACAGAAACCCTGATTCCAGGGATGTGTTACTTTGCAGTTTGGGTGTGATTGAGGCATGTTTGAAGGATGAGGGGAAGACACCATTTGTGAGTGAAAGGTTGAAGAGATGTGTTAGGGTTGGGATGAAGACTGCGGCAAGGTTGGGAATGAGGTGGGACAGGACCGGGTCAAGCGTACAAGTGGTGACATGTGATCTTGACAGAAGAGAGGAGAGCTGATCTTCTGTCATGGTGGAGAAGTTGTTTTTGGAAGAACAGGGCTGAGGAGTTATGAGAAGGGGCATAGGGGAGCTGTGGGCCAAAGCTTTCTCTGATGTTATCAATCCTCTGCTTAAAGAAAGAGGCAAAGTCTTTAGCAGAAATGAGAGGAGAGGGAGGAGGTGCTGGGGGACGGAGGAGAGAAGTGAAAGTTTTGAATAGCTGTTTAGGATTGTGAGACAGGGAGGATATGAGAGATGAGAAGTAAGTTTGTTTTGCGGCAGCAAGTGTGGATTCAAAGTTGGCAAGGGATTGCTTGTATGCGATTAAGAGCTCGACAGAACGGGATCTCTTCCATCTCTGCTCAGATACCCTGGAGGCCCGTCTCAGTTCTTTGGTCAGGCTGATCTACCAGGGTTGCCTGTTGACTGTAGGAGTTATGCTGTGTGCGTGAAGAAGGCAGCCAAATCGAGCGCTGCTTTTATTGTAGTGTTATATAAAGTGGCAGCAGCGTCTGTGTCATATAAGGAAGCTATGTCTGAAAGAGGGAGAAGGGACTCAGAAAATGAGTGTAAGTTAATGTTTTTGAGATTTCTGTGAGGATCATTGAGCTGGTGGAGTGGTTGTTTCACACAAGGAGAGGAAAGAGAAAGTCAATAGGTTGTGGTCAGACAGGGGGAGGGGTGAGTTAGAGAGGTTAGTAAGTGAAGAGAGGAGGGTGAAGATAAGGTCCAGCGTGTGGCTATCTTTGTGAGAGTCCGTGAAGGACCATTGAGTGAGGCCAAAGGAGGCAGTCAGAGATAAAAGTTTAGAGGCAGCTGAGGTGGAAGTGTCAATGGGGATGTTGAAGTCACCCATAATCATAGTGGGGAAGTCAGCAGAAAGGAAATGAAGTAGCCAGGTGGTGAAGTGGTCTAGATAGGTGGAGATGGGTGACTCTGGGGGCGGTAGATGACAGTCAGCTGGAGTTTGGAGGGGAAATAGATGCGGACGGACTGCACCTCAGGGTAGAGTAATGGAGGGAGGTAGTCCAATTAGGGTAAAGGAGCAGTTATGGGACAAGAGCAAGCCAACTCCTCCAGCCACATTTGTTGTGGGGACAAGGGGTGTGAGAGAGATGGAATCCGTCATAAGAAAGTGCAGCAGGAGACGCTGTGTCAGACGGGGTGAGCCAGGTTCAGTGATGCAGAGGACGAAGAGTTTGTTAGTGATAAATAGGTCATGAATGAATGACAGTTTGTTGCAGACAGAGTGAGCGTTCCATAGTGCTCCAGGTAGGGGAACCGGGGGAGTGGGGGCTGGCTGAATGGGTATGAGGTTATTAGGGTTAGGAAAACATGTAGACGATCGTGGCAGGGTAGTAGAAATGAGTGTGGGGATGTGCTGAGGAGGACCAGAATTTGGGGATATGTTGCTAGCAATGAGGAGCAGCAGACAGAGTGATAGAAGGTGGGGGCTGGAGAGGGCATGATGTGGCCGTGTGTGTCTTGGGAAAAAGGATTGTATGTGGAGGAACAGTTCTGAGGAGGAGGCGAGATGGGTGGGGAGGATGGAGGGAGAGATGACTAGCTCCTTACTAGGTGGAGGAAGTAGAGGGGTTAATGTCGAGCCCCGGGCCCTGGGGTACTCGGGTATCAGGCTTGGTGGGTGTTTTCACGGGGATGTCACAGGTGGCAGCGCCTGACCCTTGGCCTGGGTGACACTTCACTAAGAGGTGTATGTACCATGGATTAGAGTTTGTCATGTGACGCCACCTGTAGTACCTGGTGATGGGTCACCAGTGCCGCCACAGTCCTCCGGAGGTCATTGGTAATGCGATTAAGATGGAAAAAGCTCCCTACAGGTGGAGCTGGGCCTCCGGGGCAGCATAGTGTAAAGGGGCAGCTTGGAGTGGAACTTTAAGTCGGGATAGGGAATGATGGAGCATTCTATAAGGGGCACTGGGAGCGGAGAGGAATGACGCAAACACACTGTAGAAAGTTTCTTTTACCTTTTTACTGGTGGTATTAGCAGGTAAAGACGTCCAAGGCACTGTCGGGTGACCAGGTGCACAGTGAGCTTCCACAGCAAGTGGGTATAAGGCCTTCTCAGCTTCTCTGCAGTTACTGAAGCCCTATCTGTGTGCAGCCAGACTGGCCTCCTTACTTCTTCTGGTCTTTCCTCTCTCCTCCTGAGTGGTCCACGGGTTACCCTCTCTGACCACTGCTTTGTGATTACTCACTACGGTGTCTTTGTTCCTTCATTCTGGGTACGCAGGGGGACCGGGTGACTGAAGTCTTCACGGTATGACAGGGTTTTCTGCAGTCTTTGAGTAATCCGGCAGGTGCGGACCCCCAAAGTCCGGTACGTCTTGGGTGAACCTCCGCCAGTTCCTCACTCCCCTGCCTTCTGTCCCCACTCCTAGGCTTAGCTCAGCGTAGAACGGCCACTGTGGGTCACTCGTTCGGGGCTAACAGCGGCACTGATCACCGATCTTTGCAGCTCTCCTAGCGTCTGCACACTCTAACTAACTCCTCCCCCAGCAGCAGTATTTATAGGTGAACTCACCTAAAGTCAGTGAGTCTAGCTCCCCCTACTGTGCCGGGGTGGAAGGTGTTGCATGGAGTAGGTACCGGCTGTGGACACCGAGCTGTGCAATAGGGAAGGCTGCGGAAACCTGCGTGAGCAGGGCACCACATTAATAAGAAATGAAGTAGTATGGGGGTGAAAGTGAAAAGAAATAGAAACACTATAGTGGCTCTCTCATCCAGATGAGTGAAGTTTGTTTAGTATTCGTATGTCATGCGAGTGTTCCTTTTTTTGTTGTCCCATAGCATCCGTAAGCCATGCATGTTTTTTTCTCATATAGAGGCGGCTGTGTGGGCAGCCGAGTATAGAGGCGGCTGTGTGGGCAGCCGAGTATAGAGGCGGCTGTGTGGGCAGCCGAGTATAGAGGCGGCTGTGTGGGCAGCCGACTATAGAGGCGGCTGTGTGGGCAGCCGAGTATAGAGGCGGCTGTGTGGGCAGCCGAGTATAGAGTTGGCTGTGTGGGCAGCGAGTATAGAGGTGGCTGTGTGGGCAGCTGAGTATAGAGGCGGCTGTGTGGGCAGCCGAGTATAGAGGCGGCTCTGTGGGCAGCAGAGTATAGAGGCAGCTCTTTGGGTAGCAGGGCAGTGTGGGTGATTGGGGGGTAAGCAGGGGCAGTGTGGGTGAGTGGGGGGAGTGAGGGCATAGGGGGGGTAAGAGGAGTGAGCAGGGGCAGTGTGGGGAGTGAGGGCATGGGGGGGATAAGAGGAGTGAGCAGGGGCAGTGTGGGGAGTAAGGGCATAGGGGGGGGGTAAGAGGAGTGAGCAGGGGCAGTGTGGGGAGTGAGGGCATAGGGGGGGATAAGAGGAGTGAGCAGGGGCAGTGTGGGGAGTAAGGGCATAGGGGGGGTAAGAGGAGAGAGCAGGGGCAGTGTGGGGAGTGAGGGCATAGGGAGGGGGTAAGAGGAGTGAGCAGGGGCAGTGTGGGTGAGTAGAGGGTAAGCAGGGGCAGTGTGTGAGTAGATCTGAGGGCCGGCGGGCCTGTAAGGTTAGTTGAGGAGGGGGGGTGGTTAGCCTGGAATGAGAGTGTGGCGCCAATGTTACCCCGGTGCCCCTGTAGGGTTAGTTGAGGAGCGTGGGGTGATAGCAGACTGCAGCCCCGCCGGGCTTGCAGCCTGCAATGCCAGTGCGCCGCCGCCGCTGGCATGTTACCTGTGAGAAGCTAGGGCGGGCACTGTGTGTGATGAAGGCGGCGGTGCAGGTGGCGGCGGGCCGTTGTGTAAAGCCGCTCCCCCTGTCTGCTGCCTGAGGGCCCGCACTGTGGAATGGACTGTGCGGCCCTGGCAGCAGGGAAGCGGGGGGTGCCGGCCGGTGCGGTGGAGCGGGGGGTGCCGGCCAGTGCGTGCAGCGGGGGGTGCCGGCCGGTGCGTGTAGCGGGCGTATGCGGGGGGCGGGCGGTGCGTCTAGCGGCCGTTTGCGGGCCGAATCTGCGGCTCGCGATGGCGCATGCGTGCCATCGCTCGCAGTGCCAGTGGCACAAAGCATTCTGGGATTCGGCTACAACGCCCGAATCCCAAACTGCGGATTATATAAATAGATGAGCATTCCTACAATCCATGTAAACAGGATGCCAATCACCTGGCCAAAAGGAAAAATGCTCGATCTGTGGTTGCAATGATTTTTAAGCTTACTAAAAAATCCTCATTCTCAGCAGCACATTGTCCCATGTCAACAATACCTGTGCTGTCGAGAACAATTATACGCACACAAAATCACCATATTACCAATCATTCTGTACGCAAAGGAAATGTGGTTTGCCTGTCTATACAAGATATTAAGTGACTGCTAATCTGCAAACATGTAGCCGATCAGCTGTCTCTGCTAGTTGGATAGTGTATAACCAGCATTACTGTTCCAAAACATATAGGTGGTATGCAAGACTGGACATAAAAGATAACCCCATCTGCAAGACCAGATACAAAGGCCTCAGACGTTTGGCTTGAACTGCTTTTGAAATGCTGCTGAATTTTTGCACAAAGTGTAGTTGAATCTGCAAACTTGTCGTTGACTGCTTCGCAGTCCACGTGAGCTGCTCTGCTGCAGGATAAGCCAGAGTTTATTTCCTTTGGTTCAGTCTGGGTTAATGCTGAAGCTGCTGTGACAGTCTATGGCCTGTTTCACACATCCGTGCAACACAGGTACGTGTTAAGGCCAGGTTAAACGTAACAATGTTCCAGCGACCAGACCAACGATTGGGATCGCTGGAACATCACTATGTGATCGCTGGTGAGATGCCAGAGTGGCAGATCTCACCAGCGATCACCCAGCAATGCGCCGACACCCGACGGTTGCTGGGATCGGTCAGGGTGTTGGGCGCACACTGGGTGTCACTGGTCATTGCCCCTGTCACACATGCCGATGCATGCGTAACAGCGGCAGACCAATGATTGAAAAATGGTCCCGGCCGTTCCGCAACAAACAGCGATCAGCAAGCTGAACGCCGGTCGTTGCGACATATCACATGCAGCGACGTCGCTGGCGAGGTTGCTGCAATGTCACAAACCCCGTGATGTTGCAGCAATATCGTTACCAATATTACTACGTGTAACCCGGCCTTTGGACAGGCCGTTTTTGAGGAGGGCTTGTGCCCATGTGTCAGACATGATATGACACATTCATGTGCTATCCATGGATAGCACATGGACAGCCTGTCATTCTATACTCACCTGCTTCCAACGCTACCTGTCCTCTCACTTCCCGGGCAGCCCTGAAGCAAGGCGAGCATGAAATTCTTAATTTTTAAGCTTTAAAGAGTACCTGCCACCAACCATTCATGGTGATCTAATTACAGCACTGAATGCAGCATGTCTGCTGCATTCAGGCAAGGGGTCACCCATCCCTTGAGCCCCCCTGTACCCCGAGAAAATAGACTTTGAAAACTTACATACTGGAGCCAAATAGGAGGGGTCTTGTGGCTGGAGCCACTTCTCTCACAGGGCAGTTTTACGCCCCCTGTATTTGTTATCCGCCCACCGCTGCCTCCCTCCTGTCATTCATTCTCTCCCTCACCTGCTGCATAGTATACAGAGCGAGGGATCGCTTATTGCTGTGCTGGCCGCATTTCCCCGCCTCCTGCAGTGACGTCACCACTTATACTCACCCTGCTCCATGTTAATCATGGAGCAGGGTAGGGAAAGGTGGTGATGTCAAAGCAGGAGGCTGGCTGCCCCGCCTCCTGCTGTGACATCACCGCTTATACCCGCCCTGCTCAATGTTAACATGGAGCAGGGCGGGTATAAGCGGTGACATCACCGCAGGAGGCAGGGCAATGCAGCCAACACCGCACCCCTCGCTTTGTGTTATGCAGCAGGCGAGGGAGACAATGATTGGCATGAGGGAGGTGGTGGGCGGATTAAAGATCCGGGGGGCGTGAAACTGCCCTGTGAGAGAAGTGGCTCCAGCCACTAGCCACCTCCTATTTGGCTCCAGTTTTTAAAATCTATTATCTCAAGGTACAGGGGGGCTCAAGGGATGGGGGACCCGTTGCCTGAATTCAGGAGACATGCTGCATTCAATGCTGTAATTAGATCCCCATTAATGGATGGTGACAGGTCATCTTTAAACTTTTGGCTCTGGTTCCTGCACACAGATGTCACATGGAGGACATACGTGGGCTGGATGTTTTGGGCCAAAAGCAGTCTGTACTGCCAGCAAAAAACAGACATTTCGCTGCGTGGAGCAGACCACATATGTGCCAGGAGGGCTATGCGTGGTGTGCGGCTCTGCAGGTGGAGGTATAGGTTATCAGATGACCATGCCTCTGGCCTTTAAATAGCTTCCCTTTCCTCCAGATAATGTCGCTGATAGAGTTTCTCTGCCTTTGACCAAGTAAGCTGAAGACGTCTCTGCGCTGGTGAAGATTCGCTGCATTTTTCCTTTTTGGAAGTTGCTGTTTACCTCTGTCCGTGATGGGAGGTGAGAGGGAGCAGCACAGGGCTGGTTGAGGAGTAGAGGGTAAGGGGATGGCGCAAACCTCCTCGCCAGCTGAGGTACCTCAGGGTACAGGGCTAGCCAGATACCCCAGTCCAGGGCCAAACTAGCTTCCTGTTATACCTTCCTGCTTCCTTTCCCTCATTTGCTACACGCATGACAAACTGTGTTTTTTTTTAGCCTAGTAGATGTCACCCATTGTTCTACAATGTTTAGACTGAATTTAAATACTTATTTTTCATTATTTTGACTATGGGAAAACTGCTAGTGGCCCATAAGTGAGTGGTAAACGAGCGATTTAATAGTTATCTGTTACATAAGTAACAAATTGTTATCCTGAAATCATACAAGTCTCTCCAAAGAAGTTACTTCCACGTGGAATGTTGACTGACTGCCTTGTGATATGTCCTGCATGTGACCTTCTACTAATTATTGTGCCAATACATGAACACAGCTTTTGTTTGATGCTTTTGTGTTAATTGCAGTATGAGGTTAGGGTAACTCCATATTTCTGCTGTCTCTGTTAGAAGACTGCATAGCAGTTTCGCATTTTAACAGTAAGAACAGGAACAAATTAAAAATGCTGACCTATTTTTTTTCTGTTAAAATAAGAGAAAAATGAAAAAAATCTCAACATGCTCTTTATACTCAATGGGTCCATTCAGATCTCTTTGTGTCCATCATGTGGTAAATCAGTTTCACAGTAGTGTGACTGCACTGTCCCTGACAAAAGTTATGTCGCTTATCCATATTATGTAAATAAAACCTTATAACCTGACGTTAAATTCATCCATTGGTTTTATAAATTACTCTTTTGAAAGCTGAAACCCTCCGAAATGTGGTTTAGGTTAAGAAAATAAATTGGCATCAATGCTGAAATATTGATCATTTAATGAACACAGAATGGTCAGATTTTAGCAAGATAAATGTTTGTCGCCTGATCATATAATGCACCCAATCCTAGTTTACATCCTCACCTGTGCTCTGTAAATGATCGGTTAATTAGTGGGTGTGTATACAAAGAAACCCAGCACCCCAGACCTTCAGTTGAACTGCAACTTGAGCTCTGACAACATGCCAAAATCCACCCTGTGACCAAAGCCTTGATTATCAAGAGGCTGAAGACCAGATCCACTGCAGAAGTGGCTTGCACCTTTAATGTGTCTCAGTGTCAGGTACAAAGAATTTAAAAAATATTTGAAGAGACTGGAGGATGTGCTTGACAAGTTCAGGTCCGGCAGACCCCGCAAGACAACTGCTCAGGAGGAACGTTTGTGGGTTAGATTAGCCAAAGCAAGCCCCTCTTCCACTGCAGCAAATCTCCAACAGGCCTGGTCACCTCAAGTCCCTGTGTCAACTACAACAGTTTGCAGTATTCTGTCTCGAAATGGCCTCCATGGTCAAATCAGTGCCCAGAAACCAGCACTAAAAAAAAAGACAAAGAAAAAACTGTGTGACATTTGCAAAGTCCCACAGCCTGCTAAACAGATGGACACAGGAAAAGTGGCAGGAGGGGGATTTCTCATATGAATCTTAAGTAGAATTACACCACAGCCACCGCAAATACTGCAGAAGACCTACTGGAGCCCGTATGGATCCAAATTTTGTGGTGGAAAGATCATGGTATGGGGTTACATTCAGTATGGGGGTGTTCGAAAATTTGCAAGGTGGAAGGCAATATCAATAGCCTAAAATATCAAGAAGTATTTGTGGCGCCCCGCGTAGTCAGGCGTCACAGAGGGGTATTGCACCCGTAAAAGAGTGTAATTGCCCCAGCTGCAAGTGGACCCTAGGTTGGTGGGTGGGACCCATTCCCAGCACTCCCACATTAGCTGAGCAGTGGGAGGTTACCCGGGAAGGAATATATTCACCCCTGGGGAGACAAAGGAGGTCTTTCAGCAGAATGGCAAGCTAGGAGAATGAGTAGTCTCTCTCTTGTCGGTGAGAGAGGGAGAGGGTCAGAACAGTCGAAGGAGGAGAGTTGTAAAGAGTGTGGAACGAGGCGGAAGGGTTACCCGGATGGTTTCAAGCTGATCCGGAGGAAAGGAGAAGGGGTCTTGAGGAGATCCTGAAAGAGGGCGCCCGACGAGCGGAGTCGAGGCGCTAGAGAGAAAGGGGGAACCCCAGAGTGGAGTGACCATACTCCAGGGGATTCTCCAGTCCACAACGGGAACGTCGGGCCCGACGATCCGCCCAAAGTCCATCTTTGCAGTTGGCAACTGGCTGCTATGGTCAATATATCGCCACAGCACCCTGCCAGATGGAGCGGTCTGGCTGCTTCCTCACCACGAGGGAGAGGACCCCCAAATACTACCTACACGGAGCCATTGGGTATATACTCATCCTAGGTGGGGAAAAAAGAACAAAGTTTCGTCAACTAAGGTACACCACGGGTTCCACCATACCACCTGGGATCCACTTGCAGCCACCCTTATGGTACCTTTACATGCCGCAACAGGATGGTGGCAACAACCGGGTGCTTCACGTGCACGAGCACGCACAAACGGTTACAAATGGTACCCGCACCGCCTTTACACGCCGCAACAAGGTGCGCTACAGTAGGTTACATCTATCTCTGGATACACCGCCGGGTGCCACAAGTTACCTTCTGTAGCTCACCTTACCTCATTTACACACCGCTACAACAAGCTAATATGGGCGGACTTGGTGCAGCAGGGACAACACATAGGCGTGCCACAATTGTGGATTACGAGAATTCCGTACGCTGATAGGACAAAGCAATAACATCATGATTAGCCAGGCAGCGCAGGAGGCTGATTAATACATGATGCTCGACCAAATGTGTAGTGTGACTGGTCAGCTCCTTAAATATGCCGCCCTATGCAGCGACAACCAATCGTAACGCAGGAGCTTCCTCCAATGATCGCTGAAGGGGGGTGGTTTCCCGGAGCCTGTGTCATGCCCCGGGGAGTTATCTAGGTGACGAATAAACCTTACCCTACCATATTTTCATGCCGATACAAGCCGCAACCATCGGCTTGGTAACCACCTGTTTTAGAGAAGTGCTCACACGCCGCTACCTCGGGTTGATTTGGCGGTGAAAGATACATTTCTCTCATGTACCCGGTTGTTGCCACCATCCTGTGGCGGCGTGTAAAGGTACCATTAGAGCTACCTGTTATTTAACATCTGATGCTGGACTGTGAACTTTGTGTGATGCTGCTACAAGTTGACAGTAAGTACCCGGGAGAAAGTGACTTTGTCTGTGTGTGTTTTTCTACATCAACCTGTTCCCTTTGCAACAACGCTGCCCCGGAGGACGAGCTCCACCTGTAGAGAGCTTTGCCAACTCAGCCGCACTACCATCTACCTACGGAGGACTGTGGCAGTGCTCGTGACCCATCACCAGGTATTACAGGTGGCATCACATGACAAAAACTCTTGCTCCCTGTAAATACATTCCTTTTTGAAGTGTCAACCAGGCCACGGGCTCAGGCGCTGCCACCCGTAACATCCCAAGCACCCCACCGAGCCTGATACCCGAGTACCCCAGGGCCTGGGGCTCTACATATTAGCTACTTCTTACATTTCAAATCATAAAAGGGGTCAAATTCTGCAGCAGGATGGTGCTCCATCTCAAACATCCATCTCTACAACAAAGTTCCTCCAGGCAAAAAAGATCAAGGTGCTCAAGGACTAGCCAGCCCAGTCACCAAACAAGAACATCATTGAGCATGTTTGGGGTAGGATGAAAGAGGAAGCTTGGAAAACAAAACCAAAGAATCTACATGAACTCTGGGAGGCATGTAAGACTGCATTCTTTGCTATTCCTAATGACCGCATTAATAAATTGCATGAATCATTGTTGAACCGCTAGGATGCAGTCCTTCAAGCTCATGGAAATCACACAAAATATTAAATATAAATATAAAATAAAATCTGCTTTCTTGCCCTTGAGATCTACAATATGTGGGCCGTACAATTCAAAGTGTCCACGCCAGGATGAACAAACACCGCCAGAATATAAAAAAACGGGTTTATGCAACATAGTGTCTCTAAACACTGCTGTTTGCATCATCAAAAGGAACCAATAAGTCTGAAATTATATATTATTGATTGGATCCCGAACACCATACAAGATCGGTATAATGCTCTCATTAAAAAAGAGAGCTACTGGATATATGTTGTCTACACTATATCCAGAGGGCTTGAGCCTATCCTTGAAAATGTGGTAAAATAACTTTTCAATGGGGGATAAAAAGGATAGTCTTTTGTTCAGGAATTGAAGATCTGATATAGAGATATATTAATTGAATGATAGTACTAATATGTATTTTCATATTTTTTTATATTACTTTTAGAGAGCCCACCCTGCAAGTAAGTAAAATAAATTTAAAAAAAAAATGTTTAAAAAATAAAAACATTCATATTTGCAGACACAAGTAGTAACTTCTATGGTGAGAAAATTATTTTTAGCAGACTTTTTCATATTTTTCACTTTTTTATATTAGATTATATGATATTAGAAAATGTATTATGATTTTATATCCATCAGGGAAGAATATTAATAAAGTTTAGATAGGTAACAATTTTATAGTAATTTTATAGTATTTTATTCATTAGGTTGTGGTATCAATTAATAATAATAATAATAATAATAAAGCTTTATTTATATAGCGCCAACATATTCCGCAGCGCTTTACAATGTAGGGTTAGAGTACAGAAAATATAATACAGTAAGTAATTACAGTAGAGAACAAATATAGTACAATAATTGGATACAAAACAATAGGCATAGAATCAATGTGAAAAAAAATACAATAAATAAAGCAAGAAATGAAGGTGACCCTGCTCAAAAGAGCTTACAATCTACAACAGGATAGGGGTTGCACAAGGTGCAGGGGCTTATTGCACTGATGGTCCAGGCATCTTGAGGAAATGGGGCATAGGGCTAAGCTTACATGAATGGTCATCAGACAGTCTGTGTAGACCTTTATGGTTTGGTGGAGTTTGTAGAAGAGTAATGTCCAGAGGGATAGCCCATTCACTGTCTACAGTACAATGGACTTCTATTAGGGAGTATGATAGACCGCCTTAAAAAGATGCGTTTTTAGGGATCGTCTGAAGCCATGCAAGTTGTGGATAGTCCTGATTTCTTTGGGTAAAGCATTCCAGAGGTTTGGTGCAACTCTGGAAAAGTCTTGGAGCCGGAAGTGGGAGGATCGGATTATTACAGATGTCAGTCGAAGGTCATTTGAGGAACGTAGAGAGCGGGAGGGGTGATAGACAGAGATGAGGGAGGAGAGGTAGGGGGGTGCTGCTCTGTGAAGAGCTTATATTTATCCATTATTTACATTGAATACCTTATAGCCTTTGAATTATACCATGAGATTTAGGAAAGCGAGGGTTAAAAACAAATGAAAACAACTGGTTTTGATAGGATGTTAACATGCAAATGTCTATATAATGCAACTTTCTTCATTCTGGGTAGCGCCCATCTGATGAAGATGGTGTGTTGCCATTGTGGAATAAAAGCTGAGTATTGATTAACCCTCGCTGGTCCTTTTCTGAGCGCTCCATAACACAAACATTTTCTACACATTTTTTTGCCTTCATCTCCCTTTGGGAGATCATGTGGAGCTGCACTGCATAGGACCTGCGGTTTATACAGCAGGACCTGGCCTGACCTCATAGCAGAGTCAGCTGAGGAGGATCACGTGACCGGAGGGCGGGCAGAGGAGCACAGCCGGATCCCCCGCTGTCACCGCATCAACACAAATAACCGGGCTTGTGCTGGGACAGCACAACCCAAATAGGTGAGCAGCCCCCTCATAATAATAATTGGGCCACAAGTGTTAACGGTTCCCTCTCATAGGCGCCTCTCTGTCCCTTTCTTCTTTTCTAAAATATTAAATATGACTCTAATAGCACCACAACTTCATTCACCAATGTTATGTAACATATATTTGTATTTTGAGTTAATTATTTGTTTGAATATCACATTACTTTCTGTGGGTGACACAACTTTTGTCTTGCCAAAATCTGACCCTTCTGTGTTCATTAAATGATCAATATTTCAGCATTGATGCCAATTTATTTTCTTAACCTAAACCACACATTTGGGAGGGTTTCAGCTTTCAAAAGACTAATTTATACAACCAATGGATGAATTTAACGTCAGGTTATAAGCTTTTATTTACATAACATGGATAAGCGACATAACTTTTGTCAGGGACTGTTACCTTAAAAAGTGTTGGACTCGGTCGTGTGAGTGCAGTGCAACAAAATCTCTCATTGTATTCGGTTTAATGTTAGGTAATGAGCCAGCTCAGATCTGCATGCTGCGATATTCAGCGAGTCTTGCATCACTCACACCCATACAAGTCTATGACTCCCAAGTGCAGTGCGATATATGACACGCTCCCCAGGGCCGTGGGCTACTCAGAACTGGGCAACAGTTCTGCTGGGGAGTCACAGAGGTCAACACCTGGCTCCGTGACCATTGTGGTGTCAATAAGAGTTTGGGGAATAGGGATTTAAGGATATTTGTCGTGACACCACCGGTGGTGTTCGGCTATTGTTGGCCAATGCTGCAGTGCGGGACCCCTGCTAGGGATAATGGGACTGCAGCTTTGGTTGTTTCACTCCCCACGGGTGGAATGGTTCCCCAGGGCAACCGGTGTAGTGTTCGGTGAGGAAAGGTTAGCAAGGCTGTTCCGGTAGGAGAGGGGAATTAGGATGTGTCGCAGGCAGGCCTCCCATGGCCTGCGCATCTTATCAGTCTACAGCTCCGCATGTCGGAAATAACCAGTCTCATACACAGTTCTGAGTTCTATACTCGGTTTACTTAGCTTTTCACTTCGGCGATGCCACAGGTTACTGTCCTTGCCAAGTCTCAGTCCGGATAGTCCTCAATGAACCGGGATAGCTTGTCCGAGATTCCTCCTTTATGTTCCTTCCTTCACGGGTTGCTCTCTCTCAGCGCTAACTGTCCGCCTCTCTCCTCACACCTCCTCACACAGTGCCCCAATCCAGCAGCCACAGGTCCTGTTGCGCTACCAGGAGCAAGTCACCTGACCCTAGTACAGCTACCTTCTCGGTGGATGTGTCGGGTGTCGGCCACAGTTCCTCTAGATCTTGTGGCCTCTGGTTCTGCGGTTGGAGCCCAGAGTCTCCTCGCCACCTTCAGGGCCGGTCCTCTGGTTCCCAACCAGTCCTTCCACTTCATTCAGATTCGGGCGCACGGGTGGATTTCTCTCTGCACGTGCCCCTAGGGCTGTCTCTGTCTCTCTCGCAGTCAGCTGTTCCTAGACCCAGGACAAGCTCCACACTGCTCAAGACCTCCGGAGCCTCCATCTCTCACTACCTTGTCTTGACTGCCTGCCCTAACTTCCCACCCTCCACCTTTCTCCCCTCCGTCCCACTGACTGACTGAGCCCTCCCTCTGTCAGGTCCACCCACCGTCCCTGGGACCGGGTGTGTTATCTGCTTTTGTGGGTGACTTACCATCCCGTTTCCTGAGGAATACCACACCCCTGGGATGGATGCAGTTCTCCTTTGTGGTGACCAGACCGCAGGGGCGCCACATATATACAGAGACAAGCAATTGAGGAGATGGGTAATTAAATCTCTCCCTTCTCTCTGCACATGTGATGCGATCGCAGGATCAGGGAACAGTATAATGACACTCGGATCACACTCGCAGTAGAGTCTGAGCCCAGGTGTCTTTAGTCTATCTCATCCGATTCCAAAAACAGGTGTGACTCAGACCATAAAGTAGGACTTGTGGGTCCTACCTATTTGGTAATGATGACCTAATCTATAAAAAGGTCAGATTTTTTTGTGACTGATCTTTTTGCAATTTGCTTCTCCCAGTGCTTTGCGAGTCACAATGCGATCTCATTCACTGTCATGTGGCAGCATACAGCAATAATATACAATAATATGCAATAATAAAATATACAATAATACAATACTAATATACATACACGGCTTGTGTTGATTCCAAGGTGTAGCTTCAACCATGTACAATCCGTTTTTTTAAACAGCAGCTATTCTTCATTTACAGACCATCTACAGCTTTCATCTTACAGAATTGTGATATATCCATAAAAATCAGATACCATACTCATGGTCCGTTTGGCATCAAATGTTTTTATTATGCCGAATATAGCTGAGAAAAAAGACGCAGATCTGCACTGCCTCAGTGAATAATATTGGTCCAAGTGAAATCTACTAAACATTGATTTCTACGCTCGTGTGAGCGAGCCCTAAAGATACTTCATCCCGATAAGTAGATCAAATGCGTAAAAGACAGAAAAACAGAACTTTCAATTGAGGCTGACATTATATGCACCTCTGCATTCTGCTATAAAAATCATCTGATGTACTGTATGTCATAAAATGTAGAAATGAATCACACGAAAAGTGACATAAATGTGATCTAAAAATAAAGTATTAATCAGTAATGCTATAATAGTGTTATCATACAACGTGCAAAGGAAGCCTACATTATACAGCTTTACCAAAAGGGAGAAAATCAACTTAAATTACATTTTCTTCCAGCTAAGGATCCGATTGACCTGTTCACTCATTTTCTTACAGACAATCCAAATAGAGTAAAGTGGATATAAGGGCCCTGTCACACTGAGCGACACTCCAGCGATCCTGACAGCGGTAACGACCTGGCCGAGATCACTGGAGCGTCGCTGTGTGGTCGCTGGGGAGCTGTCAAACAGGCAGATCTCCACAGCGACCAGGGAACCACCTCCACATCGCTGGAAGTGGGAGGACACTGGTAACTATGATAAACAGCGGGTATCTAGGCAGCACGCGCTGCCTAGATACCCGCTGTTTATCATGGTTACCAGCATCCTTCCGCTTACAGGCTGCGCTAAGCAGGGAGGACGCTGGTAACTATGATAAACAGCAAGTATCTAGGCAGCACGCGCTGCCTTGATACTCGCTGTTTATCTTGGTTACCAGCGTCCTCTCGCTTAGCGCTGGAAACCATGATATACACCGGGTATCTAGGCAGCGCGTGCTGCCAAGATACCCACTGTTTATCATGGTTACCAGCATCCTCACACTTAGCGCTGGTAACCATGATAAACACCGGGTATCTAGGCAGAGCGTGCTGCTTAGTTACCCGGTGTTTATCATGCTTACCAGCCTGTGAGGTCGCTGATCGCTGGTTTCTCGCTGTCACACACAGTGATGCGTGCTGACCAGCGGGAGACCAAGGACCAAAAAATGGTACTGAACCATGTGCAGCGATCAGCGATCTGAGCAGGGGTCTGATCGCTGCAACATGTCACACATAGCAACATAACTGGAGAGGTCGCTGTTAAGTCACAAAACCTGTGACGTATCAATGATCTCGCTAGCGATCTCGCTATGTGTGACAGGGGCTTTAGTGTTTTGTTTTTATTGCTGAAAAGCCATGAGGACAAAGGTGACAGACACTTGGCGCATATTTATGTGGAATGATCAGTGGCACGTTGCGACCACTGATGGGCAAACTTTTACTAATTGGCAGTCATTTAAACCTCTGGTTACACAGACAGTACAAAGTGAATGAAGAAGATTCTGTCACTGCTCTATGTATAGAGAACAACAGCTGTAACCACTGACTAACAGCTCCTCTGCTTTTATAGGAAGCTGTCAGTCAGGGTGGGGGGCACTTACAGCCGCCTCTCTCCATGCACAAAGTAGCTACTGAACCTACGTAGGTGCCACCCCCATGACTGAAACCAGAATGCTGCCAGAAGGATTAAAGATCATTTTGTCTAGGCAGTGGAGTTTAATGAGCAGGTGCCATGCAGACTCTGAATATGGGTGGAGGCACACGGGTGTGAGCCTACGAGTGCAATGTGAGAAAAACACGCATTGCACTCAGACCAGTATCAGTAAATGATACTGGTCATATTAGTGCGTTTTCAATGCACTTTAGTCGCATTGCGAGTGATATGCGAGTTCAATCGCAGCATGCTGCAATTGAATGCGATTTCCTCGCGCAAATGCCCATTTTAAATATATGAATGCAAGAAAATCTCACACCCATACAGCACACTGTGCGATAGTCGAACGCGTGTGCGTCTTACAATGTCGGCAAACACCACTTTGAAATTTCTGGTTGCCGGCACAGTAACCTTTCAGCTTTCACCGCTGTGACAGCAGCAGTGAAAGCCGATTGGTTAAATCAGCTGGCAAATGCTGTCCATGGTGCTGAAGATAAAATTTCAGCACCGTGGAAAGCACAGACTTTCAAACAGCAATGGTGTTTGAATTAACCAGTAAATGCTGTCCATGGTGCTGAAGTTATATTGGCTTCAGCACCATGGACAGCATTTACCAACAAATTCAAACACTGCTGCTGTTTGAAAGTCAATGTTTTCCATGGTGCTGAAGTTTTATCTTCAGCACCATGGACAGCATTTACCGGCCGATTTAACCAATCGGCTTTCACCGCTGCTGTCACAGCGGTAAAAGCTGATACGTTACTGTGTCGGCAACCCGCCAATTTCAAACTCCCGATCAGCTTTCACCGCTGCTGTCACAGCGGGGAAAGCTGATTGGTTACTGTGCCGGCAACCCGGCAATTTCAAACACTGCTGCTATGACAGCAGCGGTGTTTGAATTTGCCGGTAAATGCTGTCGGCGGGGCTTAAGTCAGCGCTGAGCTGACAGTGAGTGCTGTCCTCGGTGCTGAAGTTTGCTCGGAGGGATTTCTCAGCATGCTGACAAATCCCACCAAGCAAACTTCAGCACCGCGGACAGCAGCACACTGACTCACACCACACGCTAACTTTCGCACCTCACTCGCACCACACTGTCATGCATACAGCCATGCGCACACACCCACACGCACCACACTCATGCAAAAAACGCACAGCACTCACATGACTGTCATGCATCAAAAACGCCCTGTTTTTGATGTATGACAGTGTGCCTCCACCCTATTATTAACCTGTAGATTAACCTTATATCTGCAGGTTAATAGTGTTTTTGCATGGACAAATTCACCTTAAGTTCATTTGTTTTACTTTTTAAAATCTATTTTAACTAGGCTATTAAAAGTGATATATTTCTTTCCTCTTGGACAATGTTTCAGTTTGCTTTCCAATTTCTGTATTGCAATAGTCTGTGAAGGGTAATGTGGCTTTCCGGAGCCCTTCTGGTTTGGAAAATGTCAAAAAACAAAGTGTAGCTAACAGGAGACGTAAATATGGAAAATATCTAAAAGTCATGTCTGTACAATAACTGCTGTACATAAAATGTCCAAATGGTCATAACAAACTAAACACAAACCGTACGTCTTATACAAGAGACAGCGTGCTCGCCTAACATACATAAAAAGGAAAAATATGCCAACAAGGACATCCGGCATAAATGGAAACAGCCTGTCCATGTATATAAAATGGCTTGAGTCTGGATTTGTAGATGGTGCCTGTCTGCTGCCATTGTCGTAAAGCTTTTAGTTGCCGGTCTTGGCAGGTTTTCCTTGTATAACACTTGAACATCCGAAAATATTCACAGATGTCGTACTTTATCTATTCTGAGACACTTGTGTAAGATACACAATTTACAAAAGGAAATAAAATATTTAAGCTGTAACTTAAATGACAATAACCAGAAGTATAGTACAGATGTGTAACCATTATTGTAATGCACTGACTGTAGACAATTGTAGCATTTTCCATGATGCTGGTTTAATACATTCTTATGGCATCCAGTCTACATTATAAGTATTATATGTATACTCTTACTTAAATATGAGTTTGTGGGTGACATCTCAGGATGTGTCAGGTTTAGGGTATTTGGGCATGCTGACCATTTTAGTTGCATAAATTCATGCATCTCTTGGGAGGAAAAAAGCAGCAACAAAACCGTACATTTCTGGTGTGTATTTACTTTGCGTTTTTGGTGTCAATTTTACAAATCTGCACCCAAAAACACATCAAAACACACAACGTGCACAGGACCTTACAAACAAGTTATGGAAAGACACATTTAGAATTCTGTAAAAGAGAAATAATGACTAGAGATGAGCGGTGTTCGACTTAAATTGTTTGCCAATCTCAAATTCGAGCTGTTTTTGGCGATGTTCGAGTCGTTCGTCGAATTAGAACAATTTGCTCTAAATTCGGCAGTTCGAGGTCATGTTCGATTTCAGTTCCGCAAGGTATATACATACATAGCGGAACTGAAATGAAGTATAGTCAAGGGTTAAAAATAAAAAAAAATCGATACTCACTTCTCTAATCCATCCAGCCACGCTTCCAGCACTGCCTACCTGTCGGAGATGTGATCCCGGCAGCGTTTCCCGGTGAAATGACGAGTTCTCGCGATAACTCGTCATGTGACCAGAAACCGCTGCCGGGATTATGGCGTAACCGCAGGTCGTACAGATCCTCACTACTATTCACTACTATTTATTTTTAACCCTTGACTTTACTTCATTTCAGTTCCGCAATGTATTGCGGAACTGAAATTGACCACCACCCTAGTGTTTTAGTGTGTTCGAGGGTGTTCGACGAACACACCTCCCATTTGACGAACCGAATCGAATCTGAACATTAGGGTCGTGGCTCATCTCTAATAATGATGAACCTTTTCTTTTTTTCCTTAAAGAAAAACTGTCAGGTCAAAAATCCATATGTAACTGCTATCATTTTCTAATTCCTTTCTCTAAGCTCGCTCTATTTACGTATTTCTATTATTTATATTCCCCTCCTATCCTCTGTAAACTTCAAATAAAGAGATTCATTCCATCTGTCACTCACAGTGAGTGATCCACTTAGTTTTCTGCTGTCCACTCCCCATACGATGAATATACATGTCACATATTCACACCACGTCACTGCACAGGAGATCACTGGGGGGACTGTATCCTCCTCTCTACTCTCTTTGCAGCAAAACTAAAATATCAGACAAACACAGGATCTCTCATAGCCCAGGGGCGATTCCTTTTAACAGACACAAATGGAGTCTAGATCAGATAAGGAAGACCTGTAGCTTTCTCACTCCTGTCCTGAACAGAACAGTATCTCCACACAGCACTGTGAGCAGAGGGAGGAGAGAGGAGAGAGTTGCTGAGAGGGAGGAGAGAGCTGCTGAGAGGGAGGAGGGAAGAGGGAGGAGGGAGGGGAGAGCTGCTGAGAGGGAGGATGGAGGAGAGAGGTGCTGAGAGGCAGGAGGAAAGAGGGAGGAGGGAGGGGATAGCTGCTGAGAGGGAGAAGGGAGAAGAAAGCTGCTGAGAGGGAGGAGAGAGCTGCTGAGAGGGAGTGCATAATTACATGACAGTTTATACAGCAGTTGGACTATTTCTGTTTGCTTATAATGGAGAGGATTAATCCAGGAGCTCCCTGCAGGTCTGACAATGCTGATAACATGGAAACTACAAAGGGTACCATAATGATTTTACATGTTTTTAATAGGTCTACACAGGCATTATTCAAGAGTAATATTAGTATCATACTGAAAAATTACCTGATTGTGTCCCTTTAAGTGTTGTAGTTATTTATTTATTTTAAAGAGAGGATCCCAAACACCAACGTTTCAGAAAAATTCATGGTGATTTTTATTGCATTTCCATAAAATAAAATCCACACCATTAAAAGCATGAAACCTGAAAGGCCTCGCCGAGGTGTAAATGGTTTTAGTGGAAATGCAATAAAAATCATTGTGAATTTGTAAGGAAGGTTGGTGTTCCGTATCCTTTCTTTTTTTCTGATTATAACCACAAGTGGAAGCCAACCACTTCATCTAGACACCCCCGGATCCAAGGAGCTTTTCGTGAGCCGCACAATCCATCTCCCACATCCCCTATTCTACTTAGTTATTTTTTTAATTTCCTTATTGGTGATACATTCTTCATATTGGTACTGTCTGTATAGATAGCACAGTGGGATGGTTGTGCTTTGGGGCTGCAGAAATGATTGGAAATCAATTAATGAAAAAAATGTGATAGTTCACAGATTCAGAGCCTGGCATGTGGCACGGTAGACATCCTAAGACGTAACTGTGTGTTAAGCCCCCCATACACTGTAATTCATAACCCTCATACACATTAGACATCAGTAACCCTCATACACATTAGACATCAACATTGGTGGATTCAGCCACCATTAGTCTAATGTTTCTAGGGGATTTACTCTCCTGCCTTGCCTTCTCCTATAGCCTACAGCTAGACAGTAGAGCTGACATAAACTTGCCTATCTAATTATATTGAGAAGACTCCAGTCATTCTTTTCTAGGCTATACAGCTTGGATTACAAATGAGCCACAGAATACTTGGCATATTAGGGTATGTGTACAAAAGATTATGCATTCCATGTAAAAACAATTTGATGTTCTTATGTTCAGTCTTTTAAGGGTCTTTTAACTGATTCAAATATGCAAAGATGCTAAGTGGCTAAAAGAAATGGGTAAACCATACTTCAGGTGACTTTGACTCTGCTGACACTCCATAATATACAAAGCATACCAATGGGAAGACTCAGAAGATGCTCAGAAGACGTGGAAGTCCATTTGACTGTTTTGTCAGTGTTATTGCTTGAAAAACCACAAGTGGGTTCTTCATTATTGAATGGATTTTTTAAGCGCTAATATTTCCAGCAAAAAATACATCCCAAAAGCACTGGGAAAAATGCTGACAAAAATACTACTAGGGGCCTCTGAAGAAGCTACGTCAGCTTCGTCATACATGTGGGGTCTCCACTTCTCCGCTCCTATATTATTTCATTACCAGGCTCCACCAGGTCTTTCTATATTTGCTCTTTATTCATCTCATTGCGATACTATATGTCGTATGTTGGACCTTGTGGACTTTCTACTCAATACCACCTTTAGTAAAGTACCTTTGTTTTTTTTCTGTGGTAGATTACTCCTTTGTGGCAATACACTTGGAATCCTGCAGTTAAAGCTGATCTGGAGTCGGGAAGTACTAGAACAAGACAGAGACGACGAACCTTCATGAAGTTTTTCTGTGGTGTGTCGGGGCGTGGGTGGCCAAATCATCGACATGGATGACTACTGTTACTCCTATCACATCATCCAACGTTACGGCTGTGCTTTGAGGCTCTCTAGCCACTGGATGGTGAGCGGTCCCCATGGTCCGGTCATGGTGGCGGCAGAATGGCGTCCTCTGCTTCCCCTTGGGTTGCCTGCACGCCCGCTGTGCCGCAGTATCCTCAGGTAGATAGAGATGTCATTCATCAATGCTACATATATATGTGGAGCCCACTGGGACGGGGTGCTCAGTGCCGGACCGGTGTACTGCTGGGGGATGTCACGGCGATCCTGGTCCGGACCGTGTCCCGGGCCCGCACAATAAAATGGGGGGTTATTTACAGGGGATTTGTCACTCGTGACGCCACCCACTATATGCGGCCAGTAATGGGGCCGCCGCTGCTGCAGAACCTCCGGGGATGATGGGTTAGCAGCTTGGATGGAATAGTTCCTGTGGGCAGAACTGGGTTCCCCGGGGCAGTGGTAGTAGTAGTTAAAGTCTGTAAGGATAGTTATTGATGCTGCAGGAGAGTAGGGGTAGCAGTAGAGATGATGAGAGTAGAGGTAATCGCAGTATATGAGGGCAAGTGGGGCTTCAGTATAAGGATCACACACACTCACGATTTCTGTTGTTTTCCAAGTCTTTACTTGCAGATGGTATCACACAATATTGTCCACGGAGTCTGTACCAGGTTGCTCCCACCCTGACCGGGTCCTTGGCTTCCTACTTAAGCGCTGTGTGTGGCCCTGCTGCTGCTTGTAGCTGTACTGCTGGCCCTGTCTCTGCTCACGGGTACCAATATGCTGGGCAACTTGAGTCCTCTGTGTCACTGACCCCTCCGTGTTGCTTTGCTATGGTACAGTGAAGATGGTGGACCTTCACTATGCCGGTGTTTACTGTCCTGTCTGTCTCAGGCACAGCCTCGGATCCGGTATCCGTCTTAAGCGCCTCCCGGCGTCAAGTTTTTGGGGTAACTCTTTATCCCGGGTATGTTCCTCTGTTCCTCTGTCTTCTCTCCTCAGACCTCTCAGGACCTCCACTTCTACTTGGCTCTGCTCCTGCTCCAGACTCAAACTGAACTAACTGTCACTCCTGCTCTGTGGTAAACAACTTAGCTCCTCGCACTAGAGCAGGTGCCACCTAAACTCCTCCCACTTTCTAGTGTAGTGTTGTGTGGGGAGTAAACCTGTGTTGATGTTTCTGTGGCACATTAACCCTTGGGGTGCCACATATACATAGACTCTGATTGCAAAATAATAAGCATAAGACTAACCATTATCCTGTCCCATCATTAATTCCTCCTGTTTGTAAGAACCACAAATTTCTTTTTATGACATAGAGAACGACATACCATAAACAGCATTAATGTGTTATTAGGAGATCACAGCCAGAGTGCAGATATAGCCAGGATACACTCCTGCACAAAACCCACACACCGCACACACAAAAGAGAATGAATGGCTGAGTCTTGGCTAAATCCTCAAGCACCATTCTGTTTTCCTCTTAATCAGGAGTGTTAATTGGAGCTTTAGTGAGTCACATACACAATATAATATACTGTAGGGTTAGATTTGTCAGAAGCCAGCTGCTAAATAAGTAGTATAAGAAGTAATTAATTTTCCTAACAGACTATTTTTCAGCAATGGCACCCACTTTGTTATATCAGTGCCACCCCGATATCAGCTGTTATACATTGGAAGCAAAATGTCTTTCTCAGGCTGATAAGCAAATTATTATTTTAAGTAGAATTACGTATATGACCAGAGGAGAACACAACAGAATTAAAAGTGTAAATTCACTAATAATATGAAAAATTCAGGCTACTTTTGTTAGTAGATTGCCATTGGTCTTTTCTATCCAGGCCTATCCCAATGTCGGCTATAGACTAAGGGTTCATACCAGTGTCGTACATTGAAGCTTGTGAGCCCCAATGCAAAATCTCTAACAAGTTCCCCGACTATCTTGAGTCTTTAATATTATTGGTCTTTCACATGGGTCCATTTGATCTTTTCACCCCTTTCCCCAAGCCTCAGGTCCTAGCTACACCTGCAACCCATTGACCCAATATAGCTAAGATTCAGATTCATGCACAAGAATGTAATTCTTCTCAATTGTGTGAAGGGTTGTAATTAGGCTTCAATAAAGGTGCTGTAACCTTTTACCGTTCGTCCTACTTTATTTGGTGGTATACAATTGTTTTCTATTCTATTGGACTGTGGCGTACTCCATTGACCTCCATATGTACACCTTTGTTCATGCAACGCCTTCCTTTGACCGTTTGCATCTGCAGACTGGCCACAATAAAATGCCATTAAAAAATGTGCACCTTTAGGGTAAGTTCACATTACCCGGCGGGTTGGTCGTCGGCGGCTGGGCGGGGACCCGCCAGGAAGCTCCGGCGCCGTCCATCGGCTTCCTGGCGGGTATGTGCGGGCGGTATCCGGCGGCTGCCCAGCGGGTTCTCGGCGGCGATTCTGCAGCGGCTGGAAGCAGCACATGATTCTGCTTGCAGCCGCTGCAGAACCGCCGGTTTTTAGAACATGGTCATTCTTTGCTAACCCGCTGGGAAACCTGCGGGTTAGCAACGGATGACGCTGGGTAACCGCCGGTGTGTGCACAGCCTTGGGCTGTTTACATTAGTTTTAATGTTAATCCAAACGCCGGTTTGGATTAACATAAATTAACATAAAACTAATGTAAACAAAACGGCGGTTTACACAGGTAAACCGCCGAAAACCCGGCCAGTGTGCACTTACCCTTACAGTATTGGGTGGGTGGGGGGGGGTTCATGGAGGGTCTAAAAAACAGTCAGTTACTGGCATGACCACCATTTACCTTAAGCAGTACAACACATCTCCTTAGAGAAGATCAAGATGTTGATTGTGGCCACTGGAATGTTGGTCCCCTCTTCTTCAATGACTGTGCAAACTGGTAGGAATTGGAACGTGCTGTTGCATACAATGCTGTACACATGGTCTTCCATCTGCTCTGTACATTAGGGCAAAACCTAATCTCACTGTTGCCTTATACATAAACCCCTTGCCTTCACCATCACTTCTACATTGTGAAGAAATCTTTTCATTTGTAATTTAAAGAATTGTGCCTTTGCAGAAGGAACTTGTATAGAAACACCCCAGGGTTAAAGCTCTCATTTTGAGTCTTTTATTCTATTTTATTATTTATAGTTACCCTTGGTCACACTTCTGCCCCTTGGCAGTTGTACCAGTTTTGCACCCACCATGGGGAACTTGTTAACGGACAGCCGCTGAGTTCAGATTTTAATGATTAGTGTCAGGACCTTGTTTACTGGGCCCTGAAGGAGCTGATGTGGCTCAGAGACCTCTGACCCTTATAGATAAACCATTGTTGATGATAATAATAGTACAATGCAGATTCAATATATACAAGAGAGTTAACATTGTTAGACACGTCCCTTTTGTACAGTTATAAACTAATCTTTTTTAGTGATTTCAGTTTAGCACTGCTACAAGCAGTATAATATACAATAATATCAGTTGAGATGTCAGATGAGATACCTCCAATGCCTAAAACGTAGTTTAACGGGAAACTTACAGCTGATGCATTCTGCCGGTGGATCAGGAAGAATGTATCAGTCAATAGCTGTATTATGTCAGCCAGGTAGATTTGACTCTGGAAACCTTAAATGCTTCAGAGAAAAACCATGTTAAAAGCAGGAGATTAGTTGAACAGGCAGGCGTTTCAAAGAAACACATATGGTACCAGGGACTGAGCCGCATAGGAGACAGGTAACTCCTCGGTAGCTTCTCCCTGACCATTTCTCTGGACTAACAGAGAGGAGAGAGGTCACCTCCTGACACTCACCTGTGGCTAGTCCCTGGGCTCCCTAACACCCCTATACGGGTCCTTCCCCCTGTTGCCGTAACGTGCCTAGGCTCTCCTTTGCCCTGGACTCACCCTGTCTAATGTGTAGGCTAGCGAGGACAGTTGTCCCATTACTGCAATAACAATACTCAAGGAGAGATAGACAGAGTAAAAATAGATACAAAAGGAAAAAACACTCCATACTCCTCCAATGCAGAAAAACACCAATTGCAATTGTCATAACACTTTAGATTCTTCCAGAGACTAGCTCCTTCCAAAGTTTTCAGCATAGAAAGGGAATCTATAACCAGTGTCAGATGGTAAGACACTTGACTACTTATAGTGGTGAGGAGTGGTCACAAAAGAGCTTCACCACATATTAAAGGCCACAAGAATCAGCAAAAATGAATAGTCTTTTACCTATGCAGTGCTAAAAGAAATACCGGTAAGATTAATTTAAATACAAGTTGTAGTGACACAACTACTCCAGGGCCGGGGAAGACTCGGGAACCAGGCGGTTACTGGTTGTTCTCCTTCACTTCTTTCGGTTCTTTTCATGGGGACAGACGGGGGCCCAAACCCGGTCCCGTGACCTTGGAGGTGTCATTTTAACAAACAAAGATAGATGACAGGGAGAGTCTGAGGGGATTAGGGATATTCATGATGCCACCTGCAGTATGCGGCCAGGACAGCCGCCGTAACTTCAGAACCTCTGGGGATGGTGACCGGCAGCTTGGATGGTTCAGCTCCCCGCAGGTGGAGCTCGGTTCCCAGGGCAGCGGGATGGAGAAGTCAGTTCGTACCTTGGCAGTTGTTCACTAGGACATCAGTACCCCGATGTCTTATGTAGCCTCTGCAGCCGGTGGTTGCCACTAATAAGTCTCACACACCACAGCTGGAGTTCTGTTACTTTTACTCAGGTTTTTCAACACCGCGCCCGGTACATCCCCTTGCCAACCTCCAGTTCAGTGTTGTCTCCAGAACTGGGTCAGTGCAGTGAAGCCATGGTCGGTGCTTTTTTGTCTTTCCTCTCTAGGTGTTCCTGTCTCTGGTGGTTGTACTCTCTCAGCGCTATAAGGGGTAGTTCTCTTCTGGGGTGAGCGTTGCATCGCTCTGCCCCAGGCTCCAGAGCCCTCCGCAGCATAGAGCTCAAGTACCGACAGCCGTGAGTGCTTATTTGTGTCCCCACTCCCAAGGCACTGCTCTCTAGTTCGGCTGCCTTCCCCAAGTTGTGTCGGTTGTTTGGCCACAGCTCCCATTAGAAGCTTGGAGCCTCCGGTTTAACACCTCGGGCATGAAGTTCCACGCCGTGTTCAGAACCGGGTCCCTTTCCAAAAGCCCATCTGATTCATCAGGTTCGGGCGTGCGGGGGATTGACGTCTCTTCCGCACCCTAAGGGCTCTTGTTCTCTCCCACCTGCTGGCTTTTCCCTCCCGTGTGAGCGTGGTCGTGCTTCTAGCCCACGGGAGTCAGCACGCATCGCCGCTACACTCCCGACTTCCGCTCCACTCCTCTCACGATCATCTCTCTTCTGCTCTCTCTTTTCTACTGCCCTGACCCCCTTTTTGACCTGGGTCCTCCCTCAGGGTCCAGCCACCATCCCAGGGCCTACGGTTGTGTGTGTGTTTTGGGCTCGACTGCACCATCCCAGCAACTGGAGAGCAGAGGCAATACTCCCCTTAACCGCAGGAGTGCAGTACCACTGGTGGCGGCCTACCTGGTTGGGCACCACAGTAGCTCTTCTGATCCCAGCATTGTCAGAGATTTCCCTGGTTGGGACACACTCATGACAGTTTCACTTAAACATACCCGGTTGAGATCATGCAGTTATTGAACATGGATTGAGCAGCATGTATTGTCTGTCAGGTTCCTTTAATATGTCTGTACATTCTGAAATTTTCTTTGCCTTGAATGTTTCCTTTTGCACGTTTAGCTCATTATCTGATGTAAAAGAGAAATACCGGCATATATTCAGCATTCAGTAGGCCTTGACAATTATTTCTAAGTACATTGTTAGAAAATTCTTCCTTTTCATATTCACGATTTCCTGAATAAGCCATGGAAATCATTGCTTTACCAGATAAAGTGAAAACAATAGCACTGAATGGTAATTAAATTCAGAAGATCTTCATAATTACTGTAAAGTGTAGCATTTGTTAGCAAGACATCTGTAATGAAGTCCTCTAAAAGTAAAAAGGAGAACTTAATCCGAAGTTTAAAAAGACACTGGTGCTGTAAAAGTAAAGTAGTCACAGACACTAGGTAGCTGTCATCACGTCCATAAACATAAAATGTGGGGGAGCTGTAGCACCTTCTCCTACATTTAATAGTACTGCACAAGCTACTAAGACAGAATCTAGCTATTCTGCTGCCTACAGCAAAAATTTGCCCCTAGCCCCCTTTAGAAAAAAATAGAAGCACAACATCAACACAAAAAATAAAATGTCTTTCCTTAACTAAAATTTGTGAATATATACTAGCAGTTAATTAACAAAATACATACTAATCCAGCAGTGGAAAACACCACTGCCTTCTTGCACGTTATATGCAGTGTGAGATCGAGCATACAGCTTAAACATTCACTGTCTTCCAAATAAACAGACTGTTCCTTCTGTAGTGTAATGGATTTATTGGTCAACAGTTAAGGCCCCGTCTCACACAATGATATCGCTAACGATATCGTTGAAACGTCACAGGTTTGCAGTCGTTCAAACGACGTCATAACGACGTCGTTCAGTGTGACATGTCAAACGATAATGATAAGTCGGCAGATCGTTGATGGGAGGTTTTTGAACAGGACCTTAAACCAAATGATGATCGTCCGTCTAACCTGCAGCATCGGTGTGTGTGACACTTGATAAGGATGTTGTTAACAACTTCACCTATTCAGATCTGAAGGACGTAGGCAATCAAACGACCGCAAGTATCGTTTGCTTGTCGCGGAATCGTTGCAGCATCGTTAAAGATATCTGTACGTGTGGCATCTTCACTAGCGATCATTGAACGTCGTTCAAGCGATCTAGGTCAAGTCGGACCGTTGGTCGGTTCGCTGACACATTGAAGCGTGAGACGGGGCCTTTAGTGAATGATGTGATTGATTGATTGATAAGACTAGGAGAATACAAATAGCACAAAGCAGTATCAGGCATCACAAAACAGTTGTGATAATTTACAGTGCAAAGGATCATATAGTAAGATGGAGGCTTACATATAAACACATATAAACACGAGTTCCTAACTGACATAACTCTATTTAAAATATTATTGCAACAAACTTTGCAGTATATAATACACAGATAATACTCTCACCAGATATACTTTAGCAAGGATGATGGAGTTTCAGGAGCAAGACAAACACGTGTGTATTCCAGAAACCTTGTTTTAAAATGGCTGCTGCTTATCCAAGAGTGCTGAGGGGCAGACCCACAATGCACTACGATCCTAAAGGTGAAGTCACTGAGATATGCAGTTAATACTGCCAGATAGTGCTAAACACATTAAACATTACAAGTAGATAACATGTCACATTACACAGGTTATAGCAAGTGGAAAACTTAGCATCACCTTCTCCCACTAAATCTAAACGGGCAGAACACTAGCAGTGAATAAACTACACACAAAACTATATGCCAGTATTGAAACACACACTAGCAGTCAATAAACTGCTCATATAAATGCTGTGGTGATGTGATCGGCATGTGCACCATGACAAGTATACGTCACGTGGGTGATTGTATCTTTTGCTCTGTGGCAGCACACACGGGGTTAATGGCAGCAAGGTCTGGGTGCTGATTTCTCACTGCTTTCCAGCTGTGGGTTTGTGATACAGGATATGAGCTGCCCAGGATTGTAGAGCAGGGGAGACAGTGAAGTGTCAGAACAGCAGGAGCTGTGTGGATTGTTGTATGAACAGGTTGTGTGAGAAGTTTTAACACAACCTGGGAGCGGCTGTGTGCAGTTAACACAGTTTAACAGCGTGGACTTGGCTTTCCCAGGGGCCCTGGCTAAAGATAGAGCCTGACAGCCATACTGGACTGTGGGAATACCTATTCTACCGGCTATGTCCTAGAGCTACAAAAGGTCTGTACTAACCCGGACTTGTAAATAAATTGTATGTTGTGTGAACAAGTGCCTGAGTCACTGCCTTCTGTCTTGCCAATCCTAACTGCTACCTTACAATACATACAGGTGTGGACATATCATTAGTGCAACCTGTGTAGCCAGACAAGGGCCCAAGAGATATAGGGCACATCTCTACCTCCAAAACTGGTGTAATTTTGCATTTTTATGAGATTTTGAAGATTGTTTTTGCACAGGGGCATTTTTCTGTCTGTGTTCACCAGTGAATATTTATATGTACTAGTAGTGAATAACCTTAATTTATAAAAACATCAGCAGAACGCATACAACCATGGAATGCCTAAATAGGGGCCTTTAATAGATCGCCAAATGTCATGGCAGCCATGGCCACCCTGATGTTGCAGGAAACAGATAGGGTGATGGAGTGAGCCTCTCTCTGTGTCTAACCATGGACATAAACAGTCAAATTACGATAGGCCAAATTGATTAAGCGGTGGACACTAGGGATGAGCAAACTGGACTTTAAAGTTTGGTGTTCATACCAAACACAGATTTTACAAAAAAATGTCAGTGTTTGGGTTCGGAGTTTGGGTGTTTTACATACGCAAACCACTAGCGCGAGCAATGTGTGCTCAGGTACACTCGGTGTTTGAGTACACTCGGTGCTCGGCCTAGTGGTAGACACTTGCAGTGTTTGGATGGCTCGCACTGGGGGTAAAATAAGCATTATCAGATGTATGTAGTGTGTACAAAAAAAGTAATGACAAAATCCTGCCTTCCCTCCGCTGGAAGTGTTTGTTTATGGCTGTATGTGGGCGGAGAACAGAACTGCCCAATCAGTGACCTCCAATGAGGTTTAGGTCAGGTTTGGGTGCAGAACAAAACTTTTTAAAAAGATAGGCTGGAGCCCGAACTTCCATGGCCCACTTATCTCTAGTGTGTACCTTTTCATTAACACTAGCATGTACGTTGCTAGTCTTTATGACTTGGAGTCAAAGACTTCTATTTTTTAATCCACTCTTAAGGTACCTTTACACGCCGCGACGGCAGGCTGGATACATTCCCGCTACTTCACGTGCACGAGCACGCTCAATACGGTTACAAACAGTCAACGCATCACCTTTACACGCCGCGACAAGATGCGCTACGCCACGCTACATCTATAGCTAGCTACATCGCCCGGTGTCTCAAGTAGCCAGCTGTAGCTCATTTACCACCGCTATAACCAAGCTACTATGGGCGTACCTGGTGCAGCAGGGCCAGCACATAGGCGTTCCACAATTGTGGATTTCGAGCGTCCGTACGCTGATAGGCGAAGCAATAAATCCTGATGGGCAGGCAACGCAGGAGGCTGAGTAATACAGCACGCTCGAGCGATTGTGTAGTGTGACTCGTCAGCTCCTTAAATATGCTCCTATGCAGCGACTACCAATCGTCATGCAGCAGCTTCCACCAATGATCGACATGGGGCGCGGTAACACGGAGCCAGGGTCACGCCTTAGCTACATTGCAGCTACATCGCAGGCTGTCCGAGTTCCCTTCCGTTGCTTCTTTACACGTCGATACAGCTCGCTACCATCGGCGTTGTAGCCATCAGTTTTCGAGCAGAGCTAGGAAACAGATGTATCTGTTGCCGGCTGTATGTCACGTCTTCAGACGCCGCTACGAGGGTACATTGGCGCTACAAGCTACATTTGTAGCCTGTAGCGGGATGTATCCAGCCTGCCGTCGCGGCGTGTTCCATTTGTACACAGCAACAAGATAGAACCATGTATCCATGATTTCACTGCAACCAGTAAGTTACCTGGTGACAAGCTACAAATGTAGCGTGTGTAAAGGTACCCTTATATTAGACTTCAAAAACTGCAGTAAAATATTGGAACTTTGAAACACTTATACTTAATATAGTCTTATACCTAATCAGTGCATTAACTTTCACTGAAGTGTATCTTCATGTATGTAGAAAATGTACACCTCTCTTGCATTGGCTATACTCTACCCAATACATCATGTAAACAATTAACACTTGGTCTTTGTTCACCTTTTAAGGCTTAGTTCACACTGGACGTTTGTGATCTGTTTAGGTGCTGCATTTTTTAAAAGTGCATCAAAAACGGATCATTCACTGTGCGACTGTCCGCAAAGTGAATGAAAAATAAGGAAGAGTGAGGGGTTGCAATGTGTATGATTATCATGAACATAAACTGTGGCAAGTAGCAAGTAACAGGTGTCGCTCACCTTCCACGGTTATGCAAAGTGAATGAGATTTTTTATTTTCTGTTCAGACACTGATTTTTGATGGCTGTGTTAGTGGTGCAGAGAGCACATCCAGAAAGTAATGAGCATGCCAATTAGTTCTCCATTTTTTGCTGCGCTTTCTTCACCACTAACATCCAAGTAGTTATCCTCCCCACGATTCCTTGTTAATCCCCGGTGATGTCTTCCTCCCGGGCTTCAGGAGGACCTGTGGGTAGTCTAATAAAAAACTCCAATCAACTCTCATACACATGTTTGGATTAATATAATAGTACCATACACATTGATATAGGGTCCTAAACGTGTATTTGGACTAACAATATTCGGTGGTCTGTACGGTACTTCTCAGTCACATGGAGCAAATGTCCTGGAAGTACGGTACAGACTACCCACAGGTCCTGCCAATACCCGTAGGGAAGAATCACAGGAGCTCCCTATGGGATCACCAGGGAGGGTAAAGGTACCGTTACACGCGGCAACGTTGCTGCAATGTTGCCGGCAACTTCACTGGAGCGCGCTCGTTTTTGGCACTTTTCCAAGATTGCCTTGTAGATGTCACACAGGGCGATATCGTAGGCAACGCAATTAGGATGTTGAAAGCAACTTTCGTTCGCTGGGTATAAGCACCCCAGCGAGCGATCCTTAACAATGTAGTGAATAGGAGAAGTTTGTCAGCTTAATGGACATACACCATATTCTTCCACAGGGGGAGAAAGTTAACCCTAACCCCCTTACAAAACGATATATATACTGCTTTCATTATGTATCGCCAAGGTCCAGCAGAAAAGTCCCGTGCTTCTTTGAATGAATCTTTGTATATATAGGCCTCTTTTAATATAATCCTTTGTTTAGTATGGCATATCGGAACAAAGGCACAACACTACTGCCTTCTGCATAGAGTATCACTCGACTGTCGAGGAAGAATACACTCTTAGGTCTGATTCTTTTCCTACTTGCTCTAGTAACATGAAAGCTGAGCAGTTTTACTGCTAGACAGCTCTGATGTATGAGGCCCGATAAGCATTATGCTGGCCACCAAGCCTAAATGACAGCTTAATCGGCCAACTACATCTGCATATGATCCGGCTGTACCTGCATATCATTTGTGATCCACTTACTAATTCTCCTTGTGCTTTGCTAAAGATCTGGAAGTTATATAAATGCACAATCTTTGTCTAAATCTATGGATATGTAAAGTCAACCCAGCCATTATTGCCGTATTCAGTGAGAAAACGATATGACTAAGGATATTTTGTGCATTTTACTGTTTGCAATCCCTGTAGCTAATTAACTCCACTGGGTAAGATGTTTATAAAGAGAAATCGATGAGAGATTTCTTCTATTCCCTTAGCACATATCTTGGTTGTACCTGCATTAAAATCAGCAAGCCTCATAATCCTTCTTTAAATATTAACCGCACCACTGAATATTGTCATGAACTTACATGTTCCATTACTGATCAGCAGATTAATTAAAAAAGGGTTTGCTGGTTTTCTGCAACGTCAATGAGGCAATCCAATACAACGTAGTGTAATATTGCTGCTTATTATAAAGGGTTTTAGTTTTGCTACAAATAGGGCATGTGCATATAGTGTCTCTAAGGGTACCTTTACACGCGCTACATTCTAGGGTTGGCTACAGGTAACTTACTGGTTGCAGTGAAATCATGGAAGATTATTCCATTTGTACACAGCAACAAGATAGAACCTTGTCTCCATGATTTCACTGCAACCAGTAAGTTACCTGTAGCCACCCAAGTAATGTAGCCGTGTGTAAAGGTACCCTAAGGGGTACTTCACACACAAAGATATCGCTAGCGGGTTTTGAGACGTAACAGCGACCCCGCCAGCGACCTCGCTATGTGTGACACGTAGCAGTGATCAGGCCCTCGCTGCGAGATGCTGATCGTTACAAACTGTTCTGACCACTGGGAGCCTGCATCGCTGTGTTTGACAGACGGACGACCAACGGTCTCATATACTACGCCCAAGAGTGACAGGGGTCCCAACAACGCTATATCGTTACCATATGGTTGCTGCATCGCTGGTGAGATCTGACTGTTTGACATCTCACCACAATCACGTAGCGAAGCACCATGCGATCCCTACCAAGTCATGTCTTTGCCATTATCGCTGGTGCGTCGCTATGTGTAAAGTGACCCTAAGATCTCACTGTACCCGCCAAACTTTATTAAATCTTTATTTAATTTAGTAAAGTTTTTTACGAATTTTTAATGTTTTAATATGAAGGTTTTTTGGCAAATATGTTCATGAATAAGTGTAATTTTGTATGTCATGGATTTTTTATATTGATTTGTATGTTTCTATCACGTTTTATTAAGTACAATATATTTTTCATCTATGGCAATGGGAAAAGGGAGCTTTTTTCTGATTGGTGGTGACATGATGAATTTGCTCCACCCCGAACTAAAAGTTTTATCTAGGATGTATAGATATAAGGAGTGTTGTATGTTGGGAAATGATGTACATCTGCGATTTCTTTCCTAATGAAGGGGCCAGAGAGCCCAGAAACGCGTAGGTAATAAAAATCACAATCAATCCACACATTTTTGATTGTGATATATGGTAGTGTGGTCAATATTCTCTCTCTTTTTATTTCTATTTTATTGACACAATTTTATTGGGAAGACTGCAGCAAACCTTTAATACGCTTTTGTAGTGGTTGTGGCTTACACAACCCTGACAGGTGAGTGGGTACCTATTGAACACTTCCAATTGTTATACTGGTAACACCCTAGATTGCACTTTTTCCATTCCAGCTTTTCTTAAGATTGTATAGGAGGATGAAGAGACGATATTCTAGCTCTTTCTTCTGTCAAAGGTTGGGAAAATGTTGTTTGTGGCCATTGCCGAGTGCATACTTACAGGAGGTATGTGCCAAATGGTGGTTACTGTCAGGATGAATGCGGAGGCATCTGTCCACTACAGTAACCCACTGTATACCACATGGTATACATTTCTTTGCAGGGGTTCTCAGTATAGGAAAGTGTGACCTGCTGCGATTTACTATACAGTTAAGCAGATGGTACACAAGTGCATACCATTCTTGTGAATGGGAACATCACAGTGTAATCCTGACATTTACTGTAGGCTAAGGACACAGTCTCAGTGTACACCTAATCTAAGAGGAAACATTAATGCAGTCAACCAGTGGCTTGCTAATTAGTTGCAGCAGTAATGGTAATGGTGTCAAGGAACGGCCAATCTAGTAGGCGAGTACATGTTGACTTTTTCTATTTATTATTTTAGTCCATTTACTTACTTTTTGTAGATAAAAAAACAGCGGACATCCCCTTTAACCTCCCTGGCGGTATGATTATGTCAGGAATTTTGTACTAAAAGCGGTACCATTTTTTTGGTAAAAAATTTCTTTTATGGGCAGAAATTTTATACATTTGTATTTCCCGCTCAGTACCGCTTCCAATGAGCCGCTGCGGCTCACAGAGACGGAACCAGGAAGTCCCCCCTCCTCCCCCCCTCCCCCGCTGCAGCTGATAGCACTTAGCCCTGAGGAGCAAGCGGCAGCAACCAGGCGGAGCGGCAGGGTAGAAGGGGGCAGCGCCAGCATCACACTCCGGCTTCCTTCCTGTGTGATGGGCGCCGCCAGCTCCAGTCCCACTGACACAGTGCAGGGTGGCGGTGCGGGGCGGCGGAGCTGCCCCCCCCCCAGATCCACCCCGGTCCTAGTCTAAGCCTGCAGGGGCTGCCGCAGAAAGGTAACAGCTCCCCTCTCCCACTCCCCCCACTCCGCTCCTCATCTAAGGCTGCAGGGGTGGCAGGGCTGGAAGCTGACAGCACCCACGCTCCTCAATCAGCATCTGCAAAACGTCCCGCCGGTAAACCCGAGCGTGACTCGGGTTGCCGCTTCTGTCAGCTAAAGTTAACCCCGAGTTACACTCGGAATACCGGTAGGCAGGTTAAAGGAAACAAAAATAATACTCTATATTGCTTTAGGTGGCAGAGTCTATTGAGTGTTTTTCCTAAGGCTAGGGTCACACATAAGCCCTTGGTCCGTTTTTGGCATCAGTTTTAGCACTTTTTTTCTAAGTCCAAAAACTGATGCAAAAATGTATTTATGTAATAAATACCCTATCCGTTTTTTCTGCACCCAAAAACGTTCCTAGGAGGTTTTTTAAACCCAAAAACGTTGGTAGGAACGTTTTTGAGAGCAGTAAAAAAATGGATCCGTTTTTTAGGGCATTGTTTATGTAAAAAATGGCAAAGTCCCAAAAACGTTCAGGGGTACAGGAGGCACAAAAAACAGCCTAGGAAAAATGGATTTGCCATGGAAAACACTTCCAAAAATGGATTGCTTTGTGTGACCCTAGCCTGAGTGTGACAACAGGCAATGAAATGAAAAACTGTCCAAATGACCCTGTCTTAGGATGCATATAATGATCCAGAATAGCAGTGTTTGGGATGCAGCGTATTGCCGCTATATCCAAAACGCTGTGTTGTACAGTACCAACATAGTGGATGGACATCTAGTAATCCCATGCTCACTGTGCTTCTCCCCTCTGCAGCGTTATCTCACCTGCGGCGCAGGTTACCGAGCTTCTGCATCTCCACAGCATTTTAATTTAATGCTGCGGAGTCAGGAGCGATATCCAGCGGGTGAATGTAGAAGAATCCACCCTGCACCGAACATAGATCGTGAGTACAAAGCGGCTGTGTAATTCCTGTGTTCATCCGCGGCTCCCTTCAGGTGTGGAGACAGTGTGTCCAACACACAGTGTCTCCTGATCGTCTGCACATATCCTTAGACACCAAGAGATCTTGTCTAATGCTTGCTTATTTATTTCAATGAAAAGTGACTGTTCTTAGAGCAGTCTATTGTGGAATCTTCTGTACCATTACCAATTTTCATACTGTATTATGTATGTTTTAAATGTGGTTAAAGCCTTTTTTCATACTCCTAATATTGACTTTTTATATGAACCATACACTAACAAGCCATATAATTGAGATTTCAGACTCTAAAACAAATGATCCTGGGATTCCTGAAAAGCTAAAATTCCCATCCTTTATTTTAGAATGTATGTGCCGGTATTTAGGGATACCACATTTCAAAGTACTAAAAGGTTTTCCACATTTAATTTTAAATGCCAAAAACAGAGTGAAGACTTCGACACGGTTGGGGTCAATTTTCACAGTATAAAAAAATGACTATGCCTAAGGGTTCATGCAGACATCCTTGCCTATTGGTCTGAGCACAAACTGCTTACCGTTAATGTATGGACTGGCTGCAGCTTTCCTGAACTAAGATTGACAGCTTATTATATCACTATGAGGCTGTCCCTCTCAGGTAGGGAGACCCGCCACAAGTCTGGGCTTTGGGGTCCAAGATTGTAGTGAAAACCGAGGATGTCTACATGAGCCGCCCAAAGACATCATGCCTATAGCCATATAGCAGATCCTTGTCATTGGCCTAGGTTTAAAAGGGTTGTCCAGCTAGTAATGCAAGTCTTCAGACTCTATGTGAATGCAAACTTGTGTACCATTTCAGAGTGCAATTCACGCGCTGTCAAGATTCTCTGGAGCCATAAGTGGGCTGGCGCGTAACCACAAGTTTGTAATTTGCATACATGTGGTCCCATGCTGACTAGATGTGAATGGTTGAGTGAGACCAGACATATCTAAACAGAATGTGGCCTGAAATTGCAAATTGCATACTTATGGTCATGTGACCACCCTCTTCCGACAACTGAGAATCCTGATAGTGGGCACATTGTTTAATGAGCTTTGAGGTTTCACAAGTCTGCAGTCATATAAAGTGACTGAAGACTTGCATCCCAAAGCTGGACAATTCTTTTAAAGAGACTATTACCCTTGAATAGTGCCTGGGCAGACCTTTTAAAAACACGTAAAAACATGCAGCTGCATTATTCCAGTTTTGTGACAGATTCTATGTTTTATTTGACCTCTTGTTTAGCTGCAAACAAAAAGAGTAGGGAGGAGAATACACCCCCCCCCCCCCCCAATGTGAGTAATTTTTACTGATCTCCTGTGCAATGATGTGAATACAGTGGGGAAAATAATTATTTGATGCCTTGCTGATTTTGTACATTTGCCCACTGACAAAGACATGACCAGTCTATAAGTTTAAGAGAAGGTTAATTTTAATATTAATAGATAAAATATCAAAAATAAAATACAGAAAAGCACAGTGTCTAAATTATATAGAGTTATTTGCATTTTTAAGAGAGAAATAAGTATTTGATCCTCTAGCAAACAAGTCTTAATACTTGGTGGCAAAACCCTTGTTGGCAAGCAAAGCAGTCAGACGTTTCTTGTAGTTGATTATGAGGTTTTTGCCCATGTCAGGAGGAATTTTGGTCCATTCCTCTTTGCAGATCATCTCCAAATCATTAAGATTTTGAGGCTGTCGCTTGGCAACTCAGAGCTTCAGCTCCCTCCATAAGTTTTCTATGGGGTTAAGGTCTGGAGACTGGCTAGGCCACTCCATGACCTTAATATGCTTCTTTTTGAGTCACTCCTTTGTTGCCTTGGCTGAATGTTTTGTGTCATTGTCATGCTTGAAGACCCAACCATGACCCAAGGATGGAGGTTGTTACTCAGGATTTTACGGTACATGGCTCCATCCATTGTCCTATTTATGCGGTGAAGTAGTCCTGCGCCCATAGCAGAGAAACACCACCCCATGCTTGACTGTGGGGATGGTGTTCTTTGCGTCATAGGCATCATTTTTCTTCTTCCAAACACGGCAAGTTGAATTAATGCCAAAAAGATCTATTTTTGTCTCATCTGACCACAACACCTTCTACCAATCACTCTCAGAATCACCAAGGTGTTCATTGGCAAACTTAAGATGGGCCTGCACATGTGCCTTCTTGAGCAGTGGGACGTTGTGGGCACTGCAGGATTTTAATAAAGGTTCCTCGGTGACAGTGGTCCCAGCTACCTTGCGATCATTAACAAGTTCCCCCACATAGTTTTAGGCAGATCTCTCACATTTCTCATGATCCTGGATATCCCACAAGGTGAGATTTTGCATGAAGCCCCAGAATTATGTTGATGATCTAATTTTGTATATCTTCCATTTTCTTACTATTGCACCAATAGTTGTCTCCTTCTCACCCAGCATCTTACTTATGGTTTTGTAGCCCATTCCAGCCTTGTGCAGGTCTAGGATCTTTTCCCTGACATCCTTAGGCCGGCTTCACACTACGTTTTTTACTATCCTGTTCTGTTCATTTTTTAAACAAACAGAACAGGATCGTTTTTGGCCCCCATGTATCCCTATGGCACCGGATTGGCCCTATTTGGCCATCCAATTTTGTGAATCCAGTGCAGGATTCGTTTCTATCCTGTTTTTCACCGGTCCCAAAAACGAGGTCTGCAGCGTTTTTGGGCTCCAGTGGCAAAACAGGACAGAAACGAATCCTGTCCTGTCCGGCACACTTAACATGGGGGCCTATGGCACCAGACCTGGGAAACAACAGAATCGTTTCCCAGATCCGGTGCCAGGGTACAGAGCATGCGCAAAACAGCAGCGCTGCTCTGTACATATGGTAAATCTGTCTAATATCACTTTAGCAGTGTATCAATATACACTACTAAAGTGATATTAAATAAAGGGATGGTTAAAAATAAAATATAATAAATACTCACCTTCCGGCGACCAGGAGTGTCCCACGCTGAATCTCCCGATCATTCAAGGACCTTGCATGATGTCACTGGGAGCTGATGCGGTCATGTGATCAGGTTGCCCCGCCCCTCCCAGTAACATCATGCAAGGTCCTCAAATGACAGGAGATTCAGCATGGGACACTCAGAAGTCGTCCGAAGGTGAGAATTTATGATTTTTTATTTTTAATCATCCCTTTATTTACTATCATTTTAGTAGTGTATATAGATATACACTGCTAAAATGATATTAGACAGCGCTGACAGCACTTGTCACACAGCACTGACAGCGGCTCGGCTCCCCGCTGCTCTTTCTGTGTCCGGACACCGGACGGGACACAGAAATAGCATCTGAAGGTGCTGTCCGTTCCTGTTCGTTTGGATCCTGCAAAAAACAGGATCCAAATGAACAGGACAAGAACGTAGTGTGAAGCCAGCCTTAGAAAGCTCTTTGGCCTTGCCCATGTTGTAGAAGTTAGAATCTGACTGGTTGAGTGTGTGGACAGGAGCCTTTTATGCAGGTGAGAATTTAAGACAGCTATCTTTAAAGCAGGTAATGAGTTGATTAAAACCATCTAACTGGTCTGTAGGAGCCAGAACTCCTAATGGCCGCTTTACACGGCCCGATATCGTCCCGATATTGGATACAGCGGCACGGGAGCGTGCACATTTTTGGCAGTAATCCAAGATCGCATAGGAGCTGTCACACAGGGAGATATCGGCAGGCAACGCCACTGCGATGTATACGCCCCCTCGTACGAGCGACCCAGGGAACAACCATTTAACATGGGAGAGAATAGGGGAAGTTGTGCTCCAAATCGTTGTTGGGCTGTCACACAGCAAGATCCTGCCAGATCGTCCATCCAATATCGGCCAGTTGGAGAGCCTGCTCAATTCCCCCCCAATATCGTCTTGACATCATTCTTGCATCGAATTGGTAATTTACACCACACAACGCAACGAACGATATCGGCGCCAACACACAAACCACGTGACTTTTTATCATTGTTGGACAACGATATTGGGATATGTAAAGCGGCTATAATGGTTGTAATGGTACCTTTACATGCCGCTACTGGATGGTGGCAACAACCGGCTACTGCACGTGCACGAGCACGCACAAACGGTTGCAAACGGTAATCGCACCACCTTTACACGCTGCAACAAGGTGCGCTACGGTAGGTTACATCTATCTCTGGATACACCGCCGGGTGTCTCAAGTTAGCTTCTGCAGAGCACCTTACCTCATTTACACACCGCTACAACAAGCTAATATGGGCGGACCTGGTGCAGCAGGGACAACACATAGGCGTGTCACAATTGTGGATTATGAGACGTCTGTACGCTGATAGGACAAAGCAATAACATCATGATTGGCCAGGCAGCGCAGGAGGCTGAGAAATACATGACGCTCGAGCAATTGTGTAGTGTGACTGGTCAGCTCCTTAAATATGCCGCCCTATGCAGCAACAACCAATTGTAACGCAGGAGCTTCCTCCAATGATCGCTGAAGGGGGGTGGTTTCCCGGAGGCTGTGTCACGCCCCAGGTACATACCAGGTACATAGCATGGTGTAGAAACAACCCTTCTGTTCCTTCTTTACACGCCGATACAGGTCGCTACCATCGGCTGGGTAACCACCTGTTTTAGGGCAGTGCTCGGAAACAGGTGCCGCTACTGCCGGGTGGCTACAACCGTCTTCACACGCCGCTACCTCGGGTTGAATTGGCGGTGCAAGATAAATTTCTCTCATGTACCCGGTTGTTGCCACCATCCAGTAGCAGCGTGTAAAGGTACCCTTAGGGGATTAAAGCAATTAATAGATGTAGATGTGGAGCTCTGGTTGTGCCACTATTCGGCTATGGAGGAAATACAGAACCTCTACCCCTGATGAATTGTGGTGCTGTGCCTTTGTTTACAAAGTCCCAAAGTTCATTTGAAATAATAGTAGGCAGCACTCACCATTCTGTTGCATTGGGATTTCTTTATTTCTTTATTTCCAGTTGCACACGGGTGACATGCTGATGTAATGGTGTATGCGGGTTGCGTCCAGGGACTACACGTGTTTCGTTCAAATGAGCTTCAACAGGGCCACTCAACCTGGACCTGTTGAAGCTCATTTGAGCGAAACACGTGTAGTCCCAGGACGCAACCCGCATACACCACCACGCCGACATCTCACCCGTGTGCAATTGGAAATAAAGAAATCCCAATGCAACAGAATGGTGAGTGCTGCCTGCTATACTTAATCCCCAACCAAAAACATATTTATTTCTCTGTGCAAAAAAGCAAATACCTTTATATAATTTAGACAATGTGATTTTCTGAATATTATTTTTGATATTCTATCTCTCACTATTAAATTTAACCTACCCTTAAAATTATAGACTGTTCATGTCTTTGTCAGTGGGCAAACTTACAAAATCAGCAAGGGATCAAATACTTGTTTCCCTCACTGTATTCGACATGAATAATCATTCTATGGGAAGTGGACAGCAGAGCAGAAAATAATCACTCACTGTGATTGACAAATGGAATAAATCTGTTTAATTTGCAGTTTACCCCGGATAGGAGGGAAGTATAAATAAAAGAAATACATCTCAAGCTTAGAGGGAGGAATTAGAAAATGATAGCAGTTACATATGGATTTTTGACCTGACAGATTCCCTTTAACTGGGTAGCATTTTAAAACTATTAATTTTATACATTCCTTTGTACTGGAAATCAGGAAGACATACGACAAAGTATTTTATGGACAAAGTCAAATTTTGCCTTCATCAAACTACAATAACTAAGAACATTAGACTTTAATAAAGCAGTCTGACATTAAGGACCAGGCTTTATGTGTATGGTTTCCATTTGAAACCTTTTTAGGTAATTAACATCAATTCAGCTGTATGTCCCATTATAGGAAGAAGATAATGTGCTCCCAAGAGTCTTCAGGTGGCTTTACACGCTTCAATATCGTTGCGATATCGCAACTCAATGGCGCGGGAGCGCACATTTAGTGCACGTTTCTCCCGCATCGCATTGGATGTTTACACGCTGCGATATCGGAATACAACGTCCGTGCGATGTCTACGCCCCCCAACCCAGGAACGATCCTTTAACATGGGAGTGAATGGGTGACGTAGAACATCGCATCGTAGTTGGGCTGTCACACAGCACGATCCGGCTCCAATCTCCATTCAATATCGGAGCATTGAATAGCACGCTCATTCAATCCCCGATATCGCATTGACATCGTTCCTGCATCGTATTGGACGTTCACACCATACAACGCAGGAACGATATCGGCTCCAACGATCGAACCATGTGACTTTTGATTGAAATCGGACTACGATATCGCAACGTGTAAACCCCCCTTTCCATACAGGCCTCCCTAATTACTGCATGCTATTCTTCCCTATGAACGTTTTCTGGGTGTCATAGTAATGACTATCTTTACCACTATGTTAATGATGTTGGCTGAAAACCCCAGTGAGGACAGAAATGGATGTTGAAACCATTATGTCCATGATTATTTGTGCTTGTGTTATCCTCCCTTGTGGTTACAGTCATGCCAACATGGCTATAAACATGACTAAACAGCGGTAAATGCCCGTGTCCTGAGAGTTCTTTGCATTTGCGTGTCTTATACAAATAGAAAGGATTATGCAACTTCCTTGTAAAATTATGTTTGTCGCTGATGATCCTGAAGGTTTCACACCATGATTAAGATTTGGTTACAAGGAGAAATCATGTGCTTTCTACAAATATGTATTATATAATATATACAGTATAAATATTGGAGACTGTCTCATGAGCTCTGTTACACTTTTACAATTATAATCGTCATTTTAAATGTTACTTTTCTATATTTCATAAAGGTTTTGTTCCGGTCTGCACTCTTGTAATTTATATTTTCAGATTATACTAAAAAGGTTACTCCAATAAAACTGAAATGTTAGGCCATGTTTACAATTAGGTAATTAAGGCTGTATCCAGGATTTATAAAAAAAAACGTGCCTAAGCACTAACAGGCAAGTAGCTATCACTTACCTGCCTGTTGTGCCCTGCCCCAATCACTTCCGGTCACCGCTGACACGGAGTGGTCTGAGACTGCTCCTGTCAGTGATTTTGCCGCTTTCATTGATGTAACGTCAACAGAGGGGCGGCTTCTCCCCTCTGTCGGCGAACGGTCAAAGCCGGATGGTTCATCGCGTGAGGTTGGCAAGCATGGCTTCCCCCAATCAGGTAGCGGGGAGATGGATGTCAGTCAGCAGGAACAGAAGGGGTGGCTTCTCCTATCTGTCAATGAGTGTCAAAGCCGATGTCAGGCTGATTGGTAGACGGCTCCCCTAATCAGGTTCCAAGGAGCCGGCTGTCAATCAGCAGAGCTGCTCTGTTTACTTCATCATGCTGTCCCTGGCAGGAGCGGACTGTGCCCGCTCTGTGCGGTGGTAAACGGCGGTAAACAGTGCCGGACACAACAGGTCGGGTAGGTGGCAGTTACCTGCCTGTTAATGCGTAGGCACTTTTATTTCTTTCTATAAATCCCGGACAACCCCTTTAAACTTTGTTGTTATTTCCTGCTACTTTTTATCCTCATGTTTTCTGCAAGTATCTTCACCAAAAAATGCAATATCTGATAATTACTTTGTTGCTGTGCTTTTTTATGCGTTTTGTACTTTATTGGATTCACTTTTGGTGCAGATTTGAAATAGCGATTCTTAAAGAATTTTCTTAATGCTGAAAAGTTAGATTCTTCACTTAAAAACTCCATTGAGTTATTGTACTATCCTTCTTCAGGCTCCCCACTGAATCCTATAGAGAAAACAAGTGCACTAAAAATGAATCAGTGTGTGGTCAGTGTCAGTTTTTACAATCAATTATTTTCATGTATAAATAAATAAATTACAAAGCTTCTCCTATATACAATGCAATGGGCACACCGACTGCACATTGATACCCTTTGCGTGCTGTCCATGATATTTCAGGACCTATTGGCATGTAGGGGTAACTTTGATTCATGACAAAGATCAAAAGTGAACACGTGTCTCTGAATTTTTTGCACACACGTGTTTTACAGAAAAACATGAACAAGTGAACAGCTTTATCTAATTCTCTGCACGCAATTCAATTCTGGTCCTCATAACAAGAATCACTTCAAGAACATGTAGAAGAGCCAACAGGAACATTCAATGTACACAGTTAGATTTTTTTGCATGCCTAATAAGAGGTGACTATGTGGCACCCTGGTTGGGGCACCACAGGAACTCTTAGGACATGGATAGAAAGTACACAGCAAGCAGACCCCACTAACTAACAACACCTTTCACCCCAAACCTATAGGGGGAGCTCCACTGGTTGCCTTAAGCCAGTTTCCCCTACAAATACAGGTCCTGGAGGGAGAAACACCGGAGTGTGCAGTCACTAGAGAACTGTAAACAGCTAGGAGAGCTGACCTGGTACTGGAGCCACGCTAGGCCCATGCCAGAGACACCCGGAAAGTGGTAGACCCTTGGAACAGGGGTCATAGGAACAGGAGACAAGTACTGAATAGGGGCAGAGGAGTTATCTAGACTCACCCTAACAGAGTTCCGGTCACTGGGTCCGAGCTACAAAGCCACAGTTCAGACTTTGTAAAGAAACCAGCACCACAACAACGAGGGGGTTTAGCTCCCCGGACATCCGAAGCACCACCAAATGAGGGCCCGGAGTCGAGAATTTGGCAGGAATCCCTTAGAAGTGCCCTCAGTGCAGCAAACCCGGGAGTAAAGACTCACCAAAGAAAGTGCAGTAACGGTTTGGTCGGGTTCCATGCCTGCCAGACTCTAGTAAAACTACATATATCAGGAAGCCTACTATCCTGCTTGCTGTGGAACTCCTGAAGTGTCTACCTCAACTCCGGTCGAGTGTACCTGTCAACACCAGTAAAGGTACTGAAAATACTTTATGTGTATGTGTCCCTCCTTCCAGCCGCACTACACCGACCACGCTACCCTATTCCCTCCAATCTACTAACTGCACCGGGGAACCCCCGCTCGCCCTGTAGGGAGCAGTACCATCCAGCTGTAGCCCATCACCCCGGAGGTCTAAGCAGCGCCGGTGCCTTCACCGGACACCTACAGGTGGCGTCACGAAACAAACTTTATTTACTACCTGATCGTGCATTTGACCCACCAGGCCCCTACAGCCTCAGGCACCGAACCGTGACAGTAGCCCAGCGCCTGAGTCCTGAGAACCCGGCAACGGTGAGTCAACTATTATATGTAGATGCAGAATATGATACAGATTTCATGGTATCTACAATTTCATTTACCGTAAATTAGACATCTGTTTTGAGAAGACAGTAGACAAACTTTATATTTCTGCTATGATAATACCCTAGAACAGGCCTGAATAACACATGGCCTGCTGGAAAATGAAGGATGAAGACTAGGGATGGGCGAGTCCTAAATTACTCGGAATCGCTTGACTCTAGCGAGTCCGAGCCCGGGACTCGTTGCGAGTCTAGCGAGTCCAATGTTAATGAATGGGGAAGCGAGTAATAGCGAGTAATGTGCGATTTACAAATCGCAGATGTGTCTCGGAAGCTTCAGGCTCTATCTGCTACAATAGCTAAATCATGTTTAATAGGCTCCCGCTGTCACAGCACAGTTAACTCTCTGCTTATCGGTGCTGCAACAAGAAGAAGAAGGAAGACAGAAGACAGAAGAGAGAAGAAAGAGGAGAGAAGACCTGGTCTTTGGAGGGATATGTGTTGGTAATAAAGTTGGAGTCCCTAATGGTGTCTGTGTCTTTATTTTTAATAAATAATTTTTCTCTGTGTGTTTTTTTTTTAACCCTTTATTGGAGATTCTTAGTGGCTGGGTCAAACCTGGCCTGACATTAAGAATCTCGGGCTTAATACCAGCTTGTATAACAAAGCTGGTATTAACCCCTTTATTACCCAGCGTGCCACCACCACCAGGGCCGCTGGAAGAGCGGGGTTCAGTGCCAGAGGATGGCGCTTCAATGAACGCGCCATCTTCTGGGGCGGCTGCGGGCTGCAATTTGCAGCGGGGGGTGCCCAGAAAGCTTGGGCCTCCCTGCGCTGCGGATTCCAGCCCCCAGCTGCTTAGCTGTACCTGGCTAGACATAGAAATTGCGCGGAGCCCCACGCATTTTTTTTTTATTATTTCATGAATATAATAAAAAAAAAAGGGCTCCCCTATACTTGTGTCCGGCCAGGTACAAATAGGCACCTGGGGGTTGGGGGCAGCCCGTCGCTGCCTGCTGGATCCGGCTGGTTCCAGAAATACGGCGAAGCCCACGTCATTTTTTTTCTGAAAAATCAATAAAACAATCCTAAAAAAGGGACTGCATCTTTATTAACCCCTCGCCCATGGTCCAGGGGTTAATACAGATGCAGTCCCTTTTATTTACATTGTTTTATGGATTTGTCAGAAAAAAATTTGACGTGGGCTTCGCCGTATTACTGGAACCAGCCGGATCCAGCAGGCAGCGACGGGCTGCCCCCAACCCCCAGGTGCCTATTTGTACCTGGCCGGACACAAGAATATAGGGGAGCCCTTTTTTTTATTATTTCATGAATTTCATGAAATAATAAAAAAAAAATGCGTGGGGCTCCACGCAATTTCTATGTCTATCCAGGTACAGCTAAGCAGCTGGGGGCTGGAATCCGCAGCGCAGGGAGGCCCAAGCTTTCGGGGCACCCCCCGCTGCAAATTGCAGCCCGCAGCCGCCCCAGAAGATGGCGCGTTCATTGAAGCGCCATCCTCTGGCGCTGAACCCCGCTCTTCCAGCGGCCCTGGTGGCGGTGGCACGCTGGGTAATAAAGGGGTTAATACCAGCTTTGTTATACAAGCTGTATTAAGCCCGAGATTCTTAATGTCAGGCCACGTTTGACCCGGCCACTAAGAATCTCCAATAAAGGGTTTAAAAAAACACAACACAGAGAAAAAATTTTTATTAGAAATAAAAAAAAAACCAAAACATTAGGGACTCCATCTTTAATTTAAAAAATCCTCTTCCGTCCGACGTAGTCCAAAACGCGATGTCCTCTCTGCTACATCCCTGTGCATAGATATAGATGTCTATGCACAGGGAATGAGCAGACTGAGAACAATCTCAGCTCTGCTACATCATCTCTGTGCACAGGGACAGCAGGCAGGCTCTAGGACCCTGGAGCTGCGGCAGCCTGCAGGACCCGAGCCCGACACAGAGCAGACAGCTGGACTCGTTACTGTGCGAGTTTCCCTGCGATTACTTGCACAGTAACGAGTCCAATGCAAGTCAATGGCAATCCTAGTTTTGTCAGAGTCTCTGACAAAACTAGGATTGCCATTGATTTGGATTGGACTCGTTACTGTGCAAGTAATCGCTGGGAAACTCGCAGAGTACCGAGTCCTGCGAGTCCCTTACTACTCGTCGAGTAACGAGTCCTAGCGAGTAGACTCGCCCATCCCTAATGAAGACCTGCCGAAGCATGGTGAGTGGTCCGGGAGAACCAGGAGACTTTGATTCTCCTCTTTCTATACTCAACTGTATTTGTGTTTTTCAGATGCGCATATAGTTGAATACTCGTAGTAATGAGATGCGGCACTCAGTGGACTATCTTTGCACATAATGCTGCTTTTAGTAGATATGACAATCCGTGATAAATAGTATATGCATACAATATTCGAGTGCCCTATGGTCTTCATCAGCTAAATTGCTGTGTACAAATATATGAAAGAAAAAGAGAAACCAATTGACACGTAATAAAAAAATAGAATTATACAGCTACTTATAACATCAAATGCAAAATAAGGAATTCCCGATGCCACTTTTCGAGTTTATGTTCTTCTTTATTGGTGCAGACGAATTAAAAACATCACAAAAATCCCACTAAGGGATTTACAGCAGCAGACGCATTTCGGGAATTGGGAATTACTTATTTTGCATCTAACCAGGTGGGAGCCAAACCACCACGCCCAACTGCCTGGGAGTAGATTGTTGTTGAGCGGCCATACCCTTTCCTCTACCATGCATAAATTATAACATCAAATGACAGAGATACCTCAAAAAATCTTCTAACAAATAAATGGAATAGTGTAAAAACGTGGACATGTTAGTGAGTCGTAAACTGTGAAAAGTGGATGTACAGTAGCTCTATTGCAGCGTATTCTGCCTTCACAACTACATTGCTTGTGTTAGGTGCTTGAGATATAATTTCTTCTTATGCCCGTATAGACCGTATGACTTGCATGTAGAAGTGTCGTCAGATAGCTTGAACTCGGCCGCAAAGGCATGTATGAAGACTCCAGAAGAAGGGGTTTATTTTTCAACTAAAAGTTGAATTTAGGCAAAGTACAGCAGGAAAAAAAGATGATTCTATCAGAACTATAAGGAAATGCCTGTACTAGACATAAAATGGATAAGAAGGGAGGGGTTACTGATATCAGAGAAGCTACTGGGAGAGAAAGGAAACAACATACTAAAGAAGGCAAACATATTGTATAGTAACATAGTGAAAACAATACAATGGCAATACAACACTGCATGATTCCCAAGTCGTGGGACAAGACACAGTGAATGATGTTAGTGGAGACAAAAAAGATGAGACGGAAAAGATAAGAAGAAATGACATATCAACAGACGGAGTAATGAGGATGCAGTAAAGGTGAAAGGAGAACAGGGGAAAAATGGAGAGAAATGAAAAATGAAAAAGAAAAATGAAAAAAAATAAAACAAACAAAAAATACAGTAAAATAGATAAGTGAAGGAAAATAAGAGGAAAAATAAGAAAGAAAAAGAGAGGATAAGCGGAGAATAAAAGGGGCGGGGGAAGAATAAAGAGAAAGAGGCTGCTGGAAAAGTATTTGAAATACCCAAAACTCACCTGCGCATAGTGTGGGAGTCAAAGCAAATGAGACCAAAAAGTAGCTGATGAGGAGGGACTGTATAGAGAAAAAGAAAAATTTGCTGCAGTGAATTAACTGGCCTGCATAAAAAGTAAGAGGTACCGTATATACTCGTGTATAAGCCGACCCGTGTATAAGCCGACCCCCCTACTTTTGCCCCAAAAATCTGGAAAAACCTATTGACTCGTGTATAAGCCGAGGGTGGACCCCAGCACAGTTATACAGCCCCCAGCAGTGTGGTATACAGGCCCCCCAGTGGTAGTATACAGCAGCCGCAGTGGTAGTATACAGATTCCCCAGCAGCCCCAGTGGTAGTATACAGATTCCCCAGCAGCCCCAGTGGTAGTATACAGGAGCCCCAGCAGCCCCAGTGGTAGTATACAGATTCCCCAGCAGCCCCAGTGGTAGTATACAGGAGCCCCAGCAGCCCCAGTGGTAGTATACAGCAGCCCCAGTGGTAGTATACAGGAGCCCCAGCAGCCCCAGTGGTAGTATACAGGAGCCCCAGCAGCCCCAGTGGTAGTATACAGGAGCCCCAGCAGCCCCAGTGGTAGTATACAGCAGCCCCAGTGGTAGTATACAGGAGCCCCAGCAGCCCCAGTGGTAGTATACAGCAGCCCCAGTGGTAGTATACAGGAGCCCCAGCAGCCCCAGTGGTAGTATACAGGAGCCCCAGCAGCCCCAGTGGTAGTATACAGCAGCCCCAGTGGTATACAGCAGGCCCCCAGGGGTACATATAGCAGTCCCCAGGGGGTACCCAGCAGCCCCCTGGGGGTACCAACAGCCCCCTGGGGGTACCAACAGCCCCCATGGGGGACCAACAGCCCCCAGGGGGTACCAACAGCCCCCAGGGGGTACCCAGCAGCCCCCTGGGGGTACCAGCTGCCCCCTGGGGGTACTAACAGCCCCCAGGGGGTACCAACAGCCCCCTGGGGGTACCAACAGCCCCCAGGGGGGACCAACAGTCCCCTGGGGGTACCAGCAGCCCCCTGGGGGTACCAACAGCCCCCAGGGGGTACCAACAGCCCTCAGGGGGTACCCAGCAGCCCCCTGGGGATACCAACAGCCCCCAGGGGGGACCAACAGCCCCCAGGGGGTACCCAGCAGCCCCCAGGGGGTACCCAGCAGCCCCCTGGGGGTACCAACAGCCCCCTGGGGGTACCAACAGCCCCCAGGGGGGACCAACAGCCCCCAGGGGGTACCCAGCAGCCCCCTGGGGGTACCAACAGCCCCCAGGAGGTACCAACAGCCCCCTGGGGGTACCAACAGCCCCCTGGGGGTACCCAGCAGCCCCCAGGGGGTACCCAGCAGCCCCCTGGGGGTACCAACAGCCCCCAAAAGCTGGCACTGTCCCCCCTTGTAAGGCCTCCCCCTCCCGCTACTTATACATTACCATCCCGGTGTTCTGATCGGCGCCGCTCCTCGGTGCTGCGTCGCCGTCTTCATCTTCCCGCGCTGGCTGCATCCAGGATCTCCGGCGGTCGCGCGATGACGTCATATCGCTGCGACCGCCGGAGAACCCGGATGGATGCAGCGAGCGCGGACGGGAGGATGAAGACGGCGACGCAGCACCGAGGAGCGGCGCCGATCAGAACACCGGGATGGTAATGTATAAGCACCGGGGGGGGCCCTTACAAGGGGGGACAGTGCCAGCTTTTGGGGGGGCCATATGCACTGCTTCCCCCTGCGCTGATTGACAGGGGGAAGCAGTGCATATATAATGAGCAGCCCCACGTGACGGGGCCGCTCATACAGCAGCTTCCCCCCCGCCTCCTCCAGCCTCCACAGCCCCCACCACACAGCCCCCACCACACGGGTCTACCGTATAGACCCGTGTATAAGCCGAGGGGGGGACTTTTCAGCCCAAATTTTGGGCTGAAAAACTCGGCTTATACACGAGTATATACGGTATATATGCAACGCCCGCCAGGGCCATGGGATACTCGGTAACTGGGCCAGTCAGTTCTTTGGGGAGTCACGGTGGCGGTGACCCGATTCCGTGGCCCTGGCCATGCAGTAAAAGGGGTAGTATTTACAGAGAATGAACATGAAGCCACCTGTGGTGTTCGGTCAGGGATGGCAGACACTGCAGATTAGGACCACTGGGACAGATGGTAGTGCAGCTGGGATGGTATCACTCCCCACAGGTGGAGTGAGGCCCCAGGGTAGATGGAACAGTCTATTAGGGTGGTGGTGACCATTGCGGTGCAGGACAGAGGGTGCGGAAAATAAGCAGAGGTGTAGTTTAAGTTACTATAACTTGGCAGGTGATGGTGCAGTCCGGGGCACTGGTTACAGATGGTAGGAGTGATCCGGACAGCCTGTAAGCAATTGGGGATCACCTGACCAGGTGGGTTCAGAGGCCGTCCTTCTGCGCTGTCCTTTTAGGTCCCTGCTGCTTATAGCTATGCTGCGGCCCTCTTCCTGCGTGATGGTTCCTCACCCGTATGGCAGACAGCTTGAGATGATCATGGGTACCGCTGCACTGGTGACGGTTCCAGACTCTGGTATGCTGTTGTGCTGACGAGTGTTTGGTGTGGCCAGGAGAGTTGCATCCTCCTGCCCTCCAGATTTGGCTGTCGGGTTGTACAACACCCGCACAGCCAAGGACTCTGGTGTCCTTTCTCTAGCGGTCCGCTCTGGGGTGAGCTCAGTCGCTCCACGTCCTCTCCTTTCCCTCTCCTCAGACGTTTTAACTAACCCCTGCTCCGTGCCGGAAACAGGGCAGCTCCCCTGAAATCAGGTTCAGAGATCCTCCTTCAGGAGTCAGGAATTGTGTTGCATGTGTGGCACCCTGGTTGGGGCACCACAGGAACTCTTAGGACACGGATGGAAAGTACCCAGCAAGCAGCCCCCACTAACTAACAACTCCTTTCACCCCAGGCCTGTAGAGGGAGCTCCACTGGTTGCCTTAAGCCAGTTACCCCTATAAATACGGGTCCTGGAGGGAGAAACAACAGAGTGTGCAGTCACTAAAGAACTGTAAACAGCTAGGAGAGCTGACCTGGTACTGGAGCCACACTAGGCCCATACCAGTAACACCTGGAAAGTGGTAGGCCCTCAAAACAAGGGTTATAGGAACAGGAGACAGATACCGAGTAGGGGCAGAGGAGTCATCCAGACTCACCCTAAAGAGTCCGGTCACTGGGTCCAAGCTACAAAGCCACAGTGCAGACTTGTAGAGAAACCAGCACCACAACAAGGGGGTTTAGCTCCATGGACGCCCGAAGCACCACCACATGAGAGCCCGGAGTCGACAATTCAGCAGTATTCCTTTTAAAAGTGCCATCAGTGCAACAAACCGGGGTTTAAAGAACCACAAGAAAGTGCAGTACCAGTTTGGTCGGGTTTCATGCCTGCCAGACCCCATCAGAAACTACGTACACTAGGAAGCCTATACCACTGCTTGCTGTGGAACTCCAGAAGCGTCTACCTCATCCCCGGTTGAGAGTACCTGTCAACACCAGTAAAAGGTACCGAAAAGACTTTGTGTGTATGTGTCCCTCATTCCAGCCGCGCTACACCAACTGCGCTACCCTATTCCCCTCCACTCCACCAATTAACTCCGGGGACTCCCGCTCGTTCTGTGGGGAGCGCTTTCCAACTAGCTGCTGCACATCCCCCGGAGATCCAAGCAGCACTGGTGCATCCACCGGACACCCACAGGTGGCATCACGAGACAAACCGAACTCTAATTCCTACCCCCAAAATATCCCCCATTTTTGTCTTTGACCACCGGGCCCCCTTAGCTTTCAGCACCGAACCGTGACAGTAGCTGGTGCCTGAGGCCTAAGCACCCAGCTGCGGTGAGTCACATGCTGGGTGTTACCTAGCGTGGTGACCAACTCCTTCTTCCAGGCATGATGATATCACCTCCTGTGAGGGAGGCAATGCCACTGTGGCAACCAGACCACTGGTGTGCCACACATATGTAAATATACGGCCAATGTAAACCAGGAGATGATGACGAGAGAGGAGACCTTACCGGATTGCAGGGCCGATGAAATCCTGAAGATAACTGAACAGGCTGGGATGCACTATGAGTGTCGTGACATAGTCACAGTGAAGGTGCCAAAGAACATCCAGACCATCAGCCCTAATATTCTGTGTGCATGATCACATGGTAGTATTTAGAGGGCAGCATGAAGGCGATGCAATATGCACACTAAAGAAGATGTGTAATAGGCAGGCATGGTGACATAGTAAGCACCAGTGATAACTTATATGGTGGGTGGGGCAAGATTACACAAGGCACATCATGGGGATGGTGCATTGGGGGGGCAAAGCATAGTGATGCAATATGTATCCTAGGGATGACGTGTTGTAGAGGGCGGAATATAGTGATGCAATAAGTGTCAGGGGTGGAAGGTATAGATAGTTAATGTGCAGTCACATGTGGGATATTCAGGAGAAATTGTGTAAAATATGGGGCTTTTTTTTACCTATTCACATTGCGAAAATTGGAAATCTGGGATTGAAAAAACATTTTAGTGGTAAAAATGTAATTATTTTTCTTTTCACCACCCAATAGCATAAAATATTGCGCACACACATGTAGTCTCAGTATGCTTACTACACCCCTCAATGGATTCATCTAGGGGTGCAGTTTGTAAAATGGGGTCACTTGTGGGGGTTTCTGCTGTTTTGGCACCTCAGGGGCTCTTCATATGGGACATGGCATCCGCAATCTATTCCAGCCAAAATGACACTCCAAAATTCAAACAGCACTCCTTCTGAGATCAGTAGTTTTCCTCCATATATGGGGTATGAATATGCTCAGGACAAATTGCACAACAAAATGTATGGTGCATTTTCTCTTATTACTCTTGTGAAAATACTAAATTTAGGTAGGGCTAAAACAATATTTTTATGGGAATAATTTTTTTTTTATTTTCAATGCTTAACGTTATAAAATTTTGTGAATCACCTAGGGGATCAAGGTGCTTACCACATATCTAAATAAATTCCTTAAGGGTATAATTTCCAAACGGGGTCACTTGAGGGGGTCTTTTACTGTTTAGACACATTAGGGATACTCCATATGTGACATGGCATCCACTAACGATTCCAGCCAATTTTGAGTTTGAAAAGTCAAAGGTGCTCTTTCCTATCCGAACCCTGCCGTGTGCCCAAACAGTAATTTTCCTCCACATATGGTGTACCTATGTACTGAGGAGAAGTAGGACAACAAATTATCTGATGCTTTTTGTTCTGTAACTCTTGTGAAAATGAAAAAAAAATTGGAGCTAAAAGAACATTTTTGTAGGAAAAATGTGTTTTTCTATTCTCACGGCTCAACATTCTAAATTTCTGTGTAGCACCTAAGAATTTAAAGTGCTCACCAAACATCTAGATAAGTTCAATGAGGGGTCTAGTTTCTAAAATGAGGTCACTTGTGGGGGTTTTCAACTGTTTAGGCACATCAGGGGCTCTCCAAACACAAGGTAGCGTCTGCTAATGATCCCAGCCAATACTGAATTTGAAAAGTAATTCCGAGCCCTGCCATGCGCCCAGACAGTGATTTTCCATCACATATTGGGTATTGGCGTACTCAGGAAAAATCGCACAATAAAATGTGTGGTGCAATTTTATCCTGTATGTCTTGTGAACATGCAAAATTTGGGACTAAAATAAAATGTTTGTGTGAACGAAATTTTCACTGTTTCCATCCACTTTACTTTAGTTCCTGTGAAACAACTAAAGCGTTAATAAACTTTTTGGATGTGCTTTTGAGGACTTTAAGGGTGTCACTTTTTTGGGCATTTCCTGTCATGTAGGCCTCCCAAGGTCACTTCAAATGTGAAGTAGTGCCTAAAGAAATGGTTTTGTACATTTTTTGGGGAAAATGAAAATTGGTAATAAACTTTTAACCCTTATCTTCCTAACAAAACAAAATTAGTTTTCAGAAATGGTGCGTATATAAAGTAGACATGTGAGAAATGTTATTAATGAATCCTTTTATGTGATGTATCTCTCTAGTGTAAGGGCATAAAAATTAAAAGTTTAAAAACGACTAAACTCAGTGCAGCAGGTGATTGACGTGTGCAGCATGACATCACTATTTGGGTGTTTATTTTATTCCTCCTCTGTGGGCATGGCAGTCTGCTGTAAGGCAAAACCTGGATGAGTCTAGATGAGAGGGAGGTGATTTGGCTTACAGCAGACTGCCATGCCCACGAGGGAGGAATAACAAAAAGAAAAACCCAAATAGTGATGTCATGCTGCACATGTCAATCACCTGCTGCACTGATTTACAGGTGGTTAAATCCTAGCAGTTGGTTCCCTTTAAGTTGAAAACCATGCTCTGGGGTAAAGGGGTTAATACATTTGAGAAATTCTGCCTATCCATGTACCAATAAAGCAAATCTAAACCAGCTATAATGTGGAGTAAATTAGCAATACAATTTATGCCAGGTATTGGTGAAACAAGAGCAAAGAACCTTAGAAAAGTCAAAAAAATTTTGGCACCAGAATTTTTGCCTCATCATGAATTCTAACACAAATCACATAATAAATATTCCCAACAGGGGCGTAACTACCGCGGTTGCAGCAGTCGCGGACTGAGACCGGGCCCGCCCCTTTAGGGGGCCCGTGCCTCCAGCTCCAGTCGCCCGCCATGACCGCGGTTGTCCGAGGAGAGGAGGGAGGACGGGAAGGAAGTGAAGCCGCACTTCCTGCAGCCGTGCCCGCCGCTCCTCTCCTCCTGATATCGGCGGAGTAGGTGCCTGGGACATGTAAGTGCGGCCATAAACTGACGTTGGCGGCGTTAGCAGCTGCACCCCCCCCCGCTCCACAACTGTGCAGGAAGGTTGGCAAGAATTCCCAACAGCACCCCGCCCACCCCCCCGCTCCTCAACCATGCAGGAGGGCTGGAAAAAATTACAACAGCACATCCCCCCCACTCCTCACCTAAGGGGCCCCGGTGGAAATGCTGCATCAGGGCCCACAGAGGGCTTGTTACGCCACTGATACCCAAGGAGTATAATATTTTTTATGGCATTTTTCTCTACAGACACCAATAGAAAATAATGCATAAGTAATAATACCATTAGAAACCCATATCGTTTGGAGCAGTGACACAGTGTTAGGATACATTAGAGTTTTTACGATTTTCGACTATTAAAGCCAATAAAAATATTTTTCAAATGACATTTACCGACAGGTAACATTTGGTAATGGTGTAAAATCCCTGTAGAAAACTGTCGAGATTATAATCTCTTGTCATTGTATTTTGTCATTGAAGGTGAGGATGAGCATACGATGTGGGTAGAAGCTTTTTGTCCTCATGAATAATGCATGAGATCTTCCTGCAGACTGGCAGCTGTACGTTTTCCAAGAATGCAGCACTGCTGGATTGCAAATCGATGACTCTGGGGAGAGACGTTACTTGTGCACAGAATTAATGAAACGCCAAGTCTACGCCATAAATATATTGTTAATGTGAGAAGTGCAGACAGCAGATGACAGCTCTACACATCATAATTAGCCGGAATAAACTACTGACCAATGAAAGCTCCTGAATAAAACAATGAAATGAGGAGACATTCACATCGGAGGTTAATCTGATTGGTCGCAGTGTTTCCGGGTGATGATTGGAATCCATCCTCCTCATCTACATTATTTGCAGCTTCTCATTAATTTACAATTTAAAGCAATAATGAGATTCCTTGTTTGTTGACCTTCAGGCTGGTTTTACACACACAATCTTTCAGAAAAATTCCAGTGAGGAAAGCACTGGGGCAGAGTTACGTTAAATATAATATATATCTAGCTGTAGAGCCCGGCGTTGCCCGGGATAGTAACAAAATGTTCTTAGGTATAATAAAATAGATTGGCTTAACAAAGTTAGTTTGCACATAAAGGTCACAAAGTAAAGAGGCAGAAAATTATTATTAAAAATCAAAATGTAAAGTAATAGAAGCATTTCACATCATATATTCAATGCTACAGATATGCAAAAGAAATTAACAAAATGATTACCACAGTGATGTGAAGCACTTTACCTGCAACTCCTTATTCAAGAGCCTTTTTATAAACAAATTCTTCGAGTTACTTTGCAGTCCCCCCCTTCTCCCCTCCCATTCGTTTTACCTTTTCTCAAGCCTCCCCCTTCTTCTCCCCTCACCTCAGTGTTACTTCTCAGCCCCCCTTCTCCTCTCCCTCTCCTCAGTTTTAGTTTACTTCTTAGCCCCCTTCTCCCCTACAGTAAGTTACTTCTCAGCCCTCCTTCTCCTCTCCCCTCAGTTACTTCTTAGCCCCCCTTCTACCCTCCCCTCAGAGTTACTTCTCAGCCCCCCTTTTCTCCTCCCAACAAAGTTACTTCTCAGCCTCCTCCTTCTACCCTACAGTTATTTCCCAGTTCCCCTTCTCCTCTCCCCTCAGTTACGTCTCAGCCCTCCTTCTGCTCTCCCCTCAGAGTTACTTATTAGCCCCCCTTCTCCCCTAAGTTACTTCTCAGCCCCCATTCTCCCCTCCCCTAATTTACTTCTCAGCCCCCATTCTCTCCTCCCGTCCCCTCAGTTACTTCTCAGCCCCCCTCTCCCCTCCCCTCAGAGTTACTTCTCAGCCCCCCTTCTCCCTTCTCAAGGTTGCTTCTCAGTCCCTCCCCCCAACTCTTACCAGCTCCCCGTAGTGTGGTGTAACATCTTTCCAGACATGCTGTCTCTCACTTTGTGGGATCACGAATTGTCAGGCCAGTTGTGCAGGACCACTCACAAGTGATGTCAGTGGAAGCTCCCGGCTCATCAATATGCATAAGCCCCAGGATACCCACTGATGTTACTTGTGGGTGGTGCTTTTGCCCTCCTGCACAGCTGGCCTGACATTAGCGATCACTCACAGGAAGAGATGCATCTCAGGGAGGATGTGACATGTTGCAGGGTGCAGATGGTAATGGGGAGGGACTAAGAATGCACAATGTGGGGAGAAGGGGGTTGAGCAGTAACTCTGCTGGAGGTGGAGAAGGGGGCTGGAGACCTTTGTAAACATTTGGACAGCCCCACCCCTGGCACCAGTATCACCATGACCCTTTGTTTCAGGGAGGGGCTGAGGAAGTGCCAGGATACTGTCAGCTTGATGATGCTCTGTGTGAGGTTCCCAGGATGCACTGGAGGGCACTCACATGGGACGTCATCCAGCAGGAAATAGGAAAAAAACAACATCTGTTAGGGTACTTTCACATCAGCATTTTTTTTAAATCGCGGCAGATGCGGTGAAAAAAACGCATCTGCCGTGATTACTGCATAACCGCTGCACTTGTGGCACAGTTGCGGCAAGCCCCATACAATGTATATGCGGGCTTGCGGCAGGTGCAGTTTTGGCACTTGCGTCAGGTGCGGCCGCGAAAAAAATGCGGCTGACCGTGGTTTTTTTCGCGGCCGCACCTGCCGCAAGTGCCAAAACCGCACTTGCCGCACCTGCCGCAAGCCCGCATATACATTGTATGGGGCTTGCCGCAACTGTGCCGCAACTGTGCCGCAAGTGCAGCGGTTATGCGGTAATCGCGGCAGATGCGATTTTTTTCACCGCATCTGCCGCGATTTAAAAAAACTGCTGATGTGAAAGTACCCTTAGATAGTATACAGAGGGAACAATAGAAGCTTAGTAAAGGAAGTATATTAGAAAACATCTTAGATTATAGGGATAAATTAAATAGGGAGTTAAGAGGAATGTTGCTAGTCTTGGACCGACCCTTTCAACTGTATGACTTGGCTCAAACATTTTGTATATCTTTCTACAAGCTTGTCACAATAGTTGGTAGAAATTTGGGCCCATTCCTAGTGAAAGTACTGGTATAACTGAGCCATGTTTGTAGGTCACCTTGCTCGCACCTGCCTTTTTGGCTTTGCCTATACATTTTCAATAGGATTGAAATCAGGGCTTTGTGATGGCCACTCCAAAACATTGACTTTGTTATCCTTAACCACTTTGTAATCAGTTTGGCAGTATGCTTCAGGTCATTGTCCATTTGGATAATCCCAACTGTGAAATATGGAGGTGCACCTGGAGTGCTCCACGACTTAAATTTCAGCACCGTGGCCAGCTCCCCTGCAGCCGCAATGCTCAAATTTCAGCACTGGATAGCGCCAGCAACGATGTCTGCAGGATCGGAGGGCAGATTTGCCCTTTGGTTCTGCTTGTCCATGGCTGTCAGGTTCTGTCTGGTGCATCCTGCAAAACACCGGATAGAACCTGACAGTCAAAAATCGTGGTGTGAAGCCGGCCTTAGTTGAAACTTTCTTCATGTCTCTTTGAGCTTTTGGTATGCCTTCTTGGTCTTGCCCTTAATATGTTCATTTTCTATCTCTATACATGTCTTCTGGTAATAAAGTTCTTTGTCTGATTGAATGGCTCTGTTTATGTTTCACTGATGTTGTCTGCGTCCTGCTTGTTACCTTTTGCTTTTGCCATTCTTCTTTCTTCCATGATCTTTAGGATCCCTTCTATTAACCATGGCTGCGGGAGTTTCTTCTGCCTCTTATTCACTGTCTTCAGTATTGATAGTCTTCATATGTATCTATAATTCCTCAAGCTTCCTTTCATCTGTGATCAGTGATTTAAATCAGTTGTGCAAATCTTTCCAAAAAACTTCAGGTATGTTGGTCAAATCGACATTGGAAATGACCTGTTGTCTAGCCCGCTTGTGCAGCTTGACTAATCTTTGCTTCAACATCAGTTCTGCAGTCAGCTCCCGCTCTTGTTTTTTGTGGTATGTGGTAGTGATTGACGACTTCCATCTATGGTGAAGACATATGTAGTCAATCTGATTCTTGTAGGCCCCATTCGGTGATGTCCATGTGTAGAGGGCTTCAGAAGTCCAAGCTTTTATTTATTTATTTTTTTTATTCCAACCTCCTTTTTTCCCAGGAGAACTTAAATATCAAGTGTGTGGTAGAAACCTATGATGATGGTGGGTTTACACGCCGCGATATCGGCGTCCAACTCCGACCCAGCTCCGACAAAAAGTCACGTGGTTCGTGAGTTGGACCCGATATCGTTCCTGCATCGTACTGTTTAAAGGTACAATACGATGCAGGAACGATGGTAATCCGATATCGGGGGTCGAATGAGCGTGCTATTCAACCGCCCGATATCGGATGCCAGTTGGAGCCGGATCATTGCGTGTAAACATCCAACTCCGATGTGTACTCGCACCTCACCCATTAACTCCCATGTTAAATGGTCGTTACGGGTTGGTGGGCGTACACATCGTAGGGGCGTTGTTTCCCGATATCGCAGCGTGTAAACCGGCGATGCGATATCAGGAAAAGTGCTCAAAAAATGCGCGCTCCCGCGCCGTTGTATAGCGATATCGCCCCGATATCGGGACGTGTAAACCCACCATTAGTGTCTTCTATGTGTTTTATGAGTGGTTTTAGGCGCGGTGTAAATTGGTAGACAATCCTGCAGCTCTCTAGCCGTGACCTGTGGGTTTGAACACTATATGTATGATTCATTGATGTATGAATAAATTGTGACTTACAAAACAGTTTCTATTTGGAAGAATATATTTAGAGGATATAGGGCGGTTGACAGTAGTGACCTGAATATACTATTTTTAGTAGTAAAATATCAATTAAGAATCCTTTTTTTCTGGCTAGAGAGTGTGAAAGCCAGGGTGAGGTGCAGCAACTTGTAGGATTAAAGCACTAATCAAGTAAAAAGTTAATTCCCTAATTCCAGTCTTCAAGAGCCACCAACAGGTGATGTTTTCAGGATTTCCTTAGTATATCACAGGTGATAATTTAATCACCTGCACTGGTGTACCCTTGTACAATACTAAGGAAATCCTGGAAACATAACCTGTTGGTGGCTCCTGAGGACTGGAGTTGAAGATCGCTGCTTTAGGCTATGTTCAAACCTAGCATAATTCAGGGGTTTTCCCTCATTTACGCGGCGCTTTTGCAGTGATTTCAAAAACTGGATACACCTTTCAGCAAAAGCTATGGCTTTTGACAAAAGGCGTGTAAACGTCGCGTTTAACTGCATATTTTTTCCGTGCACGCTTCCACTGCAAAAGTGCGCACACAAAAAGAATTGACATGGCAGCCCCTTGTGCTTTTTTCCCATAGGCTACATGTTAAAATGCCTTTGGAAAAAGTGCGCCAGGAAAAGGGCAGCGTCTGCATGCAGTTGTGCTTTTGTTGAGGGGGAGTGGTCATGCTGGGTGATGTGATGCGAGGCTCACGCGAGTCACACACAAGTATGAATCCAGCCTTAGAGGATCTTTAACAGGGTAAACCTATTCGTTCACATGCAACCACAAGGCAGTTCTTTGCAGATTAGGCCGGCTTCATGCCACAGATTTTTGCCGTCAGGTTTTGTTCAGTGTTTTGCAGGAAGCACCAGACACAGCCTGACAGCTCTGGAAAAAACATAACCAGAGGGCAAATATGCCCTCCAGTCCTGTTTTCTGCCAGAATAGGCAGTGTGCGGCTGCTGCCGCTGTCCAGCCCTGAAATGCCAGGATTGCGGCTAGCGGGGAGCTAGCCGTAGTTGTGAAATTTCTGCCAGGGGCTCTCCAGGTGCTGAAGTTCAGCACCGGCCGCTGCTGAACTTCAGCACTTGGCGTCCTGCAGCCGGATCCGATTTTCTGTCGGATCCGATGCGATCCGGCACCCATAGCCTCCCATGTTAAGGGACACCGGATCGCACCGAATCTGGCAGGATCCGATTTTGTCAGATTTTTGCCCCGGACACAAAAACGCTGCAAACTGCAATTTTGTGTCCTAGGGAAAAAAAAAAACAAATTGTTCCTGCAGAGGACCGGATGGCAAATCACTGCCATAGGAATACTATGGGGCCAAAATCGGATCCGGGCTGTCCAGTTCACACCTGACAGCCCCGGATCCTGAAAACTGTGGTGTGAAGCCGGCGTTAGAATCCACCGTGTTGTTTGTGTTGAAACTACAAAATCTACTTTTTTTTTAACTTTTTGCCAAGGGCTCATTTTGTTTGAAAGGAGCAATTGATCTTTTAATCGCGGACTTATCAAAAAGTTATGGTGATGTGTCCTCTCCAAACCCTCCGAAATAATAGTCTAGGAAGTCATTTTCTGTTCACTCATACGAGCGATTCCAAACCAAGGTTCCCCTGAAGCCATCTGTCACTTTGACAGCAGGGTTGGCGAAGTCATAGAAGCTTGGCATGTTTAAATGTCAAATCTTGGCCAAAATATAACATTTAAGGATGCTTGATCCACCAAGCTTTTGTAGAGAAAAAAAATGAGAGCAGTGGATTTTTTCCCTTGAAGGAAAAACATTTTTTTACGGGTTCCTGCATAGCAATAAGGTTTATAAACTGACATATTAGCTGATAATTGATATTTATCTACATGCCATTTGTGTAAACCGTGAATATGTTTATTTCTCCAGTAATTCTCTTTGGGCCCTGTGCACATACTGCATTTTTATCGCATTTTTTATATTTTTTTTTAATGCAGTTCTATCACAAAACCTGAAGGCAATTCTGATACCAGCAAAGAGGAGAAAAGAGGAGAGAGGTGAGTGAGATGATACAGACTCTGATGTGGTAGAATTAGGCTGGATCCTATAGGATAGATTAGTATGGGTCATCAGTATCAGGTTGGTGGGGTCCAGACCATTGCACCCTGCAATCAGCTGGTTGAAGTATGTTCACATTGGGAATGTTGTGACCATAGCCTAACTGAGTCTCACAATCAGGGTTCGCTCACGCTATCATATAGAGAAAAAATATCAGTCTGATTGTCATCCATAAAAGTTGGATGCATTTCATGCCAGTGTGCGATTTTGTTCTCGAGTAGCATCCATATGACATCCGTATTGAATGTGGGGTTTTTTTCTCAACAACTGTTATTCTACAATCAATTTACATGATCATTTACGGTGCCCGCTAGTAAGTAAAGTAAACATTCACTGCTCCCCACACCCATAATCTCCCACCTACTTTTCTGCACTGAAGCCGGCCTTGAGAGGTGGTAGGTATTATGGGCGTGGGGAGCAGTGCATATTCATTCTCTTTAATAGTAGGCACAGGGGCTCACCCAGCAGCCACCTCACTGCATCTGATGGGCGATAATGCGTGCCCACTATTAAAGACAATGAATATGCACTGCTCCCCATGCCCATAATCCCTGGAATAGAGAGCAGCGTTTATTCCAGCAGCTGAAATCAGTGTCAGTGGATGCGAATGGCATTGACGTCATGCACTTACATGCTGAAGTAAGTTGCCAACGTCAGAGGACACCGCATAGCAATGGAGCAAAGGGAAGGTAAGTAGAATCATTTTTTCTATATTAGTGGCATGATGGTATGGTGGGACAAGTATATCAGGATAAGCATCGTGTATACCAGGATGGGCCCAAACTGAAGGCCATATATACCAGGATGGGGCAATATATACCAGGATAGACCCAGGATGGGGCCACATATACCAAGATGGGCCCAGAATAAGAGCCACATATACCAGGATGGGCCCAGAATGAGGGCCATATATACCACGATGGCCCAGGTTGAGGGCCATACATAATCATCAGGACCAAAATGACAGCCATATATACCAAGATGGGGACATATATACTGTACAAGGATGGGCCCATGATGAGGGCAATATGTACCAGGATAGGGCCATATGTACTAGAGTATGGATCATATCTACTAGGGAGGGGCCATGAATACCAGAATGGGGATCATATATACAAGGATGGGGATCATATATACAAGGATGGGGTCATATATACCAGGATGGGGATCATATATACAAGGATGGGGATCATATATACAAGGATGGGGTCATATATACCAGGATGGGAATCATATATACCAGGATGGGGCCATGAATACCACAATGGGGATCATATATACAAGGATGGGGCCATATATACCAGGATGGGGATCATATATACCAATATAGGCCTAGTTTAAGTTTATACTATGTAAAAATAGTCAAGATTAGTAAATTGATCCCACATTTTATTTAAGTTGTTTTTCCACCTGTCTTAAATGAAGAAAAAGGATACCATGGAAACAGTACATTGCGAGGCACATGAACATTTTATATTTGACAAAATGTATAACAAGTGGGCAGTGCAGGAGCAGAACATGGAGAGTGTCAAACAGTGTATGAGAAAGTCAACAAGCATCCAAGGGAAAAAACAATAATGCTGTACATAACCTAGTGAAATATGCAGAATTATATTTACATGGAAATCTACAACAGACCTGTACATAAATGTCTAAAAAGCATTAAAACCTTCCAAAGGCAAGAAAGTGCTAGGTTGTAGCCTAAAGTAGGTTAAAGAAATTAAGGTTTCTTAAGCTTTTCCTATTAGTCAGGACAAGGATGGGATCCACATGCTGTCCGATTTCCTTCACCGACTCATGGACTTACATTGGAGAGTTGGATTCAAGACTCAGATTATTATCAGACAAGTTTCCGTGCTGTTGCGCGGACCATTTGGTCAAAGAAAAATATCAGACATGAACTACCAAAGACTATCATACAGGTCCATTTCATTGAAATAGAATACCATCAAAAAGATAATTTATTTCAATAATTCAATACTGTGAGGCATGACCGGCATGGCGCCCCATGGCCTGGGAGCATCATATGGGCTTTGTGAGGTATGGCCTGGCACGTTAGCTCATGGCCGGCATACAGCACAAGAGCATGTTCACAGGAACCTGTTTTACTCTGTGTATTTACTGTGTTATATGCTGGGTTAGACCTTTCCGGTACACAGCGGCGGGTTAACAGCTGGAGCAGAGAGAGCAGTGTGTGCTAATTACTGACAGTTCCCAGGTGTGGGTGTGGCAGCCAGGTTAAGAAGCTTCCTGGAGCCGTTCAAGTGACATAGTTAGGACGTCGTTGCGTGTAACACCGAGATTCAACTACAATAAGTCGTTGGATCAGTGATCGCAGGTTTGGGAACATGTTCTCAAATCACACGATCAACGATCAGCCAACCTGGTACATCATTGTGTGTGACACCGCGATAACGATGTCGTTTACGACTTCACCCATTCACAGCAATGATCAGGCATAGGTCGCTGGATTGTGCAAACGATACCTGCTCACTACATCGTTGGTGCGTCGTCCACGATATCTAGATGTGTGACATCTCACCAATGATGTCCAAACAATGTCGGAAATGACAGCGCCCACGAGATCGTTGACAACATCATTTCAACATCGTGCCGTGTAACGGTACCTTAAGAAGGACATGATTGGAGGGAGCAAAGGTATCTCAATACTCAGACTTATAGTCTGAACCAACTTTAAAATGTTTTCTGTGATGACGTCAGAGACAGTATCTCTGCATGGACTAATCCAGAGGAAGTTGGCCATAAAGGCAATAAATAAGGTACTTGAGCCAGAAACAGGTGACTAAATTTCACCAGCTTCTTGGAAGAAGGTAGGGTCTCAGTGAGAGGGGTGGGACCCTGCTATCCAACAAACTGGGGCCTCTGACAGCCAACATGGCGGGTGTAGACATAAATTATAGTGCAAACTTTTGAGTGCTGCCTGCATATAATTGGTTGGCATCATACAGGGATAAATTCACGCCCCCAGTGAAAATTGTCTGATAACACCTACTTAAACTTAACGTAAATTAACTCATTATGGGCCAAATATTTTGATTGCTAATAAACGGAGATGTAAAATAAAAAGAAAAGCATTTTTATTTCGCTCTGCAGCTGTTAATACATTGCGCATCAAGGTCATCAGGAAAAGAATGTTTGTACAGTGTTAGCCAATAGATAGAAACATTTTAGAACCTGAGAGTCCTCAGTGGTTGATACCTTTTAATGGCTAACTGAAAAGATGGTAAGTAAAGCAAGCTTTCAGGACACCATGGCCCCTTCATCAGGCAGACAATGACACAAATTCTGAAGACACACTAATACAGTGCTGTGCAAATTAATTGGGACAAAGCAAGTCTTTCCTTGTTTTTCTTGCATTAGTTTTACTATTTCTGATAAGTATTTTATCAGTTCTTGGTGTCGTTTTCCTTTTTCTTCCACATTTCTCTTTTCATTTTGGAGAAAACGATCCAGATTCATTGTGTGTGAATTATTCTTGAAATGGTAGATTTTCCAATACCAACGGTGGAAGCGATTTCTCTTACAGTCAGACTTGTATGTTCATTAAGAGTAATAATTCTACATCTCTTCCGTGGAGTAACATCCATTTTTATAGGCACGAATCACAGAGAAAAAGTACACTAAACCACTCCTCACAGAAACAAGCTCTCAAGTGAAGCTGAGGGGGCAGCTAGCTGTTATCTTCTGACTAAAACCAGTCAAACCACATTTTGTTACTCAAGGTTGTACACTCACACCTGTTCAAAGCAGTTAAAATTGGTTTGAATCACTGACTGGTAACCCCAACTTACGATTTTACTTACAAAATGCTTTGTCCCAATTAATTTGCACAGCGCTGTATATACATAAGCAGCATTAGATGATGCAGTAAATACGACAGGTGTCATAAAGAAGAGTCAGTCTTGGGAGGGGGAGAGGAGCTGGGGAGGTAAAATAAAAATTCCGAGATAAAAGGAACAGATTGTATTATTGATCTAAGATTAGTGATCTGAGGAGACCTGCAAATTCCTCAGTGAGTGTAGTTAGTTATAAATCCATGTGAGACAGTTCTTGTAAGAAATGTTAAAAATTCATTGTCCCCTAACTGGTGTCTGTTAGAAGATGTGATATCCACAAATGTCCTTTCAATTGATATAAAAATGCATGAATCCATGTGAGACATTCAATCCTGTTTTGAATGTGTCAAAGGTCGTTATCAATTTGTATTCCCATGTTCTTCTCTCTTTCTGATATATGAAGTTACTTTTTAAAATGAGCAGCCTAATATCAGTGTCACTGTGGTCAGAGCTGCAAAAATGCTTTGCTACAGGTAGGTCCATACGCTTTTCTTTTATTGAGTGGCGAGAATTCATTCTTGTCCTGAATTTTTGTCAGGTCTCCCCTATGTACATGCTGCCTGTTGGGCATTTGGTACATATTAAATACACCACATTGCTTGTGGTGCAACTAAAGTTACCTGGGATCTTGTAGTCCTGATCTGTCCCAGGAATCCTTATCTTGTCGGTTGTTATTATAGATGGAGGTTTTGCACCTGTCCTGGTTGCAGGGAAAGGTTCCTGTTGCTATCGGAGAGGACAGGTCGCTTCTGACAATGATGTTTTTTAGATTTGGAGGGTTGTAAAAAAAATACAGAAGTGGGGGGTCCGGAAATATTGATTTTAGTCATGCATCTATTTGTAGGAGTGGTAGCAGTTTCCGTGCGGCTCCTCTTAGCACCTCCAGACTTGGATTGTAGGTTACTACGAGAGGAACTCTGTTGTTTTCTTCTCTAGTTTTATAACGTAGGAGATGATTCCTTGATATTCCGGTGGCTCTTGTAATCTGGTCATCAGGAAACATTGGGAGAAAGGTCCTCTCTTAACTATAATACAATATAAAGTTTACCCTTATTACTATAAAACATAAGGTCTGGGAGCTTGCTATCAACCTTATGGAGACAGCGAAGTAGGTGAGGAGATTATAAGCCACTTCCCTCCTCTCAGATATATGCAAATATGCAAATTTGCACTTCACTAAGGAAGTAGAGAAACTCCAGTGCCTACTTCGCTGTCTCCATAAGGTTGAGAGCAAGTTCCCAGACCTTGTCTTAGCCCACTCAGTCAGCCAGATCAGAATATCCCAAACACTACACAGATGAGGGGCAGGTACCCCGAAACGCAGCGTCTGTAGTTTGGGGTTCTGATCTGGCACAAATCCCTTAGTTATATTAAAAGCTTGTAGGAAAGTGATTATGACTTTGAGGAAGCTGCTTAAATGTGGCATGGGAGTTTCTCTACTTCCTTAGTGAAGTGCAAATTTGCATATTTGCTTATAAAACATAAGTAAGAGTATAGCTCCATCTTGTGTATATAGTTGGTTTTGCAGCCTTAATTATAAAACAGCTGATACATGCGGTGTAACAGGTTTTCGTAATCCCACAGAATGTGATTTGATTCTATATTTTTCTAAAAATTATACTATTTATGTTTGTAATTATAGCTGAAATAATCAATAACCAGAAGCCAGTAGATGTATAAACCCAGAGCCACTTAAGTTAGCCATCTACAGCAAGCAATCAAATCTCATCATTTTTCCCTGTCGGTTTCATTTGGCCAATCAAATCTATTATATAATTGCCTAGAATTCTATTTCCGGCCAAAAGCCAACTTCCGTGGCTTTGTCTGGAGATAAAATGTCCGGAGATAAATGTCCGGAGATAAGTGACGTCACCAGGGTTTACTACACCCGCTCAGGGTGGACCAAGATGGCGGCCCTAAGCGGAGCGGACCTCAGGAAGGTCCGCTGCGCTTAGGGCCGACCACCGGCGGACATTTATCTCCGGAGCGGCCGCGAGGTAGCCGTGAGCCGAGCTCGGCTCCCGGCTACCTCGCGCTCGCTCTGCCGGCGCGTGGATCCACTGGAGGTCGGCTCGGGGATCCACGCGGCGGACGGAGCGGCCGCGAGGTAGCCGGGAGCCGAGCTCGGCTCCCGGCTACCTCGCGCCGCCGGAGCGAGCCGGGGATCTCTGTGCCGGGCAGATCCGCGGCTCAGCTCCGGGGAGCCGCGAGCCAGCCGGGATTTGCCCGGTACCGCCGCCGCAATTCTGATTGGTCGCTCGCTTGCGAGCGACCAATCAGATTCAAGCCGCGGCAAAGCGCCATCTTTAAAAAGCTAAGAAGTGAAATACAAACATTTAAAAGATGGCGCCGTGTTTCTCGGCGCTCTACTCATTGGTCGCCGTCAGGCGCGAGCGACCAGTGAGAAGAGTGGGGCGGGCCACGGCGCCATATTTGAAATCCAAAGTTCCCGCTGGATTTCAAATATGGCGCCGTGCCCCGCCCCACTCTTCTCATTGGTCGCTCGCGCCTAGCGCCGACCAATGAGAAGAGCGCCGCCATCTTTTACATTTTTTTTTTTTAACAGTCTTAGATTTTGAAACATGGCGCCGTGCCGCCGCTTGAATCTGATTGGTCGCTCGCAAGCGAGCGACCAATCAGAATTGCGGCGCCAGTACCGGGCAAATCCCGCCTGCCTCCCGGCTCCCCGGAGTTCAGCCGCGGATATGCCCGGCACAGAGATCCCCGGCGCAAGGTAGCTGGAAGCCGAGCTTCGGCTACCTCGCGCTCGCTCTGTGCCCCGCTATTCTTATTGGTCGCTCGCGGCTGCCGGCGACCAATCTGAATAGCGGCGCGCTGTATGCCGCCCCCCTTCAAATACACTGTAGTCAGTGTATTTGAAATATGGCGGCATAGCGCGTGCCGCTATTCTGATTGGTCGGCCCGCTGAAGGCGCCGACCAATCAGAATAGCGGCACGATCAATGCCGCCATATTTAAAAGACACTCAGTACACTGTATTTGAAAGATGGCGCCATACAGCGCGCCGCTATTCTGATTGGTCGGCGCGTTCAGCGCGCCGACCAATCAGAATAGCGGCGCACTCTATGGCGCCATACTTCAAATACACTGTACTCAGTGTATTTCAAATATGGCAGCATAGAACCCGCCGCTATTCTGATTGGTCGGCGCGCTGAAGGCGCCAATCAATCAGAATAGCGCCGCGCGCTATGCCGCCATATTTGAAATACACTGAGTACAGTGTATTTGAAGGGTGGCGCCATACAGCGCGCCGCTATTCTGATTGGTCGCCACGTTCAGCGCGCCGACCAATCAGAATAGCCGCGAGCTGTATGACGCCTTACTTCAAATACACTGTACTCAGTGTATTTGAAATATGGCGGCATAGCGCGCGCCGCTATTCTGATTGGTCGGCGCGCTGAACGCTCAGTGCTAACCACTGAGCCACCACACTCAGTGCTAACCACTGAGCCACCGCACTCAGTGCTAACCACTGAGCCACCGCACTCAGTGCTAACCACTGAGCCACCGCACTCAGTGCTAACCACTGAGCCACCGCACTCAGTGCTAACCACTGAGCCACCGCACTCAGTGCTAACCACTGAGCCACCGCGCACTGCTAACCACTGAGCCACGGCGCAGTGATAACCACTGAGCCACCGCGCAGTGATAACCACTGAGCCACCGCGCAGTGATAACCACTGAGCCACCATGCAGTGCTAAACACTGAGCCACCGCGCAGTGCTAAATACTGAGCCACCGTATACTCTGCTACCCACTATGCCACCTGTATACACACAATTAATTTCACCGCACTCCCCTAACTATTAGTAAATAAACTATATATCGATTCTAGACTACACGATTCTTTAGAATCGGGCCGCCATCTGGTATTACTATAATCATGTGATTAACCTTGTGTACAATACGATGAAAGATCATGAATTCGGTGGTTGGTTTATAATGTCTGATACACAGCTCCAAAGGGGTTATGCAGACATCTAAATATGTCCAACTCTCTTGTTTTTGTGGTGTGACGTTGATAATCTCAGCAAACTACAACAACCAATAAAGCAATGAAGTAGATGGAGCAGAAAACCTCTTCCTCTATGAATGCCAGCAGAGAGCCCTGTGCAGAAAGTGGCAGACGTCCATCACAGCCTGCAAAGGAAGGTCTGGGGCCTGTTCCTACATTGTGAATGTTTGTGCCTATACAGTTGTGGCCAAAAGTATTGACACCCCTGCAATTCTGTCAGATAATACTCAGCTTCTTCCTGAAAATGATTGCAATCACAAATTCTTTGGTATTATTATCTTCATTTAATTTGTCTTCAATGAAAAAACACAAAAGAGAATGAAGCAAAAAGCAAAACATTGATCATTTCACACAAAACTCCAAACATGGGCCAGACAAAAGTATTGGCACCCTCAGCCTTATACTTGGTTGCACAACCTTTAGCCAAAATAACTGCGATCAACCGCTTCCGGTAACCATCAATGAGTTTCTTACAATGCTCTGCTGGAATTTTAGACCATTCTTCTTTGGCAAACTGCTCCAGGTCCCTGATATTTGAAGGGTGCCTTCTCCAAACTGCCATTTTTAGATGTCTCCACAGGTGTTCTATGGGATTCAGGTCTGGACTCATTGCTGGCCACCTTAGAAGTCTCCAGTGCTTTCTCACAAATTAAATGAAGATAATACCAAAGAATTTGTGATTGCAATCATTTTCAGGAAGAAACTGAGTATTATCTGACAGAATGGCAGGGGTGTCAATACTTTTGGCCACAACTGTACATAGTAGTGCTCCGGTGTGTAAAACCTAACAGCTCCATCGACTCTCAGGAGCACTAACCATAGCTTCTTTGGTGGTCCTGTACGCCTAGCCGTATCTACAATCTGTACAACCTACAAGACATTATTTACATTTGAACAACACACACACAGCAGTATTTACATTTATCACATCAGCAGCGCCCCTTACAGACTCGGTCAGGTTCTAATGACGGATATGCCCGCCTGGCATTATTTACATACCTACAGAACACAATACCTCTACAGGGATCTTTATACCCACGGCCCATCATAGTAACAGGAATCTTTCTGCCCCATACATACAAGACCTTTACGGATCCACCGGGATCCAGGACACATACAGTACATCCAGTCCCATACACATACAAGGATCAACAGGACCATCATGACCTGACAGTCGGACCCAATGGCGGTTACTGTCGCCTGGCCTTTGAGACATACACAGTCTCACCTATACATATAATCCATTATGAGGCTACATGGACATCCACCTAGTACCAGGCCCATACACATGTATATCCAGTCCATCATACCACATCCATGGACTGCAGCCTACTCAGGCCCATACACATGCCCATACAGTCAATCATAAACTATCCATGAACTGTGACCATTACAAAGCACAGCCTCATACACATCCACACACACAGTCCAACATAAGATATCCATGGACTGCAGCCTATACGGGCTCAGACCATAGTTTAGCAAACCTGAACTACCGGGTAAACCAGGCGTCCCCAAGGTCTCCTCACCACGTGTTTCCAGGTTGCCAGCCACCTCCAAACCTTTATACCAGGCAGGTCTCCAGGACCACGGCTGCACCCACACGTCTGAGCGAGCACTCTCCAGGTTCGGCCAGGGTCTCCCAACTCCAGGAGCCATCTCAACCCGCTGCCTGGCCACAAGCTCACACACTTGTCAGAGGGACAAGTGCCTCCCGCCTGGTGAGGGCAGGCTTCCCTCCACATCCCAAAGGGACGCGATACCTTTGACCCACAACCTCATCCTGATCTGACCTCTCTCTCAGCACTAGGCAGCCTAATATCCTGCCAGCCACACCCACACCTGGGACTGCTGTGAGCAATCAGCACATTCCTTCTCAGACCTACAGTAAGTGCAGTTAACCCTATATGCACCAGTCAGGTCTAGCACAGTAAACACCCATTTACACACACACACACAGGTCTAAATGCTGTTAACCCTGTGTGCACGGCTCCAGGCGCATGTGATGTATACCGGCCATGAGCTATCATGCGGATCATACCTCAAACAAGGCATAAATATACATCTTATCTTTCCTGCATAAATGTGCAGGTATACGGAAAGAAAATTCTATTGAATATAGCAATCAAAATCCATTTAAATTGGATGTCTACTGAACCACCGCAGGACCAGCTCTACCCTCTCCTAGTGTTTCCTCACCCATCCCTTGTAGACCATGAGCCTTCGTGGGCAGGGTCCTCTCTCCTCATCTACTGTATCCTCACCAATAATAAATCTATAACAATAAATCTTTATTATAGCGCCAACATATTCTGCAGCGCTTTACAATACAGTCGTTCGTAAATGAAAAACATACAATACAGTAATTCCAGTAGAGAAAGAATACAGCACAATTATTGGATACAGTACAATAAGCATAAAATCAATGTAAATAATACAATAAATAAAACTAAAAAAAAAAGGTGACCGTGCTCAAAAGAGCTTACAATCTACAACGAGATAGGGGTTACACAAAGTACAGGGGCTTATTACACTGATGGTCCAGGCATCTTGAGGAAATTGGGGATAGAAATAAAGTTACATGAATGGTCACCAGACAACCTGTGTAGAGCTTTTGGGGTTAGTGGAGTTTGAAGAAGAGTAATGTCAAGAGAGATAGTGAATGGGCTATGTACAGTACAAAGGAATTTTATTAGGTAGCAGGATAGGTCGCCTTAAAAAGATGTGTTTTTAGGGAGCGTCTGAAGCCATGCAAGTTGTGGATAGTCCTAATTTCTTGGGATAGAGCTTTCCAGAGAATTGGTGCAGCTTGGGAGAAGTCTTGGAGTTGGGAGTGGGAGGATCGGGTTAGTGCAGATGTTAATCGAAGGTCATTTGTAGAACGTAGAGAATGGGTGGGGTGATAGACAGTGAGTCCTCACAGGTAGGGTCCTCTTCCTCACCTACTGTATCCTCACCCATCTCTTGTAGACTATGAGCCCTCGCAGGCTGGGTCCACTCTCCTCACCTACTCTACCCTCACCTATCCCTTGCAGACTGTTAGCCCACGGGGCAGGGACCTCTCTCTTCACCTACTGTATCCTCACCCCTCGGGGGCAGGGACCTGTCTTCTCCTGTATCTGTCTGTGCCTTGTATTGCTCATGTTTATTGTACTTGTCTATGCCCCTTTTCACATGTAAAGTGCCATGGGATAAATGGCGCTATAATAACGAACAATAATAATAATTTTAATACAGATACCAAACTTATGTATGTTGAACATACTAACAGGTCCCATACTATATTGTTAATCACTGTTTAAAATGATCTCTTGATCCACCATACAGAAAGTTATTTAATATTTATAACACTACAAATGTACTTTTTAAATCAGTACGTTTTGTAGAAATATGTAATGTATTGACCACTGTATACCATAAACAATCTTAAATCCTCGATTCTCATTGTTTCTTTATTCAGGAAGGCTCATTATGTATAGAAAGAACTATTTTATTTCTTTATATTAATTAATTCTTTGTATTTGTTATTTACATATTATTAGTATAAGGCTACATTCATAGGGTGCGTTACATCTCTATTTGAAACTAAACCTATCTAAAACTGAACTTCTTCTGCTCCCCCCATCCACTAACCTCCCTAAATCGGACATCTCTCTCTCAGTTTGCGGCACCACGATAACGCCTAGGCAGCAGGCTCGTTGTCTGGGTGTTATGTTTGACACCGATCTCTCCTTCTCCTCCCACACACAATCTCTCGTCCGCTCCTGTCGCTTACACCTGAAGAATATCTCTAGAGTCCGCCCCTTTCTCACCATAGAAACAACAAAAACCCTCACCGTGGCCCTAATCCATTCCCGCCTTGACTATTGCAATTCTCTATTAAGCGGCCTCCCCCTCACCAGACTTTCTCCTCTCCAGTCCATCCTTAATGCAGCAGCCAGGATCACTCATCTGGCCAATCGTTACTCAGATGCCTCTGCTCTGTGCCAGTCATTGAACTGGCTGCCAGTATACTACAGGATCAAATTAAAATTGCTTGTTCTCACCCACAAAGCTCTTCACAGTGCAGCACCCCCCTACCTCTCCTCCCTCATCTCTGTCTATCACCCCACCCGCTTTCTACGTTCCTCAAATGACCTTCGACTAACATCCCTACTAATCCGATCCTCCCACTCCCGACTCCAAGACTTCTCCAGAGCTGCACCAAAACTCTGGAATGCTTTACCCCAAGAAATCAGGACTATCCACAACTTGCATGGCTTCAGGCGATTCCTAAAAACGCATCTTTTTAAGGCGGCCTATCATACTCCCTAATAGAAGTCCATTGTACTGTAGACAGTGAATGGGCTATCCCTCTGGAGTCTGGACATTACTCTTCTACAAACTCCACCAAACCAAAAAGGTCTACACAGACTGTCTGATGACCGTCCATGTAAGCTTAGTCCTATGCCCCACTTCCTCAAGATGCCTGGACCATCAGTGCAATAAGCCCCTGTACCTTGTGCAACCCCTATCCCGTCGTAGATTGTAAGCTCTTTTGAGCAGGGTCACCTTCATTTCTTGCTTTATTTATTGTATTTTCTTTTTTACATTGATTCTATGCCTATTGTTTTGTATCCAATTATTGAACTTTATTTGTTCTCTACTGTAATTACTTACTGTATATTTTCTGTACTCTAACCCCTACATTGTAAAGCGCTGCGGAATATGTTGGCGCTATATAAATAAAGCTTTATTATTATTATTATTATTATTATTATTTTTAATGCAGCACTTTGTATGGATCTGCTATTGCAGTGGAATGCAGTGACGTTACCTGTTCCAGCCAAGTCAAAGTATTTCACTATTTTGCATTCACACACTGCACTTTTTACAGAACCGCCTTTGGGCTCAAGAACGGATCTGTAAAAAGAAATCACATGTCCATTTCCTGGGCGTTATTTAGCTGCGCTATTTACTCATCTCGCCGTACTCCCCTGGTGACCTCCCCTCATACTGAGGCCACAGGACCTGCGGGAGGACCTGGGATGGCACCATGCGACCGAGTGACGTCATCTAGTTACATGGTGCTGCAGGGTCCTAGAGCAAGTGTTGAGCCCCAGGCCCTGGGGTACTCGGGTATCAGGCTCGGTGGGGTTTTCACGGGGGATGTCACGGGTGGCAGCGCCTGAGCCCATGGCCTGGGTGACACTTCAATAAGGGGTTATATACAGGGGATAAGAGTTTGTCATGTGACGCCACCTGTAGTACCTAGTGATGCGTCACCAGCGCCGCCATAGTCCTCCGGAGGCCAATGGTAATGTGGCTGAGTTGGCAAAGCTCCCTACAGGTAGAACTGATCCTCCGGGGTAACGTTCCTGTAAACAAGCAGGTTGATGGAGAAAACCACACACAGGCAAAGTCACTTTCTCCCGGGTACTTTCCTGTAAACCTTTAGCAGCAACATACAAAGTTCACAGTTCAGCAAGATGGTATGCAAACAGGTAGCTCTACGGGTGGCTGCAAGTGGATCCCAAGTGGTATGGTGGTGCCCGTGGTGTACATTAGTTGACGAACCCGTGTCCTTTCTTTCCCGCCTAGGATGAGTCTATATCCAATGGCTCCGTGTAGGTAGTATTGGGGGTCCCCTCCCTCGTGGTGAGGAAGCAGGCAGACCGCTCCATCTGGCAGGGTGCTGTGGCGATATACGGACCACAGCAGCCAGTTGCCGACTGCAAAGTTAGACCTTGGCTGGATCCTCGGGCCCGGCATTCCCATGGTGGACTGGAGAATCCCTTGGAGTATGGTCGCTCCACGCTGGGGTTCTATGCATCTAGATAAGTTCCTTGGGTGGGCTAGTTTCCAAAATGGGGTCACTTGTGGGGGAGCTCCAATGTTTAGGCACATAGGGGCTCTTCATATCCTACAAGGTGTCCGCTAACAATTCCAATTGTTAGTGGACACCATTTTGCGTATGGAGAGCCCCTGTGTGTCTCCACATTGGAGCTACCCCACAAGTGACCCCATTTTGGAAACTAGACCCCCGAAGGAACGCATCTAGATGTATAGTGAGCACTTTGAACCCCCAGATGCTTCACAAATTGATCCGTAATAATGAAAAAAGAAATTATTTGTGGAAAAAAAAAGTGCTTTTTCATTTTTACAGATGAATTTCTGAAGCATCTGGGGGTTCAAAGTGCTCACTATACATCTAGATGCATTCCTTCGGGGGTCTAGTTTCCAAAATGGGGTCACTTGTGGGGGATCTCCAATGTGGAGACACACAGGGACCCTCCATACGCGACATGGTTTCCGCTAACAAATTGAGCTCATTTTCCATTCAAATTGAAAAGAAAGGAAATGACATCACAAGGCTTTTTTTTTCTTTAACAAACTTTATTTCTATGGCTACTTTCACATTACGATTTTTGTAAAATCCGATGCTGTCCGATATAAATCGGACAGCATCGGATTCTTCTAATGCCTGGAATCGGGTGCCAAATAGACATCCGATTCCGACAGAAAATAGGATGCCCGCCCTCCTGTCAGATCGCTCCCTGAGCTGTCACAGTCTCTCCCCCGGTCCTCTCATCCCCTGTGTCTCCCCTCTTGGCCCCCGGTGCTCTCATCCCCTGTGTCTCCCCTCTTGGCCCCCGGTGCTCTCATCCCCTGTGTCTCCCCTCTTGGCCCCCGGTCCTGTGTCTCCCCTCTTGGCCCCCGGTGCTCTCATCCCCTGTGTCTCCCCTCTTGGCCCCCGGTGCTCTCATCCCCTGTGTCTCCCCTCTTGGCCCCCGGTGCTCTCATCCCCTGTGTCTCCCCTCTTGGCCCCCGGTGCTCTCATCCCCTGTGTCTCCCCTCTTGGCCCCGGTGCTCTCATCCCCTGTGTCTCCCCTCTTGGCCCCCGGTCCTGTGTCTCCCCTCTTGGCCCCCGGTGCTCTCATCCCCTGTGTCTCCCCTCTTGGCCCCCGGTGCTCTCATCCCCTGTGTCTCCCCTCTTGGCCCCCGGTGCTCTCATCCCCTGTGTCTCCCCTCTTGGCCCCCGGTGCTCTCATCCCCTGTGTCTCCCCTCTTGGCCCCCGGTGCTCTCATCCCCTGTGTCTCCCCTCTTGGCCCCCGGTCCTGTGTCTCCCCTCTTGGCCCCCGGTGCTCTCATCCCCTGTGTCTCCCCTCTTGGCCCCCGGTCTTCCCCTCTTGGCCCCCGGTCCCCCATGTGTCCCCCTCCTCTCCTCCTCCTCCTCCTCCTCTCCTTTCTCACCTGTCCACGACTCCTGCACGGTCCCGCGCGTCTCCCGGTATCTTGCTGTTCTGTGCTGCCAGGACCTCTCGTGATGTCACAATCACATGACTGCCGGCTATTGGTTCCTGGCAGTCATGTGATTGTGACATCACGGCAGGTCTTATCAGCACAGACGGCAAGATACCTGGAGACACCGGAGACGCCGGGAGACGACGTGGGCCTCGTGGACAGGTGAGCATAGATTTTTTTTTTTTTTATTAACCCCTTAATTTACTTTTAGGAGCTATTTTAGTGTACTGAGCATGCTCAGTACACTAAAATCGGTCCGAGGAGACATAACATGTTTTCTCGGACCCTGCTCCATAGGGCCCCATGTCAAATTGATCGGGTCGGATCGGATGTGCACTAAAAGCCATCCGATCTGGTCCGATCCGAATCTGTCAGATTTTATTTTCGGTGCAAAAATCGGAGCAAGCTCCGATTTTTGCACCGATAAAAAAAATCGGACAGATTCGGATCGGACCAGATCGGATGGCATTTAGTGCACATCCGATTCGGTCCGATCCCCATAGGGATGCATGGGGTCCGAAAATCGGTCCGATGCTGTCCGATTTTTTTCGGACAGCATCGGAAATGCAAAAATCGTAGTGTGAAAGCAGCCTATGTGTTTGCAGTACACATGCAGAAAAATACGCGTCCGTAAAAAAACACATTAAAAAAACGCATGTGTGTGAACACACATGCGTTTTTTACGTGCGTAAAAAACGCGCGTATTTCTTTAGAAAACTGCATGCGTAAAAATACGCGACAAAATACGCACTGTGTAAACGTAGCCTTAGGGCTCAAACAGACCGGCGACTTGATTTCACGCATGAAGTCCCGCTCTGAACTTAGTACCTGAAAAGGAAGCTCGTACTTACCTGTCGGCGCCGCCCCCGTAACCAGGCCTGTCTTCGTGCGCTGCGTGACAGGACTCTCAGCGCAGGAACTCTTGGGAGAGGGCAGCGCACGAGGACAGGCCGGGTTATGGGGGCGGCGCCGACAGGTAAGTGCGAGCTTCCTTTTCAGGTACTAAGTTCAGAGCGGGACTTCATGCGTGAAATCAAGTCGCCGGTCTGTTTGAGCCCTTAGGGAGCTTATGAACCGCGCTCAGTGCTGGTCAACAAACAAAGGCCGCTGATGTCGAGAGTCCGTGAGAATAGTTGGGTAGTAAATGTAATGGGGAACCCGAATGGTTCAGTGTTGTAGACGGAAGCAGAGGTGAACAAAAAGTACTGACTACAGCACGTGTTGGCATCACTGCAAACACCCCCCCATCTATCCGTACAGCCCCCCCCCCCCACCTATCTATACAGACCCCCCAGTAAGCTCCCCCATCTATCCGTACATCCCCCCATCTATCCATACAGACCCCCCAGTAAGCTCCCCTATCTGTACAGCCCCCCCATCTATACTTACAGACCCCCCAGTAAGTTCCCCCATCTATCCATACAGATCCCCAGTAAGTGGCGGATCTACATTGGGACGATTGGGGCGTCCGCCCCCGGCTCAAGGCTTCTTGGGGAGCCAGGGTATAATCGGGCCGGCCGCCCAACATCTTCGCCCCACGTGTCTCGCGGAGCGCGTGCACGGCCGCTTGTCTCGCGATGGACGGCCGACGCCCCCTGCCCGAGGTGAAACACCCACCTCTATTCCACCTCCAGCAGCAAGCCCCATGACCACTCTCTGCCTGCGCCCTCTATCTGCCCTACTGTCTCTACCTGCCCCTCTCTCTGCCCGTGCACTCTCTCTGCCTTTCTCTCTCCACCTGCCCGCACCCTCTCTCTCTGCCCTTCTCTGCCTGCACCCCCTGTCTCTGCCTGCGCCCTGCACTGTGCTACTGCAACCTTTAGGGTACCTTTACACGCCGCTACGGCAGGATGGATGCATCCCGCTACTTCACGTGCACGAGCACGCTCAAACGGTCAACGCATCACCTTTACACGCCGCCATAAGGTGCGCTACGCTACGTGACATCTATAGCTAGATACATCGCCGGGTGTCTCAAGTAGCCATCTGTAGCTCATTTACACACCGCTATAACCAGCTACTATGGGCGTACCTGGTGCAGCAGGGACAGCACATAGGCGTGCCACAATTGTGGATTACGAGCCGTCCGTACGCTGATAGGACAAAGCAATAACATCCTGATTGGGCAGGCAACGCAGGAGGCTGAGTAATACAGCACGCTCAAGCGATTGTGTAGTGTGACTCGTCAGCTCCTTAAATATGCCTCCCTATGCAGCGACTACCAATCGTCATGCAGCAGCTTCCACCAATGATCGCACATGGGGCGCGGTAACACGGAGCCAGGGTCACGCCTTAGCTACATTGCAGCTACATCGCAGGGTGTCCGGAGTTCCCTTCCGTAACGTCTTTACACGCCGATGCATCTTGCTACCATCGGCTTTGTAGCTCTCTGTTTTCGAGCAGAGGTCGTAAACAGATGTATCTGTTGCCGGCTGTATCGTCACGTCTTCAGACGCCGCTACGACGGGCTATATTGGCGCTACAAGCTACATTTGTAGCCTGTAGCGGGATGCATCCATCCTGCCGTAGCGGCGTGTAAAGGTACCCTTATGGTGCCTGCAGCCTGCGAGCAGCATTCCCATCCCGATTCCCAGGAACCAGCTAAAAATTTTGTCCGAAAAATTATTTTTTTGGGGAGGTTTTATGAACAGCAGCAGGACCATGATCCATTTAATCCGCCACTGCCCCATCTATCCGTAATGGTACCTTTACACGCCGCCACAACAGGATGGATACCAACGGCAACTTCACGTGCACGAGCACGGCCAAACGGTTACAAACGGTAATCGCATCTCCTTTACACGCCGCCACAAGGTGCGCTACGCTACGCTACATCTACAGCTAGCTACATCGCCGGATGTCGCAAGTAGCCGTCTGTAGCTCAGCGTACCTCATTTACACACCGCAATAACAAGCTAATATGGGCGGACCTGGGCCAGGAGGGACAGCACATAGGCGTGCCACAATTGTGGATTACGAGACGTCCGTACGCTGATAGGACAAAGCAATAATACCATGATTGGCCAGCCAGCGCAGGAGGCTGATTAATACAGGACGCTCGAGCAATTGCGTAGTGTGACTGGTCAGCTTCTTAAATATGCCGCCCTGTGCAGCGACAACCAATCGCAACGAAGGAGCTTCCTCCAATGATCGCTGAAGGGGCGTGGTATCCCGGAGCCTGGGTCACGCCTTAGCTACATTCCAGCTACATCGCCGGGTGTCCAGAGTTCCCTTCTGTTCCTTCTTTACACGCCGATACAGCTCGCTACAATCGGCGATGTTGCCATATGTTTATGGGCAGTGCACGGATACAGAGGTATCTGTAGCCGGCTGTGTCGTCCCGTCTTCAGACGCCGCTACTACGGGTGATATTGGCGCGACAAGCTACATTTGTAGCCTGTAGCGGGTTGTATCCATCCTGTTGTGGCGGCGTGTAAAGGTACCATAAAGGTACCTTTACACGCCGCGACGGCAGGCTGGATACATCCCGCTACTTCACGTGCACGAGCACGCTCAAACGGTTACAAACGGTCAACGCATCACCTTTACACGCCGCCACAAGATGCGCTACGCCACGCTACATCTATAGCTAGCTACATCGCCGGGTGTCTCAAGTAGCCAGCTGTAGCTCATTTACACACCGCTATAACCAGCTACTATGGGCGTACCTGGTGCAGCAGGGACAGCACATAGGCGTGCTACAATTGTGGATTACGAGCCGTCCGTACGCTGATAGGACGAAGCAATAACATCCTGATTGGGCAGGCAACGCAGGAGGCTGAGTAATACAGCACGCTCGAGCGATTGTGTAGTGTGACTCGTCAGCTCCTTTAAATATGCCTCCCTATGCAGCGACTACCAATCGTCATGCAGCAGCTTCCACCAATGATCGCACATGGGGCGCGGTAACACGGAGCCAGGGTCACGCCTTAGCTACATTGCAGCTACATCGCAGGCTGTCCAGAGTTCCCTTCCGTTGCCTCTTTACACGCCGATACAGCTCGCTACCATCAGCGTTGTAGCCATCAGTTTTCGAGCAGAGCTAGGAAACAGATGTATCTGTTGCCGGCTGTAGCGTCACGTCTTCAGACGCCGCTACGACGGGCTACATTGGCGCTACAAGCTACATTTGTAGCCTGTAGCGGGATGTATCCAGCCTGCCGTCACGGCGTGTAAAGGTACCATAAGGCCCCCCCAGTAAGCCCCCGTGTATCCATAGAGACCCCCCAGTAAGCTCCCTTCTATCCCTACAGCCCCCCAGTAAGCCCCCATCTATCCATAGAGACCCCCCCCAGTAAGCCCCCATCTATCCATAGAGACCCCCCCCAGTAAGCCCCCCCATCTATGCGTACACAGCCCCCCACAGTAAGCTCCCCCATCTATCCGTACACAGCCCCCCCATCTATGCGCACACAGCCCCCCCAGTAAGCCCCCCCCCATCTAGCCGTACACCGCCCCCCCCAGTAAGCCCCCCCATCTATGCGTACATAGCCCCATCTATCCGTACACAGCCCCCCCAGTAAGCCCCCCCATCTATGTATACACAGCCCCCCCAGTAAGCCCCCCCATCTATGCATACACAGCCCCCCCAGTAAGCCCCCCATCTATGCATACACAGCCCACCCCCCAGTAAGCCCCCCATCTATCCATAGAGACCCCCCCCCAGTAAGCCCCCCCATCTATGCGTACACAGCCCCCCACAGTAAGCTCCCCCATCTATCCGTACACAGCCCCCCCATCTATGCGCACACAGCCCCCCCAGTAAGCCCCCCCCCATCTAGCCGTACATCGCCCCCCCCAGTAAGCCCCCCCATCTATGCGTACATAGCCCCATCTATCCGTACACAGCCCCCCCATCTATGCGCACACAGCCCCCCCCCATCTAGCCGTACACCGCCCCCCCCAGTAAGCCCCCCCATCTATGCGTACATAGCCCCATCTATCCGTACACAGCCCCCCCCAGTAAGCCCCCCCATCTATGTATACACAGCCCCCCCCAGTAAGCCCCCCCATCTATGCATACACAGCCCCCCCCAGTAAGCCCCCCATCTATGCATACACAGCCCACCCCCAGTAAGCCCCCCATCTATCCATACACAGCCCCCCCAAGTAAGACCCAGACCTAATAAAAAAAAGAACCTTTAATACCAGTCAATACAGAAGCCTGATGCAGTAGAAGCGCGCCAGTGTTTTGAACAGCAAGGCGGGAAGACAGGCAAGTCCGGGGGGCGGGCTTTCACAGTGAATGAAGCTCGCGCAGGGAAGCCAGCCTCCGGCGCGAGCACTAAATTAGAGGCGCGAGCACGAGCGCGCGGTAGTCGCGCGCATGCGCAGAAGGAATTAGAGTCGAGCGCGCGACTACCGCGCGCATGCGCAGATGAAGGATTCGACTGCAGGGATCCGCTCGTCAATGAGCAGTCCGAGAGCTGCTGGTCACATGACTCATCACATGACGGTGACGTCACGGCAGGTCCTGTGTGTTCCCTGTGGTGAGCGGCGCCATGCAGAGGAGCGTGTTCGTCACTGTGGGCAGCACCAGCTTTGATGCCCTGATCTCCTGCGTGTCCGAGGAGCCACTGCTCAGTGTAAGGCTGGACCGGGGGATGTGTGTACCGGAGCTCCGGAGCCGGCTCTGGGCTGTGCTCTCCTGATTGAGCCTCACTCACGGTCTATCCGGTGTGTCTCAGATGACGTCCCCGCCTGTATAGTGAGTGCTGCCTGTGCTCCGGGGGCTGCACGTCATTATCACTGATGGGACAATCTCACATTCACTTCATCGCTTCATACATGATGCACTGATGACACTGGAGGAGGGCACCTGTCAGGTCATACCTCAAACCCATCCCTGCCTGTCACTGCTCAGCCCTGCAGAGTCACAGCAGCCAATCATCACCTCTTTATTGGTTTACACTAAATGACATCATTTGTCTGTGACTATTGATATGTGCGAGAAAAAGCAGATTAAAGGGAACCTATCACTATCTGTCCCTGCAGCTTCCTACTACATCCCTAATCATCCCTGTGTGACCTAACTGAACAATACATGTGGCAAGTCAGTGATGTATATGTTCCGATCCCCCATTGTCTAGACCTGTGGGCATACTGTAAGGTTCTATGGCTCTCCTCACTCCATGGTATCACGCCCCGGTGGGTGCGCGGTCTCTCTGGGTCAATTCTCCCCCCTCACTCCATGGTATCACGCCCCGGTGGGTGCGCGGTCTCTCTGGGTCAATTCTCCCCCTCACTCCATGGTATCACGCCCCGATGGCTGCGCGGTCTCTCTGGGTTAATTCTCCCCCATCACTCCATGGTATCACGCCCCGATGGGTGCGCGGTCTCTCTGGGTCAATTCTCCCCCCTCACTCCATGGTATCACGCCCCGGTGGCTGCGCAGTCTCTCTGGGTCAATTCTCCCCCCTCACTCCATGGTATCACGCCCCGGTGGCTGCGCAGTCTCTCTGGGTCAATTCTCCCCCTCACTCCATGGTATCACGCCCCGGTGGCTGCGCAGTCTCTCTGGGTCAATTCTCCCCCTCACTCCATGGTATCACGCCCCGGTGGCTGCGCAGTCTCGCTGGGTCAATTCTCCCCCCTCACTCCATGGTATCACGCCCCGGTGGCTGCGCAGTCTCGCTGGGTCAATTCTCCCCCCTCACTCCATTGTATCACGCCCCGATGGCTGCGCGGTCTCTCTGGGTCAATTCTCCCCCCTCCATGGTATCACGCCCCGATGGCTGCGCGGTCTCTCTGGGTCAATTCTCCCCCTCCATGGTATCACGCCCCGATGGCTGCGCGGTCTCTCTGGGTCAATTCTCCCCCCTCACTCCATGGTATCACGCCCCGGTGGCTGCGCAGTCTCTCTGGGTCAATTCTCCCCCCTCACGCCATGGTATCACGCCCCGGTGGCTGCGCAGTCTCTCTGGGTCAATTCTCCCCCCTCACTCCATGGTATCACGCCCCGATGGCTGCGCGGTCTCTCTGGGTCAATTCTCCCCCATCACTCCATGGTATCACGCCCCGATGGGTGCGCGGTCTCTCTGGGTCAATTCTCCCCCCTCACTCCATGGTATCACGCCCCGATGGCTGCGCAGTCTCTCTGGGTCAATTCTCCCCCCTCACTCCATGGTATCACGCCCCGGTGGCTGCGCAGTCTCGCTGGGTCAATTCTCCCCCCTCACTCCATGGTATCACGCCCCGGTGGCTGCGCAGTCTCTCTGGGTCAATTCTCCCCCCTCACTCCATGGTATCACGCCCCGATGGGTGCGCGGTCTCTCTGGGTCAATTCTCCCCCCTCACTCCATGGTATCACGCCCCGATGGGTGCGCGGTCTCTCTGGGTCAATTCTCCCCCATCACTCCATGGTATCACGCCCCGATGGGTGCGCGGTCTCTCTGGGTCAATTCTCCCCCCTCACTCCATGGTATCATGCCCCGGTGGCTGCGCAGTCTCTCTGGGTCAATTCTCCCCCCTCACTCCATGGTATCACGCCCCGATGGCTGCGCGGTCTCTCTGGGTCAATTCTCCCCCATCACTCCATGGTATCACGCCCCGATGGGTGCGCGGTCTCTCTGGGTCAATTCTCCCCCCTCACTCCATGGTATCACGCCCCGGTGGCTGCGCAGTCTCTCTGGGTCAATTCTCCCCCCTCACTCCATGGTATCACGCCCCGGTGGCTGCGCGGTCTTTCTGGGTCAATTCTCCCCTCTCGCTCCATGGTATCATGCCCCTGTGGGTGCGTGGTCTCTCTGGGTCAATTCTCCCCCCTCACTCCATGGTATCACGCCCTGCTGGCTGCGCGGTCTCTCTGGGTCAATTATCTCCTCTCGCTCCATGGTATCACGCCCTGGTGGCTGCGCGGTCTCTCTTGGTCAATTTTCCCCCCTCACTCCATGGTATCACACCCCGATGGCTGCGCAGTCTCTCTTGGTCAATTCTCCCCCCTCACTCCATGGTATCACGCCCCGGTGGCTGCGCAGTCTCGCTGGGTCAATTCTCCCCCCTCACTCCATGGTATCACGCCCCGGTGGCTGCGCAGTCTCTCTGGGTCAATTCTCCCCCCTCACTCCATGGTATCACGCCCCGATGGCTGCGCGGTCTCTCTGGGTCAATTCTCCCCCATCACTCCATGGTATCACGCCCCGATGGGTGCGCGGTCTCTCTGGGTCAATTCTCCCCCATCACTCCATGGTATCACGCCCCGATGGGTGCGCGGTCTCTCTGGGTCAATTCTCCCCCCTCACTCCATGGTATCACGCCCCGGTGGCTGCGCAGTCTCTCTGGGTCAATTCTCCCCCCTCACTCCATGGTATCACGCCCCGATGACTTCGCGGTCTCTCTGGGTCAATTCTCCCCCATCACTCCATGGTATCACGCCCCAATGGCTGCGCGGTCTCTCTGGGTCATTTCTTCCCCATCACTCCATGGTATCATGCCCCTGTGGGTGCGCGGTCTCTCTGGGTCAATACTCCCCTCTCGCTCCATGGTATCATGCCCCTGTGGGTGCGCGGTCTTTCTGGGTCAATTCTCCCCTCTCGCTCCATGGTATCATGCCCCTGTGGGTGCGTGGTCTCTCTGGGTCAATTCTCCCCCCTCACTCCATGGTATCACGCCCTGCTGGCTGCGCGGTCTCTCTGGGTCAATTATCTCCTCTCGCTCCATGGTATCACGCCCTGGTGGCTGCGCGGTCTCTCTTGGCCAATTTTCCCCCCTCACTCCATGGTATCACACCCCGATGGCTGCGCAGTCTCTCTTGGTCAATTCTCCCCCCTCGCTCACTGGTATCACGCCCCGATGGGTGCGATCATTAATTCAGAGGCGCGGCCCAGCGTTTCAAATCAATGGGCTGCTCCTTCTGGGTATGATGCGCCATTTCCGGTGCATTTTGGGGGAATATTGGGTGTACTGGCCGGCTTTGGACTGCACAGTGCGTGGCCAGAGCAACCAATACACCCCCACCTGCCGTCCTCAGAACGGGGGAAAAATGCACGTTATAAAGAGCTTTTTTTACAAACATTATACTTCACATTTAGGTCAGACAGGGATAATTAGGGATGTAGTAGGAAGCTGCAGGTAGTGATAGACGTCAGTTGCCCCACGTCTTGCTGTTTAGTTTCTTTGGTGACTGCTCTCCTTTACTTAATATCTTTTAATACTTTTCTTTCTGTAACTTAGCCTTTTATACTTCTAGATCCTCAAAGACCTTGGCTACAACAAAGTGATTCTGCAGATTGGAAGAGGAACTGTAGAGCCTGAGTCTCACAGGACAGCCGACTTTACCATGGAGGTCTTCAGGTATAAGGACTCTCTGGCGGAAGATATTCAGAATGCAGATCTCGTTATAAGCCATGCAGGTATCTATGTCTAAAAATAGACACTTCTGCAATATTAAAGAGGTGGAAAACAAATATATCAGCCCCCTCAGTAGATATAAACATATACTCGCTTCCGCTGCTATTCCAGCAACATCAGCACTGGACCTCCCAGAGCCACATGACATTGTTTAAGCAACGCGACCCTTGCAACGAATTGGTGCCCACTATTAGCCTGTTGCACTATTTCCTTCCATTTGTCCAACATTCGTCCAAAGGCAACATAAGTAAATGTTCAGCAGCCATAAGTGGACATAGCTTGTCTCCAGGTCTCACACAGCATAAAAATGTCACAGGAGATCTGACCCGACTCCTTACCCCACATGTGCCAAAAACTCAGGCTATGTACACACTTTCCTCATTATTCACTGCACTGGCTCCAACATCCAATCACAGATGTCCTCTATGTGTGACAGCGTCTGTCATTGACTGGTGCACCCCTCACCCATTGTACTGGCATCTGTGATTACTTCCAAGAATTGTCCAGTGAGTTGAGGAAAATTGCACCTGGAGTTCTTTATAAAATTTCCATTTATTCGTATTCAGGTGAAAACAGTGATTGGTTGCCCCTGGCAACTAACATGCCGTCATGGGGATGACAAAATAAACAATTGTATAAAATTTATGTAGAACTTTGCCATATTTTGATTCTCAACGCAGCTAAAGCAAACAGCTACAGGATGCCACCTCGAGCTGCCTGGCTTTACTGTGGCTGGCAATCAAAAATACAGGGGGCTTTTTTTTTATTATTATTTATATATAAATAACTAAGATAAAATGTGATTCTAAGAAGTCTGGGCACTGGGGTCTGGGTGGTGGGGGAGATAGAAAGAGAGGGCGCAAATCTAAGTGTAGATTATAAAGTATGGTGATAAATAATAGGTTTTATACTCACCCTTTTGATGTCTTTATTTTCTCATGTAACAATTCCTTATGTGATCACTTGATTGATCCACTCTTTAGTGTGCTTGCCTCCTGGTTTGCAGCTACGTCCCAGAACTGACAGAGCTCCTGGCCCGGAGTCTGTTAGGTGTGTCCACAGAAAGAGATTATCTGGTATATAGACGAGCGCTCCCAGTTCCAGAAAGACACAATCCAAATTCTTCTTATTTTCCAAAGTAGTAATTTATTCCATCAGTAATATAGTGGAGAACATACAACACGTTTCGGCTTTACAGTATGGATAAGCCTTTCTCAGGTAAGATAAAATGTGTGGGTTTTGCCCTATTTTCAATTGCCAGCCAAGATGAAACCAAGCAGCTTCATGATGCCACTGCACTTGGGCATCTGGAAGAGTTAGGTAAAGCATTAGGAATTCGCGCTTCTAATGGATATGCCAATTTTAGGGGTGGCTGTGGACTGCTATTCTGTATCCTGGAGGGGCCCAATAACTATAAGTCTCACCACGCACAGAATCCCAGCTGCCATTTTCTGATCATCATAATGGGAGACCCAGACAATGGGTTTAGGGCACTGCCCTCCGGAGGCCACACTAGGTACTACAAGTTTGTAGACACCGCCCCTCCGCTTATAAACCCCTACCGCAGGGAATATCCTCAGTTTTAAACTTAGTGTGCTCGGAGGTATCACACGCTTTGCTTGCACATCACAGCATTCTCACAGCTTACGTGATGGCGTCTGAAGACAAGGTAGGTCCCGGTCGGGGACCTCCGGCAGTCTCCCTGTTCACCCTTGGGGAACACACAGGTTGAGGTACCGGAGGGCTCTGAGCCTGGACACGTTGTGTTCTCCCGGTACGCTGCCGCACTCCTTCCCATCCCCCCGGGGGGCTCTGGGAAGTGGGAGACAGGAGCCTTGCACAGCTCCGCTCCGTCCGAGGCCTCCCTAAACGGTGCTTACAGACCGGACTGGAGCCAGCCCAGTCCGAGGCCTCCCTAATGGTGCTTACAGACCGGACTGGTGCTGAACACCCGTCCGAGGCCTCCCATTATATGGAGCTTACAGACCGGACCGGCACTGAGGTACCCTGTGTGTCTCCGGTGTGCCTGGGGGTAGTGTCTGACACTATTGTGTTGTGACACTCAGACCGCGCGCAACCCTCGGGTCCGCGGTTTCTGGCGGTGTATCCTGTGCTGGGGTCACCATAGCTGACCGCCCTGTGTGTCACAGGGGCTGCGGCTGCGGGCTACAGAGTTTGTCTGAAGCCCTGGGTATAGTGTTGATACTATATCTCCCGCGCTGCGGGCTCCAGCACCAGATTACTGAGCTGGCTGCTTGGAGAGATGGGGAGCAGCCCATGAGATGTGGGTGTGTGTGTGTGCTTCCCGCGTGTTTGTGGCGCCGCCCACGACTGGTCTGGCGGCGGCCATTTTCTCCTCACTTCCCTACTGGGTCTGAATGAGTGCACTACTGCGCTCCCAGGAGAGTCCGGTCATTACCCTCGCGGAGGCCACACACACATCGCTCCCCTCCACCGCATTGAAGCGGTCGGTAAGCCGCCGGTGTTCCGGTTTCCTACTTGGCTTATTTTTCTCCTCTGCTGTCGGCATGTCCCCAGCAAAGAAGAGTACTGCTAAGGCAGACAACTCCATCACTACCTGTGCTACATGCAACGGGACGCTGGTTGGGGGGTCCTGCAATAACTGCGGACGCCCAGAGGCCCGGACTGATACGGCAGAGTCTGCAGCTCCGGTGCTGTACCCTGAGGTTCAGGTGATCCCAGGGCAATGGGAAACACAGAATAAGATTAATGAATCTGTGTTGTCCAAGCTGTCCTCCATGTCGCAATCCCTGGAGGCACTGACTAGGAGACTGGAAAGTCCAGCTGCTCCCTCAAGTTACCCCCGGGTGTCACCCTTCGCTACCGCGAGACCCCTTAAGCGGGCCCGCCGGGATGAATCACCCGAGATCCAGAACCTCTCTGAGGAGGAGCGTCACTCTGACGGTGACTAGGCTGATGGGGGTTCAATACTTGAGTCTATGTCAGAACCACCTGATGGGGTGGAGGATTTGGTATCCTCCATAAACGAGACTCTTCGTCTCGTGGCACCCCCTGAGGAGGTGGAACTCCATCCGAAGGAGGTTTATCAATGGCTGCAGCCGGAGGCTCGCCCATGTGGCTCCTTTATGGACCACACTAACTTTGGAAGGGTGGTTAGAGCACCCAGGGTTCACCCTGGGCGGCGTTATGTCCGCAAATCTAGGGACACTCGCTTCCCCTTCCCCCAGGAGGTGCTTCAGGAGTGGTCGCAGTCCCCGAAGGTGGACGCTTCCATGACCAGGATTGCTGCACGCTCCCTTTTCTCTGCCTCTGATAGCTCCTCATTGAAGGACGCGACGGATAGACAGGTCGAACAACTCGCCAAGTCTTCCTATGAGGCTGTGGGGTCTTCATTTGCCCCTAATTTTGCCACGGTCTGGACTCTGCAGGCAATCACCACCTGCTTGGATGGTATCACGGACCTGGCGGGGTCCAATTCTGAGGTCCTAGCGCTTACTGATAGGGCAAGGGCCTATGCTGATTACGCCAGGACTGCGACCCTAGAAACTGCCACCCGCTCTGCTGTGGCTTCGGCCAATGCTATAGCGATCCGCAGGTTGTTGTGGCTGCGTCTCTGGGACTCAGATGCCACGTCAAAGAAGATTCTGCAGAATCTTCCATTTTCGGGTGACAGGCTTTTTGGTACCGAGCTGGATAAGCTGATAAAGGATTCTGCGGAGTCTAAGATCCCACAGAATAAGCCTAAGCCACGGTATACCGTCAAAAGGAACCCCAAACAGTGGTCCTTTCGTTCCAGCTCGCAGTCATCAGCTTCTTCCGCTCGCGCGGACAGAGGAGGCAAGCCCTCTACTCAGTGGCGCCCCAAGGGTCGCCAGAAGAAGTCAACGGGGGCAACGGCTGCCACCCCCAAAACCACTTCCGCATGACTCGCTCTCCAGTCCTGCCGCCCCACAGGTGGGGGGCCGCCTGTCCCGATTTCAGGACAGATGGTTACTCCACGTCCAAGACCGGTGGGTCCGAGACGTAGTCTCGAGCGGCTACAGGATAGAGCTGACGTCGCGGCCGGCACACCGATTCCATCGGTCTGTTCCATCTCCAGACAAGGCTCAGGCTTTTTATCTGGTGTTGGGGGACTCCGCAGAGACGGAGTAGTGGTCCCAGTGCCTACGGGGGAGAGGTTCAGGGGTTTTTACTCCAACCTCTTTATCGTCCCGAAGAAGGACGGCTCTTTTCGCCCGGTTCTAGACCTCAAGTTGTTCAACCGTCACGTGTTGGTTCGGAAGTTCCGCATGGAATCCCTGCGCTCCGTGATCGCGGCTGTTTCACAGGGAGACTTCCTAGCGTCCATAGATATCCGAGACGCTTACCTTCACGTGCCCATTGCACCGGCTCATCAACGCTGGTTGAGATTTGCAGTGGGGGACGAACACTACCAGTTCGTGGCGCTGCCCTTCGGGTTGGCCTCGGCTCTGCGGGTGTTCACGAAAGTGATGGCATCTATGATGGCTCTCCTACATGTGCAGGGACACGCCGTCATACCCTATCTAGACGACCTGCTGGTCAGGGCGCCATCAGAACATCTTTGCCGGAAGAGCCTGGAGGTGACCATGAAGTCTCTGGAACAGTTTGGGTGGCTTCTCAATATTCAGAAATCGACCCTGGTTCCGACCCAGTCACTGACATATCTGGGCATGGACTTCCACACGGACTCAGCTCTGGTGTCCCTGCCACGAGCCAAACAGCTGGCCATCCAATCGGGAGTCCAAGATGTCCTCCTGTCACCACACTCATCCATACGGGTGTTGATGAAACTGGTGGGCCGCATGGTGGCAGCGATAGAGGCGGTGCCTTTCGCGCAGTTTCGCCTCCGTCCTCTCCAGCTGGAAATTCTCCGAAGATGGGACAAGAGGATGATCTCGCTGAATCGGCTGATGGCCCTTTCACGACCGACCAGGGATTCCCTGCAGTGGTGGCTCCAACCACGTCACTTGTCACGGGGCCGGTCTTTCCTCAAACCGTCATGGTTAGTGGTGACCACCGACGCCAGTCTGAAGGGCTGGGGAGCGGTGTTCTTACACCACAGGGCTCAAGGCCTCTGGACTCAGTCGGAGTCGGCGTTGCAGATCAATGTGCTGGAGATCAGGGCGGTCTATCTGGCGCTCTTGGCGTTTCAGAAGTTACTGTCAGGACAGCCCATCCGGGTTCAGTCCGACAATGCGACGGCCGTCGCCTATATAAATCATCAGGGAGGGACCAGAAGTGCTCAGGCCCTCGCCGAAGTCCACCGCATTCTATCCTGGGTGGAGGACAACGACTGCCTGATCTCCGCAGTTCACATCCCAGGGGTCGAGAACTGGGAGGCCGACTACTTGAGCCGACAGGGGATGGACGCCGGAGAGTGGTCTCTTCATCCGGACGTCTTCCGGGACATCTGCGGCAGATGGGGCACTCCGGACGTGGATCTGATGGCCTCACGGCTGAACCATCAGGTGCCACAATACATGGCGAGATCATGGGATCCTCAGTCTCTGGGGCGGACGCCCTGATCCTGAGTTGGTCCGACTTCCATCTACCATATGTGTTCCCACCGCTAGCATTGATTCCCAAGGTTCTGTGGAAGATCAGGACGGAGTGCAGCGTAGCCATTCTAGTGGCACCGGATTGGCCCAGGAGGTCCTGGTATCCGGATCTGTGGCAACTGTCAGGCGGGAACCGGTAGGCTCTTCCAGAACGCGCAGATCTTCTCGCGCAAGGCCCCTTCTTCCACCTCAATTCCAGGGCCCTCAGATTGACTGCATGGCTCTTGAGGCCTGGCTGCTAACATCCAGAGGATTCTCCCCTACGGTGGTTGCCACTATGAATCGGGCTAGGAAGCCTGTATCACGGAGGATTTACCACAGAACGTGGAAAATCTTTTTCTCCTGGTGTGCCTCTGGTGGACGGTCACCGTGGCCCTTGTCCATTCCGACCTTGTTGGCTTTCCTACAATCGGGTTTGGAATTGGGTTTATCCCTCAGCTCCCTGAAGGGTCAAGTATCAGCTCTTTCGGTGCTGTTTGACAGGCGCTTGGCGCTCCTTCCTAAGGTTTGTCAATTTCTCCAGGGAGTGTCTCGGGTGGTCCCGCCGTATAGGCGACCACTGGACCCTTGGGATCTCAACATGGTCCTGGCGGCTCTGCAGAAACCGCCTTTTGAGCCATTGAGAGAAGTTTCCCTCTCTTGTCTGTCACAGAAGGTGGTCTTTCTGGTGGCAATTACGTCTCTAAGACGGGTCTCTGAATTGGCTGCACTATCGTGCAAGTCGCCCTTTCTGGTGGTCCACCAAGACAAGGTGGTGTTGCGCCCGCGGGCAGAATTCTTGCCAAAGGTGGTTTTCCACTTTTCACTTGAACCAAGAGATTGTTCTTCCATCATTCTGTCCTGCCCCTGTTCATCAGGTTGAGCGCGACCTCCACACTCTGGACCTCGTACGGGCTGTACGCATTTATGTGTCCAGGACTGCCTCCTTCCGGTGTTCGGACTCATTGTTCGTACTGACGGCAGGTCGCTGTAAGGGGTCCGCGGCGTCAAAATCGACCTTGGCCAGATGGATCAAGGCACCCACTCAAGAGGCCTACCGTTCTTCTGGTTTGCCTCTCCCGGTGGGCTTGAAGGCGCACTCGACCAGAGCTGTCGGTGCTTCCTGGGCTTTGCGACATCGCGCTTCTGCGCTACAGGTGTGTCAGGCGGCCACTTGGTCCAGCCTGCACACTTTCTCTAAGCACTATATGGTGCATGCCCATGCCTCTGCGGATGCAAGTTTGGGCAGGCGGGTCCTCCAGGCGGTGGTTGCCCACCTTTGAGGGGGACCGTGTATATCAACGTCTTTTGAGGAACTTTTCCCGCCCTGGGGTTCGCTTTAGGACATCCCCATTGTCTGGGTCTCCCATTATGATGATCAGAAAAAAGAGAATTTTGTTTACGTACCGTAAATTCTTTTTTCTTGAATCATCAATGGGAGACCCAGCACCCACCCAGTTGTTCCGTTGGATGTTTTGCATTTGACCTGTTCCCAGTTGGGACAGTTTATTCCGGGTTGTTGGACCGTCTGTGCACGGTTTCTTTCCCGATGTTTCGGGTGTGGTTTCTGTTGTCTCCTCGCAGCTTATGGACCAAACTGAGGATATTCCCTGCGGTAGGGGTTTATAAGCGGAGGGGGCGGTGTCTACAAACTTGTAGTACCTAGTGTGGCCTCCGGAGGGCAGTGCCCTAAACCCATTGTCTGGGTCTCCCATTGATGATTCAAGAAAAAAGAATTTACGGTACGTAAACAAAATTCTCTTTTTTTTTACCTTGGCTTGTAACCAAAAATAGGACGTATTTTTATTTTAATTATTTATTTAATTATTATTATTTTTTTTTAAGGTCTCCCCTGTATTATTGATTGCCAGGCAGCTGAGAGTGGAAGCCCGTAGCTGTCTGCTTTATTTGCACTGAGAATCAAAAATATGGCAAAGCTCTACATACATTTTTTTTTTTTAATTTTTTGGCAGTTTTGTTGCCAATGGCAACCAATCACACACATTGGTAGAATGGGTGACAGGCGGAACAGCCAATCACAGACGCTGTCACAAAGAGTGGGAGTCTGTGATTGGCTGTTGGAACCAGTGCAGTAACCTGGAGACAGCTCACACATTCTAGCATCTGTCGTGCAGTGAGGTTAATGAGCGGCTCCTTAATTACAAGCGCGTGGACCCGGTAAGTGTGTCGCTTATGATTAATCACTGTTTTGCTTATATTTACAGCTGAATAGTAACATCGACGTCTCTGGGAAGTCCTTGTTCGGGGTCTGTGCCCAAACACTAGGTGTTCGGTACGAACCCCAAACTTTACTTTTCAGGTTGGCCCTTGACTATTAATGAGCTGTTAAAGCTGGAAATAACCCTTTAATGCAAGATATTCTGCTCCAGGTGAGGATTACCAGTGCCCTCCTTTTCTAATACCCGTCCTTTTGCGTAACAGGTGCGGGGAGCTGCTTAGAAACACTTGAAGCACAAAAACCTCTTATTGTTGTCATCAATGAGAAACTTATGTCCAACCATCAGCTGGAGCTCGCAAAGCAACTTAAGCAAGATGGACACCTCTACTACTGTACCTGCAGGTACCACAGGCGCTGATCCCCACCACTTAACACAATTTACTCATGCTGTGTAGGGCTGTGTTCACACTTTGTGTTTTTGCAGTGTTTTTTTTTATACAAATTAAATGCTGCTTTTTACAGTAAAAGTTCTGAGATTTCAGAAATCTCCTGTACACACTTTGCATTTTTTTTCTCCTATTTTTAAAACTGCAGCTTGTCAGTTCTTTCAGCTTTTTTTCACTGTAGAAAGCAATAAGAGTGCAAATACGCATCTGCATTTTTACTGCTTTTGTAGTTATTAAACGCAGACTGTAGACAAATGACACACATAGTCTTCAGTAAAAAAAAAAAATAATAATGCAGTCACACATGAAAGTATCATGCAGAGTGTTTGTATGCAGCCCAGACTATTAGATCAGGCGGGCTGCCCAGCAGTATATACGTGTGCCACACAGGACAGACGCCCCAAAGGGCCCCACTGTATCCTGCATGAAGATAAAAAAGTGCAAAAAATAGATGAATGATAATGTGAGGTATTGGTGAATATTTTGGCCAAAACCCACGTCGAGGGTCCTCACTCTCACGAGCCCCTAAACGCTATAATCAGAAAAAAATACTACAAGGACATCAATTCAAAAACGCAATAAAAAACTTACCAAAAAGTCTGATGTCCATTGCAGTCAGCAGGACACAGCAGGCCCCAGTGATGAAGGCAACCGAGTGCATAATACCGGGTCAGCAATGGTGGAGGTGATTGGTGGTAGTTATATGCACACAGATGAGGTTCCTTGTGTGACACCACGATGATCCATCTCCCAGCGGCAGAGCCTATTCTGGGAGATAGTATCTATAGTAAACGTTGGGTTACTAAGCGCCGCGCGGCGCCTAGTAACCCGATGTGTACCATAGTTACCAGCGATCTCGCTGGTCCACATCGCTGGTGAGTCTGTCTGTGTGACAGCTCACCAGCGATGTGAGCGATATTGTTAGCGATCGCGCGTGCACGTGATCGCTTACAATATCGCTCACAATATTGTAGCGTGTGACGGCCGCCATAAGGAGAGGTTGCAGGGCCATATATGCACAATGTTTGGACTGGACGTTGGCTCTGGAGAGTTACAGAGTGTATTTCTATTCATCTGTCGCACTCGGGTTAGGAGAGCCACCGCTCGGTCCGTCCATTGCTCCTATACGACCTTGTCCAGCGCTGTGGAGTCTGTGTCAGATTCAGAGACATTGAGTAGTCGGAGCCCTGCCTGTGACTCTTCCAACACTGTTACATTGGACACTATGAGGATATGCCAGAACATTGAGGCCTCATTCACACGTCTGGTTTTCACATTCACGTTCTGTATTTTTGCAGCTTTGTCTTTGGGATTGTCACATGTTCGTACTTTTTTGTTATCCACCAAAAAACTAAACAAAACAGATCCCACATCTCAATACAAGCCTATGGGGCCATGAATAACTGATGGCATCATAGTTTTATCTTTGTTCTGTTTGACTTTACTGATTGTTTGCTTAGGAGAAGCTTCAAACACCTCCATTTTTTTTTTCTTTTCATTGTACAATTAAAATGATGGTAATCCTGACACCCGCCAGACCCTGATGAATGTCTGATCCCGCACGCTGCTGGAAATCAGTTGGTTGTTTTTTTTTTTTATGTGAAAAATCATTGATATCTGAATGAGGCACAGTGCTTGTTATAATTGATTCATACTGTTGTTTTTCCAAATTAGTTCTCATTTTAATCAGTTTTACACTTAAATTACGTGATCTCAGCATTGTTGCAATTTGCCCATTGGCCACCAGATGTCAGTACAAACTCCATTATTACAGTCTGGCTACTTACAGTGATTGTGCTTAAAGAGGACCTGTCACCAAACCAGGCATGGTGGATCTAATTACAGCACTGGATACAGCATGTCTCCAGCATGCAGGCAAGGGGTCCCCCAGCACTTGAGCAGCCCTGTACCCCGAGATAATACACTTAGAAAATTTACATGCTGCAGCCACTAAGGAGGTGGCTAGGGGCTGCAGCCAAGGGCAGATTCACACCCCCTGCATGTGTAATCTGGCCACCGCTGCCAATCATTCTCTCCTTGTCTGCAGCATTTAAACTGAGGGGTTTTTTCTCTCCTCAGGGGGCGGGGCTACACGGGAGAGAAAAAAAACCTCAGTTTAAATGCTGCAGACAGGGAGAGAATGATTGGCAGCGGTGGGCAGATTACACAGGCGGGGGGTGTGAATCTGCCCTTGGCTGCAGCCCCTAGCCACCTCCTTAGTGGCTGGAGCATGTAAGTTTTCTAAGTGTATTATCTCGGGGTACAGGGCTGCTCAAGTGCTGGGGGACCCCTTGCCTGCATGCTGGAGACATGCTGTATCCAGTGCTGTAATTAGATCCACCATGCCTGGTTTGGTGACAGGTCCTCTTTAAAGGGATCCTGTCTGGTTCGATAATGCTATTAATCTGCAGATAAAGTTAATAGTGTAATGAACGTTGATAGTCGCAGTACTAAAGTGCAGCACCCTGAAGGAAATTACCTTTACGCCTCTCTGTAGTTTCTGGTTTTCAGTAATGGTTGGGTGCAGGCACAGACCAGCATAGTGTAAACACTGCTCGGCTCTCTGACTGACAGCTGGCCTTATGATGAGGCACTGTAGAGCTGTCTATCGGTCAGTGCCGGGCAGTTAGAGCTGCCACTCTCAGTGCTGTGACTGTATCCACATCAGGAGCCCTGCATGACTGACAGCTGACGTTTTCTGAGAGGAACAAAGTTCATTTTCTCTCGGATGCCGCACTGTCAGTATAGCAGCCGGGCAGCTTTATAAAGCTTAATAACCTGCAGACTAACCCTATATATGCCATTTGAAAACGTTATCGAACCTGACAGGTTCAATTTAATGCACCATGCCAGCATTTTTTTTATTGCACCACAGGAGTGTTGCTTTAAATCTAAGTCCTCTACCCCCTGTCTGATCCTCACCTGCAGTTGTCTTCATCTTTTATCACCCGCTCCACTCGGTCTTTTGCAATTTGTGACCTGTCAGCAGCTCCAGTGTTTCACAGAGCGTAGTGGAGGTCACAACTCAATACATCTCTAAGAGAGCTTCATTCTGGCCTCATTTTTGCTCTCATAGACTTACATTAAGAACTTGTGATGGAACGTCTGACTTTCAGTTTGAAATTACAGTCACAAGATGGAACCTCAGGACCGGAGCGATGGTGAAAAATGATTAGAAGACAGATGGCAGTGAACTTAGACTTAAAGCGTAACCGCCGTTTAAATTCTTATTTAATAATAACGTAGAGTACGGTAAGTGATTTTAACAATCTTTCAAATTGACTTAATTAGAAAATTCTGGTTGGTCATTCTGAAACCTTCCACAAGCTGTCCTCACTGCACTGTGTGTGAAGCAGACATATGTTCATTCTCAGTCGGATCTGTCTTCAGTGAACACGGGGCATGTAACCATATAAGGGAGGGGGCGTGGCCTACACTGACTGCAACTGGTGAGGAAACAATGTATCAGATTACAGCTCAGAGCTAAGCAATACCAGGATGTAAACTCCTCTTTACAAGCTTCTCTGATCTGTCATCTGTCTCCACACAGCTCAGTCACAATCTGTGTTAACCCCTTGTATGCTGGCTCCCCACACAGCTAGGGATCTCTGTTAACCCCTTCTCTGCTGTCACACAGCCCACTATCAGCCTTCTATCAGAAGCTGTGGCAACACACAAAGAGTGCTGGCAAAATGTGAGAAAATTAGTCATATGGCACAAAAAAACAATTATCTTAGCATGCCAATATTTTCTCCAGTTCAGTCTCCTTATAATGGCACCGCTGTATGGTTAAGTGATATATCTGTAGTTTCATCTGGTCTAATAAGAATCTGACAGGTGGAACAGCACAAATGCAATGAGTGGAAAGTTCACTATCGCACTGCAGGATCCAACAGCAGAAATCACATGGATCCTGCTTTGGATGTGATGTTCTGGATGATGCACACTACTAGATTACATGCTACTTATTCCCATGGATTTTTTTAGTGATGTGGAATGGGGTTGTTGAAGTTTTAGGCTCCGAGCTATGACTGCACATACATATAACTTTAGACAGGTACTTACTTTTTTTTTCCTTTTCCCATAGCACCCTAGGAAGCACGCTGAAGACATTGGACCTGTCCTCTCTGAAGGTTTTTTCACCAGGCCATCCAGAAATCTTTGCAAGTTTTCTAGATAAAGTTGTGGGGTTTCGATAGCGGTATACAAAATGGACTATTGCATTAATAACACTCTGCAACATCTGTAAAACTAAGGATGGAGATGCACAGTACAGTGGAAAAATACACTGCTCACAAAGATAAAGGGAACACTGAAACAACACAGTGTAACTCCGAGTCAATCACTTCTGTGGAATCATCTGTTCAGTCATGAAGCAACACTGATTGTGGATCAATTTCTCCTGCTGTTGTGTAAATGGAACAGACAACAGGTAGAAATGATCCACAATTACCAAGACGTCTCCTATACAGGAGCGGCGCTGCAGGTGGTGACCACAGAGCATTTCTCTGTTCTCATCCTTTTTGGCTGTTTTGGTCACTTTTGCATTTTGCCATTCTTCTCACCCCTGTACCTAGCATGAGGCGGTGTCTACAACCCACAGACATTGCTCAGGTAGTGCAGCTCATCCAGGATGGCACATCAATGCGAGCTGTGGAATGGAGGTTAGCTGTGTCTGTTAGCACAGTGTCCAGAACATTGAGCAGATACCAGGAGACAGGCCAGTACTCCAGGAGACGTGGAGGGATCGTAGGAGGGCGACAACCCAGCAACAGGACCGATACCTCCTCATTTGTTCAAGAAGGAAAAGGAGGAGCAGTGCCTAGAAAGGACTCAGGGCCCACTGCACCTGCATATGGTCTCACAATGCTCACAATGGCCCTGAGGATCTCATCCCAGTACCTAATGGCTGTCAGGGTACCTCTGGCTAACACATGGAGGGCTGTGTTATCCTCAGATGAAACGCCTCTGACCCACTGCCAAACCGGTCATGCTGGAGGATTTTGCTCCATGTTCTGGACACTGTGCTGACAGACACAGCTAACCTACTTGGCACAGCTCACATTGATGTGCCATCCTTTATAAGCTGCACAAGAGCAACGTGTGAGGGTTGTAGATACCGTCTGATGCTACCTCTAGGGGTGAGAGCAATGACAAAATGCAAAAGTGACCAAAACAACAGCCAAAAAGGATGAGAACAGAGAAATGGTCTGTGGTCACCACCTGCAGCACCGCTTCTGTATAGGGGGTGTCTTGCTCCTATCATTTCTACCTGTTGTCTGTTTTATTTACACAACAGCAGGAGAAATTGATCCACAATCAGTGCTTCATAACTGGACTGGATGATTTTACAGAAGTGATTGACTTGGGGTTACATTGTGTTGTTTAAGGCTAAGTTCACACTGCGTTTTGCCTGGAAAACCGATCCCTTTCTGTAATTTCCAGCAGAATCAATGAGTTTTCAGAAATGCTGTCCTGACGCTGCGTTTTGTATTGGTCCATTTTTGGGCCACATAATTGTATCCAGAAAAGAATGAGCGTGTCAATTATTGATCCATTTTTTTCTCCTCCATTTTATTCCTTTGTAACCATTGTTTATGGGGGAAAAAAATGCAGCAGTCAAAAACGGATGAAGCGTTATTGATGTTTTTTTTTTGCTGTTGACAATGACACAAAGCATCACGAACAGACTGTGTGCATATCAGGTTGTGATGCTTTTGTTTTTTATTACAATGGAGAGAGTTCAACTGGAAAACGGAGCAATAATTGACAGTCATTATTTAGTTTTTGTGCCTTCTGCCCCACTAACGCAGCAATCAAAAACGCTGATGTCCACATAGCAAATTAAAAATCCCATTCACTTTGATGGCAGATGCACTGACTGATCAGTTTTTGGTGCAGATTTTAAAAAAAAACCAAGACAACGCAGCACCAAAAACGGATCAGAAACAACTTGTGTGAACATAACCCATTGGTATTGGTTTTCTCATGAGCCAAACTAACTTTTGTGGCCTCCTAAAGTTCAGGGCCTGGTTGAAACGGCAACCCCTGCACTCACTATGGTAGACAACAGAGATGCATCGGCCCACACCAAAATCCATGTATCCTGGAGGACGTGTACTGGATTCACCAGTCGTATAAGACTGCTTCACCAAATCCAGAATGTTATTTATCCACACATACAATTTTCCAGAGGTGCATTAGATACAAATAAAACCCCACAGTTACAACCAATGCATTTTGAACTCGAGTCCTTAGTCATTGCTAACTGTTAGTATTAATCGTATGAACATATATTTTAACATCATATATGAATGAATAACGAACAATAAACAGTGATTGAAAAGAACAGGAATCAGTCATATATCGAGGTTTTCTATGTATACAATAACATTGTCATTTCCAGTGTAGAAGTCGTTCTTGTCACCAGTGGGGGCGCTCCTCAACAATGTGCTGAACTGTTTGACGCTCAGCTCCACAGTCACAGGCAGGAGAATCAGATTTTCCCTACTGATGTATAAGATCTGCACAGACACCAAAAGATTGTTCTGATACGATTCAGAGTGACCCAGGTCTTCTTTGGTAGATTGAATCTTGGTGGTGGATTTTGTGAGTGAGGAAATGTTTGAAGCTCACCGTCTACTGCACTGACCCAACGTTCTCACCATTTCTCTTCTGAATAGAGATCGTGTTCATACAGGGTAACTGCGGTTCGGGTGGGTGGATGTCTTGATTTCATCCGCTGTATTTGAACATCTCAAATAATTTGATGTACTGGGAGGTTTTAATTATTGGTGTATTCTTTAAGTCGGAGCTTTTGTCTTCTCAGGTGTGCAGGAGTGATATGGCTCAAACAGGTAACCATTGGACGGGCGTAGGTCTGATGGCACCAGATATCATCCACATGGAGCATGGTTGTTCAGCTGAGTGTTGATTGCGTTCACGTGACAACTGTTCAACCATACTGGAGCACAATGTTCTGCGGCAGAGTACACCAAGGCAAGGGTAGACGTTCCTCAAGACATAAGAGCCCCAGGAGGATCCGCAGCTGTTCTGAATAATATCATTGCGTGCCTTCAGTTTATGTGCGGTCTAATCCAAGTGAGACTTGAAGGGTAGGCTTCTATCAACGGTTACGCCTAAATACTTTGGGTTGAAATTGTGTTTGATAAAGTACTTTGAGTTCAGTGTTGGGCTGGCTTCACACCACGGTGTGATCCGGTCCGGGGCTGTCCGGGATCACCCAGACAGCCTCGGACCAGATCAGCACACAGAACCGGAGGGCCAAATGTGCCCTCTGGTCCTGTGTGCAGCCGGACGCAGCTGCAGCTGCTAATGATTCATGACCGTGGCTCGCAGGGAGCTAGCCACAGTCCTGAAACAGCGGCGTGCAGCCGCCAGTGTCCGGTTCCTGGATCCTCCCAGCCGGGGCAATCCAGCCCCATAGGCTCCCATGTTAGGGAGCGCCGGATTGGCCCGGATCTGGGAGAATCCGGGATCCGGCAAATTGGTGGAGATTTTTCTCCCTGGGCACAAAAATGTTGCAAGCATCATTTTTGTGTCCGGAGAGAATAATCCGAATTCTCCCGGATTCCACCGCAGAGATGAAACCGGTCCAGGGCTGTCTGGTTTACACCGGACAGCCCCGGACCGGATCACACCGTGGTGTGAAGCCGCCCATAGCAGTTGAGTTGTGTAGATGAAAGCAGCACACTTCCATTTTTGATGGATTGGGCTTTAGCCTCCATTGTTGAAAATACTTTCCCATTACACTAAGATCTTCTGTTAAAACCTCCTCTGTTTTCTCCATTTTTTTTTGCTCACTGTAGCAAGTGCCCAGTCATCGGCGTATCCAAATTTCCATGATGTTGTGTCAGGAATATCGGCTAGGTACAAAGCAAAAGTGCCAGCACTGATCCCTGGGCCAAACCATTGTTTAAGGTTTTCCTATAATTGGTTGAATCATCCATGATGAGTTGAAAGGTTCGATTTGCAATCCTATTATTCAAGAAGTACATCATTTTCCTACATGAAATCGCCTTCAGAAACCTGTATATCAGTCCTTCCCTCCACACAGCGTTGTATGCATCAAAAAGATCGATGAACGCCACTGAAATCTTCTTGTTCTTATGAAATTCAGCTTCAATGAGAGTTGTCAAGGCTAAAACGTAATCATTGCAGTTTCGAGCAGGTCTAAAGTCGGCTTGCTCTACGGGTATTGAGTTGAATATCTTTGAATTGATCTTGTTATAGATTAAACATTCTAGAAACCTATATAGGCAACTCAATAGAGCAATGGGTCTATAGCTTGATGGATTATCTTCTGGCTTCCCAGGTTTTAACAATGATCTTGTCGTGTTTTAATTCACTAGGGACTTGAGCATTCTCCATGATATCTGAGAAATTTGCCAGCCATTTTTTCACATAAGGTCCACAGTTTGACAAATTTGGCATGAATCCCATCAAATCCAGGAGCTTTGTTACTTTTAAGGTACCGTTACACGCTTCAATGTTGTTAAGATATCACTAACGATCTCACAGGAGCACGGTCGTTAGGACATCTTTTTGACATCATTGATGAGCTGTGACACGTGTAGATAACGTGCATGACGCACCAACAATGTAGCGAGCAGCTATAGTTCGCTCAATTCAGCGAACGATACTTGTTCACTGTGACTAGGTGAAGTCGTGAACAACATTGTTATCGCGGTGTCACACACAACGATGCAGCAGGTTGGCTGATTGAGGTTTGTCTGATTTGAGAACATGTTCTCAAATCTGCGATCAGCGATCCAACGATTTATCATAGTCGTATCTTGGTATCACACGCAACGACATCCTAACGATGTCGTTTGAACGACTCCAAACCCGTGACGTTTCAGCGATATCGGTCACTATCTCGTACCGTGTAACGGGGCCTTTAGTATCAACAAAAGCAATTTCAATGTCACAGGTTATAAAAGGACGGGAGTATTCTTCAATTGGTGCCACAGATGATTTTAGTAGCTTAAACTTATTTTTAACGTCCATGGTATGAACTCGGTCTTTAGGGGATTGTTGACCAATTAGTGACGAACCCGTCCTCATCATCTATTAACTCAACGTCTTGACCACAACAAGTGCAGGTGCCTCGACCTACTCAGATTGTGTATTACTTATCTCTGCTACAAATCGTACTGTCTGCCTGTGTGTACAGCTCCTAAAAGTCCTACCAGATAGTTTACATGGTAGTAAAATGTGTTTTATGTAATTATTGGATATTGATCTTGATATTGAACTCCTTCACAAGACAGCCAATTTCCATTATGGTGTTTTCGTTTTCTCCCCTTTTTAAAGATTAAAAATCTTTAGGTTTTTAAAGATTACTCGAGCTTTCAGCTGTTCAAGTGGATAGATAGATACATAGAAACAATAGTTGATAGATAGATTGAAAGAATAGACATATGTGGGAGAGTATATATAGATTTAGTGATAGATGAATAGATAGATGTCAAACAGCTGTCACGGGTAGTAGTAATGGACAAAGGGGTTACATGGCAGGATGGCAGTGATGGGCAAGAAGGTGATCAGGTGTACTAGTCTGACCCATAGACTGACCCTGTTCCCAAAAGTCCCTCTAAAGGTGAGGATGTCCGGGCCACCATACTTGCTCTGCTCCTGACCAGTCCTAGGGTATAACCCCCCCCTCACCTCCACCCAGAGACGGGGCTAAGCACAGCAACTCTCAGAAAGATGGCTAACTCCATGATGCTACAAGCAAGAAGGCTTCAACAGAACAGCATACAGCATCAACACAGCTCATGGTCTTTGCAGAGAATGAACTCTATCAATGATACCTGCTAATGGGTCATGGGACTACTGAAATGCTGGGGGAATGGTCAAACCACATCACCTGATACACATGGCAACTGGTACTGAAGAGCAACAGAACATAGCCCTTAAAGGGAACCAACCACCCCCAATGACCCCCCCGGACTATTAATATCGGTCCCTACACACAGCACATACATGTGCTGCAATGATTTTTGCTAAAAAAACTGTTTTGTAAAACTTAAGATAATGCTTTTGAAAGTTTAAACCGAAGGGACGGGTGGGCGTTACTTATCTGTGGCAAAAGCCGGGTTGCAGCTGCCACTCATCCACCTGTGTCCCGCAGTAGCAGTTACGGCCAGCCCTTTTCAGCGTCACAGCCCGGTGCACGGGCTCGCATGCCCGTGCACACGTCATCATCTACAGCCGGGTTGCGAGCGCGCGCCTCTGACTTCCTGCGCTCGCAACAGGAAGTCAGAGCGCGCGCTCGCAACCCGGCTGTAGATGATGACGTGTGCACGGGCATGCGAGCCCGTGCACCGGGCTGTGACGCTGAAAAGGGCTGGCCATAACTGCTACTGTGGGACACAGGTGGATGAGTGGCAGCTGCAACCCGGCTTTTGCCACAGATAAGTAACGCCCACCCGTCCCTTCGGTTTAAACTTTCAAAAGCATTATCTTAAGTTTTACAAAACAGTTTTTTTAGCAAAAATCATTGCAGCACATGTATGTGCTGTGTGTAGGGACGATATTAATAGTCCGGGGGGGTCATTGGGGGTGGTTGGTTCCCTTTAATAGATTAAAGGACATTAACTCCATTTAGCTACTGCAGAGCAATTCACAGAGGCTGTAGAGCAGTCTACATGTGACATAAAGCAATTCACAGACTGTAGAGCAGTCTGCACATGACAACAGCTATATAATGTCCCAGCTCCCTATTTATTGTAAGCCTGAACCCCTTAGTGCCTTTCATGTTGCACTAAAGGGTGTTTTAGCCTTGTATTTAGCTGAAAATAAAAAAATAATTTAAAAGAATACTGATGTGGAGTCTTACCTAATTTTGGATCACCAGCTAGGGTTCAGCAGACAGCTGCAGCCTGCATACAGCAGCTGGCAGCTTTACCTTGGCTAGTAAGCCAAAACAGGGGTCACCCCCAAACTATTTTTTCAAATTATTTGTAATTCGTATAATTATGTGAACCCCATTTCCCCCCCCCATTTTGGATACCAGCCAAGTAAAGATGACAGCTAGGGTCTGGTATTTTCAAGGTGGGAAGGGCCATCTTTCATGGGCCCTCAAGGCTCTAAAAAATAGCAGACCATAGCCACCCCATAACTGGCACCTCTATAAGCAGTGCCACTCCTGGTGCTTAATTAATGGGTAAAAGCGGGTTGTCTGTGTTTTATTTGTAATAAAGGATTTTTCTCTGTGGGAATATCATAGACACCTCAACATTACCAATCCAGGGGTTGATGTTGTCTTTCAATACTCATCTGTCATTAACCCCTTCTATTGCCCAGTTTGCCAGCACACCAGGAAGAGCTGGGATGAAGCCCTTTATGCATTTTACTCACTTGGCACTTTTTTGGTATGTGATATATGGGTATTTCCATATGTATGTATAAAAAGTTATGTTTTATTATTTTGTTTCCCTTTTTGGTGCTGTTTTTTTCTTGATTTATGAGTGATTTGATCATTATCTACACTGGCTATTTGCTCAATCTGCTACTTTTTGTGTGTAGTGTGACTCCAGCCTAAATTGAAGACAGACTTTATACTTCAAAGTTGTAGCCAATCTTTTTCCATTTTTAACAGAAATACTGCTAAGGCTGGAGTCACACTGGCGTGTGACTTGCACGAGTGTAGTGCAAGGAAATCTCGCATTGCCACTCGTGCCCATGCAAGACAATGGTGCAGCTCAGATCTGATGTTTTTTTCCTCAGCTCTACACGAGCTGAGAAAAATAATCACAGCATGCTGCAATTGACTGCGAGTCTCAGTTCACTCGCACCAACACAAGTCTATGGGTGCAAGTAAAAGATCATAATGCTGTGGCACACATGCAAGTGCAACTCGTTGTACACCAAGGCTGGCAATGGAGGAGATGGGGAGATTAATCTTTCCCTCTCCTCCGCAGCTGTGATCTGATTGCAGGATTGGATCATGCTTGCAGCAGAGCCTGAGCCGAAGGTCATTAGTGTATTGCATCCTATGCACTTGCATCAAATGCATATGCCAGTGTGACTCCTGCCTATGTGCCCAGCTAATGTTTTTTGGGTTCAGTTTTCCTTGCAGATTTTATAAAAATTGCAAAATCTACAAGGGGAATTACATGCCAGCAAAGTCAATGATAATTCTGAAGTGCTGTGCCCACCTTCATGTTTTTTTACTTGCTGATTTTGGTGCAGAAGAAAGAAGCAACATGTCCATTCTGTGTTTTTCCCTGCATTTTACTCGGGCTGTGTAAGGCTAGGTGCACATTGCTTTGTGCTGTGTGTTACAACAGATCTGTTGGACAGCAGCACAAATGCAATGTAACGGATGCATTAATGCATCCATAGATTTGCATTCAACAGACGCCTACAAATACATGACAAAATAGGCATGTGTATGCAAGTATGCGTTTTTTATCAACGCACATGAAAACGTGGTTTGCAGCGTTTTCATGTGTGTTGATAAAAACATTTTTTGCTCATGTAATAAAACAGCATTTTAAAATGGAAAAAAACGGATCACTTTACAAAAAATTAAAACCCACTGACTTGGCTGGGATTTCATTTGAGTGATCTGTTATATAAAGTGCACTGCACAAATTGGATGCAAAAAACAAATGCAAAAAACGAATGCAAAAACAGTAAGTGTGAATGTAGCCTAATAGTCAATCTATATAAAAAAAATCAGACTGTCCGTTTCTCTCAGATGGTAAAAACAGATACACTGACAAACGTTTTAGAAGAATCCGGTCCAAAACACTCATGGAAATCAGTCAGAGTTGTCTAGAAGTAGAATGTGGCTAAGGCTACGTTCACACACACCGCTTCTTTTTTTGCGCTTTTTTGCGCGCGCTTTTAGCCCACATATTGTGGCCGTGCTTTCACACAGCACGCTTTTTTACTGACCCGGGGGAGAAGTGATGTACAGAGGGGAGGAAGAATCCTGGTTCCTCCTCCCCTCTGTGACATGTCTGCCAGCCCCCATTTGATTTCGCAGTGTATTAATATACACTGCAAAATCTAAATTAATGAAAGCCAGATGTATTAAAAATAATAAAGAATGAATACTGTGTGTTAGGGGAGCCAGGAGCTGGCACAACCGCAGGAATCGACCTGCAAGGACCTTGCGTGATGTCATCGGCCGATGTGATTGGCCGCTCGAGGTATTGTGATATGCGCGTCATATGAAGTCACATAGTACTCACTGATCTCAGGGAGACCAGTCAAGGAAAACACTGTGGGCAGCCGGCAAAAGCGCTCAAACACAGTAAAATCCTAGGCACATTGCCCCCTGGGAGTTACGAATATGCAAATAGAGTCTGTGGAGCCTCGTTTAGGAGTCTCACACACAGAATTAGACAGATATCCCTCCAGGGAAGGACTTAGCCCTGTGGTGGCTCCTTGTGGAAACCACCATAACCACCATATTAAGTGGCCTTTTAAGTCAATATCCAACTCTTTACAAGTTTAAAGATATGACAAGGGAATTACCAAAGCCAGGTATCCATCCACAGACAGCTGTTTCTGGGTGTTGCCCCTCATCAGTGTGGAGTAGGATTCTGGCTAGGTGGGAGCAACGCTTGGTAGACCAACATCACAAAGCATTCACTGATCTCAGGGAGACCAGTCGAGGAAAACACTGCGGGCAGCCGGCTAAAGCGCTCAAACACAGTGAAATCCATGGCGAATTGCCCCCTGGGTGTTACAAATATGCAAATAGAGTCTGTGGAGCCTCGTTTAGGAGTCTCAAACACTGAACTAGACAGCTATCCCTCCAGGGAAGTCACATATCACATGACCGTGAGCGGCCAATCACAGCACTGATGACATCATGCAAGGTACTGGCAGCTCGTATCCTGCGGTGGTCCCGGTAACCGGAACAGCTTCGGACAGGTAAGTATTTAATTTTTATTATTTTTAACACATTTGCTTAACTTTAATTTGGGTTTCGCATTGTATATTAATACATTGCGAAACCCAAATGGGCTGTCACACATGTCACAGAGGGGAGGAGGAACAGGATTCTTCCTCCCCCTCTGTGACATCAGATCCTGCAGCGCCGGCCCCTAGGGGAGAAAGTGCGGGCGCAGGTGGGTAAAGAATTAGACATTTCAATTCTTTCTACGCCCATGCTTTCACCCATAAAAGCGCAACATATTTTTATGCTGTGTCTGCACAGCAAAGTTAATTCCACATTCACTTTGCCAGCAGACACAAGCCACATTGCACATTTTTGGAAAGCGTGCGCAAAAAAGCACTCAAATGCGCAATGTGTGAACATAGCCTAAGGGTGCGTTCACATGCTGCGTATTTGCTGCGCATTTTTACGCGAGTCCTCTTTCAGTTTTTGTAGCCAAAACCAGGAGTGGCTGCTTAAAACCAGCAGTGGCTGATTAAATACAGAAGTGGAGCACTTGTTTCTATAAGGCTGGAGGCACACTGTCATGCATCAAACACGTGAAATGCGTGTTTTGGGTGTATGTGATGCGTGTGGTGAGTGTGGATGGCTGTATGCAGGGGAGTGTGCTGTGTGAGTGAGTGTGTGGTGAGTGTCAGTGTGATGCTGTCTGTTCCTGAAGCAAACTTCAGGTCCGCGGACAGCATTTGCCAGTGATTTTAAACTCGGTGGCTGTCAAAGCCGCAGAGTTTGAATTTGCTGGTTTCCCGATACAGTAACAATGTGTCAGCACTGTCACAGCAGCGCTGAAACATCATTGTTTAAAACACAGCCGCTGACAAAATATTACAGTTCCAGGGGTTAATCAGCATGTTAACCCCCTCTGCAGGCTCTGTGCGACATGTCAGCACAGAAGCTGCAGAGGGGGTTAATAACCTCGTGTCAGAAGGGTTAAATCGATGTTGGTGTGATGACAACATGTGTCCAGAGAGTGTCCACACGCTTTGGACACATGCTGTCATGACACGTTGGCTGTGCAGGGGTTAATATCTGTTTAATCTGACAGCCTCTAATTGTTGGGACAGTTTTATATACTTTACTGCATGCCGGAGCTGTCCAGCATCTCAAAACTTCTGAAATGAGCTGTGCCTGTACTGTACGCTAAGTGCATACACAAAAATCGTAGAATGCCTCTGTCCATGGTCCTGACAATCAGTGTGTTATTATAACACGCTATATTATAACGTGTGACATGCCGCAGTGACCAGCAATCAGCTCGCTGATCACTGCGGAATGGCCAGGACCCTTTTTTGGTTGTTGGTCTGCCAGCTGGCCAGCAGACATCGGCGTGTGATGCCTTTTAATCTGATGTGTTCCCTGGTAACTAGGGTACACATCTGGTTCCTAAGCACAGCGCGCTGGTAACCAGGGTACACATCAGGTTTCTAAGCACAGCGCGCTGCTACCCAGGATACACATCAGGTTTCTAAGCACAGCGCGCTGGTAACCAGGGTATACATCGGGTTACTAAGCAGCACAGCGTGCTGTGCTTAGTAACCCGATGTGTACCCTGGTTACCAGCGTTCTCCTGCTGAATACAGTAGCGGGACCTCGACATTGTGGAAAAGAATAGTTTATATTCTTTTCCATGATGTCGAGGTTGTTACACGGGTCACTGGTCGCTGGTGAGATCTGCCTGTGTGGCATCTCACCAGCGATCACATTGCGATGTGCCAGCGATCCCGATCGTTGGTCAGGTCACTGGCCCATCGTTATGTGTAACCCGGCCTTTAGGCTGCAAAGGGCCCACGTATTTTCCTTGCACAGGGGCCTCTTCTGTGTGTGTCCGTTCCTGTGCTGCTATGATGTTTCCCCGCACAAACACTTAATAATAACCAGGCAATCAGTAATGAATGTCTATTATTTTGAAAGACGCTATGACTTTTATAAAGTGGTTTCTTTGTTCCTGCAAGCTTGTATGTGCGCTAGCCACCTACTAGGGCTCGGACACGCAGGCGTGAAACTCGGACGACTGCAATGCGAGTCAAAATCCTATTGCAGTCGGACCAATGTTATTCAATGTCTGAGAACACATTTACGAGGGTCAGACAGCTGCTTCTCTTTGCTGTGGCTGATGTTAGGTGATATTGATTATGTTGCTTCTCAACTGCTTTTCCAGGTTTTCTAGAGCCCTAGATATCACAGGAGAGGCTGGGGGCATATACCTCACCAGGGAGGCCAAGGCTGGGGCATAGAGATCACTGGAGAGGCTGGGAGCATATACATCACCAGGGAGGCCAAGGCTGGGGCATAGAGATCACTGGAGAGCGGGATTTAAAGGGCAGACAGTCGGCAAAATGCGTCTGTCAGCTTGAGCACTGCGTTCTCCAGGAATCAGCCCAGGGGCCGCAAAAAAGTCATCGAGGGCCACATTCGGCCCTGGGGCCTGAGGTTCCTCACCCCTGCTGTAAATGATTATACTGTAAATAGCTTCTGAGTAAAAAAACAGATTGCACTCAGACAGCACTCGCAAGCCACACTGACCAAAAATCGGACGACACTCGCATCCACGAATCGGAGCATTTTTTCACTCGCATGTGAGTCCGTAACCTAGGTGGTACATTAGTGTAACTTTTGTTTCCAAAGATTATTGCAGAAATCACATTCTGAAATATGTCATGTAGGTAATTATAGCAGGACTGGAGATGTTTAAATCACCACAGGTGAGATTGGGCTCCAATACCATTACCACACCTGAAATCAGTTGGATGGTAAATGAAGGCTTCTGCAAGTCAGTTTGTACATATATTATCTACACAGCACAGAGGCCAAATAAGGCTATGTGCACACCATCTGAAGGCACTGTGTGTTGGGCCTGTTTCACACATCGTGCCTCTGGCACATGTGCCGTTCGTGCGGACACATGTCGGAGGCACAGACATATGGGGACACATGATCCCCTATGGCCCCCTTTACATGTCCCTTATTCCGCACAGACCATGTCACCGTGTGGAGCAGATGCGTGTCCATGTGCTCCACATGGTGACATGTCCGTTTTTTTGAGGAAGCACGGACCACTTTTGGGCGAAAATGTCCATGCACACAGATGTCATCCGTGTAACATCCGTGTGCACGGACCACGGGCAAAAGTAACAAGCTTAGGCCGGTTTCACATCACGATTTCGGAGCTTCCGAGTGTATGCGTTTCAAAACGGATACACTCGGATCCGAATTCTCCTCCCATATACCCCAATAGAGATCGGATCGGATGTGTGCCTTTTGGTATCTGATTTACGCACCATCTGATGCTGTCCAATTTAGTCACGGACACAAAATCGTAGTCTGCTGCGATTTTGTGTCCGTGCCTCAAATCGGACAGCAGTGTATCCGTGCCGATCCGACCACCGTTAAAATGAGAGCCTATGGACATCGGATCAGAGTTCACCTCAGATCTGATGTCGGCTCCGTGAGCCCTGTCTCTCCCTGCTCCTGCCTCCTCCAACTTCTTCCCTCCTCTCCTCCATCCTGTCCCCCCGCTATTCTATGCTGTTCCCCCGCTATTCTATGCTGTTCCCCCGCTATTCTATGCTTTTCCCCCGCTATTCTATGCTGTTCCCCCGCTATTCTATGCTGTCCCCCTGCTATTCTATGATGTCCCCCTGCTATTCTATGCTGTCCCCCTGCTATTCTATGCTGTTCCCCCCCTATTCTATGCTGTTCCCCCTGCTATTCTATGCTGTCCCCTGCTATTCTATGCTGTCCCCCGCTATTCTATGCTGTCCCCTGCTATTCTATGCTGTCCCCTGCTATTCTATGCTGTTCCCCGCTACTCTTCCCTGTTCTATTCCCTATCCTGTCCCCTGTTCTCTTTCCTCTGTGTGTTAAAAAAAATAAAATCTCCTCCCAGAGGATACATCACCTTTCCGCCACCTCCAGCTGACGTGTCATGTGATCGGCTCTGTGACATCACCAGAGGTCCTTCTGCCCCGATGGTGATAGTCGTATCCCTGAGGCGGTGGAAAGGTGATGTATCCTCCGGGAGGAGATTTTATATTTTTTAACACACAGACGGAAGAGAAGAGGGGACTGGTAGGGAATAGAACAGGGAAGAGTAGCTGGGACACAGCATAGAGGAGAGGAGTGAAGAAGATGGAGGAGGTAGGGTTCACACGGATCCTGCATAGACTCGGATATGAATGGCTATTTGCCATCCGATTGCAGGGATCCGTGTGGATCCGTGGCTGTCCGTGGGATCCTGCTTAAACTCTGATCTCCACGGACAGCCACAAAATTGTGATGTGAAACCGGCCTTAAAAATAAAGAGTTTCATACTCGCCTCCCTCCAGCGCTGCCTGCTCCTCTCACTTCTGGTGTCGCTCATTAGGCTCATGAATATTCACTTCACTGAGCCCAACAGTGGACCGGAAATGAAAGGAGTAGCAGTGCTGGAGGGAGGTGAGTATGCGTTGACAGGCTGTCCATGTGCTATCCACGGATAGCACACAGACAGCACACGTGTCACCCGATCCGTGACACATGTTACAAGCTCCGCCCAAAAACGGGCTTGTCTCACACATCTGTGGGTTCAAGGATTTGTGAAACAGGTCTTGGATGCAGCGCCTTCGGACCTGCGTGAGCACGCAGGGAGACCACAGCTGCCATTTACTCATGATCTGAGGTGGGTGTAGGGTGGCTTCTCCCTGCATTCACACGATGGTGATTGCTTCTAACTCCGCAACATGAAATTAACATGCTACGGAAATGCAGAAGTCCAGAAACCCGCACAACAGCTGAAAACATGTTGCAGAGGGGAGAAGCATAGTGAGCATGGAATTTCTAGAAATCCCATTCACTGTGCTGGTACTGTACAACGCAGCGTTTTGGACGCAGTGGCAATATCCTGCATCCAAAATGCTGCAATTCCTATCCATCAGCACACAGCCTTACAGGAATGATAACTTCATCTCTTGCTGCAGTGAATATAAGATACAGAGTTCACCAGTATTCATTCTTGAACATAAGTGAACTCTAAAGGTACCGTCACACGCCGCAATATCGCCTGGCGATATGTGGCGATCTAACGTGCGCGCTCACGTTTTTGGTGGTCATCTCAGATCGCCGATGGCGGCATCACACGCCCCAATATCACCCTGAAGGAAATCGCCTCACCCACAGCGGAACCAATCTTGCCTAATTCCATCGCTGCTTCACACGCCGCAATCTCAAAGGCAATGTGGGCGTACATGTTCAGTGCGGCGAGGAGATAGGCGTGCCACAGTGGTTTACACCGCGCCCCATACACGCTGATTGGACAACGCAACAGTGTTACGATACTGCTCTGGAAGGCTGGCTAATACATGACACCATTGACTATCGGAGTTTGGCACAAATACACGCTCGTGTCGTCAATTCTGGCTCCTGCAACACACTTTCGAGGCGCAAAAGTGTCACACAGGTGCGGTCTTGTGCAGTACAGTGGCTTACACTAACAATGGCTAGGTGTGCGTCTGTAGGTGATTGCGGTAAGCTACAAACAACACTATGGACATATGTGCCTGCATTGGTTCATGCCATGCAAGAGCTGCCATGGCAGAACTATGTGTGTGCACACGTTTGCGTGTGTGTGTACTGAAGTGTACCTACATCCCCCATGCATTCTCCATGTGTGTGGACTCATACTTTAATGACTCTGGGCAGCAAGCGTGCTGTAGCTCTGTCGTTAGTGTTTTTTACGTGTTAGCCATCCAATCACAGAAATCTGCGTCATCTAATTCATGTAGCCGCCTGGGCGTTGCCAGCTGGGACTACTGATTAGGCGCCTGCGCTGCTTTATGATTGGTCATGTTGTGTATAAAATTGTGGCCAACTGATCTGCCACGCATGCTCCAACTTCAATGTGCATTGTTCTAGTAGCGTCTCATCACCAGAATTCTGTTGGAAAGACGGTAAGTCGGTGGATATGCTATTGTTCTTCTCATGTATGGTATATTATTGTCGGCTTCCGAACCATATTTTGCGACATGTATGGGCAGGTTCTGTGGAGCTTCATGTAGCGTCATGTAGATGTGTGGTTAGCGACACCTACGCATCGTTAAGCCCCTCCGTGTCCTGTTTCACACATAATGATCCTTGCCACCAATGACAGCACTACATCGTTACATAAATATGTGTTGAGGTCATTCCTGTGTGTACAGTTTGTGTAGGACGCCATGTGTGCATTTCAACATGATACAGCTTTGTAACTTTGCCTGGCCAGGTCCAAACCATATATGCCCCTTATTATGTGCAGTATGTCAGATCTGTGTACACATACAAAGCCCATTAATGGTTCTGCATACACAAGCTAACTACCAGACCACCTGTCATTGGTAGTGCAGGACATGGATTGGCCACACAGAGTAGGGTGTGACCTGACATATACATGTATGTGTTAGGGTAATACAGGTTTTTTTTTTTTGGCAGATGGCTGAGGGTCCTGAATTTGTGCGTGACCTCCTAGCCATGTACCAGGACCCTGAATGCCTGTAGCGGGTGGCGTTGCCTGAGTACAAGAGCAAGGCAGCTGTGGCCTACGGGCACCTTGTCGAGCTGGCCAACCGGCTCGACCCAATTAAGACATGGACGGTGCCAATGGTTGTGAAGAAAATCAAGCGCATGCGCACTGTGTTAACGAAGGAACATAAAAAGTGGATGGATGCTCGGTCCGGGGCTGGAGCTGAGGAAGTCCCTAAGCCACATCTGTGGTATTATGACCTCCTCATCTTCACCCTGGGCCAGGAGGCTCCTCGGCCAACACGGTGCAGCAGGCGCTTTGCCCAACCATCTTCGGCCACAAGCCAAGAGCCTGCCCCGTCACAGGAGGTGCGTAATTGTTGTTTTGCTACCAATGTCAACACCATGTTGGTTGCGCTGTTGTGTGGGTTCATGCACATGTCGAAGGTACAACCGTGTTGTTCTTTCACCATTCTTCTGTGTGTTCTGCTGTGTGTTGGCTCGTGGCTGTTGGCACAGATTGTGCTGTCTCATGTTGGGTCACTTGGCATATCAATTTGGAGCCTGAGATGAGTACAGAGCACTGGTCTACTTCTTTCTTCATCTCTGTTTCCAATCCTGCTACTGTTGATTTTGATGTTTGGCATGGTCAGATATGCGCGATCTGGTGCTGGGTGGTTGGTTGTGATAATTGATGTCAGTACATTGCAACTCTTGTTAATTTGTGTTTTTTTTTCTATGTTTGATTTACAGGCCCCTCGGGAGTCTGGCTCCATTGTAGAGGACCCACCCGCTGGCCAGGCTACACCATCAACATCTTTAGTGGAGCAGGTGCCTGATCGCAGTGGTGGGGGCCGTGCCCAGGGCCCAGCTCAGGAATACAAAGGCGACGTACGCCTGTCCCACCCAACACTGAGCTGGGTGCCTGGGCATAACGTGTCCTATTGGAAAGAGAGAGGACCCCCGCCACTTTAATCGGGTACATGGCCAGTGAGTGGGTGTGTCGAATGGAGCCGGAACAACGTGCCATCGCCGAGAGGGCCATCATTCGGGTCCTGGAAGCGGGTGTTGATGGGGCACTGAGATGGGGTGGTTATATAGCCATCCCCAAGCTAACACCCCCAGTGCCCCCTCGCGCCCCAACAACCCATGGCTAGAGGTCGCCAAAGTCAGGATCCCCCACGAAGACAACACCACAGAAGGGCCCCCAATGTGTGGGAATACGGGGATGAGGGGAGAAGCCATTGTCTGATCCAGCAGAGGACGAAGACACAAGACGTTACTAGGCAATGCACGACATTGCATAATAATGGACTCTTTCTTATTGGTTAGAAAACCAAGTGTGTTTTCCTTTTAATTTTGGTGTAATAAACCTGACTATTCTTTGCCATACCTACGTCCACATGTGTGTCAGGTTCAGCAGTATGGTTGTGGGTGTAATGGTGATGTTTGTGTGGCAGAAGGAGAGGCCTCATGCCCACAATAACATAGTTGGGCCATTGTAGCAGACAGGAGTCTATCCCTAGGTGACATGTGTGAGTATTGAGAGATTAGGAGTCTTCTCTGGCCGACATAGGCGAGTCTTTTTGTGTGTGTGTGTGTGTTTGTTAATGTGGGTGTGATATTGGAGACTTTGATGTCAAATAGGGGTTCATCCATGTTGACATAGTACAGTATGGTCAGGTCTTTATCATGTCACACTGCAGACCTACGCTAAGTCATTAGCCATGTGTTGTGTTTTACAATGTGACCTCCCAAAGGTGTCCCTGTGTGTGCTGAGACAAGGGAGCAGACAGTATTTTGGTTTGCAAACACATATATTTTTTTTTTTTTTTTTTTTTTTAGAAAATAAGATGTTTTTTTTTTCCAAATAGTAGTAGGCAAACCATACTACCCACTTTCCCAATGTGGGATACTATAAGAATAGAGACCAACGGGGCCTAAAACACAAAGGTGCCAGCATGGCAAAACAAACTAAGGTCCAACATGGACAACAGGAACAAATTTTTGGGGGATATGGTGGCCACATTATTGTGGGAACAAATTTTGGGGGATATGGTGGCCACATTATTGTGGGGGATATGGTGGAGTAGGGGCCATGGCGGACTGGGCTGCCTGGAGGGCGTGGATCATGGCACCCAACTCAGGCAGCGTGATGGCTTGATGCACCCCTGTCGGTAGGGAACGGCAGGCATACCACCTAGATTCCCGAGTGAATCATCCCGGTTTCCTGGTGACTACTCATGCCAGAAAGACCCAAAAGACTGTATCATCGGTCTACCTGCTGTGAGAACTTGCAAGTAAACCCGATCAGAGTTATTGACTGGGGTGCATACTTTATTTCTCTCGCCTGAGGAACCGTTCACAAGCTGCATCAAAAGGACAAGTGACAAGAACTTGTGGTAAGCTGCCTCCCTATGTAAACATTATTACAACTGCCCCGGGGATCCTGCTCTACCTACGGGGAGCGTAACCATCTGGCTGCCCTACCATCAACCTGGAAGTGTGACCCGCATCTCCGGTAACCATACCGGAACTGTAGGTGGCGTCATAAAATACTTTTATTTTTACTGACTTTCAGCAACCACCAGGGCCATGGAACCGGGCACAGGCCCCGTGACATCCCCTGTGAATCAATGCCCGGATCTGAGTACCCCACGGTCCTGGGGCGGGTCAGTTGCGTTTTATTTCCTCCTAAGGCCATGTGCATTTTATTTGAGTTTTTTAATTTAATATGTTTTTGGGTGCACTTTTGTCACAAGTTTGCATGTCTATCCTTATGCCAGGAATGATAATGAGAATTTTGACGTGTTGTGTAGCTGTTGCTTATTTTTTCCTTGCAGATTAGGTGCACAATAAATCTGCAGCATGTCAATTGGGGCATTTTTGCAGCATTTTTTCACTCATTGACCTCAAAACCATTTTAACTACCGGTAAATGCTTTATAGTAAAAAATCATCAAGCATTATGGTTGAAAATTCAATGGCTCTAATTCATCAAGACCCGAACTTTTCTCACCAGTCTTGAGGAGGCAGCGGAGTGGTGGTTCCATGGATTCCCAAGGCGCACTTCTCTTCATGAATCAGGAGCGTCTGATGAGCCTCCTTGCGCCATGTCAGAAATCAGGACTGGAGTAGGATTTCTGGCAACATGGAATGCCACACCTCTTCATGAATTGCTTGCGCTGTGGCACCCTGCCTCTGCCATGCCCCAACCCTGCCCATTTTAGCCTAAAAACACCCAAGTATCAAAAATTTTGCACAATTCTAAGTTGCACCAAAATTTTGTGACTAAAATTGCTTTGATGAATAGGAGTGATGGCCACTTTACACGTCCCGATATCGGCGTCCAACTCCGATAAAAAGTCATGTGGTTCGTGCGATGGCCCCGATATCGTTCGTGCGTTGTGTGGTGTAAATATCCAATACGATGCAAGAACGATGCCAAAACGATATCGGGGAAGAAATGAGCAGGCTCTCCAACGGCCCGATATTGGATGGACGACGTGGCAGGAAGCCCAACAACGATTTGGAGTACAACTTCCCCTATTCTCTCCCATGTTAAATAGTCGTTCCTGGGTCGCCCGTACAAGGGGGGCGTACACATCGTAGTTGTGTTGCCTGTCGATATCACGCTGTGTAACATCTCCTATGCGATCTTGGAATTCTGCCGAAAAAATGCGTGCTCCCGCGCCGTTGTATCCAACATCGGACCGATGTTGGGATGTGTAAAGTGGCCATAATTGTTTTTGAACAACTCAAAAAATCCTGTCTGTACCTCTCAGATGCTATGAGTAAGAAATGTACAGTATTTACATTAATATTTTTGGTTTTGGGGATTAGGCTATGATCACACACTGGTTTTGCTGCGTTTTTGTGCTCAGCTTTTACCTTGGTTTTGTGCAAATCTATGCTAATCTAAACCTGCGTTTTTGATTACCAGCAAAACCTCGGTGATTCAGGGAAAAGCTGTGCACACATTGATTTTATGTCTTTTCAAAAACTGAAGCCTGCACAGGTTTTGCTGGGTTTTGAAAAGGAGTATGTCAATACTTTTCAGCGTTTTTGCAGTGTTCTATGTGGAAAAAATGCAGCACAAACACAACAAAAATGCTGCAAACAAATGCATGTTTTCTTCAGTAAGGGTACCTTTACACGCCACAACCAGCGGAGACATTTTTGGAGGCGATATTTCTCGCTTGAATTATCGCCGCCAAATTCCCTCCTTATTGCGGCGTGTATTTGGGGAATTTGGCGGTGATAAAACCAATGCCGCCTGGTTTCGCCCTGTACTCATGACCTGTGTTCGGAGCAGGGCAGCTTCTCCCTGCATTCACTTGCTGAGATCACATCCGACTGCAGCAATGAATTGACATGCCGCAGAGATGTGGAAGCGTGGTAACATGCATCGCACCAAAATGCTGCTAATACTGATCGTGTGCAAGCAGCTTATGGTATGTGCCAACTCTGCTATTTTGGTGCGGAAATTTGCTGCAGTAAAAATGCTGCACAACTGCACTCTGTGGCAATAAAACGCGCCATATAAATGCATGATTTTTTTGGTGCAGATATTTTCTACTATAGTCAATGGCTGGGGGGGGCTATAAATGCAGCAAACAATTGATATGCTCATTCATTTATCTTGATTGCCAGGGTAAGGAGAGGCATGGAGTTTTGTGACAGAGTGACACAAAACACAAAAAAAGCAGTGTGGGCACACAGCGTTACTTGTGCGCAGTGGCGTAACTTCAGTCCCAGGGGCCCCGATGCGAAAGCTCCAACAGGGTCCCCAATTATTGCAAATCTTTAATAATATTAGTCTTTTTCTATTGGCCAAAGGGACTTTTGGGGCCCCCTAGGCTGCAGGACCCGGGTGCGATTGTAACCCCTGCACATGTGGTAGTTACGCCCCTGCTTGTGCGTTATTCATATGGCACATCTATCTCCGTCTGCCAAAAAGAAACTGTGGAGTGTTTCATGTATTTGTTTTTCGCTGTTCATGTATTATGCGATTTCATTCATGCTATGATTGTCACAAGCAAGATTCAACAAGTCCAACTTTGGCAGATTTTTTCGTCTTCCATATTGCAGTGCGCTCGTAGTCGCAACATGACCCCATTCAGTGTAATAGGGGCACCGGGTGAATCTTGGTGGTGTGAGCAGTGTCACGGTCAGAGCCGCTGTATAGTCCCACATACATAAAACAGCCATATTACAGAAAAGGCGAACACGTTGCGTGCGATTTGCATTGACGTCTATGGCAATAGTGTTGCGTGTGACTTGGGACCAGTGACAGAAAATTCAACACATTTGGAAAGGGACCGCACATGGAGGACAAACAGTGATGTCTGAATAATGTCTGAGGCAATATTTGGGGGCTGTTTTTGCAGTTTGGTTCTGGGATATCTCTCAATTTCATAGCTTAAGAACATGTACTACAGAAAATGGCACTATTTTTCTGACTGAATCACTTGCAGGAAGCCGCAGGCTGCAAAAAACTGCAGCATGTGAACAGGACTCGGTATAATGCTCCATACTGGATTCCTGAGGGATGTGGTGCTTCTGTCCCATGGTCGCTACATCTTCCCCCCCTTATCTGTAAGTCTTCTTTCATGCTTTTTCAGACACAGATTTGTTCCTTCATAGCTTTCTTGCGTTTACAAGCTTTGGCCCTCTCACTGCTGGAGGTGGCCATAGCATGGGGGGGGGCTGAAAGGGTTACTGATCTGGCCCTCTTCTTCCCCCGCCCCGCTACTTTGCTCTTTATTAGGAAGTATAACGTCCCCGGTTCCGGTTTGACTCTGCTGCACTGACACATTGTAGCGGAGCGTTCTGAGCCGGACCGGCGGCGGACTGGCTCCGCCCCTGAGGGATAAAGAGGACTGCAGACACCGACACACGCGGGCCACAGCAGCTGCAGCCATGCACAGGGCTGGATAAATACTTCGGACAGAAGTCCCTCAATGAGGTGACCATGGACGAGTACTGGGGAGCCTGGGCTGTACCGAAAACTAACAGCCAAGGACGCGTCCTGCCTCTTCGGACGAAGTCCCTAGTGAGCAGGTATGCAGCATGGAGGAGGTCCTCTCAGGTGCTGTGCAGCATGGAGGGGTCCTGGACAGCATTCTAGTGCAGCATGGGGAGGTGCTGGATCCTACAGTCTGTGCAGCATGGAGGGTCCTCGGTGCTGTCACATGGGGGCTGAATTACTGTGCAGCATGGAGGGGGTCCTCGTCGTGCAGCATGAGTGTAGTGCTGTGCAGCATGGAGAGGGTCCTCAGGTGCTGTCCATGGAGGGGTCTCTCAAGAGGGTCTATGCTGGCACGGAGGAGCACTCCAGGTGCGTGCAGCATGGAGGGGTCCTGGTCTGTGCAGCATGGAGGTCCCTCAGTGCTGTGCAGCATGGAGGGGTCCAAGTACTGTGCAGCATGGAGGGGGTCCCCTCAGGTGCTGTGCAGCATGGAGGTGGTCCTCTCAAGTACTGTGCAGCATGGAGGAGGTCCTCTCAGGTGCTGTGCAGCATGGAGGTGGTCCTCCAGGTGCTGTGCAGCATGGAGGAGCCTCTCAGTGCTGTGCAGCATGTGGGGTCCTGCCATTACTGTGCAGCATGGAGGAGGTCCTCCAGGTGCTGTGCAGCATGGAGGTGGTCCTCAGTCTGTCAGCATGGGGGGTCCTCCAGTCTGTGCAGCAGGAGGCATCCAGGTGGGTAGAATGGTGGGGTCCTGCCAGGTACTTCTGTGCAGCATGAGGGACTGCAGTATGTGCAGCATGAGGGGTCCTGCTGTACTGTGTTGCAGCTGGTGGTCCTGCCAGGTACTTGCAGCAGGTGTCTGAGGTTGTCTGGCAGCATGGAGGGGTCCTGTCAGGTCTGTCTGTGCACTGGGGGTCTGCAGTACGTCTGTGCATGATGAGGTCCTGCAGGATGTTGTGCAGCATAGAGGGGTCCTGCCATGTACTGGTCTGTGCAGAGAGGGGGTCCTGCCAGTACTGTCTGCAGCATGAGGTCTGCAGTATGTGTCTGCAGCATGGAGGGGTCCTCAGGTATGTCTGTGCAGCATGGAGGGTCCTGCCGGTTCTCCTGCGCATGGGGGCCTGGCGGTAATGATTGCACGAGGGTCTGCGGTAAGCGTAGCACGAGGTGGTCAGCAGGTAACGCGTGCGGAGGAGGGTTCCTGCCGGTACACGGCGCACGGGGTCCTGCGGTAACACGTGCAGCAGGAGAGGGTCCTGTCGGTAACACGTCAGCCGGAGAGGTCTGTGGTACAGGCAGCACGGAGGAGGTCCTCTCAGGTGCTGGCCATGAGTGTCCCTCAGGTGCAAGCTGGAGATCCTTCGGTGCTGTGCAGCGGAGGGTCCTGAGTACTGCAGCATGGGGGTCCTCAGGTGCTGTGCAGCATGGAGGTGTCGCCACATACTGTGCAGCATGGAGAGCCTCCAGGTCTGTGCAGCATGAGGTGGTCCCTCGGGTGCTGTGCAGCATGGAGATCCTCTCAGTGCTGTGCAGCATGGGGGGGTCCTGCATGTACTGTGCACATGGAGGAGTCCTCTCGGGTGCTGTGCAGCATGGTGGGGTCTGCCATTAGGCACATGGAGGAGTCTCCAGTGCGTGCAGCATGGAGGTGGGCTCTCAGTGCGTGCAGAGTGGGGCCGCAAGCACTGTGCAGCATGGAGAGTCCTCTCAGGTGCTGCAGAATGGTGGGGGTCCTGCCAGGTACTTTCTGTGCAGCATGGAGGGGATCCTGCCAGGTACTGTGCAGCATGAGGGGGTCCTGCCATGTACTGTGTCTGCAGCATGGAGTGGGTCCTGCCAGGTACTGTCTGTGCAGCATGGAGTGGGTCCTGCCAGGTACTGTCTGTGCAGCATGGAGGGGGTCCTGTCAGGTACTGTCTGTGCAGCATGGAGGGGGTCCTGCCAGGTACTGTCTGTGCAGCATGGAGGGGATCCTGCCAGGTACTGTTTGTGCAGCATGAGGGGGTCCTGCCATGTACTGTGTCGTGCAGCATGGAGGGGGTCCCCAGGTACTGTCTGCAGCATGGAGGGGGTCCTGCCAGGTACTGTGTCTGCAGCATGGAGGGGGTCCTGCCAGGTACTGTGTCTGCAGCATGGAGGGGGTCCTGCCGGTACTGTCTGTGCAGCATGGAGGGGTCCTGCCAGGTTGGTACCGTGCAGCATGGAGGGGCCCTGGCGGGTAATGAGTGGCACGGAGAGGGTCCTGCGGGTAATGCGTACAGGCACGGAGGGGTCCTGCCAGGTAACGCGTGCGGCGGAGGAGGGTTTCCTGCCGGGTAACCGTGCAGCACGGAGAGGGTCCTGTCGGTAACACGTGCAGCACGGAGAGGGTCCTGTCGGGTACACGTGCACACGGAGAGGGTCCTGTCGGTACAACGTGCAGCACGGAGAGGGTCCTGCAGGTAACGTGTGCGGCACGGAGGGGGTCCTTTCAGGAATGTGTGGCACGGAGGGGTTCCTGCCAGGTAATACGTGCGGCACGGAGGGGTTCCTTTCAGGTAATGCGTGCACCACGATGGGGCTCCTTTCAGGTAATGTGCGGCACGGACAGGGTCCTTTCAGGTAACATGCGGACAGAGGCGGTCCTATCTGCTACATGTTATGTGGAGTAATATTCGGAGGATATGCACTTTACACACATTATACCGCTTTATGGAAAATTCCAAACTTTTCCAAGTCTTGCCAAAAGTTGGTATTTGGTAAAATGATTTCTTTCTGCATTTCTTAGTACTTTTAAGGCTACTTTAACATCCGCTTTTTTTTTTTCAAAATTTTTTATTAGCCAATAAAACTGTAATATGCATAAACATAATATCTTTCCTGCAAGAGAATTTACAGTTTCATAAGAAACAATGCACTCCAGAACAAATACTGAAATTGACAATTTCAGGTATAATCTTGCAACGGACATCTATTCAAAAGAGTACATAACCAAGCAACTGAATTTGGATCAGGCGCACCTCCCATCCGTGCCGCCCCTATCCATAGCCGGGTAAACCCAAAGCAATACAGGAAGTGGAACACTTACGGAGGGGAGAGTAACAAACTAGGTTTTCGTGAGTAGCATCACAAAGATGAGTAAGAGGAACAGAACAAGATCAAAGAAGAAAAAAAAGAGAGAAAGAAAGAGAAAGCATCAAGGAGGGGGATATTGGGAAAGGGTATAGAAGTGGGGAGGGGGGGGGAGAAAGGTGTATCCAAAGAAATGGTGTAGACACCAGCAGGGTGTCCTTAGTCCCCGGTATCGGAAAAGTGTCAGGATAGCCTCCAACTCGTTAATCCCTTAAGGTACCGTCACACAGGGACATATCGCCGGCGATGTTGCCGGGGAGCGCGCATCCCTGACAACATCGCCGGGGAGATGTCAGACGGAGCAACTTACCAGCGATGTCGCCGGCTAGTTGCCGCGGCTATCGCTCGCTGGGTTGCCCAGCAACCCAGCGAGCGATAACTCGCAATGTTGTAGATAGGCGGAATCGCCCGCAACATTGCAGGTTGCCGCGTTACACAGGGCGATCAGGCATGATCGCCTGAGCAACATCGCCAGATTTCCCAACATTGTTGGGAAACCTGGCGATGTGACTCAGGCGATTTTTCGCCTGATTATCGCCCTGTCACACGAGGCAACTCTCCGGCGATGTCGCCGCAACCTGACCACGCCCCTCAGTTGCCGGCAACATCGCCATATCTCCCTGTGTGACGGGCCCTTTAAGAGCCACTTTACACACACCAATTTATCTGTCCAACTTCTGACCAACTTTTGCTGGTTGCAGTGAAATCATGGACATATTGCTCCATTTTTGGCTGTGTACAAATGGAGCAATGTGTCCATGATTTCACTGCAACCAGTAAGTTGGTCAGAAGTTGGACAGATAAGTTGGTGTGTGTAAAGTGGTCTTAAGAGCTGAGAGTAGTCTGGAGTTTCTTTAAACATTAACCACTCAGTCCAAGTGCAAAAATACTTGGGACAGCTGGTCATCTGTGAGGGCTGAGAGTCTCTCCATTCTGCACAGAGTCCATCTCCTCCACCCAGTCTAAAGGCCGCTTCACACGCTAGGGTATCGTAGAAATGTCACGGATTTGTGAACATTCTAACGTTATCATTCGTGCGTCCTTGCGTGTAAATGAACGATGTACGATGGAAAAATCGTTGGAACGGTCATCAGAAAAATGGAATCCTGACCTCAAATCTATCGTTCGTCATCCAATTAATGCTGCTTGAAGAAGCTACATCGTTCAGTGTGACACCCTTTTGAACGATGTTGTTCAAAAATCTCCTATTCCTGCCGCTTTAAAAGATCGTTCAGTCCTTGCTCTCCTATTTAACTGGCGCGTTGTCGAATGGGATATTGTTAATTATATCCTTGTGTTCGACAGCGCACTAACAATGTCGGAATGATCACTGTCACCTGGTCGTTCTATGGATATCGTTAACGATATCCTAGCTTGTAACGGCACTATAACAGAGATGGAGGAGATTGGGATCTCCATTTTCTCGGGACGATGGCCCAAACCGCCGTGATACAATGTCTGAGAAAATCCAATTAAGGGATTTGAATGTACCTGGTATCATAGATAGGAGACCTATCTGGGGAGAACATGGAGTAGACTCTCCTGTGACGTGATTGTAAATATCAAATACTTTTTGCCACAGTTGGCAAACTAGCGGGCAATACCACCAGATGTGCAGGAAAGAGCCCACATCCTCTCCACATCTCCAACACTGTTCAGGGGTTGACGGGAAAAGCTTATGCAAAGCCTGAGGGCATCTATACCAGCTCAAGACTATTTTATAATTTGTCTCTTCTTTCTTGCATGCCATTGCCAACTTAGGGTATCGTTACACGTCGCAATATCGTTCCAATATCGCATACAATTTCACGGGAGCGTGCATGTTTTTGTCCAAGATCGCATAGGAGATGTCACACAGGGAGATATCGGCAGGCAACGCTACTAGGATGTTGTACCCAACTATTGTGCACTGGGTATGAGCAACCCAGGGACCGAGCATTAACATTGTAGTGAACAGGGGAAGTTGCAAACAAGATCGTAGTTGCGCCGTCACACAGCACAATCATGCCAGATCGCATATGCAACATTGTACGGTTGAAGGGCTTGCACAATCTTCTTGCAATATTGTACCTGCAATTTATTGCAGTCGCATTGCCGTGTTACACGACACAACGCACCAACGATATCAACTGCATCGACCACACCACGTGACTTTTTGTCGATGTTGCATTGCGATATTGCGATGTGTAACTGTACCCTTATGAGTACACAAAAATAACCTGCACCAATCCTGAAAGGAGAAATCAACCCCTAGATCTCAGATTTCCCATTCTTGTACGAAACACAAAGCTCCAAGGTCACCTGTAGACACCAGAACCCTAGAGATAGTCGAGAGCATGTGGCGGGGTGTTGAGTCCTGAAGCAACCGCGCCTCAAAGTCCGTAGTTTCACTCACTTAAATCTGTTTTTTCTTTGAAATCCGTATTCTTACTGTTTCTATTTTTGTAAAAATACTGGGTGCCAACCACATGGTAACCTGTCAGGTTTTCCTCCAGATCTGAGAGTCATATCCGGTATTGTGTGTTTTTTTTCTGGATCTGTTATTTTAGTACCCACCCATATGCTATATATAGACAGTCTTCTAGTGTCTCCGGCTTTCTAGGCACGCTCAGTAGGCGTGCAAGATCTGACAAAATAGATCCGGCACCCAATGACTTGCATTGCAATGTATGCCGTATTATGACGGATCCGTCACAATATGGCGGCACCCATTGACTTGCATTGCAGCGTATGCCGTATTATGACGGATCCGTCACCATACTTTTTTTTTTTTTTTTTTTTTTTGCTGGACAAAACATCTTTGCTATTTGCATTTAAAAAAAATACCTGACGTGCCGGATTTTTACAGCTACGACAGAAAGAGGTTGCAACCGGAAAACAGTTTACATTACCAGAAGAGTCCATAGGAAATGCATTGGTCACTAATGCAATGTTGACGAATCTGTGTTTTTTTTTTTTTTTTTTAATAAAACGCGGGAATCTGCCTGATTTAATAAAAATAAAGATGTGAAAGTACCCATGTTTAAGGTTAGGATAGAAACCCATTTCTTTGAGTAATGAAAGCAGTATGTATATAAATATCATTATGCCGTATTAATCAAAGATTGGAGAATTGTACCATAATAAAGACTCCAAACAACTATGCCTACGTGCAAATTGTTTTTATTCTCAAAAGACAATAGTAAAATGGCTTATCTGCACCTAATAGACAGTGATACCTCTCTGGAATTGGGGCCTCTCTCTGCATCAGGGTGCTGCCAGATTACATAATAGAACAATGCTGACAGATTTCCTTTAAAAAAAAAAGCTCTTTGTAAGCCCAGGTTGTTTGGTAGCATGTATGTACCGTAATTCCATCTTTCTACATTATACTAATTTGTTCTTGGTATATTTTTCAGCTTTTTTACTGCCAGATTCACCACAATGAAATACGGCAGATATGCGTTCATACATGAGGAAGAATGAAAAGCTATTCGATTCTGTAAGTTTTGTTTTTTTTTTTCAATGCAATCTGCAATTAAAGGTAATGTGTTGCATTAGGAAACATTGTTACCGCACAAATATTGCTAATCTGCAGGTAAGTAGAGTTTAAATCCTGTGGTTGATGGGTTACTGCAGCTGTTCGTTTCCAGTCATTGAACGGAACAGAAGTTAGGCCCCCCATTACATCACGTACATCATTAGACAGCTGTTTAGAATATCCCATGGCTGCTGGTTTTGTGGCACAAGGTTAGAGGGGGCTGGATTTGTATTTCTTAACAATGATGGTGAGCAATCTATAACCCTAACCTGCTAATTAGGTTCTGAAACCTTGGTCAAAGTTTTCTGAGCAGCACACATCTCCTAGTGCATGATGGCGAACTCAGCCTTTCGATTCCACAACAGTGCAAGGTTGTTTTAGGATTTTCTCTATATTGCACAGTGATAATATTAATCACCTGCATGGTATGATTCCAACCTCTGTGCAATGCTGAGGAAATCCTGAAAACCTGCACTGTTGGTGGCACTCGAGGCCTGGAGTTCGCCATCACTGTCCTAGTGTGTAACTTTTTGCATCAGTCAATTTACTTTTGTAATTTTAAAAGAATTTAAGATGGAAAAAAATGGAAAAAGAAATAAATATAAACTAAAATAAAAAGTGTGTGTGTATATATTTCTCTATTATATAATATTAATAATGTTTCTATGCAGCTTACACACTCCTCTCCGGAGAACTAGCACCTACCAGGCAAGGTATGCGAGACTCGTGCAGGTATCTTGCATGTCTCTCTGTGTGTCTCTGGCCTTAACATGTCATCAGAGCAGGGACAGAGGCTGCAGTCACTGTCACAGCCTCTGCCCCCTCCCTGAAATTAAGTGTCATCAATGTAGCTAGTTTCAAGGGATCATGTGTTGCTCTCTGCTTGCTGTGCACTGTGCAAGCTGCATAGTGACCGCATCTGCTCTGTTGCGGGCTCAAGTCATAGAGCCAGCAACACAAAGCAGTGTGCACGATCTATGGGCTCAGAGTACCCGGTGGCATTCAGACAAGTGACGCCACTGCAGAGATGGCTATGGGCTCTGCACGCCACCGGGTATCTAAGCACCATGATGGTACACTTTGCTCAAAGTTGTTGGCTCTATTGATCTGAGCCTGCAACAGAGCAGATGCTGTTACTGTGCAGATCACACAGTGGAAAGCAAGCAGAGAGGGACAGACCAGCCCTGACTAATCACTAATAGCACTTCATTGCAGGGAGGATGCAGAGGCTGTGACATTGACTGCAGCCTCGGCTCCCTGCTCTGATGAGGCTTTGAGTGTCTTAGTGCATTTTGGGATTTCCAAGCAAAGAATCATCTGACAAGAAGTAAAACAGAAAAATCAATTGTAGTATAGTCAGGCTGTAAATATTTAATACAGCCATGTTAGAAATGTAGTTTCTATTGGAGACCATAAATAGATAAGGATTTAGATTGAAGTTTCTTGAGCCTTAAAGAGGACCTGTCACCCCCCTGGTGCTTGGCAATCTGAATGCAGCACTAATCGCATGTCTCTGCATTCAGGATTCATGTTGGAATGTGGGTCCCACCATGTACTTTTTAAGTCCCACACCTTGTAAAAGATGCTGTTATATTAGAACTTTTAGAGAATACCTGTAAGGGTATACCGTCACACGCGCAATATTGCTAGGCAATTTCACTGGCAGTTTGCTGGTTGCAGTGAAATCATGGACACGTTGTTCTATGTTGTTGCTGTGTACAAATGTAACAATGTGTCCATGATTTCACTGCAACCAGCAAATTGCCAGTGAAATTGCCTAGCAATATTGCCGCATATGACGGTACCTTTTACAGTTAAGAGGTCCTGTCGGTTGGCTCTGATTGAGAGGTCCTCGCTGCTGGCACAATCCTCCCTGCCTCCTCCTTATGTGTTTCGCCCCCTCTGTGTCTGCTGCCACCTCCTCTTGTTCTGGGTCTGCCCTCTTCTTCTGCTCCTGATGTCACAAGGAGCAGAAGAGGAGGAGGCGGCAGACACCTAGAGGGGGCGGTACACATAAGGAGGCAGGGAGGATTTTGCCAGTGGCGAGGACCTCTTAATCAGAGCCAACTGACAGGACCTCTTAACTGTAAAGTTTCTAAAGTTTTTTTTAAAGGTTATAGGGGAACTAGAGACATATGGGACCCCTTCCCTGAATGCAGCAGAAATGCTGCATTTAGTGTTGCATTCAGTTTGCCAAGCACCAGGGGGGTGAAAGGTTCTCTTTAAGACCACCACTTTAATTTTAATGCATTTATTTTCTTTAAATATCTCACTTTGATGCCAGATGTTGTAAAGGTGCGTGCATGTGTGAAGTGCTGAGTGGTTTGACAATATGCTTTGGCTACCATAAGTGACACAATGTTAACAAAACACCGCAATAAGGTTAATTCTGTATGTTCCAATTGAAAGAAAGTTACAAGAATCTGTTTCCTTTATAGTTTTTGTTTCAAATTCCAAATGATTTATCTAAATGTTTCTATTGTTTAGTATGTAGAAGGTCCTTTTGAAAAATATTTGGAACGACTAGAAGATCCTAAGGTAAGCTATTAGCTAGATTAATTGAAACTGGTGATCACATGTGTTTCCGAGCCTGTATTCATCTTGCTGACCAGCAAACCTTTTCATTGACCAGCCTCACTTTTTGATAACTGTTACGCTTCAACCTATCCCAGTGATTAAGACCTTTTTCATGACATATTATACTTCATGTTATTGGTTAATTAAATGTGTTAATTTGAAAATGTTGCAATTTTCAAACTAATTTTTTATGCCCTTAACCCCTTCACAACCTTGGACATAACGGTACATTTGAGGTCGCCTCCCTCTTTGATGTGAGCACACACAGATTACATCACTCCCTGCACATGTCGGCTGATCTGGTCAGCTGAGATGTGCAGCTAACAACACGGTTAACCCTTTAGATCGTGGTACAAATCACTGACAGCGCAATCTTAAGCAAGGCGGTGGTGATTGCGCCATTCCTCGCCTGCATCAGCTGCCCCGTGATGTGATCATGCAGGGTCAGCTGATGACCCCAGATGCTGACTTGACTTTCTGCCTGTAAGCAATGCTGAAGCAGCGTCATTTAAGAAAGCGATAATTTCTCCTGTTAAATGCCATGGATCAGCACGGCTGTGATAGGAGAAGCGATCACACAGTTCAGTGATGAGGCATCCTAAAGGGCCACATACAATATAAAGAGTGTAAAATAAAATTTTCACCTCCCTTTTGCCCCATTGAAAATACTATAAATACATATTTTGTATTGCCACATTCACAATTTCTCAATGTATCAAAATATAAAATCAATGAATCAGAGCTGTAAACTGCGTAACAGAGAAAGTCAAAATGCCAAAATTAAATTTTTTTTGGTTGCCGCAACATTGCAATAACAGGTGATCAAATATCGCACCTACCCAAAAATGGTATCATTAAACATATCAGCTCAAGATGCAAAAAAATAAGCCCTCACAGCCCCAGATCCCAAATAAGAACACTATGGGTCTCGGAAGATGCCACCAAAAACAGTGTTTTTGCTGACAAACTTCAGAATCTTAGATAAGAGTATGCATGTTTGGGATCTATGCAAATTGTCACTTCAGTGAGGAAGTGGACGAACTCTAGTGCCACCCAATAAAGGTAACAATACTATAAGTCATAATTGACTCTTAATAAGCCTTTTAATATAACTTAAGGCCCAGTTACACACACACTTAATTGTGCAGAGGTTGTTTGCAGATCTCTGGTTGCAGTGAAATCATGGACACATTGTTACATTTGTACACGGCCACAAAATGGAACAATGTGTCCATGATTTCACTGCAACCAGAGATCTGTGAACAATCTCTGCACAACTATCTGTGTGTGTAACTGGACCTTTAGGATTTGTGCTGCATTTCGCGGTGACTGCCCCTCATCAGTGCAGTGTGTGGGAATTCTGATCTGGCTGTATGAGAGGCTAAGACGAGGTCTGGGGAACTAGCTATCTACCTCATGGAGAGGAGATCCTCATGTTTGGAATCTACAAATTAATTGACCCGAGGCATCATACTGACACATCAGTTTGACCTAATAGTGAACATGGTGAATAAACCCTCCCTGCCCCAGTCCCATTAAATATTGTGTATTTTCCTTTTTTTTTTTCAATTTCACCACACTTGGAGTTTTTATTTTCCATTTTCCAGTAAACTATATGGTAAATAAATGCCGCCATTCAAAAGTACAACTCGTCCCGTAAAAAATCAAGCCGTCACACGTCTATATTGACGGAAAAATAAAAGTTGTGACTCTTGGAAGGAGAGCAGGACAAATGGAAAATAAAAAAAAATGGAATATGTCCGGGTGGTCAAGGGGTTAAGCCAGAGAGTTATGTCACACACAATAGTTAATGACATTTACCACATGTCTACTTGATATCAGCTTCATCTTTAAAAAATGCTGGTGACATTTAAGGGTACCTTTACACGCCACAACAGCAGGAGACATTTTTGGCGCCATATTTCTTGCTGGAATGATCGCCGCCAAATTACCTCCTTATTGTGGCGTGTAAATCAGGAATTTGGCGGCGATAAAACCAATGTCGCCTGGTTCCGATTTCAGAGCACTTCCCTATTTACACGCCGCAATAAGGAGTTAATTTGTCGACGATCATTCCAGCAAGAAATATCGCCGCCAAAAATGTCTCCCGCGGTTGTCGCATGTAAAGGTACCCTAACACGCATCGGCGGAAATTGTACCATTTTGGGCTCCAATCGTCGCACCTGTGACTTCATCGCAGGGAGATGATGGGTTGTCACCACAGCCAGGGTCAGCTTTATGATCCCTGTGTCTGTCATTGTCATGATTTCTGAAATACAGAGCAGTGCTAATGCATTGCTTTGTATAGCAGAAGAGATCGGAAGATTGCAGCTTCAAGTCTCTAATGAAACTAGTAAATACAGATTCAGATGACAGCCAGGAGGGATCTGTTTACTAAAAGGAGGAGACTAGTTACTCTGAACTCTTTCTGGTCTGTTTCAGAATTATCCTTTTCAGAAGTGCACAAAACTGTGGTTGAACACTTTATGCACCAATTAAAAGGACAACACTGGGTCATAGCACAGACTCAGTCCAAGATAGGCTTCCTCTGCCTCATAGGGATTCTTCCATCTGGAGTTCTTTCAGAGTTTTACACAGAAACCTGGTATAAGTGCTGAACGTAGCGCGCAGGATAACAGCCTTATTTGATCTTTGAAAAGGAAATGAATGATAAATCAACAGCGTGTCAAGAATTGCTTTTACTATTTTTTATGCCATTTACCATTCGTTCTAATTGATTCAGTGGCTTTATTTTTCAGATTGGCGTGATTACATGATACAATAGACAGATATAAATATTTCGATCAGCCCTATGCGATGGCATTGTGCCAATGGTCTCTATGGTGGCCCTGGGCTGAATAATTGCTTTGAGGTCACTAAAGTCTGGTGGCCAGTGAAGTCCTGCCTTGACTAAGACCTGACATGACCCTCCTGCCTGTGTGGCAGTCAATGATCTAATAATACATTGCAATGCAAAAGAATTGAAGAGCAATTAAATCAGCAATCAGACCAAAGATAGTTAATGTCCAATTTTGTGACTAGGTAAAAAAGCCAAAATACTGTATATTTTCAAAAATATTTAAAAATATCACAAGAAATTAATAAAAAAAAATTATACCAATAAATACATATAATTATGTAAAAAGAAATTGAAACAAAAAGTACACATTTGACATCACCGTGTTCAGAACGACCCGCTCTATAAAACTGTCACACTTATTATCCCCTTCAGTGAAAAATGCATAAAAATTGTGAAAAAACAATGCTTTTTTTTATCATACTGTCGAATAAAGTGAAATAAAAAATGTTGCATGTAAATGAAAATGGTATTGTTAATGGAATGAAAACATGATGTTGTCCCCTGAAAAAATTAACTGCACCCCCCCCACTTAGCTCTGTCCATAGAAAAATGAAAAGCTGTAGCTCTCTAAATTTTGTGATTATAAAACATTTTTTTTTTACTTTTCTGTTATTGTGTAAAAGCATCAACACATAAAGGCACATACCGTAAATGTGGTATCGCTGTAATAGTACTGACCTAAATGATTAAACTGTCTTATTAATTTTACCACACAGTGAATGGCTTAAAAAAAAACAATCAAACCAAAAAACAATTCCTGAATTTCTGTTTTATGTTCATTTTGCCTTCCAATAACGGAATAGTAAGAAATCAAGATGTTATGCGCCCAAAAATGGTACCAATAAAAATGTGTACTCTTGCCAAAAACTAACGCTCATATGTGTGTTGGTAGCAAGCAGGAAAAAAATTATACCTCACAAAATATGGAGTTCTAAACCTTTTATTTATATAAAATAACAAAAGCTTTTTTTTGTATGTGATAGTAGCCAAACATTTAAAAAATATATAAATCTAGTATCTCTGCAATTGCATTAACCTGAACAATAAAGCAGTCTTATCACTTTACTGAATGGTGAATGGCGTAATAAGTATAGGCATTCTTGACCTGCTGTTGATTTTATCATTCTTCCTTCTAAAGATCACAGTGAGGCTGGTCTCACATTTTCCTGCTCTATGGTAAACACTTACTTGGGGGTTTCTGTGTAAATCTCTTAATTACAATAAATTACAAAAGTGAATACACCTCGACATTTTTGTGAATTTTATATCTTTTTGTGCAACAACCCCGAAGATATCGCACTTTGATATGATGTAAGGTAGTCAGTGTACAGCTTGTATAACAGTGTAAGTTTGGTGTGCCTTCTAAAGAACTTAAGACCCAGCCATTAAAGTCTCAACTGCTAAGTGATCACTGGAAGCTCCTCATGGCAAATAATGTGATGAATCTGAAAAAAATTGTTGCTCTATACAAAGATGGCCGAGGCTGTACGAAGATTGCTAGCACCCAACTGAGCTGCAGCACGATAGCCAAAACCATACAGCGGTTTAGCACAACATGTCCACGTTGAAAATGCCTCGTCATAGTCGACCAAAGAAGCTGAGTGAACCAGCTTAGCATCATATCCAGAGGTTGTACTTTGAAAATAGACATATGATTGTTGCGGAGGTGAACAGGTTGACAAGCAGACTAAGGAAATGGATTACAGGAACCATGTCTTGTGGTCTGATGAGACCAAAACAAACCTACTTGGTTCAGATGGTTTCAAGTATGTGTGGCAGCAACCAGGTGAGGAGTACAAAGACAAGTGTCTTGCCTAAAGGAGGTGGTGGGATTATCATGGTTTGCAGCTGCATGAGTCCTACTTGCTGTGTTGAGATGCACTTCATTTAGGGACCCAAGAATGCCAACATGTACTATGACATACTGAAGGAGAGCATGATTCCCTCCCTTTGAAAGCTTGGTCACAGGGCAGTATTCCAACATGATGACCCCAAAAACACCTACTAGGCAACCACTTCTTTGATAAAAAAAAAAACTGAGGGTAAAGGTGCTGAACTGGCCAAGCATGTCTCCAGACCAGGGGCGGTCATGACACAGATGAAGCAGCTGCATCGGGCTCCCAGGGGGGTGGAGGGGGCCCGCTGCTGGTTGGAAAACGAGGGCAATCTGGCCTGTTGTTCGGAGCTCCAGGTTCCGGTGGCCCCTTGGCCAGATGTCCCTCATGCCGGGAAGGAAGTGATCCTGCAGCGGAATGCAGGAGTCTTTCTCGATTCCTGCCCGGCATTAATCTCTGACACAGGCGCGCATGGCTTCATCACGTCAAAAAAGTGCCAAAACGCACTTGCCGCACCTGCCGCAAGCCCGCCTATACATTGTATGGGGCTTGCCGCAACGCGTGCAGCCAGTATGCGGTAATCGCGGCACATGCGGTTTTTTCACCGCATCTGCCCGATTTCAAAAAAACACTGATGTGAAAGGGGCCTAAGGCTGCCTTGACACTGCATAGATTTCTGATCTATGGCTGTCGGTTTTAAAATGAATAGCCATTGATCCGTTTTAGTAACATAGTAACATAGTTTTAAGGTTGAAGGAAGACTTTAGTCCATCTAGTTCAACCATAGCCTAACATGTTGATCCAGAGGAAGGCAAAAAAAAACCATGTGGCAACACTAAGCACCACATTAAGGAAAAAAATTCCTTCCTGACTCCAGATACGGCAATCAGACTAGTTCCCTGGATCAACGCCCTATCAAAGAATCTAGTATATATAACTGGTAATATTATAGTTTTCAAGAAAGTCATCCAGGCCCTTCTTAAATGTTAGTAGTGAGTCACTCATTACAACATCATGTGGCAGAGAGTTCCATAGTCTCACTGCTCTTACAGTAAAGAATCCACGTCTGTGATTATGATTAAACCTTCTTTCCTCCAGACGTAGAGGATGCCCCCTTGTCCCTCTCAGGCCTAAGAGTAAAGAGATCATTAGAAAGTTCTCTGTACTGTCCCCTCATATATTTATACATTATTATAAGATCACCCCTAAGCCTTCGTTTTTCCAAGCTAAATAACCCCAAGTTTAATAACCTGTCTTGATATTGCAGACCCCTTAATCCTCTAATGACTTTTGTCGCTCTTCTCCGTACCCGCTCTAGTTCAGCTATGTCTTTCTTATACACCGGAGACCAGAATTGTACACAGTATTCTAAGTGTGGTCGCACTAGTGACTTGTATAGAGGTATAATTATGTTCTCCTCATGAGCATCTATGCCTCTTTTAATGCATCCCATTATTTTATTTGCCTTTGCAGCAGCTGCCTGACACTGGCCACTAAATGTGAGTTTGTCATCTACCCATACACCCAGGTCTTTTTCAGTGACAGTTTTGCCCATTGTTTTACAATTAAGCACATAATTATACCTTTTGTTTCCTCTGCCCAAGTGCATGACTTTACATTTATCCCCATTAAAGCTCATTTGCCATTTAGCAGCCCAAGTTTCTAGTTTACATAAATCCTTCTGTAATCTAAAATTGTCCTCCTCTGTATTGATTACCCTGCAGAGTTTAGTGTCATCTGCAAATATTGAGATTCTACTCTGTATGCCCCCTACAAGGTCATTAATAAATATATTAAATAGAAGCGGGCCAACACTGACCCCTGTGGTACCCCACTGTTAACTGTGACCCATTCTGAGTGTGTTCCATTAATAACCACCCTTTGTTTCCTATCACTAAGCCAGTTCTTAACCCACTTACACATATTTTCCCCTATCCCATTGCCCTCATTTTATGTATCAACCTTTTGTGTGGCACTGTGTCAAAAGCTTTTGAAAAGTCCATATACACCACATCCACTGCATTTCTTTGGTCCAGTCCAGAACTTACTTCTTCATAGAAGCTTATCAGATTAGTTTGAAAGGAACGGTCCTCATAAAACCATGTTGATAATGGGTTCATGAGGTTATTTTTCTTCAGATACTCCAGTGTAGCATCTCTTAGAAAACCCTCTAGGATTTTACCCACAGTAGAGGTTAAGCTTACTGGCCTATAATTTCCAAGTTCAGTTTTTGTCCCCTTTTTGAATATTGGCACCACATTTGCTATACGCCAGTCCTGTGGTACAGACCCTGTTATTATGGAATCTTTAAATATTAAAAATAATGGTCTATCTATGATAGTACTTAATTCCTGCAGCACTCTGGGGTGTATCCCATCCGGGCCCGGGGATTTGTCATTTTAGTGATTTTTAGACGATGCCGTACTTCCTCTTGGGTTAAGCAGGTGACATTTAATTGAGAATTTTTGGCCTCCCATATATCCCTATGTGCATGGAATGGTCTTAAGTGGCCATCCGTGTGTGTCCGTTTTGTCACTGATCCATTTGTGTCAGTTTTTTTCATGCACCCAGAATCGGAGACTGCTCTGATTTTGGGCTGCCTTGAAAATCAAGGACACAAACGGACAGACACAGATCTGTTGCTGTACTGAGCATGCTCAGAATCAAGGTTCAGCTCCTTCCACCCCTATGATGACAGATCAGTGAAAAACACTGATCTGTGGACATCAGTTGGCATCTGTTTAAACAGATCAGTGCCTGTCCATGTGGTCCTTGAAATTCAAGGAACCAGACGGATGTAAAAATTGTGCAGTGTGAAGGCAGCCTAATTCCATGAGAGTTAAGGTAGTGCTTGACAATAATGATGACCACACAAAATACTGACACTTTGCACTCATTTTGGCCAATTTCATTTAGGGGTATACTCATGTTTGTCGCCAGCGGATTAGACATTAATGGCTGAGTGTTGAGTTACATAGAGGGCACACCAAATGTACATAGTTATACAAGCTGAACAATGAGTACTGTACATTATATCAAAGTGTCATATTTTCAGCGTTGTCCCATGAAATTATATATTTGCAATAAAGTGAGGGGTGGACTCACACTTGTGATGTACTGTATTCATTGATCTACTGATTCAGACAGAGACCCTGACAGAAGATTCTCTATAATGAGGCAGATGGAGTCACCTTGAACTCAGTCTGTCCTATACTTCGATGGTGTCCCCCTTTTCAGTTGTGCATAAAAGTGCAATCGACCTGTTTTGTGCACTTTAAAAAAGCAAAACAAAAAAAAAAAATCGCTTAACAAAGTCCAGAGTAATGATGATGCTGAATTTTAATAAATGGATCCCTTGGGGTGTCAGCTGAATTGTCATTTAGAGATTTAGATAGAAACTCCGATGTTAGTGCCCAGTGCGGGCGGCGGTGATAGATGAAGGTGAGACAGATCCCATTCAAATCAATATCATAGGCTGGTTTCACACTGCTGTTTTTTTCAGCCCAAATGCGGATGTGTGAAAAGCACTGGGAAACAGTGAAATGCATGGACTTGGCTGGGACAGTTAACGTCAGTGTGATTCACTGCATTTACACATCTGCAAAATTGCGCTGTGTAAATGCTAACATATGCAGCGTGTGAATGTAGCCTTATTCTTTGCTGTTTTTTTTCTTGCTTTAATACTGCTCTTTTCATATAGGAGAGTGCAGGTCAGCTTGAGATTACAGCTCTTTCCTTGATTTTCAAGTGAGTACCAATTTTACTTTTTTGTCTTTATCTAAATAGAACAATAGTTTCTCTAAGGGTATGTTCACATAAAGTTTTTTCCAAGTAGGCCCACTTTGATACTTGCTTGGAAAAAGCACTAACTAAACGCTCAAATGACTAAACGTACGCATTTCTGTGTAAATACAACTTGCAGTTCATATCTTCAGCCTTTTGTTCATCTTTTAGCAGATTCAGGTTTAGAAGACGAAAAGCGGTTAAGTGATCATACCATTCTTGAGGCAATTTCCACTCTGAAGATGCTCTATACTTTACAATACAAGTCAATTGGAAGGCCCAAAAGATGCCAGGGATTATTTTCTATAGTAACTTGCTTGAAAAACGTCTAATGGTTTATTAAGGCCATATGCATAACTGTTTTTTTTTTTTTTTTTTTTTGCGCAGTTTTGTCACACATCTGCATGCCTATCCTTATGTCAGCTGCATCAGAGTATTCTGAAGTGTTGTACACAAGTTGCTTATTTTTTCTTTGCAGATTTGGTTTCAGAAAAAAATCTGCAGCATGTCAATTCTAGGTGTGGATTTGCCTGCATTTTTCAGCCCTTCCAGCCAGGCCTGGTGCCATCACCCGGCATACCCGGGCAGATGCTGGGGCCCTGAAGAAGTGGGAGGGCCCATTTGCTGTCTGTGAGGGAAGTAGTGAGGAGACCGCTTTCAGACAGCTGTCCTCTCTCCCTCTCTTCTCTCCTGCTCTGCACTGATGTAGGTGATCAGTACACAGCAGGAGAGAAAGTTTGCTAGGAGCTACATGGAGGATGAAGGACCTTCCAGTTCCAGTCATGTGACTGATCACATGATTGAAATTAAAGCCCTTGAAGGTATTGCTGCTGCTCAAGTCCTGTAGCTCCCAGTGGCAGCTCTGCACCAATGTGGTAATGCATAGTGTGTGTGTCTGTCTGTGCATGCACTGTCCATGTAGAAGAGCTGTTTGATTGTGTTTCCATGTGCATGTATTGTCCATGTAGCAGAGCTTTGTGTGTTTGTATGTGCATGTGTAAAATAAGAATGCGCATATAGGGTCTTCTCTTAATTAGACACTGTTTGTTTACGATGTGGAATTGCTCACCATGTCCAGCTGTGAGACCCACAACTGGTTGAAAAGTGTTAAAACACCTGCCGCAGGGACCGCACTCCCACAGGTAACCGTGGTCTCAATGCAGATTTTCTTGGACAAAGTGCCTCACTGTCCGTGCTGCTGCTCCAGGATCGAAGGAACCAAGACACAGGGATGTCTGGATCAACTTATGTTTCTATTATCCGACGTGTTTCCGAGCCACATACCAAGCTCCTTCCTCAGAGAACATGTTGTTCACACACAACAAAGTTCCTGGTAGAGTGACAGGGAGAGGTGAAGGTTTGGTTTAGAGCCGACGGGAGTGAAAAAAAGAAACCCAGCCCCTCACAGTGACACTGATGCACTCTCCGTTCATTTGCTGCTCTCTTTCCAAGTACTTTTATAACACTTTCTTTGCAATCATACATGTAATCATTAAATTAAAGGTATGATTGCATTCAGCATCCCAGAGCCTGTAAGGCACTGACTTTACTTTATAGCCCTAAATCCTGCTGGCTCTGGTTCCCTTTAATTCACAATACACTGTCCATTTAAAAACAGCTGTACATTTTATTAAACATGCAGGTGAGCAAAAATGTTGGAATTTGTAATATCTCAGCTTTTCTTTTATAAAGTTTGCAGGAAATAGCTGTGAGTTAGTAGACTTCTGATTCTAGCACACAGCCTGAAAAATTATGCACATCCTAATGTAGTTAAAAGTAGAGATTGACTGGCGACACCTGTATGTAAAGTGCTAGCAGGAAAAATATACATTATTATACACGGTTATACCCTGCACACTATACACTATGAAATACATGATATGGTAGGCTGCTTTCACATCAGCGTTTTTTTGAAATCGCAGCAGATGCGGTGAAAAAAACGCATCTGCCGCGATTACCGCATACCGGCTGCACTTGCGGCACGGTTGCGGCAAGCCCCATACAATGTATATGCGGGCTTGCGGCAAGTGCGGTTTTTGCACGTTTTTTTCGCGGCCGCACCTGCCGCAAGCCCGCATATACATTGTATGGTGCTTGCCGCAAGTGCAGCCGGTATGCGGTAATCGCGGCAGATGCGGTTTTGTCACTGCATCTGCCGCGATTTCAAAAAAACGCTAGTGTGAAAGTACCCTAAACGATGAATGGCAAAGCATGTGTAAAGCAAATACAAATTTGGAAGAGGAAAAAGGACATTGCAGAAACTGCTTCAGAATACAAGAAAAAAAAAAACAAGCTTAGCTGATGCACTGGCTATTGAATGTAAGCTCGATAACCAATGTCAAGGTGTTCTCATATATATCGGGTCTCTAACCTCGTGTTTCTGCTTGTGGTAGTATAGAACTGCATGTATAGGCGTATATATGCCTCTAAGTGCAATTAAAACCTGCATGTATGGGTGTGGCTAGGAACCTGGCTACAGCAAGATGGTGGACTTAACATGGCTATCAGGCGGGGGAAGGGTGCTCAGTCAGAAAACTACAGTAACATTAAGGCTGGAAACACACTCACATGTAAAAAAAGCTGTCCGATTGACGTATCCGAGAGTCGTACGAGTTTTGTCCAATTTGTGGCTTCAATGTGCTGTCCATGTGCAATCCGTTTTTTTTTCTCAGCAGCTATTTACTGTATAATCATTTACAGGAACATTTTACAGTTGTATGAGTTGCAGAATGATAATTTATCAGTGAAAAAATCTTATGCCTCTCGGATGGTCCTTGTGCGGTCCGTGAGTTTTTTGTCGGACCCATAGACTTGCATTGTTGAGTCTCGCGCGTGAATCGCATACTGTCTCAGCATGTTGCAACTGCTTCCTTGTCCGTCTCTATGATGAGAAAAAAAACGCCTGCCACTCGCAAATGTCTTCTCAGGCATTGAATAACATTGGTCCGACTGCAATGCGAGAAAAACTCTCATTGCAGTCGTCCGACTTTCACGCCAGTGTGTCTATACCCTAAAAGTAGAGATCAACTGGCAACAACTGTATGTAAAGTGCTAGCAGGTAAAAATCAATATAGTTATCCACTGCACACTAAACATGATGAATAACATGGTATAGCATAATGGCTTAAGGATGAATGGCAAAGCATAAATATGAGAACACCTTGATGTTGGTTATCTGGCTCACATGCAATGGCCAGTGCATCAGGTTTCTCATTTTTTTTTTTTTTTGTATTCTGAGGCAGTTTCTGCAATGTCCTTTTTCCTCATCCAAATTTGTATTATGGTATCTTTACAAATGCTTTGCTATTCATCCTTTAGCCATTATGCTATACCATGTTTTTTATAGTGTTTAGTGTGCAGCGGATAACCGTATATTATCAACATAATGTATTTGGCGCCTCTTACTTGAGCAAGCTTTTTGATGAAGACTGGTATGGGAGATGCCAGCCTTAATGAATTCATGCTTATAACCATGCTTTTGCACTTATAGAACATTATTTATCTATCAAAAGCAAATACTATTAAATGTAACAAATGGGAATTATTATAAAATGCTAATCATATGCAGCACTAAAGTTTCTCTACAGTAGCTAAAGGTCAACATGAATAAGTTTGCTTTAAAAATGATTTTTTTTTTTTCAAATTTGAAAACATTTGTGAAATGTATAATCCAAAATCAAATCCCAATGTTATTACATGCTGATTTGCTGTAGATTCTCAGTGTCTGTATGCGTTCAGCCTCCGGCTACCAGTCTACCAATCACTGCTCTAATAGACATTTAGAAAAAAGGTTCTCAAATTTACTAAGAATATTTTCTTATCTTCCATTTTCAGCCAAAACTTCATCCTTTACAAAAGTCCTGGGAAACCACCCACATATGCAACTGATGTTAACTGTGATGGAAAGGTATCTGTTGTGTGGTTTGTTTTTATTTTAATACTATTGTACATGTTCATTAACTGACTCTTGTGGACTGACTCCAGAGGTGTGCCCACAATGAGGTACCGTCACACACCACCATATGGCTTCCATATCGCTGGCAAATTGACGTGAGCGCGCACGTTTCGGGCACTTTTTTCACATCGCTGTGGAGCTGTCACACGTAGCGATCTCGCGTGGGATCTCCGGCGATCCTGCGTTCTGGAAATCGCCTGCAGGAGACCAGAAGCTATCTTCCCTTCACACATCGCCGCATCACACACCGCCATTGTAGCAGCGATATGGACATAGTGTTTTGATAGGGGTGTGCTAGAGTGGGTTTCACCGCGCCCCTATCGCTGCCATTGGTGGACGGAACTGCGTTCCCATTGGTCAGCCTTGCGTGAACACACGGGTCATCAAATAAAGTGTCTCAGACACGGCCAGCCAATTAGAACGCAGTATCGCCCACCATTCGCACACCAGATGCGGCGTGAAAAAAACAACATCCAAGCATGCCTACGGGATTGATTTCAGGATCACTGTGTATGTCGCTATCGCCCTGTCACACGGCACGATCCGCTGAAATCGCCTGGTGGATATCGCCTGATTTCTCAGCAGTGCAGGGCAATCAGGCGATGCTCCACTAGCAATTTGTCGCCGTAGAATCGCCCAGTCAAATGCCACTACGCACATGCAATGGGGTTTCCACATAGCCGAATTCGGGAATTGCCAGCGATCTCACGGTGATATGGCGGTGTGTGACGGTACCTATACAGTTTTTAGCATAGCAGGTGGACTTGATATAATTCTCATGCCGAATGTGCTTCTTATTCTGTTCAGTGTAATCTGACCTGCTGTGCGTGTTTTCTAATCCGTAACATGTTAGTTTCGTTTGTGGGTACACGGAGTTTTATGCAGATTTTTTTTTTCTGCAACTTGCATTAGATGCGGAAAATCCACAGATAAAAAGCACACATACGTGCTTTTAATGCTTTTCTGTTGTGGAAATGCATGTAATCCGCACATGACTGTATTAAAGCACCGATCCAGCATTTTTTCTGTAGGTTTCTGCCCCTGGTATAATATTCACCCTCCAGTGTTTTCACCTTTTTATCTTTGCTTCTCCCATTAGTCTCAGGCAATTTGTGAAGTGCCAGATCACTTAAGTGTTTCATGGAGTGAGGGCCTCATATTGGCTCTTATCAACTTGCATTGAGAGTTTGTGACCTTCCTTCTGATTTCTGATCAGTCACAAGTTGCTGTCACAAGATGGCGCCGCGGGACCAAAGTGGTGTCCGAGTGAAAAGGCAACTCAGGAACACCATGATCGTGCCAGTAGATTGAGGGAGCATTCTTCCCCTCTCAAACTCCTAAGACTGGTTTCACATTGTGGAAGGATAATGGCAGGCAGGCTCACTGTCACTTTTTTTGGGTGCACCAGTAAAACAATAATGTCACTCGTAAGGATATCTAAGCACGCCAAGTAATTATGACACAACAAAAATTGCTTGTGAAAAAAGTCTGTTCTTTATTGCCACAAAATTCAAAACAAAGATCCCACCCAACGTTTCGGCCTCACGTAGGCCTTTCTCAAGGGTCACGGGTCTAAATGACATCAATTTGAAAACAAAGAAAGAGAAAATTTTTTTTTTTTAGAACAATGCATTATTGACAATAAAAACATGTATAGTGTTTGTGTTCAATGCTTGAAGACATATATGTGTTTATATAGTGACAATAGTGGTGCTTGTTTTCATAGTATTGTGCCTAAGGGCCATGAGGTGTCCAGTGATGAGAATTCAGAGGTCTATGCATAGAGAAAATTTGAGGCTATGAGTAAATGATCTAGGTTGTCCTAAAGTTTTTGCCCTTCTTGATGTTTACTTTGCAGATAATGTTGTGTTGTTCATCTAATGGGCATTATGATTCTGTATTCTCTAAAAGTTTCCAGACAACTGCTGCTATCTGTCAAGGTATGTACACATAGTGGATAATTTGTGATCCTTAGGGTGCTTTCACTCTAGCGCTTTCTGCCCTCCAGCAGAAGCTGGACTGTCGCTACTGGATCCGGTTTGTCTCCATTAACTTTCAATGGGGACTTGGGCATGGAACGTGTGGTTGCGGTGGTGTGTGGTTGCATCCAGTGTCTACCGGCTGCGGCAAAAACTGTTTTTGCTGACCTCAAAAAGCGCAATATGCAGCGTTTTTATGTTTAGCAAAAAAAAAAACCACCAACTGGATCCAGGAGGATCCAGCATAAATTAAAATGAAAGTGAGTGGGCGCCGAATCCGGTTTTGCCTACTCAGCATGCGGGTCTCACTAGAATGTAGATGAATACATACAGACAGAGCTCATCAGTCTCCGGCTTGCTTCCTGGGCCTGCCTTTAGGCTTCATAAATATTTACTGCACTTAACTTCATCATCTGTGATTGGCTCTTGCACTCAAACTGTGGTCCCACAATCTGTACCAGTGTCTGTGCTTGGTTGCCATAAACGGTGTGTATGGCAACCAACCTGCCCTCAGTGTTTTATGTTTTCCCTATCCTATCCCTTCTGCCTCCCTTTCTTTTTTGTACCCATGTTTAAATATGATAAAAAATGTAAGTATGAAAAATGCTCACTATACATATATTTCAATTTCTTAAGGGGTTTATTTTCCAAAAGGGGATCACTTCTGGGGGTTTCTATTGTTTTGGTACCTCAAAAACTAAATGTAACATGGTGTCCGCATTCTTTTCCAGCCAAACACTTATTCCATTTTTTCACCCCATATAAGGTATGGCCATGCTTGGGAGCAATCACTATTGACTTTTGTGAAAATTAGAAATTTTAGGCTAAAGCCACTTTTTTGTGGAGAACTTAGATTTTAGTTTTTGCTTACCAATGTTAAACTTGTGTGAAGCACCTGTGGCGCAAAAAGTCACTACACACCCATATGAATTCCTTGAGGGGTATCAAATTTCCAAAATGGGTCAATAGTGGGGCTTTCTGATGTTTTGACACCTCTGAGACTTGCAAATGCAATATGGTATAAGTAAATTATTCCAGCCAAAATTTTGCTCCAAAAATTGAGTCATGCCATAAGCCAAAATAAGTTTTTCGACCACATATATGATATTGCATCGTTTGGAAGGAATTGCGTAATAAACTGTGGGGTTCATTTTCTCCCATTATCCTTTGTGAAAATAAAAAAAAGCTAATGCAAGTCTTTAGGCTAAACAATATAATTTTTCATTTTGTGCGATTATTCCTGTGAAGCACCTTAAAGGTTAACACATTTTCTGACTGTTTTGACTACATTTAGGAGTACAGTTTTTAAAATGGAATCAATATTGGGGATTTTCCATTTTTTTGGGCGCCTCAGTCAATGCAAACTTGAATAGTGTCAGTAAAAAAATGGGATTTACCAATTTTATTGAAAAAAGTTATGGTTATTTCCTCATTAAATTATTAATCCTAACCTCCTAATAAAATAAGATTGTTGGAAAAATGATGCCGACATGAAGTACACATATAGGAAAAGCATTTTATTGACCATTTTGTTTGAATTCTTATGTCTTTATTCCAGCTAGTCATAGCAAAGTCTGAAAATTTTAAAAATCGATTAATTTTCACACAAATTCCATCCATTTCATAAATGCAAATTTTATTGACCTAAATTTACAGCTTGCATAAAGTACAATGGGTCTCATGAAAAAATAACAATCACTGGGATCTATAGAATCATTCCAGTGTTACCACGTGACAAAATTGAAATAAGGCTTGCATATTAAGTAGTATTATTATTGCCAAAAATTGGTGCAGTGTGTATCGATACATCTATCCAGTTAGTCTGTGTACAGTCAGTTTCTGCAGTGTGCAACTGCCACAAACGCCTCTTAGGGCCCTTTCACATCAGCGTTTTTTCAAATCGCTGCAGATGCGGTGAAAAAACCGCATCTGCCGCGATTACCGCATACCGGCTGCACTTGCGGCGCGGTTGCGGTTTTTTGCCATGCAAAGTATAGGCGGACGTGCGGCAAGTGCGGTTTTGCACTTGCGGCAGGTGCGGCCGTGAAAAAAACCGCGGCTGACCGCGGTTTTTTTTCGCGGCCGCACCTGCCGCAAGTGCAAAACCGCACTTGCCGCACCTGCCGCACGTCCGCCTATACTTTGCATGGCAAAAACCGCAACCGCGCCGCAAGTGCAGCCGGTATGCGGTAATCGCGGCAGATGCGGTTTTTTCACCGCATCTGCCGCGATTTGAAAAAAAACGCTGATGTGAAAGGGCCCTTATAGGCACAAAGCTTAATCTAAGTAGAAGCAGGATTACCGTATATACTCTAGTATAAGCCGAAGCCCCTAATTTTACCTCCAAAAACTGGGGAAACATAGACTCGGATATAAGCCTAGGGTGGGAAATGCCGCAGACCCCCATCCTGGTATATCTGTGTCCATCCTGGTATATAGCTCCCGATCCTGGATATATAGCTCCCCATCCTGGTATATAGCCCCCCCATCCTGGTATATCTGTCGCTATCCTAGTAAATAGCCCTGCATCACAGTATATAGCCCCATCACTTTTTATAGCCCCTCATCCTGGTATATAGCCTCCATTTTGTTATATAGTCACCCCATCACTGTATATAGCCTACCTCATACTGATATATAGCCCCTCATCTCTGTATATGTTCCCCAACATAGTATATAGCCTCTTATCACTGTATATAACAGGGTGGGGAACTCCAGTCCTCGAGGGCCGCAATCAGTGCAGGTTTTCAGGATTTCCTTAGTTTTGCACAGGTGATAACATAATCACTTGCACTGGTGATGATTCCAATCCCTGTGCAATACTAAGGAAATCCTGAAAACCTGCACTGTTTGCGGCCCTTGAGGACTGGAGTTCCCCACCTCTGGTATATAACCTCCGTCATTGTATATAGCCCCTTCATCATGGTACATGGCCCCCATCATTGTATACAGCCCCTTCATCCTGGTACATGCCCCCATCATTGTATATAGCCCCTTCATCCTTGGACATTCCCCCATCATTGTATATAGCCCCCCATGCTGGCACATGCCCCCCATCTTTGTATATAGCCCCCCATGCTGACACATGCCCCCTCATCTTTGTATATAGCCCCCATGCTGGCACATGCCCCCCACCTTTGGGTAAACCCCCCATAATGGCACATGCCCCACTTCAATGTTTATAGCCCCCCTATGCTGGCACATGACCCCTAACATTGTATATTCTCACCCGCATCATAGTATCTGGCCCCCATGCTGTGGCACGCATTAAAACAACAAACCATTTACATTACCTTTCTGGCTAATCCCTGAAGGCACCGCCACGTCCTCTGGTCTTCTCTATGCCGGCATCATGTGACCAACACAGCAGTGACGTCATGATGTCGGCATAAACAGGAAGACCGAAGGATGCAGCAGTGCTTGCAGGGATTCGCCGGAAAGGTACTCGAGACCGGGCTGCTGCTATCTATAGGGGAAGTCACGGGGGTTGCGACCCATTCCCGTGGCCCTAGGTTCAGCTGAAAAGGGGAAGGGATTATATGCAAGGGAGATTTCACTATATACAAGCGAGATTTCGTGACCCCACCCGTGGTATGTGGCTGGGGATGGCCACCGCTACTGCAGAACCTCTGGGGATGATGGATGGCAGCTGGGATGGAATGGCTCTCCACAGGTAAAGCCAAACCCCGGGGCAGAGTATACAGTCAATATGTAGGATGCAGGGCAACGGGCGCAAGTAACAGGCAGACTGTTTTGTAGTTTTCTCAGTCCTTTTACTGGACCATGTACTGGAGATGTTAATAATAGCTGTCCACGGAGTCTTTGAGAGCAACTGAGGGTTTCTTCCCATCCGGTTGGGTCTTTTGCTCAGCGTATTGGCTCCTTCAGCTGCATAAGCTGAGCTGCCGGCCCTGTCCCTTCGTGCGAGGTACTGGTATAACAGGCAACTCGAGTCCTTTCTTTCTACCCTGTTCCCGGGTGTCAGCTCCTGAACTCTATGTTGTTTTGTCTGTGGGTACGGTGTGGCTGAGGAATCTGGAATCCCCACCTTCCGGTACTGACTGCCGGGACATGAGACCCTGAACAGTCTCGGACTCCAGTGTCCATTCTTTGCGCCTTCCTCTGGGGTGAGCACAGGGTTGCTCGGCCTCCCAGGTAATTTCTTGCTTCTCTCCTCAGACCCTAACCTCGGGCCTGGAACTTGGCGACCTTGGGGTGTGCTTAGAACGGCTTTTTCACCCAGGTCCTCTTCACAGTCCTCCCAGGAACTACACTGACTAGCCCCACCCCTGACCAGAATTTATAGGGAAGCTCACCCTGAACCTGGGCTTGATCTCCCCCTTCTGGCCTGGAGATGTAAGTGTTGTGTGTGTTACCTGATGAGAGACCCTTTTGCTGCTCTCTCCTGACACCACCACCTGGGGCAGTGATGACACTGTGGCACTTTGACCCAGGGATGCCACCGTAATATAAATGGTTTGTTGTTTTAATATGTTCCGCAGCCTGGTGGCAGATACTATCATGGGTGTGGCAAGTATACATAGTATAATGTAATATGTGCTGCCCCCTGCCGCTGATGACAGGAGGATGCAGTACATATTCATTACACTAATGAGCAGCCGCACGTGACCTCCCTCTGCCTCCAGCGCCCGATCACCCCACCGCCCCCCCCCCCCAATAGCAAATACTGACTTGAGTATAAGCCGAGGGGCACTTTTCAGCACAAAAATTCTGCTGAAAAACTTTGATTATATTCTAGTATAAACGGTAAGTTACTGTATATACTCGAGTATGAGCCGAGGCCTCTAACTTTTCCCTCCAAAATTAGAGAAACGTATTGACTCGATTATAAGCCTACGGTGGGAAATGCAGCAGACCCCATCACTGGATATAGTACCCCCATCACTGGATATAGCTGCCCCCATCACTGGAATATAGCTGCCCCCATCACTGGATATAGCTGCCCCCATCCTGGAATATAGCTGCCCCCATCACTGGATATAGCTGCCCCCATCACTGGAATATAGCTGCCCCCATCACTGGAATATAGCTGCCCCCATCATTGGAATATAGCTGCCCCCATCATCTGGAATATAGCTGCCCCATCACTGGATATAGCTGCCCCCATCACTGGAATATAGCTGCCCCCATCACTGGTATATAGCTGCCCCCATCACTGGTATATAGCTGCCCCCATCTCTGGTATATAGCTGCCCCCATCACTGGTATATAGCTGCCCCCCATCTCTGGTATATAGCTGCCCCCATCACTGGTATATAGCTGCCCCCATCACTGGTATATAGCTGCCCCCATCACTGGTATATAGCTGCCCCCATCACTGGTATATAGCTGCCCCCATCACTGGTATATAGCTGCCCCCATCACTGGTATATAGCTGCCCCCATCACTGGTATATAGCTGCCCCCATCACTGGTATATAGCTGCCCCCATCACTGGTATATAGCTGCCCCCATCACTGTATATAGCTGCCCCCATCACTGGTATATAGCTCCCCGATCACTGGTATATAGCATGTGTTATGATCTGATGACTTAGGAGTAACATGAAGATTCCACAGAAGTCATTGGTAACTATACTGACCGCGACACCTGACTACCGCAACTAGAAGTAGCTGTAGGATGTAACTAACCATGCCCTAGACACCTCAACATGGCCGGAGAACTATCTACCCCTAGAGATGAAAATAGGAAAAGCTATCTTGCCTCAGAGCAGAACCCCAAAAGAGCAGCAAGCCCCACCCCCCACAGATATTAACTGGGAAACAGTAGAGGAAAGACACAGGCAGAGTATAGAGTTCAGCAAAAGAGGCCACACTAGCTAGATAGTAAAGACAGGATAGAATACTATTGCGGTCAGTATTAAAATACTATTGAACCAAGTCAAGGGCATGAATATCCGAGGCAGAAATCCAAAATTATCCTCCTGGCCATAACCCCGTCCATTTACAATATCTGCCTTAACCTCATATTCCAACTCGCCATCAATCAAGACCGGATCGGAGGGGCCACAGCTGGAACCATGGGCTCGAACAAATTTCCTCAACAAGCATTTATGGAAAACATGAATCCGAAAGAGCTGGAAGCGCCAACCGAAAGAGACAGGATTAATAATCTCAGAAATCCTGTAAGGACCAATGAACCAAGGCTTGGATTTAGGAGAAGAAACCTTCACAGGAACATGGCGGGACGACAACCAAACCAAATCACCAACACGAAGCTGAGCAACCAACACACCGACGACGGTTAGCAAAACGTTGAGCAGCCTCCTGAGACTGAATTAAATTGTCAACCACGCAATCCCAAATCTGCCGCAGCCGCTCAACCACAGAATCCACACCTGACAGGCAGAAGGCGCAACCTGCCCCCAAAAAAACGAGGATGAAAACAAAATTACAAAAAGAAGGCAAGAGCAAAGTTGCCCGATTATTAAGCGCAAACACAGACAAAGGTAAGAAGTCAACCCAATCATCCTGATCGCAGACACAAAACATCTCAAGCTCCAAAGTCTGATTAGTTCTCTGTCTGACCATTAGACTGCGGATGAAACGCAAGAAGAAAGCAATACCCAGCTTAGCACAGAAGGTCCTCCAAAACCGAGAAACAAACTGGACCCCTGTCACACATATTCTCCAGAATACCATGCAAACGAACCACATGCTGGAAAAATAATGGAACCAAGTACGAAGAAGGCAATTTAGCCAAATGAACCATCTTAGAAAACCTGTCACAAATAACCCAGATAACAGTCGTCATGTGGGAAACAGGAAGGTCAGAAACAAAATCCATAGAAATATGCGTACACAGGGTGCTCAGGTACAGGCAAGGGCATCAGCAACCCACTAGCACGGGAACAACAAGGCTTGGACCATGCACAAGTCTCACGGACTGCACAAAGGAACACACATCTTGGGACAAAGAGGACCACCAAAAATATCGACTGACCAAATCATGGGTACCAAAGATGTCAGATGACCAGCCAACGCAGAACAGTGAACCTCAGAAATCACTCTAGTAGTCCACCGGGCAGGAACAAACAATTTACCCACAGGGCAACGATCAGGCTTATGGCCTGAAAGTCCCGAAGAGCCAGCCTAAATCGGTGGGAAACAGCGAAAAGAACAACCCCCTCCTTCAGAACACCGACCGCTCCAAAGAATCAGCCAAAAACTGCGAGAGAGCATCAGCCTTAACATTCTTAGAACCAGGAAGGTACGAGACTACAAAATCAAAATGAGGAAAAAAACTACTGACCACCGAGCCTGCCTAGGAGTCAGCCTCTTAGCAGACTAGAGAGAAACCAGATTCTTTGATCGGTCAAAACCACCGCACGATGCTTAGCTCCCTCCAACCAATGACGCCACTCCTCAAATGCCCATTTCATGGCCAGTAACTCCCGATTGCCGACATCATAATTGCGTTCCGGGAAAATTTGTGGAAAAGAAGGCACAAGGGTGCATCACTGAACCAACAGGATCTCTGAGACAAAACGGCCCCAGCACCAATCTCAGAAGCATCAATCTCACCTGAAACGGAAGACAGACATCCGGATATGCGCAACGCAGGAGCAGAAGTAAACCGTCTTTTAAGCTCCTGAAAGGCAAAAACGGCCGCAGGAGACCATTGCTCCACATCAGCACCCTTCTTAGTCAAATCTGTTAACTGTTTCACTACGCTGGAAAAATTGACAATGAACTGACGATAAAAATTAGCAAAACCCAAAATTTCTGAAGACCCTTCAGATGTTGGCTGAACCCAATCCTGAACAGCCTGAACCTTAACAGGATCCATCTCAATAGAAGGAGACAAAATGAAGCCCAAAAAAGAGACCTGCTAGACCCCAAAGCAACATTTAGACCCCTTAACATACAAAGCATTGTCACGCAGGATCCGAAAAACCAACCTGACCTGGTCTACATGAGAATCCCAATTGTCAAAAAAAATCAGATGATCATCCAAATATACAATCAACAACTTGTCAATCAACTCCCAAAATATGGCATGCATAAAGGACTGAAAAACAGATGGGGCATTAGCCAGCCCAAAAGGCATCATGAGATATTCAAAATGGCCTTCAGGCTTATTAAGCTCCATTTTCCATTGTGCCCCTGCTTAATATGAACCAGATTATAAGGTCAATCTTAATAAACCAACATGCCCCTTAAGCCTAGAAAACAAGTCGGAAATCAAAGACAAAGGGTATGGACACTTGACCGTGAATCTTATTCAAGAGACTGTAATCATTACAGGGTCTCAGGGAGCCATCTTTCTTGGCCACAAAAAAGAACCCCGCCCCCAACGGCAAAGGAGGGCGAATATGACCTTTCTCCAAAGAATCTTTAATATAGCTCCGCATAGCATCATGTTCAGGCACAGGCAAGTTAAAAAGGCAACCTTTAGGAAACTTACAGCCTGGCACCAAATCAATCACACAATCGCACTCCTGATGAGGTGGAAGAAAACTGGACTTGGGCTCAGCAAAAACATCCTGAAAATCAGACAGGAACTCTGGAATCACCAAGGGCGGAGAAGAAATAGACAAAGAAATGTGAACATGTACCCCTTGACAACCCCAGCTAGTTACGAACATAGATTTCCAATCCAACACAGGATTATGGACCTGCAATCACGGAAAGCCCAGCACCATCGCATCATGCAGATTATGCAAAACCAGAAATTGACAATCCTGATGAACTGTTGCCATGCACATTGTCAACTGCGTCCAAAAACTGGGTTTATTTTGCGCCAAAGCGTAGTGTCGATGCCCTTAAAGGAATAGGGTCCCGCAACGGCTGCATAGGGAAGCCACAACGCCTGGCAAACTCAAAATCCATCAAATTTAAAGAGGCACCTGAATCCACAAATTCCATGACAGAAAACGACAAGGAACAAATCAGAGACACAGATGATAAGAACTTAGGTTGTATAGTATTAACTGTAAAGGAACCAGCAATCCTTTGTACCCGCTTGGGACAAACAGATGACATGAGAAGCGTCACCACAGTAATAAACAGAACTTATTCCGGCGTCTGAATCCTTGTCGTTCAGTATGAGATAGAATCCTATCGCACTGCATCGGCTCAGGAATCTGCTCTGAGGATAACAAACCCGAGCGACAGGTCTGCGTTCCCAGACGCCGATCAATCTGAATGGCCAGAGACATAGAATCGTTCAAACCCGCAGGCGTGGGAAACCCCACCATAACGTCTTTAAGAGTCAGAAAAACCCTTTCTGAAAAGCGCCGCCAAAGCGTCATCATTCCATTTAGTCAGCACTGACCATTTCTGAATTTTTGACAATACAATTCTGCTGCCTCCTAACCCTGAGACACAGAGCCAACAAGGTCTTTTCAGCTTGATCCACAGAGTTGGGCTCATCATAAAGTAAACCCAAGGCCTGAAAAAAGGAGTCCACATTAAGTAACAACCGGATCCCCAAGGCGAGAGAAAATGCCTAATCCTGCATGTCACCACGCAGCAGGTAGATAACTATTTTAACCTGCTGAACTGAATCACCAGAGGACCGAGCTCTCAGAGCAAAGAACAGTTTACAACGATTTTTGAAACTCGAAAATTTGGACCTGTCACCAAAAAACAAATTCGGAGCAGGAATTTTCGGTTCCAAAGCTCGAGTCTGAACAATATAATCAGAAATTCCCTGTACCCTTGCAGCAAGCTGGTCTAAACGAGAAGCTAGTTCCTGGACACTCATACTGGCACAAGACTCCCCAGTCACCCAAGAAAGAGAAGATAAAAAAAAAAAAAAAAACAACAACCTCAACACTTCTCTTCCCTTCTGAGATGCATGTAACTTGATTTTAACTTTTTTGGCCAGTTGAACTGTTATGATCCGATGACTTGGGAGTAACATGAAGATTCCACAGTAGTCGTAACTATACTGACCACGACGTCTGACTAAATACCGCAACTAGAAGTAGCCGTGGGATGTAACTAACCATGCCCTAGACACCTCAACACGGCCGGAGAACTAGCCACCCATAGAGATGAAAAGAGGAAAAGCTATCTTGCTTCAGAGCATAACCCCAAAAGAGCAGCAAGCCCCCCACAGATATTAACTGGGAAACAGGAGAGGAAAAGTTACACACAGGCAGAATATAGAGTTCAGCAAAAGAGGCCACACTAGCTAGATAGTAAAGACAGGATAGAATACTATTGCGGTCAGTATTAAAATACTATAAAAAAATCTCTAACAGCAGATGGTATCAATAATTACCACTAAAGGTATCGTCACACCGCGGCAATATTGCTAGGCAATTTCACTGGCAATTCGCTGGCTTCACTGAACTCATGGACACATTGTTCCATTTGTACACAGCAACAAAATAAAACAATGTGTCCATGATTTCACTGCAACCAGCAAATTGCCAGTGAAATTGCCTAGCAATATTGCCGCGTGTGACGGTACCTTAAGGGTACCATTACACGTCGCAACATTGCATGCAATTTCGCTTGCAATTTGCTGGTTGCAGTGCGATCATGGACACATTGTTCTATTTTGTTGGCATGTGACATGTGCCATGTCTATATCTGCAAAACGTCTGAGAATCAAACCGGAATAAAGAAGTACCAATACCAACAACACTGGAAATAGATAACAGTGAATAGCAATTTCTGTCCAGGAAGAAAACTTCCTAACTGAGAGCAGGTTAACAAATATGCAGACTAAATTTCAAACCCACAACTCAGAGCAAGACAAACTGAAACACAGATCCACAAGCACACAACATGTGCGCCACAAAGTAACAAAAAACATTAATTTAGCTTGGAAGGATTTCAGCAGACCAGGAGAAACCAGGCAAAGGTGTGGACACCTCCAGGAACATTCACAACTGGCAAGGACTGATCAGCTTCAAACCACCATATACTCCAATCTGAACCTGACTGCCAATCATCAAGATCAGCTGTGGAACTCTCCAACACACAGCTAGCAGCATTACCAGAAACAACCACCGGAGGGAGCTCACAACCAGAATTCCTCCTTAATTAATTCACAACATAGCCGCCCCCATCACTGGCATACAGCCGCCCCCATCACTGGCATACAGCCGCCCCCATCACTGGCATACAGCCGCCCCCATCACTGGCATACAGGCCTCCGTGCTGCCACACACAAATTAAGATTCAACTCACCCTCTGATGTCCTGCAAGCACTGTGGTGTCCTCCCTCCGCTCTTCCTGCTTTTACCTGGCTTCTACTGCTCTGACTTGCTCATCAGTGATGTCATCGCTGCAGCGCCGATCACATGATTAGAAACAGAGTACAAGTGGGAAGCCCGGAGGGAGGATGCCATAGTGCCTGCAGGACATCGGAGGGCGAGTTCAATCTTTATTTTATGTGCGGCAGCACGGTGCCTGTATACAGTGATTGGGGGGGGTGCGAGATCACTTAGTGTAGTGTAATGTGCGCCGCTCTCCTCGTGCACTAATGAGCGGGGGCCACATGACCTCTCGCTCCTTCTGCAGCTTCTTTCCACCTTCTTCAGCCCCCAGACACCCTCCCCCCACCCCCCCACCCCCAACTGACACTAAACACATTCGAGTATATGCTGAGGGGGGCACTTTCAGCACTAAAATTGTGCTGAAAAACTGTACTTATACTCGAGTATATACGGTATGTTTTTAGGTACTACACTGAATAGTTTTTTTATTTGAATGTGCTTTTCTATTGTTATGTGGTTTGTTTTTCTTTTGCAGCTGTTCTCTACGAATGCCTGTACAGAGATGTCTTTGGAGTAGATGAGCGAGAGTTGATAGCTGCTGTTGAGCTCTTTCGAAGTGGGACAAAGAAGAACCGAAACAGTGCGTCCACCGGAAGTGAAGATGCAAACTATGACTGCACGGCTGAACATAGCAAGGGATATCCTGACAGCAGGTATAGATATGTCTTCACTGTATAAAAACAATGTAGCTTGTTCACACATTATTAAAGCTTTGGTTTATTTCTCAGTCGCCTCATTGGGGGACACAGGATCATGGGTGTTATGCTGCAGTCCACTAGGAGGCGACACAAAGTACAGTCTGAAAAAGACACAGTGCGAGTCCTCCCCTGCAGTATATACACCCATGGCTGGCAGCAGCCAAACCAGTTTTTGCTTAGTGTCATTAGGAGGCAGATGCAGTCCATAGACCACATCCTTAGTTTAGATTTTTTATCTGTTTTCTTTCTTACACTGAAGATCATAAAGGGCGACGGTGCTTTTGCATACCAAATTCCTGCAAACAGACGGCAACGCGGGTGTTGCCTCAACGTACCCCCTTCTACTACAAGGGACAAAAATGCATGGTGACTGTTCCATCGCGTTCCGATCTCCATGACATTTTTACAGGCGCTTCCAGCTGCTCACAACGGTGCTTCCTCCTCAGACCCCACAGTTGGGACTCTGGGTTGTAGTGATATGGATGCCTCGCTGGACACCTTTTTTTTTTTTTCTGCTTCCCCACCACCCTTCAGGGGTTCCCGGGTAGAAGCACATACAGGAGCAGATGCCCTCCCCATCCTCCCCTCACAGGGGCTTTGGGTAGAGGAGGCGGCACACAGGTAATCCCAGGGTCTCCCCTTTATCCCAAGGGCCTGTGTCCTTCTAACTTCTGAGTCCATGCAAATCTGGGAGGGGCTACCCACAGCAGCGCTCCCTACAAGCAGCCTTCCCTAGGGAGGGGACACTCAAAGCAGTGACAGGCCACATCTGCGCATTCTGCGCCGCCCGCTCACTTTTCCATGTCCAAAAATCACTTTAGGCCCCGACCTTGGCCTATACCCAGTGGCCCCCCTTTTGGCCTGCCCCAACGCCCGCTCCGGCCGTGTCATACAGGGGTGGATCAGCTGTTCTAGGTGCCTCTCGCTCCTCGCGAGAGCTCTCGGCATGCCCTTTTCAAGGTACCGCCTCCTTCTCACTCGTCTGTGCGGCCGTCATTACACGTGGCACTTCCAGGGGACGCAGGACCCGGTTCAGCTGCAAGCCTCACGGAGCAGGCCTAGGTTGTGGTAAGGAGCACAGCAGATCTATCTGCTGTAGCTCTTCTCCCTTTCTCTTTCTCACCATTCTCAGTACAGTGCAGTCCTCCTTTTGCACAACTGCCCTGGTGCAGCCACGTTTTTCTACTATATCTGCACTTTTGCTCACATCTGCACAACCATGCAAAGATAAAAAATCCAATAGGAAAACTTCTAAGCTGGCACCTATTATGCCTCATGTAATACATGCAAGGCTCACGTGCCTAGTGGACATACTACTCCGCACTGCCAGACTTTGAGCAAAATTCTACTCCGGAGCCCCCACCAATGCGGCTTAAGTGCCCAATGTCATCCAGGAGACCCCCACCATTACTTACTGCACCTACAAGTACTCCCATTCCACCTGACTGGGCTGTGTTTTAGATTCAATCCATGTCACAGTCTATGGAAAAGTTCTCATCAACCCTCATTCTGGCTCTGCAGAACTGTCCCACACCCTGCACTCAGTACGGCCAGGGCCCAAGGGGACGATACCGAGTTTGAGAGCACACCACCCGGGGCAATGCACGGCAGTCGCTGACCCCAGTGACTGACACAGGCCGTAAGAGACTCCATAGGGAATTTCGCCATCACCCTCACGGAGCTCCCATGACTTCCCCTCATGGGAACAGGGTTATCCCTCATCCCACAGATTGTACGATCCTGACTCAGACCTTGAGCCTGACATGTCCCTTGACTTGACAGTTCGGACACCCTGGCCATGGTCAAGGACTTAATTATGGCTGTCAATCAAACTTAACGTGATAGCATTCCCTGCGAACCAAAACGCAGTTCACTAGAGTAAACGTCCACACACATTCTTGCCAAACATCCTGAATTCAGAAATTTTAAACTAACCAGGCTCGTATTTGATAAGTTTTGCACCAACGGGCTTTGCAGCCCATTCCCCGCTTCCTCCAGCTCTGGCAAGATTGGGCGGACTTCTACAGTCGACTCCCCTATTTCCCCGTATGCCACACGTACCCTTCTTTCCCTGCCAGATGGGTTCCTCTCTTAAGGACAAACCGACTGCAGTGACCAGCTTGGCATCCTTGGTTTTCGAGTCAGCGTTTCGGCCCTTTCTCCTTCCTTCACCTCAGTATGGGTGGGCAAGGCCATCATGACCTGGGCCAACACTCTTCATTCGTCCTTATGTGATACTGAGAAATCCCCTGATATGACAGACCTAGCGGCCCTAGATATCGGTGGCTGGAGAATACTTACTTCATGCGGGCTCTGAAGCCCCAACTGCACTGCTGTCGCAGCTGCAAACGCCATCACTATAAGCTGAGGCTCTGGCTCAGCAAATGGAGGATTGATTCAGCCTCCAAAAATCCCTTACCAGTCTGCCTTACCTTAGCAGTCTACCTCTTCAGCGAGAAGCTAGATAAACTAATCTCGGACGCACTGGGGAAAGAGCACCTCTCTTCCTCAACATAAACCTAAACGTCTCTTTCCCGACGTCGTCAAACTATTTACGCTTCTTTCTGAACTCATGCGGCTGGTCGACCTACTCGCCGCGCAGCCCAATAGCCACTCCCCACACAGGGACAGGAACTCCCAAACCTCTCAAAAACATTTCACTAACCTGGCAGACTCACTCAAGACAGTCCAAACCTAAGGGATCCAGATACCATAGGTTTTTCTCCTCCTTACTCATCCCCCTCTCCCGGAAGACACTTCCCAGGTAGGTGGCCACTTTCTCATTTCAAAACGTGTGGTTGCTGTCACAGAGGACAGATGGATCAGGGAATTTCCTATGCAACATAGAGTTCCTCGCCCGACCACCCAACGTTTTTTCCCTTCCTCTCCTCCACGCCCCCCAGCAAAGGCTCGCGCCTTCTTCCAAGCCTCGACTCTCTCCTGCAGGCGGGAGTCATTATTCCTGTCCTACCAGATGAGCGTTTCAAAGTGTTTTACTCAAACCTCTTTGTGGTAACCAAAGAGGATGGCTCAGTCCATCCCATTCTAGATTTAAAGCACCTCAACAAATTTGTTCGCCATGCGTTTACTTTCGCATGGAATCTCTCCTTTCCATAGTTTAGTCCATGCACAAAGGAGACTTTCTAGCTTCAATAGATATCAGAGATGCATACCTGCACATTCTGATATCCCTAGCACATCAACGATTCCTGCGATTTGCAATCCGCGAAAACCACTATCAGTTCGTTGCCCTCCCCTTGGACTCGCCACAGCTCCAGAGGTTTCACCAAGGTCATGGTGCTGTCTGCATATTCATTCACAAGGTGTAGTTTCCTGCCCTACCTAGACGAACGTCTCATCAAGGCCCCCTCTTTCAGTTATTGCAAAGAGTGTTCAGATTACAGTAGACACCCTTGTTTCTCGTTGCCTGGGATGCTAGTCAACCTGTCCAAGTCCTCTCAGTCACAGCCAGACATCACCTTCCTGGGAATGGTTTTCAGTACCTCCCCGGGGTTGGTACTTCTCCCTCGGGACAGTTTCACGCCCTGCGGCAGGAAGTCTGGACCCTCCTTCGCCCCTTGCCCCACTCTCTTCACTTCAGGATGAGAGTCTTGGCAGGATGGTTGCGGCGATAGAGGTGGTTACCTTTGCTCACTTCACCTAGGCCTTTCCAAGTTAGCCTTTTAACAGCCTGGGACAGGGTCCATTTACCCTGGACAGAAGAAGTGACTGTCTCCCTCAGTCATGCAATCACTACTTAATTCCTGGACCAGCCTCTCTCCAACAAGGAGGTCCTTTCTCCCGTTCACTGGATGTGCTCACATCCGAGCCAGCCTCATAGGCTGGGGAGCTGTCTTCTGCCATCATACGGCACAGGGCAGGTGGTCACCACAGGAGTCCACTCTATCCATCAACCTCCTGGAAATTTGAGCCATTTTTCTGGCTCTACAAGCCTTTCACCAACTACTGGTGGGTCGCCACATCCGAGTCCAGTCAGACAATGCCATGGCGGTGGCATATGTCAATCACCAGGGAGGAACCCACAGCCGGCTGGCAATGCACGAGGTACAACCCATCCTCCACTGGGCAGAATCCACCCGGTCAGTGCTCTCAGTGGTGCACATCCCGGGCGTGGACAACTGGGCAGCGGATTTCCTCAGCCGTCAAGGCATTGCATCAGGAGAATGGGTCCTGCATCCGGAGCTATTCCAACAGATATGTAATCGCTGGGAAACGCTGGATGTGGACCTCATGGCCTCGCTTCTGAACGCTAAGGTACCCAGGTTCAAGGCTCGGTCCCACAACCCGTAGTCGGAAGGGGCGGATGCACTGGTCCAACCCTGGACTCGATTGCACCTTCCCCCTCTGCCTCTAATACCCAGAGTGGTGAGGAATATCAAGTCAGTGGGCGTTCCAGTCATCCTTGTCGCACCAGATTGGCCAAGACGCTCCTGGTACGCCGACCTAGTTTGGCTTCTCACCGACACTCCCTGGCGTCTCCCAGATCTTCTCACCCAGGGTCCAATACACCACCAGAACTAGTCGGCCCTAAATTTGACGGCGTGGCTGTTGAGACCTGGGTTTTAACCCTGGCCTGTTTTTCTCCTATCGTAATCAAAAACATGATCAGGGCAAGAAAGCCTGCTTCCGCCCACATCTGCTACCGCACCTGGAAAATTTTCTTTGCCTGATGCAGGTCCCAAAACCTCCCACCCCTTCTTTTTTTTCTTCCTGTCACCCTAGGCTTCCTTAAGTCTGGCCTAGATGCTGGTCTTTCACTCGGCTCCCTCAAGGGTCAGTTATCGGTTTTATTCCAACGCCGACATGCGTGCAAATCCCAAGTGAGAACCTTCATTCAAGTAGTCTCCCGTTTGCTTTCTCGTTACAAGAGACCCTTGGAAGCGCGGGACATGAACCTGGTCCTAGACGCTCTTCAGGGACTGCCCTTTGAGCCTCTCAAGGAAGTACCACTCTGCCTTCTATCCCAGAAGATGGTGTTTCTGGTAGCAATCACCTCCATTTGTCGTGTTTCTGAGCTCGCGGCACTTTCCTGCAAAGCCCCATTCCTCATATTTCACCAGGACAATGTACTCCGTCCGGTACTATCTTTCCTCCCAAAGGTGGTTTCTTTATTTCACCTAAACGAGGAGATCTCTCTCCCATCATTTTGCCCGGCACCGGTGCACCGTGTGGAGAAGGCCTTACATACACTGGATCTAGTTCGGGCTCTCCATCTCTACGTTTCCAGTACGGCGGTCTTCAGGAAGTCGGATTCCCTATTCATCCTTCCGGAGGGCCACCGTAAGGGCTTGGCTGCATCCAAGGCTACCTTAGCCATATGTATCAGAACAACTATCCAGGAAGTTTATCAACTGCCCAATTTGCACATTCCAGCTGTTGTGTGAGCACACACTACTCATGCAGTAGGAGCATCCTGGGCCATCTGGCACCAGGCTTTGGCTGAGCAAGTGTGTAAAACTGCCACATGGTCCAGCCTTCACACATTGTCAAAACATTACAACGTGCATACTCAGTCTTCGGCAGATGCAAGTCTGGGTAGATGTATCCTGCAGGCAGCGGTAGCCTACCTATAGAGTGCATGCATTACAGAGACTATTCTGTGCCAACCTGTTGAACTGCTTTACGACGTCCCATGGTCCTGTGTCCCCCAATGAGGCGACTAAGAAAGAGATTTTTGTGTGTACTCACTGTAAAATCCTTTTCTCTGAGCCTCTAATTGGGGGACACAGCACCCCCTTCCCTGTTGCCCATTGGGGCTGTTTACTATTCGTTCCTTTGGTTCTTTGAGTTCTTGTATGGTTGCCTTATTACAGGCCTATGTATGTTTTTGGCTCTCCTACTGCTTTAGTCACAAAACTGGTTTGGCTGCTGCCAGCCAGGGTGTATATACTGCAGGGGAGGAGCCGCACTGTGTCTTTTTTTTTTTTCAGACTATGCTTAGTGTCGCCTCCTAGTGGACTGCAGCATAACACCCATGGTCCTACATCCCCCAGTTAGAGACTCCGAGAAAAGGATTTTACGGTGAGTACACACACAAATCCTTTTTTGTGATGACATTTGCGGAAAATACTGTACCAAAATGACAATAGGTTTACATTCCCAATTTGTGTTGGATGAGATGGCAACATAGTGTTCCATTCAGTTTTACAAATTAATAGCCATAACTTTTCACTCTGACTATTAAGGTACTGTCACACGCGGCAAGTTTAGTGGCAATTTGCTGGTTGCAGTGAAATCATGGACACATTGTTCTATTTTGTTGCCGTGTACAAATGGAACAATGTGTCCATGATTTCACTGCAACCAGCAAATTGCCAGTGAAATTGCAAGCAATATTGCTGCGTGTGAATGTACCTTAAGACTTCTGATTTTAAGAAAATTCTACTTTCAACTCATAAAGGTTGGGGCACAATCATTTAGGAAAAATAACACTAAAGACGCTCGCAGATATTTGTCATTAACCACTTTGTATTAAAAACATAATTTCTTTTTAGACAAGATGAATGGGAGAAAAGGGATAATGACAATCCAGTGGAAGAGAAAACTAGGCAAAGCGCCGAGGAAGTCAAGGTCTGGTGTGTGTAGATATGTTGTCATTATTACTTGTATAAAGATTGCAATATTTAAAGAGGGCCTATTGGTTATTGGAAAGCAAAACTATAAATAAAGTATTATTTTGATCGATTAAATATTTAATATTACTATAATAAAGTGAGCACAAAATCTGGAGAGAATCTCCTCTCCGTATTATACTAATTTTGATATAGCTGATTCTTTTAAACCAGTTATTTTTATTGGTTTCAAAAACAACACCCGTACACAGCATTAAATCGTTAACATATTCAATTACAGTATGCACATAAATCAAACCGCCCATACCCCCCCTCCCGCCCCACCCCACCCCATCCCGGTACACATCCCTCAACTCCCATTAGTGGTGGTCAATGAGCATGTTAACCTATACTTCCTCACATCTTAAGCAGCCAGGTAGCCCATATCTTATCGAACATTTGTTCCTTGTTCCGTCTCTTATATATAATTTCTTCAAGCCTGATAACGTGCTGTGCTTTGCGCATAAATTCCCTTCTAGTTGGAGGTTCAGGGTCAATCCACTTGCTGGCTATCAATTTCCGTGCTACATACAGCAGCCTGGCTATGGCTAACCCGTCTGCATCCGACGTTTGGATGGACGACACATCACCCAGCACACACACAATTGGATCTCTTCCAATTTTACAATCGTACACCCCTTTCAGTCTAGAAATAATCGCCATCCAGAATGCCGTCAATTTAGAGCACGCCCACAGCATATGTAGTATGCCAGCCTCCTCTGAGCCGCACCTCAGACAACAAGAATCCTGCCTTAGGCCTGCCTTAAACAACACCTTTGGCGTTTTGTATGCCCTATGGATGATATACAACTGGGAGAATCTGGCCTGTTCGCTCAGGGACAGTCGGGGCACAGCCTCCAGTATGGTTTCCCATTGCTCCTCCGCCAAGTCACCAACGTCTTCCTCCCACTTACTTTTAGCCCTGAGACCAGATCCTCCCAGAAATGCATACAGCAAGTCTTTGTAGATCCCAGTGATAACCCCTTTAGTGTCGCCCGTCATACAGACATAGTCCAACGTCACATCCTTCTACACAGTCATATTTGTTAGTTTCTGCTGCGCTAGCCATGCGTGCCTGATTCCTGCGTATTGGAACTCCCAGGAACTTGGGACATTGCACTCATCTCTCAATTCCGCAGATGAACTCATCCTCCCCTCCTTCACCAGCTGCCCCACATACCTAACTCCTTTAGTCTGCCAATGAGCCATGGGCCCCATTTTCTGAAATTCCTTCAAGTGCACGTTTTCCCATACCGGCGAATAAATTGTCAGCCCAGTCACCCCTCGAACCCTCTTTATCGCATTCCAGCTCTTTTGTATTAGATGAACTGTCGGATACTGTGTTCCCAATTTTTCAAATGTACCATCCTCCAATCCCTGCACTAGTGGATCCCGTCCTGAAATGTTAGATAGAAGTCTGCAGCTGGATCCCTCAATGTTGTTGTCTCTCCACCCCCTCATATGCCGGCCCTGCCCTGCCAAAAAGTATATCCATGCATGAGGTACAGCCAACCCCCCTCCTCCTTTCCCCTTTGAAGAGTTTCCAGTTTGATCCTGGCCGATCTCTTCCCCCATATCAGAGATCTAAAGATGGCACTAATTCCGTGAAACATCCTTTTAGCAATCCATACAGGGGAATTATGTATCGCATACATTAACTGAGGCATCAGCACCATCTTAATCAAATTGGCCCTCCCAGTTACCGACAGAGGCAGTTTACACCAGGCGGTCAATTTCCTTTTGAACACCTCTAATAGAGGAACGATATTTAAATCCCAATATTTTGTCAGAGGGAGAGCCACCCATACCCCCAGATATTTAAATTTGGTCACCATCTGAAGCTGTCTCCCCTGTGCGGCTATCTCCTCCTCTTCAATTGCTCGATCCACCGCCATGATACAAGATTTGTGCCAATTTATCCGTAAGCCCGAGATATCTCCAAACCGCTGAATGATATCCATGACATCTCCCAATGCCTCTCCTGCGTTTTCCAAAAATAGCAAAATATCATCCGCGTAAAGTGCAATTTTTTCCGTGATTCTACCAAACCTGAAACCAGCCACCTCTCCAGATACTCTGATCTTCTCTGCCAGGGGCTCCATCGCCACCGCAAAGAGTAGCGGGGACAACTGACACCCCTGTCTGGTTCCCTTATGCAACCGGAAGGACTCCGACCGCTCCCCATTCACCTTAACAGTCGCTCTCGGAGAGGAATACAGCAGCCTCACCCAGGACAAGAATCCGTCTCCAAATCCCATTGCTTTCAGGATTTTCCACAAATACCTCCATTCCACACTATCGAATGCTTTTCTCGCATCAAGCGATACCACTACCCTCCCGCCACTGTTGTCAGCTGGCAATTGAAGATTGAGAAACAAGCGTCTCAAATTGACTGCCGTTGAGCGGCCCGGAACAAGTCCAGACTGATCTGTATGGATCAGGCTCTGTATCACACCAGAGAGGCGAGTGGCAAGGATTTTAGCTAGTATCTTGACGTTTGACGTTAACAGGGATATTGGCCTATAGGATTCTGCATATTCAGGATCTTTACCGTCCTTGGGCAATACCACTATACCCGCCTCCTCCATAGACTGCGCAAGTGCCCCTCTCTCCCTTGCGCTGTCAAATACCTGCTTCAACCGGGGTGCCAACACATCAGAGAATTCTTTATATACCTCACTCGGAATGCCATCGGTCCCAGACGCCTTATTCGCTGGCATAGAAAATATGGCTGCCTCCACCTCCTCCATCTCAATTGGTCCATCCAACCTCATCCGTTCCTCCTCCGTCAGTGCAGTAAGTGTCACGCCCTCCAAGAATCCCTCCACCTCCCCATCCCCGGCCTCTGTAGCTGATGTATACAGGTCCTTGTAGAAATCCTGGAAGACTGCCAAAATTTCCGGAGTCTCCGTAACCACGATATAGCTGATTCTTACCATCACTGGAATGATAGAGTGGAGCCTTCTGTTCAGATGTAACAAGCTAAGATTGTAATGGGGTAATTCATTTTACTTTAAAAAAAAAAAAAATAATAATAATAAAATTAAAAAAAATTAAAAATATCACCAATAGTGTATTGGCAAATTGTGAATCCAAATATTTTTTCTTTACCCTGCCTCCAAAAATGTCCCAGTGTATAATGCAGCAAAAGGTCTCACTACATACTATACACATCAATAGCAGACAGCAATCTTATCTTCCTGATGCTGCTATATATGTTGAGGGGCCAGCCATATGGGGCCCTGGTAGTCGCGGGCAATGCAGAGCCTTGGCTGCTGAGCAGCTTGAGTTTTGCAGCACGTGCCCCAGTGTAACAGTTCAGTGCATGATCGCCCTCAGTGAGGGCCAAAACGGACATATATTTCAAAAGTCTTTTTCACTACAATTTTACTTCATCTTGTGAAACATGGGCACTCAACTTAAATTTTACTTTAACAGAATGTAGTGCAGGCTACTTCCACTGTTCTTGTACATTAACACTCTCATGCCCATCCTTTCAACACCGTTGTGCTTTGCCTCAAATTCATATAGTCTCTCCATGGCACCATCCTTGTCCCGCGCTTAGGGAACTGTCCAGAGGAGCAGCTAGGACTGCCATTAGACAAAATTTCCTTTAATGCAAGCTCCTGTTCACCAGAGTGTATGTAGAAGTCAACCACAGAGGTACCGTAGGAAACAGTTGCTTCCCAGGTTACCACACCATGCAAGGGTCGAATATGGACATGAGACAGTCTCATTTCCATGCAACCTTGACCGAGGTCCCAATTCTCGTATTCGCAGTCCCCGGGTGACCCAGAGGATCCAGTTGAATTATGCCCTGGATTCCTCATTCGTATGCTTCCCACAGGTACAGCACTTGTCTCTCCACTTGACACCTTTTGGACTCTCTTGCCCAGACATGTCTGACACCTACTTTTTATAGCTCCCAAAGTCCACCCCAGTAGGTCGACTCACAGCCCGTGCTGGCATACGTCGTCGTCCTTCCCCGTGCTGGCACACATCCGCCTTCCCACCCAATCACAACAGCAATGCGTCTTATAATCCGAAAAATACGGTATATTGAAGAGTTTTCCATTTTTGCCTCCTTTATAACCTCATAAAGCCTTCCAGTAGGTTATAGGTCCTTAGAAGGAGCCTTTTTAGCACAAAATGACCATCCAAACTAAACACATTAGCTCGATACACACTTAGAATGGCCAAATAGTTTAGTGCACCTTCTCACTGATATGTTTTCCATCTAATTCCTTCCCATGTTCCTTGATTGACAGCTCTCTTTACAGGAGAAAACGAGAAGGTGCACTAAATTACATGGACATGCAAAGGTTATACTAGTGCTTGTTTTGAAGTCATTTTGTGCTGATAAGCTTCCTTATGTCATTTTTATGAACGTTTAAATGTAATAGTTAATCACAGGTGGAATTTTTTTTTCTTTAGACAACAGAGAACCCAAACAAGATGCCTTTCCCATACAAGGTGTTAAAAGCGCTTGATCCAGAAATTTACAGAAATGTAGAGTTTGATGTTTGGCTGGACAGTAGAAAAGGTAAGCCATTGTCAACCTGTCTGGTTTTAAAACAGTTGTTTTTTCAATATAACATTTGCCTGAGTGACCATTTCACAGATCACTTATCGTTTAGCATATAGATGTCTCAGAGGAATTTCCCACTCAAACAAAGCAGAGAGCTGAGCGATAGGACTGTCATGTAATGCTACATTTCCTCTAGTAGCTGCTTAAAAGGTTCTACACTATCATATACAACTTGTCTTCAGTGATATCTGTCATATACTAGGGTTTTTGGAAACAAAACCTACAGAAGATCACTGATCAGTTTCTGTTGCAAAAGAAGGTAGCCCTGGTGCAGGGTTTTCCTACCATTCTTAGTGGTAGAATATTGCTAAAATATGCCTTCATTGATTGATTGGTTGGTGTCTGAGTACCAAGACCTTTTAAAGGGTTAGTGCCACAGTTTTGCTATCTTCTATCTGTGGAATAGGGTGTAACTTAATGGTTGTGGGGGGGTCTGACCACTGGAACTCCTATGAATCATGAGTATAGGGCTCTGTCTGATCATGCATACTTCTGCTTCAGCTCTATTCAAACTCCACTCCATTCATTGTTGGTGAAAAAGTTGGAAAAATGGTCAAGTGCTTACAGTCTATGGGTAAACCAAAGATTTTGGGACCAAACGATATGTGCATAACTTTAAAAGGGCATTTCCCGCTATATTTATTAACATGAGAGGAAAAGGGTCAGGAAACTTTCAACCCGTCGAAATGACAGTTATTGACCACACGTTAGTATTATAAATGTCTTTATTCCAAAATCCTTAAAAAGTGACAGTGCAGTCCATACTAAAAAAATTTTAACAAAATAGAATCATAAAATGTCTATGATTTGGAGATGCTAGAGGTGTTTCCTCATATAAGAAAGGACTACCAGTTTTCTTACATTATAAACAAATTGGGGTATTGACAAAACACCAATATAATACAAAAGAATGAAACGTTGGTACAATGTAATTACCGTATATACTCGTGTATAAGCCGACCCGTGTATAAGCCGACCCCCCTACTTTTGCCCCCAAAATCTGGGAAAACCTATTGACTCGTGTATAACCCGAGGGTGGACCCCAGCACAGGTATACAGCCCCCAGCAGTGTGTATACAGGCCCCCGCAGTGGTATACAGGCCTCCCCAGTGGTAGTATACAGCCCCAGAACTGTGGTTACAGCAGCCTCCCCAGTGGTACATACAGCCCCAGCAGTGTTACAGCAGCCCCCAGTGGTATATACACAGCAGCCCCAGTGGTAGTATACAGCAGCCCCAGGATATATACAGCAGCCCCAGTGGTAGTATACAGCAGCCCCAGAGGTATATACAGCAGCCCCCAGTGGTATATACAGCAGCACCCCAGTGGTAGTATACAGCAGCCCCAGGGGTATATACAGCAGCCCAGTGGTGTATACAGAGCCCCAGAGGTATATACAGCAGCCCCAGTAGTAGTATACAGCAGCCCCAGTGGTATATACAGAAGCCCCAGTAGTAGTATACAGAAGCCCCAGTAGTAGTATACGCAGCAGCCCCAGTAGTAGTATACAGAAGCCCCAGTAGTAGTATACAGCAGCCCCAGAGATATATACAGCAGCCCCAGTGGTAGTATACAGCAGCCCCAGACGTATATACAGCAGCCCCAGTGGTAGTATACAGAAGCCCCAGAGGTAGTATACAGAAGCCCCAGTAGTAGTATACAGCAGCCTCAGTGGTATATACAGCAGCAGCCCAGTAGTAGTATACAGAAGCCCCAGTAGTAGTATACAGCAGCCCCAGTAGTAGTATACAGCAGCAGCCCCAGTGGTAGTATACAGCAGCAGCCCCAGGGGGTATATACAGCAGCAGCCCCAGGGGGTATATACAGCAGCAGCCCCAGGGGGTATATACAGCAGCAGCCCCAGGGGGTATATACAGCAGCAGCCCCAGGGGTATACAGACCCCCCCCCATTAGTATACAGGGGCCCCAGCTGTATACAGCAGCCCCAGCTGTATACAGCCCCCCGTGGTATCCAGGGCCCCCCTTGCTGCACCTGTAAAGGAAGATGTCAGTATACTTATCGCTGCTGCCGCCGCCGCCGCTCCGCTTCTCGGTCACCGCGCTTCCGGTCTTCATGTTTCCTGTTCCTTCTCCGACGCTCGAACAATGACGTCATTTCCTGAGCGCCGGAGAAGGAACAGGAAGCATGAAGACCCGGAGCATCGCGGTGACCGAGAAGCGGAGCGGCGGCGGCGGCAGCAGCAGCGATAAGTATACTGATATCTTCCTTTACAGGTGCAGCAAGGGGGCCCCTGGATACCACGGGGGGGCTGTATATACGGGGGGGGGATTCCACGGGGGGCAGGCGCTGTATCATATTACCGTATATACCCGTGTATAAGCCGAGGGGGGACTTTTCAGCACATTTTATGTGCTGAAAAACTCGGCTTATACAAGAGTATATACGGTAACATACCATATTCCAAGTGGTCTTAATATAATCGTAGATTCTTTGAACCCTGGAATCGTAACCTATGCAGGTGATTACTGTATTTTTCGCTTTATAAGACGCACCAGATTATTAGACGCACCCAGATTTTAGAGGTGGAAAATAGGGAAAAAATATTTGAAGCAAAAAATGACTGATATGACGCTCAGGCCCTGCAACTAGTCAGCGCTGGCCTCTGTCTCCTTCGGACGCAGGAGCAGCATGTGAGCAACACCAATGACTTTTTGCTCCATTGTCTGATGGCGGGGAGACAGATGCCAGCACTGAGTGGTTGGAAGCCCGAGTGTCATATCAGTGTCACATGGGACATGACTATGCGACTTATGACAACGCTGGAACCGCTGCAGCATCAGGGGTAAGTATGGTCTTTATTACTTTTACAAGGGCCAAGAAGGTACAGAGATGGGATTTGTTCATGTAGTAGCAACCCCTTTGAGAACTATAACTCCCAGCATGTACTGTAGATCCTATAGCATGCTTGGAGTTCTAGTTAAGCACAGTATTGGTAGTAACTTTACTTTATTAGTGGTTGTTACATATACATATGTACTTACTTTAATGTGTCCTGCTTTGCCCTGTCACTCTGCTGAGATCAAGGAAGTGACCAGTCTGCAGATCAAGTTCTGATGTGATGTACTGAAAGAGGGACCCAGAGAAGGGGTCTGTACACTGTGCTGCTTTACGATGCTCCAGCCCTGTCTCCTTATTACAATTCATTACAACAGAGCTTGACCTGTAGATACAGGGCCAGGTGAGCTGTACACTGCTGTTATGCAAGCTCCAGCCCTCCTCTCCATAGACTGAAGCTCCTGAACTGCAGACCACCCACTTCCTGGATTTCTGCACGGTGACCGCCAGGCTCAGCAGGAGGAGACATTACAGTGAGCAGAGGGAGTAAAGTACGACACTGTGACAAGGTACCTATGATAAGGTACCGATCTCCCTGCTCTGCCTCTGTCTTCATGGCAGTGAATCAGCACAAAGCTCAGTGCTGATTCACTTGCAGCAGCTGCACCTGGCTCCTCAGTTCTCATTATCTCCAGCACACAGTCTCCCCAGCAGCTGCAGGAAGGAGCGACCATGTGTGCCGGCTTAGAGTTACGGAGCTTCTCCTGCTCCCCATGCTCATTTCTCTGCGCTGTCTTCAGTGCAGAGAGGTGGGTGGGGAACAAGTGAAGTGAATATTTGACCTTAATGATCTGGGGACACGTGGTTGCTCCTGCCGCCTGATTCTTCAGCAGGGACTATTCACTGCCACTTCTGACCCCACTTCACCCCGTCTCCCGCTCCCAAGCAACCCAGGATGCTGGAATGTTATATTCCGATTATAAGACGCACCCCCACTTTCCTCCAAAATTTGGAGGAAAAAAAGTGCGTCTTATAAAAGGAAAAATACGGTATATAATCACCTGTGCAATACTAAATAAATAAATCCTGAAATCCTGCACAGTTTGTGGCCCTTAAGGACTGTGAACAAAACATGGACATTTTTGATCTATGATGAAGAAACTGCTCAGATCTGAATCCCATTGGGAACTTGTAGTCAATCGTCCAAAAACGGGTGTACAAACAAAATTTTTTTTTTTTAATCAGACAAGTTTTTATTAATTCAGAGGATAGTCATAAACAGAGTCTTCACATCAATATTTTACATTTTCCGTAACACAATGACTCCCTTCCCATCTATCCCCCCCCCTCTCTCCGGTTTGACAGCAAGTACAACCAAAATTTGTGATACACGCCATGTACTGATTAGACAGTCATGATTTGACTCAGAAGCTGATATCCAGCATGCAAGGATACATTTCATAAGTCTGGTAAAATAAGGGGTACTAACAATGGCTTGATACTTTGAAAAGTCTAAATAATTTAGGTGCAACTCGAGGCTGCGGTAACATTATGTGGCTTTTGTTGCTTCCTCAACATTTTGGCTACGGCTGAGGACTTGACGACCACCTCTTGTCAAATTCATGATGCGCAACAGCATTCACTACACCACTAATCTTAATCCAGCAGGATCTAAAGTAGGATTTGTGGCGAGGCAAACACAGAGGTTTAGGACACTTGTCTGGCGCACCTGACTCGTGAAGAGGAATGTGCCTCTTAATGAATTGGAAGCCTCTGACTCCAGTGCTCCCTCTCTTCAAGATCAATGTGAACAGCGCTGCTTAATGTATGGGTTCTGTGTTTTGTTTTTTGTGAACTTGTATTTATCAGTAAGTTTACAAATGAAATATTTATATGTGTACTTCAGTAACCATTAAAACATCTGACTAAGATCTAAAAATCTGGAGCAGCAAACTTTGTGAAAAACTGAATTTATAAGTCTTCACTCTTTGGCCTTGAATTTAGATAGTTTAAAGTTCCATGTCTGTACGATTTACTGGTGTCAAAAACCTTTTTATTAATCTGTAGATTTTGTACATTGTAGAGCTTCAGAAAACTGAATATATGGTATTTGCTGGAAGGCATTACTGTTTGGGTGATAAGTGTCAGGTGAGTGATCTTGTGCAAGAAAGGGTCTTCTGTTTGTAATAACATCGAATATGGCAACATCATAATGGTGCACATCCAATGACGTTAAACCTTCTTCCACGTTCATAGGTGCGTTTGGAGCCTAATGGGCGATACTACAATGCTCATATACAAGAGGTTGGGCAAGACACCAACTCTGTTACAGTATTTATTGAAGAACTAGCAGAAAAGTAAGTTTATGATGGCAGAAATTATGGTGGGGAAAGAAGGGAAATTTATTGTGAATTTTAATTTTGTAATGGGACAGAAATTTAGATCTATAAAAAGTGTAGTACCCTAGCGCGAACACAAGTACCATAAGTATGTTTATATTACAACTGTTTTTAGCACACTGCGGACAGGCGTGCCCTATACCCTATTGCTACTTCACATTAAAACTAGTCTTTGTCCTTTGGCTGTAGACTTGGTTGGCGCAGGAATTTTTATATTAAATATGTAGTGATTAAGATCTGTAAACATCTGAAAACATGACTACGGGGTCATTTATTATACCTTTTGTTGCTCCATTGTATTAATGGACTCACGCTAAATGAATTTACGGTTAAGGCTAGTATCGCCCTTATAGAATGCTATCTGCCGAGCACTGCATTGGTGTTTTTCGAAATCCCTGAAAAACCACATACTAACTGGAACCCTGAAGGAGCTATTCACTTGAATTAAGCCAATAAAATCGTTGATGATATTGTCTGACCTCTGTCCTGGAAGTATTTGTCTTCTAAAAACATGCTAACAAAAATGCACAAAGTAGGAAGTCGGGAGCAGTCCGATGCTGAGGGAAAACAACTTTAAACACCATCCCGACAAATGACGTATAGTTACATCATGGTGGTTATGTAAGCACAGGAGCTATGGCCACACAATAACCACCAGGAGTTTGACTTAAACAATTTGAGCTCAGTCTTCACTTAACCCTCTGAATTCCGTGATCAATAGTGGTCTAAGTACTTTAAGTTTACAGAAAAGGGAAGGGTCTCCAGTCATATCTGTACTCTTGTGAAGGGATCGTAGGCTACCAATGGTTACCATAACAGCAGGATGTCAAATAATGACCTACTAGTCAGGTACAGTGTCTTGTTAGACCTTTAAAAAGAGCATGGTCTAAAAGCTGTTCTGCCAGTCACACACTGACAGGTTTATGCAATGCAGTAAATATGATCAGATGATCAGACTAATAAGTTGAACAGCCACCGAAAGGACTAAATGAAAATGTAAAAAGAATATTGCACCAATAAACACACATTCATGTAAAAACAAAAATAAAAAAGTACACATTTAGTATCACCACATCAGGAATGATCTGATCTATAGACTGTCTGATTATTTAACCCCTACCGTAAATACTACTAAAAAGAAGGAAAAAAGTAACAAAAAAATGGCTTTTCCATCATACAGCCAACAAAAAAGTAGAATGAAACCAGTTCAAAAAATATGTAAATAGAATTTGAATCCCACAAAAAACACAAGCCAATGGAAAAATGAGTGTGCAAATTTTTTTTTTTTTAAGAAAATAGTTTTTATTGTGCAAAAGCAGCAAAACATAAAACAAACCCCTTAAATGTAATATCTTTGCAATCATACAGACCCCAAAAATTAAAGCAGTCTTATTACTTTTACAAGACAGGGAATAGCGTAAAAAATAGAAAAAAAACAAAAAAAAAAAAACAAATGCGAAATGACTATCAAAAAATATTGTGCCATTACAAACACTCAACTCATCATGCAAAAAATAGAGTCCTTGTGACGATCCCAGGGCAAAGGGGTACTCGGATACCGGGCCTGGGTTTGATAAATTTAACTGGGGAAATCACGGGTGGTCGGGTTTCCGTTTCTGTGCCCTGGCTGTCATTTGTTGGAGGGGGGGAAATATTTACAGGGGATAAAGAGTATGTGACGCCACCTGTGAATCCTGGTAATTTACACACCGCCGCTGCAGGCCGGACGCTGAGGTGATGATGGGTGCAGCTCAGTGTGGTCCAGCTCTCCACAGGTGGAGCTTTTACCTCAGGGCAGCGGTGATGGAGAATGAGGGGGATGAGGGAAGTTGTTGTTCTTACCCCTCTGGTGAGACGCTGATGGTGCTGAAGCCCTCTGGGCATCGGCGAGAAGAAAGACAGAGACCAGTTCAACTCCAACTCCACTTTACTGGGTACCGGCAGATGTTAAGGTGAAACATGGTACAGTCAGGTTTAATGGGTAGGAGTTGTCGGCTCCGGGTCCCCTTATGGAGTCTGCAGATGTTCCTTAAGTCTTTTGGGGTCTAATTCTGTCCTTTTCTATCCTTCACCACCCTTGCAGAGCTCTTCCGCCAGACCCCTGGTCTCCTACGGTGGAGCACGAGTTTCCTTTACCGGTACGGACGGGAGTGGTGAATAGCAAATCCTCCTGCCACCGGAATCCGGGCCAATGCTCCTGTGATCTTGGACCTATTTTGGGCCTGATGGGCGAGCTTTCGGCTACCTGGTGATTATGGGCCCGCAGCTCGTCGGTTTGCGGCCAGAGATAAACTGCTGACTGCCTCGGCTTCCCGTGTTGCCGGTGTTCCCCAAACGTTACCAGCCGGCTCCAACCGGTGCTGGTCCGCTTCCTACTGCTCTGGGTCCCCCTCTTGGAGAGAGGTGCCCTCCTGTCAGCAGCCTGCCAGGCACGTCCTATCTGACTGCCTTCCCAGCACTAACTGAACTGTCACTCAAGTCTTCCTACACTGAGCTAGGCTCCACCCCCTTTTGGACCTACTGAATAATCAGTCCCTCTATACTAAGGTGGCCTAGTCCTGTGTGTGTGAAAACAGACTCTATAGGTTAAACCCTAAACCCACAACTTACAGAGGAACACATCTATTTGTAAAGTGTAATACCTCTCTGTGGCGCCTAGCCAGAGGGGTGCCACACTTGCATATCTGTCAGCAGAAAAGTTAAAAGCCTTTGAAGACTGATTAAATCTGCCAGGAAATATCCTCTCATCAAAGGCAGGGATTATTTATTTATTTGTATAGCGCCATTAGATTCCATGGTGCTCTACATATGAAGAGGAGAGAACATTGAAAAATACAGTAAATATGGACAGTTGAAGGGATGACAGTAAAGGGGTTAAAAAGTAAAACTGGAAAGAAGAAATATCAGCTCACCATTGATGTCCTTCTCTGAGAATCCCCATCATAGCATGAGTTTCGGCTTGGCAACCGCTGATTATGAAAACCAGAAGGCAGAGATTGACCCAGCGATGGGGAAAAAAGGCAGCACCTAGAGGAAAAATATATATAACTTCACTTTATTGCAAATCCATAAAGAAATATAAAAATAATGCACAGTTTGTGGCAGTCAGATTAGTCCGTAGGACGGTTAAGAGCGTCGCGTTTCGGCTAAAATGGAAGCCTTAATCATGATCAACCGTGTAGCCTCCCCCCCAATCTTAAATGCATGTAAAAAAAATGCATTAAACATTCGACTTTTCTTTCAAATCAGTTTTATACCTTTTTTTACTTGCGAACCTAGTGCTGTAAATAAATAGTGCTGCATTTTAAACCCTCGTTGTTGTCAATGTACAGTACACCACAAGGTTAGCGCACCTGGGAACTAGTTGAAGTAGCTCTGTTGTTGAGGCATGCCTTACCCTACAGAGAAGGGCAGAGGCTGTTAGTAACTGCATCTGTCTACTTTTTTTTTTTTCCAGCCTACACACTACTCTTGTCATTAAGAGGTTAATTCCCACATCAAATGTAGATGTTGCATTAAATTTTTTTTTTTCTGTGTGTGTCGGATGGCTATATACTGTGTGCGAAATAAGTACGGAACACCAACTTTCTAAGCAAATGTATTTCTAAGGGTGCTACTGACATGAACTTGTCATCAGATAGCTGTCAACATATCCAATCCATACAGGCAAAGAACTCAAACCATAGAGGCCCATAAATTATGTGTAAATGACACAGGTAAAAAGTATTGAACACACTTGCTGGTATTTATTTAATACTTTGTTCAAAAGCTGTTTTTCTGATCATCATAATGGGAGACCCAGACAATGGGGTTTAGGGCGCTGCCCTCCGGAGGTCACACTAGGTACTACAAGTTTGTAGCACCGCCTCCTCCGCTTATAAACCCCCACCGTAGGAGACATCCTCAGTTTTAAACTTAGTGTGCTCGGAGATCACGCTTTGCTTGCACTTCACTGCATTCTCACAACTTACGTGATGGCGTATGAAGACAAGGTAAAATGGTCCCATTCGGGACCCTCGACAGCCTCCCCGCTCACCCTCTGCGGAACACGCTGGTGGAGGTACCGGAGGGCTTTTAGCCTGGACACTTTAGTGTTCTCCCGGTACGCTGTCGTGCTCCTTTCCTTTCCATCCCTCCATGGAGGCTCTGGATAGGGGGAGCCTGGAGCCTTGCACAGCTCCGCTCCGTCCGAGGCCTCCCTAAATGGTGCTTACAGACCGGACGGAGCCAGCCCAGTCCGAGGCCTCCCTAAATGGTGCTTACACTCCGGACTGGTGCTGTACCCCCGTCCGAGGCCTCCCTAAAGGTGCTTACAGACCGGACCGGCACTGAGGCACCTGGTGTGTCTCCTGTGTGCCTGGGGGTAGTGTCTGTCACTGTGGTGTCATGACACTCAGACCGCGCGGTTACCCTCGGGTCCGCGGTTCTGGCGGTGGCCCTGTGCTGGGGTCTCCCTGGCTGACCGCCCTGTGTTCTCACAGGGGCTGAGGCTGTAGACTGCGGGTGTTTTATGTGTACATGCAGTCTGAGAGTGTGTGTGGTGATATTCACTCTCGTTTCCCGCGCTGCGGGCTCCGGCACCTCCATTGCTGAGGCAGTCTGGAGGAGGAGGAGGCAGCCCTTATGGTGACATCACCGCTGGGCGTGTTGTGTGTTCTTCCCGCGTGTTCCTGGCTCCGCCCACATCTTCACTGTCGGCGGCCATCTTCTCCCTCACTTCCCGGCTGGGATCTGAACTACAGCGCGTGTCTGCACTTGCAAGGGAGACCGGAACTCGCGGAGGTCACACACACACACCGCTTCCTCCTACCGCTTTACTGCGGTCGGTAAGCCACCGGGATTCCCGGTTTGTTTGTGAACTTTGGCTTATATTCCCCCCACTGTGGAGATGTCCTCAGCTGGGAAGCATGCTGCTAAGGCGGCGGTGGCCACCATTGTCTGTACTACATGCAACGGGACACTGGTGGAGGGGTCCTGCAATAACTGCGGACGCCCAGAGGCCCGATCTGCTACTATTGAGTCTGCAAATCCGGGATTATACCCTGAGGTTCAGGTGATCCCAGGGCCATGGGAAACGCAGAATAAGATCAATGAATCTCTGCTGTCCCAGATGTCCTCCATGTCGCAAACCCTGGAGGCACTGCATAGGAGACTGGAGAACCCAGCTACTCCTCCTAGTTACCCCCGGGTGTCTCTTACTTCTGCTGTAAGACCCCCTAAGCGAGCCCGTGAGGCTTCTCCTGAGCTCCAGACTCTCTCTGAGGAGGAGCGTTCCTCTGATGGTGAGGAAGATGATGGGGGTTCTACTCTTGGGTCTATGTCTGAACCTCCAGATGGGGTGGAGGATCTGGTGTCCTCCATCAATGAGACATTGCGTCTTGTCACTCCTCCTGAGGAGGTGACTGTACACCCCAAGGAGATCTATCAATGGCTGCGGCCAGAGGCTAGACCAAGTGGCTCCTTCATGGACCACACTAATTTCGGAAGGGTGATTAAAGCTCCCAGGTTGCATCCTGGGCGGCGTTATGTCCGTAAAACTAAGGACAATCGCTTTCCCTTTCCCCAGGAGGCGCTCCAGGAATGGTCGCAGTCTCCCAAGGTGGATGCTTCCATGACTAGGATTGCTGCGCGCTCCTTGTTTTCTGCCTCTGATAGCTCCTCGTTGAAGGATGCTACTGATAGACAGGTCGAGCAACTCGCCAAGTCTTCCTATGAGGCTGTGGGGTCTTCGTTTGCCCCTAATTTTGCCGCAGTCTGGACCCTACAAGCGATCACTATCTGTTTGGATGGTATCACTGATCTAGCTAGGTCCAGTCCAGAGGTCCTGGCTCTCACTGAGAGAGCAAGGGCCTATGCGGACTATGCCAGGACGGCATCTTTGGAAACTGCCACTCGCTCTGCTGTGGCCTCGGCCAATGCAATTGCGATCCGCAGGCTATTGTGGCTGCGTCTCTGGGACTCAGATGCCACATCTAAGAAGATTTTACAAAATCTTCCGTTCGCTGGTGACAGGCTTTTTGGCACCGAACTGGACAAATTGATAAAGGATTCTGCTGAGTCTAAGATACCGCAGAATAAGCCTAAGCCACGGTACACCGTGAAAAGGAACCCTAAGCAGTGGTCCTTTCGCTCCGGTTCACAGTCATCAACGGCGTCCACTCGCTCAGACCGAGGGGGCAAGCCTGCTACTCAGTGGCGTTCCAAGAGTCGTCAGAAGAAGCCGGCGGGGGCAGCGGCTGCCACCCCCAAGCCCGCCTCGACATGACTCGCTATCTCATCCTGCCTCCCCACAGGTGGGGGGCCGCCTGTCCCGCTTTCAGGACAAGTGGCTTCTTCACATTCAAGATCAGTGGGTTCGAGACGTAGTCTCAAGAGGTTACAGGATAGAGCTGACGTCACAACCAATACACCGATTCCATCGGTCGGTTCCTTCTCCAGAAAAGGCTCAGGCTTTTTACCTGGTGTTGGAGGGACTCCGCAGAGACGGAGTGGTGGTCCCTGTGCCCACGGAAGAGAGGTTCAGGGGTTTTTACTCCAACCTCTTTATTGTCCCAAAGAAGGACGGCTCTTTTCGCCCGGTTTTGGACCTCAAGTTGTTCAACCGTCACGTGTTGGTTCGGAAGTTCCGCATGGAATCCCTGCGCTCAGTGATCGCGGCTGTGTCACAGGGAGACTTCCTAGCGTCCATCGATATCAGGGACGCTTACCTTCACGTCCCCATTGCACCAGCTCATCAGCGCTGGTTGAGATTCGCAGTGGGGGAAGAGCACTTCCAATTTGTGGCACTGCCATTCGGGCTAGCCTCAGCACCACGGGTGTTCACAAAGGTGATGGCCTCCATGATGGCTCTCCTGCATGCGCAGGGACACGCCGTCATACCCTATTTGGACGACCTGTTGGTCAGGGCGCCATCGGAAGACCTTTGTCGGGTAAGCCTGGAGGTGACCATGAAGTCCCTGGAACGGTTCGGGTGGCTTATCAACATTCAGAAGTCGACCCTGGTTCCGACTCAGTCATTGACATATCTGGGCATGGACTTCCACACGGACTCGGCCCTGGTGTCCCTACCTCAAGCCAAGCAGATTGCGATCCAATCAGGAGTGCAGAATGTCCTCCTGTCTCCACAGTCATCCCTACGGGTATTGATGAGACTGGTGGGTCGCATGGTAGCGGCGATAGAGGCGGTGCCGTTCGCACAGTTTCGCCTCCGTCCTCTCCAGCTGGAGATTCTTCGCAGATGGGACAAGAGGACGATCTCTCTGAATCGGCTGGTGACACTGTCACAACCAACCAGGGACTCTCTACAGTGGTGGCTCCAGCCACTTCACCTGTCACGGGGCCGGTCCTTCCTAAAACCGTCATGGTTAGTGGTGACCACCGACGCCAGTCTGAAGGGCTGGGGGGCGGTGTTCTTGCACCACAGGGCTCAAGGCCTCTGGACTCAGTCGGAGTCGGCGTTGCAGATCAACGTGCTGGAGATCAAGGCGGTCTATCTGGCGCTACTGGCGTTTCAGAAATTCCTGTCAGGACAGCCCATTCGGGTACAGTCCGACAATGCGACGGCCGTCGCCTACATAAATCATCAGGGAGGGACCAGAAGTGCTCAGGCCCTCGCCGAAGTCCACCGCATTCTACTCTGGGTGGAGGAAAACGGCTGCCTGATCTCCGCAGTTCACATCCCAGGGGTCGAGAACTGGGAGGCCGACTATCTGAGCAGACAGGGGATGGACGCCGGAGAGTGGTCTCTACATCCAGACGTCTTCCGGGACATCTGCGGCAGGTGGGGCACTCCGGACGTGGATCTGATGGCCTCACGGCTGAATCATCAGGTGCCCCAATACATGGCAAGATCTTGGGATCCCCAGTCTCTGGGGGCGGACGCCCTGATTCTGAGCTGGTCCAGATTCCAGCTGCCATATGTGTTTCCGCCTCTGGCTCTGATTCCCAGGGTCCTGTGGAAGATCAGGACAGAATGCAGAGTGGCCATTCTAGTGGCTCCAGATTGGCCCAGGAGGTCTTGGTACCCGGACCTGTGGCAACTGTCAGGCGGACACAGGTGGGCTCTTCCAGAACGCGCAGATCTACTCGCGCAAGGGCCATTCTTCCACCTCAATTCCAGGGCCCTCAGATTGACTGCATGGCTCTTGAGGCCTGGCTGCTGACATCCAGAGGTTTCTCTCCTACAGTGGTTGCCACTATGAATCGGGCAAGGAAACCTGTTTCCAGGAAGATATACCACAGAACGTGGAAAATCTTTTTTACCTGGTGTGCCTCTGGTGGCCGCTCACCGTGGCCTTTGTCTATCCCGACATTGCTGGCCTTCCTACAGTCGGGGTTGGAGTTGGGATTATCCCTTGGCTCTCTGAAAGGTCAAGTATCAGCACTTTCAGTGTTGTTTGACAGGCGCTTGGCGCTCCTCCTGAAGGTACGTCAATTTCTGCAGGGGGTGTCTCGGGTGGTCCCGCCCTATAGACGACCTCTGGACCCTTGGGACCTAAACATGGTCCTGACGACATTGCAGAAACCGCCGTTTGAGCCACTGAGAGACGTCTCTCTCTCTCGTCTGTCCCAGAAAGTGGTCTTTCTGGTGGCGATTACGTCTCTGAGAAGGGTCTCAGAATTGGCTGCACTTTCGTGCAAGTCACCCTTTCTGGTGGTTCACCAGGACAAGGTGGTGTTGCGCCCACGGCCTGAATTTTTGCCGAAGGTGGTTTCAACATTCCACTTGAACCAGGAGATTGTTCTCCCATCATTTTGCCCCGCTCCCGTTCATCAGGTTGAGCGCGACCTCCATACTCTGGATCTCGTGAGAGCTGTACGCATTTATGTGTCCAGGACCGCCTCCTTTAGGAGTTCGGATTCCTTATTTGTCCTCACGATGGGTCGCTGTAAGGGGTCCGCGGCTTCAAAGTCGACCTTGGCCAGATGGATCAAGGCTCCCATTCAGGAGGCTTACCGGTCTTCTGGTTTACCTCTCCCGGTGGGTTTGAAGGCACACTCTACTAGAGCTGTAGGTGCCTCTTGGGCCTTGCGACATCGAGCTTCTGCTCTACAGGTGTGTCAAGCGGCCACTTGGTCCAGCCTGCACACTTTCTCTAAGCACTATATGGTGCATGCCCATGCCTCTGCGGATGCGAGTTTGGGCAGGCGGGTTCTCCAGGCGGCGGTTGCCCACCTTTAAAGGGGAACCATGTGTTATCCGTCTTGTTGAGGAACTCTTCCCGCCCTGGGGTATTGCTTTAGGACATCCCCATTGTCTGGGTCTCCCATTATGATGATCAGAAAAAAGAGAATTTTGTTTACGTACCGTAAATTCTTTTTTCTTGAATCATCAATGGGAGACCCAGCACCCACCCAGTTGTTCCGTTGCATGTTTGCATTTGATCTGTTCTCTGTTGAGACAGTGTTTCCGGGTTGTTACACCGTCTGTGCACGGCATTCTTCCCGATGTTTCGGGTGTGGTTTATTTCTCCTCGCAGCTTATGGACTAAACTGAGGATGTCTCCTACGGTGGGGGTTTATAAGCGGAGGAGGCGGTGCTACAAACTTGTAGTACCTAGTGTGACCTCCGGAGGGCAGCGCCCTAAACCCCATTGTCTGGGTCTCCCATTGATGATTCAAGAAAAAAGAATTTACGGTACGTAAACAAAATTCTCTTTATTCATGATAAACCTTCAAGATGCCTCCAGTATGGAGTAACTAGTTAAGTGTATTGCTCAGGTGTGATTTTAGCACATTCTTTCACACACACTTCAAATCCAGAAGGTCCCGTGGACTCCTTATATGAACCCTGAGTTTTAGTTCCTTCCATAAATGTTCTATTGAATTCAGGTAAGGTGTTTGAATTGGCAATTCTAGTACGGTAGCTTTATTTTCTTTCCCTGAAACCAACTGATATTTCCTTTCCTGTGTGTTTGAGATCATTGTCTTGCAGAAAAGTCCACCCTTGTTTAATCTCGATCTTAATAAGTGGCAGCAAATTTTTTATCAAGAATGTCTTTGTACATTTGTTCACCCAGCCTTCATTCAAATAGATGAAGTTTGCCTGTGCTGTATGCTCAAAAACAGCCCCTCACCATGGTGATACGGAGGCTCAGTGGTTAGCACTGCAGCCTTGCAGCGCTGAAGTCCTGGGTTCAATTCCCACCAAGGCCAACATCTGCAAGGAGTTTGTATGTTCTACCTGTATTTGTATGGGTTTCCTCTGGGTTCTCCGGTTTCCTCCCACATTGCAAAGACATACTGATAGGATGTTTACATTGTGAACGTCAATGGGGACCGCATTACTGATGTATGTGAAGTGCTATGGAATTAATAGCACTTTATAAATAAATATAATTATCTTCCCACCTCCAAACTTCAATGTTGGTATTGTTTTTTGGGGGTGATATGGAGTGCCTTTTGGCACTCCATACATGGTGTATATTATGGCTTCCAGAGAATTCAATTTTGATATAATCTGGTTAGAAGTTACACTCCCAGTATTTTACGGGCTTTTCCAATTGTTGTTGATTAAATGTTAAACATACTTAAACTTGCATGACTCCATTGCAGAAAAAAGCAAGGTGAGCGTGCATACAGGCATGCATTACTGATTATTTTCTTTTAAACAATTGTGTTTGCTGATTTCAGGTCTTTGTGTAGTTCTCCACAGGTGGTTCTTGGCTCTTTGACAACTCTTTTGATCATTCTTTTCACTCCTCTGAAATCTTGTGGGGAGTACCTGGTTGTGATTTGGTAATGGTGACATATTCTTTCCAATTACAAATTATGGCCCTAACAGTTGTTGCTGGAACCTTCAGTAGTTTAGAAAATAAAATCATCTGTAACCAATGCAATCAGTATATTTTAAAAGTTTGCAAAGGTCTTGGGACAGCTCACTGGTTTTACACATCATGAGATGTTTTTTGTGTTGCACCTTTGTAAGGAGACACCTTTTTATCAGCCATATGTTGAACCAGATGATATTTCACGAAGTGGCAGGATTACTTTCTAATCTCATGTAGATTTCAGCTTGTTTCGTGATTTTCCATGGCTTTTTGCACCTCTTCAATATAGGGTGGGCAATTTATATGGATGCATTTAAATAAAATGGGAATGGTTGGTGATATCAACTTCCTGTTTGTGGCACATTAGTACATGAGAGGGAGAAATCTTTTCCAGATGGGTGGTGACCGTGGTGGCCATTTTGAAGTCGGCCATTTTGGATCCAATTTTATTTTTTTCAATGGGAAGAGGTTCATGTGACACATCAAACTTATTGAGAATTTCATAAGAAAAACAATAGTGCTGACCTTTGTGTTGGATTGTCAATGCAACCCTCTTCTCCCACTCTTGACACACTGATGGCAACACCGCAGAAAAAAAGCTAGCACAGGTTACCAGTATCCATTGTTTCAGATGCTGCACATCTCGCATCTTCACAGCATAGACAATTGCCTTCAGATGAGCGATGACAAACGTTTTTGTGAATGGTGAAGTTAACAAACAAAACCACCGTTATAGGTCTGACACTAACCCACAGTGGATAGATCCCTCCAAGACTGTTGGAACACATGAATTGATGGTATAGTGTGGTATATGGGGTACAAAGATAGTGGGGCCACTCTTCATCAATGGAAACTTCAATGCCACTGGATATCTGAAATTGCTACATGATTCAGAAATGTTTTCCCCCTCCCATGTACTAATGTGCCACAAACAGGAAGTTGATATCACCATTTATTCCCATTTTTAGGTGCATCCATATAAATGGCCTACCCTGTATTTTTTCCTATGTCACTTCTCATTATTACTAATCTCTAAATTTATGAAATTTATGGACATCTGTTTTGATTCCTTTACCGTTGTGGATGGGTTGAGTAGTTACTAGTGGAGTGAGCACTACCATTCTAGGGTGCTTGAAACTGGCAACAAACAGTCAGACCTTCCGAGGGGTGCGAATTGCATGTTGAGTATTGTCAGATGCAGTGTCTGGAAAGCGCAAATAGAGTATACCTGTGTGAACAGGTGGAGAAGAAAAAACAGGTTTTGCTCACCTTTTTCAGGTTGTGAGGGTCACAACCATACCGAGCAAATGTGTTGCAATTAATCCTGATGACGGTCTGCAGCAGTTCTCCCAAAACCAAGATGAACAGCAAAAAAGAAAATATGAAAAGGGTATCCAAACCGTGCTCCCGTCTGGATAAAACAATTCACTTCCAAAGACTCAGAGAATTTGATGGTGATTTTTTTATTTTAACCAATAAAAAATCACCATCAAATTTTTCGAGTCTTTGGAAGAGAATTGTTTTTCCCCAGATGGGAATGCGGTTTGGATACCCTTTTCATCTTTTCTTTTTTGCTGTGCTGACTATTGTAGAAGCCAATGGGGAAACTCATGCATTTTTCCTACCTGATCTTTTCGAGTAAGGAGCACCTGAGCATGGAAGTGCTTGGTCATCACTAGTTGTTACCGACATCTGGTAAAAAATTGGTATCAATGGCACTCTTAGAAATATACTTACTTAAAAAAAAAATGTGATGTGTTCAATACTGATTTTGTCCCCTGTATTTGTGTATTGGAAAATGGAACACACAAAGTCTAAACCCAATTTTTACTTTATAGGCACATTGTCCCACTTGTTAATTTAAAGCCAGTAACTCAAGTGATCCCCGTTCCGGCTTGGAATTCATCTACTAACCGCAAGGGAACAAACTACCAGAAGATTCCTACTGGTTACCAAAGTGACATTGGTTTGTAGATGAAAAGTTTTGTTTTGCGTATTGTGCAAATGTAGGTTGATTTAAATTTAAGAAATGTTTTATTTCAAGAATGTTCAGATTATATGAATATTTAATCTGATTTGGCCATTGAATTCTTTACTACTTAACTAATTCATTTGTTTTCTGACCTATTTAGAGCTTGACCTCAAATCTAGAAAGAGACTCTTCAAGAAGGTAGGTTCAGTGGAGGTGTGGGTAATTTGGGGGTCATGAACACTGTGGTTGTTGCTTTCCTGCTCCAAGGTATACCTATGATGAGCTGTTTTTCTTTTTCTTTGCAGACTGCAGCTAGTCTTACATCATATGAACATTTCAGATCTCCCCAATCTCCACATCGTCAAGGCCGTAGCTTTGGAATCCCAAAGTAGGTACCCTCACTTGTGTGAATAGGTAAAACTATTTGATTAACTTGTTAGATTTAGTATAATTATCTATAGTTTTATTCAACTAAAGACACTCTTCAATTACCTTTTTTTTTTTACTGTCATGTAGTTTGAGTGTGTTTAAGGCTGCCTTCACACTTGCAGATGCATCTGCAGCGTTTTGCAGATGCATCTGCAAGTATCAGCATGCAGACCGCGGTCCCTATGTTTATAATAGGGCGCACCGCGGTCTGAATGCTCTCATTGATTCCTATATGTGAGCCGTAAGCAGGCGTATGCCTGCTGACAGATCACACACTCCCGCCCCGCACCTTGGACGCAACATCTCGCGTCCATAGTGCGGGCGGGAGAGTGTGATCTGTAAGCAGGCATACGCCTGCTTACGGCTCACATATAATAATAATAATAATAATAATAATTTATTCATTTATATAGCGCTATTAATTCCATAGCGCTTTACATACATCAGTAATGCTGTCTCTCTTGGAGCTCACAATCTAAACATCCTATCAGTATGTCTTTACAATGTGGGAGGAAACCGGAGTGCCCGGAGGAAACCCACGCAAACATGGGGAGAACATACAAACTCCTTGCAGATGGTGTCCTTGGTGGGAATTGAACCCAGGACTTCAAGACCCCAGCGCTGCAAAGGCTACAGTGCTAACCACTTGAGCCACCGTGCTTGCCCATATAGGAATCAATGAGAGCATTCACACCACGGCCGTGGTCTGCATGCTGATACTTGCAGATGCATCTGCAAAACGCTGCAGATGCATCTGCAAGTGTGAAGCCAGCCTAATATACTCGCCTAATGCTGCTCTCTCCAGTGTCTTCTGCTCTTCTCCATGATGTCACCACAAATGACACCTGCTGGCTTATTTTATACTCATGTATGCGTTAACTGGAAGTCTCATTTGCAATGTAAACCTATAAGACCTCTTTCTGACACTCCATAGACTTGCATTGTAAAAGTAACATCTGGGTCTTTCAGATCATGACTCAGAGTTTGTAGAATGGGTGATATCATTGACCGAATTAGAAGACCGGCGCTGGATACTAGAAAGCTGCGGTGGCCGTGTTCATTAACACTCACACTACATGACATGCATATACATTTAATCAAGTAAAACGTTAGTGGGAATGCTGCTTTAACGTAAAAAAATATATAATATCTATATATCTGCTTACACAAGACCATATTGTGTCTCTTGACACCTCTGATCCTCTTTAAATGCCAGACTTTGGATTTATTCTAGTAATATCTACACTTTTTATAATGAGTTGGACCTTTGCACCTTCTTTTTTTTTATATATATCTGGGAGATTTATAACAATAGTTCATTTGAAGAGTCAAAACTTAGTACTTGGTTTTAAACTTTTTTTTTCTTTTGTACAGTGCTTATTAAAATATTTGACTTGGAATAATGTGTTACTGCAGTATCTCTTCAATGCCCTTCTAGTAAATGTCTGTCACATTCCTCTTATATTTTGATCATAAACCAATGTTTTTGTCCCATTATATTAACAGACACAATCTCATGAGTCCAGAGATCCCATTTTATCACAATTCTGGAAAGAGATGCTATCAAAGTTTTGATAACTATTCCTACAGAACTAGGTAAGCCTATTTTGTGCAAATTGTTGGAAAACTAACTTTTTGCTTCACATTTCACAAGTGCTTTCAGATTAATTAGTTTAACAGTCACAATTGCTTAGATGGTTAACCATGACTAATTGTTTTAAATTAAGTCACTGATCCAAAGTTGAGAGAGATTACACTGCAACTAGCATAGTGGTCTTGGGCTTTTGCTGCTCTTTGGCCATGGTTGCTTGAACCATTAAGCATACTTTTGTTGGAGACTTTTTCTTAACAGTAGTCTAAGTACGTAAATGAACAGTTTGTTTTAATGGTTATGTCTTTTAAGAGAGATGAACCCCTTTTGAGGGATCGATTTTTTTTATTTATTTTTTTTATTATTTGCATGTGTTTTTGTCCAAAAAACATTTCTGGCAATTCTACAGCCAGATTTTGAAGTACTGCGTCTGTAACAATTGTCTCTGAGGCCATGTTCACACTGCGTTTTTGCTCTGTTTTTTTATTTTTTGCATGGAAGACGGATCACTTTCTGTGATGCTCAACAAAGTCAATGAGTTTCATAAATGCTGTGCAGATGCTGCATTTTTTACTGGTTTTGTGGGCAGAAAATTCATCCAAAAAAAAATGAACATGTCAATTTGTGATAATTTTTTTTTTTTTTTTTTATTCCCTTCCCAACCCTGGATGTTATACAAACATCATGAGAGTCTGTGCCTTCCCGACTCATGACGTTGTACAATGTCATGGATGTTACTGCGGCACCGTTGCCACGGTAACCACCATCGGGCCCCGGTATTTTGTGATTCCTATCACAAAACACCAGGGCTTGACATCGGGGGGTGGATTTCCCACCCCACTGCCAGGATCACTGTGATTGGCTGTTTGAACACTCAATCACAGTGATCCTCTCTCCACCTATGGAAGGGGCTGTCATAACACCTTCTATAGGCTGGAGGGGAGGTGGGTATTGCCACCTCCATGCTGATGGGAAGTGGTCTGATCACTTCCCAGCAGCTTCAGCATGGCTGCGGTGCAGGCACTTGTGTGCACAGCCGCATGCGTCTATGCTGCCACCTGCTTGTCCCGCTGCTTCTTTGCAGCCCGATCCCCCTGCAGTGGGAATGCGCCACTCTCTGGGGCGGCTGCGGGCTGCAATTCGCAGCAGCATGGGGGACCCAGAACACTTGGCAGCCCCCAGCAGCCTAGTTGTACGTGGCTGGACCAAAAATATGGCAAAGCTTCCTCATCGTTTCCACACCCCCCCCCCCCCCCCAAACTCTATAAAAAAATAAAGTTGGACTTCACTGTATTTTTGGTTGACAGCCAAGTACAACTAAACAGCTGGGGGCGGGTGGCAGTCCGTAGCTGCTAAGATGTATCTGGCTGGCAACCAAAAATACAGCGAAGCCCACATCTTTATTTTATTTTTTTTTTATTATTTCTATAACTCAAAAAAGGCGTGAAGCTTTGCCATATTTTTGGTTGCCAGCCAGGTACAAGCTGGGGACTGGAATCTCCAGCGAGGACAGGCCCAAACATTATGAGCCCCCCCATGCTGCAAATTGCAGCCCACAAGCACCCCAGAAAATGGTGCTTTCAGTAGAGGCGCCATTTTCTGGTGCTGTACCCAGACACTTCCAGTTGCCATGGTCAGAGAGGAGCCGATGCCCAGAGGTCCCCTGAGCCATTTGTTGCAATTTGCAGGTGAGAGGCAACCTCTCATTCACCTTATAACTTGCTCCCATTAGACCACCAGGTTCTCCCTATGGGAGCGCTTTTATCTTTGTGTTACAAACACATTTTATTTAGGTGCATCCATATAAATGGCCCACCCTGTAGTTTTGCTGCTGAAAATGTAACAAAAACACAGCACAAAAAAGGATCAAAAACACAGTCTGAACTTTGCCTTAAAGGAAACCTGTCACCTAGAATTAAGGCCCTACACTATCACTAGCTGTCCCTACACCTTCCTAGCTGCTCTCTATGTATCCCTATCTGAGCTAAAGTGGCCCTATAAAAGATCAGAAAAATAACTTCTAACTTACAGCAGTCCCTGAGGCTGGGGACTGAAAAGGTGGAGCCAGGCTAGTTTCCCACTCCCACGTCGTTTCTGGTGCTTCTTTTACTTCTGGGCGCCATCTTCAGCAGCAGAGGGAAGGCACAGTCGGAGTTCGGCAGGGGGACACAGGCTTCTTGGTCAGCGCTGTGCTTCCAGACTACTTTCAGGTGACAGGGCTCAGCAGCGGTCTATATCCTGCTATATCCCTCAGCTGTCTATAGTGTGCTCAGCAGTGAATATTTTCGGTCTGCTGCAGCATTAACTGGCTGCTTGTGTCTCACACTCAGCAGTGTATACCTCTGTATAGCAGGGGGAATTTTGCTATGATGTCTAGCAAGAAAAAGAAGAGAGCACCAAAGGCCTTTAATGTGTACTATGCCTTTTTGCACTGCATGCAAGGCTGCGCTGCCCTGTGGTTGTTCTACCCCGCTCTGCCAGGCCTGTGCCTCTGACTCCTCTCAACCCTGTGCCTCTGTCTCTGGGCAGGTGCCCACTGCTGAGGATATGTAAAACAAAAAGGAAAAGGGGCGCAAATGTGTAGGATCCCCTTATTAAAAACGTCTATGTGGCGTGGGTAGGTGGCCACTCACCTTATCGGGTTGTGCAATTCCTGCACAACCCGGTTTAACAGCCTCCGCCGCCGGCGGTATATGCAATGCCTCTCCGCTCTCCTCTCTCCTGTTCAAGGCAGATTGTTTGTGCTGTTCCTGAGCTGCTCCAGCCGCCAGTCCCTCAAAAAGGGAGTAGTTTTCATGCAAAAAATAGTAATGGCGGTCTGATTAGGAGCGCTCTAAGGAACAAGCAGACATGTAAGATGTTTTCATAAATATCAAACCTTTTATTAACTTCTTAGCTCCCCTCACAGCTCCACTACGCGTTTCAACTGCATACAAACAGTCTTCATCTGATGAAGACTGTTTGTATGCAGTTGAAACGCGTAGTGGAGCTGTGAGGGGAGCTAAGAAGTTAATAAAAGGTTTGATATTTATGAAAACATCTTACATGTCTGCTTGTTCCTTAGAGCGCTCCTAATCAGACCGCCACTGCTGAGGATATGTCCGCTAGTGGCCCCGCTACTACAGAATGGGCGGTTGCATTATTGCAATCTGTGAGCCAATCCATACAGCAGCTCTCTGAGATGCTGATCCGGGTTGTGCAGGTCCGTCCTTCGCTCAGCACTTCGGACCGACCCGGTTCCCCGGACGACTGCTCTGGTCACGCCCCCTCGGACCACGTGGTCTCCTTCAAAAGGCCCAAAAGGCCTCAAAAGGTATTCTTTGATCATCCTGAGAATCAGGAGGTTCTAAAGAAACATTGGTCCCAGCCGGATAAACGGTTTGGTAATCGCAAGGTGATTGAGGCTCTTTACCCTTTTTTACCAGTCGTGGCACAAGCTTGGTCAGATTCCCCGCAGGTGGACCCTCCGGTGTCCCGTTTGGCAACTAAGACTCTTCTTTCTTTTCCTGATGGCGCGTCTATCAGGGATTCTACTGACAGTCAGCTGGAACACTTGTCAAAATCGGTGTTCGAAGCTTCAGGATCGTCCCTGTCTCCCTCCTTTGCCTCTATGTGGGTGGCTAAGGCCATTGTGACCTGGGCTGGTGATTTACACACCGCTTTACGCCACAGGGATGCGGATCCAGAGTTGGATCTGGCTGCTCAGAACTCTGTAGCTGGGGAATTCTTGGTTCACACCTCTATTGATGTGGCTAATTGCACTGCGGTGGCTGCTTCGAACGCCATTGTGATTCACCAAACTCTCTGGCTTCGAGAGTGGAAGGCAGATTCAGCTTCGAAAATGTCTCTCACCGGCATGCCTTATTTAGGAGGGCGTTTTATTTGGAGAAAAGCTTGACAAGCTAATCTCAGACGCTACGGGAGGTAAAAGTACCTCGCTTCCTCAGCAGAAAACCCAAGCAAAAGTTCACCAAGGGTCATCAGACGAGGTTCCAGTCCTTTCGGAACTCGTCCGGGTGGTCTGTTTCTTGCCCGGCACAGCCATCGCGTGCGCCGCACGCAGACAGGGGTCCCCAGGCTTCCAATAAATCGAGTTCAAGCTGGCAGCCCCGCAACAGACAGACTAAGTCAAAGGAGTCCGGGTAACAGAGGTTCTCCTCTTCCTGACTGTGCTCCTCCGGAAGACACTTCCCGAGTGGCCCGGCCGACTTTCCCGCTTTCGGTATGCTTGGCTCGCTGTTACAGACTATCAGTGGGTCCGGGAATTGGTGTCTTTCGGATACAGCATAGAGTTTCACACTCGCCCTCCCAGAAGATTTCTTCCTTCCAACCCTCCAGGAACGCCGGAAAAGGCACATGCCTTCTTTCAGGCCATCGACTCCCTACAGCGGGTGGGAGTCGTAGTTACGGTAACTTGAAGCGAGCGGTTTCACGGATTCTATTCATATCTGTTTATCGTGGCCAAGAATCACGGGTCCTCCCATCCTATTCTGGATTTGAAGCAACTCAACAAGTTTGTCTGAGTCCGGTTCTTTCAGATTGAATCTCTTCGATCCGTCAACGCGTCTATGCAGCAGGGGGAGTTCCTCGCTTCCATCGATATCAAGGATGCTTACTTACATATCCCGATATCCAATTCCCATCAAAGGTTCTTGCGCTTCGCTCTAAACGAGGATCATTACCAATTCGTTGCTCTACCCTTCGGGTTGGCAACTGCTCCATGAGTTTTCACCAAGGTCATAGCGGCGGTCATGACCGTTCTGCATGCTCAGTGAGTTCCGGTTCTCCCGTATCTGGACGACCTGTTAATCAAAGGTCGGTCTTTCAGGGACTGCGAGGACAATGTCCGCGTCATGATGGACACACACTCACGTTTAGGGTGGATTCTCAATCTACCAAAATCCTTTCCAGTTCAGAGCCGCAAGATCACATTCTTAGGAATGGTCCTGGACACGTCTCGGGGACTTGTGCTTCTCCCTCAGGACAAGGCTCATTCTCTGCGCTGTGCAGTTCGGATGCTTCTGCGTCCTGTTCCGCATTCCCTTTGGTTCGCGATGCGAGTCTTTGGGAAGATGGTGGTGTAAATGGAGGCAGTGTCTTTTGCCCATTTGCATCTCCGTCCATTACAGCTGGCCCTACTATCAGCCTGGAATCGCAGCCCGTTCACTCTTCATTGGATTTTCCGGCTATCGGCGGCAATGAGACATTCTCTCCGTTGGTGGCCGATTCCGTCATCTCTCTCTCAGGGGAGATCCTTTCTGCCAGTTTGGTGGGACGTGCTAACCACCTATGTCTCCTCGGATGGGGAGCGGTGTTTCGTCATCACACGGCCCAGGGTCGGTGGTCTCCTACGGAGTCCTCTCTACCCATAAATCTCCTGGAGATTCGAGCCATTTACTTGGCGCTGAGGAGTTTTCATCATCTCCTGAAGGGCCGCCACATCCGCATTAAGTCGGACAATGCCACAGCGGTGTCATATGTCAACCATCAGGGCGGAATGCGCAGCAAGTCAGCGATGCAGGAAGTGGAACTGAATCAGGGGCTGTTCTATTGGCGGTTTACATTCCGGGGATCGAGAATTGGGCGGCGGATTTTCTCAGTCGTCAGGTAAGTACTCTCAGGAAAATAGGCTCTCCATCCGGATGTCTTCAATCAGATCTGCGATCAGTTCGGGACCCCGGATGTGGATCTCATGGCATCGCGGATGAACGCGCAGGTTCCCACCTTCTTTGCCCGCTCTCGAGATCCCCGTGCTCTGGGATCATATGCTCTGGTCCAAAATTGGATGCAGTTTTGTCTCCCATACATCTTTCCTCCTCTGGCCCTCATTCCCAGAGTGGTACAGAAAATCAGAGCGGAACGCGTTCTGGTGATTCTACTCACCCCGGACTGGCTCCAAGGATCGTGGTACGCCAATCTCGTACAACTTGCTGCAGATGTTCCATGGCAGCTGCCGGACCATCCGGATCTTCTCTCCCAGGGTCCATTTCATCACCAGAACTCAGGGTCTCTTCGTTTGATGGCGTGGCCCTTGAGGCCCAAATTTTGACTCTGGCAGGGTCTTCGGAGGAGGGTGCGTGCATTATGACTTGCACGAGAAAACCCGTTTCTGCCCGTATTTACCATAGGACTTGGAAGGCTTTTTTCACCTGGTGTGATTCGGGAAATATCCCGCCTTTGCGCTTTTCACTTCCAGCGGTTCTGGGGTTCCTTCAGTCTGGGCTGGGCAAGGGGCTTTCCCTAGCTCCTCTTAGGGGTCAGGTCTCGGCGCTGTCTGTGCTTTTTCAACGCCGATTGGCCACGAAGCCCCAGGTTCGCACTTTTTTGCAGGGTGTTTCATGTATCGTTCCGCAGCATAAGAGGCCTTTGAAGGCCTGGGACTTAAAGGGAACCTGTCACCTAATTTTAAGCCCCTACACTATCTCTAGCTGTCCCTACACCTTCCTAGCAGCTCCCTATCTATCCCTTTCTTATCTAAAGTCTCCCTATGAAAGAAGTGTAAAATAAGATAAAACTTACTGCAGTCCCCGTAGTTAGGGGACTGGGTAGGCGTGGCCACGCTTCCACAGCACTCCTCCATGCTGTAATGCACGCCCCCGCTGGGCGGCATTATTCAGGGCCCTCTCTGCCCCCATGTATTTGTAATCTGCCGCCATGTTTGTAGTTCTAAGCACCGGCCGGACGTCACTTCCGGCGCGGTGCATTATGGGGCCGGTCACGTGATCGGCCCTAGTGCATTATGGGGCCGATCACGTGACCGGCCCGGCTTCAGTAAGCGCATTGCGCATGCGCGGAGCCGGGCCGATCACGTGATCGGCCCCATAATGCACTAGGGCCGATCACGTGACCGGCCCCATAATGCACCGCGCCGGAAGTGACGTCCGGCCGGTGCTTAGAACTACAAACATGGCGGCAGATTACAAATACATGGGGGCAGAGAGGGCCCTGAATAATGCCGCCCAGCGGGGCGTGCATTACAGCATGGAGGAGTGCTGTGGAAGCGTGGCCACGCCTACCCAGTCCCCTAACTACGGGGACTGCAGTAAGTTTTATCTTATTTTACACTTCTTTCATAGGGAGACTTTAGATAAGAAAGGGATAGATAGGGAGCTGCTAGGAAGGTGTAGGGACAGCTAGAGATAGTGTAGGGGCTTAAAATTAGGTGACAGGTTCCCTTTAAATCTGGTCCTGAAAGTGCTTCAGAAACCCCCCTTCGAACCTCTTCGGGAAGTCTTGTTGCGACTTTTCTCTCAGAAGGTGGTTTTTCTGTGGCGATCACCTCCAGTCGGAGGGTATCTGAGCTGGCAGCACTTTTCTGAAAGACACCTTTCCTCACCTTTTCATCAGGATAAGTTGGAGCTGCGACCGGTGCCGTCTTTTCTTCCCAAGGTGGTTTCCCCTTTCCATTTGAATGAGGACATTGTCCTTCCATCTTTCTGTCCGGCCCCGGTGCACCGCATTGAAAAGGCTCTGCACACCTTGGATCTGGTCCGTGCTCTACGACTTGTTGTCTAGGACAGCACCTTTCAGGAAGTCGGACTCCCTTTTCGTATTTCCAGAGGGTCACTGGAAAGGGAGGGCTGCGTCCAGGGCCACTCTTGCCAGGTTGTTTAAGCTTACCATTCAAGAAGCTTATTACCTCCGCAATTTGCCCATTCTGTCGGGGTTGCGTGCTCACTCCACTCGCGCGGTGGGTGCCTCCTGGGCCATTTGGCACCAGGCTACGGCTGAGCAGGTTTACAAAGCTGCCACCTGGTTCAGCCTACACACTTTTGCGAAACACTATTGTGTTCATACTCTGGCCTCGGCAGATGCGAGTCTGGGTAGACGCATCCTGCAGGCAGCGGCTGCTAGCCTGTAGATTGTGTATTTCAGTTGTGGATGTTTATTCCCACCTAGGGACTGCTTTAGGACGTCCCATCGTCCTGTGTCCCCCAATGAGGTGAAGGAAAAAAACGAATTTTGTGTACTCACCGTAAATTCCTTTTCTCTTAGCCTCTAATTGGGGGACATAGTACCCTCCCTGTTGCCCGTTGGCCTTGTTGTGGTTGGTGTTCTCTTAAGTTCCTGGTGGCCTTATCGGCCTATGTTGTTTTTTTTTCTTCCTACTGCTTTAGCACAAAACTGGCAGTGCTGTGCCAGTCAGGGGGTTATATACTGCTGGGAGGAGCCACGGCGCTTCTTTCAATTGCTTAGTGTCAGAATGGCATAACCCATGGTCCTGTGTCCCCCAATTAGAGGCTAAGAGAAAAGGAATTTACGGTGAGTACACAAAATTCTCCTTTTTTAATTTTTACGGATTAATTTGTGAAGCACCTGGGGGTTCAAAGTGCTCACTATGCATCTAGATAAGTTCCCTGGGGGTCTAGTTTCCAAAATGGGGTCACTTGTGGGGGAGCTCCAATGTTTAAGCACACAGGGGCTCTCCAAATGCGACATGGTGTCTAACAATTTGAGCTGATTTTCCATTCAAATTGTTAGCGAACACCATGTCACATTTGGTGAGTCCCTGTTTACCTAAACATTGGAGCTCCCCCACAAGCGAACCCATTTTGGAAACTAGACCCCCCCAAGGAATGTATCTAGATGCATAGTGAGCACTTTAACTTCCAGGTGCTTCACAAATTGATCCATAAAAATGAAAAACGAAACATTTTGTGAAAGAAAAAAAAAAAGTATTTTCATTTTTACAGATCAATTTATGAAGCACTTGGGGGTTCAAAGTGCTCACTATGCGTCTAGATACATTCCTTGGGGATCTAGTTTCCAAAATGGGGTCACTTGTGGGGGAGCTCCTATGTTTAGGCACACAGGGGCTCTCCATACATGACATGGTGTCCGCTAACAATTGAAGCTAATTTTCCATTCAACTTGTTAGCGGTCACCATGTCGCGTATGGAGAGCCCCTGTTTGCCACCAGCACAAGGGCAACTGGAAGAGTTGGGGCACAGCACCAGAAAATATGCGCCTCTAATGAATGCGCTATTTTCTGGGGTGGCTGTGGGTTGCAATTTGCAGTGTGGGGGGCCCACAGCCTTTGGGTCTCTCCATTCTGAGGATTCCAGCCCCCAGCTGCCAAGTTGTACCTGGCTGGCAACCAAAAATACGGCGCAGCTCCGTCATTTTATTTGTAAAAAAAAAAAAAATTGTGGTGTCTCTGCCATATTTTTGGTTCAGCCAGGTACAACTAGGCAGCTGGGGGCTGGAATCCTCAGCATGGGGAGGCCCAAGTGTTCTAGGCCCCCCATGCTGCGAATTGCAGCCTGCAGCCACCCCAGAAAATGGCGCATTCTTGAAGCGCCATTTTCTGCCGCTGTACCAGACTCTTCCAGTTGCCTTGGTGTCAGTGCCAAACTGTGTAATAAAGGGGTTAATGCCAGCTTTTTTATTGCCACACAGGAAAAAATCTTTTTATTTGAAAAAAAAAACACAAACAAAATTTGGACTCCATCTTTATTATAAAGATCCGACGTTGTCCACAACGAAGGTCCCACGATGCTCGATCGCCTCTGCTACTTCCACCGTTCGTAGTGGATCACTCGCCCGGGCTGTCAGATCGCTACTCTGCAGCCCGATCCCCAAAAAGCGATCTGACAGCCCAGGCACAGTGATCCACCAAGTGGATCACTGCGGCCAGGCTTCCAGATCGCTACTCTGCAGCCCGATTCTCTTGCATGGGGATCGAGCGGCATAATAGTGATCTGGCAGCCCAGACACTGTGATCCACTTAGTGGATCACAGTGCTTGGGCTGCCAGATCGCTATTCTCCAGTCTGATCCCACATGCAGGGGATCGGGCTGCAGAGAAGCGGCGACCCACCTGACGGCCATCCTGATGAAGATGATGGGTAGTGTCACCATCAGTGCTGGAGGGGGTGATCCCCAACCCCTCCAGCCTACAGAAGGGGCTCTGACCGCCCCTTCTATAGCTGGAGACAGGATCACTGTGATTGACTGTTTCAACAGCCAAACACAGTAACCCTGGGGGTGGAGAGGGGAATCCACCCACACCCCCCAGCCTCGAGCCTTGGTCCCCTGTCATAGGAATCACAGAGCACTGGGGCCCGTTGCCGCGGTCGTTAAGACACCACCTTTCATGACATAGCACAACGTCAAAGGTAGGGAAGGGGTTAAAGTTGGTTTGAATTAAAAACATAGGCTTTGGCAGCATAAACGCGGTGCTACCGCCATGGTAGCACCACGTTAACGCTGCCAATGTTAACCTATGGAGACGCGGCCCCTAGCGTGGCTCAAACACCGGCATCTGATTGAAATCACGCGTTACTTCCTCACGTGAGAAAGACGTTGAAAGTGTCTTTTCTCGCGTTAGGAAATAACGCGAGATATCACTTAGATGGCCGCGTTGGAGCCGCGCTAGGGGCCGCGTCTCCATGAAGTAACATTGGCTGCGTTAACGCGGCACTTAACATGGCATTAGCACCGCGCTTATGCTGCCAAAATCTAAATTTTTAAAGCAAGCCCTAGTTAACGTTAATGTGACCCTAGCCTTATATACAAAATTGAAAACTATGAAAAAATGAGTTCTGTGCACCACCAATTTACTGCCAAAAGGGCAGGTTTTGCTGCAAGTAGACATAGCTGAACAGTCATTGAAATCTTCAATATACCGTACCTTATTATTGAATTAAATGTTGTAAACCTAATGTTAGTGTTCTTTGGTGTTTACTTTTTTGACAATATAAAAAGTGTATGTGTATTAATTCATATTTATTTGAAAGGGCCAGAACTATTTTTCTTTTTCGCTCCATTGGGAGACCCAGACATTGGGTGTATAGCTTCCGCCTCCGCGGAGGACACACAAAGTATTACACTTAAAACAAGAAGTGTAACTCCTCCCCTACTGCCTATACACCCCCTCTAGGAGGAATCCCATCAGTTCTTAGCTTTGTGTTGAAGGAGGCACACTCTGCACTCATCCACTCTCACTTTTAGTCTTACTCACTCTCTTTGGAGAGTGTTGGATGGAAGCAAAGAGGATCCTTATGGATCCCCAGCATGTCTCCTTCCTCACCCTCGGGCAGAGGCGGTTGAGGTACCCTTGGGGTACAACGGGCTGGAGCCCTCATGCTGTTTCCTCCATCCCCTCGGGGCTCTGGAGAAGTGGGATCGGTACGGGCTCCTAGAACTTCTGGAACTCTGACTCCATCCACAGCCCCTTTGGACCTGTCGGCTGGAGTCGTGGACCTCAGGGCTCGGCCCCCTGCACCTACTTAAGGTACTCTTGGGGTTATGCTAAGATTGCCCTGCCTGCTACAGCTGCAGCCCGGTCCAACCACCTGGGGGAACATGCTCATAAGGGGGATGTACTTGTCTCTCTGTGTGTGCACTCTCCAGGCCCTTATGCCCCTTTCAGCCTTTGGGCTCTATGATGTGTGGGCAGCCCTGCTCACACACTAGAGGGGTCCCTGGTGGTCTTCCCCCGGTCCCTAGCGGCCTGTCACAGCAGCGCCGCGGGTTTCCCGGGGGTGCATGGTACTACCGCGCTCGGGTGCTCCCGAGCGCGGGCCGGCAGTCTAAATTTAGGCCCCGGCTTCATTGCGGCCTTGTTTTTGTTCCATAAGCCCGGGCTCCACCAGAGGCGGGCCCGGCCGCCTTTGGGGGCGGTTTCGAGCTCGGCCGCTCCCAGCCATGGCTTGCATCATAGCCTGGCTGGGGAAGGGGAGTAGCCCTTCGGATTCCCGCGCCGCTAGGCCACGCCCCCTTGCTCGGCTCCGGCGGCCATTTTTTGTAGGGGCTGGAGACTTTTGGACACATCTCCCAGCGTCTCTCCCTGCACTCTGCGGCTGCTAGTAAGAAGCGGAGCATCCGGAGGGCGCACACACACACTCCCTTGTCAGCCTGGTAAGTCACCACAGGTCTCCTGTTGGTGCCTTCCTTCTCCTATTCCCCCCTCTAGTTTTTCCCTCTTGGAGGATTAATACTAAGGGCGACATGTCTTCCACCAGGAGCAAAGCCCCTAAGGTGCAGACATTTTATTCTTCTTGCACTGCTTGCAAGATTGCCCTGCCTGCTGGGTCTATTTACCCTCATTGCTCTGCCTGCACTGCACATTAATCTGAAGAGGCACATGGGGCTTCCCCCAGCTCTGCTACATCAGAGCCTTCCCCGAGTCAGGGGGACCAGGCTGTCCCTCCTTGGACTGTAGCTTTCACTAGGTCCTTTTCAGAATCTTTTGCCCAGTCCATGACGGCTCTAACCAGAGTTTTGCAGGAGTCTTTACAGGCTAGTCACCGGGAAAGCGCCCCCTGTCCCTCTGCCTCACGCCGCAGGGAGTCGTCCCCTTCTAGGGGTTTTGACTCTGGAGACAATAAAGGGGTCTCAGACATAGCTCCCTCTCCTAGACCCCCTAAACGGCCACGTAGAGCACTTTCTCCGGCCTCCTCTCTTCACACAGAGTCTCATGCTGAGGGTTCTCAGATTGATGGGGCTGATGGTCAGGATTCCGTGAGGCCCTCGGACGAGACCTCAGAGGAGGATTCCTTGGTGGATGACTTAGTGTCCTCCATTAACACGGTATTGGATTTAACTGCTCCCCCTCCCACGGTGGAGACTTCGCTCTCAGAGGAACTATATCAGTTCCTTCCTCCATCCAGACCCCGGGGCTCTTTCTTTGATCATTCGAACTTTAGATCAACGGTACAGACCCCCAGGGCTTGTCCTGACAAACGCTTTTCCAGGAAACAGAAGGATACTCGATATCCTTTTCCCCCTGATGTTGTAAAGAGTTGGTCGGCTTCTCCTAAGGTAGACCCCCCGGTCTCCAGGTTGTCGGCCAATACAGTCATGTCGGTTGCAGATGGCTCCTCTCTTAAGGACCCTACTGACCGACAGATTGAACTTCTGCATAAGTCAATCTATGAGGCTACAGGAGCCTCGTTTGCCCCGGCTTTCGCTGCAGTGTGGGCCCTGCAGGCGGTTTCTGCCTATTTGGCAGAGCTAAATGTTGTGGCTCAGGATATTCCCGAGGTCACTACCCTCACGTCTCAAGCTTCTGCATTTAATGACTACGCTAGATCAGCGATCATGGAGTCCGCCAGCCGTACTGCTGTGGCTTCGGCTAAGTCACTCGCAGCCCGCAGAATGCTATGGCTGCGTGACTGAAGGCTGATGCCACATCCAAGAAGTTTCTCCAGGGTCTCCCGTTTGCAGGAAACAGGCTCTTTGGCGAACAATTGGACGATATCATCAAGGAATTCACAGGTGGGAAGTCAACTTCTTTGCCTCAAACTAAGGTGCAAAAGTCGGGTCAGCATCAGATGCACGCCAAGTTTCCGGCCTTTCGTCCCTCCTCAAAGACGTCCTCCTCCTCCCGTACAGACAGGGATCAGAAGTCGGGCTGGACGTGGAGGTCCAAAAATCAGCAAAAGAAGCCAGCCAGCACAACAGCCGCCAAGCCCACTTCTTCATGACTCGCCGCCTCTCCCTGCAGCATCCTCGGTCGGTGGCAGGCTCTCCCAGTTTGGAGACATCTGGCGCCGCCAGATCCAAGACCAATGGGTAGTGGATGTCATCTCCCACGGCTACAGAATAGAGCTGACCTCGCACCCTCCGACTCGTTTCTGTCTCTCCTCGCCCCCGCCGGCAAGGGCCTCGGCCTTTCGTCAGGCGCTGGACGCCTTGAGACGGAACGGGGTGGTGACCCAGGTTCCCTTCGGGGAACGCTTCCAGGGGTTCTACTCGAATCTCTTCACGGTCCCCAAGAAGGACGGTTCGGTAAGACCGGTTTTGGACCTCAAGCTTCTCAACCGGCACGTGAAGGTCAGGTCATTCCGCATGGAATCTCTGCGATCTGTGATAGCGTCTCTATCTCAGGGGGACTTCCTAGCATCAGTGGATGTCAAGGATGCCTATCTACATGTCCCCATTGCTCCTGCGCATCAGCGTTGGGTGAGGTTCGCAGTAGGAGAGGAGCACTTTCAGTTCGTGGCTCTTCCCTTCGGCCTTGCCTCCGCACCGAGGGTCTTCACCAAGGTGATGGCGGCGATGGTAGCGGTTCTGCATTCACAGGGCCATGCAATGACTCCATACTTGGATGACCTTCTGGTCAGAGCCCCCTCTGCGGAGCAGTGTCAGCTGAGTCTCTCAGTCACTCTAGACACTCTACAGCACTTCGGGTGGTTGATCAACATTCCCAAGTCGGTTCTCCTTCCTGCTCAGTCAATAACTTATCTGGGCATGGAGTTTCATACTGCTCCGGCTCTGATCGTTCTGACTGTCGACAAGCAGATCTCGATTCAGGAGGAGGTCCAGTCTCTCATGCAGTCGGACTCAGTATCCATCAGGCGTCTGATGCACGTGTTGGGAAAAATAGTGGCGACCATAGAAGCAGTTCCATTTGCGCAATTCCATCTCCGTCCGCTGCAATTGCAGATCTTGGAACAAGAGGTCCTCCTCCCTCGACCAGCACATCCCTCTGTTATCGGTCACGAAGGAGTCTCTTCGTTGGTGGCTGCTTCCCACCTCCCTCTCTTGGGGCAGATGCTTTCTGCCCCCTCTTGGTTGGTAGTGACCACGGACGCCAGTCTCCTAGGCTGGGGCGCCGTCTTTCTTCACCACAGGGCGCAGGGCACCTGGAGGGAGCAGGAATCCTCCATTCAAATCAACGTTCTGGAGATTCGGGCCATTTATTTGGCTCTTCTGGCATTTCAGAGATTCCTGGCGGGGAATCAGATTCGGATAAAATCCGACAACGCCACTGCGGTCGCTTACATCAACCACCAGGGAGGCACTCGCAGTCCTCAGGCGCTCGCGGAGGTCCACCATATCCTACAGTGGGTCGAGAACAACGACTCGTCCATCTCGGCAGTGCATATTCCCGGGGTGGACAATTGGGAGGCCGACTATCTAAGTCGGCAAGGTATGGACGCAGGAGAATGGGCTTTCTTCACATCTGCAACAGATGGGGCACACCAGACGTGGACCTCATGGCCTCTCGGTTGAACCACCAGGTTCCGCTGTTCATGTCTCGCTCTCGGGACAGCAGGGCTGTGGCGGCAGACGCTCTGGTCCAGGATTGGTCCAGGTTTCGCCTTCCCTACGTGTTTCCGCCATTTCCTCTATTACACAGGGTTCTTCGGAAACTCAGGATGGAATGTCGTCAAGCCCTGCTCATCGCCCCAGACTGGCCCAGGAGGGCCTGTTATCCGGACCTGTTACAACTCTCGAAGGGAACTCCGTGGAGGCTCCCGCTCCAGCCAGACCTTCTGTCTCAAGGGCCGTTCTTCCACCACAATTCAGCGGCCCTCAGCCTGACTTTGTGGCACTTGAAGACTGGTTGCTGACATCTTCTGGCTTTTCCTCTGAAGTTGCTGCAACCATGAGACAAGCCAGGAAACCAGCATCGGCAAAGATTTACCGTAGGGTCTGGAAGATTTTCTTTTCTTGGTGTCGTCTCAACGAAAAGTCTCCCTGGCCTTTCTCTCTTCCAACCCTTCTTGCCTTTCTTCAATCTGGGCTGAACAAGGGTTTGGCTCTCAGTTCCCTAAAGGGTCAAATCTCCGCTCTGTCTGTGCTTTTTAACAAACGTCTGGCTAACCTGCCTCAGGTCAAAACGTTTGTACGTTCAGTCCCAGACCTTTTAAATCTCTAACGGGACGAGGCAGGGCTGCCCCCTCTCTCCCCTTATTTTTGTGTTAGTCATGGAGCCTCTTGCGGCCATTGCTCATCAGTCCCCTGACATTAAGGGAATTCCTGTTGGTTCGGCTGACTAGAAGATCAGTCTCTATGCTGACGACGTGGTCTTTACTTGCTCTGATCTCATGCTCCCTCCCTCGATTTGCACTTCTACATGACTTCTCCTTAGCTTTTTATTATAAACTTAACTTGTCTAAATCTACTCTTTTCCCTCTTTTTCTTCCCTTGCCTCTGCAGTCTCATATTCAAGCCACCTACCCTTTGTGCTGGGCCCCTCTGGGCTTTACTTATTTGGGGATAAAAATGACACGCCTGGCCGACATGGTAAGACTAAATTGCGAGGCTCTCGTCGCAGAGCTCAGAGCGGATGTGAGAAAATTCTCGGGGTCCTTCCTCTCTTGGATGGCTCGCATCCAGGTGGTGAAGATGATGTTACTTCCTAAATTACTCTACCTCTTTTAGATGCCTGCCTCTCCACATCCCTGCCAGACGCCTCTCCCTCTTTCAGTCTATCTTTGACTCGTTTATTTGGGGTGGTAAACCGCACAGGATTAGGAGACAGTGGATGGTCCTGCCTAGTGCCAGGGGTGGTTTGGGGGCACCTTTGATAGTGGCCTGTTATAGGGCGGCCATTTTGGAGCCTCTTAAGCTATGGTGGGAAGGGTCCACTCAGATCCCTTGGTTGATGATAGAGACTCACTTTGCTCCTAAAGGTTCCTTCAGGCTCCTGTTGGAGGTCTCTCTCTTAAGATCAGATCCACCAACGGCCCTTCTTTCTACTATGGTTGCTGCGACAAAACTATGGGCGTCAGTTTGCCCTATGGTGTTCCCGTATATGGCCAGGTAGGTGTCCCTTGATGCCCTGATAGTGCTTATTGACGGTTTCCCTTCCTCTCTTTGGGGAAAGGCAGGGATCACTTTTATCACCAGCCTTTTTGGTCCGTCGGGCCTTCTCCCTTTCACCGCTCTTCAATCTAAGTATTCCCTCCCAAATGCCGCTTTTTTTTCATATTTACAGCTGCACAGTTTTTTACGTACGTTGACGTTTTTCAGGGATCCCCCGCTCGTTGGAGACTCCCCGGACCATAGATTTTTTTAAGCCTCAGACCTTTGTATCCAGGGGTGTATCAGTTCTTTATAACACCTTATTACTCCACGGCCTATCACCCAAACTTTCGTGCATGGATTCTTGGGAGTCCCTTCTCTCATTTACTGCCTCAGCGGAGGAATGGTCCGCGGCCTTACTGCACCCTGCCAAGTTCTCCTCTTGTGTGGGTCATGTGGAACAGGCCAAACTCCCCCTGGCCTCCTCCTCTCCTCCTGCTGGAAGGGTTGTGGCTCATCTGGATCGTTATCACATGTCTGGTGGGAGTGCCCCCCTATTAGGAACTTTTGGTGTCAGGTAGAGTCGCTCATTGCTGAGGTGACGCAGATCCCGATGTCCCTAACACCCCAGCTGGCGCTATTGGGTATTTCTCTGGTAGATTTCCCCTCGCCCTTGAGACCTATCATATCTAATATTCTAGTCGCCGCAAGGCAGAGCATAGCAGCTCACTGGAGGACCCCATCTACTCCCTCCAGGGCAGAACTGATCAACAAACTCAATCTTCACTTCTGCTATGAATCCCTGAGCGCTTCATCATTATCTAAAAAGAATAAAGTCCTTACTTGGTGGGATCCCTGGGTCACCTCTATCCATGCTGCGGATATTCCGTCTTATCTGTTAAAATGACTGAGTGTTGATTCTTTTTGAGTACAATATATGTTGACATTGATGACAAGCGTTATGTAGCTTTGTGTTTTAGTGTCCACCCTCCTTTCTCCTTTCCTCCCCATCTCCTTCTCCCACCTCGCCCTTGAACTTTTTCCCCTTTATATTGGCCATTGAATGGCTTTTATGCTGTTTTTCTGTATATTGTTATATGCTAATAAAAATCTTAATGGTTAAAAAAAAAAAAAAGTTTGTACAGAGGGCAAATCACATTGTTCCCACCTACAGACGTCCTCTGGACCCCTGGGGACCTTAATATGGTTCTAGCGGCCTTACAGAAGCCGCCTTTCGAACCCTTGAGAGAGGTGTCCCTCTCTAGACTTTCTCAAAAAGTTGCCTTTCTTGTGGCTATTACGTCTTTACGAAGAGTTTCGGAGCTGGCAGCTCTGTCTTGCAAATTCCCTTTCCTGGTGGTTCACCAGGATAAAGTGGTGCTCCGTCCTGTGGCGGAGTTCTTACCAAAGGTGCTTTCCCCGTTTCACCTGAATCAAGACATTGTCCTGCTGTCCTTTTGTCCTAATCCCGTTCACCAGTATGCAAAGTCTCTCCATACTCTGGACCTGGTCAGGGCTGTCAGGATTTATGTCTCCCGTACGGCTGCTTTTCGCCGCTCGGATGCCCTGTTCGTTCTCACGACAGGTGAGAAAAAAGGAACAAGGCAACAAGTCCTCCTTGGCTCGGTGGATCAAGGCTCCCATTCAGGAAGCCTACCTTCTCTCTGGTACACCTTTACCTGCTGGGATTAAGGCGCATTCCACAAGAGCTGTGGGTGCCTCGTGGGCCTTACGTCATCAGGCCACGGCACAACAGGTTTGTCAGGCGGCCACTTGGTCTAGCCTACACACCTTTACTAAACACTATCGGATTCATGCGTATGCTTCGGCTGACGCTAATGTGGGCAGACGGATCCTTCAGGCGGCGGTAGCTCACATTTGAAGTTACTGTCTTGCTTGGGTCTCTTCCCACCCAGGGATAGCTTTTGGACATCCCAATGTCTGGGTCTCCCAATGGAGCGAAAAAGAAAAAGAGAATTTTGTTTACTTACCGTAAATTCTTTTTCTTCTAGCTCCTAATTGGGAGACCCAGCACCCACCCTGTTGGCCCTTTGGGCGTTGTTCTGTTATGTGAGTGACTGGTGTTGTACATGTTGCTCTATCGGCCCTGTTGGCCGACAATGTTTAGCCGGACCTTTTGGTCTTGGTGTGGGTTTTATCCTCCTTCCTGCTTGTGCACCGAACTGATGGGATTCCTCCTAGAGGGGGTGTATAGGCAGTAGGGGAGGAGTTACACTTCTTGTTTTAAGTGTAATACTTTGTGTGTCCTCCGGAGGCGGAAGATATACACCCAATGTCTGGGTCTCCCAATTAGGAGCTAGAAGAAAAAGAATTTACAGTAAGTAAAGAAAATTCTCTTTTTTTTTGATGAAATTACCTAATGTATATACGGTTTGCATGCAAAATACAACTCCTTCATGTTTCCTTATCTGTGCTGTTGAACAGGTCCTACACACGGAGCAGAAGGCAGATGCCTTGTGTGAATAAAGAGTGTCAATTTGGGTTTATGGCGGACAGAGATGAAGAACAACGAGGCTTAGAAGAAACGATAACTTATTATGAAATTGAGGAGGCTGATGAAACTCCTTTTTCTCCATTATCTGTATGTCCTTTAATTTCTGAGGATGGATCCTGTATGTAAACACACAATTTGCCTGGGCTAGCTTAAAATAAAAGCATTTAGATTCTTGTATAGCAACTTATACTACACCTCGCCATCAGTGATGGCTTCGGCTTCTAAGTGGAAATAGTGCATTTTAGCCTAATTAACATGTCTGAAGTGTAAGGTTGTGGTTTCAATAAAGCTTTGGATACATAAGTACAAGGTCTGTAATATATTTTAAAGGGAACCTGTCAGCTCATTCTACCCCCGATACCTATCGCTACCTTTACCTGCACCTTGCTAGCTGATCCCTAACCATCCCTCTCTGACCTAAAATTGCCCTATAATGATTGAGATAAATGAGTTATAACCTTACATACAGTCTCCATTTGGAGACTGGAAAGGCGGGCTCCGGGGTTCCATTCTTCCCTCTTCGCCAGCATTCAGCATGCCCCGCTGGGCGTCCTGCTTCCTTGTGCTCATCCTCCTCTTTTTTTTGGAATTTCCACCTTCCTTGCTGCTATGATACACCGGGCTGGAACGTCCTATCCGGCCCGGTTTATTGTGGGGCTGATCACATGTTTGGCCCATCTCCGGTGCATACACAGTGCGCATATTAAAGCCGAGCTGTACACATCATAAGCCCCCAAAAAGCATTGGGTCGGACATGATGTGTACGGCTTGGCCTCAGTATGTGCACTGCGCATGTGCCGGAGTCGGGACAAACACGTGATCAGCCCCACAATGCATCAGGCCGGATATGATGTGTATGACTTGGCCTCAGTATGTGCACTGCGCATGCGCTGGAGTCGGGACACACACGTGATCAGCCCCACAATGCATCGGGCCGGATATGACGTTCTGGCACCGTGCATCTTAGCAGCAAGGAAGGCGGGAATTACAAAAAAAAAAAGAGGATGATGAGCACAAAAAGAGAGGATGCCCAGTGGAGCGTGCTGAGTGCCGGCGAGGAGGGGAGAATGGAGCCCCAGAGCCTGCCTTTCCAGCCTCCAGATGGAGACTGTATGTAAGGTTATAGCTCATTTTCTCAATCATTATAGGGCACTTTTAGAACAGACAGAATGGTTAGGGATCAGCTACCAAGGTGCAGGGACAGGTAGTTGAGGTTACAGGGGTAGAACGATTTGACAAGTTCCCTTTAAATCAACAGTCATATGGACAAAAGTACTATGTAGAAATTGCTGAAAGGGGAATGTCCACCATCGAAATGCCAAGATGTCTTATAGATATGGGTCTCCACTTTCCCAGATAGCCATTTCCCCAGATTAGATAGGGGAACCTGTTCTGGAGAAAATATATATGGAGTAGGCTCGGAAGCTGAGCCTGCACAATGGCTTACAGATGCTAGCTGTGTCTGATGGCAGCCTTTAAATGTTACATTTCTGAGAGGTTTCTGAAGGCTCACATGGCTACTGTGTTATTCCTCATGTGAAGTCCGACATGTGACTTGGCTTCATAAAAAATGGCATTTTGACCATATATTACAATACGAAGCAAACAATCACAGATTTAAGTCCCATCAGGGATTGAACAACAATAATTATAATCATTAAAAAAAAAAAAAGAATTTTTATTTGACATAGCTACACCTGTAAAAATCTAATCTGTGAAAATATGTAATTTATTGGTAGTGTAGAGAAAGAGTTTAACAAAATAATTATTTTCACCACTGAATCGTAAGCAGAAAAAATTAACGACACAAATTTAGTATCACTATTATACTTGCCTGGAAAATAGTGTTGAGGTTTTTTTTAATTTCCTTTGCCTCATTGGGGGACACAGGACCGTGGGTGTTATGCTGCTGTCCACTAGGAGGCGACACTGAGCAGAATCTGCAAAAGAGTTAAGTGGCTCCTCCTCTGCAGTATACACCCCTGGGGCAGGCACTGCCTCGCCAGTTTTTTGCTTAGTGTCTTAGGAGGCACACAATTTTTTCCTCTCTTCCGATCATCTCAATTTTTACAAGATTTTGTGAATCCGCACCGGCCTCCTCACTGCCCCGGGGCCGCCATTTATGCAAGGTCCCGGCTCCGGCCTAGCGCGGATGGTTCCGCCTTTCCCCGCCTTCCGTCCGCCCTTCAGCTAATGTCACTACAGGCTGGTCCACGCCCCTGCCGCATCATAAAGAGGGCGGGCTAGGTCTTTTTCTGCCGCTTCTCGCTCCCTCACGAGAACTCCTGCGGGCCTTTTGTTTTTGCTACCTGGCCGCGCTTTTCACTCTCCAGCCCCTCCTTCTCCTCGCACAGTGGGTGCCATGACAGCACCACTGCTCCGATTGAGTTATACAATTTAGCAGCATCACAAGCAGTGCGCAGCGCTTCACAGCATGTTACATATGGGCTGTGCTCACAGAATAAGAAGCAATTAAGCCCCCCTCATTGCTGTAAAACTGCTGGACTCATACAACAAAGCCAATGAAAACATTTACTCTTTAGTATACTTGCATTGTGGCAGAGCATTCTGCTCATACTGCAGAAGGACATTAAACCTTTGCTGGCCATTACACCTCTTGCACGGCTACAGAACACGGCGCTCATAAGACAGACAGCAATCAAACCCTTTACTGCTTTTTACACAGCATGAAAATATTTTGCAGATCACCTACTCAGGAGATCCTACAAAAAAAAACCACCACTCACACCCTAAGAAACTGTTTAGCAACCGTAAAATGCCAGAGGCACGTTATCCATTTCTCCCAACAGTTACCCAATACTGGGTCGACTCACCTCAAGTGGATTCACAAGTATCCAGACTTGCAGCATGAACCCTCCTGTTCTTACCAGACTGCTCCTTGATTAAGGATGCTACTGGCCTAATCAGTGTTTGAAGCTTCAGGGTCTTACCTAGCCCCTACATTCGCTTCAGTCTAGGCAGCAAAAGCCATCACAGCATGGGCAGGTCAATTCCATAATATATTAAAGTACACGGGAGCCGATCCTACTCTGGCGGACCAGGCAGCTCAAGTCGCAACCACAGCTGACTACCTGATACATGCAGCCCTTGACGCTACCAATTGCTCAGAATTAGCAGCTCCCAATGCTATTGCCATTAGACGTGCCCTCTGGTTACATGAATGGAAAGCGGACGCGACCTCCAAAAAGTCCCTCACAGGTCTCCCATACCTCAGTGGACGCCTGTTCGGAGAACAGCTGAACAAATTTCTTTCTGATGCCACGGAAGGCAAAAGCACTTCCCTTCCCCAGCCCAAACCCAGACGGCCCTTCAATCGCTGTCAGCAGACCAGATTCCTATACTTTCGGAATTCATTTGGCTGGTCAACATCTAGACTGACACAGGCAGGTAACCGTCGCCACGCAGGGAGCGGTCACAAGCTACCCAGAAAAGTAGCTCATCCTGGCAGAACCAGTCTCGCCAATCCAAGCCCAAGGGATCACGATCCTACAGGTTTTCTTCCTCCTGACTCCCTTCACCCGGAGACACTCCATTTGTAAGTGGTCAGTTGCTTCATTTTCAGCACCTCTGGCTACCTGTCAGACAAGACAAGTGGGTACAAGAGCTAGTGTTTTCCGGCTACAAAATAGAGCTCACATCTCTACCGTGCAACTGTTTTTTCCTTTCTGTCCCCTCAAGATCCCCATCAAAAGCCCAAGCATTCGTCCACATAGTCCATTCTCTCCTCATTTCAGGTGTAATTGTACCCGTGCCACGTGAAGTGTGTTTTCAAGGATTCTATTCCAACCTCTTTGTGGTCCCCAAAAAGGAAGGTACAGTACGAACCGTACTAGACCTAAACCAACTGAACAAACATGTCCGGGTAAGATATTTCCGCATGGAATCTCCCCACTACATAATTGTTTCCATGGAACAAGGAGAATACCTTGCGTCCATAGATATAGAGGTTGCTTACATGCATCTTCTAATCGCAACTACTCACCAATAATTCCTCAGATTTGCAATCGACCAAGAACACTGCCATTTTGTGGCACTCCCGTTCGATTTAGCCACAGCTCCCAGAGTGTTCACAAAAGTCATGGCAGCCGTCATGACTATCCTTCACTCCAGGGGTGTCGTCATCCTTCCGTACCTGAACGATCTGCTCATCAAAGCACCGACCTTCACGGACTGCGAAGACAGCGTCTCCATCACTGTAGATACTTTGAGAAGATTGGGATGGCTGGTCAACCTCCATAAATTTACACCAGTTCAACACATTCTCTAGTCTTCTGGGAATGCAGTTCAATACATCCACAGCACGGGTCAAACGTCCCCAGCACAAGGCTCGGGCCCTGCGGCTAGGAGTCCGCACTATCCTTCATCGGTCTTCTCTGTCCTTCAGAACTGACATCAAAGTCCTAGACAGGATGGTGGCAGCAATAGGGGCAGTCCCCTTTGCTCAACTGCATCTCAGACCGCTTCAACTATCCATACTTAAGTCATGGGACAAGAACCCCCGGTCAATTGACAGGAGGTTTCACCTGCTGTCTTCAGCCAGGCAGTCTCTTCACTGGTGGCTCCAGCCACTCTCTCACGCAGGGAAGGTCTCTCCTTCACCATGCTAGAAAGTTCTAACCACCAACATGAGTCTGACAGGATGAGGTGCGGTGTACCTCCAGCACAGAGCACAGGGCACATGGTCCTGCTCGGATTCAAGGATCACCATCAATCTGCTGGAGATTCGGGTAAAATTCCTAGCACTGAAGTCCTTCAGCCACCTTCTGGCAGGCTGCCATATCAGAATACAGTCAGACAATGCCACGGCTGTGGCATATATCAATCACGAGTATCCGAAGTCTCCATACCGTTCAGCCTACTCTTTCAAGGCCATTCTTCCATCAGAATTCCTCAACTCTGTATTTGACAGCGTGGCCCTTGAGACCTGGATCTTAACCCAAGCTGGGTTTTCCCAGGATGTTGTAGCGACCATGATCAGAGCACAGAAGCCAGCCTCAGTAAAGATGTACCATCGCACATGGAAAATCTTTTTGCTTGGTGCACCTCTAGAGGTCATTCACCTTGGCCCTATTCCCTACCAAGAATTCTCAGTTTTCCTCCAATCAGGCCTAGACTCAGGCCTGTCCTTAGGTTCTCTCAAAGGGTAGGTTTCAGCCCTTTCCATCCTCTTCCAGAAATGCCTTGCTACCAGACCTCAGGTGACAACCTTCCTTCAAGGGGCCTGCCATCTCATTCCTCCATACAAAAGGCCACTAGACCCTTGGGACCTGAACCTTGTCCTCACGGCTCTGAGAACCACCTTTTGAGCCTCTAAAGGAAATTTCCCTTGGCATTCTCACACAAAAAGTGATATTTTTAGATGGCAATGTTTTCTCTCCGCAGAGTAACGGAACTTGCAGCACTCTCATGTAATCCACCTTTTCTGGTCTTCCACCAAGACAAGGTTGTCCTACGGCCAGTTTCATCCTTTCTCCCAAAGGTGGTCTCCTCTTTCCACCTAAATGAAGACATCTCTCTGCTATCGCTGTGCCCGGCTCCAGTCCATCGGGTCGAGAAAGCTCTACATATGCTGGACCTCGTCAGAGCCCTACGCATCTATGTATCCAGGTCAGCACCCTCTAGGAAGTCGGATTCTCTCTTCCTTCTTCCAGAGAGTAGACGTGAAGGCATGCCAGCCTTGAAGGCTAATGTAGCCAGATGGATTTGAGCAACCATCCAAGAGGTTTATACCATCAAAAACTCTCCCCTTCCGGCCGGTATCAACGCACTTTCTACTAGGGCCGTGGGGGCCTCCTGGGCCATCCGGCACGAGGCGTCAGCACAACAAATGTGTAAGGCAGCCACATGGTCCTTCCCGCACACATTTACAAAACATAGCGTTCACTCTCAATCCTCGGCAGATGCAGGTCTGGGAAGAAGTGTCCTCCAGGCGGCAGTAGCCCACCTGTAGGTACACAAGTTCTTCACTGACTTTGTTCAGTCTTCATGGTTCCATTGCTTTTTCCACCCAGGGACTGCTTTGGGACGTCCCACGGTCCTGTGTCCCCCAATGAGGCGACGGAGAAAAGGAGATTTTTGTGTACTCACCGTAAAATCCTTTTCTCTTAACCTCTAATTGGGGGACACAGCACCCACCCTGTTGCCCTTTCGGGCCTTTACTACTGTTATCATGTTGCTTATTAGCTGTTACATGGTTAACTGTTTACATATGCTTGCCTGTTTCGTTACAGGCCTTGTTATTCTGTTATTACTCGGTTAACTCTCCTACTGCTTTAGCACAAAACTGGTGAGGCAATGCCTGCCCCAGGGGTGTATACTGCAGATTCTGCTTAGTGTCACCTCCTAGTGGACAGCAGCATAACACCCACAGTCCTGTGTCCCCCAATTGTAGGCTAAGAGAAAAGGATTTTACGGTGAGTACACACAAATCTTTTTTTTTTGTAAAAATAAAAAAACCAAATAACTATGAAATTGCATTGTTTCCACTGCACTTTAACTTTTTCTATATTCCAGTACTTTATATGGAAAAGTGAATTGTAACATTAACTTGTCCCATGAAGAGGTCCTCATGTGGTTATGTAGTCTGAAAAAATGTGATTATTTTCCTTCCTCTCTTCCAAGACACAAGCATGAAATTGGTCATTGGGGTGGCTTAATGATTTTTTAAATTATTTTCAACAATGTGTCATTGTATTGAACTGTAACTACAGGTGTGGCTTCGTTATATCTAATTTTGGTTTAAAAGTTGTATTATATTGTATTTTCCTAGAATCCAGGAAGTCCAATGGTTCCTGCACCAACGTTTTGGGTAGCAAGGAGCAATCATGGTCCTATTGGCCCTGTCAAGCAAGATTTAAATTCATCAGAGGAAGATATTGAAGAACCAAGTGATAATGGTAAGGCTGATTATGCTGTCCTATTTTAATTTTTTCTACTGGTTATACGGTATCTTCTTATACAGTGTAAGACTGTAATGCATCGAGCGAAGTCCTATAGAATTATATGTTGTTAAAGAGTCTTTCAGCTCATGCATATTGTGAAACCGAGTCTGAGGAGCAGTGATGTCACACATTTTTAATAAAAAAAATGTAAAACTTTAAGGGAGGGCTATTTGAAGATTGAAGTAGGCACCAAGTATAACAAATACGTAAAAGAGAAAAAGAAAAGAGAGGTGCTACTGTGTGCACCCAGTGACTGAGAGGAGGGAGGCAAGGTATGAAAGTTGCTAACCTTATGTGGATGCACACCCCTGCACAACCACGGATTTAGTATTTGGCATGTACAGCACACCGCATGGCTCTCCAGTTGTCAGCTGACCAGATTACATGGGACGTGACATCACTGAAGGTCCTTAAGTAATTAGCAAACTGAATTCAGCAGCACCCACCTCTTACCAATAGAGGGAATGTAAGTGTAGAGAAAAGAGAACAATGCATTTTTTTTGGATCGCAAGAAGACAGCAAGCCAGGGTAGATGATCAGCAATCTTTATTAGTATTGTGCCTTCACAATAACGCCTTCATCAGGTAACCTTTTTTAGCTGGATCATTGAATAATCCATAATGTGATGTATTCTTGTCATTGTTATAATCAGGATAAATGATGGTAATACTTTTCTAAGGCTGGTTTCACATCACTGTTTTTTCCTGTCCGTGGGATCCTACTTTTTGTAGGACCCCACAGACAGGAACAGACACCACAGGAAGTGACCTATTTCTGTGTCCAGGTCCGTGATTTTCACTGGTCCGGACACAGAAAAAGCTGTGCGGGGCCCTTTCACTTCCGCAATGTATATCCATACATTGCGGAAGTGAAATGTAGTAAAAGATTGGTTAAGAAAATACTTAAAAATAAAAAAATCTCTATGCTGACCTGTCCAGCAATCCACCGACGCATCCAGCACCTCCTGATGCCCGTAGGACCTGCCATGATGTCACAACCCGGCAGTGTCATCGGGTCACATGACCGCAATTATCGCGATAACAGCATGCTCAGTACACTAAAATCAGGTCCGAGGAACGATCAGCTTTTTCCTCGGACCCGCGCTTCATAGGCCCCATGTCATTTTGCGCGGATCATGTCGGATCTGATTCTGTCTGATTTGATCCGCTGTGCCCAAAATCTGAGCAGTCTCCGATTTTGGGTACAGCTAAAAATCAGAATCGGATCCTACACAAATCGGATGCCTTTAAGGGCAAATCTGATGTGATCCGTAGCCCATAGGATAACATAGGGGCCAAATCGAACCCCTGGCTGTCCGTTTTACAACGGACAGCCACAGATCCAAGAAATACGTGATGTGAAAGCAGCCTAACTCGGTTCAAACGGGGCCTCATGTGAGCATGTGTGTGTAATTTCTCCTTCGCCTCATTGGGGGACACAGGACCATGGGTGTTATTCTGCTTTCCACTAGGAGGTGACACTAAGCAGAATCTGCAAAAGATTAACAGTGGCTCCTCCTCTGCAGTATAGACCCCTGGACAGGCACTGCCTTGTCCAGTTTTTGCTTAGTGTCGTAGGAGGCACACCTAAAATTTATTTTTCTAAAAAAAAAAAAAAATCACTTTTTGGATTTTTCATTCAAGAAGAAAATGGGTCTCTGAGACTCCCGGCATGACTCCTTCCTCAGCCCCTTACTGTTGGGGGTGCCATGGTTGAAGTTGAGACCCTCACCCCATATGTCGCTCCTTCCTTGGCACCCCATTGTTGGGGTACTAGGTTGAAGTCGAGACGATGGTCCTCATTCCCCATTTCCCCACTGTTGGGGTCACTGGGTTGAAGCAATTCCCCTCCCTAAACACCCTTCAGGGGTCCTCTATAGACACCACAGGTAGGGCCAGAGGGTGCAGCACCTCTGAGCACCCCAGGAGCCTCAGCTTGGTTGTCACTTCCGTTGGACCTGGGCTACAGCATGTAATGCTGCAACACCCCCAGGAGACACAACTTCGCTGTGTGCTCCTGATGGGGCCGGGGACCTGCAATGGGTCAGTTATAGTACTATCAGGGGCACAGACTGCCTGTGCCCCTGCAGCAGCCAGCACCAAGGCTGCCAGTGGCGGGATTGCCGGGAACCCAGCCCCACCTCGCCACCACTATTCCCGCTCACGGGATCTGGCGGGGTCAGGGTCAGTTTCCGGACCCCCACCTCGCCTACCCCCCCCCGGACCACCACGCCCCCTGGAGCCTTTTTTTTTTTTTTTTTTTTTTTAGAGGCATCTACTTTAGGCCGCTTCTCGGCCTAGCTCGAAACCACTGCCTTTTCCCGGCCTGCCCCCCGAATAACGCGCCAGCGTCAGAGGGGGCGAACCAGAGCAGAGAGGGCGTGCTTTTTACAGGAGATCAGTCTCTTTTTCAGCGATCCGCCCCCTCCCCTCGGCGGCCATTACACGTGAACCTGCAGCTTCAGGCGCAGCTGGGGCTTCTTGCCTGCACAGTCTGCTTGGCCAGCCAGTCTCAAAGGGGCACACAGACGAGGACGCTGAACACTTGTGGGGCACACCTAGGTGGGGTAAGTTCCCAGCAGAAGATTTTTCTGCACAGGCACCTCTGCACAGACACCCACGCTATGCTTGGGCTCAAAGACCAAAGAAGACCAGGGCTCATACCTCTTACTATGCACAGCCTGCGGGAACCCTCTGCCCAGCGGCTACATGTCCCCGCTTGCCAGGACTGCCCCAGAATAGCGAGCCACCAGCCCCCAGTGACCCCGTCCATTACCGATGCGTCCAATGCCATGCCAGATTGGGCCATTATTATGTCCCAATCCATGTCTCAATCTATGACACAATCCATAGACAAGCTGTCCTCTACATTGCTCAGGCTCTGCAGAGTCACTCCTCTTCCCTGGCCGCTGCCCAGCAAGGTGGACGCTTGGAACAAGACTGTACTGACCCGGGCTCATCTGCCTCTAGATCAGGACCCAAGGAACCCATAGGTCACAGTTTCCAGCGTCCTCTCATAATTCACGATCATCACCTCCCAGGGAGAGACACCGTACCTCCAGGTCACCGGCGTTGTCCCCTACCAGGGAAAGTCACCAGCGTCCCAGGTCATCCCCAACCAGGGGAGGACACAGCGATATGCAGGACTCTGAAGGCCTCTACGATTCCAGCTCAGATCTGGATCCAGACATGTCCTTAAACCTAGACCTGCCAGACACTGCTGCGCTATTTGAGGATGTAATCACTTCCATCAACCAGGTGTTGGATATATCTGACCCACCCCCAGATGTCCCAGAGCACAAAATTGCCTTTCAAAAGGTTTGGAAGCCACCTAAATATTTCTCTGATCACCCCGAGTTCAAGGCGATGCTTAAAAAACATCGCTCGCACCCAGAGAAAAAATTCGGCAACCGCAAAGCACTCGAAACACGTTACCCCTTTCTGCAAGAGGTAACACAAAACTGGGCAGATCCGCCTGTAGTGGACCCCCAGTCTCTAGGCTTGCAGCACAGACACTTCTCTCCCTGCCAGATAGCTCATCCATCAAAGACACGACGGAGCGTCAGATGGAACACATGGCTCAATCAATTTTCGAGGCCTCAGGGTCCTCCCTAGCACCAGCATTCGCTTCAGTCTGGGCAGCTAAAGCCATCTTGGCCTGGGCAAATAACTTACATGCGGCTCTCCGCTCAACTGACGCTGAGTTGTCAGATCAAGCGTTCAGATATCCGTCATGGCAGACTATTTTCTGCATGCATCTATCGATTCCCGAATTGCGCGGCAGTATCCGTGTCAAATGCCATCATAATCAGAGTGCCCTCTGGTTACGGGAATAGAAGGCTGATGCAGTCTCTAAGAAATCACTCACACACCTCCCATATCTCAGTGGACGTCTGTTCGGAGAAGAGTTAGGTAAATTAATTTCTAACGCCACAGGGGGTAAGAATACTTCTCTCCCCCAACAAAAGCCAAAATGCACCTATAATCCTAATCAACACGATTCCGTTCCTTTCGTAATTCGTCCGGCTGGTCCGTCTCACGACCAGCGCAGACTCCAGCCGCTTGCCGCGCGGGGAGGGCTCCAGTCGAACCAAAAATCCAACAAAAAACTGGCATTCAAAATCTAGTCAGTCCAAACCTAAAGGATCCAAATCCCACAAATTTTCCTCCTCATGACTCCTTATCCTGGACGACAACCTACCGGTTGGCGGACGACTTTTACACTTTCGTCAGGTCTGGCAGCCTATTGTAGAAGACAGGTGGGTCAGAGAACTTGTGTCCTCCGGTTACAAGATAGTGTATTTCCCCCCACCCCACACCAAATCGATTCTTTCTCTCCTCAAGGGTGCCATCTAAAGTCGCGCCTTCTCTCAGGCGGTCAACTTCTTCAAGCAGGTGTCATCGTTCCGGTACTTTCGGCCGAACGCTTTCACGGGTTCTACTCCAATCTGTTTAGTTCCCAAAAAGGGAGGCAGTGTAAGACCCAACTGGACCTCAAACAGCTAAACAAATTATAAGTACGACAATTTCTGCATGGGTCTCTCCGTTCCATAATATCATCCATGGAAAAGGGAGAGTTTTTCGCCTCTATAGACATACAGGATGCATACCTGCACATACAAATCGCGTCTGCTCACCAACGGTTTCTCCGATTTGCAATCGGCCAGACTCACTACTAGTTCGTGGCTCTCCCGCGGCAATAGAAGCAGTTCCCTTTGCCCAGCTTCACCTCAGGCCTCTCCAACTGTCCATACTCAAGTCCTGGGACAAGTCACTTTTCACTGGACAGGATGTTCCGGCTGCCCTCGACAGCCAAGCAATCTCTACATTGGTGGCTCAGACCAATTTCACTCTCGAAAGGGAAATCCTTTCTAACGGGTCACAGGAAAATTCTGACCACCGACAAAGCCTTACAGGATGGTGCGCGGTGTACCGCCACCACAGTGCGCAGGGCAAATGGTCACCAGTGGAAGCTACCATGCCCATCAACATACTGGAGATTCGAGCCATCTTCCTGGCATTGAAAACTTTCCAGCGCTTCCTGGCGGCTTCTCACATCAGGATACAGTCAGACAATGCCATGGTCGTGGCATACGTCAATCACCAGGGAGGAACCTGCAGTGCCCAGGCAGTGCGAGAGGTAAGACACATCCTTCACTGGGCGGAATCGACAGGATCGGTCCTGTCAGCCGTGCACATCCCGGGTGTAGACAACTGGGAAGCGGACTTCCTCAGTCCCAGAGCATAGACTCACGGAGAGTGGTCCCTGCACCCCGAAGTCTTTCAACAAATTTGCCATTGCTGGGGGACTCCGGATGTGGACTTAATGGCATCACATCTCAATGCCAAAGTTCCCAACTTCATGGCCAGAACACACGGCCCCCGGTCAATGGGAGCGGATGCCCTAGTCCAAGATTGGACTCTTTCCAACTCCTCGTACATCTTCCCACCTCTGCCTCTGATCCCCAGAGTGGTGCGGTAATCAGACAGGAGGGAGTCCCAGTCCTCCTCATCACCCCAGACTGGCCCAGACGCCATGGTATGCCGACGACGTACAACTCACGGCAGACACCCCTTGGCGTCTTCCAGATCGTCCAGACCTTCTGTCTCAGGGCCCATTCTACCACCAGATTTCAGGAGCCCTGAATTTGACGGCGTGACCCTTGAGACCTGGATTTTGACTCAAGCAGGGCTCTCACAGGACGTCATTGGCACCATGATAGTGCGAGAAAGACAGCCTCTGCTAGGATTTACTGCCGCACCTGGAAATCCTATTTTACCTGGTGCGCATCTCATAATCAGGCCCCATGGCCCTATTCTTCCCAGAGTCCTTGGTTTTCTGCAGTCGGGGCTGGAGGCCAGACTGTCCCTAGGTTCTCTTAAGAGCCAGGTCTCCGCTCTCTGTTCTCTTTCAGCGGCGCCTTGCATCTAAACCACTAGTGATGATATTTCTCCAAGGGGTCTCCCGTTTGGTTCCCCCTACAGACGACCGCTGGAGAGTAGGATCTCAACTTGATGTTGACAGCATTGCAAGAACCACCCATTGAGCCCCTTAAGGAAATCCCACTTCGCCTTCTATCCCAGAAGGTGTTTTTTCTGGTGGCAATCACCTCTCTTCGCAGAGTGTCAGAACTGACAGCACTCTCCTGCAGACCGCCCTTAATGGCTTTTCACCAGGATAAGGTCCATCTCCGTACGGTCCCCCTTTCCTTCCGAAGGTTGTATCCACCTTTCACCTCAATGAGGAAATGTCCTTGCCATCACTTTGTCCAGCACCGGTTCATAGGGTTCAAAAGGTTTGTATACGCTGGACCTTGTCAGGGAATTGCGTATCTATGTGCCTAGGACTGTGCCTTTTCGGAGGTCTGAATCTCTCTTCCTTCTTCCGGAAGGCAGCCGCAAGGGTATGCCACCTTCTAAAGTTACCCTTGCTAGGTGGATCACATCCACCATTCAAAATGCCCACAGACTCAAAAACCCACCACCTCCGGCTGGTATTAGACACATTCTATCTGTGCGGTAGGGGCCTTCTGGGCCATTAGGCACCAGGTATCGGCACAACAAGTGTGTAAGGCAGCCACCTGGACTAGCCTCCACACGTTCACAAAACATTACAGGTCATACCCAGTCCTCGGTGGATGCAAGCCTGGGTAAACGTGTCCTGCAGGTGGCAGTAGCCTACCTGTAGGGGCCTGTCTTTTACAATATTTGTTCCATTGCTACTCCCACCCAGGGACTGCTTTGGGACGTCTCATAGTCCTCTGTCTCTCAATGAGGCGAAGGAGAAAAGGAGATTTTGTGTACTCTCCATGAAACCTTTTCTCTTCGGCTCTAATTGGGGGACACACTCCCGCCCTGTTGCCCTTTCGAGACTTTTTTTTTGAGTTCTCATATTGTTTTTTGAGCTCGTACATAGTTGCCTTCTTACAGGCATAGTTACATATGTTATCATTGTTACGTTTCTCCTACTGCTTTAGCAGAAAACTGGTTAAGGCAGTGCCTGCTCCAGGGGTGTTTACTGCAGAGGAGGAGCCACTGTTAATCTTTTGCAGATTCTGTCTACCCCAAGTGGACAGCAGCATAACACCCATGGTCCTGTGTCCTCCAATTAGAGGCTAAGAGAAAAGGATTTTACGGTGAGTACAAAAAATCTCCTTTTTATCTATTCTTGTGTTCTCAGGAATTGTTTACTAAACTTTTGAAGATAAATCATGTTGTCCAAAAAAAATAATTTTTAACTTATTTTCAACTAATGGCAAAACAAATTTTGTTCTATTTATTATGTATTTTCTGCAGGGAGTATCATGGAGACTTCATTTACACTTCAGGTTAGTGAAATGTTTAAATGCTAAAGAAAAAACCCCAAAAAAATATCCTATTGACTTTTATGCAACAAAAGTTGGAAGTGATCAAAATTAGTGATGCACCAAACGTCTTAAGGCATGCACCTCCTAATAATCTTAGGGTATTCTTGGGTGCTGGCGTGTCAGAAAATATTTTACTATAATTTAGTTTTCTGGTATACAGTATAGTAAATATGTTGCACAACCCAGTTAGCTATCCAACGTTTGTTAGGGCTGTGGAGTCGGTAAGCCAAACATCTGACCCTTAACTCCACCAAAATGGACATTGACTCCACGACTGACTCCACAACCATGGCCTTGAAGTCAGTAAGCCAAAAATCTGACTACTCAATTTCCCTGAATCAGATTCCGATTCCACCAAAATGGAAACGGACTCCACCACTCCGACTTCACAGTCCTGCTTTTGATTAGCCCATTCTACTTTATAGAAAAGTGGTAAAGCTGAGCAAAACGTCTCACATTTTGTACATATATGTCTTCTGTGAACTTTTTTTTTTTTTTTTTTACCCCCTCTTTATTATTTTTTCTCCAGATAATGCATTTGATAATGCTACTTTATATAATGCAGCAGAGCCATCTCAGAATCTGGTAATAACATTTTTACTATTGTTATTTGTGTCCCTATTGATGATGAAATCAACGTATGTTTCTCAGTTTTAGCAAAATTCACTGAGCCTTGCACTTCAAAGTAAACGGCTCTGAGAATACTTAATTCTTCATTTTTCAGACTCGAAATTCCTGTTTGTTTGTCTTCTACATGTGGTCAGAATTGTGTTTGATTTATCTATACGTAGTCACATTAATCATGGGTGGGCAATTCATTTTCTGAGGGGACACATGAAAGACTTTGACTGTTGTGAAAAGCCAAACCTATAGGCTGACATTAATTCTGATTAATGTTAATATTAAGATATCCTACATCTCGCCTTTTTAAAGCTGCTCCAAACTAGACACTGTCCAATCAAATACTCCATAAAAAAAAACTTAAAAAAAATACTGTGCAAACAACTCAAAACCACTCAAAAACCAAGTTATGAAATGAAAAAAACTAAAAACAAGGTCTGCACATATCCTTAGGCCAGTCTCATGATGTACTGTGTAATTTTGCCATATACATTAGTTAAAGGAAACCTGTCATCTCATTTTAGCCCCCTATCCTACCACTACCTGTCCCTGCACCTTCCTAGCACATCCCTAACCATCCCTCTCTGAGCTAAAACGGCAATATAATGCTTGAGACAAATGATTCATTAACTTACATTTTCCTATGGTCTCCAGTCTACGTCCGTAGACTGACATGGGCAGTCTCCGGTCTCCATTCTCCCCTTTCCCCACCCACTCACTGCTCTTATCACACCCCGATGGGCATCATCATTCCTTCTCCTGCATTTTCCCTATTTTGAAAATTCCACCTCCTCATAGTATGATGTGCAGCCGGACATCATTTTCGGTCCGGTGCATTGTGGGGGTTATTCTGGTGTATGGCCCGGCTTCAATATGTGCACTGCGCATGCACAGGAGCATGCAGTGCAGCCCATACACCCACACACTGCTCAGAGCCAGAAATGATGTTCTAGCTGCGCATTATATTATGAGGAGGATGCAAGATTTTCAAAATAGGAGAAAAAATGATGACGACCAGCAGGGGGTGATAAGAGCAGCGAGGGGGGAGAATGGAGATCTGGAGACCGCCCATGTCCGTCTACTCCGTAGCCTGGATGCCTCATTACCATAGCAAAATGTAAGTTAATCGTTTTTCTCACGCATTATATTGCAGTTTTAGTTCAGAGAGGGATGGTTATGGATGTGCTAGCAAGGTGCAGGACAGGCAGTGGTAGGATAGGGGGTAAAAACGACCTGATCGGTTCCCTTTAATTGGGCACAATTTGACTAATCTATCAATGGGAATATGTGAATGATTTTTTGAGCAAGAAAAGTTAAAATGTGACATGTAACCAATAAAAGGTGACAATGATTTGGCTGATTGTGACATACACAAGGTTTTCAGCTGACCACTTCATTTTCTAATTTTGTAGATTGGCCTCTTCACAAATAATCATTTTAAAATGTAAAGAAATTATTTATTATTTTTATTCTCACACAATGGGAAATAATCTCCTTTTGGCTGATTGATTCTCTATATGTCTAAGTTTTGGGACACGCCTGTTATCCTCTTCCTGTATTAGTACACGAGTTAAACCCGTAGGAAGGGTCTTGCATGTGAGAGCCATACATGGCTGATGCACACTGGCATCAGTCTCCGACAGGTAAATGGAATACAAAAGAAATTAAGCCACCTCAAATGTGTGTTTTTTGGCCACTTCACCTTCAAAAAAAAAAAAGTGATAGTGTACAAAAAATTAATATAACTAAAAACATCAACTCAACACATTTGTAGAAATAAAGAAAAATGGCGCTCATCAAATTTTGCCTCATAAATCATCATAATTTCATCATCTTAAAATTACATGCGGTGGCAGGAGAACAAACGCAGCATAGTATCATGATGACAGCCATTTAGTTTCAACTCAACACTTTTATGGATCCTGAGGATTGGTAGATGTGTCGAGTTGACACAAAACAGCTGTCATCCTGATACTATGCTGCACTTCTTCTCCTGCCACTGCATGTCATTTTAAGATGATGAAATAGAGGAGTTTGTGAGGCGAGATCTGGTGAGTGCCATTTTTCTTAATTTCTACAAATGGACATGCTTGAACCTTGAATGAGCACCACTGGTACGCCTGTTTTTTCACACACGACAACACTCTAAAATACCATGTCTGTATGCCCAGAATAGCGTTTTTCTAGAACAGCTTGGTGCAGAAGTTGTTTCTTCTTTTTTCTTTTGTGTGTTGAGCTGATCCAAAAAAAAAAAAATCATTGCCTCAGCGCCATCAACAGAAAATTAAAAATGTTACAAAACTTGCAAAATGGCAATCCAAAGGGGCAAACATTTTTTTATATTTTCTTCTCTCAATAATAAAAATGAAAAGAATCTCGGCATGTTTGGTTTTGCTGTAGCCCTAATAAACTGAACAATTATGTTTCCATGCCATTTTTTAGAATGCAAGGAACAATGTAAAAACAACCATCCCCCCAAACTATAAAATCAATGACGGAATTGCACTTTGTTCAAGATTTCATCACAGTTGGGGATTTTTTTCCCCCATTTTTCAGTGTGGTATATGGTAAAATAAATGGTGCCTATTAAAACCTTTAACTCTTGCTGCAAAAAAGCTTTTCTACAACTGCCGACTGGACAAAAACAAGCAGAAAAAAATTTTGGCTCTTGAAAAGACAAGTACATAAATTAAAAACTCCCTGTTCCTTAAAGTATTACTCACTGACTTTGAATTCAGTCCCATTGCCACATAGCCATACCTTATGCATTTACAACAGGTCATCCTTCACAAATATTAGTAAAGAGCTCACTGAATTTGAGCATGATATTGTGCCGGAATGCAACCATTCTAAAATATTTTAATCATTAACTGGTGTAAAGACACCACTAAATTCTGAAGCAGTGGAGACGTGTTCTGTGGAGTGATATTCGTGCCTCTCTTTATTGCAGTCTGGGTATGGTGAATATCAGAATAAGGTTGTTCATGGGTTGTCCTATTCCCCTTAAACCTATAACATTCAAATTTAAGATTTTGCTTCAAGGACTTACTGGTCAATTGTAGCTTCCAACGTTTTGGGACTCAGATCGCCATGGTTGGAGTTTGGTGTGTAAGAACGTAACTTGCCGCATAGTGCCTAAAGTTCAACCCCATCCAACATCTTTAAGATGGACAAGAACTGGGATGGCATGCCATACCCTCTCATCCGATATCTGTATCTGGCCTCCGTAAAGCTCTACTAAATGAATTGGCAAACATTTCCACACACCCTGAAGTCTTAGAAGAAACCGTTTCCAGAAGTGTGGAAGCTATTCTAGCTGCAAACAGTGACCAACGCTAACTATTAATGTGCATGGCTTTAGACTGGGAGGTCATAAAATCTCTCCTGTAATATGTTGGCGTCAATGATTTTGTCCGTTATATTTTGTCTACACTGTGAGCAGAATTATTAGGCAAGTTGTATTTTAGAGGATTATTTTTATTATTGATCAACAACTATGTTCTCAATCAACCCAAAAGCCTTATAAATATCAAAGCTTAATATTTTTGGAAGTTGGAGTGTTTTTTTTTTTAGATTTTGCTAGGAGGATATCTGTTTGTGCAGGTAACTATTACTGTGCAGAATTATTAGGCAACTTAATAAAAACCAAATATATTCCCATCTCACTTGTTTATTTTAACCAGGTAAACTAATATAACTGCACAAAATTTAGAAAAAAAACATTTCTGACATGGAAAAACAAAACCCCAAAAAATTAGTGACCAATATAGCCACCTTTCTTTATGATGACACTCAACAGGCTTTCATCCATAGATTGTCAGTTGCTTGATCTGTTCGTCAACATTGCATGCAGCAGCCACCACAGCCTCCCAGACACTGTTCGGAGAGGTGTACTGTTTTCCCTCCTTGTAGAGCTCATATTTTAGGAGGGACCACAGGTTCTCTATGGGGTTCAGATCAGGTGAACAAGGGGGCCATGTCATTATTTTTTCTTCTTTTAGACCCTTACTGGCCAGCCACGCTGTGGAGTAGTTGGATGCATGTGATGGAGCATTGTCCTGCATGAAAATCATGTTTTTCTTGAACGATACCAACTTCTTCCTCTACCACCGCTTGAAGAAGTTGTCTTCCAGAAACTGGCAGTAGGTCTGGGAGTTGCGCTTCACTCCATCCTCAACCCGAAAAGGTCCCACAAGTTCATCTTTGGTGATACCAGCCCATACCAGTACCCCACCTCCACCTTGCTGGCGTCTGAGTTGAAGTGGAGCTCTTTGCCCTTTACTGATCCATCTGGCCCATGAAGAGCCACTCTCATTTCATCAGTTCATAAAACCTTTGATAACTCAGTCTTAAGATATTTCTTTGCCCATTCTTGATGTTTTATCTTATGTTTCTTGTTCAAAGGTGGTAGTTTTTCAGCCTTCCTTACCTTTGGCCATTTCCCTGAATATAGCGCACCTTGTGCTTTTTGATATTACAGTAACGTTGCAGCTCTGAAATATGCAAATCTGGTGGCAAATGGCATTTTGGCAGTTTCACGCTTGATTTTCCTCAATTCATCGGCAGTTATTTTGCACCTTTTTTTGCCCAACACACTTCTTGCGACTCTGTTGGCTATTTGCCATGAAACACTTGATTATTCGGTGATCACGCTTCAAAAGTTTGGCAATTTCAAGACTGCTGCATCCCTCTGCAAGACATCTCACAATTTTGGACTTTTCAGAGCCCGTCAAATCTTTCTTCTGACCCATTTTGCCTTAGAAAAGGCATTTGCCTAATAATTAAGCACACCTTATATAGGGCGTTGATGTCATTACACCACACCCCGCCTCATTACAGAGATGCACATCAACCTGATTTACTTAATTGGTAGTTGGCTCTCAAGCCTATACAGCTTGGAGTAGGACATCATGTATAAAAAGTGTCAAAATACTAATTTGCCTAATAATTCTGCACACAGTGTATATTATTTCCTGGTTGCTATGTCACATGCCAAATTACAACCGCACACACACACCGCGCACACACCCACACCCAACACACCGCGCACACACCCGCACACACACCCACACACCACACCACCACACACCCCACACCCACACACACACCCACACACACACCACACACCCACACACACCACACACACCCACACACACCACCACACACACCCACACCACACACACACCCCACACCACACACAACACACCACACACACACACACACACACACCCACACACAACCCCACACACACCACACACACTCCACTCAGAAGACATGAACTAAAATTGGGTAGTAGAAACATACATCATCAGAAAATTGGATATAGTTTTAACCAGCTTTTTTTTAAACGATCTTTAATTTTAGTGTGTATCTTGAAATTCTTAATTGTTTCTATGATTGGAAAACATTATGACCTACATATGTGCTTTTTACACTTTTTTTCCCCTTGTTTCGGCCATCTTTGCACTTAACTATAGCATACTCAACATCGCTTTTGAACATGCTTTCCCTCCTAATATCACTTCATGAATCTTTTAAAGTCTCTGCAGGATGAAGTCTCTCGTCCTTTGCCTACTCAAGATGATGTTCCTTACAAATTCACAGAACAGGTGACCTTGCAGTTCTCGATTTACACCTTACAGATTGCAGTATTTGTGCTAAATGCTTCAAAAACGTCTGTGCTAATAGATGTGTAGTCTATAAAATAGTGATGCTTATGAATTATATTTTAAATCTTTATTTTAAAAACGAAGAAAATAGACTTCTGTAGCTGTTTTTCATTTGGGCTAACCAAGTATACCCTTTTATAAGACAAGTTAGTAAATGACAACTTTCTTGTCTGTATGTATTAAAGAAGCATTCCCATTACGTTTTTGAAGCTGTGTGTGTTTATATACTCTCCCACCAACACCTTCTCCGGGATCCAGCATCGTTCTGCTCCTCTTCTCAGTGATGTCACCGCTCGTCAGACTCTCACCAGCGCACTGCACTTTGTAACCTATAAGTGGCTTTTACGATATAAGTCTATCGAGTATCAGAGCTAGAGTCTAAAGACTTCTATTGTAAAAAAGATTTCTAGTCCATGCAAAAAGCATAGAGTGAACAGGAGAGTTGGTAGAGCGGTGGTCTAAAAAAATTAACCCAATGAAATTTGCTCACCTGGTCCAGTTATGTAAACCCACAACCAGTATTAGTGCTTGTACAGCTGCCGCTGGATCCACACCTCCACATACAACGTGGCAAACTACTGGAAACAGGACAAAGTGCTGGTGATCTGCACTACTGGATGGAAAAACCAGGAGCCAAGAAGTCTGGTGTAATGGTGTAAATTTATTCCAAATAAATTTACACCATTACACCAGACTTCTTGAGTCTTGGGTTTTCCATCCAGCAGCGCGGATCACCGGCACTTCGTCCTGTTTGCAGTAGAGCGGTGATGTCACTCGAGCAGAACGACTCTGGATCTCAGAGAAAGCGGCGGGAGTTATAAATTTGTGTCAAAGAGGGGAGGAGCCAGCACTGCCTGAGATTAGTATGAAATACAAAAAGTGCAAATGCACACAATTTCCAAACTGAGCTTAAATGTTAAATGAGATTTTTAGCAAATGATTGAGCAATAATTTGAGCCACCTCAATAGGGTGGTCCTACACTACCTTTTTTTTTATATATACATAGTGTCTGGTGGCCTCCTAAATACCTAAAAAGCAAAACCACATAAATACAATACATACCTGGAATATATCAGAACTTCTCCCATGGCAGACATATTTGCTTAAAATCTCAATTTACATTTAAGTACACTTTAGAATTTATATGTGCATTTCCTCCCCTCTTTAATATATGTGTCCCTGTTTTGTATTGTGTAATGGCTGTGTCTAACTGTACAGTGACATGGTCTAATCATTCCACATCTCCTGGGCAGAGAAGGAAGGAAAGAAATATACAGACATTACAGTACTGATTGCAAATTATTTTTGGAGATAAAACATTTTTTAAAAACAGACAGGGAAATGTTTTATTTGGCAAAAAGAATCATTTATTTTCTCATTCTGTAATGTCTGTATACTCTTTAATTCCTCCCCTGCCCAGGAGATATGGCATGTTCAGACCATGTCCCTGTATGGTCAGACACATCTTTTATGGTTAATATTTTAATAATATTAATAAGTTGCCTGCTCCTGACCAAATAGATATAGACCAAGTACCGGCGTGAAAGTATGACACCAGATGCACAGAGTCAGATGAACACTCGCCTTGGTCCTTTTAAAGTGCAATCCCAAGTGACCATTATTTGAAGAGGCATGGACTTATAAAACCTCACTAAGGGGCTCAGTCAGCCCTACTCAGATGTATTTATTGGCTAGTGGGTTGAATAATGGGTTAGTCCATGGGCAGATCCATGAGGTCATCAGGATAGGTTGATCCATGAAGTCATCCAATGTTGTGCCATTTTGTGATTGGTCAGCCTTCTTCTGGACTCCAGCTTTTTCCAGGAACAGGATGTAGTCATAGATCCAGTCACCATCTTGCACAGCATGGCATGGTGTGATGAAACAGGAAATGGCAGCCATGTAAACCAAAGCTTATACAATGTAAAATACACTCTATGGATCATTTCTCTCCACCCCTTATGTCTTAAGGTTAATTAAGTATTTGATCCTATGGCTCTCCTCAACACATCCATTACACAGTACATAGCAGGGACACATACAGTATATAAGATTATCTCAGCACAGGAGATGTGGTATGATCAGACCATGTCCCTGTATGATCAGACACTTCCATTACACAGTACATAGCAGGGACATATATATGATTATCTCAGCAGAGGAACATTTCCTTTAGTCATTATCCAATTGTGGAAATTAATATTACAAGATCTATTGATTAAAATAAACTTTAAAATTAAGTTATTTCTTGGGAAAACCTTCTAAGGCTTAAGGCACACTGTCCGTGTGCCTCGCGCGAGCATAATGCAAGGTAGACTCGCATTGCACTCGGACCAGTATCATTACAGTATCAGTCAGTACAGTATCTCACCAGTCAGTACATGCTGGCACCACACAAACAGCAGGTTAACCCTTTAGTAACAGGCGTATTAGCCGCATCTGCAGCCTCTGTGCTGACATGTCGCACAGAGGCTGCAGATGGGATTATTATGCAGCAAAACCCTGGGATTTTTAAATGTTTGACATCAGCTGTGTTTTTATTAATCATCTTGCACTGCTGCTGTCACAGCGATGCAAGATGATTGGTTACTGTACCGGGAAACCAGCAAATTCAAACTCTGCAGTTTTGACAGCCGCAGAGTTTAAATTAACCGGTAAATGCTGTCTGCGGTGCTGAAGTTTGCTTCAGGACCGTGGACAGCATCACATTAACACACAGCACTCACGCAGCACACTCACATGCATACTGCCATGCACCACACTCACAGCAAACACACACAAGACTCGCATCATTGTCATGCATCAAACACGCTCCGTGTTTGATGCATGACAGTGTGCCTCCAGCCTAACTTGCTAACATGTCTCTTGCAGTACATTTTATTTATAAAAAGTTAATAAGCAATGGTGTGTGTATACTGTGTATATATATCTGTGAGTGTGTGTATACATACTATATATATTGTATTATATCATTATAGACTATTATTTTGTCATATATATATACACACACACCATTACTCATTAACTTATAATTGTATTTGTTTTTGCATGTGTATATAGATATACAGTATTTAGAGAAAAATACCTATATACATATATGCCTTTTTGCCTTTGGGGTTAATTCTGCTATCTTCACAGATAAGACCCTATTGCACTTGTTTTCGCCTCATCTGATTATATATATTTTGTGCACTATTTGAATTGGCGATTCACTACAATTGGTCAGTAAGGGGCTAGGGTATTGTACAGTTTTTCGAGGTTTTATTAATGTGTAAGATTTTAGTGTCTTTATGTGAACAAGAACTTGTCAAAGTTAATGGTGTTTGTTTTTTGTAATTGATATTTAATTAAAACACATTTTTAAAAGAAAACATAAGTGGGCTAATTTTAATCTGCAACTCTTCATTTTTAATATATTAAAGAAAAAAAATGTATAAAACATAAATCAAGATTTCTTAGTTTGAAGTAATTTTGCTTAGCATTTACATTATTCAATTAATGACGCTGTGTTGGTCATAGAAAATAAATTTTTTATGCAGCTTTCTCTTAATTTCAGGTTACTTCTGTGATATCTACCTCATGTGTGAATTCTGCACCAGCGACGGTGATCTCTTCCAGCTCAGCTGTGGGTGCGCCGTCCACCGTTACCTCCACCGTTCTTCCACAAACTGCTGTGCAACCAATCGTAGTATCACAGTCTCCCTCTGGACGAACAGGTAGTTATCATTATTGATATATATTTGACTTTTGACTTGTTGCATTGCTAAGTTGATAACACTAGGTGGTAGTATTGTATAATTGAAATTATTTTGCCCAATTTCAGGTGAAAATAAAAACAAAAATCTGTTAACTCCTTTTTACTATCTTAAACAGTTGTGAATGTTCTGTGTGATTTAAAGTCATTTGGCCAAAGCCGACCTTGAATCCTAACCAGCTCTTTACAGACAGCCTGACATATTCATCATGTGCTTTCCTGCTATTGACTAACTTATTTCTAGTAATGAGCGAATAGTGAAATGTTTGGGTTTGCATTCTTCTAACCGAATACATTTTACTGTTCGTCTTGAATACTGAACTTAATGTACGTCATTGGTAACTCACTCGAATAGTGTTTAGGTAAATCTTCCAGAAAATTTTGTTTTCCCATTTACTTACATTAATTTCAGTATTCGAGACAAATACCTGATGAGCAAAAAGCATTCAGTTAAAATATTCTAAACCCAATTAAAACTTGTGTCCTTCCTTTTTTGAGCCACTTGCACCAAGATGGAGTTTGACTGACAAGACCAGCAAATTAGTGACTGTACTCTAAAAATTACAGTAGATCTTATTTTTTTTTTTTGTATAGTTACACCTGGCTCTGGAGAAATAGGGGACTGTACAATTCCTCTACCTCCTCCACCTTATTCTTGTGACCCCAGTGGAAGCGATCTACCAAGAGGTACAAATCAAATGTTTTCCTTTTTTCTTATTTTTCACCCATCCCCAACTCCCTCCCGCTGCTCACTATTGCTGTTTTCTGATTTCAGACACAAAGGTTCTGCAGTATTATTTTAACCTAGGTTTACAGGTAAGTAGGGAACTTATTTGGTTTATATTTTCATATTCTCTGCTAGTTGGCCAATAAAAAAAACAATCCATTTGTAGTGGATAATAATATTTTTGTCAAAGTAAAATATTTCTTTTCAGAGCTCAAGCTCCCTGGAAAAATAATATTGGTATTATCACAGTGAGCACTAGCACCATTTCTAAATGTTTTGTCTCTTTTGTGATCTCTTCCAATCTGAGCCTAACGTTATTTTTGCACTTGAATTTTTTTCCCATACCTTATTCCAAGAGCTGTAGCCACCAACTGCAAATGTCTTTGCACGCTGTAAATTAGCTGCTCTTAGTTCAAGCTATGAGTTTAATAGCTATAAATTAAGTTAATGACCCCATAATACTCCAATTTAAAATCTTTAAAGGGAACCTGACCCCTCCAAATCAGTCCCCAGCCTCTAAAAACCTGTCCCTGCACCTTCCTATAAGGTTTCAAGCTATCCCTCTCTTTCCCTATAGCTATTCTGTAACGTGTAATTATCACCTTTATTACCTGAGAAATCTGCTGCTTCTGAATCCTTCCAGGAGTCACAGTGGGTGTTCCCTCTGGCTCTTTATCGCCGCCTTCACTGTTGTTTTTCACGCCCCAATGGGTGTCGGATCACTGGGCGGGCTTAGACGGAATGACCTTAAATCACCTCATTTCCCGCGCTGTGAACCTTTGGGTGTATGCACGGACCTCACTGCGCATTGCGCATGCGCAAGGTGTTATTTACAACTCGTGCATGCGCAGCGTGAGGTGTATTGACATCACAGCGCCGGAGATGATGAGTTTTGCGTCATTCCGGCTAAGCTCGCCCAGTGATCCAACACAGGATCATCAACATTCATTTTCACGCCCATTGGGGCATGAAAAAGAACAGTGGAGGCAGCGATAAGGAGCCAGAGGGAACACCCACTGTGACTCCTCGGGGATTCAGAAGCTGCAGATTTCTCAGGTAATAAAGGTGATAATTACACTTTACAGAATAGCTATAGGGAAAGAGAGGGATAGCTTGAAACCTTACAGGAAGGTGCAGGGACAGGTTTTTAGAGGCTGGGGACCGATTTGGAGGGGTCAGGTTCCCTTTAACAGTTCCATGAAAATGGCATGTTCCCTGCAATCCTCCATTTCGATATAAGAAAGCAGATCCCCTTTGCTCTGTGATGTTAACAGCAATTTTATTTCTCAACATCACTAGAAGAGGCTGGGGTCAACTTTCCTTTTTTAGGATAGAATTCTTCTGAAAGAAATTTCAATGTCGATTTATATTATTGTTCTATTGGGTACATTGAGAAAAAATGGCATTAACCCCATATCACAAACTGATGTATAGGTACATCATTGCTGGTGTCCTATGTGTTTAGAGCCCCCTTAAATGCATATTGGCTTCTGTCTATATTACAGAGCTGGTGTCTGTGCTTCATAGGAGACTTCTTCACTATACTGTGCAATGGTGTACTGTATGCTATATAATATAAATTATCGGACAATCGTAGGGTTATGTCCCCCAAGAGGGCAAAAAGATAAAGCAAATACGATTTAAAAAAAAAAAATAATAGCACAAAAATTGTAATCCTCCCCCTCCTTTTCATAAATACATGTTTAGTATCACATAATATAATAGTCCAGCATATCAAAATATAAAACAAATCCCATATATTAAAAGCCACAATAAAGAATAAGAAGTCAAGATGCCAGAATTGCATTGTTTTTGCTGTCACCTAAAAAATATTAAAAAAAAAAGTATTCAAAATGTGTGTACTGTAAATTGGTATCAATGCAATTTAGATTGCCATGCCAAAAAAGCCCTCAAATGACTGAACTAACATAAATATCTTGGAAAATGGCGGCAAAAAGCCATTTATTTTTCTCGTTAAAATATTAAACAAATCTCAATTTCTTTTCTTCAACACTGTAAAGAATTATAAAAAAAATGTAGAACTTTTGTTTCATTACCGTATATACTCGTGTATAAGCCGAGTTTTTCAGCACAAAAAATGTGCTGAAAAGTCCCCCCTCGGCTTATACACGAGTCCATATACGGTACCCGGTTGTATACAGCCCCCCCCCCCCGTGGTATACCGGGCCCCCCCTTGCAGGTGGCAACCTGTAAAGGAAGCGATCATTAAACTTATCGTGTCGCTGCCAGCCGCCGCTCTGTCACCGTCCGTCACCGCGCTCCTCCTGGTCTTCAAGCTTCCTTCACCGGCGCACAGGAAATGACGTCATTTCCTGTGCGCCGGTGAAGGAAGCTTGAAGACCAGGAAGAGCGCGGTGACGGACGGTGACAGAGCTGCGGCAGCGACACGATAAGTATAATCTCTTCCTTTACAGGTTGCCACCAGCAAGGGGGGCCCGGTATACCACGGGGGGGCTGTATACAACCGGGTACCGCTGTATACCCCTCTGGGGCTGCTGTATACCCCTCTGGAGCTGCTGTATACCCCTCGGGGGCTGCTGTATACAGCTCTGGGGCTGCTGTATACAGCTCTGGGGAGGCTGCTGTATACTACCACTGGGGAGGCTGCTGTATACTACCACTGGGGAGGCTGCTGTATACCACACTGCTGTGGGCTGTATACCTGTGCTGGGGTCCACCCTCGGCTTATACACGAGTCAATAGGTTTTCCCAGGTTTTGGGGCAAAAGTAGGGAGGTCGGCTTATACACGGGTCGGCTTATACACGAGTATATATGGTATGTAACTTGCCAGTACTGTAGAACTCTGCTTCCAGGTTTTTATCTCACATGAAATGCTGTAAAAGTAAAGTCTCCTAAACATGGGAAAATTGCTTTTTTTTTTCCTCAACTTCATCCCCATATCATTTAAAGGTTTTTTTTTTCCCCCTCAGTCTTTCAGCACACTCTGGTAAAAGGAGTTGGTGTCATTAAAAGGGAACCAACCACCAGGATTCAATCACCTGTGAATCAGTGGCGCAGGTGATTGACGTGTGCAGCATGACATCACTATTTTTTTTTATTCCTCCCTTGTGGGCTTGGCAGTCTGCTGTAAGCCGAACCCCTCTGCCAAGCCCACAGGGGATGAATAAAACAAACAAAAAAAACAAAGTGAAGTCATGCTGCACACAATCGCCTGCTGCACTGCTTTAAAGGTGGCTAAATCCTTTGTAGTTGGTTCCCTTAAAATACTATTGCTCACCAAGCAAAAAATTAACCCTGATACAGCTATGTTGACAGAAAGAAAATGTTAAGCCTCATTGAAGAAAAGTATGGGAAAATTGTGAATTTACTAGGGGTTTTAAAGGATTATTTCCGTCTTCATAGATGTAGATTGTCATATAATGCTTATAAGAACAAGCACTTCAGCAATTTCTGTTAATTAAAATAAGCAGCCTGTCAATATAACAAAGGGTTTGTCCAGGCTTGGAGCCAAGTATGCAGTCACACTGACTGCATGCTTGTGCATTCTTACAACATGCAGTGCGCACTCTGGATTTTCCAGTGGTGGGAGTGGGCGGTCACACGACTGCAAATATGTGACTTGCATACTTCAATCCACAATACTCTAAATGTGTTTGGCCTCACCCAATTCCCTTGTATTGAGCGAGGTCATGCACATTTAGTTGGTTTGTAATCATATTTATGTAAGTGTAGAATACTGTGATCTGTAAGGATTTATAAGTCTGCAGTCACTTGCGCCCCATGCCTGGACAACCGCTTTAAATGGAACCTGACAGGTCAGAAAACAATCTTAGCCTGCAGATATAGGGTTAATTTACAGGTTAAATAGTGTTATGGAGGTGGCCCAGCCACCATACTGAAAGTGCGGCACCTGTGAGAAAATGAACCTTTCTCTTTCGCCTCATTGGGGGACACAGGACCATGGGTGTTATGCTGCTGTCCACTAGGAGGCGACACTATGCATACTCTGAAAAGATTAACAGTGGCTCCTCTTCTGCAGTATACACCCCTGGCCGGCCACAGCCTCAACCAGTTTTTGCTTAGTGTCGCACAGGAGGCACACCTAAATTTCTTTCTTCAATCACAGAAGAAGCAAAGTGGGTCTCTTTCGAGACTCCCAGCATGGCTCCTTCCTCGACCCCCCCCCCCCATTCCCGGGGTGCCGGGTTGAAGTAGAGATCATGTCCCCCATTCTGCTCCCTCCTCAGCATCTCGGGGTGCTCAGTTGAGGTCGAGATGAACCCCTCCCTCCCTAATTCCTCTTTTTTTTCTGGGTTGAGGTCGAGGTGATGGAGAAGCCCTCTGATGGTGACACCTGCACCCTCCCTAATCACCCCTTCTGGGGGCATTAGGTTGAGACACCTCAGGTAGGGCCGACAGTGGCAGCAGTTACAGCATACACCTCAAGGGCCCCCCCTTGTCAAGGATCGCATAACAACCACTGCACTATCCAGGAGCCACAGCTGCGCTGTGGGCTCCTGATGGGACCGGGGCAGTGCTAGGGCAGGCATGGCACATTCAGAGGCACTGGATCCCTTTAGGACTATAGCCACTCTGCCACCCTGCCTAAGTACCTGGAGAGGTCCGGATCAATTCCAGCCCCTACCAGGTCCTCCACGCCGGCCTGGAGCCATTTTCAGCCTCAGTTTTCTAGTTTAGGCCGCGGCTTCGGCCTACACCGAAGCCACCGCCTTTTCTCCGCCCCCCAGCCCGCTCCCCGGATGACTATTATGACACTGCACAGTGTCACATAGCGGGCGGATCGCAGCTGAAAGGGCGCGATGCTCCTCAGCCTGGCGCCCTTTTCAGCTCTCTGCCCCCCTCCCTCATCTTCCCAGCGGCCATTACTGCTGCAGCATACACTGCAGCTTCCAGTCACAGGATGCAGAAAGCAGCCTCAGGATCAGGCCAGCCAGTCTCCGGGGGGCTCAGGACACTGGACTTCGGCGCTGAACACTAGAGGTGCACAGCGGTGTGGTAAGATCACAGCTGAGGCCCCATCCTCGGCTGTGATTCCATTTACTATATAAGGCTCCTCTGCATAGGCCTCCGTATCCAGTCCCAGGCACTATTCGGGCCTCAAAGTCCAAGAGAACCAGGGTTCAGGACCCCAAGGTTCAGGATTCTTTTATTATGCTTTCTGCACAGCCTGAAGATATCCCCTGCCCAGCTGAAGTACGTAATCGCACTGCCAGGACTGCATCCAACCTAGTGTGCCAGAGCCCCAAGTAGCCCTTACTAATCCCAATGACCCTAATATCACGCAGGAATGGAACACGCACATGTCCCAATCCATGTCGCAGTCCATAGATAGGCTTACCTCCACATTGCTTCAGGTCTTGCTGAGTCACTCCTCATCTGCGGCCGCTACTCAACAAAGGGAGAGCTCGAACCAGGGACGTGCTGACCAGGGCTCATCCACTTCTAGAACAGGATGCAAGCGGACCCATGGATCACGCTCGTCAGCGTCATCTCATAGCTCGCGGTCACCTCCTTCCAGGGAGAGACACCATAGCTCCAAAACATCAAGAAGGTCATCTAACCGGAACAGACACCATAGTTCTAGATCCCCACGGCCATCCCTGGCCAGAGAGAGCCACCATCCCAGCTCCCCTAACAGGGGACGTCACAGCAACACAGATTCTGAGGGCCTCTGTGATTCCGACTCAGATCAGGATGCAGAAACGGCTCTCGACCCAAATTCCCCTAGCACTGCAGTGCTAGTTGAAGATGTAATTTCTTCCATCAATTGGGTGTTGGACATCTCTGATCCACCCCTGGATACTCCAGAACATAAAATCTCTTTTCAAGAGGTTCGGAGGCCGCCTAAATTCTTCTCCAATCACCCTGAGTTTAAAGAGGACCTGTAATTCACCCCCCCCCCCAATGGACATGAAGCCAAGGGCAGCACTGAATGCAGCATGTCTGCTGCATTCAGGCAAGGGGTCCCCCATGTCTGATGGCGGCTGGTACCCCGAGATAATAGTTTAGTAAAACTTACAAGCTGGAGCCAAGTAGGCTGTCCCTGGTGCGGCAGCCTGTGTTTCTGTGCCGCCTCCCTACTACTAATCACGTCGTCCTCGCTCTGTCTCTGCTCCCTGTGCTGGTGACACAGGCAGAGCGAGGTAATGCTTATCCCCGCCCCTGGCCAGCTGTCCCGCCTCCTGCTGTGATGTCAGAGCATTTCCCTGCCCAGCTCCATAGCATAACATGCAGCTGGGCGGGGAAATGATTTGATGTCACAGCAGGAGGTGGGACAGGCAGCCGGAGCTGAGATAACATTACCTACTGCATCACCAGCACAGACAGAGCGAGGATGACGTGATTGGCAGCAGGGAGGCGGCATAGAAACACAGGTTGCCGCACCAGGGACAGCCTAGTTGGCTCCAGCTTGTAAGTTTTACTAAACTATTATCTCGGGGTACCAGCCACCATCAGACATGGGGGACCCCTTGCCTGAATGCAGAAGACATGCTGCATTCAGTGCTGCTCTTAGCTCAACATGTATGGTTGGTGACAGGTTCTCTTTAAGGCAATCCTTAAAAAGCATCGCTCACAATCTGAGAAATTTGCCAATCGCAAATATCTGGAGACACGTTATCCTTTCCTACAGGATGTGACCCAAGAGTGGACAGAGCCACCGCAAGTGGATCCCCCAGTCTCTAGGCTAGCAGTAGAGTCACTGCTTTCTCTGCCGCATAGCTCATCTCTCAAGGAGACAGCGGACCGTCAGGTGGAACGCATGGCCCGATCAGTTTTCGAAGCCGCTGGGTCCTCTCTGGCACCTGCATTCGCTTCGGTCTGGGCTGCTAAGGCCATCATGGCTTGGGCCAAAAGCTTACAGGCTGGCCTCCACTCTTCTAATCCCGAGCTGGCGGACCAAGCTGTTCAAATTTCAGTTGTAGCAGATTATATGCTCCACGCAGCTTTTTACTCAGCAAACTGTGTAGCGGGGATAGCATCAAACGCCATCATAATCCGGCGTGTCCTCTGGCTGCGGGAATGGAAGGCGGACGCAGTTTCCAAAAAGTCACAAACACACCTGCCGTACCTTAGCGGTCGACTTTTCGGTGAGAAGTTAGACACGATGATATCGAATGCCACAGGGGGCAAGAGCACCTCTTCCCCAACTGAAACCCAAATGCATGTACAAGAGGCGTACTCAAATGCGATTCCGATCCTTTTGGAACTCGTCAGGCTGGTCAGTCTTACAATGTAGGAGTAGAAAAGGGCACTGATCTGTATTGATGGAGCTGTTAGTTCCCGTTGATGATGGTGTTAAAGACCTCGGTGCTCCAGCTTGTAAAGGATCAAGTGCAGGATTGTTTCAATAGAGGAAGCGGCACTCACGGATCTGGTTCCAAGCTATTTATTTATCCAAATTACAGGATACATCCATCAGGGAGGGTGTGCAGGGAGGGGAAGCGTGAGCAACGGAATCCATTTCGAGGACAATTCCTCTTCTACGGCTCGTAGAAGAGGAATTGTCCTCGAAACGGATTCCGTTGCTCACGCTTCCCCTCCCTGCACACCCTCCCTGATGGATGTATCCTGTAATTTGGATAAATAAATAGCTTGGAACCAGATCCGTGAGTGCCGCTTCCTCTATTGAAACAAGGCTGGTCAGTCTCTCGACCGACATGAACTCGTAGCAGTTCCCCACGTAGGGACAGCTCGCGGTCGGCGCAAAAGTCAGACAAGACCTGGCAGTCAAAAGCAAGCCAGTCAAAACCTAAGGGAGCCAAATCCCAGAGGTTCTCCTTGTCATGACTCGCTGTCTCCGGAACACACCCCACCTGTTGGCGGCAGACTTTTACGCTTTCGTCAAGTCTGGCTGCCTATTACAGAAGACAGGTGGGTTAAGGAAATAGCGTCTTCCGGATACAAGATAGTTTACTTCCAACCCACCAAGCCGATTCTTTCTCTCCGTTCCCCCAAAACCGCCAGCCAAGGCTCGTGCCTTCTTTCAAGCGGTCACTTCACTTCTTCAAGCAGGACTCATTGTGTCGGTCCCCCCAGCCGAACGCTTCCACGGGTTCTCCAATCTATTCGTAGTCCCCAAAAAAGGAGGCCGTGTAAGTCCCATACTTGACCTCAAACCACGAAACAAATATGTATGGGTGCGTCACTTCCGAATGGAGTCCCTCCGAACCATTATAGCGTCCATGGAGGAGGGAGAGTTTCTCGCCTCCATAAACATACAAGATGCATACCTGCATATCCCAATTGCACCTGCCCACCAGCGATTCCTCAGCTTCGCAATCAACCAGGAACACTACCAATTCGTGGCTCTTCCGTTCGGACACGCGACGTCTCCCAGAGTGTTTACCAAGGTCATGGCGGCCACCATGAACGTCCTACACTCCAGAGGCATAGTTGTCGTTCCATACCTGGACAATCTCCTCATCAAAGCTCCCACCTTCAGGGATTGCAAACTCAGCGTCCAATCACAGTGGACACACGGAGTCGCCTGGGATGGTTAGTCAATCTACTCAAGTCATCACAGATTACAAGTCGGTCCCTGACTTTCTTGGGAATGCACTTCAACACCTCCAGGGGTCTAGTGCTCCTTCCCAAGGACAAGGAGCTTGCTCTTCATCTGGGAGTTCGCACCCTCCTCCGCACGCACCCTCAATCTCTCCGGTTTGCCATGAGGGTCCTCGGTAGGATGGTGGCAGCAATGGAAGCGTTTCCATTTGCCCAGATTCATCTCAGGCCTCTCCAACTGGCTATCCTCAAGTCCTGGGACAAGAGTCCTTTTTCCCTCGACAGAATGTTTCGGTTAACACCGACAACCAGGAGGTCCCTACATTGGTGGCTCAGACCAACCTCACGCGCAAAAGGAAAATCCTTTCTCACGGGTCATTGGAAGGTTCTAACCATCGATGCAAGTCTGACAGGTTGGGGAGCGGTGCACCTGCTCCACAGAGCACAGGGAAAATGGTCCCCAACAGAAGCGACCATGTCCATCAACATCTGGAAGATTCGTTCCATCCTCCTGGCGTTGAAAGCCTTCCAGCACTTACTGGCAGCCTCTCGCATAAGAATACAGTCGGACAATGCCACGGCGGTGGCATACGTGAATCAAAAATGAGGGACTCGCAGTGCCCAGGCGATGTGAGAAGTAACACGCATTCTCCAATGGGCGGAAAACACAGACTCGGTCCTGTCTGTGGTCCACATTCTGGGAGTAAACAACTGGAAAGCAGACTTCCTCAGTCGACAAGGAATGGACTCAGGAGAGTGGTCCCTACATCCTGAAGTTTTTCAAGAAATCTGCCATCGCAGGGGGACTCCAGATGTGGACCTAATGGCATCACACCTCAATATGAAGGTTCCCAGCTTCATGGCCAGGACACACAATCCGCGGTCACTGGGAGCGGATGCCCTGGTCCAGGACTGGACCCATTTCCGGCTACTGTACGTCTTTCCGCCCTTCCCTATGATTCCCAGAGTACTGAGAAAAATCAAGCAAGAGGGAGTTCCAACCATCCTAATTGCCCCAGACTGGCCAAGACGGACATGGTACGCCGACATTGTATAGCTGTCCCCAGACGCCCCCTGGCGTCTCCCAAACCGTCCAGATCTTCTATCTCAGGGCCCGTTCTACCACCAGAATTCAGGGGCCCTCAATTTGACGGCGTGGCCCTTGAGACCTGGGTTTTAACCCAGGCAGGGTTCTTGCCGGACGTCATTGGAACCATGATCAGGGTGAGGAAACCAGCCTCTACCAAGATTTACTATCGTACCTGGAAGGCCTTCTTTACCTGGTGCAAAGATCGTGGCCAGACACCATGGCTCTATTCCCTGCCCAGGGTACTAGGTTTTCTCCAATCGGGTCTGGATGCCAGACTGTCCCTGGGCTCTCTTAAGAGCCAAGTGTCAGCTCTCTCGGTTCTTTTTCAGACACGCATTGCTAACAAATCGCAAGTCAGGACATTTCTTCAAGGGTCTCCCACGGTTCCACCCTACAAACGACCACTATAGATGTGGGATTTCAACCTGGTGCTGAAAGCACTACAGGAACCACCTGTTGAGCCTCTTAGAGAAATATCACTACACCTTCTATCCCAGAAGGTGGCCTTCCTGGTGGCAATCGCCTCACTACTAAGAGTGTCAGAACTGACGGCTCTCTCCTGCAGACATCCCTTCTTGGTTTTTCACCAGGACAAGGTAGTTCTCCGTTCAGTCCCATCCTTCCTTGCGAAGGTTGTATGTACCTTACATCTCAACGAAGAAATCTCCTTGCCGTCCAGCACCAGTTCATAGGATTGAGAAGGCTCTGCATACGCTGGACCTTGTCAGGGCGTATCTATGTGGCTAGGACTGCGCCCTTCTGGAGGTCAAATTCCCTCTTCCTTCTTCTGGAAGGCAGCCGCAAGGGTATGCCAGCTTCCAAAGCTACCCTCGCTAGGTGGATAAAATCCACCATACAGGAGGCCTACAGACTTAAAACTTCACCTCTTCTGGCTGGTATTACAGCACATTCTACCCGTGCGGTAGGGGCCTCTTGGGCTTTTAGGCACCAAGCCTCGGCACAACAAGTGTGTAAGGCGGCTACCTGGTTTAGCTTACACACGTTTACCAAACGCCAAAAAATCCATAACCAGTCCTCAGCAGATGAGAGTCTGGGTAGGCGTGTCCTGCAAGCGGCAGTGCCCCACCTGTAGGGAACTGTCTGAACAATAATTCTTCCATTGCTTCCCACCCACGGACTGCTTTGGGATGTCCCATGGTCCTGTATTCCCCAATAAGGCGAAAGAGAAAAGGAGATTTTTATGTACTCTTCGTAAAATCTCTTTCTCTTAGCCTCAAATTGGGGGACACAGCTGCCGCCCTGTTGCCCGTTCCGGGCCGATTTTATATTGAGTTCTCATATTGTTCTTGAGCTCGTACATAGTTGCCTTTCTTCTATAGGCATGGCTATGTTATCTATGTTACATTCCTCCTACTGCTTTAGAACAAAACTGGTTAAGGCTGTGGCCGGCCAGGGGTGTATACTGCAGAGGAGGAGCCACTGTTAATCTTTTTCAGATTATGCATAGTGTCGCCTCCTAGTGGACAGCAGCATAACACCCATGGTCCTGTGTCCCCCAATTAGAGGCTAAGAGAAAGAGATTTTACCGTGAGTACATAAAAATCTCCTTTTTCTCCCAGGAGCTGCTGGCTTTGTCATACTGGTGTGGTGAGTCGCCACTTGCAGCACTGAACTGCGGCATAAGCGCATACTATAACACTGAGATGGCTCACTCTGAACTAATGCACTGCAGAGCTCACTGTCAATCCAATAAGTTAATGTTATTGTCCGACCTGACAGGTTCCCTTTAAACTGTCAGCAAAGGTAAAATGTGCAAAATATGATATTTGCATTAAAAACTATAGGTTAAAAATTTTTTTTTTCATTTTTAGTGTTATCATCAGAGCTTTTGGCACCCCATGGTATATGTGCAACAGGTACCCACTCCACCACATGTTGAGCCGTACCAAGGGTTTCCAGAGCCTGTTCCCCTTGTTGACCAATCTGTGCCTACGGTTTACAATGAGAGTCGACCTGTGACACTAGAAACTGGGGGCAAGTATAATTGATATACTTTATGGACTATATAAACTGAACACAAAGTACATTTCTCGTTATTATAATTACATAAGGTTAACAACCCACACATGCCAAATATTTCAAACATGTTTGTTCTGAAGGCACTTTTAACCATCCTTACATTAATAAACACTGATGAAGGTAAAAGTCTAACTTAATCTTACCTAGAGGTTTTCAATTTTCCTTTGAATCACCTTTTCAAGATGAACCTATTTTTACCAATGATTTGAATACTTATCTTTTTGAATGCTCAGTGGGTTTAGTCTCATAATTGATATGTAAAAAGAGAAAATATCCTCAATAGCCTTTATCAAGATTATTGAACTTCTTGATAGTTTACCATCCAGTTTATCTGGAATATCATAGCTTCGATAGTTCGTCCCAACAGATTACATTTTGAATATGATATAATGAAAAAGCTCAAAAACATCCAATGAGATTGAAAGGATTGCCTTAAGAGTTAATATCCACTGCTGGCTTTGCAATGCTCATAATGAGGTCTCCAGCCCCTTCACTAGATGGAAAACCTCCTTGTCAGGAGATCCCAACCCAATCCTTTTTAATGTAGAAGTTATGACATTACCTTTCAAAAGAAAAAAAACACACCCACGAAAACATTTTTATATGAATAATGGTTCTGAGGTCAACTGAGAGAGGTTCTAAGCCTCAAGAAAAAAAAATGCCTGTAATTTCTCTTTCGCCTCATTGGGAGACACAGGACCATGGGTTATGCTGCTTATCCCTAGCGACACTAAGCAAACAGTTAAACAGAACAAGCTCCTCCCCTGAAGCATACACCTCCTGGCTGGGCCAAGCTAAATCAGTTTTAGCTTAGTGTCCGTAGGAAGCACATCTCTTCTTTTTTTCTCACTGTACTCGCCTCCAATTCTGGTACAGTTCCAGCTCTATTGGTAATCGTGATTTGAGGCTCATGTGACCTTGGATGCGGAGCTTGCGTGACTTCCCAATCACCTCCGGCTTCTGTCTCCCTACCTTTGGACCAAATAAGTTACTCAACAGGAAGTGTCGCTGCAGTTGCCGCTTGCTTTAATTGTGCAATTGGTCCAAAGGCAGCAAGAAGTAAGTCAGTAGTGATTGGAGGCGGTGCTCTTGGGATGTCATGTGAGCCCTGAACTGTGAACATAAATGGGCTGGAGCAGTAGCAGCACAGGAGTTGAGTACAGGGTCTTTTATTTTACCTGGGGTAACAAATGTAATCAGAAGGGGTTGTCCTAATAAATGGACAATCTCTTTAAAACAGAACTTTTTCAGTCATACAACAGAGATTAAAGAATGTCGTCATCCCCCATATTACTTATGCGGAGAGCAACGTGAACATCTAAAATGTTTGGGCGGTTGGGATTTCTGACAAACGCTATTTAGTCAGGATACTTGTGGATGAGTAAATACGGACTGTATGGTAGTTGAGTACATCTTTGCTCTAATAATTTTATAGACTTATTACAGAAGCACTGTATTTTGTTACAATAATCTAATTCAATTTTCCTTAATCTTAGGTCAGTTTCCAAATGTGGAATCTCTGCCTCCATCACCGGGACCAGTATACTACCCCTTTGTTCCTGACCCATATAACCAGCCTCCTTTAAGTGGCTTTGATTCTTGTGTTTCTGTTGTGCCTACGTATCACTATGTAGGACCCTGGCATACTATAAGCCCCCCTTTCAGCAGTTCAACCCGGATTCATAACCCTGTAAATCCTGGCCACATCCACCAAGTGAGCTACATTGCGGCACCACCTCCTCCTGCGCATTTTGTGCCTCAGGCGATATGAGAGCAGATGGATTATCGGTATTTTGCTTTTAAAGGTATCAAATATTTTAAGGAATGGGTAACACTCTTTATTGTGTAAAACATGTAAAAAATTGTTTACTACTTGGTTTAGATGAGCATACTTTTGGTCAAGTGGACATGAGCATTTTTTTTTAAACACAAAACCAAGGTATTTGAGGGAAAAAGAATAAAGTATGCACTCTTAAGTCTTATTTATTAGAACTTTACATACGATCAGTTCCTGCACACAATTGTAATGCATACAAATGCACATGGCTTTTAACTTTAACATTTGTTCCAGCCTTAAAAAGAACCTGAAAGGAGATTCATGCTGCCCAAACCATGGGCAGCATGAAACACACACTGATGCCTTTTGCAGACGTGCATGTTTTGCTGTATTGTGCAACAACCTTTCAGAAAAAAAACATACATTGAAAAGCTGTCTGGGACTATGTATGAGTAACCTCAAACTGGTGCCTGTTGGCTTCTGCCTGCCTTGCTCTTCTAGGCATAGAAATATCGAACATGGTAGTTGGGTGGGGTGGGAAGAAACCACTGGGCCCATATGCCTCAGAACTATCATACAATACAAAATAAACACCGTCCCCAACCAATTTTCCAAATTATTATCTCTGAAATGCTGCAGCGTTTCAGAGTAGAACGGTTCACAGCCAATATCTGATTCATGAATATCCTGTTAGGTTCCATATAATTGTCGAGCTTAAATAATTTGTAGCTTGGCTATGGAGGTCTTCATATTATGTTCTAAAGGCTACTTACACAGCAGATAACAAATGTCACTGCCTGTAGTGATGGGTAGCGAACAGGATTTACATCTTTTGCCTCCATAATAAAAAAGGTCTTTTATTTCTCCTTTAATACAAGGGTTGTCTACTCCTCACCACCACTTTAGGTAAAACCTCTGCTTGCATTAGAGATTTTATAAAAAGTATGTTGATTGATTGATCGATAGGTGTGTGTGTGTATACAGCTGGTGAAAGAAATATTGAACATGACACCAATTTTTTAAGTTAATTTATTTCTAAAGCTGCTATTGCAATGAATTTCTCACCAAATGATCGTAACAACCCATCCAATCCACACAGGCAAAGTAATCAAACCATAATATCCATAAATTGAGTAATAATGAGAAATAAAACCAGGAAAAGGAGTTGAAGACATGAAGAAAGAGAGGTGATGAGCTATAGGAATTGATGACACCAGCTGAAATCTCAGTAAATTATAAGGCAATTTTGCTACTTTAGAAAAAAAAAGGTGGTTCAACTACAAAAAAATATCTCTTTACCAAGGTGCCACAAAAGAAACCTGTCATGATGGGTAAAATCAGTGAGCGGTGTTAAAGGGATCCTGTCACCCCCAAAACACCTTTAAACCTATTAAAACCTGTCCCTAGAGCATATTAACACTTTCCCTACACTCCTTTTAGCTCCTATATGCACATAATCAAAGTGTATAAAAACGTTTTATAAGTACCTCATTAGTGATGATAATGAGTGACTATGCTATTCATAGTCACTCATTCAGGCTGCCCCTCTTCATACTATGACGCCTCCATAGGCGTGATCTTCATGAGAGATTCAAATTGCCGCCTCCCTGCGCGCCTCCCCGCTGTGGCTTGTGTCGGCCGGGCTTCAGCGTGGGGCTGTATGACGCGATCCGCGTCATTTCCGGCGCCGGGTGACGTATACAGCCGCGCCGCTCTGTCAGCTTCAAAATGCGCACTGCGCATGCGCAGTGCGCATTTTGAAGCTGACAGAGCGGCGCGGCTGTATACGTCACCCAGCGCTGGAAATGACGCGGATCGCGTCATACAGCCCCACGCTGAAGCCCGGCCGACACAAGCCACAGCGGGGAGGCGCGCAGGGAGGCGGCAATTTGAATCTCTCATGAAGATCACGCCTATGGAGGCGTCATAGTATGAAGAGGGGCAGCCTGAATGAGTGACTATGAATAGCATAGTCACTCATTATCATCACTAATGAGGTACTTATAAAACGTTTTATACACTTTGATTATGTGCATATAGGAGCTAAAAGGAGTGTAGGGAAAGTGTTAATATGCTCTAGGGACAGGTTTTAATAGGTTTAAAGGTGTTTTGGGGGTGACAGGATCCCTTTAAGATCATCAGAACTTTACTGTTGTAGAGCATTCTGATGGCATTGGTTCTAGTGAGCATTGTTGGGCCATAATCCAGCAGTGGGAAGAAACACAATTTCACCATAAACTAGCAATGACCAGGTGCTCCCCACAAGATTACAGACAGAAGAGTGAAAAGAATTATCAAGGAAAACATGTGGAGAGCTACAGAAATAGAAGTAATGCACACAACCTCCATGGCGTGTATGCACGATGACCATGAAAGGCTCCATTGCTGAACAAAAAGCATATGCAAGAGCGTTTAAAAGCTTGCTCAACATTTAGACAAGCCTGTGAAATATTAGGAGACAATTGTCTGGTCAGATGAGACCAAAACTGAACTCTTTGGATGCCATAATACACACCATGTTTAAAGACCTCTAACACCATACCGACAATCCGGTTTGGAAGTGGAAACATCATGGCGTGGGACTGTTTTTCAGTATATGGCACTGGGAAACTTCATATTGATCGAATGATGGATAACCGCAAAATCTGTCTTGTCGATCAAAATTGGAAAACACACAATTTCCTCAATGTTAGTCATTGTGCTTTACTATGTGAAAAATTCTAACGTGAGTAAAATAGCAGTATTCTAATCTTGTTTCATAAATTGAATATATTTTAAAGAACGGAATAAAAATGTAAAGAACACTGAAGAAAATTAGAGAACACATTCAGATACCTGCAAATTATTGATGTTAATCTGGCACCTGGTGCTGATTTCCTTAATTATCTGACAAACCCTATTTAACTGGCAGTGCAAACTGGAAAGTTAGGCTTTCTTTGCAAAAATGGTGTGCCGCTCCACAGTGACTGAAAGGGTGACCCCTTTGATCTTCATTTGGACAACCTATCAGCCATAGCAACAGAAGTTGGTCATTCCAAGTCTGTGATTTCTAGAATATTGCATCTTTACATCATCACAAACTCTTTTAAGCCCCCCAAGAAGGCTGGTTTCCTTCAAAAGCCAATGCAAGACAAAACTGGATAATGCCGAGAATCTCCACGAGTAATCATTTCAACACTGCACCTGGAATAGCTTGCCAGTTCAGTACTGAACAGCATAATGATCTGTCTCTTCATATAGTTTCACGATGTTTAAGAGCATTTGGACTGAAAGCCCACTCTGCAGTGACCAAATCAGCAGAAAGAATCAAAAGGTTAGACTCCGCTTTGGTGAGGAGCATGTTGTGTGGACAGAGAAGTGGTCCCCAATTCAATTTGATGAAAGCAAGTTTATTTATTTGGTTCTGATTAGAAATATCGTCGACAAACTGGAGAAAGATTGAACCCAAAGTGTGTAAGAAGTCAGTGGAAGGTGGTTGAGTAAGTGTCCATGATTTGGGGAATATTTTCTGCTTCAGGAGTTGGATCTCTCATTCAACCTGCCATGTAGCTGTATGAAAGTGTGTATCAGAACCTTCTTTAACATGTGGTTTCTTACTTGCATTCAATCAGCCAGAAATTTTCATGCAGGACAATGCCCCCCATCACTCAGCAAAACGGGTAAAGCAGTTCCTTGAAACAGAACATGTTGAAACAATGAAATGACCTCCCAGAGTCCTGATCTAAACCTAAGATAAAACCTCTGGAAAATCCTTGGTGACAAAGTTATGGTCCTGAAACCCAAAACAGTCACAAAACTGTGGAAGAGACTGGAAGAAGAATGGACCAAAATCCCACCAGAGCAGTGTGAGAGACTAGTGATGTCCTGTAGCCCCAGATGTGCCAAAGTCATTTTAAAGCATGTACAAACGCAAAGGCCTGTACATTTCCTACTGATTGGTGACTGTTGTGACCTTCACAAAATTAAGTTTTAATCTTTCTCTGTGCTACAGTCATTGGTGTTCTCAAAATTATGATCATCACATTTTGGGTGTTTTAGGCTGAGGCACCACAGGTATCAGCAGCACAAGCTGCACTGTGGGCTGAGACACTACAAGCTGCCTGCCGGAGCGCAGGCTTATAAGCTCGAGTCATAGCTGATCTAAGGATCAGTTTATAGTGATTGCCACAGCCTGCAGGAGTGCAGGCTTACAAGCTGGAGTCATGGCTGAATCTAAGGATCAGTTTATAGTGATTGCCACAGCCTGCCGGAGCGCAGGCTTACAGGCTACTAAGATATGAGTCTGTTATCAGCCTGTGGGAATCGGCCACAGTGGGGTACTGCCTGTTACTATACTGGCGGTTTCATACCGCCAGTGGGATGATAATAGGTTCTGGGCCCCCTCCACGGCTTTTCCGTACACCTCCGCACAGGCCCTTCACTATTTTCGGGGCCTTCAATTAATTGAGGCCCCAGCTTGGGCCTAGTGCGGAAGCCGCCTCCTTTGTGCCGCCCCTGTCCCGCCCCTCTGGATGATGCTAACACGCGTCATACAGCGGGCGGAGCTGGCAAAACGAGCGCTTCTCTGCTGGAAGTCTGCCTGTCAAACTCCGCCCCTTCCTCCCTCTCCTCCACCGCTGCCATTAAGCTACAACGTGAAGCCTTGCGCCTCAGCCATCCAGGGGGACACAGGATCTGGGCAGCCTCTACTAGGAGCGTGCTTGCGCTGGTAAGACCTCTGCAGGGAACGTCTCTGCAGATGTTTCAGTCTCACTTCTGTCATTCAGCGCTCTCCCTGCAGCAGGCACTGTTTAAGCATACAGTGCCACTACACAGCCCCTTACACTAAGGGCCGCTTTACACACACCAACTTCTGTGTCCAACTTCTGAACAGATCTCTGGTTGCAGTGAAATCATGGACACATTGTTACATTTGTACACAGCCACAAAATGGAACAATGTGTCCATGAATTCACTGCAACCAGAGATCTGTTCGGAAGTTGGTCACAGAAGTTGGTGTGTGTAAAGTGGCCCTAAGGGCTCAGGCACCTAGCTGAATAGTTAGTGCCTGATTATACAAGAGACACCTGGGTTTGACTCCCAATTTAACAGAAGGCTCATATCACAATGTCTGGCAATAGGAGTAAGAAAAGCTCCAAGGCAGCCAACACTTACTATGCTACCTGCACTACTTGTAAGGCTGACCTTCCTGCAGGATGCACCTCGCCACATTGTCAGAGCTGCACACAGGCTGCAGATACTGCGACCCCCACTACCCAGGCTTCTCCCAGTGCCCCTGACACTACCCCTGCATGGGCCGCAGTTATATCTCAGAATATGACGCAGTCCATTGACAGATTGTCTGCCAAATTGCTTCAGTTTATGCAAGTCCGTTCGCCACCTGAGACCGCCGTTCAGGCAGCTGCATCTCAGACTGAAGTGTCGGACCCGCGACGGACCACTGACCCTGCCCCGTGAGTTTCTGAGTCTGGGTGTAAGAGAACACAGAGGTCTCCATCTCCGGAATCCCCTGGTTGTTCTAGAGCCTCTCCATCTCTCAGACGTCAGGAAGACTCACAGGAGTCCGAAGGTATCTATACTTCAGACTCAGATGGTGACTTAGATGAGTCTCTAGATCTAGATGCAAACGATACGGTGGCTTTAGTTGAGGATTTGATTACGTCCATCAACCAAGTTCTGGATGTGTCAGACCCTCCGGCTGATGTTCCGGAGCATAAGGTATCCTTTAAGAGGGCCAAAAGGCCACATACCGTATATACTCGTGTATAAGCCGACCCGTGTATAAGCCGACCCCCTACTTTTGCCCCAAAAATCTGGAAAAACCTATTGACTCGTGTATAAGCCGAGGGTGGACCCCAGCACAGGTATACAGCCCCCAGCAGTGTGGTATACAGGCCCCCCAGTGGTAGTATACAGCAGCCCAAGTGGTAGTATACAGATTCCCCAGCAGCCCCAGTGGTAGTATACAGATTCCCCAGCAGCCCCAGTGGTAGTATACAGGAGCCCCAGCAGCCCCAGTGGTAGTATACAGATTCCCCAGCAGCCCCAGTGGTAGTATACAGGAGCCCCAGCAGCCCCAGTGGTAGTATACAGCAGCCCCAGTGGTAGTATACAGGAGCCCCAGCAGCCCCCTGGGGGTACTAACAGCCCCCTGGGGGTACCAAAAGCCCCCAGGGGGTACCAACAGCCCCCTGGGGGTACCAACAGCCCCCTGGGGGGACCAACAGCCCCCAGGGGGTACCCAGCAGCCCCCTGGGGGTACCAACAGCCCCCTGGGGGTACCAACAGCCCCCAGGGGTACCAACAGCCCCCAAAAGCTGGCACTGTCCCCCCTTGTAAGGCTTCCCCCCTGCTGCTTATACATTACCATCCCGGTGTTCTGATCGGCGCCGCTCCTCGGTGCGTCTTCATCCTCCCGTCCGCGCTGGCTGCATCCGGGTTCTCCGGCGGTCGCGCGATGACGTCATATCGCTGCGACAGCCGGAGAACCCGGATGGATGCAGCCAGCGCGGAGGATGAAGACGCAGCACCGAGGAGCGGCGCCGATCAGAACACCGGGATGGTAATGTATAAGCAGCGGGGGGGGGGCCCTTACAAGGGGGGACAGTGCCAGCTTTTGGGGGGGCATATGCACTGCTTCCCCCTGCCGCTGATTGACAGGGGGAAGCAGTGCATATATAATGAGCGGCCCCACGTGACGGGGCTGCTCATACAGCAGCCCCCCCCCCGCCTCCTCCAGCCTCCACAGCCCCCCCGTATATGACCCGTGTATAAGCCGAGGGGGGACTTTTCAGCCCAAATTTTGGGCTGAAAAACTCGGCTTATACACGAGTATATACGGTAAATATTTCTCAGATTATCCAGAGTTTCTGGAAATTCTCAAGAAACATAGGTTACATCCTGACGAGATTTGGTAAACGTAAGGCCCTGTAAAACACGTTATCCATTCCTACCTAAGGTCACCCAAGTTTGGACAGATGCGCCACAGGTGGATCCTCCTATATCTCGTCTTGCTACCAAGACACTTCTGTCCTTAACGGACAGTTCATCCATTAAGGATGCCACTGATCGTCAGGTAGAGCAGATGATGAAGTCCATTTTTGAGGCTTCAGGCTTTTCTTTAGGTCCAGCCTTTGCTTCAGTTTGGGCATCAAAGGCTATTATAACAAGAGCAGGCTCCTTACACTCGTCTCTACGGTCTTCACAGGCTGATCCAGCCTTGTTGGACCAGGTAGCTCAAATATCGGTTAGACTCAGCTAACTGTGCTGCGGCTGCAGCTTCCAATGCCATATCGATCAGACGAGCCCTCTGGCTGAGAGTGGAAGGCAGATCCAGCTTCTAAAAAGTCACTCACATGTCTTCCATACATTGGTGGGCGTTTATTTGGAGAAAAGCTGGATCAATTGATTTCAGACGCCACAGGTGGTATAAGTACCTCTCTTCCACAACGAAAGATTAAACGGCCCTTCAATCGTCAACAGACCCGTTTCCGGTCCTTTCGGAACTCCTTTGGTTGGTCAGTCTCGGAACCTCCGCCGGCGGGCAACAAGTTCCCCCGTAGGGAGCGCACCCAGACAACACAGAAGTCTGGTGCAAAATGGCAGCCTCATTCTCGCCAGTCAAGATCTAAGGGCTCAAAATCCAGCAAGTTCTCTTCTTCCTGACTTGTCTCTTTCGGAAGACACTCTTCAGGTTGGCGGCCAGCTTTCACACTTTCGTCAGGTCTGACTTGTTACTACCGACGACAATTGGGTAAAAACCTTAGTGTCTTCTGGATACACTATAGAATTCAAAGCCCAACCTCCAAATCGTTTTTTCCTGTCGATTCCACCCGCTCACAAGGCTCGTGCCCTCTTTCAGGCGGTAGATTCCCTTTTGAAGACAGGTGTCATCATACCAGTGCAGCCAGCTGAGCACTTCCAAGGGTTTTACTCAAATCTTTTCATAGTACCCAAGAAAGGAGGTGCGGTACGACCCATTCTAGATTTAAAACAGCTAAGCGCATTAGTAAAGGTTCGGCATTTCTGCATGGAGTCCCTGCACTCCATCATAGCGTCCATGGAGAAGAACGAATTTCTCGCGTTCATCGACATACAGGACGTTTACCTTCTCATCCCAATCGCAACAATCCACCAGCGTTTTCTCCAATTCGCTATCGACCAAAACCATTACTAGTTTGTGGCCCTTCTGTTTGGTCTAGCGACGGCTCCCAGGGTGTTTACCAAGGTTATGGCGACTGTCATGACCATCTATGCACACGAGAGGATTGGTAGTCCTGCCATACCTGGATGATTTGCTCATCAAAGCCCCTACCTTCAGGGAGTGTCAGCAGAGTGTTTCCATCACGGTGGACACCCTGCGTCGTTTAGGCTGGTTGGTGAATCTTCAGAAGTTATCACCAGTCCTGTCACAATCTCCGACGTTCCTCGAATGCAGTTCGACACCCCCAGGGGTCTGATCCTTCTTCCTCAGGACAAGGCGAAGGCCCTATGTCAGGGAGTCCACAGTATCCTGGGCCCATTTCCTCGATCACTTCAATTTGCCATGAGTCTTGGGCAGGATGGTTGCCTCTATGGAGGCGTGCCGTTCGCCCAACTTCACCTCAGGCCTCTCCAACTGGCAATTCTGACTTCGTGGACAGGAACCCTTCTGCCCTGGACAGACTATTCCGACTGTCACGTGCAGCGAGGAGTTCCCTCCATTGGTGGCTCAAACCATGTTCCCTCACACGAGGAAAGTCTTTTCTACCGGTTTGCTGGAAGATAGTCACCACCGACGCAAGTCTGAGTGGATGGGGAGCGGTATACAGTCATCACACGGCGCAGGGAACATGGTCCCCAGCGGAGTCGTTCAAGCCCATCAACCTCCTGGAAATCCGAGCCATATTTCTGGCTCTGAAGGCCTTCCATTCTCTGCTAGCAGGGACACAAGTCTGGATTCAATTGGAAAATGCCACGGCCGTGGCATTTATCAACCATCAAGGTGGAACCGCGGTCTCCAGGCGATGCACGAAGTGAAACACATTCTGCACTGGGAGAATATACAAACTCAACGTTGGCGGTTAATATCCCGGTGGTGGAGAACTGGGAAGTGGAGTTTTTCAGTCATCAGGGCATGGACTCGGGCGAGTGGTCCCTACATCCCGACGTGTTCCAGCAAATATGCCATCACTGGGGACTCCGGATGTAGACTTGATGGCATCTCTTTTCAACACGAGGTTTCCAACGTTCATAGCAAGATCTCACAACCCGCAGCTTTCGGGGCGGATGCCTTAGTTCAAGGCTGGTCACAATTCCTGTTTCCTTACATCTTCCCTCCTCTGCCTCTGATACCCAGAGTTGTGCGGAAGATCAAGCAAGAATGCATTCAGGTCATTCTCATAGCCCCAGACTGGCACAGACGAGCATGGTATGCCGATCTTGTCCAGCTCACGGCAGACGTTCCTTGGCACCTCCCACGTCGTCCCGATCTTCTGTCTCAGGGCCCGTTTTACCACCAGAATTCAGATGCCCTGAATTTGATGGCGTGGCCCTTGAGACCTGGGTGCTAACCCAAGCAGGATTGTCCCCTGCTGTGATTCAGACCATGATCAGAGCACAAAGTCAGCATCGGCTCGAATTTACCATCGCACCTGGAAATCTTTGATCCCTGGTGCTCTTCTCGAGATAATTCCCCCTTTCCCTATTCCTTGCCGTTAATTCTAGGGTTCCTTCAGTCGGGGGTTAGAATCTGGTTTCTCCCTAAGTTCCCTTAAAGGTCAGGTCTCAGCCCTTTCGGTGCTTTTTCAGTGTCGCCGTTAAGCCGCAAATTAAAACTTTTCTCCAAGGAGTTTGCCGCATTGTCCCTCTGTACAAACGACCTTTAGAGGCATGGGAACTTAACCTGGTCCTTACGGCTCTGCAGGAGCTTCCCTTTGAACCTCTTCGGGACATCCCTCTCCACTTCCTGATCTGAAGGTGGTTTTTCTAGTAGCTATCACCTCTCTTCGCTGAGTATCAGAACTTCGGCGCTTTCTTGCAAACCGTCCCTTCCTAGTATTTCATCAGGACAAGGTTGTACTCTGTCCGGTGCCATCATTCCTCCCTAAGGTCGTCTCCTCTTTTCACTTGAACGAGGAAATTTCATTGCCTTCCTTTTGTCCGGCTCCGGTTCACTGGTTCGAAAGAGCCTTGCATACTCTGGACCTCGTGGATCTCTGATGAAGTGATCTGAAGTACCACGAAACGCATAAGAATTAGACATTAAAGGTATTACTTTTAACATTTTGTGATTCCTTGGATTTCTTGGAAGCAACGGACAGATGGCAGCGCACGAATTACCACCTTTCTTCTAATGCTTTTAATCGGATACTCTGGACCTGTCAGGGCTCTTCGCATTTATGAGTCCAGAACTGTGCCTTTCCGAAAGTCAGACACTCTGTTATTCTCACTGAAGGCCCTCGAAAGGGTATGCCAGCTTCCAAGGCTACACTGGCTAGGTGGATTAGATCAGCTATCCAGGAAGCCTACAGAATGAAAAATTCTCCATTTCCAGCAGGGATCAAGGCAGACTCTACCCGAGCCATGGGGGCCATTCTGCACCAAGCCTCTGCTCTCCAAGTGTGTAAGGCGGCCACCTGGTCGAGTTTGCACACTTTTACCAAACACTATAGTGTTTATACCAGTACTCGGCAAAGGTCAGTCTGAGTAGGTGCATCCTTCAGGCGGCAGTTGCCCACTTGTAGGTACTTAGTTGTTCACTGACTTGTTCAGTATTATTAGTTCCATTGTCTTTCCCGCCCAGAGACTGCTTTGGGACGTCCCATGGTCCTGTGTCCCCCAATGAGGCGAAGGAGAAAAGGAGAATTTTGTGTATTCACCATAAATTCCTTTTCTCTTAGCCTCTAATTGGGGGACACAGCACCCACCCTGTACCGGCCTTGTTACGGTAGTTTTTGTTACTCTTGCGTTGTTACATTGTGGCCTTGCCAGGCTTTGTTGGTATTAGTTAACTTTGTTAATTTCTCCTACTGCTTTAGCACAAAACTGGGGAGGCAGTTCCTGCTCCAGGGGTGTTTACTGCAGTGGAGGAGCCACTGTTACTCTTTTGCAGATCTGCTTAGTGTCACCTCCTAGTGGACAGCAGCATAACACCCACGGTCCTGTGCTCCCCAATTAGAGGCTAAGAGAAAAGGAATTTACGGTGAGTACACAAAATTCTCCTTATTTACAAACGTATCACAAATTAAACTGACGGTATAAATTGTTACGGAGCGATGAAAAGCATAATTGATCTTTTTTTTGTACAGTGTTGAAAGTTTTCTCCCACTCTTGACTTGCATGTGGAAGATGAGGTTAGGTAATGCAGCAACATGCATAAGTATACAGAATTAATTAGCCTATGAACAATAGTGGTGTCATCATTTACCTTGTCAGTGTTCTTTTGTCTTTAGAAAGTGAAAAGATGCAGCATTTAGTCTAACATCAGAATGATGGATAAATAGGTATTATTAATGTGTGTTAAGACTGCAAATTATGTTAATGTTTCATCGAATTTTTTTCTCTTATTCAGGTCATCTTGCTCTCATACTAATGGCTGATTCTTCTGAGAAGAAAACACTGGTTTCTAAATTTCAGATTCGTTGTGGCACTAAACTGGGTGACTATGCTTGGAGGTATAAAGATTAAGTACAGTTTTTACTGTATTGAGGGCCGCAGCTGGCCTCTTGTGGCGAGTGTTAATTTTTTGGGAATTCCAAACACAAAAGCACTGATGAACAATTCTCTGAATAGGCGACTTTCTAAACTTTCATGTCATGGAGGGCATTTCTATCCCCACCCCCACTATTGTGTCAGTCGCTATCATCGGACTACTTCATTGAACCCGCTGCTGAGAGTCACGAGCGCTGTTTGACCATAAACCGCACAACTGCATTATTCAAGGTGTTTTTTTATTTACTTTGCTATGTTTTATAGTATTCAAGCACTGTTTGTCTTTAAATGTGTTCACTACTAGGATTATTTGGGTTCATTTTGGTAAGATTTGGGTATTTGTGTTGTTTAATGTCACATTTTCATTGTATGGGAGTTACTGGTATTCTTTCTATCACTATAAATAAATAAGAAAGCATGAAAACCTCATTTGATCTTTAAATTATTTAAGTGTGGTGCCATTTCCACCAGATACTATATTAGACATTTCGGTCATACTTAGACCTTCATCAATTCGGATTGCCTAGAGAAATCTGTGAAAAGCGCGCAAAAGTGTGATATCCGCTGCTTACTGAGAAGCCCCAGTAAGTGGTGGATGCCGCTCTCACAGATGTCTCCTGGCAATCTGTACAGATGACGGTGTAAGTGTGACTAAAACCTCTATAACCTTGGCTTGCAATTAAAACTTTTGTTTACCTTCATGTAATCTGAGTGCCAAGTATCATTTACTTTATATTACTGGTTTGGATCCAACTTGTGCACCACCAACAGAAGTTCCACGGTTTCTTTTCACCAGATACTAATTATAGAAAAAAATCGAATATGGGCAGCTATATTGTGGGGGAAGACGGAATATATAACCTTTTACCCTCCTGCACCATAACGCTTGGACAGCACAAATGTAGGCACTGTCTATATTAGATAGATGTGAACGGGAGCAATGGCGGATAATCAGAGGTGAAAAATACCTGCTACTCTTCAACCCTGTGGGACTGTAATGTCATTGGCACTGCTCTTCTCCCATATAGGAAAACTCCGTCAATTGTTCATGGAGACCCTTATTGATCATGCAGAAATTTGCTGGGATAAAAAAAAAGCTTAGTGCTTTCTGCATTAATAATTTTCAGTGGGAGCATCAATGAGCAGAATCATATGCATATTGCATATATAGAAATGCCCACCTGGTGTGAGCACTGTAATTAACATACATTTGTTTTTGCACCATGGCCTTGATTTATCAGAGACACAATAAGCAATGTGTGCATTTTTCTTCGAATTTGTGTCTGTGTGCGTGTGTGTATATATATGTATGTGTTTATATACATATATATATAGCTACTACCAATGATAAAAAAAAAATGTTTCTCATATATATAGCTTGTCAGCATATGTACATCATTGGTAGTAGCTGAGTGCTGCCAGTTTTTTTTCCCTAGTAGTTTATCCCAGCGTCCCTGCTGGCACCAGTTCACATTGTCTGTGAGTGCTGTGCAGTTTTTTTCTCTTTTGTATCGTGTGGAGTGGCTGGCTCCATTACTGCAAATTGCACCCTCATTGCCTGCTGGTGATCTAGGGTCTAGATGGTGTCCGCCCACTTAGTAGTGGGGTAGGGTGGACAAGGAGGGTGTCAGCGATAGGACTCGTCGGACCTGAAGTCACTTTGTCGCAGTCGACGAGCAAGCAGACATTGGCCAATGTGTGTACTAAGAACTTCAGATTTAAAAAAAAAAAAGAATTTTGAGTTTTTTGAAAAAAACGTAAGTTTTTACATTTTTTCTCATATATATAGCTTGTCGGCATATGTACATCATTGGTAGTAGCTGAGTGCTGCAAGGTTTTTTTCCCTAGTGTGTGTGTATATATATACCGTATATACTCGCGTATAAGCCGAGTTTTTCAGCCCAAAAATTGGGCTGAAAAGTACCCCCCTCGGCTTATACGCGAGTCAGTGACGGCAGCCCCAGCAGCCCCAGCAGCCCCAGTAAAGCAGGGCCCCCCAGCCTGACTCCGGTCACCTGTAAAGCAAATTATACTTATCACTGTCCCGCTGTCCGCGCCCGCCGCTGCTGACATCCGCGATCCTCAATCTTAATGCGTCTTCTTCCTGTTTCCTGTGTTCGTCGCAGCCAATGACGTCATTACCGGCGCCGAACACAGGAAACAGGAAGACGACGCATGAAGATGGAGGATCGCGGGGACAGCGGAACAGTGATAAGTATAATTTGCTTTACAGGTGACCGGAGTCAGGCTGGGGGGGCCCTGCATTACTGGGGCTGCCTGTAAACTACCACTGGGGCTGTATATAATACTGGGGCTGCCTGTAAACTACCACTGGGGCTGTATATAATACTGGGGCTGTCTGTATACTACCACTGGGGCTGTATATAATACTGGGGCTGTCTGTATACTACCACTGGGGCTGTATATAATACTGGGGCTGCCTGTATACTACCACTGGGGCTGTATATACTACTGGGGCTGCCTGTATACTACCACTGGGGCTGTATATAATACTGGGGCTGCCTGTATACTACCACTGGGGCTGTATATACTACTGGGGCTGCCTGTATACTACCACTGGGGCTGTATATACTACTGGGGCTGTATATACTGCTGGGGCTACGTGTATACTACCACTGGGGCTGTATATACTACTAGGGCTGTATATACTACTGGGGCTGCGTGTATACTACCACTGGGGCTGTATATACCACTGGGGCTGCTGCTGTATATACCACTGGGGCTGCTGCTGTATACTACCACTGGGGCTGCTGTATATACCTCCGGGGCTGCTGTATACCACACTGCTGGGGGCTGTATACCTGTGCTGGGGTCCACCCTCGGCTTATACACGAGTCAATAGATTTTCCCAGGTTTTGGGGGCAAAAGTAGGGGGGTCGGCTTATACACGGGTCGGCTTATACACGAGTATATACGGTATATATATATATATTACAAAAACGAAACAGTACAACTTCACAGGTCGGGTGCAAGGCCCTCCTACCACAATCACTGGCAATAAGTAGAAGAAAAAATGAAAGGCAGCACTTCCTCCAGGTCGAGTTATGTGGGTTTATTTGGTCCTAGGACTGCGTCGTACCTCTGGGCCATCACTGCCAAAGTTCTGCAATAACACACAATCTAAAATGCTGCCAGAAACCAGCCCATGGGAGCATATATTACATGAGACCATGGACATGGGATTCGCAGATCGAGATGAAAGAACCCAGAATTAAATTTTATATTTAATTACCAGAAGGACTCACTAAATGATGATTTTTACACAATGATATAAAGATATGCAAATAAAGGTAGGTTACAAATTTTATATGCAGGCATATTTAAGGCCCTTTTCACATCAGTGTTATCGCTGAATTGCGGCATATCCGGCAGATTTACCTCATCTGCCGCCTAATGGCCGACTTGTGGTACACCAGCGGCTAGCCACCATTCATTATCTGTGGGGCTTATGGCAGGTGCGGCAAGTGCGGTTTCGCTGTGACCCGGCACTTGCGGCCGTGGGAAAAGAAATACAGCTAACCTCATTTTTTTTCCGGCCACAACTGCCTGATTTGCCGGATCTCGTCAATACAGCACCTGCCGCAAGCCCCATAGAGAATAAATGGGGGCTTGCCGCAGGTGTACTGCAAATCAGCCGTTAGGCGGCAGATGTTGTAAATCTGCCAGATTTGCGGCAATTCAGCGAAAACGCTGATGTGAAAGGGGCCTAAGTCATTTACTAGTTCCTTGGCTACTGGAGGTCACACGGATTTAGTTTTAAAGCCACTGGGGTTTTCTTGGTTGCTCCAAACACTTAATCTGAAGCGTCATCCTTGAAAATAACTGTGGGAGTATGAGCAGTTGTTTTTAACCTCTAGGCTAGTTACTCCCTTTCCTCCCACAGGCTATCATTGAATTCCCTCCTCTTACCACCTAGCCTAAAAGATTCCTAAAATTTAGGTTGAGTCATAACTTCACCGGGAGGTTCGAGGGGAACAGTTTTGGTGCCATTGGATCCGGCTAGATCTCCTCTATGCTTAGAAACTAAGCCGTTCTCCTTATGTATTTGCCCCGGGGTGCTTAGTTTGATCTCATGAGTTCAGGAATCTAATTGGCGTTGGCCTAAGATATACAGTATTTTCATAATTATTTTTATGACTATGACGACTAGTCTGCGGTTTTGTGAGTGCTCTCAGCAAAATTACATAGGTTTCATTGAAGCTCTGGACACCACCTGACTTATTTCCTGTCCAAAGCCAATTGGCTTTGTCCTGGCTTCTTAATTGCTTTTCTCACTTAGCCATCTGCCAGTGATGTTTACATCTTGGTTCAGATACCATGAACAATGGGCAGTAAAGGTGTCAGTTTCTGAGGAGGGGGTCAGATTGGAGTGCTGATGTGTGCAGATAGCAGATGTAGAACTATCTATGACTTAAAACTATAGAAATATTGGGATTTATGATTAGGTGTCCGAATATATTGCACATTCTTCACACTTTGTAATATATCTTATCAGACAAATTCTCAATTCTGAGGTAATATTTGTATTCAATGAAGACTTTTCCATTACTGAGATATGAGATGGCAGCTGTTACTGATGACATGAGCAGAGAAAAGTTGTTATAATCGTTTGTGTGTGGTGCGATTGGAGGCATATACACCGGGATGGGCCTATGATGGGGATCATATATACTAGGATGGGACAAGGATGGCGAACACATATACCAGGAGGATGGGGATCATATATACCAGGATGGAGTACATGTTCCCCAGGATGGGGGACATATATGACTGGATGGGACAATGATGTGAGACATTTGTAAAGAATTGGGGAACATTACCCTCCTAAGAGTGCCAGCAGCAGATACCCTCTTAAAGTGACCCTAAACCCGGAAGCCAACCCCACATCCCCTTCATACCTATACATGCAGCTTGTGAACCTGCTGCCATCGATCCCTGTATCTTGGAAAACCGCTGGGGCATTCTTCATAATTCATACTTTTATAATGTCATTTCTGGGCGTTTCACTGAAATTTTAAAGCCGCAGCAGGCGGGCCTGTGTGCCGCTCTCCCCCTCCTCCGTAATTCTGCACGCAGCGATGGGCGTACTAAACAACAGAGAGGCGGCTCGCCTCATAGTATGGGCGGTGAAGCCGATATGACGTAATACGCGTCATACCGGCTTCACCGCCCATACTATGAGGCGAGCCGCCTCTCTGTTGTTTAGCACGCCCATCGCTGTGTGCAGAATTACGGAGAAGGAGGGGGAGAGCGGCACACAGACCCGCCTGCTGCGGCTTTAAAATTTCAGTGAAACGCCCAGAAATGACATTATAAAAGTATGAATTATGAAGAATGCCCCAGCGGTTTTGCAAGATACAGGGATCGATGGCAGCAGGTTCACAAGCTGCATGTATAGGTATGAAGGGGATGTGGGGTTGGCTTCCGGGTTTAGGGTCACTTTAAGTGTATCATGCCCACATTTTTGGCTTCCAATTTGTTTTCTTTTATTTTCCTCCTATGAAACTTAGGTACATCTTATGGTCCAAAAAATACCATAACTAGAGAGCATGCTATGTAATTAGGAGCAGGTTATACATAATAGAAAAGGAACCTATGTAAGGATGGTGCAAAATATAACAAGTTTGTACTATATACTAAGGGACTGTACTATACATTATAAGGCTACATTCTTGTATCCATGTTAAGTGTAATTGTGCTTCCTGATTTTTTTTCTTGTACAGCACACAGACCAATTGAGCATGTCCTAATCTTATCAAAATTTAATCAGAAATGGACATGTTCTGAGTCTGCAGGTCTCCATGACAGCTGTCTGATGAACATTTTTTTCACATCACATGGACTTTTCACACGTGTGAATGTGGCCTAAGAAAGGTTGTTTTACAAACAGAAAAGCTCAATCATATAAGTACTGATGCAGAATAAATATTTCCATCCAGTGACTTACTGCTGATGTCTCATCTAATTAGTTGGTTTGTGTTTCTTCTCCGTCTGGTCACAACTTCATGTCGACATCTTCCAGCCATGACCTGACTCGTCACACTGAACTAATATACAATTAGCCACACACCAAAATATCAGTCGATAAGCCAGCAATGTGCCTCCCACTAACTATAGTTTCCGCCTCCCAATAAATGAAAATCAGTCACTGTAACACCCGTCTCACACACCCTTATTTAACTCAAAGTGCTTGCGCACACGTTAACTTTATATTTTTGCATTTAAGCCTCTCCCATGGCATTTTCCTGACACAACAGGTGAATTGATCTGTATAGAATAAAAATTGCAAAATATTAGATGAGACAGATTTTAGCATGGATTGTAAGCAGATTCCACACTGAAATCCTTGTCCCTATCTTGCAGATATGTGCTCCATTTTGACCCTCTTCTTGCAGATATGTGCTCCATTCTGACCCTCTCCTTGCAGTTATGGGCTCCATCCTGACCATTTCCTTGCAGTTATGGGCTCCACCCTGACACTCTCCATCCCTGACCCCTTCTTGTGGTAATGTCTCCATCCTTGTCCACTAGCAGTAATGCCCCATCCTTGCTCCCTTGCAGTAATGCCCCATCCTGCGGCCTCCTAGCAGTAATGTCCGCAACCTGCCCCTTGGCACTAATGTTCACATCCTGACCCCTCCTTAATGCCCCATCATGCCTCTTTCTTGTAGTAATATGCCCCATCATGCCTCCTCTTTGTAGTAATATGCCCCATCTTGCCCCTCTTTGTAGTAATATGCTCCATCATGCCCCCTCTTTGTAATAATATGCCCTATCATGCTGCCTCCATGTAGTAATATGCCTCCTCTTTGTAGTAATATGTCCCATTATGCCACCTCCTTGTAGTAATATGCCTCATTATGCCTCCTTTTTGTAGTAATGTGTCCCATCATGCCTCCTCCTTGTAGTTACATGCCCCATTATGGCTCCTCTTTCTAGTAATATGCCCCTTCCTGGTTGCTATTTATAGGTTTAAAAAAAAAATCATGCCTTTCTAGTCCTGCTTCCACACTTGCTCCTCTCTTGTCATCACATCTGTCATCTTCAAATCACACCGGTGGCACTTAATGACATCATGCGTTATGTAACAGTGCCACCCTAGGAGAGTGCGTAAGAGCGAGAAGAAATGTCTCCTCGCTCCGATCTGAAACGGCCGTTCAAGGAGTGCAAGCAGGACGCCGTGTACCAGCAGTGAGGGCTCTGTGTGCCCTCCCTGGCACGCGTGCCATAGCTTCACCATCATTGGAATAGACTGTGTGATCCAAAAGGGGATAATGAAAGGATACAATGTAGCATTGTGAAATTTGACTTGCATTAAGGGGAATCTCCGCAGTTTTTCACCTACCAAATTGTATATGTGCGTGTAACAGTTTCATAAGTAAGTCCAGCAATGCATGTACATGGCCACTCCTTTTACCTGTTAATGAGAAATCCACATTTGAATTGATATGCAAATGAGGCTGGAAGGGTATGATGGATCGGAAGCATGTGTCACTCCAGCTATTTTCTCCACATAGTACAACCATCCACCCTGTTTAACTGACATCTCGTTTGTCTGATATCACACAACTCAGAAGCTATTAATCAAACAACGGGTGACAATACTGGGCATGGCATAGAGTATGGGGCGTGAAACCTGCAGAGTGAGATGGCACTGGGCAGGGAATAGAGCTGGAGTGACACAGGCTACAGATTCTTTTAGCTTCATTTGCATATCAATTAAAATGCAGATTTCTCAGTAATGGAGGAATGTATTGGCCATGTAAAGATATTGCTGGACTTGTCATTGAAAAAGCTACTGGCACATAGAAATAGTTTTGGGTTTGAAATATTGCTGATTGATTTCTTTTAATTGTTTCACAATGAAACTTCAAATGTACTTGAACGTCACTCCCATATGACAGTACTTTGTTTATAAGTCAGTAGTTACTAGCTAATAATGAAAGCATTGTTTCTGCAGAACAGGCAGTACTTATAAATGTTTATTGGCAACTTAATGTTACATACTGTATGAAAGAATAAAAATCTTAATTTCCGTAAGCATACATTTTTGAAAAAAAGATAAGCATTTATTTTGTATTCAGTGTACAAGTAAATTACAAAATACATGGAAATAAATACATTTTATGTACAAAGAATCTCTGCAGGAATAGCTATCTGTTCTGTGGTGTATAATCCAAGGTGCACTCTTAAGTGAATTCTATTTTGCGTATTTTAAATGGACATTCAGAATGTTCTGTTACCCGTCTGTGCTGAAGAATTTGGCAAGGCATAATAAATTTATCTCTCCTATCACTTCCTCAGGACGGAAAGAATTAAGAATCCACTTTAATCATTGCTTGGATCTCTAAGTGCAGGCAAGATGCCATTGGTGCATATTGCTGCCATTCTATAAAAAAAACTGTAAAAAATAAAACAATTATATTACACAAATACATGTATGTTATATGCATGTATATATTTAAATAGATTTCTTAAAGTCCCAGAGATATTATTTTCTGGCATCACCCATGCACATCATCAGATTTTCTATTGCGTTAAATAAATGAATTAGTTTGGGCAAAAGGCTTTGCGGCTACTATTTTTGCACAGTGCTGCATTGAACATACAATGAGCAAAGCTCTCTAGACAAAAGTCACAATTACTGACAATGACGATTTACAGAAGGCTGCAGTACTCCATATGATGCCCGGATGATATGACGCGTCATACGTGTACCGTACACACAATACTTGGGGAGGTGGGTGTAATAATGGGGAATGTGCTTTCCTTTCTCAATTTTTTTCATTTAAAATGCATGCTATCTACACAGTAATGAACAGACATGGAAGAAGACTTCTAAGAAAATAAAGTACAGCACAGCAGGGTCTCTCAACCTAGTTTTGTGCCATGGTTGGCTCCGTTGTTATTAGCCACAATATCCAGTCCTACTATTATCATAAAACATACAGGACTCATCCATACAGATATATGCATGAAGACTTAAACAGTATTATCCCTTCTCTTCAATGTATCATAACACCCAAAATTGGTATGACCTCACCCATTTTCAACTAATAGACGACTTTGAATTTCACTTGAATACTTGATTAGAGATGAGTGAACCTTTCAAGGTTCAGTTCGGCTGTAGAGATGTTTGCACCTGTGGAAGTTTAGGTGGTGCCCGGACTTGACCCTAACCTTATTGGAAGCCACTGATTGGCAGTTTGACCCTTCGCCTACATACAGCCAGTCATAAGTAAACCATTTTCGAGGTTGGGAGACTGAACATTTTTCTTTTACATTCACACTATGGCCAATAACTCTGTTTTTACTCCCAGTGCTAGCCAATCAAATACTGCAACTCACCGGATCGCTTCGACGTGCTCTTTATTCACAAAATATAAGGGTACATAGTGCAGGGAGGGGTCGGCAGGATGGACAACAGCTCTGTTTCACGCGTATAGCGGGTCCAGCAGAAGCACTATACGTGCGAAACGGAGCCGTTGTCCACCCTGCCGACCCCTCCCTGCACTATATACCCTTATATTTTGTGAATAAAGAGCACGTCGAAGAGATCCGGTGAGTGCCGTCTTTCATCTCATTTAAATCATGCTTCTTGCTGACTGGGCAACACTGGTCCCTGGAACACTTACCTGGCTGTGCTGTCTGGGCTTTGTAGCGCTGGTGCCCCGCTTACTTATGCAAAATACTGCAACTGGCTCACACTTCACGAAGCGTACCTGAGCACAGCAGTGCTCGCTCCAGTGATTTTAATAAGTAAATCACCCAAACTCCGAACCCAAACGGTTCACTCATCTCTATACTTGATAAGGATGTATCCTTTGCTGTTCCATCAAAAGCAATCAAAGGATGGAAAATGGCATATTGTGCAAACTTAAATAAAAGATTAAAGCAAAATGTATATGGATTTAAAAGACAGTGTGATACTATTGCTAATATACAGTATACAATGCCCTGAAAAATTCTAATACCCTGTGAAGGTTTTCAGATTTTTTTCATGTTCTAACCACAGTTGTATTTTTGGGGGATTTTGTGATCTACTAACACAAAGGAACAAGTATGTGTGAAGTGTAAAGGAAGTGATGCATGCTTTTCTAAATGGAAAAAAAAAAAATAAATGTGAAAATTGTGACATGCATTTGTTTTCTGCCCTTTGCAGTCTGACAACTAAATTAAAGTGAAACTCCAGTGTGAGAGAACTTTAGTACAGTTCCTGCCCTGCTATATGATGAAGTAGAGCCGTTACACTGCAGTTCTAGGATCTATAAAATTGATAAATTCATACCTGCTTTCTGCTCTGGCCCCCACCTCAGGGAACCCAGAATCTACAGCCTGGCAGCTTCATGTAAGAGCAAAAAGCAGGAGGTGTGTCGGGGGTGTGAATGCTGGGAGCTGCAGGATCAGTCTACATTCACGCCCCTACATTCTGTTTAGGTGAGGGGGCATGGCAGTGGGTGTGCAGAGATTTAGGTTCCCTGAGGTGGGGGCCAGAGCAGAGGAGCAGGTATGATTTTATCAATTTATAAGAGATCTTTAGGTCCTAGAACTGCAGTGGACAGCTCTGCTTCATCATGTACCAGGGCAGGAACTGTACTAAAAAAAATTTCTCTCACTGGTGTTCCCCTTTAATTGAAATCCTGAGTGACGAATTGCCTCCAGAAGTCACCTAATTAGTAAAGTACATCCACATGTGTGTAATTTCTAATCAATATCACTATAGGCCCGTCACACGCTTCAATGGTCGAACAAGCCGACCAACGATCCGACTTGACCTAGATCGTTTGAACGTCGTTCAATGATAGCTAGTGAAATGTCACACGTACAGATATCTTTAACAATGCAGCAACGATTCCGTGACAAGCGAACGATACTTGCGGTCATTTGATCGCCTACGCCCTTCAGTTCTGAATAGGTGAAGTTAACGACATCGTTATCAAGGTGTCACACACACCGATGCTGCAGGTTGGACGGACAACCGTCTGGTTTTAGGTCCGGTTCAAAAACCTCCGATCAACGATCAGCCGACTCATCGTTGATCATTTGTACTTGTCACACGCAACGATGTCGTTGCTCCACCAAAAAAGCCGTGACATACAAACTATATCGTTAATGATATCGTAGCGTGTAATGGGCCCTTTAGGCTATTCTGTGAAGACCTTAGAGGTTTGTTTGAGAACATTTAGGAATCATGATAACCAAGGAACACACCAAACAGGTCAGTGATAAAGTTGTGGAAGAGAGTAAAGAGGGGTTAAGGCCACATCACATGCTTCAATATTGTGAACGATATCGCTTAAGCGACCCGGATTTTTGATCGCTTACGCAATATCGTTTTTGCGTCGTTGCGTGTAACTGAACAATTTTCTGTTGAAAAATCATTTGATCGCTCGTCACAGATTTGTAATCCTGACCTGAAATCCATCGTTCAATTAACCTGCGTTCAAGCTGCTGCATCGTGCGGTGTGACACCTCTCAAACGATCTCTCTCGCCTATTCCTGACGCTACATGGTGTTGATCGCTGAGTAGTGCGCACGATCGCTGGCGCGTTGCCAATGTTAACATCGTTAACGAGATCTATGCTTGTTACACCGCATAAGCAATGTCAATAAATTGTGCTAGCGATCTCTATCACGTGACCTTCCAGGCGATATCGAGATTGAAGTGTCTGACGTGGCCTTAAAATTATTTAAAAAAAAATAAAATAGATAGCACAAGCTCTTTAACATTTTACAGAGCACTGTTCAATCCAGTTTCCAAAAATCAAACGAGTATGGCACAACTGTAAACCTACCAAAACATGGTTGTCCACCTAAACTAACATACCAAGCAAGGAGAGCACTAATTAGAGATGCAGCCAAGAGGTGCATGTTTATCCTGGAGGAGCTGCAATTCCAAAGCTCAGGTGGAAGAATCTTTCCATAGGACAAATGCTAATTCTATACTCAAATCTGACCTTCAAAGAAGAATATCAAGAAGTGAGCCATTTGAGTTTGCAAAAAGCCATGTAGCCGACACAACTACCGTAGCATATGGACGAAGGGGCTCTAATCAGATGAGAGCAAAGTAGAACCTTTTGGGCTAAATGTAAAATATGTGTAGTGGAAAACTTACACCACCCATCACCCTGAAAACACTATCCTCACTGTTCCACATGGTGATGGCAGCATCATGCTGTATGGAGGCTTTTCTCTAGCTGGGGCAGGGAAGCTGGTCAGATTGGATGGAAAGATGGTTGGAGCTAAATACCGGGCAATCCTGGAGGAAAACCTATTAAAGGCTTCAAAAGACTTAAGACTGGGTTGTAGGTTCACCTTCCAGCAGAACAGCGACCCTAAACATACTGCAGACCTACAATATATGGTTTACATCAAAGTATATTCATGTGTGTTAATGGCCCAGCCCCCACTCCAGACCTAAATACCATTGAAAATCTATGACAAGACTTGAAAATTTCTGTTCACAAACATTCTCCATCCAATCTGAGATACTTTTCAAAGAGGAATGGGCAAAGATTTCTGCTTTTAGATGTACAAAGCCGGTAGAGACATGGCCCAAAACTCAAAAGACTTGCAGCAGTAATTGCAACGAAAGGTGATTTTACAAATTATTTACACCCAGGGACTGAATAAAAATGCATGTCACAAGTTTCAGGTTTATATTTTTTAAATATTTAGAAAACAATGTATTCATTTAATTTACACTTTAAATTTTTGCTACTTAATGTTTGTATATCACATAAACTCCCAATAAAATACATTTTATGTTTTTGGGTGCAATGTGAAAAAAATATGGAAAGGTTCATAGGGTATGAATACCTTTTCAAGACACTGTATTTTACTTTTCATTGACTTAAAATTGCAGGTGAGGTATACATTGCATTACTTTTGAATTGTAGTCGCTGAACATATGCGTGTTGTATATGTACAGTTGTATATTACTGCTGTCAACTTCAAATAAATAAAGCAACATATACATTGCAATCCACAGTATATTTTTAATACAATTCTATTAATGTAGTCATGGGTGCAATTTTGGCATTTGGCATGTTTGATGAAAACCCCGCTGTGGGTCTAAACGTCACATTCTATTGACATAGGAGGAATAAAGACTTGGGTTCTGCAAGACACTCTTCAGAAGTTCTATATCTATGTAAGGTGAATTGGCCCAAGTTAATTCAGGAACCTTGTGAATTTTGCATCCCAAAGACAGACTAGATGTATTACGTGTGCTACAAACAGTCATATATTGTGTTACTCTATCCATATCTCTATTTGATCATAGTCATGAGTACATATACTACTAAGAGAATTTCCCAGTTTATGCAATTTAAGTATGACTAAACACGGTATTGTACCTCATCTGATAGGGACAATAACCACAAACCTAAATTCTGTAACCATTGCTCAACCTCATTTTATCTAGGAGATACGTGATATAATTGCTATTCAGTCTTCATATTAGTGGGTGTGATCTTTTTCTAATGTGTTACTGACAACATTTCATTATCTTATTTTGTATGCAAGGAAGTAGCACTTATAATTAATCTGTTTTTCCAAGTATCAAACAGCCTCTCCCAGGTGTGTGGATTTTCATTACATTGAGAACACACATCCTATGTTTTCAGTGCACCAATCAAAGGTGTGATTTAAGTCTGTAAATACGACCTTACTTACAAGTAACACTCCAGGTACGTTTCTTTTCACATGTAGTGCAAACTCGCAAACACTATTTCATCTTAACTCAATTGCATCCATACAGTTTGAATCCCTACATTATGGGCAGCTGTTAAGGTTTTGTGTTTAGAGAGGAAGTCAGCATCTGACTTCCTGGAAACTACAGGATGACATTACTTGTAATATCACTCCTAGCTGCTCCCAGACTCGTGTGCTCTTTACCTAGCCCTAACCTATATCGCTTACATTCACCTGAAGATGTAATTACTGTCTTGTATAAGCAAGCAGTATAAAGTAAAGTCTTCACAATAAGTATCTGCAGTTATAAACCTCTGACTTGAACTGATTAGCTGAATGTATAAGTTCTATATGTATAATCTTTCGAATAATCTATAATAAAAGCTGAAACAGAGAAACCTATCGCAAGCAGGAGGCAGGGAAGGAGGGCTGAAACTGTATCACATAAAATACATTCAGATTCTGCAGTGTAGGGCCAGCAGTTTTATATTAATGATCATTGGCTGCAATTACATACTACTCAGATCAGAGCAAGTGCAGCGTCACAATTGAAATACTTCATCATATGACTTGTATTTTATAAACTGTTTATTCTGGATGTAAGATTTCAGATAGTCATGTGTAATACATAGACATGAGATGGCTGTCAGTTGAACAATGCTTTGACAGGCAGCTATCTTGCCTGGCTTGCTTGGCTGTGCACTCCTGTGTTTTCTATATGACGGCCTCCACCAGACATTTTTGGGCAGTATTTGGGCAGCTTATCTCTAGGAGAACAAAAGGATCAGGAATCTGAAATCCGACATGTTGGGTTAAAATTGTCCGCTGCTTCCTTACACATTAGAATGTTGGCCAATCTAACTGATATTGGTGGGTTTGGAGAAATGTAAATCTAATGTCTATGGGACCCTTAAGTTTGCATATAGACATAAGTATCAGTCACTGAATACAACTCCGAGGAGAATGAGTTGTACTGGACATAACCAATTTATGCTTTCTTTGAGACAGTTATATCTACATATAAATCCACGCAGCTCATCTTGGGGCCCTTTCACATCAGCGTTTATTTAAAATCGCAGCAGATGCGGTGAAAAAACCGCATCTGCCGCGATTGCCGCATAACCGCTGCACTTGCGGCGCGGTTGCGGTAATCCCCATAGAAAGTATAGAGGGACTTGCGACAGGTGCGGCAAGTGCGGTTTTGCACTTGCGACAGGTGCGGCAGCGAAAAAAACGCGGTCAGCCGCGGTTTTTTTCGCGGCCGCACCTGCCGCAAGTGCAAAACCGCACTTGCCGCACCTGCCGCAAGTCCCCCTATACTTTCTATGGGGATTACTGCAACCGCGCCGCAAGTGCAGCGGTTATGCGGCAATCGCGGCAGATGCAGTTTTTTTCACCGCATCTGCCGCGATTTCAAATAAACGCTGATGTGAAAGGGCCCTTAGTCTTCAACATGTTGCCCAAATATAGGTTACTACACTTGAAATGACAGGTTTTCTTTCAAGTACATACTAAAAAATATGAAAGTTAAAAAAAATCGTATTACGTTACATTCACACCCAGACTGTTCACAGACTGGCTGCAAATCAACCTGTCAAACCAATCTGACTCACATATATAAGGCAGTGAAGTTTGGGTAAGTAGACCCTCGGCCTGTCAATGCATCATAGTCTGGATGTGGATGTGTGAATTTGGCATTACTTGAATGTCTGAATCCATGAAACTTGCATATCAGCACAGTCTGTATCTGGCCATATTGTTTTATGTAACCATAAGAACACAAATCATATTGTCTCATAAGCAGTAGCTAAGTTACTGCTCTTAGTTCACACTTCTCAACTAACAAACTCCCCTCTTGACCCAGAGACCCACCCTAATTTTAACTGTGTATAATACAGCCACAAAACCGAAGAGGGTTGTTGTGTGACCATATTATATCATGTGGTTCTGGCCTCAGAGTTAAAAAACAAAACAAAAACCTTAGTTGTAATAAAATTTCTCCCCCCCCTACATTCTTTCTTTTCATCAGTCTGTTACTTTTTACAGAAAGGCACATTCTCAGTTCCTTATTCCTGCCTATCAGTCAGAGTGGCCAACTGCACTACCAGACGATCGTCTGTGAGCACAGACTGACACAATTATGGGTTCCTAATACTGCATGACCTCATGGGTCTGGTAAAGGATGACTCCATATTGGCCACATTTGCCACAAATATCTATATCTTGTAAGATGGTTCATAAACTAATTGACATTGCTGATATTTGTCCTTTGTGCATAGTGTTTTAACGAAAAGTAAAGTAAAAGTGTATGTCCATAGGTTCTATTATAAAAAGACCCAAGGAACCTTAGTTGGACTTTGCCAATAGAGCAACGTAAGGTAACATTTTAATCACCCAACATCACGGTATATCGTTATATTATCTCATGAAATGATTGGTTCCGTCCGGGAACACTTCTGTGAACAGAAGGGCTAATGCCATGCATTTTACTGTACTTGGTGTTGCTTTTTGCCAATTGTTGTGAATTAGGTTGCACAAGTATTGTACAGTGGATGAGGAACTCTGTTTTGCACAGAAAAAGCACCTCTATTTTCAGGTTGGTTTCATACGTCCATTAAACATGGTACGTGCTGGGGTCAGAATATCCAGTGTGATCACCAAGTCTCATAACCAGAACAAACCGCCTTGTAGGCACATTTGAGGCACTTAGCGCAGGTTATGAGGCACAGTGGTTGGACTGAATGTTCTGATCTGAGCATGTGAACAGACTGTGAAACCAAAAATGTATGTAAATAACATGCTTATTTTACTCATCATTTTTCTTGCCAAGAGATGCAGAAATGGTGCTCAAATTTCTGCTGCAATTATTTACTGCTTGCTTATACCCTTAAGGGGGTGTCACACGCGTCAATATCGCCTGCACGATATCGGCTGCACGTGACGTTGCAGCGATATTGACGCGTGTGACATACTGCATCAACCAGCGATAAATCGCTGGTTGATGATCGCCAGGTTTCAGAACCAGCTCTGAAACCTGGCGATTGTCGCCCGGTGGACACGCAGCATCGCTGCGTGTGACACCGGGACTAGCGATATTCCAGCTCCCAGCGCCTGTCACAAGCGCTGGGAGCTGGTCTCCAAGGTAAACTGCGGGTAACTAGGCAGCGCGCGCTGCCTAGATACCCGACTGTGTACCTTAGTTACCAGCCTCCTCCGCTCACCGGGTGAGCGGAGGAGGCTGGTAACTAAGGTACACGTCGGGTATCTAGGCAGCGCGCGCCGCCTAGTTACCCGCAGTGTACCTTGGAGACCAGGCTGCTCCCGCTTCCAGCAGGCTGGCAGCGGGAGCAGGACATCGTGGAAACGATATTTAAATCGTTTCCATGATGTCACTGGTCAATTGATCGCTGGTGAGTCTGTCTGTGTGACAGCTCACCAGCAATCAGCCATCAATGTCGTCAGCGATCAGATCGCTGACGACATTGACGCGTGTGACACCCCCTTTAGGTTACAGTCCTGGGGGGGTGGATGGGGAGATAAGGTCAATAACAAGTGAAGAATGAGCACTACTACGCTCAAGTTAAAAGTACTCGATACGAGCAGGTTAGACACCATGCGGTGCAACATGAGTACCAAAAATAATGGAAGTCACTGGAAAACTTTAGCATTTTTCCAGAAGAACTTCCATAAAATGCCCGAGTTTCCTATTGACTTTCATTATACTCAAGTACTCGAGTCGCGCTCGTCCGAGTGTCCAATCTGCTTGTACCGAGTACTCGAGCATGGTAGTGCTCCCTCGCCATTGGTAATACCTTGTATGCTTTATCCATAAATGTTTGCATTTTTATACAGCCTCATGCATGCATATTGTGTAAAGCTGTGAATGTCTTCTAAATGCAGTTTAAAGGGAACCTGTCGGCAAAAAACAATGTTTTGTACTCACAGCAAAAGTGGTAATCTATAGGTGAATACCAGTTTAAACATGCAGGTGTAAAATTAAGTAATATTCACCATGCAAACGCTTGCTTCCAGTCAGCAGAGCGACAATGGTATTGCGTATAGTCAGCACTCAATATATATTGAGAGCGGTGCAACCACTCCCACTTTGCCTTGATTGACATTCTGCTCTGCAATGTGGGCAGTGTGTTTGCACAGAGCAGGATGTTTGGCAAGGTACCATGGGAATGATTACACCTCGCTCAATATATAATGAGTGATGAATGCACACTTCGCTGTCGCCCCGATGACTGGAAGCGAAGGGCTTCAGGGAGAATATAACTTAATTTTTTCCCTGTAGCTGTGCTTCCAATTTAAAATGGTATTTACCTACAGATTAACCCTATGACTGCTGGTACAGTGCCTTGTGTAAGTGTTTGGCCCCCTTGAACTTTTCAACCTTTTGCCACATTTCAGGCGTCAAATATAAAGATGTAAATTCTAATATTTTTGTGAAGAATCAACAAGAAGTGGGACACAATCGTGAAGTGGACCAAATTTATTGGGTATTTTAAACTTTTTTTTTAACAAATAAATAACTGAAAAGTGGGGCGTGCAATATTATTCGGCCCCCTTGAGTTAATACTTTGTAGCGCCACCTTTTGCTGTGATTACAGCTGCAAGTTGCTTGGGGTATGTCTCCATCAGTTTTGCACATCGAGGGAATGAAATTCTTGCCCATTCTTCCTTGCAGAACAGCTGTAGCTCAGTGAGGTTGGATGGAGAGCGTTTGTGAACAGCAGTTTTCAGCTCTTTCCACAGATTCTCGATTGGATTCAGGTCTGGACTGTGACTTGGCCATTCTAACACCTGGATACGTTTATTTTTGAACCATTCCCATGTAGATTTTGCTTTATGTTTTGGATCATTGTCTTGGAAGATAAATCTCTGTCCCAGTCTAAGGTCTTTTGCAGACTTCAACAGGTTTTCTTCCAGAATGGTCCTGTATTTGGCTCTGTCCATCTTTCCCATCAATTTTAAACATCTTCCCTGTCCCTGCTGAAGAAAAGCAGGCCCAAACCATGATGCTGCCACCACCATGTTTGACTGTGAGGATGGTATTTTCAGGGTGATGAGCTGTCTTGCTTTTACGCCACGATATGAGGTAAAAAGGTATGATAAAATGAGCGCTAGGGACAGAAACAGGCACTGGGCTCTTATTATTACCTTTCAAATTTATTGTGAACAGTAGAAGTTATGGGTCTCCTCGCCACAACATGTTTCGACACTGAAGGTGTCTTTCTCAAGTGGATCCACTTGCTTCGGCTAATTTGCACAGTGTGGTGCAACAATTTTCTTGTTTTTTTTCTCATATTGCGTTTACGCCAAACATACCGTTTTGCGTTGAGGCCAAAAAGTTTGATTTTTTGTTTCATTTGACCAGAGCCCCTTATTCCACATGTTTGGTGTCTCCCAGGTGACTTCTGGCGAACTTCAAATGAGACATTTTATGGATATCTCTGAGAAATGACGTTCTTCTTGCCACTCTTTCATAAAGGCCAGATTTGTGCAGCGTACGACTGACTGTTGTCCTATGGACAGACTCTTCCCACCTCAGCTGTAGATCTCTGCAGTCCAGAGTGATCATGGGCCTTTTGGCTACATCTCTGATCAGTCTTCTCCTTGTTTGAGATGAAAGTTTAGAGGGACGGCCGGGTCTTGGTAGATTTGCAGTTGTCTGATACTCCTTCCATTTCAATATGATTGCTTGCACAGTGCTCTTTGAGATCTTTAAAACTTGGGAAATCTTTTTGTATCCAAATCCGGGTTTAAACTTCACCACAACAGTATCTCTGACCTGCCTGGTGTGTTCCTTGGTCTTCATGATGGTCTCTGCACTTGAAACAGAACCCTGAGACTATCACAGAGCAGGTGCATTTATACAGAGACTTGATTACACACAGCTGGATTCTATTTATCATAACCAGTCATTTAGTACAACATTGGATCTTTCAGAGATTCTTACTAAACTTCTGGAGTGAGTTTACTGCACTGAAAATAAAGGGGCAGAGTAATATTGCACCCCCACTTTTCAGTTTTTTATTTGTTAGTTTAAAATACCCAATAAATTTTGTTCCACTTCACGATTGTGTCCCACTTGTTGATTCTTCACAAAAATATTAGTTTGAAGCCTGAAATGTGGAAAAAGGTTGAAAAGTTCAAGGGGGCCAAATACCTTAACAAGACACTGTAAATACCTTTTCTGCTGACTGATCCCCTTCAAATAAAGTAAAAATAAGTTTTTAAGCTGATTAGATCAGTACATTTCTGACAAGGTATTTATTTTTTTTTTTTTTTGCTTTTCAGGCTGTTTAACCATTACATTAAAATAATATTCTCCATTTTAGTATAGTTCGTACACAACAAAAAATGAAAGCTCAGCCCCCCTCCCCCATCCAAGGAGGGCACCGGCTGATTTTGCTATTTTTCTCATATTTAACAAAAGGAGAAAACCCCTTCAATGGCTTCATCCACCCTTAAAAATATTTTCTTGCTCCAGTGCCACAACATTTAGAGATGAAGCAGCTTGCAAATAGTCTTAGTTAAAAATATCCATTTTTTGTGTAAAGCCCCTATGTTGGCATGTGTCACCATGGTTACAGGCTACAAACAATCTAGTGTGATCATGCAGTCATACTCCCATCTGTCCACTACTTCTTGTTAATATATATTTTGTATTTCATTAACAAAATTTGAGAATTATTAGTCGGGAGGGCACGGTGGCACACTGCAGCCTTGCAGCACTGAGGTCCAGGGTTCAAATCCCACCAAGGACAACATCTGCAAGGAGTTTGTATGTTCTTCCTGTGTTTGCTTGGGTTTCCTTTGGGCACTCTGGTTTCCTCCCACACTTGAAGGACATACTGATAGGATGTTTAGATGGTGAGCCCCAATAAGGGACAGTGTTGCAAATGTGAAGTGCATGGGAGACATCACAGCAGCTAGTGTCCATCCACCAGCTAAAGAGAGAGATAGAAGGGAAAACTGACAAGAAGCGCATGATACAAGTCATATGATGGCCAGAAATAGTGATTCCTCATGCACGCACATGTGACAGCTAATTTTGGAAAGTTATCTGAAATCACAGATACTCATTAGTAAATTTCTCCTAAAAAAAAAAACTACTTCAGCTATAATTGCAATGCACAGAATATTTGACATTCACTGAGTAGTCCTCTAGGAAAAGGTTCACATGCTATCTATAAAAATGTTAATAAAGGAGATGGAGCGAATATTCTAGTAATCTGCTGCAGGTGGAAACTTATCTACCATATAGTGAGGTGATTTTACAGATGATTCATTTGAACAGTATTTTAATTTTTCTTATAGTTGAATAGTGATGAACGAGCACGATTATGCTCGGGTACTTGTAACGAGCATTTGGATGTTGGGATGGGTGTGACTTGTGTACAGAGTATAATGGAAGTTAATGGGAAACGTGAGTATTTTTCCATAACATTTCAGGAAAAATGCTAGAGTTCCCATTGGCTTCCTTTATACTCAACACACAAGTTGTGCCCATTTGAGCATCTAACTTCTCGTTATGGAAGTGCCTGCTCATCAATTATCGGGACATCTTTACACTCCCTGTTTGAATGCTTTATCATTCCTCTTTCATTTTACAATGCTTTAGTAAAAATAAGTGTACAAGAAACAAGAATATTTGCACATTTATTTACATTCTTAAAGGGAACCTGTCACCTGGATCTAAGCCCCTACACTATCACTACCTGTCCCTGCACCTTCCTAGCTGCTCCCTATCTATCCCTCTCTGAGCTAAATCCGCCCTATAAAACTGCAGAAAAATAAGTTATAACTTACAGGAGTCCCTGAGGCTGGGGACTGAGAAGGCGGCGCCAGGCTCCATTCAGCCCCTCCTCCATGTAGCAGCACACGCCCCACTGGGCGGCGTTATTCTTTCTTCATCACCGCCTCCTCCATTTGGAATCTCCCACCTGCTTTACACCTATCATGTTGTGGTGATGCGACCTCGATGTGTCCCCTGACTGAGACACAGCATATGGGAGATTGTATCTTCTGCTTGGTAGCAGCACACACAGGGTGAGCTGCTACTGGAGCTAAGTGCTGATTGAAATCACTGACCCCCAGGTGTGCGGGTGAATAGGAGATGATATGTGCTGCCCTGGGCTGTGGGGAGGGGGTGGAGTGTGTCAGGACAGCAGCAGGAGCTGCTGGGATTGTATGAGGTTCTACTCGGCTGTGCCCCGGTGTAAGAGGCCAGACTAACCCCCCCGACCAGAATATACTCGGGGTTAAAGTGGCCTAGGCCAGATTATACCCCTCCGTATACCACAGCAGCTGTAGATCAGGGCTCCAAGCAACACATGGGGGCCCGAGGCAGCACAAAGTGGCCTCAGGCAGCAGAAAGTGGCCCTACGCAACATACAGGGGCCCCAGGCAGCACAAAGTGGCCCCAAGCAGCACAAAGAGGCCACAGGCAACATACAGGGGCCCCAGGCAGTACTAGGGGCCACAAGCTACACACAGGATCCCAGGCTACACACAGGGGCCCCATGCAGCATACAAGGACCCCAGGCAGTGCACGGGGCCCCACGGCAGTGCACGGGGCCCCAGGCAGCACAAAGTGGCCCCAGGCAGCACAAAGTGGCCCCAGGCAACATACAGGGGCCCCAGGCAGTACCAGGGGCCCCAGGCTACACACAGGATCCCAGGCTACACACAGGATCCCAGGCTACACACAAGGGCTCCATGCAGCATACAAGGGCCCCAGGCAGCACACAGGGGCCCCAGGCAGCACAAAGTGACCACAGGCAATATACAGGGGCCCCAGGCAGTGGGCCACCCGGGGCCACTTTGTGCTGCCTGGGGCCCCTGTGTGCTGCCTCTGGCCCCCATGCGCTGCCTGGGACCCCTTTGTACTGCCTGGGGCCCTTGTATGCTGCATGGGGCCCCTGTATGTAGCCTGGGACCCTGTGTGTAGCCTGGGGCCCCTAGTACTGCCTGGGGCCCCTGTATGTTGCCTGGGGCCACTTTGTGCTGCCTGGGGCCACTTTGTGCTGCCTGGGGCCTGTGCACTGCCTGGGGCCCCGTGCACTGCCTGGGGCCCCGTGCACTGCCTGGGGCCCCGTGCACTGCCTGGGGCCCCGTGCACTCCCTGGGGCCCCGTGCACTCCCTGGGGCCCCGTGCACTCCCTGGGGCCCCGTGCACTGCCTGGGGTCCTTGTATGCTGCATGGGGCCCCTGTGTGTAGCCTGGGATCCTGTGTGTAGCTTGTGGCCCCTAGTACTGCCTGGCGCCCCTGTATGTTGCTTGGGGCCTCTTTGTGCTGCTTGGGGCCACTTTGTGCTGCCTGGGGCCCTGTGCACTGCCTGGGGCCCCGTGCACTGCCTGGGGCCCCTAGCACTGCCTGGGGCCCCTGTATGTTGCGTAGGGCCACTTTCTGCTGCCTGGGGCCATTTTGTGCTGCCTCGGGCCCCCATGTGTTGCTTGGAGCCCTGATCTAAAGCTGCTGTGGTATACATAGGGGTATAATCTGGCCTAGGCCACTTTAACCCCGAGTATATTCTGGTCGGGGGGGTTAGTCTGGCCTGTTACACCGGGGCACAGCCGAGTAGAACCTCATACAATCCCAGCAGCTCCTGCTGCTGTCCTGACACACTCCACCCCTCCCCACAGCCCAGGGCAGCACATATCATCTCCTATTCACCCGCACACCTGGGGGTCAGTGATTTCAATCAGCACTTAGCTCCAGTAGCAGCTCACCCTGTGTGTGCTGCTACCAAGCAGAAGATACAATCTCCCATATGCTGTGTCTCAGTCAGGGGACACATCGAGGTCGCATCACCACAACATGATAGGTGTAAAGCACAGATTCCAAATGGAGGAGGCGGCGATGAAGAAAGAATAACGCCGCCCAGCGGGGCGTGTGCTGCTGCATGGAGGAGGGGCAGAATGGAGCCTGGCGCCGCCTTCTCAGTCCCCAGCCTCAGGGACTCCTGTAAGTTATAACTTATTTTTCTGCAGTTTTATAGGGCGGATTTAGCTCAGAGAGGGATAGATAGGGAGCAGCTAGGAAGGTGCAGGGACAGGTAGTGATAGTGTAGGGGCTTAGATCCAGGTGACAGGTTCCCTTTAAAGTGACCCTTTGGAGAAAAAGCTGATACATGTATGGTTATTTCCTAGATAGGTTACCAGGTGACTCTTATCAGCCTCTGGCCATGCAGACATGCTGAAAGACCCCCATGTATCTCTATAAGACTGGTAGCCAGTTAACATTGGGGCAGGCAGTTTCCCTCAGGGCAAAAGTAGAACTCCCAGCTTTTTCCTCAGATGGCCACTTTAAATTTGCACATTTTTTTGGCAATTGCTCAGTCACCCTGAGTTTATATGATTAGTCCTATCAGACTAATGAGTTCTAATAACTAGTGCACAAAATTTTAGATGCCAGTGTTTCTAAACTACCAAATCTAGATTGATTAACGTTAGATATAATGGTGTTATAAAAATAGTTATTTTTCATTTATTCAACATACTAAAATTTGCAATATTTCCCAGTATTATATACACCAGCCTTAACCATAGCTAAAACCCAAGCAATCGCCACCTCGAGTTGTGATGAGCAAACCAGACTTGGAAGTTCGGTGTTTGTACTGATCACAGACTTTTAAAAAGTTTTCAGGGATCATAGTTTGGGTGCTTTATGTATGCAAAGCACTGGAGCAATCATTGTTGTGCTCCGGTACACTCGGTGCTTGGCCAAGTGCACACCGCTTGCAGTGTTTGAATGTCTTGCACTGGGGATAAAATTAGTGTTATCGAATGTAATATGCACCAAAGTAAAGAATAAAAGAACCCTGCCCTCCCTTCCTCCCCATAAGTGTTTTGCTCATGGCTGTAAGTGGGCGGAAAGCAAAACTGCCCAATCAGTGACCCAATGAGAACTTTATATAAAGTCTGACTGAACCCCCAGAACCTGAACTTCCACATGTCTGCTCATCTCTACTCAAAAGCTTTATGAACTTATTGAATGTATTAATACTGTTTGTAAGCCGTAGTGTCTACTTATCCTGACCACCCAAGACAGAATTCACCAATCTTTGTGCTTTGATTTTGTTTAACTAATTTGCTGAAAATGTAATGGTGTTTGGTTTACAAACAATTGAAAAGGAGCAGCTTCTGATATTTCAATAAACGCATAAAGAATAAGCAAAGTTAGATATATATTTCAAAGATGCTCTGCTTCTTACATTACGATTGGACTGTGGACAGATGATACTAATTTTATAAGCTTGGGTAAAGATTTGTATAGTCTCTAAATATTTAAGCACTATCCAAGAATACACTTAAATCATTTTAACTAGTTCCCCTAAATAAGATCTAAAAGCCCCTGAGTGGGTGCTGGATTTTGGGACATGGCCTTGCTCATTAATGTTAACCAATATTTTACTTGCATCTCATTGAGGTTCTTCTTTCCAAATTGGGTCTTTAGGTGAACTTTTATTTTACCTTTTACCTTTCATATATTAGCAAAGAAGGTGTGTATGTTATGGTAGAGCAAAAAGATTCACTTTATACCAGGTTTAGCCCGGTCCTTCATGGCACCAGAGAGCCTTTCTCTAGACATTACAACATCATGATATGCGTCATGCCACAATGTCCATTACGTTGTGGGGTCTAATGCCAAGGATGCTGGCTATAGAAGTGAAGACTGTACTGGTTCAGCTGCCATGGCGGACTAGAGTGGATGCCAGACCAAGGTAGCCCTAACCTTTTTACATAACTATAATGGATGCCATCAATACTAGGTCAAGCTCTTTAAATAGATTTGACAAATTTAACACTCGTGTACCAAACCAATACATGTACCAAACATGTGGTCTGGACATTTTTGGTTTTACCATTAGTCAAGAACTAAAATAAATATCTAACATATAAATGATTTGTTTAAATGAATTATCCTGACATCCCTGCAAGTATAAATTATTTTTAACCCATGCTTAAATTAAACCATTCTCTTCTGTTCCTCAAGTTTATTTGGATTACATTAAAAAGAAATTGAAAATTGTTTCCAATTTTCAACCAAATGTCTAAACTTGTCCTTCCCACTTACAAGAAATGGGAAACATTTGGCCAAGAATCATATCTCGTAGCCCATATGTAGAAATGAGTGAACCCGTTCGAGGTTGGAGTTCGGGTGTTTACGTATCCAAAACACTACAACAAGCATCGTAGTGCTTGGGTACACTCGATGTTCGACCCAATGTTTGATAGGCTCACACTTGGGGGTAAAAGAGGAGATATCGGCTGTAGGGTGGTTGTAAAATTAAAAAATGACAAATCCCTACCTTTCTGCCCCCGGAAGTGGTTTGCTTATGGCTGGCTGTGTGGGCGGAGAGATGAACTGCCAATCAGTGAATTCAAATGAGGTTTGGGTCAAGTTTTGGGCCTGAACAGTTGGTTTTAAAAGTCCGGCTCCACCACCCAAATCCGAAATTCAAAGGATCCAGTCATCTCTACCCATAAGTAATATGGAGAGTGGTTGGTAGAGATACACTTCTTATGTATTAGCGTTTTTTTTACAAAAACTACTTCGTAATCATTGTTTATTTACTGGGATTGTAGATAGATATAATTCTTTACTATCTAGTCATGCTTTCAAAGCAATAGAAACTTGTTCCTGAGTTCTTGAGTCAATAAACCATTTATATCCATTAAAAAACAAGAAGTCGGCTAAATTTTTAAAAATGTTAGAGTTGTACAATGTTAGTGGGCACTAATCTCCATCAAGAATGAATCATCTATCCATCGTCAAATAGAACAGGATTGGAGAATCTTCTTGTGTATTGAAGCAGAAATTTATTTGTGAAACTCCTCCTCCGATAACAGATATAACCCCACAATCTTATATTGTTCGACGCTACATTTGTGGTTCACAGGATACTGCAGAGAGATAAATCATTGGAAAACACTGTTGTACAATAACCATTCCATTCCATTTAGAGTACTTGAATTTATTTCTAAAGTGCTGTGAAAAGAGGTCATTAGATTAACAACCCTTAAGAATAAGCTAATATCACCTGTAACCTGCTGGACAAACAGTTTTTTTTTTTTCTGTTTTTTGTGCAAACATGTCAAAACCCACATGCTGCTGGTGGAAATCGCTATAGAAAATTTGAAATTATGCATCAGAAAAGATCAGTTTGGCTAAATATCAAGAGAATTCTATCAATGGACAGGCTGTTATATTATGGTGCAGCTCCATTTTGCTACACATGTTCTGCATTCCCCATTAGTGTTCCTCAATAATCAGAAAGCCCTGCTGATGCTGAACGACTAGCATGAAAGCTTAGACACAGCTTGGAAAGCTTTGATATAAAAAGCAAACGAAAATGGTAAAAAAATATTGCAAAATAGATCGCTGTTAATGGACTTCCACACTCATCTATGTGAACGGGAAGAGATTCCTACCTTATATAATGCTCTGTAAAAGGAAATTGTTACAAATCTATAATTGCTAAATTTTACAGCAGTCCTAAATAGTTATCTTATAGTCTTGTTGTGACCTGCTCCTCCTGCCCATCTTTCCACTTGTTGATGAGCAGATCACACGCTTCTCCCCATGACTCAAACACATCCTCTGTTGAGTCTATCAACTTGGCATTAGAAGAGCAGAGGTCGGAAGCACAGTGTAGGGAGCCGGTGTGAACAGGCGTTGGATCCTGACTTATTCCACCAATGCTCCTATCTTGCGTCACCTCATTGAGGTTAATTTCACTACTAGAGCACTGTGGCTCTGGATCAGTTTGCTTTACCTCCTGCCACATGCAATGAGGCTGGACCAGGCCATCGGAGATGGTGTATACTGCATCACTAGCAGGCTCTGGCATGTGTCCATTCATCTTGGAAAAGAGTAAGCCCAGTCTTTTAAAGGACTCCTTCTTGGAGCTTGAAAGTCGCTGGATTTTGTTGCCATTTCTAATAAAGGAACGCTTATTAATACCATTACTTTTGGGAGCCTCATCCATGATCTCAATCCCAGACATTGTTTTAAAGAGTGCTGAGACGTTGAAGTCCTTTTTTTTGTTGGCTACATTGAAGGACACACTTTTTGCCTTGGGTCGTTCTTCTGGCACCTCTTCCTTTGTGACACCTCTGTGCTGCTAGTGGAATAGCTTCTCCTTGGTGGCTTCCTGTTTCCCAGAAGGTCAAGCACTTCATAGCGGAAGCTGGAGATATCTTGTTTTAACTCCTGCAAATACAAAGCAGATTTATTAAAAAAGAATCATCAAAAATTCGTCCTTTTTGTTTTAAACTACCCGCAATGTTATTGAGATCATGCACTGTGTATCACTAAGGACCCTTTCACATCAGAGGTAAACGCTGATTGCGGCAGTTGCGGTGAAAAAAACGCAACTGCCGCGATTACCGCATAACGGCCGCGATCGGTGCACACTTGCGGCAAGCCCCATACAATGTCTATGGGGCTTGCAGTAAGTGTGTCGCAAGTACGGTTTCGGCACCTGCGGCAGGTGCGGCTGCGAAAAAACGTGGCATACTGCGTTTTTTTCGCGGCCGCACCTGCCGCAAGTGCCGAAACCGCACCTGCCACACACTTACCACAAGCCCCATAGACATTGTATGGGGCTTGCCGCAAGTGTGCCGCGATCACTGATTACCGCTGACGTGAAAGCAGCCTAACCTGATTTTTAAAAAAATCCATGTATTTATAGGAAAAAAGCACTTCAGATGTTTGCATTAGGTACCTACATACAGTCATGGGGCTGGAAATCCGTAACGTCAATCCGCATTCAGATATGCAGTTTTTTTTAAATGTAGTCATGGCCTCCTGCATTGTAACATACATAGTAACATAGTAACATAGTTTTTAAGGTTGAAGGAAGACTTTAAGTCCATCTAGTTCAACCCATAGCCTAACATGTTGATCCAGAGGAAGGCAAAAAAAAAAACCCCATGTGGCAACACTAAGCTCCACATTGGGGGAAAAAATTCCTTCCTGACTCCAGATACGGCAATCGGACTAATTCCCTGGATCAACGCCCTATCAAAGAATCTAGTATGTATAACTGATAATATTATAGTTTTCAAGAAAGGCATCCAGGCCCTTCTTAAATGTTAGTAGTGACTCACTCATTACAACATCATGTGGCAGAGAGTTCCATAGTCTCACTGCTCTTACAGTAAAGAATCCACGTCTGTGATTATGATTAAACCTTCTTTCCTCCAGACGTAGAGGATGCCCCCTTGTCCCAGTCTCAGGCCTAAGAGTAAAGAGATCATTAGAAAGGTCTCTGTACTGTCCCCTCATATATTTATACATTATTATAAGATCACCCCTAAGCCTTCATTTTTCCAAGCTAAATAACCCCAAGTTTAATAACCTGTCTTGGTATTGCAGACCCCTTAGTCCTCTAATGACTTTTGTCGCTCTTCTCTGGACCCGCTCTAGTTCAGCTATGTCTTTCTTATACACCGGAGACCAGAATTGTACACAGTATTCTAAGTGTGGTCGCACTAGTGACTTGTATAGAGGTAAAATTATGTTCTCCTCATGAGCATCTATGCCTCTTTTAATGCATCCCATTATTTTATTTGCCTTTGCAGCAGCTGCCTGACACTGGCCACTAAATGTGAGTTTGTCATCTACCCATACACCCAGGTCTTTTTCAGTGACAGTTTTGCCCAGTGTTTTACAATTAAGCACATAATTATACCTTTTGTTTCCTCTGCCCAAGTGCATGACTTTACATTTATCCCCATTAAAGCGCATTTGCCATTTAGCAGCCCAAGCTTCTAGTTTACATAAATCCTCCTGTAATATAAAATTGTCCTCCTCTGTCTTGATTACCCTGCAGAGTTTAGTGTCATCTGCAAATATTGAGATTCTACTCTGTATGCCCCCTACAAGGTCATTAATAAATATATTAAATAGAAGCGGGCCCAACACTGACCCCTGTGGTACCCCACTGTTAACTGTGACCCATTCTGAGAGTGTTCCATTAATAACCACCCTTTGTTTCCTATCACTAAGCCAGTTCTTAACCCACTTACACATATTTTCCCCTATCCCCATTGCCCTCATTTTATGTATCAACCTTTTGTGTGGCACCGTATCAAAAGCTTTTGAAAAGTCCATATACACCACATCCACTGCATTTCCTTTGTCCAGTCCAGAATTTACTTCTTCATAGAAGCTTATCAGATTAGTTTGACAGGAACGGTCCCTCGTAAAACCATGTTGATAATGGGTCATGAGGTTATTTTTCTTCAGATACTCCAGTATAGCATCTCTTAGAAAACCCTCAAGGATTTTACCCACAGTAGAGGTTAAGCTTACTGGCCTATAATTTCCAAGTTCAGTTTTTGTCCCCTTTTTGAATATTGGCACCACATTTGCTATACGCCAGTCCTGTGGTACAGACCCTATTATTATGGAATCTTTAAATATTAAAAATAATGGTCTATCTATGACAGTACTTAACTCCTGCAGCACTCTGCGGTGTATCCCATTCGGGCCCGGGGATTTGTCAATTTTAGTGATTTTTAGACGATGCCGTACTTCCTCTTGGGTTAAGCAGGTGACATTTAATTGAGACTTTTTGTTATCACTGATCATATTGTCTGTCATGGGATTTTCTTGTGTAAATACTGTTGAAAAAAAGTCATTTAGCATATTGGCTTTTTCCTCATCCTCATCCACCATTTCACCCAGACTATTTTTAAAGGGGCCAACACCATCATTTTTTAGTTTCTTACTATTTATGTAGTTAAAAAATATTTTGGGATTCTTTTTACTTTCTCTGGCAATGAGTCTCTCTGTCTCAATCTTTGCTGCCTTGATTTGCTTTTTACAAATGTTATTTAATTTTCTGTATTTATTTAATGCTTCATCACTACCTACTTGCTTTAATTCCCTAAATGCTTTCTTTTTGTCACATATTGCACTTCTTACCGCTTTATTTAGCCATAGTGGTTTCCTCCTATTTCTAGCATGCTTATTCCCATAGGGTATATATTGTGCACAGGTCCTATTCAGGATGCTAATAAACATCTCCCATTTGTGTTGTGTACTTTTATGTCTCAGGACATCGTCCCAGTTTATTGCACTAAGATCATCTCTCAACCGTTGGAAATTTGCCTTCCTGAAGTTTAGTGTCCTTGTAGCCCCTCTACTACACGTCTTAGTAAAGGATACTTGAAAGCTTATTAAGTTATGATCACTATTACCCAAGTGACCTCCAACCCGTATATATGATATGCGGTCCGGTCTGTTGGTTAATATTAGGTCCAGCAGTGCCCCCCTTCTTGTTGGGTCCTGAACAAGTTGTGAAAGGTAATTGTCTCTCATAGTTTTCAAAAACTTATTACCTTTGCTGGAACTGCAGGTTTCTGATCCCCAATGTATTTCAGGGTAGTTGAAGTCCCCCATAATAATGACTTCTCCCTGAGTCGCTGCTTCATCTATTTGCTTTATGAGGATATTCTCCTCCACTTCCATTATTGTTGGGGACTTATAACAAACCCCTATCAGTAATTTATTATTTTTTCCCCCTCCCCTTATCTCCACCCACAGGGACTCTACATTTCCATTAGATTCACCTATATTATCACGCAGGATGGGTTTTAAGGATGATTTTACGTATAAACATACACCTCCTCCTCGCCTATTTGTACGGTCATTTCTGAACAGACAATAGCCCTGTAAATTAACAGCCCAGTCATGGCTCTCGTCCAGCCAAGTCTCCGAAATCCCCACCATGTCAATTATTTTCCAACAAAATCAATTCTAATTCCTCCATTTTGTTGGTGAGGCTTCTGGCATTAGTGAACATGCACTTTATGCATCTCTCTTTACCTCTATTCCTTCCTACTAGATTGACTGTTCTAACCCCACCCCCCATGCCACCCCCAATTTTATTACTTGTGCCCAGGTTACTGTTTACACTATCTTCCCCTCCTATACAATGAATACCCTCCCCCCCAATCCCTAGTTTAAACACTCCTCCAACCTTCTAGCCATTTTCTCCCCCAGCACAGCTGCACCCTCCCCATTGAGGTGCAGCCCGTCCCTAGCATAGAACCTGTAGCCAACAGAGAAGTCGGCCCAGTTCTCCAGGAACCCAAACCCCTCCTTCCTACACCAATTCCTGAGCCACTTATTTATCTCCCTAATCTCCCTTTGCCTCTCTGGTGTGGCACGTGGTACAGGCAGTATTTCAGAGAATACTACCTTGGAGGTCCTTGCCTTAAGCTTGCAGCCTAATTCCCTGAAATCATCTTTAAGGACCTTCCACTTACCTCTAACTTTGTCATTTGTGCCAATGTGCACCATGACCGCTGGGTCCTCACCAGCCCCTCCCAGTAATCTGTCAACCCAATCAGCGATGTGCCGGACTCGAGCGCCCGGTAGGCAGCACACTGTTCGACGATCCCTGCCTTTGTGACAGATTGCCCTATCTATTCCCCTAATAATTGAGTCCCCCACTACCAGCACCTGTCTGGCCTGCCCTACTCTCCTATTTTCCCCCTTACTGGAGCAGACACTCCTCTGGCTTTCAGAGGTCATGCTCTGCTGCAGCAGTGCTGTACCTGAACTCACACACCCCCCTCATCTGCCAACATAGCAAATTTATTGGGGTGTGCCAGATCAGGGCTAGCCTCCCTGGCACCCTTCCCTCTACCCCGCCTTCTAACTGTCACCCAGCTAGCTACCTCACGGTTCTGCAGCTCCATACTACCATCCTCCCCCACATCTATCCCATTGAGCAGCTGTTCAGTGAGCAGCAGACTCCTTTCCATATTGTCTATGGATCTCAGCGTTGTCAGTTGTTCATTTAGATCCAGTATCTGGGCTTCCAAATGCACAACGTACTCACATCTCACACAGCAGTATGCACCCTCGACCGGCTGGTCAAGGAATGCATACATGTGGCAAGATGTACACTGGATGGCATTGCCAATCATGGAGCTCATTTCCTAATGGGGATTGCACTAGACAGAAATGATAAGTAAAAAAATGCAAAGTATTAATAAAATACAACCAACAATTCAGTAAGTCCTCCCTTCCAAACTCCCTGAATCCAAAGTCACTGAATCACAAGTCACACACTTACTTCTATCGCACTTGCGCTCTGTCACACTAAGCTCGCGGTCACACTCGCTAGAAAATCAGATATAAAGAGGTTTTTTTTTTTGGTTTTTTTTCCCTTAGCAGAAAATCAGCCTACAGCTCAGTGTACAGTATATTGTAATATATTAATATCACTGAAGTACCTCAAGAAATCACTAATGCTGTAGAAGGACCTGTGGTGATGTCACAACTATGAGCATAATCGGCGAAGCTAAACTCAAAGGGGTTTTCACTCCAGGTTTGCTAAACTCTGCCCATTATGGTCACATGGGTGTGATATCACCACAGGTCCTGCAGTGATGTTAATCAATTACAATGAAATTGAAATAATACCCTGAATGAATTTGAGTGACAGTAAGCAAAAGCACCTCCCCTATGATTGAAGTCAGGTATGTGTGTACAGTCACCTCCCCTATGACTGAAGTCAGGTATATGTGCAGTCATCTCCCCTACGACTGAAGCCAGTATGTGTATACAGTCACCTAAGCATAGAAAGTCTTTTTAAAGATAAATACATGGAATTTAGGTTTTAGAAAACCTTGTTAGTGATGCACGTTGTCATTTAAATAATCATCAAAACAACATGACAGCTTCCCTATACAGTGGGGACAGCTGCAGGTTTTTTTTTTTTTGTAAACAATGTAATTTACGCTTAGGCAAATTCCTAAATGACTAAATAAAACACTTGTAAAATTCTTAAACTTTTGATTCAGTCCTTTGCTGTGATAGTGGAAGCTGGTCTGTAATTATAATTGTGTCTAAGTTGATAGCTTTTTTTTCGTAAATACGTTAATTGGCACATTAAAATTACCATATCACGGCAATTGTGTACTCCAAGGATTTTGGTGGGATATCATTTAAGCAAGTTCTTCTTGAGAATCACACATACGATACAACTTGCACATATCTCCCAGTTGTGTGAGACTTATTGACAGTGTGTAAACCAAACATAATTAACCGTTATTACAGACAGCAGTGCAGAGTTTGTCTTTTAGAAATTTTGGGGGAATTTTGTATCAACGGAGGGGAAATAATTTTGTCCCCTGGTATGGTGAGACTTAAGACCCCTTTACACAGGACGACATAACGATGTTGGCTGTGATCTCGTGGACGAGCAGTCGTTTTTGAGATCAATTCAACATCGCTGGTGAGCTGTCACGCGTCTAGATATCGTGAACAACTCACCAACGATGTTGTGAGCAGGGATCATTCGCAAACCCCGCAAACGATCCCTGCTCATTGCTGTGAATGGGCGAAGTCGTCCGTGACATCGTTATCACGGTGTCACACTGTTCGATGCAGCAGGTTGGTTGATGTTGTCAGGTTTATGAACATGTTCATAAACCTTTCAACTTCACTAATTATCGTAGTTGAATCGTTCGGTTACACGCAACAACGCACTATGTCGTTTCAACATAGTTTCACATGTCACTTTTGAACGATGTTGTACATGATGTTGAGCCGTGTAACGGGGACTTTAGGGTGGAGATACTTGCACGAGTCTGGCATGACTGACCCGGAATGGCTGCCGGCTCTCTGAACAGGAGTGCGTCAACTGCATAGAAACCTAAGCAGCTGAGACACTCCTGTCAAGAGAGACAGCGGCCATAGCGGGTGAGTCATGCGAGACTCATGCAAGTATCTCGCATGTGTCTTTGCTCAGTGTGTCTCCAGCCTTATTTCTCTACTAGGTGTTGCTATCACAGCAGTACAGCCAGCACTTCTCTAAGGGGGCCTGCCACACCAAAGCTGGTTTAATGTATCCACCTTTCATGGTCCGAATACAGACGATTTAAGTCTGGAACAGCCGCAGGTCTCCAGGCCCAATTTCAATAGCCTTATAAGCATTTATATGGGTGGCAAACTTTGAGTCTGGAAATATCGTAATCCATACTAGGACCGTAAAAGTCAGATGTATGAAACCTGCCTTATTAAATTAGTAGATCAATTGGAATAAAAAAAAAAAAGACAATTAGTTTTTAGGGAGCTTCATGGTGATATTGATATGATAGTAAATAATCCATATTGTAACCAAAATTTCACAATGTATACTGAACAAAAATATGCAACATTTTTGTTTTTGCTCCCATTTTTTTTATGAGCTGAATTCAATGATCTAAGGGTGCCTTCATATTAGCGTTCCCCTCCGCAGCGTTCTGTGGAGGGGAATCGCCATGTGTGTGCAGCGGCCGCCAGCTCCTATCTTTAGAATGGGGACGCACGGTGCTGCGCTTGACAGCGCATGACCATGCGCACCCATTCACTCCCATATGTGCGCACAAATCACACACTCCCGCCCGGACCAGGACGCAACATGTTGTGAGGTACTCCTCGAAACGGTCCGTTGCACCTTCAGCACCCCCCCTCCCTGCACCATCTGTAACTTGATGCACCAATAAAAGCTGGAAATTTTTGGATCCAATCCGTGTGCCGCTACTTTCTACAAATATCAAGAGTTTTTCTCCAGCAGAGCACCGGATCCCAGACATCACCGTTATCCGCAAAGAATCTGCAGCAGGTTAGTGCCCGGTTCACTTTTTACAATAATAAGGATAGATTACTTCAGGCTGCTCATTGGACTTGAGGAGGCGGTATAAGTACACACAAGCAAGGGACACTTCAATAGCAGGGAAGTTTTAGAAACAAATAAAAGAACAGACATTTTTACAGATAATGAAAGTAATGCAAAATAACAGTTTTAGTTGATACACAAGCAAGCTAGATATTGTGGTCCTTATTAGTAGAAAGAAGATGATAATGTGAAAACAGGGTAAACAGCAGATTTCATAGCTGCGTGAACTTTCATCAGAGATGGTGAGAAGACCAACTGCGATGAGAAACAATTGCTTCCTGTGAGACGTGTGTATCCAAGTGTGACTTATATGAATCTTTCATGTGCCTGACACCCCACACAGACGCACACAATAATGTCTCTACCTCCCATTTCTGATTAACTGTTCACTGTTAGAAAGGTTTCTAGGGCAAACTGATGTTAGATATTTCAGTCCTAGTGCTGCATTGGCCCAAAATCTCATTAGTTATCCTACGTCACTGCACATAATCAGACTTGGTGGAAAGACTTGAAACTCATGAGCCCCAATGCAAAATCTCCCACAGGCCCCCAATGAGCATGGGTCTTTGGTCTTCATCTACCAATCAACGGGACCTTCTTTGCCCCCTAAACTTCAGGACTTAGGTATGACTCTACCCCTTGCCCACTAAAGTGACCCCCCCCCTTCCCGATCAGACTATTCTATGGAAGCAGCCGTCATGAGTATTCACATAAGCCACAGCTAAATCGGTCAGAGGCAGCCAGCCTGCTTATTCATGGTCCTCAGGGAGGTACAGATGATTTTCCACATAGCACAGAGTACAAACCAAACCGGGTTAACCAGTTCACTACCAGGGAGTGTGACCCCTACATTTTTAATTTCTTCATAGCTGCAACTGCTATTTTTCCTAGGACACGAGTTTTATCTTTATAAATGGTGCCATTTTGGGCTAGGTATTGATTAACATGGAAATTATGCAGCAATATTGACAATTTTCTCTTTTACATTTTAAATGTATGCTATTCATTGTACAGGGTAAATACCATATTGAGTATATTCTATGGGTCAGTACTATTATGGTGATATGTTTTTTAATACTTACTGTAACAACTTGCACAATTCTAGCACATTTAATGGAAAAAAAAATACTACTTACATATTAAAATTCCAGCTTTCCAATATTTATACCATTATAGCCAATTGTGGGACAGTTTTTGGAGGGACCAGATAAACCTCTTTTGGTTACATATCAATTACTCTGTACCTTAAAAAGGACGCTGGTAACTATGATAAACAGCGGGTATCTAAGCAGTGTGCGCTGCCTAGATACCCGCTATTTATCATAGTTACCAGTGTCCTCCCGCTTCCAGCGATGTGGAGGTGGCTCCCTGGTCGCTGAGGAGATCCCTACAGGATCGTTGTCAGGATCACTGTTGCATCATTGTGTGTGACGGGAGCTTTAGCCTAATATCTGATGTCAGACCATGACTGCTAAAGGAAATCATCAGCACCCTGATATCACCCTAACCCCATTTCCCCCACTCAATAGGCAATTTCAATGCAATAACACATAATCATATTTGACATTATAAGGGGAAGATTTTCTAATCCCGCCTATTTTCTAGACAGCATAGTCTTAAGGTCGGGTTACATGCAACGATATCGCTAACGATATTGTTGCAACGCCACTGGTTTTGTGACGTTGCAGTGACCTCGTAGCGAAGCCGCTGTGTGTGACATGTACCAACGACCAGCGATCAGCTCGCTGATCGTTGGTAGATGGCCAGGACCATTTTGCGATCGTTGGTCTCTCGCTGGGCGGCCAGCCTCGGCGTGTGTGACAGCGGGAGACCAACGATCAATGACCTCCCAGCCAATGCCCAGCGCCGCACAGTACGCGATGGGACATGGTAACCAGGGTAAACAAAGGGTAACTAAGTGCAGCGCTCTGCTTAATTACCCAATGTTTACCCTGGTTACCGGCGTTCTCGCCAATCACTCATCGCTGGTGAGTCTGCCTGTGTGACAGCTAACCAGCGATCAGGTAGCTATGTCCAAGCGATCCTGACCATTGGTGAGATCGCTGGGACATTGCAGCGTGTAACAGGACCTTTAGTCTAGACAATTTTACAATGTGCCAAATTTATCACAGTGGCTTATGTTTGATGATATAATTGGTGCAGTTTTAGAAATTCTTGTTTATCTTTACACCACCTCTTGTAATCACAGTTTTTTCTCCAAAAAATGAGGCACACCAATATAGTTTTAATATATTTTCATGTAAGCTTAGTTACACACCCTTCTCTTAAAATGTTACAAAAAAGTTTCTAGGGAAGTGCAAAATTGCATTATCCTTTGGATCAGGGGTCTCAAACTCGCGGCCCGAGGGCCGCATGCGGCCCCCGGGGCTTCACTATGCGGCCCGCGGCACCTTGGACAACTTAATGATGAGTTGCCCCAGTGCAGGGGGCCGCTGCAGTCCCCGCTGTGTGAGGACTTCCGTCCGCAGCACTAACAAGCTCTGCCACTCAGCAAAATCAATGCATGCTGCCAGCCAATGAGAGGCCCGCAGCTGACGGCAGAATATGACGTCACCTGCAGGCCTCTGGCTGGCAGATTGCATTCATCTTGATGAGCAACAGAGCTTGTCTGAGTGGCGGCTGGAGGAAGTCATAGCACAGCGGAGGCCGGAAGTCAGTACAGCGGGGACCGCGGCGGCCCCCTGCACTGGAGCGATGCATCAATAAAGTGACAAAAGTGTGAGTGTGTGTGAGAAGGTGTGTTTATGTGTGTGAGTGAGGATGTGTAATAAGAAAGTGTGTGCGAGTTTCAGTGTGTGTATGAGTGTGAGTGTGTATGAGGATGTGTGAGAGTGTGTTTGAGACTATATATGTGTGTGTGGGGTTTTTGTGTGGGTTTGTGTGTGAGTGTGATAGTGTGTATTTGAGTGTGTAAGAAGGTAAAACAGGATGGGTGACATCACTATAAAAGGGGATCGGGATGGGGGACATCACTATAAAGGTAGATCAGGATGGGGGACATCACTATAAAAGGGGATCGGGATGGGGGACATCACTACTAAAGGGGATCAAGATGGGGGACATCACTACTAAAGGGGAATGGGAAGGGGGACATCACTAGAAAAGGAGATCAGGAAGGGGGTCATCACTAGAAAAGGGGATCAGGATGGGGACATCACTACAAAAAGGGACCATGATTGATGGGGGACATCACTAGAAAAGGGGATCAGGATGGGGGACATCACTACAAAAGGAGATCAGTGTGGGGACATCACTACAAAAGGGGACCATGATCGATGGAGAACATCACTAGAAAAAGGGATCAGGATGGTGGACATCACTAGAAAAAGGGATCAGGATGGGGGACATCAGTAGGAAAGGACATTACTACAGGATGGGGACATTACTACAAGAAAGGAATCAGGATTTGTACTTTACTACATTGAGCAAAAAATTCTGGTATTACTAAAAATATCACTAAAGGTACCTTTACACGCCGCGACGGCAGGCTGGATACATCCCGCTACAGGCTACAAATGTAGCTTGTAGCGCCAATGTAGCCCGTCGTAGCGGCGTCTGAAGACGTGACGATACAGCCGGCAACAGATACATCTGTTTCCTAGCTCTGCTCGAAAACTGATGGCTACAACGCCGATGGTAGCGAGCTGTATCGGCGTGTAAAGAAGCAACGGAAGGGAACTCGGGACAGCCTGCGATGTAGCTGCAATGTAGCTAAGGCGTCACCTATGCTCCGTGTTACCGCGCCCCATGTGCGATCATTGGTGGAAGATGGTGCGGTCCGATTGGTTGTCGGCGCACAGGCGGCATATTTAAGGAGCCGACGAGTCACACTACACAATTGCTCGAGCGTCAAATATTAATCAGCCTCCTGCGATGCCTGGCCAATCATGATGATATTGCGCTGTCCTATCATCGTACGGACGGCTCGTAATCCAAGATTGTGGCACGCCTATGTGCTGTCCCTGCTGCACCAGGTACGCCCATAGTAGCTGGTTGTAGCGGTGTGTAAATGAGCTACAGCTGGCTACTTGAGACACCCGGCGATGTAGCTAGCTATAGATGTAGCGTGGCGTAGCGCATCTTGTCGCGGCGTGTAAAGGTGATGCGTTGACCGTTTGTAACCGTTTGAGCGTGCTCGTGCACGTGAAGTAGCGGGATGTATCCAGCCTGCCGTCGCGGCGTGTAAAGGGCCACTTAGTCCTACAAGGGATGCGGCCCCCCGTTATAAATGTTTTTCTATGTGCGGCCCACCAACCCAGCCGAGTTTGAGACCCCTGCTTTAGATTATGTGTGCACATTGAGTATTTGGCTGCAGAGATTTCTACACCAAATTCACATCTCTTGGCAGAAAAGAACATGCGTTTTTGCTGAGCATTTTTTTATGCGTTTTGTTGTGTTTTTCATGTATTTTGGGGTGGAAAAACTCTGTGAAAATGCTGAAAGAATGGACATGCTGCAGATTTATTTCTGTACCAAATCTCCAAGGGAAAAAATAAGCAACATGTGCATAACACTTTAAGATTCTCATTGACTTTGCTGGCATAAGGATTTGCTTAAAAACTACTAAGAAAAAGCAGCATCAGAAAAACTTACCATCGATGTTTTTGGCATCGATAGTAAGGATTTGCTTGCAGTTTTGTGACAAATCTGCACTCAAAAATGCAGTTGTACCTCTAAGTCCACCAAGACTTTGTTTCAAAAGAAGTCTTGGAACTTACTGATTCCTTATCCTAGCAAATTTTTTTTCTATGGGGTTTAAGAGGGTGGTTGCAGCGCACAAACCAAAGAATCTCTCTTTCTATCAATCTCTCCTTATCTCTCTCTCTGTATCTCTCCATTTCTATCTCTCTCCATCTCTACCTTTCGCTATCTTTCACTATCTTTCTGTCTTTCGATCTCTCTTTTTCTCGATCTCTCGCTTTCCCTAACTCAGGCTGGCTTCACACTGCAGTTTTTTCACTGATCAGTGTCCATCGACTTTGTGTGCCAAAACCAGGAGTGTCTCCAAAACTCAGAACAGATGTCAATCTTTCAATTATAGTTTTTCTCTGCAAGTTCTTCTCCTGGTTCCTTTCCGGGTTTTGGCACACAAACTGGATGGACACTGATCAGTGAAAAAACTGCAGTGTGAAGCCAGCCTTACTCGCTTTCTATCCCTCTGCATCTCTCTCTCTTTCAATGTCTCTCCATATCTTTCTTTCAATCTTTCTCTATCTCTTTCAACATCTTTCTCTCTCTCTTTCTCAATCTGTCTCTTGCTATCTCTTTCCATCTCTATCTCTCTATCTCAATTAAATTCAAATAGGCTTTATTGGCAAGGCCAAAATACATTTGTTGTTGCCAAAGCAAGAAAAATAAGGGTGACAAATGAGGGGATCGTGGGTTATGGGGGAAGAAGTGTTCCATGCACAATTTTGACAATAATGGTTTCTCTCTCCATCTCCAACACACCATTTCCTCATGCAAAATCACTTGCCTATTTTGGTGCATTTTTCTGCCACAGGATGCAGATTTGGTGCTGAAAATGTCTGCAGCTTGAGCACATAACCTAAATGTATCGGACTATATACAATACATAGAGACTACAATAAAAATATAAATATAATATAAAAATGCTGTATTACCTTAAAGTTTTCTTCTGTTAACCCTTCATTTGTTTTTGAATTCCTAATCATTGCTGCAACATATCGCTTCACCAGATTCCTGATAACTTCCTACAGTGAGAGAAAATATTCTCGGATGTTAGAAAAGGTAAAAGAATTTAAAAATTGTAAAATGCAAACTTTTTTACCCAATATATTACTTTGCATTAGATTTTTACTTTTTCTTATATAACATTAATAAAATAATATTGTATTAAGTGAGGCGGGGAGGGATGAATATCAGCATAGCGCATTCATAATGAAGGGATCATTTGAGTACATTGCACCGAATTCTTTAAAGGGAATCTGTCACCAGGTTTTTGCCACCTAATCTGAGAGTAGCATAATGTAAGGCCAGAGATCCTGATTCCAGCGATGTCACTTATTGGACTGCTCAGTGTCATTTTGATAAAATCACTGTTTAATCAGCTGTAGATTATCATTAGAGGACAACTTGGCTGGCTGCTGGGTAGTCTAAAACATTTATTAGTTGCTAAATCTGCAGCAGAGAATACAGTATAATTTTATTAAAATGATAGCAAACAGCTCAGTAAGTGACACATCGCTGGAATCAGGGTCTCTATCTTTACAATATACCTGGTGACAGATAACCTTTAAGAGGCACACGTCACTTACTAAATGTGGCATGCTTCTCTCGTTCACCTCGTTATAAATGGTACTCCTGGGACTATAGTAGCATTACTGCTGTATTTTTAATTGCCTTGGCGGACATAGTCACACCCCATCCCGCCCCCTCTCCAGCTCCACCCATTTTTTGCCAAAAGCTCCAAGATTTTGGAGTAACTGTATAGCACAAAAATGTTGCCACTTTTTAAAGCTTCTTGTGTCCGTTTTGTGGTGGAAGATTTTTGATGAACCAGGTCATGGTCTAATTACAAGACTATAAATTATTATAATATACACAACCAAGATACCTTGTAAAACATTGTTGTCCAATATAACTTGGGTTATATCTATATTTACTCCAACATCCACACCCATTGTACAGGAGCATCAGAAATTCATTATCATCCAGTATCAATTTATAACTTTTAGTAGGAATTTCGAAATATATGGCACCTAGTCCACCTGGCTCAGGATTACTGTGGCACCCCTGCAACCAGGGTGGCCACAGGTAGGAACTGCAGCCAGGCAGGTGGAGACAGTTTGTACACCAAACACCTTCAAAACACACGCCCACCAGACACAGCACCCAACCCTGAGCCCGTCCAGTTTGTGTGCCAAAACCAGGAGAGGAACTTGCAGAGAAAAACTATAATTGAAAGATTGACACCTGTTCTGTGTTTTTGAGTCACTCCTGGTTTTGGCACACAAACTGGATGGACACTGATCAGTGAAAAAACTGCAGTGTGAAGCCAGCCTAACATATGACTCATGTGAGTATCGTGTGAAAATTCCCTGACTTACTGCGGTTCTCCTGACCTGAGAGTGACAGGTGCATAGAAAGATGTGAAGCTGTCATGCTTGGGTCAGGAGACCTGACAGTCGGTCCGGGCATTTTGATGTGATCCTCTTACGAGTCATACGGCTGTGTGACTTTAGCCTTAGTCAGCTTGCTGAATTCTGGAAGACAACTGAGGTTGCAGAGCTTCCTCTGCTTGCAGCATTGGAGAGTACACAGTTTGGGCCATACAGCACAGTCATGTGGCGCTTCTGTCAGTTTTAAGGTGTGCACCACCCCTGAAATCTAGATGGAAGGGGAGCAGTGTGTTATGAGGCTTTGCTAAACACGAAGGGAGTGATTCATTAAGTTAGTTAAGCCTGAAATCTTGTTTAACCTCCCTGGCGGTATGATTCTGTCAGGAATTTTGTGCTAAAAGCGGTACCATTTACCCGCGGTCGCGGCAGATGCGGTGAAAAAAACGCATCTGCCGCACTTGCCGCACTTGCCGCATAGCCGCTGCACTCGCGGCGCGGTTGCCGTAATCGCTATAGTAAGTATAGGGGGACTTGCGGCAGGTGCGGCAAGTGCGGTTTTTTGCAAGTGCAAAACCGCACTTGCCGCACCTGCCGCAAGTCCCCCTATACTTACTATAGCGATTACCGCAACCGCGCCGCGAGTGCGGCGGCTATGCGTCAAGTGCGGCAGATGTGGTTTTTTCACCGCATCTGCCGAGACCGCGGGTAAGCCCGAGCTTGACTCGGGGTTACCGCTTCTGGCAGTGAATGTTAACCCCGAGTCAGGCTCGGGAATACCGCTAGGAAGGTTAAACACCTTAATTAGTTGCAAAAGTTGTAAGTTGCACAAAATATTTAGTTTTTTTGATATTTTGATTTTTGGTGATTATATGCCAGTCCTGGCCAGCTATGCCAATATGGGTGTAGGATATGCGGGACATGAGAGGGATGTTATGGGTCTCATCTAGCTGTCAAATTCATCATAAATGATGGCATTAAAGTGGCGTAATGTATGCCAGACCCTGACTTGTGTACATTTCTGGTGGCAGTGCACACTGGGTGACAGACGCTAATGATTCATTAAGCGGCACGCTCTGAATAATGTGACTGTACTCCAGCATGTGCTTCATTGACAGGCAGTACCCATATAAGTCTATGGGCCTTTATGGCTTTTAAACAGAAGCAAACAGAGATTTCTAGTGTTGAAGTACAAATTATTTTACCATGTTCAATCACAAGTTACTGTATTTTTCGCTTTATAAGACACTCCGATTTAGAAGACGTATCCCAAATTTGGTGAAGAAAAAGAGTAGAAAAATAATTGTTAATGCTAAATGGGGTCTGTCTTTTAATGCCAATGTCTGTCTTATAATCTATATATATGTCCCCATCCTGATATAGATATCCCCCATCCTGGTAAAGATATCCGCCATCCTGGTATACATGTCCTTCATCCTTGTATATGTCACCCATCTTAGTATGTATAGCCCCTCATCCTGGTATATATCCCCTGATATATATATGTTGCCCATCCTTTGTAAATGGCTCCCCCATCCTGGTACATATGTCCTCCATCATTTGTACATAACCCCCCCATCCTGACATATGTGTCTCCCTCCTGGACCCACTATGCCTTAGCAAGGGGGACTATGGTTGTGGAGCGGGATGCTGGAGGCAGGTTTCATGGGTCCACAGAGGGTTGAGGCAAAGCTGCGGGATCGGAGCTGCTAGCGGTGATAGACAATAGTGGTGCCCACTGCAGATGTGCCTGGATTAAGTACCAAGCTGTGACTGTTTTTTTAGAGATTGAGACTTCTAGAAAAATGGTTGCATATGGCGGCCATTTTGTGGAAGTCTCAACCTCTGGCAACCAGTCACAGCTGGGGAATTAATCCAGACACACAGAAAATGGCAGCACCCACCGCACACCACTGCCACGATTTCCCTGGCAGGTCTGGTACTGCAGCTTTGCCCCCACCCTCTGTGGACCTGTTAAACCTCCTGCTCCATTACCACAATGCCTCCCAGTAAGTATTTTTTTTCCAAACACAAGATTCAGATTGTAAGATGCACCCCTGTTTTCCCTCCAATTTAGGGGGAAAAGGTGCATATTATCTGAAATATGTTATATAGCAGTGCTTTTTACCACAAGACTTTATTTTTAGGAGGAAATATCTACACCAGGGGTCCCCAACCTGTAGCTCAGAAGTCACATGGTGCTCGGGGGCCTGTGATGTGTGGCTCACGGTTGTCTTCCAGCTTGGTCAATTAGCACCAAGTCCAGCAGACAGCTATGAAGGGCAGGTGTCCAGATGGTGACTTTTGTCAGTAGAACCACATAGAAGAGCAGATCTGAATGGGGTTGAGGTAGGAACCCCTGGATCTTTCTGCCTCGGTGTGATTTGTTTGGACAAACTTTGGCTGTCATTATACTGGTAACGAGGGCTGTGGATATCACTACTGTGAAAGGAGCCAGGAGGTGAATGTGGCTCAAGACCTTCTCTCAGAGCTTAATGGGGATCTCAAGGTCAGAAAGGTTTGGGACCTCTGAGCTACACAATTAGCACAGTATTGAGGCACCATACATAATATCATATTCTGACACCCGTGCAATCTATCCTAAACTCTGCTGCCCGATTAATCCACCTGTCTCCCTGCTACTCCCCAGCCTCTTCATTGGCTCCCCATTAATCACAGGCTCCAATTCAAAACCCTAACAATGACAAACAAAGCCATCCACAACCTGGCTCATCCGTACATCTGTATGGTATCCCGGATCTCACCTACACGCAACCTGCTTTCCTTACAAGATCCCTTCTCTACTTCCGTCTTATCTCTTTCTCACAACTGCATACAAGATTCCTCCAATGCGTCCCCTATACTTTGGAACTCTCTGCCCCAAAACATCAGACTTTCGCCCACTGTGGAAACCTTCAAAAGGAACCTGAAGACTCGCCTCTTCCGACATGCCTACAACCTGCAGTGAGCCTCAGTCACTAAACAGCCACACAACCAGCTCTACCCTCTCCTAGTGTATACTCGCCCATCCCTTGTAGACTGTGACCCCTCGTGGGCAGGGTCCTCTCTCCTCCCCTACTTTATTCTTACCCATCTCTTGTAGACTGTCCTCGTGGGCAGGTCCTGTCCCCTCACCTACGGTATCCTCATACATCTCTTGTAGACTGTGTCCTCATGGGCAGGGTCCTGTCCCCTCACCTACGGTATCCTCATCCATCCCTTGTAGACTGTGTCCTCGTGGGCAGGGTTTCTCTGTTCTCCTGTACCTGTCTGTGCCTTGTATTGCTCATAATTATTGTACCTATCTGTTTGTCTATTTTTCACATGTAAAGTGCCATGGAATAAATGGCGCTGTAATAATAAATAATAATGATTGCGAATAGCTCTACATTACAGAGCAGCATTACCTGTAATAGCAGGAACTAACTTTAAAAAAATGGTGTCCTTTGGAAGAACATAAAAAATCGTATGGCAATATTCCAAGCGCCGTAATAGAAAGGGAAATTATCTGCAGTAGAGAACTATTCTTGTGTCTGCCTCCCTTGTCAGTTACCGAATAAAACTTGTTTTACTGAATACAAATTTCAAGTTTCCTAACCTGCTTTATGGAGGCAGAGGGCCAAAAATGACTCACGAGCGTCTGCAGAGAAGTCATGCATATTGTATTCTGTTTTAAGCACAGAATGCTGGATCTCTGTGACACAACTCACTGTTAGAGAAAGTCAATTCCTGCTTGTCATAAATGTTTTGAGTCAAGCTTTGCCAAGAAGGCAGAAGTGTAATGATGTAACGCCGCAGAGCTTACCTGGTAATGCTGAATCTGGATCAGGTTGTCCGCATGCCGCTCCTGCAAACAAAACAATATATACATGAATTTCCTAAGAATCAGTTCAGTCATGTTGCAGTTGTTTCCCAAAGTCTTTTGGCTTAAGCCAATTCTGCTGCTTTATTTGAATGTTTTATTTATGAAAAAGCCAGTAATGTGTCTTACAGTGAAGGTCTTTAGGTTTTCATGCTGCTTCTGGAGCTCCTCCTCGTCATATTTTCCCGGGCACAGCTGGTAGTGGATCCACTTGCACAGATACCAGATAGATTTTGGGCTGGCGATTATATTAAAAGGAGGTGGCAGAGTTCCACCTTCATCAAAGTAACTCATCCACAGTTTTGTCCTTGCAAACTTCCATTCAATGTCAGCATGATCCTGCCAAAGAAATGATGTCATTTAATCCCAAATGACTGTGCAGATTCCAGCAGTAATCCAAGCATTGTAATAGTTATTTGGTTGATTTGTCTTATATTCATATCTTTAAATATTAGTAACTGAGGTTCCTATACCCCAGCAGACAAAATGGGGTCCAACCTTCATCTATAGAAAAGCATGCATTCACTTTTAATTATATTGTCGACTTTAGTAAAAGGGAACCTGTCGCAGGAAAAACGCTACCAACCTGCAGATAAAAGTAACTGAATGTTCACGGCACCTGCACATTAAATCCCGCTGCCAAGAAGAAATTAACTTTAATAATCCCGGCAGTGTTCCGGTGTTAGTCATGAGGCGGGGCCGGCGCAGGTTCATTTTCTGCTCTGTAAATCTAGAGCGCCGGCTGTAACAGCGTTCCGCACTGACTGACGGCCACTCAGCAGTAGAGGAGGCTGTCAGTCAGTATGGGGTGCTCTGTTACAGCCAGCGCTCTCCACACACAGCAGTGACTCCGGCGTCGCCTCAATAACTAAAACCGGAACGCTGCTGGGAAGATTAAATTAAATTTGTTTGATGCGCAGGGGCAGAACAGGTTTTAAATTCTATTAACCTGCAAATTAACCCCATATTTGCAGGTTAATAACACTTTTTTTTACATATCAGGTTCCCTTTGAAACAGCAATAAATGCAAACAAATAATTTATAATTAACTCATGGTAAATCAACACAAATGGCAGGGGATTGACTCCAAAGTGAGCTACAAATGGGGTTGTTCTGCTGGATATTTATACCCTTGTTGTCTCCCATGCACTAGGGCAGAGGTCCCCAACTCCAGGCCTCAAGGCCCACCAACAGTGCAGGTTTTCAGGATCTCCTTAGTATTGCACAGGGCTTGGAATCATTACCTGTGCAGATGATCACATTAGCACCTGTGCAATACTAAGGAAATCTTGAAAACCTGCACTGTTGGTGGGCCTTGAGGCCTGGAGTTGGGGACCTCTGCACTAGGGATCCTTGTCTCATAGGGTACAGACGTGAATCCTAAGGCAGTCTATAGTAGAGAAGGGGTATAAACACCACCCTGCCATTAATAATAAATCAATTGAAAGTAAAACTGAATGTGATCTTTATTTTTATGCATTTTGGATGCCTGCACGCCCCTTCTTCAGGAAAGAATAATATGTACATCCAAAGCACATGTCAGCTTTGTATGTACATCTGCACAAAGCATATGTCGGCTTTGTATGTACATCTGCACAAAGCACATGTCAGCTTTGGATGTACATCTGCACAAAGCACATGTGCTTTGGATGTACATCTTTTGAGTCTTTCCTGAAGAAGGGGCGTGCAGACCCCAAAACGCATAAAAATAAAGATCGTGTTCAGTTTTACTTTCAATCAATTAATTGTTAGGGACAGCTTGGTGTTTATACCCCAGAGGTCCCCAACTCCAGGCCTCAGGGGCCGCTAACAGTGCAGGATTTCCTTAGTATTGCACAGGTGTTAATGTGATCATCTGCACAGGTAATGATTCCAACCCTTGTGCAATACTAAGGAGATCCTGAAAACATGCACTGTTGGCTAGGGATGGGCGAGTCTACTCGCTAGGACTCGGGACTCGGCGATTCTGAAGGTACTCGCAGGACTCGTTACTCGGCGAATCTCCCAGCTTGGACTCGCACAGTGACGAGTCCAATGGAATTCAATGGCAATAAGCTTGACTCTTCACAGATACCCGCTGTCAGCAGCGAGTCTGAGCGAGTCTACGATTCCGAGTCCTACGAGTCTACGATTCCGAGTCCTGTATACTGTATTCGGGAGTCGGACTCTCGAATACAGAATATGATTATGTTCCGAGTCAGCACAGCGTGCGTGTTAGGTCAGAAAACTTGTGAAGATAGCCAATCATAGTCAGTAATGGCATAGCAAAGTTGGTTGTGTCAGGACTATGATTGGCTGCTGTCCATCGTGATGCCTATGTCATGTATGACAGGCAAGGCAGTATATAAGGCTTGTCCCCGCCATTTTGGCCACATTCCTGAGACGATCTGACCTAGTATAGGGAGAGAGAGATATATGCTGGAGCAGATCAGGGATTGTCAGTGTAGGGAAGATTCCTTATATTAACCCAAAAAGGAGGACAGAGTAGTGCTGTGTAGGCAGGCAGGCAGGCAGGGTGGGAAGGAAGGAGAAGCCTTACAGTGCACACAGGACGGACCTCATAGCTTAGCTTACTCACTCAGCTTTGCTAACAGCTGCAGTCAGAGGCTTAGCTGAGGTGCTGTTTCCTTTTTGTTTTTGCACCAGATCGATTTTTGTTCCTAATAAGCCATAGAGCGTTATTTTTTCTGTGGCAGACCAGTGCGTTGCTGCTCTCCTACCTTTAAATAGCACGTACACCACCTTAGGGCCCTTTCACATCAGCGTTTTTTTTAAATCGCGGCAGATGCGGTGAAAAAACCGCATCTGCCGCGATTACCGCATACCGGCTGCACTAGCGGCGCTGTTGCGGTTTTTGCCATGCAAAGTATAGGCGGACTTGCGGCAGGTGCGGCAAGTGCGGTTTCGCACTTGCGGCAGGTGCGGCCGCGAAAAAAACCGCGGTCAGCCGCGGTTTTTTTCGCGGCCGCACCTGCCGCAAGTGCAAAACCGCACTTGCCGCACCTGCCGCAAGTCCGCCTATACTTTGCATGGCAAAAACCGCAACCGCGCGCAAGTGCAGCCGGTATGCGGTAATCGCGGCAGATGCGGTTTTTTCACCGCATCTGCCACGATTTCAAAAAAACGCTGATGTGAAAGGGCCCTTAGGGAGTGTAGTGTGCGGCTTCACTGCCAAGTGTGAGCGCGCACACTTACCCCGCCAGCAAGTGACGCATACAGCAACACCAAACCACATCTCGGTGGCTGTGCGCACTTAAAACCAATTTTTTTAGGGAGTGTAGTGTGCGGTGTGTTTGGACTCGCACACTTTCAGAGACACATCAGCGAGTTGTAAATGTCATTATTCGCTATTACTCGGTTCCCTATTCATTAACATTGGACTCGCTGGACTCGCAACGAGTCCCGAGTCCTTGACTCGGACTCGTTGGGGTCTTGCGATTCCGAGTCTTTTAGGACTCGCCAATCTCTACTGTTGGCGGTCCTCGAGGCCTGGAGTTGGGGACCCCTGTTATACCCCATATCTGCTATCTTCTGCCTTGGATTCCTATTGATCTGGGACTGTTGCAAGCTGGGGTTACTGGAAATCACAGATATCACAAGCAAACATAGTGGTTGTGATCTTCCCAACTAATCCAGGTGAGCAACACCATATTTATTTCTACAGATAATAATCCTAGATAAAAACCTATTGTGCATCTGTCTTTTCCAGCATTTTTGCAGGTTACAGATGTGAGAAGCCTGCAACCGGTCTGTGCTACTACATAAAGACACAATCTGCTATACGAGAGTTTTAGAAAAAGATATTTTTTCAGAAGCCCATTCATTAACATTATTTTTACATTCTAAATGTCCTAAAATCAGGTTAGCTGGGCTACTGTGCACTCTAGGTGTATTATTGAATAGAGCCTAGATATTTCATACTACTTACAGTGGGTGAAATAAGTCAGTAACAACCCATCCAATCCACACAGGCAAAGAAAACAAATCCTAGATGTCAATAAATTAGGTTTTGCCAAAATAACACAGTGAAAGAGTATTGAATACAGGAAGAAAAAGAGGTGCAAAAATCCATGAAAAGTCATGACACCAGCTGAAATCTATCAGTCATTGGAAATCGATTCAGCTGCTTAGTGAAAAATAATATAAAAAGGTGTCTCATTACCAAGGTGCCACACAAGAAACATCTCATAATGTGTAAAACCAGTGAGCTGTCTCAAGACTTTTGTAAACTTATTGTTGCAAAATATACTGTGTGCATTGGTTAGAGAAGAATTTTCTTTTTGTAAACCACTTCAGGCTCCAGTGAGCACGGTTGGTCTGTCACAAGGTGTCTCATTACCAAGGTGCAGCATGATGAAATAAAATTATTCAACCCAGAAAAGAAAACTTGAAAACACCAGAATTGTTCTTTTTTGGGTACAACATTTTATGTAAAAATGCAGTGAAAAGCTATCAAAACACTGTATGTAACCCAAAATAAAATAAGGACTACAGCTCGCTTCTGTTTTTTCCTTTATTCACTCAAGTTTACTGACTTACATTCCAACTTATAACAAAATATCAGATCGTCCTAAACCTAACCTGAGTGTTCAAATAAACAAGAATGTAACATTTTAATTATGAATTAAAAAAAAAATATTCACTACTACAAAAAAAAATGCCTCATTAAAATTCAATTGAGGTTCCCGTCAACGAGCTTTGCCTGATTTCTCAAATTAGAACTTTGCATATTTGTATAGTGAAGGAATAGTTGAAGTAGATACTAATGGGTACTAAACCCTCTGGCCACGTTAAGAGATCAGTCTCCAAAATTTTGCTAACCCCACCATGATGTATAGTCAGAGAGCCTAATTCCAGCAATGTATCACAACTAGGCTGCTTGCTGCAGTTTTGACAAAATCCTGGTTCTGTCTGCTGAGGACCAACCAGTTCTTTGAAATAACCATCCCACACCACTTATTGGCAGCTTTGGCCCCTTTCACATCAGCGGTAATGCGGTGAAAAAAACGCAACTGCTGCGGTTACCGCATAACGGCCGCACTTGCGGTTCACTTTCAGCAAGCCCCATGCTATGTCTATGGGGCTTGCGGCAAGAGCGGTATAGTTGAGGTTTCGGCACATGCGGCCGCGAGAAAAACACGTTTTTTTTTCGCGGCCGCATCTGCCGCAAGTGCCGAAACCACACTTGCGCACCTGCTGCACACTTACCGCAAGCCCCATAGACATTGCATGGGGCTTGCCGCAGGTGAATTGCAAGTGCAGCCGTTATGCGGTAATCGCGGCAGTTGCGGGTTTTTTACCGCAACTGCCGCGATCAGCGATTACCGCTGATGTGAAAGGGGCCTTCTCTTCAACATTGCGAATCTACAGAAAACTAAACAGAACTCATGAATATGGAGAACTACATGGAAGCAGGATTACTAGTCCTTCTAGTAATAATCTTCTGCTGATAAAACTGTGATTTTGTCAAACTCCAGCAAGCAGTATGGTAAATATAATAAAAGTAATATTTATTCACTTATATAGTGCTATTAATTCACATAGCTAAAATATGATGGTCTTGGATTAACTACCGGTATAACTACAGTTCTATGAAGGCCTCAGAGGTTTGTTTGAGAACAGTAAGGATCATGAAAACCAAGGAACACACCAGACAGGTCAGGATAAAGTTGTATAGAAGAGTAAAGCAGGGTTGTTATGAAAAAAATAGATTAAGCTCTAAACATCTCACAGAGCACAGTGCAATCAATCATCCAAAAATGGAAGAAGTACTGTATGGCAGGACTGCAAACCTAAGAAGACATGGCTGTCCACCTATTCTGACATTTCAAGAAGGAGAGCACTAGTTGGAAAAGCAGCCAAGAGGCCCATGGTCACTGGAGGAGCTGCAGAGATCACAGTTCAGGTGGGAGAATCTGTCCACAGGACAATTATTGTTCATATACTCCACAAATCTGAGCCTTATGGAAGAATGGTAAAAGAAAGCTATTTTGAAAGCTAAGCCATAAGAATGCTGTCTGCAGTTTTTAAAAAGCCATGTAGGGGCCACAACGAGAATGTGGAAGAGGGTGGTCTGGTAAGATGAGAACAAGGTAGAACATTTTTGGCTAAATGCAAAATAAAAACCCCATCCCCACCATCACACATGGTGGCAGCATCATGCTCTGAGGAGACTTTTCTTCAGCAGAGTCAGGGAAGCTGGCCAAATTCATGGGGAAATTGATGGAGTGAAATATAAGGCAATCCTGGAGGAAAACCTGTTATGTCTTTGAAGGCACAATCACAACCCAGACCTAAATCTCATTGAGAATCTGTGGCAACAATTGAACATTGCTTTTTACAGACATCTCCATCTAATCTCACTGAGCTACAGCTAGTTTGGAAAGAAAAATAGGCAAAGGAAAAGCATCAAAAAGTCCTAAATATAATGCAAATACACGTCACAATTTTTCAGATTGAATTATTTAGAAACCCATGTCTTATTTCCTTTACACATCGCACATACTTGTTAGTAAGTGTTGGTAGATCCTATAAAATCCTAATAAAATACATTTACGTTTGTGGGTGTAATGTGAAAAAATGTGGACAGGTTCATGGGGTATGAAAACTCTTTCAATTCACTGTAGATGGGAAATACCTTCTCTTTAAAGGCGACCATTGCAGACCATCAGAAGTCTACATTTATGTTTGCATAGACGTAAATTAAAATACAACCGATGACTATTTTATATCTTGATAGAAGGGAAAAAAATTTTCTATTTCTTTTTTAACTTTTTTTTTTTTCATACCAATGAAAATACAGTTTAAAACAAATAAGAATTATGACTTATTGTAGAGCTGACAACATTTGTGGTATGGATCTACGCTGGAAAGGCATCCAAAGTAACAATATAAAAGACAAACCAGATATAAAGTGGGCTTATTACTAAAAGCTCTGTTAATAAAAATGGAATGCTGGTTTAGGAACTCAACATATATATTTGTAACGCGACACAGATGACCACATGGTGGCAGTGTACTCAATATTGTCAGATCCATATTATGGTCGATGGAGGTAATAACAACAAAAGAAAAACAACTCTGCAATAAGATCACAGGCGACGTGTGCAATTATTACAACATAGTTCCTACTTTGTGGCCACAGCACTGACAAATACTGAAACTATCACGTTACTACCCTTATATTAATACTCAACCACCTATAATCCAATGTTTCCACCATTAAAAATAATAAAACATAATCGTTTATATGGCGCCAACATATTCCGCAGCGCTTTACAATTCAGAGGTTCATATACAAACAGTCATAAGTAACAGATCATGTCAAGGAATACAATAATTAAAGCACAATAATGACACCATTGCAGGAGGATGTCTAGATTATTTCACCGGCTGATGTTCAAATGCAACATTTCATTGTATAGATTATTTTCCAATAAACTTTTGCTATTTCAAAGCTAAATCCCATGACACCGCTATATTTTCTATCTATTCCTGCATTCCCGTGAAATCAGTAATTTTTACTGTGTAATGAACACTGTTAAAACAAAAGTGAAAAAACACGGTGGTGGAATTGCACTTATTTTTGCAGTTTTGCCATACTTTGATATTTATTTTAGCTTTCCAATACATTATATAATAAGATGACTGGTGTCCTAAAAAAGTACAACTAGTTGTGGAAAGAACAAGCCATTGTTCGTCTTTATTGCTGGAAAGATAAAAAAAGGTGAGACTCTTGGAAAAAGGGTACAAAAAGGAAAGTGCAAGAACGGAAAATGTCTAGTCGAGAAGGGGGTATGAGCAGCTTTAACCCCTTCATGACATCCGCTGTAATGCTGGAAGTGCATTCCCACAAACCACAATATGGGTACGGGCCATGATCGCGCCGACTCACAGGCAGAGCTGGTGAAATAATTAGCGGGTGTCAGCTATGTGTCATAATTGACATCCTGCAGTAACACCCATGATCGGTGCTAGAACCATTCTCGGGGGTTTAACTCCTCTGATGCTAATGTCAATTGCGACAATGGCATGGATCTACTTGACAGAAGAAAGGGGCTTCCTCTTCTGATCGGCACAATGTGTACTGGGACCACTCAGGTATGGTGGCCTGTGAGGCCCAGCCTTGACTAGAACCCGACACTCCTTTAGCCTTTGTGCCAGTCACTGATCTAATGCCCAGCAATCTAAAAGCATTGCAGAGAATTCGATGAGCGATCAGGGCAGGGACTAACGATGTCTACACTAATGACTAGTTAAAAATACGTTATACATATTTTTTAAGGTTTTTTTAAGAAAATCACAAAACAAAGGGCAAAAAAAAATGAAAAAATATACCAATATACGCATATATGTATGTAAAAATAAAAATAAACATGTACATATAGGTATCGCTACTTTTAGAATGACCTGATATATAAAAGTGTCACACTAGTTGACCCCTACTGGGAACACTGTAAGAAAAAAGTGTCAAAACTATGCTTTGATCATACCACCAAAAAAAGTGGAATAAAACATCATCACAAAGTTAAATGTAAATAAAAATGGCATTGCTGAAACCATCATCTTGTCCCACAAAAATTAAGCCCCTAAAAAAGTAAGCTGTTTTATGTTCACTCTGCCTCCCAAAAACTGGAATAGTAAAGAGATTAAAAGATATTATGCACCCCAAAATAGTACCAATATAAAAGGCAACTCATCCCACAAAAAACATATCATATGTTGCCACAGAAATAAGAAAATCATTGTAATTGAAATGACCTGAAGGATAAATCGTCTTATCACTCCTACTGTATGGTGAATGGTGTAAAAAATAAATAAAAGGAATTGTTGACCTGCTGTTGATTTATTCATTCTTCCTTCCAAAGATCGCAGTACGGCTAGGCTCATTTATCCTGTGCTCTACACTGAGCACTTACATATTTTCATATTTTCAGGGGAACTACCAATGGAAGAGTCACCATGGACTTGGTCTGTCCTACGATCCAGCGGTGTTCATCTTTTTAAGGGTGTGGTTGACCATATTTCTGTGCCCTACTGAAAAAAACACTACTGAACGGAAGCGAGAGTAACACTCTGTCAACAGAATCATTTCATTCAGAGATTTAGATGGAAACCTCGATGTAAGTGCTCAGCATAGGGCAAATGTGATCCAAAATTTTATGTAAAATGATGTGTCCAAAGCTGATGTGTAAAAGCTTCAACTCAATCCACAAAAAATCCCAAGTCACCATACCATTTGTAAATGGAAATAAGGGAGGCTTCTCACTCTGTTTACTTAATCCAATGGCTTTATTACACTGTGATTAACATTTACAGGACTACAAAATCACACACACACACGCAGTCCGACACGCTTCTGCTGTAATTGACATCTCACAGTCAATGCACAATCTATACAGAGCCTGGTGTAGACAGGGCAGATCTCCCAGCTTTGCGGTTTTTCTGAAATGAAATTCCTTGATTGTGTCAGATTGGATTCAACCAGTAATCTATGTGATACCTCCAATGGATTCAGGCTTTCTTTGCCTACATTATGTTGTTGTCAGATGTAGTAGCAAAAACCTGCTGACAGATTACCTTTAGGGAAACCAGTAGACTGCAAACGGTGTTGGGCCTCAGTTACAAGGGCATACATGTATATTACATTCTACATAGAAGGAAAACAGTACTTCAGGGAGCACCAAGCACTTAGTTCAGACACTAAATTGTAGTCAACTTTACTTGAGGAAACCAGACTCCGGAGTCCAAGTTTGCAAGGGAGAGATTAGCCCAGCAGAGAATACCGGTTAACCTCGGAGGCTTAGCTTCCCGGACACCCGCAGCACTTATCATGCGAGAGCCAGGAGCCGCAGGAGGAGTAGCGGTAGCCAAGTGAGAGTTCTCAGTGCAGCAACCCAGGTGAGAAACTGAAGGGAGGTCAGGCCAAACCTCAATCAGGGTTTCCGCCTCATCATATACATCCTGTCTCCCCTCTTCCTCCTGCTCTGCCTCGTCATCCTATGCTGAATTACCCTCCACATCACTCCCAAGTTGGGAGCTGTGCAGCAGCACATCGACAAAGCGGCAACATGCTCTGCTGAAGCTCATCTGCTTAGGTGAAACACCACACACTGCAGCAGAGCTGTGGAAAGGAATAAAACAACAGACCGATCAGTGGCTCTCCACACTGCAACTCCAACCCTGTCTGGTTGTCTGAGATAATGGCCGTAACCTGGTAACGGCTGTAAAGCTCGGGAAGCTGGTACAGGTGCCATGCATGGCTCACGTGCTGAACCCAGTGGTGCAGAAATGTATAAAAACATACCCTGACTTGCCGTACCTACTTGAGAAGATGCGCTGTATTTGCGCCCATTTCCGTCATTCCTCAACCGCTGTTGCCGATCTTGCAGCGCTTCAAAAGTAATTTAATTTGCCAAACCACCGACTCATTTGCGACCTGCCAACACGGTGGAATTCAACATATCATATGTTGGCAAGGATAAGTGAGCAGCAGAGGGCACTTGCTGAATACCAGCTTAAACATGCCCATCAGACTGAGACTCAGCTAAGACACATAACAACTCTCGAGTGGGTGATCACTGACATTTATGAGGTGCTTGATACCTTTGAGTACTGCATCAAGCTTGTAAGCGGTGATCAGGCTATTATTAGCGTAATCATCCCTATGCTATGTCTGCTGAAGGAATCGCTGCATAATCTAAAAATGGAATTGTTGAGTGCCCAGCAGCTGGGTATGGAGCAAGATTTCACAATGGGTGATCCTACACAGCCCAGCCAATCTCATCAGGCAAGATTGGGGGATGAAGATGATGAGGAGGAAGAGGACTTATTTTTCAGTGATACCGAGGGGACCCCTCATGCTACAGAAGGGACTCCCAACCCCAGCTTCATGTCTGTCAATCATAGGTGGGCTGGAGAGGAGGACGTGGAGAGTCAGTGTGAGGAGAGCATGGGTATTGTTAATCCTTCTGGGGTCACAGAACATTTGCCTCTTGCAGCTTGGCACACATGGTACAGTTCTAACTGTCTGTACCAAGACCTTCGCGTGATCCACATTTTCAACAGCAACCTATACTGGTTGGCCATCTTTCTAGACCCATAGTACAAGGACAAATTTCCTTTGCTACTGTTTCAGTCACCAAGGGGTTTCACAATTGAATCCTTCAAGAGGGCCGTTGTTGATCATTTGATGGCAACATCACCCTCAGACACCACTGCTAGCAGAGGTACCAGCTCTGTGCAACAACATGCATTAATAGGGAGAGACACACCCAGCAGGTCCAGAAGATGTGGTGGTAAAATGTCCACAGACTGGGCCATCTTTAATAAACCAGCTCATCAGCAACAGCTAGCTGGACCGGTAACAATGTCAAGGAGGGAAAAGTTGCACAACATGGTCATCGACTATCTAAGTCATCGTACCTGCGTCCTTCCTGATGTTTCTGTTCTGTTTAATTGCTGGGTATCCAAGCTGCATAGTTGGCCAGACCTCTCCTTATATGCCTTGAATGTTCTGACTGGCCTGCCCTGCTGCTAGTGTGATGTCAGAGCGTGTTTTCAGTGCCACTGGGGCAATGATTACAGATGCAAGCACACGGATGACTACAGAGAATGCAGACAGGGTGTCTCTGATAAATGAAGCAAGGACTGGATTTCGCAAGAGTATTTAAGCCCTCCTGATGACAGCATCCCAACCTAAAGTCATCCAAAATGTTATTTTAGGCAACTGGTGATCACGTCTATTTCTTCCCATACAAACCCCTTTTCTTCTTCTTACACGTTTTCAACTCCTGCTTCTGCTACATGTACGTCATGGTTAATAAGCTAAAAACAATGTTCCATTAATTAATATTTCCCACCGGAGGCACTTGTGATGAGACCCTCCTTCCTTCATCAACCATAATACAGCCCCCATGGGCTACTTTTTGGAGACCCTATGACCAGCTGGCTGTCCAGATGGCAACTGTGTGTCATCACCATCAGCCTCCACCTCTTCACCTGGTAGATCACATGGATGAAAGAGGCTTTCTTCTGGCCATGGGTTTTCAAATATTTGGACATGAACAGATGATACCTCCTCACATTCCTCTTCAATGGTGCACAGCGAGAGGCCAGAGGCAATGAAAGGATATGGACCAAACAGATCTTCGGAGTGGCCAAGATTGTGATCAAATGTTTCCTGTGACTCCAGACAGGGTGATGAACTAGGAGCAGGTTGAGAATATGATGACCCAACGTTCTCTGTCCATACTTGGGCTACTTTTTGGAGACACTACGGCTATGCCTGGACATTGGGCACTGAAACTACTGTGCTAGCAGTCCTAGCTACATAATTGTTTGGCCGTTGAGGCCTGCTTCCTTTATCAACCATGGTACAGCTTCTTGGGCTACTTTTTTGAGACAGTATGGCTACGCCTGCACATTGGGCACTGTAAAACTATGCTATATTGGGGGATGAAGATGATGAGGAAGATGAGGAGGAAGAGGACTTCTTTTTCAGTGGTACTGAGGGGACCCCTCATGCTACAGAGGGGACTCCTAACCCCAGCTTCATGTCTGTCAATCATGGGTGGGCTGGAGAGGAGGACGCGGAGAGTCAGAGTGAGTAGAGCATGGGTATTGTTAATCCTTCTGGGCTCACAGAACATTTGCCTCTTTGCAGCTTGGCACACATGGCACAGTTCTAACTGTCTGTACCAAGACCCTTGTGGGTCGTGGACGATTGGGGGCTGCTAGAAAATTTTGTGGAGGCCTTATCAGCCATCCAAGACAGTATCTGCTCTTGCTCTTCTGGCTTCCAGACCTGTTTACGTTCCAGACCAGGAAATTTTGCCAGGAACATAGATGCATCAACCTTCTTCTGTCTCCCAGACTCTGTGCTTTGTTGGGCACCACTGACAACCCCACGCCCACATCCACGATCGTGTCCCTGTCCCTTCACAACAGCCTTTTTAGGAATTTGGGGTATTTCTGACATAGCTTCAGATGCAGATATTGGGGAACAAGGAGCAGTTAATGCTTTGTGGAAAGTAGCACTACAGCCTAGTACTGCTTTATGTTTTACACACAGCACTGCAACGGTACAAAAAAATTGCCCTGAGGTTTAAGGTGATATATTACGTGCGCCAGTCACCACACAAGACAGCGGTGCTGGCTGCGTGCCACTTGTGCAGTACCGTGCGTGCAATTCGGTGTAAACACAGCAATGCAACGGCAAAAAAATTGGCCTGCAGGGGTAAATGTGACCCCAAAAATAGCTGGGAAAACGGTCACTACTCCCTGACCTTATATTTTCAGCTCTGAGAAGAGCTGAAATATTGCTGACTGTACTATGTGGTACTGTAACGCTCCTGCCTATCTCCCTGCACTGCAGTCACCTAGTGCTACAATACTGGTAGCTCTCACAAGAGCTTTTTGGTTTTACAGAGGGTTTCGGTATGATTTGCACAAGCACAACTCTCCCTATCAGCTGCTCACACTCTCCCTACACTAGCTGTGTTCTGCATGCAATGTGCAGAAAATGGCGGCGGCAGGGCTTATATAGAACCTATTAGTCATAGGCTAAGACTTATGTATGACGCTGTGCAGCCAGCCAATCATAGTAATGCCACAACCAAGACGGCTGTGGCATTACTGTGATTGGCTAATACTGGGCGGGAGATCCGAATATTGCAAGGCGAGTAGTGAAATATTCAATATGTTTCGAGTACTGCGAGTACCGCATTACTCACTGGATACCGAATACTTGCGATTATACTCGCTCATCCCTAGTTACCTGAGATATACCATGCTATAAGCACATGCTTGTATCACTATATGGCGGTATCAATACCTTACCCCAGTTCCTACTTATATAACTACACTGTATTCAATGAGAACATAATTATAGACAGCACTGCCTCTGCTGCTAGGTCCATCTCCTCTGCCAATAGAGCCTTGGAACTTCATTTTGGAAGCATTGATATTTTATCTGCTCATGTACAGTACAATATTCCCAAATAAGTTCACATGAAGGATCTGCAATCATACTGCGCTTCTAGGCACCGTATCAAATACAGAAGAACAAAAAGCCTTCGCCAAGCCTGAGTTCAATAAATCAAACAAATGCATCTGGCCATTAAATGTGTTTGGGTACATTTATTTAATTTATTGAACTGTAAGCAATCTGCTCTCACTCATGTCCCTGAATGTGGTCCATTGTACTGGATAAACGCACATATTACATGCACGTTAGAGACATTTTCTCAGTGACCCCAAAGAATCAGTTCATATCTCTTACATATTAAATTGGAACAGTTTCCTCCTATTGTTAAATCTGTCTCATAGGAAAATTCAAATAAACGTTCAATATTAAAACAGTAGAGTTACAATTTTTGTCTTTTTTTTTTAAAAACTTGGCAATTGTAAGGCTACCTTTGATAAAAAGGAGTCTGTCCCCCTCAAAGTGCAAATTAAACTGCTTATACATTTATCTCAGGGGCTTTGGTGCACTCTCGGCATGATCTATAGCTTGGTGTCCTCTGATTTGCATATTATTGCCAGTCCCTTGTCTTGAGAGCGCTCTCTCCGGAAGAGCTACTGCTGTCTAAAATCAACCCCTCTTACCAGTCTTATGCACTGATACTGGAGGAGCCCGCAGTCACTAACAGTATCAGTGTAATAGCGCACACAGCCAGATTATGGATGCAATTGCCTGACACCATACAACCAGACTCCTCCAGTGTCAGTGCACAAGCGCAGAAACGGGTTCATTTTATGTAGCATTTGCTTTTACTGATCGAGTGCTGTCAATCAAGACAAGGGACTGTTGATAATTTGCAAATGGGAGGGTGTAAGGGTTCACCAAGATGTAGGCATTAAAGCTTCCCTATTTCCATATGCAATAAAAGTAAATTTTTCTGAAAATTCAACACTAAAATGTACATGCCTGGCATGAGATTTATAGGGCCAAAGTTTCCTATATAAATATATAAAGGGGTTGTGCTATGAACAATTGTACAAGTGTGGAAATCTTCAAAAGGAACATGAAGACCCACCTATTCCAACAAGCCTACAACCTGTAGTAACTCTCGGTCCACTATACTTCCACATGACCAGCTCTACCCTCACCTACTATATCCTTACCCATCCTGTGTAGACTGTGAGCCCTCACGGGCAGGTTTCTTTCCTCACCCATCCCTAGTAGACTGTAAGTCCTCACGAACAGGGTCTTCTCCCCTTACGTACCGTATCCACACCCATTCCCTTTTAGACCAGGAGCCCTCCGGGCAGGGTCCTCTCTCCTCACCTACTGTATCCTCACCCATCCCTTGTAGACTGTGAAGTCCTCATGGGCAGGGTCCTCTCTCCTCACCTACTGTATCCTCACCCATCCCTTGTAGACTGAGTCCTCATGGGCAGGGCCTCTCCTCACGTACTGTATGAGGATCCCTTCCCTTCTAGACTGAGTCCTCGCGGGCAGGATCCTCTCTCCTCATCTACTGTAGCTTCGACCATCCCCTGTAGACTGAGAGCCCTCACTGGCAGGGTCCTCTCTCCCCACCTACTGTATCCTCACCATCCCTTGTAGACTGTGAGCCCTCCGGGCAGGATCCCTCTCTTCATTACTGTATTCTCACCCATCCCTGTAGACTGTGACCCTCGCATTCAGGCTCCTCTCTCCCCACCTATTGTATCCTCACCCATCCCTTGTATACTGTGAGCCCTTGCGGGCAGGGTCCTCTCTCCTCCTGTATCTGTTTGTGCCTTGTATTGTTCATGATTATTGTACTTGTTAGTATGTATACCCCTTTTCACATGTAAAGCACCATGGAATAAATGACGCTATAATAATAATTATTAATAATGATTTGACAAAATAATAAAAATATCAAAATTAAAGGCAGCCTGTCACCACTGTGCAAATTAAACTGCTTAAAGGGGTTGTACCACAAAACAATTGCAAATTTTAATTAAAAGATCTTAGAATAAAAATAAGTTGCACAATTGGATGTGTTAAAAAAAGTGTTCCTGTCCCTAGATATTATTACCAATGTGCCGCTGTGTGATGTATATGTCCGACCATGCAGGAACTGGTTGGATATACCACAGCACCCGGAGAGGGGAGGAAGTAAAAGAGTATACAGACGTTACAGCAGGGATCAAAGCTGATTCTAACTAAAAGTTAGACAATTGATGGCAGTAACCACTTATGAAGCATAAAGAAATGATATGTCATGAACATTCATTAGTTTGGGGTAAAGTATTAAAAATTAAGTGTAAAACAAAATGTATTAAAAGTTTGGGTCAAAGTTGTTCTCAGATTAGGTGTAAATGGACCCCAGTGTTTACATCTGCGGTATTTTTCAGATTTTTCTCCTTTTTCCACTTCTTGTCTAAATTTGGATACATCTTAACATATATAATCAGAAAGTCTGAAAAGTATATTACATTATTACTTCTACATTTATGAGATTGTATTTGCATAAAATTTACCTAGTGTTTAATAATCCGCTGATTTTACCTATCTAAAGTAATATAATGATGCAGCTAAATAGACCAGCAGAGAATTCTACTTTCCTACAAAAGTAAAAGTTGACCACTTCAGAACTCTGGAGATCGTTACTTGTCTTTTTTCCCTATAGGGAATCACTGTGGTTGTGCACAAGGTTTACATGAATAAGACCTGTCATATTGCCTAGGTGGACAGGAAAGCAAAGAAGCATCTAGTAAAAGCAGCACCAGTGTCGTACCAGACAAACGTGCGCAGATGCTGAGGCCCCTGGGTTTGCTAGGACTTTGACAGATCATGGGTAAATATTCTTTATACCTGCCAAGCTCAGGATGAGGTAGACAATGGATCAACTGTACCAGCCATGACTATAAATAATATAATACTGCCAGCATTAAACATTCAGTTATGAAACAGATCACATGTAAACGTGTTTAACCTCCTCTCTTTCGTCTTTCCTCCTGTATGCAGTGGGAAGGGTCCCACATACTGATGCATCCATCAGATGTAACAAGAGGCTTTGATTTTTGGCCTCGAGCATGTGGGTACAAAAAGAGTTCAACTCTTTTCTGCTGTATGGACTAGTGCAGCAACAGCATTGGGGGGCGTCCAATAAAAAATAGTGTAAATCACATATAGAATTCTACTGCGCCATTTGAGGCAGACAGATTAACAACTACAGTTTTGTATATCTGTATGTCATGCAACTGTGGAAGTGCAAGGACATTGATCACCACCAAATGACGATTGGTCACAGCCATTGCTTTCCCAATCGCATTGTACGTGTGCGAGACATAGACCTTGACAAAGGGTGACCAAAGAAAGATTGATTTCTTCGAACTGTGGTGCTGGAGGAGACTCCTACAAATCCTGTGGACAGCCAAGATCACAAATCAGGCTGTTCTGGAATGTGCCAATCCACAGATGTCTCTGGTAGGAAAAGTCATAAACAGAAACGGTCTTACTTCGGCCATGTGATGAGAACAAATTTCCTTGAGGAGGACATGATGCTTGGTATGATCAGTGGTGGTAGAGGTTGTGGATGAAATAAGACCCTTTGGCTGGACACCATCATGGCAGACACGAGAGTTGAACATCAGAGAACTGAAAGATGCTGTGACAAAAAGAGAAGCTTGGAGGAAAATGGTTCACATGGGATAAAATAGTCGGACACAACTGAATGGATGAAATTGGAATATCATACAGAACATCCATTTCAAGTATCTCAAATTGTCTTTTCAAACAGGAAGAGGACTTGAACTCTAGTGCCACTGTGGCGCCCCGCCAAGCAGGCGTCACAGAGGGGTACTGCACCCGTAAAAGAGGTGCAGATACGCCAGCTGCAGGTGGACCCTAGGATGGTGGGTAGGACCATTACCAGCACTCCCACATTAGTTTACACGGTGGGAGGTTACCCAGAAGGGAATAAAATCGCCTCTAGGGGGAACAAGAAGGGTTTTTGGTCAGTATTTGAGCTTTGAGGCTCTTGCTGCTAGGTCGCTCGGCTGAGGGACGAGTGAGAGATGGAAGAAGAAGAGAGGGTCTAAGGAGAAATGAGCTTTTCAGGAGAGCAGCCGGTCTGGGAAAGAGGAGCCATTGATAGGTTCTCCAGACAGCTTACCGGGCACCGGAGCCCGCAGACTGCTGGAGCTACAAGCGCAGCAGAGAATCCGGATTCCCGTGGAGTCTTCAAGTCTCCTGGGCACCACAGCAGTCTACAAGAAGGGTGCCAGGCAATACCAAAGAAACGAGCGGCCAGCCAGGGTTACTCGACGGCAGCGAAGGTGAGAGAGAACAGGAGGTCAGGCTGGATTCTAAGTCACCAGGCTTCACACCAAAACTGGAAAGCAGGAAAGAACACCTGTGGAGAGATCTAAAAATGGCAGTTTGGAGAAGGCACCCTTCAAATATCAGGGACCTGGAGCAGTTTGCCAAAGAAGGATGTCTACAATTCCAGCAGAGCATTGTCAGAAACTTATTGATGGTTACCGGAAGCGGTTGATCGTAGTTATTTTGGCTAAAGGTCGTGCAACCAAGTATTAGGCTGAGGGTGCCAATACTTTTGTCTGGCCCATTTTTGGAGTTTTGTGTGAAATGATCAATGTTTTGCTTTTTGCTTCATTCTCTTTTGTGTTTTTTCATTGAAGACAAATTAAATGAAGATAATAATAGCAAAGAATTTGTGATTGCAATCATTTTCAGGAAGAAACTGAGTATTATCTGACAGAATTGCAGGGGTGTCAATACTTTTGGCCATGACTGTACCTCCGGCGGACTGTGGTGGCGTTGGTGGCTCCTCACCAGAAACTACAGGTGGCGTCACGACAACTTGTAAATATAATCCCTGTAAATGTACCCTTTTTCAAAGAAGGACACGGGATCAGGCACGGCCACCACTCCCCGTGACACAGGAACCTTAACCCCTTGGAGCCTGATACTCGAGTACCCCAAAGCCTGGGCTCTACCCCACCTATTAGAGGTTGCAATCCTATAGCCTTGTCATATGACTTAAGATAAAAAGCCAGACCAGAATCTCAATTTGCAGACACAGTGTTTTGGGATATTGCCGACTAATGAAAATATGACATTGTGCTTCAATTGTGGTTCAACAGAAAAAAAAAAAAAAAACTAACTCATGATAATGACCATTGCCAAAATGATGGTACCTCTAGAAAGGGTTGAAAATATTGTTTTCACAAGTTCATGTTAAACTAAACTGTGTCCTGTAATTATGCCAACAAAAAGTATTCAAGGATAGGTGATAATGTAGGGTGTCTAAGATTTTAGCTAAGCTCCCTGAACGTGGCAGCAAGAGGTAAATTGCTAACAAATTGAAGAGATAGAGAATACAAAAATTAATCGAAGCGTCCCAAGAAGAACTTCCAAAGAAATTAAAGGTGAACTTGAAGCTCGAAGTGCACCAGTGTCTGATTGCACCATTCGTCACTGTCTTGACCATAGTGGACTTCATCGAAGACAACTGAGAAGAATAACAGACATTATCATCACAGCTTAAAGACACGACTCCACAATATTAAACACAATGCATGAAATTGATCTTCAATACCCCACATAAGCTTTCTCATAGCAGACATGAGCACTATATATAAGCCTTGTAGATGCAGGTTGCTAGTTATAGGGAACCTGTTATTTGATCCCTGGTGCCCAAACCTTGGACACCATGAACTAGACTCTGGCTGCACAATTCAACCATGATTGCTTTTTCCCTGAAACACTCTGGTGTTAGATAGAAGATATTGTTTTCAAATCTGTCCAGAAGAGTTGAGTCCAATGTGGCTTCTATAGTCATCCATCAGGTGACTGTCAAGTTTGTCCTGTGTGTACATAGGTAGAGACTTATCAATCATCTGAAACAAGGTAGAAGCCACATTGGACTCATCTGGACTCTATTAGCCAGAACTTCAGATTATATTTTCTCTGAAACACCATAGCATAGCATAATCCTGCAATCAGGTGCTGATTATAATGTCCACAGTTTAGGCAGCATGAATCAAGCGGTAGGTTCACTTTAAGGGGATTGTTTCAATATGGTAAATTGTTCATAATGCAAAGTTCCTTCAAAAGCAAGTAACTTTACAATTTACTTGTTATTAAAAATTCTCTGTGTACTCAAAAATGGATGATTTTTTAATTCTGTCGTTTATTGCTTGTTGCCTAGGTTATGTCCCAACTCCTAGGCAAGTTCACAGCACATGCAACTTCTTTGCTATTGCGCTTGTAAGAACTGCTTTGAAGCTGGCTGGATGTCTGGATTCCCCATCAGCTTCATTTCCCTGGCCCGAAACAGCTGTCTGTGGATGGATACCTGGCCTTGGTATTCCCTTGTCATGTCTCTAAGCTTGTAAAAGAGCTGGATATTGACTAAGAGGGCCACTTAACATGGTGGTTATGGTGTTCTCCGCAAGGAGCCACCCCTTGGCTGGGTCCTCCCCTGGAGGGATATCTGGCTAGTCCTGTGTTTGAGACTCCTAAACGAGGCTCCACAGACTCTATTTGCATGGTCATAATTTCCAGGGGCAATGGGCCTAGGAATTCACTGTGTTGAGCGCTTTAGCCGGCTGCCTGCAGTGTTTTCTTGGACTGGTCTCCCTGAGATCAGTGAATACTTTGTGATGTTGGTCTACCAGGCATTGCTCCCACCTAGCTAGAATCCTACTCCACACTGATGAAGTGCAACACCCCGAAACAGCTGTCTGTGGATGGATACTTGGCCTTGGTATTCCCTTGTCATATCTCTAAGCTTGTAAAAGAGCTGGATATTGACTAAAAGGGCCACTTAATATGGTGGTTATGGTGTTCTCCGCAAGGAGCCACCCCTTGGCTGGGTCCTTCCCTGGAGGGATATCTGGCTAGTCCTGTGTTTGAGACTCCTAACCGAAGCTCCACAGACTCTATTTGCATATTCTGTTAGTCTAGGGTCAGACTTGCATCATGCATTTGCTAAATGAATGCGCTATTTTCATGTGCAAATCTGCAAAAACGCATGCGTTATTGCACCCATAGACTCCAATGCAAAAAACGCATTGCAAAAGTGCAACGCGTTTGACATTATGTGTTGTTGCAAACCGCGTTTTTTGGTGCTTTTGCAAAAACACACTTTTTTTTAACACGGGAGTCTATGGGCAATGCATCCGTTAACACATGGTACATGTATGTACCATGCGTTAACGGATGCGTTAACGCATGGCCCATACATGCACACATGCCATGAAAATGGCAAGGGAAAAAAAAGTATCCACAGTCCAAGTATAGAAAACAAATAGGCGGCACTCACCGTGTGTTCGTAGACGACAGGTCCTGTTTCGCGGTTTGCCTGCTTCTACAGGTGACCTGTAGAAGCGGGCAAACCGCGAAACAGGACCTGTCGTCTGTACCTTCATGCACCCCCTCCCCGCACCTCTTCAATAAAGAAAGCACCTACGAACACACGGTGAGTGCCGCCTATTTGTTTTCTATACTTGGACTGTAAATGCTTGACTGGCTGATGCAGGCGTAGCACCACCAGGTGGCTGGGGATAAGACAGCGGTCTGTCTTTATGGAGGAATAAGAAAGACCAATAGCCCTGAAGGTGCCCGGTGCCCCTACCTTTCTATACACAAAAAAAAGGATCTTTAAAGCCTCCTGCAAATGGATGGAAGCTCCCAAGTGTGACCCTAGCCTTAGAAGCATTGAAAAGCACGTACTTCAGGCGTCCCAAACTATCCCGGCATACAGAAAGCAAGGAGGCTTAGGAACAGTGCACTCCTGAAGATTGATCTTCAAGAAAACACTTTCATTACCATCATTTTCAGGATCATTACATGTAGCTACACAATGTTAATTTCTTCTACAAAGTATCTTTCATCCTCCATAACAACTTTTTTTCAATTGGAAAAAACACAGTTTTATGAGAAATACCACATTGCTTTGGTCTATGTCAATATATATTTGGGCTCATTTGATCAACATTTCATCTAGTGCAATAATCTCTTCCTTCATAGCAATATCACATCTTTTGGTGAAATATCACTGGCACAATTTCATACTTCACCCCAATACCAATAATCTTGGTTTCATAAGTGTCTCCCACCAATGGAGACCTTTGGCGAGGCTGAGATCAAAAGGTCTTCAGCTTGTGTTCAAAATAATCTTTTTTCTTTTAGGGCTGCAGGAATCAACAACTTTTTCCTGACTGGCTATTTATTGTGGCCTGTAATCTCAGGTGTAGTCTTTTGTGGCCACTCCCCTCTGCTCTAAAAAGTCATGTGGCTTACCATCTGATGCTGGTTACATATTCACTTTCTATGCTGACCACTTTGAAAGGAGCCTCTCTCCGGAAGAAGCTGAGGAGTCATGACCATTGTAGCTCTATAATTTTGCTGCATTGGAGGAGTTTGGAGTGTTTTTACTTTTGTGTCTATTTTCTCTCTGTCTGTCTCCCTTTCCTTGTGTTTTGTCACTACAGTGGTGAGATTTGTCTCCTCATCAGCCTGCACACTAGCCAGGGCAAGCGGGGGCACATTAATGCAGGGCAAGCGGGGGCCTAGGCACATGACAACAACAGGGGGAAGGACCCATATAGGGACATTAGGGAACCCAGGGTCCAGGTTCAGGTGAGCTTCACGAGATGACCTCTCGCCACTCTCCCTATTGTCAGGGCCTTCCTTCTATTTCATTCCTGTTGTCCTCCTTATGTTGCGATGCACGCTGGATGTCCATATGCCACGGCATGACCTGGGCTTGTCATTTAAACTCTGATTCACCGATCCCTCTGAAAGAATGGAATTCCTTGAACTTCTAGCCTCAATGAACAAAATTAAGAGCAAAAATATAAAACTTCACATGAATTAAAATAATTGATGTTATCTGTTATCTTGATCACAGCAATACCCAATTCCCATCATGGCTCAAAAAATCCCATTTGGCCAAATGAAAAGGATACAAAAAAAGGACAAACTTCACTATACTTCAGAAACAGGCTGACATATCGAAAATAGAAAGGGAGACCTAGAGCCTTATTACAAAGAGCTCTCAATAAGACTGCGCCAATCCCAATGCTTCAAACAAGATACCTCAACGTCCAAGTACCAGGATAGCAGCTCTAGCACATTTTTCCTGGATTTACGACTTCCTTAGCATTGGATTCTGTTCTTCACCAGCAGTGCTTTTAAAGAATTTTTTCCTTATTTTTCTCTTTTTTTTTATCTTAAAGGCCAACCTTCATGGCAGCAAATATTCTGCAGTCACAGTTAAAAAGTAGATGTTTTCATAATTGACAAGCATTAATTGATTGCAGATCTGGGTCCTGAAACCTCACTGATCTCTCAAAGGACCCCCATGAGGGGTACAACTTAAAGGGTGAAGAGATTTGCTCTTGTTCGCAACGGCAGGGACACAGTAACGAGGCGACACACAGGTTTAAAGTCCAATCTTCAGTGTTTTATTCACATCGTTAAACACCTTTGCATTGGGAGGGGTGTAACTATTATTATTATTATTTATATAGCGCCATTAGGTTCCATGGCGCTTTACATGAGGATGAGGGAGACAAGAACAAGTACACTAAATCTAGGCGATCAGGATGTACAGGTACAGGAGGGGCAGGGACCCTGTCCACGAGGGCTCACAGTCTATGAGACTAAGTGGCTTTCTGGTCTTCACTAGAGTCTCTAGTGGTTTGAGGAAACGTGGGCCATAGGTGACCACCAGGTGCCCCTACCGGGGTAGTTTTGAGTCTGCAACAGTCCAATTTAAACTTCCTGTTGATTGCTCATTTAGTTCGAATGTGGGGAGACAGAAACCGATGGCGATTGGATGCAGAGCTTGTGTGTCATCATATTGTCACATGAACCCAAAAACACAATTAAAGACATCAATGGAACGGCGCACGTACAGGAGATGAGTATAGGGTTTTTTATTTACAGTATCTGGGGAAATAAGTGGAATCAGAAGGGGTTGTCCACTTGACAGCCCCTTTAAGAGACCGGAGCACACAGCTCTCGCCTAAGAAACCATAAAAAAGTAGGGAACGGATACAATAGGATAAATAGGTTTTGGACTTTATGACTTATTTTAAGTCTGTACAGCTCAGGAAGGAGCTAAGCGCTTCTTGGAGGACTCCTTAGCTGTGCCCTCCTTTTGATCAATCGGTAGACATAGACTTCCATGATTAGCAAGCAATTACATTGCCTTCAAAATGAAAAAAATATAAAATAAACTGCTGAAAGTTGAGTTACTTTGTGACATTTCCCAAAGCTTTCTTTGGAGTTACAACCTCTAGTGAACAAGTACATTACAGAGCAAATTCATGAAACAATGAATATTACCATCACAATAAGCACCTTTCAATCGAACACTCTATGCTACAAATGTAAAAATATTCATTAATTTTTCTTTATCATTTATTCTCTTTTTTTTTCCCAAGGAGACAATTTGTTCTAATACAATTTTGCAGTTTTAGCTGTCATTCTGATTTTGAGCAAATAATGAGCATTGGAAGTGTGCCAATGAGAATATGTCCGTATGTTATAATAGATGGCTACTGCAGAATAGAAAAAAGGTATTATTTGGTTGTTCATGCAAACGAGGTCAGGTAATTAAGTGAAGCCATGCAGAAATACAGATTTATTTGATGTTGTGTCTGTACAATCCATGACCGGATCCTAGATTAAGAAATACATATACTAAATAAGATATAGGAGCCGTGTTTTCAGGCTGGCAGGTTCAATATAATTATCCCGACTTCCTCTCAGTGTGAAACGTCAATACTAAGATGATCATTGAATCACACCTTCTCTCCTTACATGCTGCGGACAGCCTGTGTTCTTGTAAGTAACAAGATACCTGCTAGGCCATGTACACCCGGTATTTAGAAGACAGATGGTGCTGAGGTCTTACTCATTTACACTCATTATAGAGTGCTTATTAAAGGGAATCTAAGCTAAAATAAATATCAGATCCCATGTGCATCATGATATTAATTTACTGAACCAACACAGGGTCTGGACTTGTATGTTAGGATTTGACAATACAGTCATTTGCTGATATACTTCTCTTATTAGATATGCCACTTTATAAACTCCAGGGCTGATACTGATTAGGGATGAGCGAACTGGACTTTAAAGTTCGGTGCTCGTAGTGAGCACAGACTTTACAAAAAGTTTCAGCGTTTGGGATTACAGTAAAGAGAAAGGTTGGATTCGGCCTTGGGATCGCGCTGCCCGCCCAATTCAGAGGAAGAATCACCCCGGAGACAGTCAGATCTTCCAGGAGAATTTATTTTTATATTACCTCGTGTTTCATGTACAGCGGTACACTTCCTCAGGAGAATACAATTATAGCCTGACTGTAATTCTATTGAGGAAGAGTACCGCTGTTCACGGAACACGTCGAGGTAATATAAAAATAAATTCTCCTGGAAGACCTGACTGTCTCCGGGGTGATTCTTCCTCTGAATTGGGTGGGGAGCGCGATCCCAAGGCCAGATCCAACCTTTCCCTTACTTCGGACAAACCACCCGGCTGATTGCTGCAGCTTCGCTCCCTGTTACACCAATGTTTTGCAGTAGTTGTGTCTCACACAACTGAACAAGGTGAGTGGGGCAATACACTTAGCTTCACACAGATTTAACTTGGATAAGACCTATTGTGAGCTTATTTCTCCCTCTCCAGTGTTCGGGTTTGGAATTTGGGTGCTTTATGTATGCAAACCACTGGAACAAGCATTGCTGTGCTCAGGTACACTCAGTGCTTGGGTACACTCAGTGCTCGGCCCAGTGTGAGCCACTTGCAATGTTTGAATGGCTGGACTGGGGGTAAAGTCAGCATTATCGGATGTGGTAAGTACAAAAAAAAATAACAAAACCCTGCCCTCCATCCCCTGGAAGTGCCTTGCTTATGGCTGTATGTGGGCAGAGAGCAGAATTGCCCAATCAGTGACTTCCAATGAGGTTCAGGACAGGTTTGGATGCAGAACAGAACTTTTTATAAAGTTTGGCGGCTGAACTCCCAGAACTCTAACCTTCAAAGGATTGGGAAAGCAAGGTGTGTTACAGTCCGCGCTGCCAAGTCCCCACAAATGACCAGGAATCCAATTTGGATAGCAAAAGATCCCTGAGGAAGGTGCCAGGAGAGGCATCGAAACGTGTAGGAAAGGAAATAAAGAAGATCTTTTGCTATCCAAATTGGATTCCTGGTGATTTGTGGGGACTTGGCAGCGCGGACTGTAACACACTTTGCTTTCCCAATCCTTTGATGGTCGTTCCACGTGTGAGTGGTCGGTGGAGGTCCTGCAGCAGCCAAATAAAATCCTTTGCCTTCAAACCAGTTGTGGGTCTTACAACTGGGCTAGGTGAGTGAACCTTGTTTTACCACCCACGTTTTGAGTGTCTTGAGTGATAGGGCACTATTGCGCCTCTTGTTCCCCCACCTCTTGTCTTTTTGAGAACTCTAACCTTCACGGGTCCACCCATTTCCATTTATAATGTAATAACTCTGGAACCATTCAACAAGTCTAAGTGATTCTGAGAATGTTTGTGACACATTGTACTTCATATTAGTGATAAATGTTGGTTGATAAGACTTGCATTAATTGATAAAAATATTGAAAACTTGACAGAAAATGTAAAAATGTTGTTATTTTCAAACTTTGAATTTTTATGCCCTTAAACGAGATCAGTACATAACACAAAAACGTTAATCAATAACATTTCCCACATATCTACTTTACATCAGCATAAGTTTTTTAAGAAGTCCAGCTGAAACCCCACAATCCAAAACTATTGCTTATATATCGAGATTGTGACTTTGTAGTATTATTGAATAAAGCCCCCCATACGCAATAAACGAATGTCTGCTTACTACTACGATATGGACAAGTTTATCCAAAGACTAATAGGAGTTCCAGATAATCTATTCCTCAGTTAAATATCGATCCAACATGTCAGGAATTTAGACTGCCAATCATAATTTTTCCTAGAGGTAAACTGTTGCAATGTCTTGCGATGCCTCTCTCTTAGGGCGGCTTCACACTGCGGCACGATCCGGTCTGTGTCTGTTTGGGATGACCCTGACAGCCGCGGCGCCGCAGTCCTGACTTATCAGCAGCAGGAGCTGCGTACGGCTGCACACCGGACCGGAGGGCAAATTAGCCCTCCAGTTCTGTGTGCTGATCCGGTCCGCAGCTGTCAGGGTCATCCCGGACAGCCCCGGACCGGATCACGCCGCAGTGTGAAGGCACCCTTAGAGAACACAGCAGCACTTGGCCAAACTAGCGCTCCTGTGTGTTTGGCTATAGACATCATTAGATGTGCATGGTGGCCTTTACGAACGTCAAGTGGAAGCGTAAGCAAGCACTTGGGCATTAAGGGTCATAATGGGCCCCATACCATTCACTAAAACTATGCTGCACTTGATTTACCAGGAATTATCACTTGAAGATGGAGGAAAAGAAACGGTAGGTCAAGTACTTTTACTCAAAAAAACCCAACAAATTAATTTCATCTGTTAAAATTCAAAAGTTCAAGAAAAACATGTTTGGAGTCTGTTATGAGTTTTCAACATTTTCAGGAACGTGACCGTCCCCCTACAGTGTTATGTGCCCCAACAGTAGGATCTTTATACTCCAGAGGGTAAGGTGAAACTTTCTTTTTTCTCTTGTCTTGTTCACCACTAGGGGGTATGAATACTTATCTCTCATCTCGCTGTCTCTCTGCTATCTTTATATTCGAGATATTGGACAGATGTTTAAGTGAAGGCACCAGATGTGTTGATGGCTATTACAGGTGAAACTAATGCATCTACAGTACATTTATCTTGGTATCAACTCCAAAACGTCTTCAGATACTTTACTCTAAATGACCTTTTATAGGCAACCATCAATTGGAAGAATTTTATAATTTTTACTGTTTTAAGTTTTTCTGTTCAAAAGAAATGTCATTAATTTTCACATCCATTGCTAATGACTAGCAAATGGCCATTAATGTGAGGGGACATTAGGTTGGCAAACAATCATTTTTTTAAGGTTTTTATATGGATACGAACAAGTCGGAGGTGCCAAGTTCTCACTAATCGCGTAGTCACTGCTCATGTTTATACTGTACAATGGATTAGGGACCCTTCAGAGTTATGGTCACCGAGACGTGGTTGAAGGGCTGGCATACATTGGCCAATGCATGCGCAAAGAACCATAAAAAACGTCAAAAAACGGAAAAAAAAAATTTACATCTGAGTTTTTTTGAAAAAACGTTTTAGTTTTTATTTTTTCTCAAAAATAACATCAAATAACATCTATAAAGATCAGTGTTAGCATGCATTGACCTAACCAGTGTGCTACTATTAATTTTGTTATATATGTACAATGGATTGGGGACTTTTCCTTGATTAAAATTTTTAACCCCTTCACCCCCAGGCGATTTTCCGTTTTTCATTTTTCCCTCCCCTTCTTCCAAGAGCCATAACATTTTTATTTTTCCGTTAATATAGACATATGAGGGCTTGTTTTTTGTGGGATGAGTTGTACTTTTGAATGAAATAATTTATTTTACCACATACTGTACAGGAAAATGTGAAAAAAATTCCAAGTGCGGTAAAATTGCAAAAAAAAAAGTGCAATTACACATGTGTTTTTTGAGTTTTTTATTCACCATGTTCACTACATGGTAAAACTGATATGTCTTTATGATGCCTTAGATCGGTACGAGTTCATAGATACCAAACATGTATACTTTTACTGCTATCTAAGGGGTGAAAACAATTCAGAAGCTGTACATATACATGAAAGGGTTAAGCAATACATATTATGTAAAATGCCCGTAAAAGACACTTTTTAACAAGAACAACTCAATTCTCCTCTAGTACTGATGTCACTATCAGATGTTTTTTGTTTCACTTATCTATCTCAACAAATTTACAAATTGAATTGATTGTTCAGCTGGTGAAAACTCATAATTCTTATAAACTATATTTACAAAGACACTGAATGGTTGGAAAAAATAATAATAGCTTCACCAGTGCCCAAAAGCATCTTGTCAATATTTCACATCTACCAAATTCATTATTCTGTGTCACATCTTGGTCATCAAACATAGGTGGAATTGCCCGCTCAACCAATTACTGGTCACATCACTGATTGACCTCATCCTTTGATTGACTGAACAATTTTCTGCCATTTTGGATGTGTTGAGACAGAATCAGGAAGAAGAAACCAGAAAGAATTGGAACTGGCGTTAGGGTGTTGGTGCGGATAGCATTACCTTTTTAATTTTTTCTTTAGAAAGTTACATCCCTATCACATTCTGGGCTGGGTTTCATATGTTCACATTTCTCTGCACTTCCTTGCTGGCTATATCACTATGTGGACCTGTGTTTAGGTGTTAAGGGGGGTTAACCATTTTGAGTAAACCCCAGTTTAAGACCTGCAGTGAGTTGGTTTCTTTCTCAGCACCTCTTTATTTCACCTCTTTTAAGTTTTGGGAGGCTCTACTTGATCTTCTTATTTGTGGCTCTCTTTAGCTTTCCCTCTCTACCTTATATGAATGCGTTTTTATTTTTTTTCATCTCTGGGTTTCCGTATCATCCTTGCACACCTCCCTTTCCCTTTATTGGCAGAGTGTTGCGGGCTCCCCTCTGGTCATTTAGGAGGTATGAAAAACTCTTCAGCTACGAGGTGGTGTTTTGAGTTGTGTATCTAGGGTCTTTCTAGTCTACCAGGCCCCAGTTGGGTGTGGGTGCTGCATCTCCCTGTTGTTGGTCTTCTCTTTTTCCGTTATCATGTGTGAGTGTTTACACTTAAAAAACATCCTTAGAAAAGAAAATCAATTTAAAATTGGTTGCAGTCCAGTTGTTGACAACATATCAATATTACAGACTGTATTAAAAGTGACATAACACTTCTAGCAACAGCATTACACAGTATGAAGCATTGCTAGCCACATAGTCATAAGCAGTCATCCCCAGTATATAATGCACCAAGTCCATAGCACCAAAAATGTCTATTAATGTCAAGATATGAACTGTCGTTTTTAAAGTATACAGAATTACTGGTGTGATAAATTCATTACTGGTTTTGCCATCTGTAAATGTCAATGGTCAGTGCTACGGTGGATAAAAGAAGATGCGAAGTAGACCAGAAAGACAAGCTGCTGTAGACACTGACTTACTTGTAGTCCTCTGAGGGTCATTGGAATTGTTGTACAACACTGTATATTAGATCAATATGTTTAGAATCTTCTCTTGTTATATTATGTTATGCCATGTTATGCACATACCTGACTTCAACACAGTTAAATGGTGAAATAAAGCCTACAAACATAACAGCTGCACCCATGCCCTACTCATTCCTGTACAGACTAGAAGATCCCTAGCCGCACAATTAAAACTTATAACTCAGACCTGGCTCCTTGAAAGGCCATTGAGCTGTATCTAGTTTCTCCTGAGAATCCAGACTGGAGGTCGCTCCTTAAAACTAAGCAAAAGATTAAATTGTGCAGAGGTAAAGGAAAATAAAGGTGAGAAAACCAAAGGCATGTGCACAAGGGGGAATATAGAAGAATACTGAATGAAAGCAAAGGAAACTTCACACCAGCCTGAGGACTGGGGAAAGGTGTTAAGAAAGGTAAATGAGCTAACACATGCCAGTAACACAACTGGCCTCTGCCAGTAAAATCCCTTACTTACAGAGCTGGAACTCCTTAGCTGAAAGCCACCTAGAAATATAGCCAGCAAGAAAGACTGGTGCAAAGTGAGTATAAATAGCTCCAACAAAGCTGTTATAGGACAGAGAAAAAAATTGGAAAGTGAGAAACACCTGACAAGCAGAAAGCAAAGGAAGAAAAGCAGAGACCAACATAGCTCTGGCTCAGTGGGGAAGAAAACACACTAGGCAGTAAGAGGTCACCGGATCGAATTCCGAAGCGGAACCATGACACTAATATACGTAGTACTCATCTGGACATAGTATTTAGACATGATGTTGTCCACGTGCTTCTGTGTTACTCATTTGTACAGAATATAATAAACATTTTCCCATATTAGTGAAATTGGATGCAAGAAGATATATAGTAGTAGAAGGTAAATCTGACTCCCAAATTATTCACATAAACAATTGAAAAAGAAATTGGTACTCACGGCAATTAACTGGTAGGAGTTATTCATCATGGCTATCAACATATTGAGTAACACAACCAAGGATATCACGTTGTATGTTCCAAACATCGTGGCACCAACAAACTCTGTGAACTCATGACGTGCTTTCACATTGGTGACGTACAAGTTTAGAAGACCAAACACTGACCAGAACAAGGATTGCAGGGTCTCAAAAAGGCTGTAATAGAGGAAAACAAGATGATGTTCATGATTATTTCATGGTGTTTGTAAGGAAAAATCTCTTATTGAAACAATTTGGAAGAAATAAAATAATGCTAAATGTATTACACTCATATACACACACATCCCAATATTAATTGTGCTTTAAAGTGTAAGTGCCATGTCATTGACGAAAAAAAAAACAGTACTGCACTGATTTTTAATGTTTGGTCACATAGCAGCTAAGATGATGCTTTTTTTATGCCATATGACATATTGGCTCACATTTTTCTGTGGTCTTTAAAAAACTGCATTTTATGGCTGTGTGGGCATCATCAGTAGCTCATATGGAGTGCAATGTGATAGCAGAGAAGGGGTTAACACAGATCCTGATTGAGCTGTGTGGAGTCAGATGACAGATCAGAATCTTGTGCCAAAGGAGGAGTTTGCCGTGATGCTGACATTCTGACATTGCTTAGCAACTGTGTTGTAGTTTGAAGTAATCTGATATATAGTTCCTCACCAGCTGCAGTCCAGACCTCACACAAGTCTAGGCCTCGCCCCTCCCTCATATGGTTATTTTATCATATTCAGTGTGAAGATGGATCTGAGTGAGAATGAACGTATGTCTTCTTCACACACAGTGTAGTGGGGACCCCTTGTGAAGGTTTATGAATGGTTTTCAAGCAGAATTTTCTAAAGAAGTATATTTGAAAGTTTATTATAATCACTTGCTCTATACATTATTATTAAATATTGAGAGTCTTTAGTGGTTGATACCTTTTAATAGCTAACTGAAAAGATGGTAAGCATAGTAAGCTTTCGGGACACTATGGCCCCTTCGTCAGGCTGGTAATGACACAATTTCTGAAGATACAGTTAGGGCCAGAAATATTTGGACAGTGACACAATTTTCGCGAGTTGGGCTCTGCATGCCACCACATTGGATTTGAAATGAAACCTCTACAACAGAATTCAAGTGCAGATTGTAACGTTTTAATTTGAAGGGTTGAACAAAAATATCTGATAGAAAATGTAGGAATTGTACACATTTCTTTACAAGCACTCCACATTTTAGGAGGTCAAAAGTAATTGGACAAATAAACATAACCCAAACAAAATATTTTTATTTTCAATATTTTGTTGCGAATCCTTTGGAGGCAATCACTGCCTTAAGTCTGGAACCCATGGACATCACCAAACGCTGGGTTTCCTCCTTCTTAATGCTTTGCCAGGCCTTTACAGCCGCAGCCTTCAGGTCTTGCTTGTTTGTGGGTCTTTCCGTCTTAAGTCTGGATTTCAGCAAGTGAAATGCATGCTCAATTGGGTTAAGATCTGGTGATTGACTTGGCCATTGCAGAATGTTCCACTTTTTTGCACTCATGAACTCCTGGGTAGCTTTGGCTGTATGCTTGGGGTAATTGTCCATCTGTACTATGAAGCGCCGTCCAATCAACTTTGCAGCATTTGGCTGAATCTGGGCTGAAAGTATATCCCGGTACACTTCAGAATTCATCCGGCTACTCTTGTCTGCTGTTATGTCATCAATAAACACAAGTGACCCAGTGCCATTGAAAGCCATGCATGCCAATGCCATCACGTTGCCTCCACCATGTTTTACAGAGGATGTGGTGTGCCTTGGATCATGTGCAGTTCCCTTTCTTCTCCAAACTTTTTTCTTCCCATCATTCTGGTACAGGTTGATCTTTGTCTCATCTATCCATAGAATACTTTTCCAGAACTGAGCTGGCTTCTTGAGGTGTTTTTCAGCAAATTTAACTCTGGCCTGTCTATTTTTGGAATTGATGTTGTCTGGTCACAGCAACAGCTTCCAAATGCAAAACCACACACCTGGAATCCACCCCTGACCTTTTAACTACTTCATTGATTACAGGTTAACGAGGGAGACGCCTTCAGAGTCAAATGCAGCCCTTAGAGTCCATTGTCCAATTACTTTTGGTCCCTTGAAAAAGAGGAGGCTATGCATTACAGAGCTATGATTCCTAAACCCTTTCTCCAATTTGGATGTGGAAACTCTCATATTGCAGCTGGGAGTGTGCACTTTCAGCCCATATTATATATATAATTGTATTTCTGAACATGTTTTTGTAAACAGCTAAAATAACAAAACTTGTGTCACTGTCCAAATATTTCTGGCCCTAACTGTACATACATATATACATAAGCAGGGTTAGATGCTGTAGTAAAAATATGACAGATGACGTAAAGCAGAATCAGGCTAGTGAGAGGGAGAGGAGATGGGAAAGTAAAGTCAAAATTCTAAGATAAGAGGAACCGATTGTATTATTGTTCTATGATTAGTGGCCTGTGGAGACCTGAAGATTCCTCAGTGAGTTGTAGAAAGCCATAAATCGAAGCGAGACAGTTTACATAAGAAGTATCAAAACTTCATTGTCATCTAACTTGAGTCTGTTGGAGATGTGATATCCCCAAATGTCCTTTCATTTTATATAAAAACACATGAATCTGTAATGTACACAAATGCCCTTTCATTTTATATAAAAATGCATGAATCTATGTGAGACATTTAATCCTGTTTTGAATGTGTCAAAGGTCGTTACCAATTTGTATCCCCAAATTCTTCTCTCTCTCTGAGATTTGAAGTTACTTTTTAAAATGAGCACACCAATATCGGTTTCATTGTGGTCAGGGCTGCAAAATGCTTTGCTACAGGTAGATCCATACACTTTTCTTTTATTGAGTGGCGATGAGAATTCATTCTTGTTCTGAATTTTTGTCCGGTCTCCCCTATGTACATGCTGCCTGTTGGGCATTTGGTACATGTAATTATATACACCACATTGCTTGTGATGCAACTGAAATTACCTGGGATCCTGTAGTCCTCATCTGTCCCAGGAATCTGGTAAATTTTGGTAAAATCCACTATTTTAGCTATACACAAGAGTCAACCATTCAACGTTAATGCCCAGGAGAGAAGGGCCATCCAGTCTTTGAAAACCAACAAAGAAATCATCATTAAACCTGCAGACAAGGGTGGTGCAATAGTCATGATGAACAAATCTGACTACCTGAAGGAATCAGACAGACAACTGACGGACACATGCTACTACAAGAAATTGCAGTCTGATCCCACACAGGACTATCAGACTATGATAGTAGACTATGATCACCTTGAGGACTTTAGAAAGACCTTTTTGAACCAAGGCTACCATCCAAAAGCAATCGAGAACCAGATTACAAGAGCTACCAGAATATCAAGGAATCATCTCCTACATTACAAAACTAGGGAAGAAAACAACAGAGTTCCTCTCGTAGTCAACTACAATCCAAGTCTGGAGGTGCTAAGAGGAGCTGCACGGAAACTGCAACCACTCCTACAAAAAGATGCCTGACTAAAATCAATATTTCTGGATCCCCCACTGTTTCAGACAACCTCTGAATCTAAAAAACATCATTGTCAGAAGCACCCTGTCCTCTCCAACAGCTACAGGAACAGGTGCAAAACCTCCATCTATAATGACAGTGGACAAGATAAAGATTCCTGGGACAGATCAGGATTACAAGATCCCAGGTAAGTTCAGTTGCATCACAAGCAATGTGGTGTATTTAATATATACCAAATGTACCACATTCAAAACAGGATTAAATATATCACATGGATTCATGCATTTTTATATAAAATGAATGGGCATTTGGGGACATCACTGATTCTTCCGTTTTTATATAAAATGAAAGGACATTTGGGGATATCACATCTCCAACAGACTCAAGTTAGAGGACAATGAACTTTTGACACTTTTTATGTGAACTGTCTCGCTTCGATTTATGGCTTTCTGCAACTCACTGAAGAATCTTCAGGTCTCCACAGGCTCCGAATCATAGAACAATAATACAATCAGTTATTCTTACCTTAGAATTTTGACTTTACTTTCCCAGCTCCACTCCCTGACTCTGCTTTACGTCACCTGTCGTATTTACTACAGCATCTAACCCTGCATATGTATATATGTATGTGTCTTCAGAATTTGTATCATTATCAGCCTGACGAAGGGGCCATAGTGTCCCGAAAGCTTGCTATGCTTTCCATCTTTCCAGTTAGCCATTAAAAGGTATAAACCAATGAGGACTCTCAGATTCCAATATTTTTCTATCTACTGACTAACACGGTACAAACATGTTTTACCTTATTATTGAACATAAATTTAATCGGCGGTTACGCTTTAAGTATATACCGTAAATGACCTCACATCATGGGTAAGTGATGCCTTTTCTTGTCATATTAAATTCTTTCTGTGGTTACCAATGATGGCATATACTTTCTGTACTAGCGTTGTACCTTCCATGATCTTATTGGTAACGTTCTGCTTAAAGGAATTTTATTTTAGCCGCCTAATTTAAGAGTAGCATAATGTAGAGACGGATTCCAGCGATGTCTCACTCACTGTGCTAATTTTAATAAAAATCATAGTTTTTTCAGCTGGAAATTATCACTAGAGGATTAGTTAACTTGCTACCAGGTAGTCATACATATTCCTGAGCCCTGTATATCCGCCATTGATTGGCAGCTTTCTGCCTATGCACAGTGTACACATAAAACTGCCAATCAGTAGTGTGGGCGGGGTACTACAGAGCTCAGCATTTGGAATCTGGGTCTCTGCCTTTACATTATGCTGCTCCCAGATAAGGTAGTACAAATCTGGTGACAGATTCCCTTTAATGCCATCATAATAACATTCATTCTGTGGGAACAAAATGATGCTAAACTTGTTTGCAAAGATAAATTAGCTTAAAATCCTGGTGGACAGAGGTGTACAAATTAATGATAATGTAGTTCTAAGAAAAGAAAGAGGGTCAAAAGTGTAGGAACACTCATCTGCCTAATATAAATTGCAAGTTCTAACAGGGAGAACATGTTGTTCTGATCCCTCATATCTTGCCTAAAACATGTTTCTCTGTTACAGGTTTGGAACAAACTATAATATCCAGGGTTGGAGTAACTTTGCCAATAACCAGTTAGTCTTTACCTGGGTCGGTCTAGTTATAGCACATTGTTTAGTCCCAGTCCAGTATAGATTTAGTAGGGATGGCGTCAATATTAACGATTCCATAAGCTTTGCTTTTGGAATAAGTAAAGTTTGAATGGTCTGTAATAACAATATGTCATTTTCTTAGCAAATCTACATTTCAAATCCTCAAAAGTGGGACTCAAATAACTGCAGACATAAAAAAAAAAAAAACTTTGTACTTCTCATCCTCTCCAGGCTTATTCCCTGTTTTCCGCCATTGGTCCGGTCTGTGTAAATTGGCTGCAGCGATAACATCAAGACTACAGTATATATCAGTCAATACAAAGCTTAGTGGCTCCACTGATGTACAGTTGATGGCACAAGCAGATATCTCCGATTGATGGTAACTGCTGATGCCAACTGTATGTTGGGTATGACTTTTGGCTATCACTTTTTTAAAAGTGAAGAATCCCTTTAAGCTTAAACTCTTAACAATCTATGATGTACATTTTTGACAATGAACAAATGCAGCTGGCTCAGCAGCTGACTCTACTTTGTCTGTGTCACATAGACGACATTAGTGTGTAACTGCAGTGTCCTAAGGGTACCTTTACACGAAAGAATCGAATACAGCTCAAAACATGTGAAGTAATCTTTCTTTTAATGAAATTCAAAATGGTGCACTACAGAAAAAATGGTGCATGGTGAGCGTGATCCATGTCAACACGTTTTCAAACACAAAATAACATTCTCAATCATGATTAGGAACACTATTTTACATTCAAAATGCATTGACGTGGATCACACTCGCCATGCACCATTTTTTCTGTAATACACCCCTTAGAATTTAATGAAAAGAAAGATTAATTCACGTGATTTGAGCTGGATTTGATTTTTTCCTTATTCATTGATGTGGTTCTGGCAGGACTAACGTCTAAACTCCACGTGAACAGGAGATTGGGAAGGTGAGCTGGATTACATATTAGCTAGGGCCAATACCGCTGAAAGAGCGCCCACCCAGTAGGTGTATATTTCTTAAAAGGGGTTGATATGGTGATTGAGAAGGGATTGTCCAAGTGGACCACCCCTTAAAATTATAAGAATGACCATCTCTCAGTGCTGAATGTAGCTTTCAAGATAAAAAAGGTTGGGGACAACTGGTCTAAGATCTAAAGATAAGAATAATATATTTTTTTAATCCTGATATATATATTATTGGTAGATATTATGCACTGTCAGTGGTGTTGAGCAGCTGGTTGCTTAGTATAACTGTAATATCCAATGTTGAAAAGAGACCAGCAGCACTCCGGTCCTTAAAAAACGTCCAACTTTATTTAATAATGGTGCATAAGCAAAACAGGGAGAGAGGCAGGGTGTGTATGGGACAACAGCCTGTTACGCATGTTGTAGTGCTTCAACCGGTCCCGCCTCCAGAGGCGTGACCAGTTGAAGCACCACAAGGTGTGAAACAGACTGTTGTCCCATACACACCCTGCCTCTCTCCGTGTTTTGCTTATGCACCGTTACTAGTTAAAGTTGGAAGATTTTTAAGAATCAGAGTACTGCTGGTCTCTTTTCTATATTGGATACAACTGCTTCTACTTAAAGCTGGCACCCGTTAATCCTGAATGTGGTTTATGGAGCTCTGGGACAGATCCGAGGTTCCTCTCCACATAGGTCTGTAAGTAGTGCTGGAGATTTCTTCTCTTTTTTATTGTTAGTATAACTGTAGGCTCGAATACCCCATACTTGTCACGGGTGAGCAGCCTGCCATTTTTTTTTTAGATTTTTGGTTGATATTTTGTGTCCTGTCTGCTTACAATCTTAGGGAAAAGTTTGTGATGGTGCAGTTTTGGAAGCAGAGTTCACTTGTCAGCATGGACGTCTTCTCCTTGGAAACTGCAAGCTAAAGTGACAAAGGTCTGTGGAGACATCCTGCGTCATGTTATTCCACAGACATTTAAAGGAGAGAACATTATTTGGCAGTATTCTGCCTGCACAAGACGAGAGAACGCCGCTTAACCCCTCTCCTATTCATAGAGTGAATGCTTGTTTATTTTAGCAATCGTTTTTCAAGTGAAGGGAACTATATAAATGAAGCAGCTAGTGAAAGTATCAGAACGACGCGGTGACATTATTTACTGCTGTACAGTATATTGGAAGAACACAATACTGCATATGGTTACTGCGCTATTGCAGAAGATACGAGCATCTCCTATGTCATACACCACGAGAGCTAAGAACAAAAAATAATCATTTGTGCACCACTAATGAATATACATGTCATCTCACATTTTTTTGGTCCAACATTCTGCCATGTTTCTGTTATTAATATATTTTTCATAGTATGTTATTATTAAAAAAATATAAAAATACAATCATCTTATTGGCTCACCCAGACTTTGCTTGAGACATGGGATGCACAGATAATAGCCCTGCAGGTCACCAGGTGAATAGCACTACATTTAAAACAGAATCTCCAATATAAATAAAAACAATTCACCATTATTTAAAGTTCATGAAAATCCATATGTAGTTATGCATCAAAACATAAAACATGGAAATTATGCAGAGAGTTTAAAAAAAAAAACATTCTTGGATAAAATGTTTTTATCTTCTGTAACTTCCCTGATTTTGTGCATTCATATGGATTTTAATGCTTTTTTCATTGATATCGTGGTGTAAGCTGAATGGTCCATGATGAAGGCTTAAACCGCTCAAACATGTCGTCTTGCCCATGACTGCTGATGATCAATGCCAGTATTATTGTTTCCTGTATTTTTACTTGATGGAATAAAGGTTATTATTTATGAAGCCTGGAATCTACAGGTTCTACGCTGAATATCTTCCTGTTCGTTTATTTTCTAATTATTTGTACTGTATATTTATTGAGACTTACCTTGACCCCTATCACTCTCTCTTTGCATTTATTCATTCACTTATTTTATATATTTGCATATTTTTCAGACTATAAGACGCACTTCTTTGCCTCCTAAGGGGAAGTGCGTCTTATAGTCCGGATGTATGGATGTATGGATGTATGGCCTGACTGTGCTGAGGAGGGGGTGGCATTGGAGGAGCGGCTGGTGATCACGTCGCCCTGCTAATGTAATATTCACTGCTTCACTGTACCTCTCCATCCCATCACCTTTCAGCACTGAAACCAGTGCTGATAGGTGGACGGGATAATGGGTAGGGGGGAGAGGTGAATATTAAATTAACTTAAACATATGTATCACTGGCCGCAGCTGCAGCTGTAGGTAATCACGTTTGCAGATATTCACTGTTTCCCATGCATCATCTTTGGCGTGGGAGCAATGAATATCCCG